>OV277867.1:40655027-41976279 GCA_922989275.2 Gari tellinella
ATGTAACCACTGGACTACTCGAGAAATCTTACCAACCATCTTTTTTATCCGATTCGTATTTCATAAAACCAAAGATGTCAGGCAAAATAAAAAGAGACGATTCGAACAACTCGCTTTACTTTTCTTTATTCCAACAGTACCGGTCTCAATTCGAACAATTCTGTCTGTTAAAACGCTAAATACTGAACACTAACAGTAAATACCCCATAACTCTTCAAACCACCCGATAACAATACCAACTACCGAACACTAAAATTAAATAACCTACGACGCTACAATAACCCGATAACGACTCTCTATCTGTCTCTCTCACTTCGTCTCCCTCTGGTTCGATGTCTATGTGTCTCTCTATGTGTTTCTCTGTCTTTCTGTCTCTCTCTGTCTGCCTGAATGTCTGTCAATGTCTGTCTCTCTCTGCGTGTCTCTTTATTTCTGTCTCTTTATTTCTGTGTCTCTATCTGTCTCTGACTCTCTCTCTCTCTCTCAACCTCTTTTTCTGTCGCTATGTGTGTGTGTGTGTCTCTCTCTCTCTATCTCTCTGTTTGTTTCTGTTTCTGTCTCTCTGTCTGTGTCTCTCTTTCTCTCTCTGTAGTCTCTCTTGGCTCTGTCTGTCTCCGCCCCTGTTTGGCTGTCTGTCTATATGTCTCTCTATGTGTTTCTCTTATTTCTGTCTCTCTGCCTTTGTCTCTCTATCTGTCTCTAGCGCTGCCTGTCTGTCATTCTGTCTCTCTCTCTGCATGTATGTTTGTTTCTCTCTATGTCTCTCTCTGTGTATTTCTGTTTCTGTATCTCTCTTTCTCTCTTTGTCTGTCTCTGACTGTCGCTTTATCTCTCTCTGTCACTCTCTCTCTGTTTGTGTGTCTCTCTCCAGTTTCTGTCTAAGTCTGTCTATCTCTGTTTTTCTCTCTCTTTCTTTGTCTGCCCCTCTGTATGTCTGTATGTCTGTCTCTCTGTCTTGTCTGTTTCTGTCTGTTTGTCTGTATGTATACCCCCCTCTCTCACTATATCCCTCTCTCTCTCTTTCGATCTGACTCTCTGTCAGTCTCTCTATATATATTTCTGTCTCTCTTTGTCTCGCTGTCTGTTTCTGTCTCTCTTTATGTGCGTCTCTGTCTCTCTTTCTTTCTTTCTCTCTAAACTAACATTAATTACCCAAAATAAATTTAAATAACCTTAACTAAAATAAAATACCGAAATTAATTTTAAAAGCCCCAAAACTAATTTAAATACAAGACTAATTCTAAATACCCTAAACTAATTTTTAATACCCAAAACTAACTTTAAATACCCAAAACTAATTTAAAATACCCAAAACAAACATTGTATACCCACAACTAATTTTAAATACCCAAAACTAACATTATTTACCCAAAACCAACTTTTAAAACCAAAAACTAATTTTGAATACCCGAAACTAACATAGATTACCCAAAACTAACTTTATATACCCAAAACTAATTTTAAATACCCAAAACAAATTTAAATACCCAAAACAAACATTTTATACCCCAAACTAATTTTGAATACCCACAACTTACATCAATTACCCAAAACTAACTTTATATACCCAAAACTAATTTTAAATACCCAAAACAAACATTGTATACCCAAAACTAATTTTGAATACCAAAAACTAACACTTATTAACGAAATTAATTTTAAATACCCAAAACTAACATTATTTACCCAAAACCAACTTTTAAAACCAAAAACTAATTTTGAATACCCGAAACTAACATAGATTACCCAAAACTAACTTTATATACCCAAAACTAATTTTAAATACCCAAAACAAATTTAAATACCCAAAACAAACATTTTATACCCAAAACTAATTTTGAATACCCAAAACTTACATCAATTACCCAAAACTAACTTTATATACCCAAAACTAATTTTAAATACCCCAAACAAATTTAAATACCCAAAACAAACATTTTATACCCCAAACTAATTTTGAATACCCAAAACTTACATCAATTACCCAAAACTAACTTTATATACCCACAACTAATTTTAAATACCCAAAACTAACATTATTTACCCAAAACCAACTTTTAAAACCAAAAACTAATTTTGAATACCCGAAACAAATTTAAATACCCAAAACAAACATTTTATACCCCAAACTAATTTTGAATACCCACAACTTACATCAATTACCCAAAACTAACTTTATATACCCAAAACTAATTTTAAATACCCAAAACAAACATTGTATACCCAAAACTAATTTTGAATACCAAAAACTAACACTTATTACCGAAATTAATTTTAAATACCCAAAACTAACATTATTTACCCAAAACCAACTTTTAAAACCAAAAACTAATTTTGAATACCCGAAACTAACATAGATTACCCAAAACTAACTTTATATACCCAAAACTAATTTTAAATACCCAAAACAAATTTAAATACCCAAAACAAACATTTTATACCCAAAACTAATTTTGAATACCCAAAACTTACATCAATTACCCAAAACTAACTTTATATACCCAAAACTAATTTTAAATACCCCAAACAAATTTAAATACCCAAAACAAACATTTTATACCCCAAACTAATTTTGAATACCCAAAACTTACATCAATTACCCAAAACTAACTTTATATACCCACAACTAATTTTAAATACCCAAAACTAACATTATTTACCCAAAACCAACTTTTAAAACCAAAAACTAATTTTGAATACCCGAAACAAATTTAAATACCCAAAACAAACATTTTATACCCCAAACTAATTTTGAATACCCACAACTTACATCAATTACCCAAAACTAACTTTATATACCCAAAACTAATTTTAAATACCCAAAACAAACATTGTATACCCAAAACTAATTTTGAATACCAAAAACTAACACTTATTACCGAAATTAATTTTAAATACCCAAAACTAACATTATTTACCCAAAACCAACTTTTAAAACCAAAAACTAATTTTGAATACCCGAAACTAACATAGATTACCCAAAACTAACTTTATATACCCAAAACTAATTTTAAATACCCAAAACAAATTTAAATACCCAAAACAAACATTTTATACCCAAAACTAATTTTGAATACCCAAAACTTACATCAATTACCCAAAACTAACTTTATATACCCAAAACTAATTTTAAATACCCCAAACAAATTTAAATACCCAAAACAAACATTTTATACCCCAAACTAATTTTGAATACCCAAAACTTACATCAATTACCCAAAACTAACTTTATATACCCAAAACTAATTTTAAATACCCAAAACAAACATTGTATACCCAAAACTAATTTTGAATACCAAAAACTAACGCTTATTACCGAAATTAATTTTAAATACCCAAAACTAACATTTTTTACCCAAAACTAACTTTAAATACCAAAAACTAATTTTGAATATCCAAAACTAACATAAATGACCGAAATTAATTTTAAAGACCCAAAACAAATTGAAATACCCAAAACAAATATTGTATACCCAAAACTAATCTTAAATACCCAAAACAAACATTGTATACCCAAAACTAATTTTGAATACCAAAAACTAACATTTATTTCCCAAATTAAATTTAAATACCCAAAATTAACATTATTTACCCAAAACCAACTTTTAAAACCAAAAACTAATTTTGAATACCCGAAACTAACATAGATTACCCAAAACTAACTTTATATACCCAAAACTAATTTTAAATACCCAAAACAAATTTAAATACCCAAAACAAACATTTTATACCCAAAACTAATTTTGAATACCCAAAACTTACATCAATTACCCAAAACTAACTTTATATACCCAAAACTAATTTTAAATACCCAAAACAAACATTGTATACCCAAAACTAATTTTGAATACCAAAAACTAACACTTATTACCGAAATTAATTTTAAATACCCAAAACTAACATTTTTTACCCAAAACTAACAATACCAATAACTAATTTTGAATATCTAAAACTAACATAAATTACCGAAATTAATTTTAAAGACCCAAAACAAATTTAAATACCCAAATCAAATATTGTATACTCAAAACTAATCTTAAATACCCAAAACAAACATTGTATACCCAAAACTAATTTTGAATACCAAAAACTAACATTTATTTCCCAAATTAAATTTAAATACCCAAAACTAACATTATTTACCCAAAACCAACTTTTAAAACCAAAAACTAATTTTGAATACACAAAACTAACATAGATTACCCAAAACTAACTTTATATACCCAAAACTAATTTTAAATACCCAAAACAAATTTAAATACCCAAAACAAACATTTTATACCAAAAACTAATTTTGAATACCCAAAACTTACATCAATTACCCAAAACTAACTTTATATACCCAAAAACTAATTTTAAATACCCAAAACAAACATTGTATACCCAAAACTAAATTTGAATACCAAAAACTAACACTTATTACCGAAATTAATTTTAAATACCCAAAACTAACATTTTTACCCAAAACTAACTTTAAATACCCAAAACAAATATTGTATACCCAAAACTAATCTTAAATACCCAAAACAAACATTGTATACCCAAAACTAATTTTGAATACCAAAAACTAATATTATTTACCCAAAACTAACTTTAAATTACCGAAATAAATTTTAAAGACCTTACTTTTTTGAATATCCAACAGTAATTTTAGATACCGAAAACTAATTTTGAATACCAAAAACTAACATTAATTACCGAAAACTAACTTCAAATACCCAAAACTAGCATTAATAACCGAAAACTAACATTAACTACTTAAATTTATTCAAAATACCGAAAACTAACATTTAATTCACAAAACTAATATTAAATACCCAAAACTAACATAAATTACCGAAAACTATCTGTTAGTACCCAAAAACTTACATAAATTACCGACAACTAACTTTAAGTACCAAACACTAGTATAAATTACCAAAATTACTTTAAAGGACCTAAAACTAAATTTAAATACCCAAAACTAACATTAATTACCGAAATAAATTTAAAATACTTAAAACTAATAATTATTTCCCAAAACTATACTGAAATACCCAAAAACTAACATAAATAATCGAAAACTAATTTTAAATACCAAAATTGAACATAAATTACCGAAATTCATTTTAATGATTGATTGATTGAGTTGGGTTTTACGGCACCGCGACACATGAAATGGTCATATGGCGCCGAAAAAATAAATTCATTTAAAAGACCAAAAAACTAGTGTTAAATACACAAAACAAGTATTTATAACCGAAAACTAACTTTTAATACCCAAAACTAATTTTAAATACCCTTATCTAACATTAATTGCCGAAATTAATTTTAAATTGGATCTACACTGTTTTTGTATATTAGGAAATTGATACCCTTCATATTGTAAAACGTTAATAATGCACACGTATACAGCGCCCCTCTCTACAACGGCCCTCCCAACAACGATTCCCTCCTTACAACGACCCTTGCCGCTGTTCCCCAAACAAGACATTTTTGTCCAACCTTTTCATGACTGCAATACCGTCTGTTTAAATTTGTCGTCTGCAGTTTTTCAAAGTTACATACGAACCTTATTAAATTAAATTGATAATCGCAAGCGAATTGCCATCGAATTGCCATTAAATTGCCGTCGAATCGGGTGCTTCAAAAGGCAAATCTTACGCTTAAATATTTTTACGCGATTTTTCCGAAGCAGTTGTGACACAAATTGAATCGAAAAAAATAACGAAGGCATATTTGCGAATATTTGTGAGATACACCATTCAGGCAAACTAACCCGAGGGTAAAGTTACTATTTTGAATCGCAAGCGAATTGCCATCGATGCGTTACCCGGCGTCTGATCTGGCTCCAAACTGTTTGTAAATGAAAAACTAGTTTTAGCGTAAACGCGTTTATCGGGAAAGAATAACAGATTCTCCACTGTATATGTTGAAGGGCCAGTTTATTTGACACAACTCTCAGTAAATTGTGTATACAAGGATGCCTATATTACGAATAAAATGTTTTGCATTGTACTACCTAATTTTGAAACGATATTAAAGGCAACAATATTGACGCCGACGGGATGAAAAAACAACCTTATGAGTAATTTGGAGGTGAAACGGTAAAAAACGTCAAGACTTGCGTAAAAAACTGCGTGATAACAAAACACTTTTTATTGTGAAATTTTGATGGAAATTATTATCTCAATGTACATGCTTTTCAAAATGTGCTCATAAATTGAGTACGTGACTTTTAACTGTTGACGCATGTATGTGTATATTATAGGAACGTTGTCATGGTTACCGACAACTCTTGTATCATTGGAAACAGTGTAGTCACATGTCAGAGAGCTCCTATATAGGAGACACGTAGATATGGTCTACACTTTTTGTCATTTTGCAATACACCACTATTGTACGAAGATCATTAAGTAGCGTGTTCAGTTGCCACTGTTTACTCTTTAGGTTAGCAGTTTGTGCCCCGTGTGCAGCGTGCAGAGTACAGGTGAAAAATGTATTAATTACCAATAAACGCGTTTACGCTAAAACTATTATTTCCATTGCAAACAGTTTAGAGCCAAATCAGACGCCAGGTAACCCGGCGTCTGATCAGGCCCTAAACTGTTTGCCACTCAGATTGAAACTGGAGTTCGGAATTGTCACGTTGAAAGGTTTTCATTTTCTATATTTCATTGCAATGCGCTTGCATTATAACGGAAGAATAAGGTTTTCTTCACTGTATTCCAGAGTGGGTAGCCGACTCGCAATCGATGGCCATCGACGGCCATCAATTTCTTTACTGAACTCATTGCAGGTGTCAATGTGTTAAACGTGCAGAAAAGACAACTAGATAGGCATTCGGCAAATGCCGTTGTTAATATTGAGACACTACGTTATAATTTCCGATTTTACTAAACGAAAATTGACATCATCTGCACAAAAAGGGGTTGGGGTTTTATGATTCCAAATTTGTGATCAACGTGCGAATCACGTAAGATTAGCCAATAGAACGTGACTTGCTATAACTTCCCATGAATGTCAAAGTTTTTAAAAACACCCATACAGTAACCAATGTGGCAATGACCACGTCGCGGGGTAGATTATAAATAGATACGTAGTTCATTACGAAAAATGTCGTTTTCTATAAGACTGTTGTCTGCTTACACAAACAGGGCTGCCATAAGTTGACATAAAAAAATCTAAGATTTCCATTTTGCAAGTGCGATTTTACGAATCCTACATTTTCCCCATCGCCTGTGGGTGCTTAAAGAGGCTCGCAACCGGATTTAGCATTAAAAATGGTAATTTGTAAATATATGTCAAATGATTATATAAATGGGTAAGATTTAGTTTAGGATAATAAATTCTGTTAAAAAATGCATTTCCAAAAAAAAGAGGAAGAAGCTCTGGTGGGATTCGAACCCGTGACCCTCCATTGCGGAGAAAAACAAGAAAAATGAGGACGCGCCTTTACCGCCTCGACCACGGACGCTCTCTATATATATACGGTAGCGAATTAACGTACTTCACTGTTAGCGCTTAATTCTACGTTATTCGACTCCGGTTTATGTCAGAGCCCATGTAGAGAAGCAACAACAACAACTATACCGTTAGCTAACGCTATAGAAAAACGATGGAAAATATCTAAATAAAACTAAGATTCGGTGACGATTCTTGAGACTTTTTTTGGACTGATCATATTTTTTTAATGTCAGAAGCCAAATAATGCCACAAATTTGCTTTTATTTGAGTATTTTATTTTATTTTGACAAGTACACCATCCGGTTGCGAGTCGCTTTAAAGCAGGCTGAAAGTAAAGCAGAATCCGCCTTAAGGCGCATTCTGCTTTACTTTCAGTCTGCTTTAAGCTACCATGTACTAGCAAAATCCGAAGATTTAAGGAAAATCCGGAGAAATGGCATTCCTGCACATATTTGTTTGTTTGAACCCTTTCATGAGCAAATTTATCGTGAGATTTTTACCCATTCACTGCCATATTGTCGCCTGCTACAATATTGCTGTCTGCAATATCATTTCAAAGTTAAATTTAAGGTAGTATGATTCAAGAAATTTCAAAACGAGTGTCAAACAGTTCGAATCGTGATCAAACGCCGCATTACGCGGCGTCCAATCAGGATTCAAACTGTTTGCAAACGCGCCTTTTGGCATTATTAAGAGTGTAAGGGTTAAAACGTATTCTCGTTCAGTACAGTGGAGAATCTGTTATTCTTTCCCGTTTAAACGCAAACGTACGCAAACGCAAAGTACTAAAACGTAGAAAAGAACAACTTTTGGACAATTCTGATAATTCTTGTTTATCTTGGTGGCAAACAGTTTGGAGACTGATCAGACGCCGGGTTACCCGACGTCTGATCTGGCTCCAAACTGTTTGCACTGCAAATAATAGTTTTAGCGTAAACGCGTTTATTGGGAAAGAATAACAGATTCTCAACTGTAAAACGTATTCTCGTTCAGTACATTGGAGAAGATGCTATTCTTTCCCTTTTAAACGCAAACGAAACGCAAACGCATAACTCGTTGCAAAAAGCGGAGAAAATTATATTTCGTTGATTTTACTTATTTTAATCAGAGTGGCAAATAGTTTGGAACCTGGTCCGACGCCGGGTTACCCCTCGTCCGACATAGCTTTAAACTGTTTGCCCTCGAAATAATAGTTTCAGTGTAAACGCGTTTATTGGGAAAAAAAATAACGTCTTCTCGTTCAGTATGACAGTCTTCCTAAATACTGTAGTTAACGCATTTACAATGGATTTGATTTGATTTGTTTTGATTTTACGTCGCTTTCAACAGTATTTCAGTCATATCGCGACGTCCAGCTAATTACAGGTGGAGGAAGACCCCAGAAGCCCTTTATGCACGGTTTCAGACACAAATCGGCAACTGGGTAGAACCACCGACCTTCCGCAAGCCAGCTGGAAGGCTTCCCCACATGAAAAATCCGAACGACCCTACTGGGATTCGAACTCACAGCGGTGAGGAGCTTAGTGATGTAAGTCACAGTGACTCTACCACTAGGCCACGGAGGCCCCTCGCATTTACAGTGGAGAATCTGTTATTCTTTCCCAATTAAACGCGTTTACGCTAAAACTATTATTTGCAGTGCAAACAGTTTGGAGCCAGATCAGACGCCGGGTAACCCGGCGTCTGATCAGGCTCCAAAGTGTTTGCCACCAAGATAAACAAGAATTATCAGAATTGTCCAAAAGTTGTTCTTTTCTACGTTTTAGTGCTTTGCGTTTGCGTACGTTTGCGTTTAAACGGGAAAGAATAACAGATTCTCCACTGTATGTGCTTGCTTGAAGATTTCAGACTACAGTGTAGTAATATGTACATGTATATCTGCATCTAGTGTTGTTTGCTATCTGATATACAGCACTCCCTCTATACAATGTACAACGGCCCTCTCAACAATGACTCCCTCCTTACAACGACACTCGCCGTAATTCACTAAACGGGATAATTAAGTGTAACTCTTTTACTGCTGCAATATCGTCTGCTCAAGATTGTAGTCTGCTGTTTTTTCTCACAGTTACATATAAGTGGAGATTTTGATTGAATACATATATTGACCAGTGACACACAGCTTGAATCCTGATCAGACGCCGCATTACGCGGCGTCTGATCTGAATTCCATCTGTTTGCAAAGGTAAGCCAAGTCTTAATTGTCCCTTTCTATAACGACTCGCTCCGAACAACACACACACTATGTGTCTCCCATTGGATGTCGTTGTAGAAAGGGGGCATTGTGTTTCCGTCTGTTTTCATGCTATCGCAAGTCTTATTTTGTTGTCTGTACTTTCCCTCTTTTGTCTGTTCATTGTGGTTCATTGTGGTTTTATGGTACAGAAGAACTTCGATATCTCGAAGACGCTTAAGGCGAACTTACTTGTAATGCTTCAGTTGATTATTTATGATGTCGAATCTCGCTTCAGTCGGGCATACCTGTATTTCAAATTTAAAACGTGGTTGAAATACGGATATGTTCTACATAAGTGGGTTGGAGATGGTTGACTGTAAAATCATGAACTTTCATGCTGTTGCTATGGACATTCCATGAGTCAAGCAGAATTCATTAGTGAGTCCTACCAAAGTCTAGATCAAAGACACTAAAGTTTACTACAGTGGAGAATCTGTTATTCTTTCCCGTTTAAACGCAAACGTACGCAAACGCATTTAGCACTAAAACGTAGAAAAGAACAACTTTTGGACAATTCTGATAATTCTTGTTTATCTTGGTGGCAAACAGTTTGGAGCCTGATCAGACGCCGGGTTACCCGGCGTCTGATCTGGCTCCAAACTGTTTGCATTGCAAATAATAGTTTTAGCGTAAACGCGTTTATTGGGAAAGAATAACAGATTCTCCACTGTATCTATGATATTATATTCATTGTAAGACAGAGACCAGGAAATGTTGATTCATAATGTACAACCCTTCTAGATCGATATAACATTAAAAATGAAAGAAGGGCTTTACAGTAAAGTGACTGCTTAATGCAGAAAAAAGTAAAGCAGAAACCAACAATAGGAGATTTCTGCATTTGTCCAACAATAAGGTACATGTACTTATAATACGGTAAGTTTGAGGGTTGGTAAAAGGAGGTTTTACCGTATTTATTTTTAACCAATAGAATTTATGTATCATTCATAATCTAGAGACGGACACGTAACAGATTTCCTTCCGTAAAATTACAAATAAACACGAAGGTTATTATTAAATAAAAACATGGCTCGCACCAGTTCATGATGGGCCGCTACAAAACTTTAACCAAAGTACAGTGGAGAATCTGTTATTCTTTCCCAATAAACGCGTTTACGCTAAAACTATTATTTGCAGTACAAACAGTTTGGAGCCAGATCAGACGCCGGGTAACCCGGCGTCTGATCAGGCTCCAGACTGTTTGCTACCAAGATAAACATGAAATACCAGAATTGTCCAAAAGTTGTTCTTTTCTACGTTTTAGCGCTTTGCGTTTGCGTACGTTTGCGTTTAAACGGGAAAGAATAACAGATTCTCCACTGTAGCAGGTGAGCGGACTTTGCAAATGACAACAACCTCACTCTCCTCCTTACACGCAGCGCCTCTCGAAATCCAAGATACAGTGTACGTGTCTCAAGTCATACACGATTGTTAAAACGTTGTCTTCCCGTTGGGAAAAAAACAAAACATAAATTCAATGAATTAAATGACAATTTATACAAAATTTGGATGATTTATTTGTATGTATCTAAATGGCAAACAGTTCTGGAGCTTGATCAGTCGCCGGGTAATCCGAAATAATTGTTTTAGCATAACCTGTTCTGTTCATAACCGAGTATATTTAGAAGAGTTTGCTTTTTCTGGTGAACACACCCCATTCATGCGCATGAATAACCAATCCTTTCTGTGCAGTCATTATATTTTTTTACAGAGCACTAGTTCTTCGCGATATTTGTCATCTGTCTTGATGTTTATTTTGAAAGTTGTAACCTAGATTTTTAGGTAACCCATCTTGTCATATGCGTCCATTGTTTAACCTTTAAAACACTAGATAGTTTCCGTTTGTACAATTTGTCGTCTGCATCAGGTTTTAAGGATATATTTATCTGCCACCTTTATTTATTTACTTCTAAAAACATAATATCAAACAGTTTGGATTAAGATGAGACGCTAAGTAACTCGGCGTCTCACCTGAATCCAAACTGTGTGCGACGCTAGTCATAAACTCTGTTACGCACGCAGCGTAATCAAGGACAGTTCAAGGTCAAAGGTTCAGATCTTGTCTAAACCGCAGAGTCTTTGGTCACAATATGTGTCATTTCAAACGTCTTTTAGTATGTCGTCTGCCAAGCTAGTGTCTTCTGCTAGCATCAATTCGTCTGCAAAACTGCACTTAAAGGTAAAGCTGTACTAAAATGCAAACTTGCAATTAATAAAAATCCAAATTGCAATAAAAAACCAAATTGCAATAAAAAGCCAAATCAAAGGTACATGTACGACCGTAAAGGCCGAACTGCAATACAATGTAATAACAGCAAAACTGCATGTGCAAATATATAACAAAACTGCAATAAAAAGCCAATATGCAACTATAATAAACAAAACCACAATAGAAGTCCAAACTGCAATAGAAGAGTTTTACATTCGTTTATGGGCTTTATTTCGTTAATAGCAAAAGGCACAACTATTGATTCTGATTTACCTTCGACAACAATATAGCGATGCGAGTAAACATAA
Organism: Gari tellinella; assembly: GCA_922989275.2. Taxonomy (NCBI): domain Eukaryota; kingdom Metazoa; phylum Mollusca; class Bivalvia; order Cardiida; family Psammobiidae; genus Gari; species Gari tellinella. Next base: position 40,667,227 of record OV277867.1, read on the forward strand.
CAAAAAACATTTGAGCCGTGCCATGACAAAACCTGCCTCATTGCATTCCAAAGATAGTAGATTCAGGCTAGCCGCCGCGTCTTAGACGGCTGGCCTTGCTCTATGCTGTTTGGCACCCACATGCATCTAAAGCATTGTATTTAGCAGTATTGTCCACGGTATTTGGCAGTGTAGACAAACTCAGATGCAGATTCTGTATTGACAGCGGTGCTTGGTATGTACAATATTGCAATGCAATAAGGCTGGTTTTGTCATGACACGCTCATTTTATTTTTATTGCCTGAGGATATTTTATTGTAATTTGGTTTTCTGATCAGGACACCGTCGGCCATATGGTTGGAAACGGTTGATAAATATGTTCCAATTCATCGGAATAAATCTTCTATGAGAGGCTTTGTAACCCGGGAGTGCATATGATACAGTGGAGAAAACGTTATTTTTTCCCAATAAACGCATTTATTCTGAAACTATATTTTCCATTGCAAACACGTTGGAGCCAAATAAGTGTGACGCGGGCAATCAGGTTACCAATGAGTTGCCACTCAAATTAAAATGAAGATGCGATTTTGTAAAACAAATGGTCATTTTCTGTTTTTATAGTGCAATGCGTAAAACCGTTTCGTTTAGGTTTAAAGCGACTCGCAACCAGATGGTGCATTAAAAATAGTAATTTGTAAATATGTGTCAAACGCTTATATAAATGGTAAAGAATAAGTTTAGGATAAGAAATTCTGTTTAAAAAAATGTATTTCAATAAAAAAAAATATTGGTCTCTGGTGGGATTCGAACCCGGGGCCCGGCATTGGCGGACAGAAGGCAAAATAGGGGAAACCGCTTAGACCAATGGACCACGGAACTATCCGTTTATCTCGGATCGATTTAACGTATTTCAATGTGTAGCGATCGAAAGTGCATACAACTTCGTAATTCGGCTCGTGTTTATGTCTGAGCCCGTGTAGAGAAGCAACAACAACAACTATACCGTCTACTAGTCGGTATAGAAAAACGATGGAAAATATCTAAAAATCTAAGATTCGGTGACGATTCTTGAGACTTTTTTTGGACTGATCATATTTTTTTAATGTCAGAAGCCAAATAATGCCACAAATTTGCTTTTATTTGAGTATTTTATTTTATTTTGACAAGTACACCATCCGGTTGCGAGTCCCTTTAAACGGAAAGAATAAAGTATTCTTTACAGTATTTGCATACTTATATATGCATAGTTTTCTTTCAATTATACTCAACAAAACAATAAAAAAGGGCAAGTGTATAGGGTAAAGCAAATATATCAACGTAAGTTTATTCAGAGACACTTTAAACGTTTCTTGTAAAAGTACATGTTAACTTCTTTGTAGAGTACTTTTCTCTTTAGAAATGTAGAAAACGAAATCACAATTCTCCTTAAAATACAATCACCCTAAAAATCCGCGTGTCAGACTAGGTGGGTGGGGTCACAAACAACATAGCCAAAAGCCCCTGCTTATAGGTACTTCTCTTAAATAACAGTTAGTACAATGGAGAATCTGTTATTTTTCCCCGTTTAAATGCAAACGTACGCAAACGCAAAGCACTAAAACGTAGAAAAGAACAACTTTTGGACAATTCTGATAATTCTTGTTTATCTTGGTGGCAAACAGTTTGGAGTCTGATCTGGCTCCAAACTGTTTGCAATAGAAATAATAGTTTTAGCGTAAACGCGTTTATTGGGAAAGAATAACAGATTCTCCACTGTAGCATGTGTGTCCACCATTCATTCAATGTTTTATAAGTCAAAATACCTAAAATTTAAATTTTAGAAATATAAGCAGACGAATTTGTTTAAAATTGATGACGTCATGCCAGTGAAAGGGTTTAATTCCTTTCGCCACAGTGTTATCATTTGCTTTAAAGGGGCTCGCAACCGGATTTAGCATTAAAAATAGTAATTTGTAAATATATGTCAAATGCTTATATAAATGGGTAAGATTTAGTTTAGGATAATAAATTCTGTTAAAAAATGCATTTAAAAAAAAAAAAAAGAAGCTCTGGTGGGATTCGAACCTGTGACCCTCCATGCGGAGAAAACATGAAAAATGAGGAAACGCCTTTATCCCCTCGGCTACCAGCGCTATCTATATATATGGTAGCGAAATAACGTACTTCACTGGTAGCGGTTGATAGTACTTTATTCGGCTCGGGTTTATGTCTGAGCCCGTGTAGAGAAGCAACAACAACAACTATACCGTTAGCTAACGCTATAGAAAAACGATGGAAAATATCTAAAAAACCTAAGATTCGGTGACGATTCTTGAGACTTTTTTGGACTGATCATATTTTTTTAATGTCAGAAGCCAAATAATGCTACAAATTTGCTTTTATTTGAGTATTTTATTTTATTTTATTTTGACAAGTACATCATCCGGTTGCGAGTCCCTTTTAAGTCTTTCCCTAGAAATGATACACATATAATCAGTTTTAAACCCCATCCACGGCCTTGCTCCGAGGATTTATCGGGTCCCTTTCATTGCTTTACCCTGAGTACAATGGTAATTTGCAAATAATCGCACAACGCGGCGTCTGCTCAGGACCCAAACTGTTCATTCATATAAATATTTTCAAGTCAAAACACTTTAAAACTAAAATTCTAGATATAAAAGCATACGAAAATTTAAAACTGATGACGATATGGCAGTGACGGGGATAAGTTTTTGGCCGTGCACAATATTTGAGATGTTTTGGCACACTACAATGGAGAATACATCATTCGTTCCATACAGTGGAGACTCTGTTATTCTTTCCCGTTTAAACGAAACGAAACGCAAAGGCAAAACGCTAAAACGTAGAAAAGTGCAACTTTTTGATAATTCTGATAATTCAATTTTATCTTGGTGGCAAACAGTTTGGAGCCTGATCAGACGCCGGGTTACCCGGCGTCTGATCTGGCTCCAAACTGTTTGCAATAGAAATAATAGTTTTAGCGTAAACGCGTTTATTGGGAAAGAATAACAGATTCTCCACTGTATGAACACGTTTGTGCTTGACCCTTATGATCAAATTGTTCGGGAGAGTTTTACCCCATCACCGCTTTATTGTCGTCTGCTTCATCATTGTTGTCAGCAAGACACGTTTCAAAATTAGATAAATAGTTGTATAATAAATATCGATGTGAGTGTCAAACAGTTTGGGTCCTGATCAGACGCCGCGTCACGAGGCGTCTGATCAGGACCCAAACTGTTTGCAAACACGCTTTATGGCGTCAATGAGAGTGGAAGGGTTAAAGTACTATTTCCATCATTGTGTGCGCACGCAGTTAGAACCAGGTCAGACACCGGGGCAGTGAGAAAAATGTTATCTTTTCTAATAGGGAATTTATGCCAAAGACGGCGTCTGATCAGGCTCCAAAGTGTTTGTCACTCAGATTAAAACAAAAACCGTTAACATTTTCAGGAAGTTGGTATTTCTACCTTTTATTGCAATGCGCATGCGCCTCGTTCAGTTTAAGGTGATACGCGTGAAATTCTTGCCACACTTTGTAGCTTTAATTTCATTTGCACGCAAAAACCCTTAAAAGGAACAGATGAACGACTTCTCCACTACTGTTATCCAGTGTATAATCAGGCTACAAACTGTTTGCCTTGCCAATCAGGTTTATAAAACTTGCCAACCTTTTCAAGAATCTGTCAATTTTTCAATTTGATTTCATTACTTTTGCCTTAATTTCGTCATAATAAATAATCTCTTCTCCACCTACATTGTATAACAACGGAGAGGACTTTATTCTTTACTGTTAAACGCAAAAAGAAACGCAAACGAATTGAAATGAAATGTAGAAAAACACATTTTTTTGTCATTTCATGCGATTTATTTAAATCTGAGTGGCAAACAGTTTTGAGCCTGATCAGACGCCGGTTTAATTTGGCTCCAAAAGGTTTACTTTGAAAATAATAGGTTTAGCGTTAACGCGTTTATTGGAAAATAATAACAACGTTCTCCACTGTACATGTACAGTGGAGAATCTGTTATTCTTTCCCGTTTAAACGCAAACGTACGCAAACGCAAAGCGCTAAAACGTAGAAAAGAACAACTTTTGGACAATTCTGATATTTCATGTTTATCATGGTGGCAAACAGTTTGGAGCCTGATCAGACGCCGGGTTACCCGGCGTCTGATCTGGCTCCAAACTGTTTGCACTGCAAATAATAGTTTTAGCGTAAACGCGTTTATTGGGAAAGAATAACAGATTCTCCACTGTACATGTACCTGTTTACTCTCTCTCAGAGCATTCCGTGCACAATCAGTAAAATCCTCTATAAACGCCCACTAAATCATATAACTAATATTGTGTTTATGGCATGGTCTACTTTAAGTAAGGTGAAAGTAAAACAGAAATCACATTTTGGAGCTTTCTGTTTTAGAGGAACTTTCTGTTTTACTTTTACCATGGCACTTGCCATTCATACAATTTATTTGCCTTCCTGTTGGTGGTCCGGTGATAGAGGGGGTTTACTGTGGTCGTGCAGTGGAGAAAACGTTATTCTTTCCCGTTTATAAGCAAACGAATCGCAAACGCAAAGCACTAAAACGTATAAAAGTACAACATTTGGACAATTCTGATAAATCATGTTTATCTTGGTGGCAAACAGTTTGGAGTCTGATCAGGCTCCAAACTGTTTGCAATTTAGAAATAATAGTTTTAACGTAAACGCGTTTAGTAGGAAAGAATAACGTTTTCTCCACTGTAATAGAGGGGGTTTATTGTGGTCGTAATAGAGAGGCTTTACTGTAGTTTCTCTTCAAACAATGCTTCTACTATTCAAACGCATCACGACCGTGACTATAATTTTAAATTAAAGTTTGATATGAAATCCCCGAAAAACTTTAATCATAGCAAACTTATTTTCCAGATTTTTTTTACCCGCCCTTATCAATATAGTATGTACGTCATATCCACTGTATCAATACCGTTAGTACGTACAGTGGAGAATCTGTTATTCTTTCCCGTTTAAACGCAAACGAAACGCAAACGCAAAACACTAAAACGTAGAAAATGTCAATTTTTAGATATTTCTTACAATTCATTTTTATCTGAGTGGCAAACAGTTTGTAGCCTGATCAGACGCCGGGTTACCCGGCGTCTGATCTGGCTCCAAACTGTTTGCAGTGGAAATAAACGTTTAAGCGTAAACGCGTTTATTGGGAAAGAATAAAACATTCTCCACTGTACCTGTAACATTATTAATGGAGTTAGATGTAGTAATACAGTGGTAAGACGTTATTCTTTCCCGATATAAACGCGTTATGCTCAATATCTGATTTCTACTGCAAACAATATAGAGCTAGATTAAGCACCGGGTATTTCAGCATCGAATCATGCTCCAATAAGCTCGCTATTTAGAACAAAACTCCGTCAGTTACCGATACCTTCTACATGTTATTGAAAATAACTTTGCGTTTATTTTCTTATAAAACGGGAAAGAATAAGGCCATCTCCACTGTTCTTTATTTGTAGCAAAAAGTATTTGTACATGAACCAGATTTGGAAAGTGGTAGCTGATATATCAATGTAATCAATGATTACATTGATATCCGTTACAACCCCTCATCCATTGAATACAACCTTTATGGAAGGTTTCTAAGGATGAGGCAGCATTTATATTTTGCGGTAGTCAGTTCCAAATAATTGGACCTTTGTATGCCAACGGTGGTTCTCTCGAGTTGAGTTTACATACAATGTGTAAATATATGTACCCATGCATAGCCTATGTCTAGTTTTGAAGACAGGTTACCACTTAAAGCTGGTTGAAAGAATAGCACAATGCATCTTAAGGCGCATTCTGCTCCACGTTCAATTAGCTTTAAGTTACCATCTGCTAGAATATAGAAAATATTTCTTATGGCACATGTTCATTACTGGAAAAAGAGTTACTCAGTGCCTTATATTGTATGTAATATTGTGTAAATAATACAGTTAGTACTAGCCATGTTTGTTACAATTGGAATACTTTGTAAATATTGTTTTCAATGTAAATATTGTACATTCTTTTGTGGGTCACAAGAGAAATTAGTTTGCTGTCTGTACTAATTGTGTTACCCTCTTGAAATAAAGTCTTTATTATTCTTATTATTATTGGCGACTGCGATCAACTAAACAAACAATTAAGTAAAATTGATAGAGAAATATGTATATGATGCTATAGCAACACACTAACAGAAAATCCCAAAATGGTGTGTTTTCTCTTCATATTTTGGAACAGTTTTACTTATTTTAGCGTAGGCGCCGCTCCTCGACCTAAATGATAATATAACAATTTAATTGTTGTACCATAATATCATTTTGGTCGAATAGTTGCGCCATAGTAAACGAATCGTCTTTCTAACTCTTATACTATTACAGTGGAGAATCTGTTATTCTTTCCCAATAAACGCGTTTACGCTAAAACTATTATTTGCAGTGCAAACAGTTTGGAGCCAGATCAGACGCCGGGTAACCCGGCGTCTGATCAGGCTCCAAACTGTTTGCCACCAAGATAAACAAGAATTATCAGAATTGTCCAAAAGTTGTTCTTTTCTACGTTTTAGTGTTTTGCGTTTGCGTACGTTTTGCGTTTAAACGGGAAAGAATAACAGATTCTCCACTGTATTACTTGACTAGTATTTTACGGTTTTTTACATATTAAAAAAACACAAAACAATAGTCAATATAAGCTTTATTTTTTAATGAACACAGCCTTCTACATGTATTAGCAAAGAGTTAACATGCAGATGATAGTACAAGGTATTCTTGATCACCAGCGTGTTTCAAAGGCTTAAATTCTTATGTTTAAAAAGCGTTTGTTCACCTAGAGAAGGGTAATAGTTGTGACCGTTTATGACGTCAAAAGCTACTTGAGATGTAACAATTAAGTAGATTAATAGTATTCTAAAAACAGTCAAACTTGTGTTACATGTAACCCATTTGTGCCCACGATCCCATATATGGGACTTAGGCAAATAGTGTAGACTCTGATCAGACGCCGCATTATGCGGCGTCTGATCAGAGTCCACACTATTTGCTGACAGGAATGTCAATATAAAAAAAAAAAAAAATTTGACCAGGCATCTCTTTGATAAAAAATGGACTAATCCAATATATAAACATGGAACAATCCACTGGGTATAAATGGGTTAACCTCTCCTCTCATTGAAGACAAGTGGGAGTCCTTAAACTATTTGATTGTTTAATGCAGAATAAAACTAATATAGAAAGCTCATACAGGAACTTTCTAATTTGCATAACTTTCAATGAGAAGTCATCTGTATAAATGACTGATTATTTAAGTTGTTTTTGAGTAACGGCTTACCACATATTTAACTGTATATGCAATGAAACTTGAAATCCCCTACTTATAGTACGAGTGTCGAAATTATTAAAACTTATGTGAGAGATTGACATGTCATTTATTTTTTATTAAACCCCTTGCTTGTCCGTCGCTACTTGACTTCTATATTTGCAAACAGTTTGACCCAGATCAGACGCAGCGTTACGCCACGTCTGATCTTGATCCAAACTGTTTGACATTCTTTTTTTTAGGTTTCTACAATGTGAACATGCATTTAAATGATGAAATTTACATGATTTGCAAACGTTATTTCAAAGCAGACGATATTACGCCTTAACCCCTTCACTGCCGTGACGTCATCAATTTTAAACGTTTGCCGTCTGCTTTTAATGCTGAAATTAAATATTTAGTTATTTTGACTTGTGAAATGTTGAAATGAGTGTAAAACAGTTTGTATCCTGAACAGACGCCGCGTTACGCGGCGTCTGATCAGGATCCAAACTGTTTTCAAAATACTAGTGTACTCGGGGTAAGGCAGTGAGGGGGTTAAATGACTGTCAAGGCTTCACGTTAGTGAATTATTAAAAGGATTAATTTCAATCGAATATCTCTTTTAAAATCTTATCAGCTCATTGGGAAACACCCTTTCCTCACCAACTCCCGATACAAGAGTTCTGATTGGTTAAAATCAATGATGTTACATGTATCACTCACATAATGATATATTTATATCTGTAACATGAATATAATTATATAATAAAACCTAACGCCCAACTATTAACCCGATGAGCGTTACCAAACTAGAATTTGAAATTAGTCTAGGATCTTGATCAGATGCCGAATAGCTCGGAAGCTGATCGGGATCAGTTCTGTTTAACAGAGATTGTGTTACATGTACGACATTAAAAAAATATATCGAATAGGAATTTCTAACAGACACCAAATCCAAGGCAAACATTTTTTTAGCGGGAAAGGGAATCATAATTATGATTTTTTCTCAAGATTATCGGAAAATCTAATATACAAGCATAAAGTATCTATTTAATATGTTGATAACCTTTTGATATTCCGATTAACCCTTTCACTCTCAATGATGCCTTCAAGCGCGGTTGCAAACAGTTTGGGTCATGATTAGACACCACGTAACGCGGCGTCTGATCAGGACACAAACTGTTTGACACTTGTTTGAACAATTTCGTCAGTCGTATTGCCTTAAATTTAACTTTTAAACGATAATGCAGACAACAATATTGAAGCAGACGACAATAAGACGGTGAAGGGGTAAAAGTCTCACGAAAAAATAACCCTTTCACTGAAATTAAATGTAGATATATGACGTCATAACTCATCTAACACGGCTATTACCGTCTGCTTTTATTTTTCGTCTGCAAATATTTGTAACAATTCGAAGTTTTTCCGTTTTTACTTAAAATCTTTGATACGAGTGTAAAAAAGTTCGGATCCTGATCAGACGCCGCTTAACGCGGCGTCTGATCAGGATCCAAACTGTTTGTCAATGTTGGTGTTGTCGGCCTTGACAACGAACTGGTTACTACAGCTAACCCTTTGTCTATTGATCGCGATTTGACTGTTATTTGCAAACACAGTGCTCCCTCTCTACAACAGTCCTCCCAACAACGACCCCTCCTTACAACGACCCTTGTCGCAGTTCCCTAAACATGACATTTATGTCTAACGCTTGCACGACTGCAATGGAGCCCAAAAAGTCAAACTTTGAGCTGGGTCTGCACTTTTTGTTATTTTGCAACATATTGCAGGAAAAAAACCTTAAAAAGTAATAAATTGACTGAAGGCTTAATTGTCCATTAAAGTTGTCAGGGTTACATGTATCTAGGTTCAACAATGCCACCCGCTAACATCCGGTGGTTTATTGACAGATGTCAGTTTCTTTTGAGAGGTCACAATTATTAAACTTTAACAAAGTTCTCTAATTGTGTACATTATTTTCAATTGATTCAGAAATACAAATATACTTTCAATACATGTACATGATGAATAAAAATAGATTTTGAGTACATTCAATATTTTGAACGGGAGTCGAATTGTGCCACTTTAAGAAATATGTTTTATTTTTGTATCTTAAAAATTAAACGAGTCATTAATTTTGTAAATATCAACATACTTGGCCTTTTCTAATAATATTCTGAACTATATTTTATTCTTAGATCTTGGAATTTAATACATTCTAGTACAAAGTGGAATTCATCTTCTAAAGTGGAACATACAGCACATTTTCTATCATTGAATGATATTGGCAATGGTTTATTCCATCACATTTCAACTGCTACAGTGGAGAATGCGTTATTCTATCCCGTTTAAACGCAAACGAAACACAAATGCAAAGAACTAAAACGTAGAAAATGCAATTTTTGGACAAATCTGATAGTTCATGTTTATCTTGGTGGCAAATAGTTTGGAGCCTGATTAGACGCCGGGTTACCCGGCGTCTGATCTGGCTCAAAACTGTTTGTAATGGAACTAATAGTTTAAGCGTAAACGTGTTTATTGGGAAAGAATAACGTTTTCTCCACTGTAACAAAAAAAAATATGAGAAGATAACCAAAGTCTACTCATAGATGTACAAAAATTTCCTACATTACATGTAACACTGTTTCTCTGCATCAGACCATCCACATAAAACTCCAGATTTCACAATGCAGAGACAGTTTCTAGTGACGTGGATTTCGGAGTTACCAATTATGTTCTATCAATGACATTTCTCTAACATAAATTCAACGGACCTACCGGTACGGAAAATCGCCGAGTCCAAGTTTTTGGTCAAGCAAACTTTTTTCTGAATGTCTTGGTGCTTTGTACGATTACATGTCTCAATAAATGCCAGGGTGTCCTCTTAAGTTGGTGTTAAGCCATGCAGTATTTAGCAAATTATGCATAAAAAAGTTACCCAAATTGATAGCCGTTTGCTTCTCATCGGATCAAAGGTACAATGTATGGGTACCCTGAAGTGTGTATCCTTAACCCTATTACTCTCAATGACGCTTTAAAATGCGTTTACAAACAGTTTGGGTCCTGATCAGACGCCGCATCACGCGGCGTCTGATCAAGACCTAAACTGTTTGACACTCTTATCGATATTTATTAAGTCATACGACCTTAAATCTAACTTTGAAACGTGTCTTGCAGACAGCAATAATGAAACAGACGACAATAAAGCGGTGAAGGGGTAAAACCTCCCCTTAATAATTTGATCATGAAAGGGTTAATATGTAAAGAACTTGTTGAGTAATCGTGTCATATCAAAAGTGGTAACTGACAGAATAATAAAAGATAGCTTTCGTGATGATTAGTTTAGTTTAAACATATTTTATTTCAAAATAGTACATATTTTATAATCAAACATAAATATACATTAGGATGAGAACGAAAGCAAAGTTTGCTTATTAAATTCTTCTCCTAGTAGTGATGATTATGATGATGTACAAAATAGTTTTTTTTGCACCTTTAATAAAGGTTATTGGTGTCCTTTGTCCTAGTTACATTTAGGGCCGCGTAGTTTCATATAGGACCGTAGTTACATAAAGGGTCGTTTTTGTTACATATAGGGCCACTTATTTGTTTACGTCATTTAGACGTTATGCTTCATATACAGTCGTTTTAAGTTACATTTAGGATCGCCTAGTTACATGTACATATAGGACCTCGTTACATATCTTTTCCAGGTATGTAACATATCAACATGTTTTGGCGCAGAACAAACCAACCAAATTCAAACTTGGTATAGCACGTCTAAAAATGAATTATTATTTTCGGTTTTATTTTGACATGTAACAGTAGCGGTTGCTCCAAATAAAGAAATATATATACATGTATATATAAGGTAGAGAAATATATAAACAGACATCTACAAACGACCTTTCGTAGCACTGGATCAAAAAAATATTTGATTCGCAGAATAAGAATGGTTTTAAGATATGGTTGAGATATAAGTTACTCTTACAGTGCTGCAATTTTCTAACTAAAAATATATATTCCCGAGCGCTTTCGACAGTTACGTCTTCATCAGGGGATATGCAATAATGCAATGAACTTGTTTTGGTTTTCTGTATGTTCAGTTTCCAACAAATCATCTAAAGATTTGGCTTCGCATCCGTCATCTGCACTCTTAAGATTATCAATGCATCATCCACCTGCATTCAGTTACAGTGGAGAATCTGTTATTCTTTCCCGTTTAAACGCAAACGTACGCAAACGCAAAGCACTAAAACGTAGAAAAAAACAATTTTTGGACAATTCTGATATTTCATGTTTATCTTGGTGGCAAACAGTTAGGAGCCTGATCAGACGCCGGGTTACCCGGCGTCTGATCTGGCTCCAAACTGTTTACACTGCAAATAATAGTTTTAGCGTAAACGCGTTTATTGCAATGGGAAAGAATAACGTTTTCTCCACTGTATCAACATATTATCAGTACAGTGGAGAAACGTTATTCTTTCCCGTTTAAACGAAAACGTAACGCAAACGCATTGCAATAGAATGTACAAAATAACAACTTTATGTCAACTCTGACTATGTCATTTTTATGCGAGTGGCAAACAGTTTGAAGCCTGAGTAGACGCCGGGTTTTTTCGGCGTCTGAGATGGCTCCAAAATGTTTGCATAGGAAATAATAGTTTTAACGTAAACGCGTTTATTAGGAAAGAATAATGATTTCTCCACTGTACACCAGCTTGATATAGCACTCTGTTCACACAGGAGTTGTGCGTTCAAAAGCGCTTCACATAAAAATATGTACAGTGGAGAATCTGTTATTCTTTCCCGTTTAAACGCAAACGTACGCAAACGCAAAACACTAATACGTAGAAAAGTACAACTTTTGGACAATTCTGATAGTTCATGTTTATCTTGGTGGCAAACAGTCTGGAGCCTGATCAGACGCCGGGTTACCCGGGGTCTGATCTGGCTCCAAACTGTTTGCATTGGAAATAATAGTTTTAGCGTAAACGCGTTTATTGGGAAAGAATAACAGATTCTCCACTGTAGCACTCTGTTCACACAGGAGTTGTGCGTTCAAAAGCGCTTCACATAAAAATATGTATATGTACTTTGTAAGTGAGAAAAGAAAAGTAACTACATTTATAGTAAAGTAAAAAGTTATCCCTTATATAAATTGATTTACATGGAGGTAAATGTTGAAATAATTGAAATTCTTTCAGTATGATTATTACGAGAATTACATGTATGACCATTAGTTTATAAAATCAATTTTAGAATGCGTCAAATATTTAAAATATTAATCGCACGATTAAAATAGTGATTTCAAAGTTATTCAATTACCAATACTTACATGTACAGTGGAGAATCTGTTATTCTTTCCCAATAAACGCGTTTACGCTAAAACTATTATTTGCAGTGCAAACAGTTTGGAGCCAGATCAGACGCCGGGTAACCCGGCGTCTGATCAGGCTCCAAACTGTTTGCCACCAAGATAAACAAGAATTATCAGAATTGTCCAAAAGTTGTTCTTTTCTACGTTTTAGTGCTTTGCGTTTGCGTACGTTTGCGTTTAAACGGGAAAGAATAACGTATTCTCCACTGTATCAACACCCATCTGTACATATTATCAGTACAGTGGAGAAAACGTTATTCTTTCCCGTTTAAACGCAAACGAAACGCAAACGCATTGCATAGAATGTACAAAATAACAACTTTATGTCAATTCTGACTATGTCATTTTTATGCGAGTGGCAAACAGTTTGAAGCCTGAGTAGACGCCGGGTTTTTTCGGCGTCTGAGATGGCTCCAAAATGTTTGCATAGGAAATAATAGTTTTAACGTAAACGCGTTTATTAGGAAAGAATAATGATTTCTCCACTGTACACCAGCTTGATATAGCACTCTGTTCACACAGGAGTTGTGCGTTCAAAAGCGCTTCACATAAAAATATGTACAGTGGAGAATCTGTTATTCTTTCCCGTTTAAACGCAAACGTACGCAAATGCAAAACACTAAAACGTAGAAAAGAACAACTTTTGGACAATTCTGATAATTCTTGTTTATCTTGGTGGCAAACAGTCTGGAGCCTGATCAGACGCCGGGTTAACCGGCGTCTGATCTGGCTCCAAACTGTTTGCATTGGAAATAATAGTTTTAGCGTAAACGCGTTTATTGGGAAAGAATAACAGATTCTCCACTGTATATGTACTTTGTAAGTGAGAAAAGAAAAGTAACTACATTTATAGTAAAGTAAAAAGTTATCCCTTATATAAATGGATTTACATGGAGGTAAATGTTGAAATAATTGAAATTCTTTCAGTATGATTATTACGAGAATTACATTTATGACCATTAGTTTATAAAATCAATTTTAGAATGCGTCAAATATTTAAAATATAAATCGCACGATTAAAATAGTGAATTCAAAGTAATTCAATTACCAATACTTACATGTATATCCTTTCCACGAGGTCATCACTTTTCAGCATCAACTTATTTTCGGATTCAAACAGTGCACAAAGGGTTTCTGGGGTCTTGCTCCAACAGAGGTTCTGATCTGGATATACACTGTTTGCATATGACACGCTGTTTTTACAGGTACAATGGAGAAGACGTTATTCTTTCCCATTTAAACGCAAATGCATTACAATAAAATAATAAATAGAGGATATTGTATGAGTGCTCATTATTTATCATTTTTAATAAACGAGTTTACTAAAATAATATGACGCGAGCCTTGGCGAGCGTCATATTCATTTTAGTCAACGAGTTTATTAAGATTGATAAATAATGAGCACGAATGTGATATTCTATTTAACACATAACGATTTAAGTACCTATAAAATTAATTGAAACCGTAGTTTTTAGACCCTCCGCTATATAGAATTTCCGCCAAACGTTACGTTGTTTACGTTAACGTAATAGTAAATGACGTCATCTGGCGTCCTGCTACATGCAGCGCTTGTGGACGAACAAGTTGGGCCGGAGCCCAAAAACGATATTCCACTAGTGGATTACGATATTTATACAATCCCTTTATGCAACTCCCAGGCTGCAAATTATGTGATAAACGCGTTTACTCTAAAATGGTCATTTGCAAACAGTTTGGAGCCAGGTCAGACGCTGGGTTGTCCGGCGTCTGGTCGCGCTTCAAACGTTTTACCACCCAGATCAAAATAAATAATTAGAACTGTCATTTGTCCTTTTCTACATTTTACTGGAATGCATTTACGTTTTGTCTGCGTTTGAACGGAAAAGAACCTTGCTGTTTACAGTTATAGAGATGACGTTATTCTTTCCCGATAAATGTGTTTGTGCTAAAAATTTATTTCAATTGCAAACAGTCAGGAGCAAGATTAGATGCCGGGTAACTCGGCGTCTGATAAGGCTCCAAACTGTTTGCATCTATATGGTAAACAATCTCAAGAACTATCATTTTGTCTCCTTTTTGTTGCTTTGCGTTTGCTTTCAGTTTCGTTAAAACGGGGGAAAATAACGTCTTGTCCACTGTGTATACATGTACATTCTGTATGGGCTCCAAGATGCTGTCTGGTTTGCTAAATTTCTGTTTGCTTTGCAAATGCTTCCGGCGAGTTACATGTAATAAGAACTCAAGAATAGTGTTTTAGCATATTAAGGAAACGTCTGTACATGTAAAGCTGTTTACCTAATACGCTTAGTAAACAAGTGCTTTAAAAACACCACAGCTTTGTTCATGTACATTGTACTTACAGTGGAGAATGTGTTATTCTTTCCCAATAAACGCGTTTATGCTAAAACGTTTATTTCCACTACAAACCCGGCGTCTGATCAGGCTTCAAACTGTTTGCCACTGTGATATACAAAAATATACAAATATACAATACATGTATATTATTATATATATATTATATTATATATTATATTATATATAAATTGTCATTATTTACATTTTAGTGTTTTGCGTTTGCGTTTCGTTTGCGTTTAAACGGGAAAGAATAACGTATTCTCCACTGTACCCTTGACCTGAAGTTGCAAAACGTTTTGGACGACGACTTAATCAGGATGCAAACTGATTGTCATTCGAACGTCATGTATGGAACTATAAAGAAGATTTGAGTTTGAAATTGGAAATAATCGTTAGTTTAAATAGCACTTCTATTTTGTAAAGAACAAAATGGTTAATTCAGGGTTGTCATTTCTCTGGATTTTTCCAAAATCTTCGGATTTTTCTAAGTTTCTCCGGACCTATGGATTTTTTCCGAAATCTTCGGATTTCGGGTTTTACTTTTTTCGGCGGAGCTGACTGGTTTCTATTTAGTCACACTTTCTATTTGGCCACACATTTCAACCAATAATATTTGATCAGAAATTTAGAATTAAGAGCACCTGTTGAAACTGAATAGTCTGATTGGATAGTAGCCAGGGCTCCAGATAAGGGAATTATTTCAAAAATTAAAATCTTTATTTGTGCATTAAACCCTGTGGTGTCACTATACATTTGAATTGTCTCTTCGAGTGGTAACACCATAGGGTTTGGTGCTGAAAGGAGTGAAAAAATGTGATTTGTTTAGTTTACTCCCTCTTATCTGGAGCCCTGTAGGCTGGTCTATGTCCAATTACAGTTTTACCAGATGTGGACTGTGAGTGTAAAATTTAGAGATACAGACTGCACTGTTTACACTGGGATGATGCAATTATACTTCTATTTTAAGATATGATATCTGAAATCTTTTTATAGATATACAGAGGAAGCTAGGTATTTTGTAATTGTTTACTACCAATTTGTTTGAATTGTTAACTATTTGTACACATTTACCATACATTTAAAGCAATATTATATATAAAATTAATGGCCTCAAGTGAGTTAAACACAATCATTTTGCTTCATCATTATTTACAAGAGTGGCAGTCGAAGTTCAGCAGACTGTTGTATCTGTACATTTGTGTATGCTATAGTTTGTTTCAAGAAACTCTATGAATGAAGTTTGATAGATAGAACAATAGATTAATGTGAGGATCTCCTACCAGTAGCTAGGATATGAGTTAAATTATTGTTCTGTTTTGCATTTCTGTACATGATAGTTTTGCATTTTAAATAAAAGTTACTGTTTCATTTTTTTTTGCTTTTCAATCCAAGATATTACAATTCTTTGAAAACCTCAATTTCATTTAATTTTGCACACCCAATTTCATCTATATAGCCTTAGTTCAACCACTCATTCCGCCGAATATCTTTTTTTAAAGATATTTCTTGTTTAATTTAATGCGTTTTTTCTTCTAAGGAAACTTTGATATGGGTTTCAAACAGTTTAGGTCAAGATCAGACTCCGCGTTACGCGGTTTGGATCCAAACTGTTTGCATAATCACGTTAGCAGGGCTGCCATTTCCCCGGATTTTTCCGAAATCTTCGGATTTTTATTCCAACAGATGGAAGCTTAAAACAGGCTGAAAGTAAAGCAGAAAGCGCATTAAGGCACATTCTGCTTTACTTTCAACCTGCTCTAAGCATCATGTGTCTTAAAAGCTAGAAACAGACTATGCGTTAAAGGTATAATCAGGAAAATCAGGCTTGAAACATTGAAAAATTAAAATCTTAGGATTTTTTGTATCAACTTATGGCAGGCCTGCGTAAGTGTAATAGAGCCTGGCAGCGAAAGGGTAAATGGTACATGTACGATTCGTTAAATCGCGCTTGAACATTTGGAAATCTAAGGATTTTTATGAACAACTTCTGGAAGCCCTATTAATTATTGATAGTTTTATTTTATTCTTTGCGTTCTATTGTTAGCACTGCTTTCGCTCATCTAACGAATGGCACGCACCAACGGCACCGAAACCAAACGGGAAGTGTTTCGGAGATTGTTTCACATATCATACCTATCAACCAATCATATCTCTCGAAAAATGATATTTTCCGCCTCATTTGCATATATTTGATATCCAGGTGCTTCGGTTGTATCCAGGTCTTCGATATTCATTGAGCGTATCTTCAGTAGTCAATTTTATCACTTTAAAGCTACATGTATGCATATGCATGATATTTATTTATTTCAGAAGGATCAACTTCGCAAACAGTTTTGATCCAGATCAGACACCGAGTAACGCGGCGTCTGATCAGGATCAGAACTTGTTGACTCTTGTTATCTTATAGTCAATGTGTTTTGATTCTAGCTGATAAAATAGTGCAGACAGTAGTGTTTAAGCAGACGGGTATACATTTTCATAGGATCAACGTAAACGCATTTATTATGTGTAATATGTGTAAAATGAAGATTTATCGCCTGCGTTCAAAGTTTTTAATGTGAATGATAAGCACTAATGGCCTAACCCCTTCATTGCTCTACCCAGGATACAATAGGAATTTACAAACAGTTTGGATCCTTGTCAGACGCCGCGTAACGCGGCGTCTGAACAGGATCCAAGCTGTTTGACACTCATAGCGATACATGTATAACTTTAGCCAATTTACCTAAACATTAAATTGGAGAAAATAAAAGCAGACGACAATTGTTTAAAGCAGATGCCGCCATGACAGTAACGGGTTTAAAACGGTTGTAAATCTAATACGCTTGCATTATGCACTCGAGGTGGCTACCAACTTACTATTGTTCTTTTACGTGTGAATTGACATGCACTTTCTAACAATCTAGTTTCAGATCAGATACCTGACCATAGAATTTTGATCATTTTGACCTTCTAAACATTTGGAGACGAGTTTAGGAACCTAGGACACGTTTTACTAAACAACTTACGCACACATTTTGCGTAAGTCAAAATCGTTTAACTCTTACTTTTCGATCATAAACGTTTGCAACTAGCCAGATCAGAGGACGCGCTAAAAGCGCGTCCTCTGATCTGGCTATTTGCTGTTTGTAGCAAGTGATAATAAAAAACATAAATTAAAATTTAAAATTTTGACTTACGCAAAGATTTTGCGTAAGTAGTTTAGTAAAACGGGCCCCAGGCCTTCTTCATTGATAAAGACATACATGTAGCAATGGAACCAGAAACTATAAGCGGATGATATTGTCATCGTCTCCTAGCAATTGTCGTCTTTTTTTATTTCCCAAATTTAATTTTATAAAGATTGACTAAAGCAATATCTTAATGAGTGTCAAACAGTTTGGATCCTGTTCAGACACAGAGTTCGAGGCATCTGATCAGGATCCAAAGTTTTTGCAAATAACCATTGTATTATGAGTACGTCGGTGTATGTGTTACATGTAAGTGCTGTTGAATGTGTAAATCTTGTAAAAATTCGTATATAACAGAAATAATGTCAACAATAGCATCAAAATAATATGTGCACAGTGGAGAAGACGTGGTTCTTTCCCGTTTAACCCTTTAACCCATAGAAGCGACTTTTAGCGTATTTGATTTATTCTTCCACTGAAGAAAATAGTTCCAAATAATACAGTTGCAAATATGTATTAAGGGAAATATTTTCTATATGCTAGCAGATTGTGGCTTAAAGCAGGCTGAAAGTAAAGCAGAATGCGCCATAAGGCGCATTCTGCTTTACTTTCAACCTGCTTTAAGTAGTCACCTTTCTTCAATACTAGAAACAGGATATTGGGTAAAGGGTTAAAAACGCAAACGGAACGCAAACGCATCGCAATCAAATGATAAAATGACAACTTTTTTGACAATTTTGACTATTTATTCTCAATATGAGTGGCAAACAATTGGAGCCTGATCAGACGCCGGGTTACACGGCGTCTGATCTGGCTCCAAATCGTTTGCACTGGAAATACTATGTACAGCATACACGCGTTAATTGGGAAAATAACGTTGTCTTCACTGTACATTGTATATGACCATCGATTGTGGACCATTTTAACCATTTTAAACATTTGGAGACACTTTCAGCAATCTGGTTGCCATTGTACTACAGTGGAGAATCTTTTATTCTTTCCTAATAAACGCGTTTACGCTAAAACTATTATTTGCAGTGCAAACAGTTTGGAGCCAGATCAGACGCCGGGTAACCCGGCGTCTGATCAGGCTCCAAACTGTTTGCCACCAAGATAAACAAGAATTATCAGAATTGTCCAAAAGTTGTTCTTTTCTACGTTTTAGTGTTTTGCGTTTGCGTACGTTTGCGTTTAAACGGGAAAGAATAACGTTTTCTCCACTGTACTAGGAGTACGGCAGCGAATGGGTTAAGTGTTGTTGAATGTGTAAATCTTGTAAAAATGCGTTTTTAACAGAATGAATGTCAACAATAGCGTCAGAATTAACCTTTTATCCTGTTTTGTTTACTATTTAAGAATTTAAGCGAAATAAACGACAGAAAATGATCGGCAAATGGTTAATTAGTCGATCATTGTCTGTCGTTTATTTCGCTTAAACGCCGAAAAATTTCAGTTCATTTTTTATATTTGTATTTTCTAACATTAAATGAACATTTTATTAGTAGACTCTATGCATGTATGTTTAATCCACGTTAGAGGTAGTTTACGCGAATGTGTATCTGAAAGGAACATCTATAACGTTACTGAAGCAACGCAACAAAATGATTCTCGGAGAGAAGACACATAAGCGCCGCCTCCTCTGCGAAGGAATTCACAAGTCCCATCCTCTCGAGAAACAGCGTTTATACGAATTAAACGTCATTTTTTTTTCGATGGATTTGAAGGAAGCGAGTGTAATTATTTCCAATTTAAACCCAAGCTAAACACAAATGCACTGCAATAAAATGTAGAAATGACAACCTAAATTTAGCGGTGAACAGGTTGTTGGAAGCTTTCTACATTACACTTGTCGTGCAATTGAGGAAACATTCATGTACTTATTTGAAACAGGGGAGAGGACGTTATTATTTCCTTTTTAAACGCAAACGAACGCCAAAGACATTCCAATAACATGTAGAAAATAACAACTCTTTTAAGCAATTCCACCTATTCATTTAATCTCAGTGGCAAACAATTTGAAGTCTGATCAGACGCCGGGTTATGGCTGATCTGACGTCAAACTGTTTGCGATGGACATGATATTTTTAGCGTACACAAAAGCGTTTATTGGGACAAAATAGCGTCTTACACTGTATTCGGTATCAATAACAGACCTTTGAAACCTGGGACAAAAACATAAATCTTCAACTCTTTCACCGCCGAATTTTGTTACATATCTTTGCTTCAAACTCGATAACCGCGATCATATAGATCTTGTCAGTTTTAATAACAGTTACGTAAACTATTGGTACTAAAGAAATATAGATGCGAGACTTAAACAATTTGGACCTTGATAAGACGACGCGTAACGTTCAGCCTGATCAAGATTCATCCTGCTTCCAAAGTTGATTTCAGTCGAGCACGGCAGTGGTAAGGTTAAATGCCTTAATGCACGATCAAATGACAACGGTATTAATAGCCACGCTACTAAGATCTGATGTCATAAATTTAAACAATTATGCAAATATGTGTTTTTTTAAAAAAAGAAATCGCATTAAATTATCTACATGTCAGACGCAATTTTCGGTTCAAATTCTGTTCAGATGCCTTACGAAAATCCATGGCCAAACTTAGAATGCAGGGGAATAAAATGCACGAAAATAGAATGCAGAACGCTCATACAGAAACCTTTTACTTTCAATTTGCACTCAGCAGTCGCGTGTCATAAGAGATCCGATAGTATTCATTTAGAGATGTTGAAGCTTATTGCAGAACATCATATTATACAATGAAGAAAGTGAAGAAAGATGTTTCACAATATAAACACGTTTAACCCTTTACCCCATAGAAGCGACTTTTTGCGTATCTAATTTATTCCTCCGCTGAATAAAATAGTTCAAGTTTATACCCTCTTGAACAATTACCATAACAAATATTTTTATATAGCCTAGCAGATGGTTGTTTAATCACATGTAACTAATGTTAAATACGGGTTATTGGGTAAAGGGTTAAGGAGAAGACAATAAACGTGTTTAGGCTAGAACTATTATATTAATTGCAAACATTTTGAGCCAGATATCCCGGCGACAGACCAGGCTCCAAACTGCTTGCTGTTCAGGTAAAAAAAGCTTTAAACAGAGAAAAGCAAACCTCGGTCGATACAGAGGGGAATATTCTTCTTTTTTATTGAAACGACACTAATGCAAACTTTACAAGAAAAGGTACAACAGTACATGCAGATCTACTTGAAAACGTTCATGGTGGATAACTTAATTGACAAGCAGTTTGAATCCTGATTAGACGTAAATTTGTCTGCTCTGCACAGTTTGCATTGGACATAACTGAGTTAGCACAAGCGCGTTTATCGGGAAGAAATAACATACACCCGCATACTGTATGAGGAAAATAACTCACAATTAAGACCTAGGATTCTGAGTTGTTCAATCTATGCGATGTTTTTCTAAAGACACGGGTTTGTTTTACACGTACAGTGGAGAATGTGTTATTCTTTCCCAATAAACGCGTTTACGCTAAAACTATTATTTCCAGTGCAAACAGTTTGGAGCCAGATCAGACGCCGGGTAACCCGGCGTCTGATCAGGCTCCAAATTGTTTGCCACCATGATAAACATGAAATATCAGAAATGTCCAAAAGTTGTTCTTTTCTACGTTTTAGTGCTTTGCGTTTGCGTACGTTTGCGTTTAAGCGGGAAAGAATAACAGATTCTCCACTGTACAGAGGAGAAGACGTTATTCTTTCCCAATAAACGCGTTTACTCTAAGACTTATATCCCCATTGCAACTATTTTGGAGCCAGATTAGACGCTGGGTAACCCGGTGTCTGATCAGGCTGCAAACTAGTTGCCACTTAGATTAAATTCAATAGTAAAGTTGTCAAAATATTGTCCTTTTCTCCATTCTATAGCAATGCGTTTGCTTTTAGTACACAGTAATTCCACTCAATTATGGCAACTTAAAGGTAGACAACTTAAGTGTACATCGTCGATGTCATGTGACAGTTTCAAGCAAGATAAAAGTAAAGCAGAAAGCTCCTACAAGAGCTTTCTGCTTTACTTTCATTTTGTTTTTAGCAGTGACATGCCTTAAACATAGAAATATTAACCTCATTTAGTAGTCGGAATAAGTTGAGGGGGTTTATCGTAAATGTAAAACATAATTAAGAACCCAAAAAGTTAGGCTGAAATTATCATGGCTAGTTTGCACGGATCAAGGCCACCAAAACTCGAGTTTCGTATTTTACTTGACCTTAAGGTTGAGTAACTGTTAATGCATGTCAAAGGTTAGAGGTTCAGTTTATTTAGATCTCACAATATCAACCAAGCCTCGGATAATTTCCGTTCTGTCAACTATTACGACCTGCATATAAGATGGAGAAAATTACAGCTTTTGAAATATTTGACCAGCCCTTTTAATAAGAAGAGGGGACACCCTGTTATGATCTGGCGTCAAACTATCTGCAATGAGCCTTATGTTTTAAATATAAAGTCGTGTTCTTTTATAGAATAATATAATGTCTTCCTCACTATAGCAACGACAGTGGAGAAAACGTTATTCTTTCCCGTTTAAACGCAAACGTACGCAAACGCAAAACACTAAAACGTAGAAAAGTACAACTTTTGGACAATTCTGATAATTCATTTTTATCTTGGTGGCAAACAGTTTGGAGCCTGATCAGACGCCGGGTTACCCGGCGTCTGATCTGGCTCCAAACTGTTTGCACTGCAAATAATAGTTTTAGCGTAAACGCGTTTATTGGGAAAGAATAACAGATTCTCCACTGTAGTTATATTACCCTTTACTCGATGATCTGTTTTTAGTTTTGAATCCAGATGACTACTGAAGGCAGGTTTAAGTAAAGCAGAATAAGTTAAAGGCTTTAAAATACGTATCTATGGAGTCATGGGTTAAATGATTACATGGACACAATAAAAATAAATTAGTTAAAGTTACTTTTTGGTCCTTAAGTTAGATGTTTTATTATTTGAAAATCTTGTCATCATTTTATACTTCATATGAAGTTGTTTTCTGATATTTGTAAGAAAGTTTACGTTATATCTACATTTTTTCGCTTTTTAAAGTTAACATTAATATTCATGAATATGCAAATAAGGTACGTGTTTGAAAAAATATTTGAAAGTAAAAGCCCGATGTCTTATCTTTAATTTGGTACCAGTTTTATATGCTTAGGACAACAACTGGCTGTGATATGTATGATTTTTCAGATATGGGTAATCATAACCAAAAGTTGGGGCTGCCATGGAAACGGTTAAGATACACATAGCCTAAAAGAGTTTATTCTTGAGTACATTCGCGATTTTGATTCAGTAGACCCTTCTGCATATTTTGGTATTCATTAAAAATAGTCGGGGGGGGGGGGGGTGTCCTTACTGGCCGCAGAGTACAGTGGAGAAACTGTTATTCTTTCCCAATAAACGCGTTTACGCTAAAACTATTATTTGCAGTGCAAACTGTTTGCCACCAAGATAAACTTGAATTATCAGAATTGTCCAAAAGTTGTACTTTTCTACGTTTAAGTACTTTGCGTTTGCGTACGTTTGCGTTTAAACGGGAAAGAATTACAGATTCTCCACTGTAATTTACTTTTGAAAATCAGACCGCATTTATTCAGCGTTCTTCGCGTTTACCCCTTTCACTGCTACGACGTCATCAACTTTAAACAATATCGTCTGCTTTTTTTAAAAAGAAAAAATACATTTGAGATATTTTGACTAAAGAAATGTTTGGATCCTGGTCAGATGCCTCATTACGCGACGTCCAAACTGTTAGCAAATATCCAGTGCACTCAGGGTAATGCATTGAATAGGTTAAGTCTTTAACCCTTTCCTCCCTGAAACTTTAAATAGACAATTCCAGTTTCCATTTGAGTCAAGTCCATTTCTGACCTTTAAGGGTTGTTTTTGTCAATGTTTG
Organism: Gari tellinella; assembly: GCA_922989275.2. Lineage (NCBI taxonomy): Eukaryota > Metazoa > Mollusca > Bivalvia > Cardiida > Psammobiidae > Gari > Gari tellinella. The sequence continues at coordinate 40,691,331 of OV277867.1, forward strand.
GCATTGTGACAAACAGTGAAGACCCTGATCAGAGGGCTCCTTTCGGGGCCCTCTGATCAGGGTCTTCACTGTTTGCATAGGACATGTGTACTATTCACATGTGCACTTTTTGAAAAGGACGCCTATATGCGGGACTAGGGTTAAAGGAGTTAAGTTGTCGTCACAGGCTGGTTTGACATGATTCAACGTCATTATTGCTAAGTAGAGGTCATACCCTTGGTATCTAGCGAAGTGATATGTTTCAGTGATAATTATGCCACTCATAATTAATTTTAATAACCCTTCTATACCCTAAATAAGCCTTTCATTTTAAAATTTATTAGGACGCTTTTACCCCTTCACCGCCCTAGTCTGTTCTGTCTCAATATTGATGTCGGCAATATCGTATCAAATTTAGAGTTAAGGCAACTTAAGACTGACGAAATTTCAAAACAAGTGTCAAACAGTTTGGTCCTGATCAGACGCCATGTTACATGTACGCGGGGTCTTGTAAGAATTTAAACTGTTTGCAAAGCCGTTCGGCGTTTCTGACAGATAAAGGGTTAAGATGCATGGGAAACGGTTTGTTCAATCCTTAAACGTGGATTATTAAAGCAAACACCTGTCTAAAACTGTAAACAAGATACAGTGGAGAAAACGTTATTCTTTTACCGCTTAAACGCAAACGAAACGCAAACGCAAAGCACTAAAACGTAGAAAAGTTCAACTTTTGGACAATTCTGATAACTTATGTTTAACTTGGTGGCAAACCGTTTGGAGCCTGATCAGACGCCGGGTTACCCGGCGTCTGATCTAGCTCCAAACTGTTTGCAATAGAAATAGTAGTTTTAGCGTAAACGCGTTTATTGGGAAAGAATAACGTTTTCTCCACTGTATAGGGGAAAGCGTTAAAATGATTCTGTTTGTCGCTTAGTAAGACATTATTATAATTATTGTTATTACCGAAACGCAAATGCATTACCCTAAAATGTAGAAAATAACAAGTTGTTGACAATTCTGAGAATTTATTTTTTATTCTAACGGGCAAACAGTACGGAGCCTAATAAGACGCCAAATCTGGCTCCAAACTGTTTGCAATGATAATTTCATCACAAGCGCGTTTATCAGGAAATAATATTATCTGTCCCACTACAGCGTGCTAAAGGTTAACAATTAAAAGAAATTGACACGTGCCACCATCTAAAGATTATGAATTATGATTGCTAAACAAACTTATTCAATAAATTGTATTTGGGGAGAAAAGAAATTTCGAAACTACAGTCGGAAAACGTTAATCTCTCCCGTTTTTAAATCGCAAACTAAACGCAAACGCATTAGTTTAAACTGTAGAAAATTACCATTTGCTGGCAATTCTGACATTTTGTATCAGTTTGAGTGGCAAACATCTTGGATCCTGATCAGACGCCATGTTACCCAAACTGGCTCAAAGTGTTTGCTATGGAAACTATAGTATTAGCACAAACGCGTTTATTGGGAAAGAACAACGTCTTCCCCACTGTATTTCAATAAATTGTATATGAAGAGAATAGAAAATTCGAAACTATTATGTTCTTAGCTTTAGACAGGAACGATATCTTCACTCTTTTATCCCTGGGTAATTTTAGACGGGATTCAGTTTTGTTATGTTAGTCCTTCAAGCGCTGATAATTGAGATAACATTATTTCTTTTACACTTAACGCGTCTGTGCTTAATCAATTACATGTACAATAAAACCTCTCTATTACGACCACTTAATTATGTCAATTATCAGGTGTTTAAGGCAGGTGTCTGCCTAAAGCAAGGTAAACGTAAAACAGAAAGCTCCTTCAGGAGCTTTCTGTTTTACGTGCACCTTGCTTAAAGCTGTCACCTGTCTTTTATGAGTGAATTTGATTAAACGCATATATCTTTACAATGTATTCACTGGCGGTGTACTACTAAAATATAGAAATATATTAGTATACTAAACAGATAGTATGAGCCACTGAAAATTTACATACAGCGGACAGTATAGTGGAGAAAACGTTATTCTTTCCCAATAAACGCGTTTACGCTAAAACTATTATTTGCAGTACAAACAGTTTGGAGCCAGATCAGACGCCGGGTAACACGGCGTCTGATCAGGCTCCAAACTGTTTGCCACCAAGATAAATATGAATTATCAGAATTGTCAAAAAGTTGTACTTTTCTACGTTTTAGTGCTTTGCGTTTGCGTACGTTTGCGTTTAAACGGGAAAGAATAACGTTTTCTCCACTGTAAAACAGAAATTTGCTGATACAAGCTCCCTCCCCACAACGGCTCGCTGAACAACGGTCCCCTCCTTACAACAACGCTTTCCGTTGTTTCTTAAAATAAGACAATGTTTTCCTTCTTTTCACGGCTACAATATCGTTTGATTTAAATTGTCGTCTGCTGTTTGTCTCAAAGTCACATAGTAGACATTTTGACAGAAAAACCCATAATGACGAGTGACAAACAGCTTGGATCCAGATCAGACACCGCGTTACGCGGTGTCTGACCTGGATTGAAGCTGTTTGCAAATGTAAGCAAATTCCCTCCCTAGAACGACTCCCTCAAAACAAAGCACGCAATGTTTGTCTCCCATAGGGTGTTGTTGTAGAGAGGGGGTACTGTATTTTCAGTTATACGGGGAAGAGCCATGTGTCTTCTCTATTGTATTCACCTCACCATCATCAGAACAATTTTGATAATCTCATTATTAAATCTAATTGTCGCTTAAATTGTCGCATCTAATTTATTCCTGCGCTGCAGAAATAGTTCCACTTGGTACATGTACAGTCAGGAATATGCACTTTAAGAAATAGTTTTCTTTATCCTAGCAGGTGTTAGCTTACATCAGGCTGAAAGTAAGTTAGAATGCGCCTTTAACTCTTTCACTGCCAACGGCGCCAAAAGGCGATAGTTTGTAAACAGTTTGGATCTTGATCAGACGCCGCGCGGCGTCTGATCGTGATCAAAACTGTTTTACACTCATATCGAAATTTCTTCATTCAAAACAGCCCAAAATCTAACTTTAATGATATTGCAGAACACACTACCGATGGAAACGACATTTTGGCGGTTAGAAGGTCAAAGCAGACGACAAAACATGGCAGTAAAAGAGTCAATTCAAACTAAACATAGGCTATGGGATGAGCATGGCTGTTATTGAAGGTTGTCAGAACGAGCATATGGATCATTTGATTGAATCATAAACTTTAATTACGTCAATTTTAAATTTTATTTAAGCAATTTCACACACCTTGATCAGCAAGCGTTTTATGTTATTGAAAATGGTACCATTGTGCATGTGCAGAGAATGTAACGACGATCAGTATCCGAAACAATCGAAATGTAGCGAAAATTACCGAAGTGTTCCAAATGAGATTTTATTTTTGCTGACGGGTATACTCGGCGTCTGATAATAATTTGTAAACAGTTTGGGTCCAAAATTGTTCGACACTCCATTCAAGAAAAGTTACACTTTATACAGTCATGGATCTGCACAGAACATGCAATACTACTAGTAATACTAACTCAGCAGACGATAAGTGTTTAAAGCAAATGACGTAAGTAAAATGCTTGGCTTTAAACTCATTTACAGCTGAATAAAACACAAAAACACTATTTGAGAAATTTTGTGAACGATACAAGTCGTTATTAATACAATAAATTATAATCTGTTTACAAAAATGCCATACACGAAATAACTAAACTTTTATAGTACATATAAAAAGCTAGACATAAATTTGAAACAGGTTTTGATAATGACTAACGCAAAAGATGGGTTAAGCAGACGATAGTTCCAGTGGATAATACGTTATTCTTTCCCAATGAACGAGTTTACGCTATAACTATATTTTACGTTGCAAACAGTTTGGACCAAGATCAGACGCCGGGTAACACGGCCTCTTATCAAGCTCCAAACTGTTTGCCATTCAGATTAAAATGAATAGGCGGAAAGTTAACCCTTTACCTCATAGCCTGCTTCTAGTTTCGAAGACAGGTGGCCACTTAAAGCAGGTTGAAAGTAAAGCAGAATGTGCCTTAAGGCACACTCTGCTTTACTTTCAGCCTGCTTTAAGCTAAAATCTGCTGGGCTATATAAAATATTTGTAATGGTAAATGTTTATGAGGGTATAAACTGGAACTATTTTTCTTCAGCGGAGGAATAATTTTAATACGCTAAAAGTCGCTTCTATTGGGTAAAGGGTTAAAACAAAGTTGTAATTTTCTACATTATAATACAATGCGTTTACGCTTCGTTTGCGTTTAAACGGGGAGGAATAACGTCTTTGCCCTTTGCATTTACATGTAGAGTGGATTTATATTAGTCTTTCCTAACAAATACGTTTGTGCAATACATTTTTACATTGTTATCAGTTGGAGCCAGCTCAGACGTCGAGAAATTCAGCCTCTGAACAGACCCACAACTCTTCGTTTTGTTTTCGTCTGCACACTAAATAATTGCCGTCTGCAACAGTTACAGTGGAGAATCTGTTATTCTTTCCCAATAAACGCGTTTACGCTAAAACTATTATTTGCAGTGCAAACAGTTTGAAGCCAGATCAGACGCCGGGTAATCCGGCGTCTGATCAAGCTCCAAACTGTTTGCCACCAAGATAAACAAGAATTATCAGAATTGTCCAAAAGTTGTTCTTTTCTACGTTTTAGTGCTTTGCGTTTGCGTACGTTTGCGTTTAAATGGGAAAGAATAACAGATTATCCACTGTAAGAGGACGTTTTACCCGTTTAAACGCAGAAGACACGCAAACACACATCATTATAATATAGAAAATGACAACGTTTTGACAATTCTGACTATTCATTTTAATCTGAGTGACAAACAGTTTGGATTCTGATCAGACACCGAATAACCCGAGTTCTGATCTGGCCTCAAACTGTTTGCAATGGAATATATAGTTGTAGCGTAAACGCGTTTATTGGGAAAGAATAACGCCTGCCGCACTGTGCGAGAGTTGATTAAAAGGCTTGTATTTTTAGGAAAAAAACACAACAGAGTGTCAAACAGTTTGGATCAAGATGAGACGCCGAGTTACTCGGCGTCTCATCTTGATCCAAACTGTTTGCACAGTTTTCATGCAGATGTTGAGCGAATTTGTGCAAACGGTGCAAACTGAAATCACTGGCCTTGATGCTCGCAGTGCATATCTTTGGTGTGATATGGTTCATGTACGCCAGGGGTTACGAAATCTCACATTATCGAAACTATTCCTGTTTCGGTGACGTATTGCTTACCCCAACAAGGAAGGTTAAAGCCTGGATTTCAGCTCTTTTTATCTTTTGTGGGCGGGTTTATAATTAAATGACAGACGTTTTGCTCTACAGTGGAGAAAGCGTTATTCTTTCCCGTTTAAACGTAAACGTACGAAAAACGCAAAACACTAAAACGTAGAAAAGTACAACTTTTGGACAATTCTGATAATTCATATTTATCTTGGTGGCAAACAGTTTGGAGCCTGATCAGATTCCGGGTTACCCGGCGTCTGATATGGTTCCAAACTGTTTGTACTGCAAATAATAGTTTTAGCGTAAACGCGTTTATTGGGAAAGAATAACGTTTTCTCCACTGTAAAAGAGCACGCCAGTTTTTGTTTTTTGGGTAATTATTTCATTGGCGATCTATCGCATGCTTAAAGTATCGTCGGCATTTGTTTCCAAGTTCAGAACTCAAAAATCCAGATTTGACATACAACATGATTTTGTAAATGAATGTCTAGTGAATACATGTATACTAAATACGTAAATATTAGTTTAGGGAAAGTATTTATGTTTGTGTTTATTTGATGAGCAAGGTCGAGATTCGATAAGGTGTGGTGAAGGCACACTTTATTTACAAACCTCGATACTCCACCTATTGAGCTAACCGGTAAAATGCCAAAGGATTGTATATTTTATCCCATTTGTATTTCATGCAATCGCTCTTCATGCTGGCAGTAAATATAATCTATTGAAGAGCACATGGAAATGCGTTTAAACGGGGTAGAGTTACAGTAGATAAGACATTATTACATGTACTATCCAATAAACGCGTTCACGTTAAAACTATCATTTCCATTGCACACATTTTTTAGCCATATCAGACGTCGGGTAACGCGGCGTCTGATCAGGAGCCAAACTGTTTGACACTTATATCATTGTTTCTTATGATAAAATTCTCAAATGCTCAAAATTTTAGAAACAAAACCAGGCGACAAATTTAAGCAGACGATATTACATGTATGTCAACGACGATGTAATACGGGATTTTACGTCATACAGTGGAAAAGATGTTTTTCTTTCCCAAGGATGCGTACATGTACATGTAACTTGTTTTCGCTAAACCTATTATTTTCATTGAAAACAGTTTGGAGCCAGATCAGACGCCGGTTAACTCGGCGTCTGATTAGCCTCCAAACTGTTTGCCACTCAGATTAAAATGAATAGTCAGAATTATCAAAGAAATGTCATTTTCTCCATTTCATTGCTATGCGTTTGAGTTCTGTTTGCGCTTTAACGCGAAGGAACAACGTTTTTTCCACTGTAATGACACCGAAAGGGCTAAACGGGAAATAATACTTGCCGTCGTATTTGATAGTGAAAGGGTAAATTGCTTGAATAACGCCAATAGTATATATCAATCAGGTTTGAAAGAGATTATGATCTTGGTTAAAACAAAATTACAAGAAAATTGCATACGCTATTTATACTCGTATCGTGATACGAGAGAATATACAAGGTTTAAATTGTTAAATTTCTCACAAAACGCGTTTGTACTCAACGAACTGACGTATCAACCGGAGCCAAGGGCCAATTTCATAAAACTTCGTACGACAAAATCGGTCGTAAGGCAGGTGATAAAAGTATCAATTATTATTTATTTCTCCATCTAATCCTGTCTTGTGGCATCTCTTTAGAATCGTCTTGAAAAGACGATTCCAAAGGGATGTCATAAGACAGGATTAGGTACAGAAATAAGAAATTAACTTACGACCGTTTTTTTCGTACGAAGTTTTATGAAATGGGCCCCAGAACTATTTGAAACAAAGACTAGAATTAACCGTCAGTATTTTCAAAAGCATTTTCTTTTTCTATATTTTATTGCGCTATGTTTGCATTAGGTATCTTTAAATGCATATGATACTACATTGTATATAGCTATAGAAAACAAGGTTTGTTTGTGAAACACCCTGTCCCCTGATGTGATTATGACGTCTAAATAACATTGTCCTTTGCCGGACATGACCAAACTTGCACCGAGCCCAAAAACTTATTGAATTGAGTACATACGCCAACTATGAAGTAGTTACTTTAAATAACATTGACCTTTGTCTGACATTACCCAACTTGTACTCTTGAGTTGAGTGCACATGCCAAAAAATGAAGTTTCTAACACATATAGTTGCAAAGTAATGACCAATTTGGTTAAGTAGGTCAAATATCAAGGTCAAGATCACAAGGTTAAAAAACGCTTGTATCGACATAAGAAGATACAAATAAAATATAAAAGCCCTATGCCTATTGGTTCAAATGTTTTACTCGTTTAAAACATTTAGAAAAATAAGGTAAAGGTCAAGGTTGCAAGTGCTAAAATAATGGCATAGTCAGAAATGTATTGACAGAAACAAGTTACATGCCAAGTAAATAAGGCCCATGTGGAATAGTGCACCATTTAAAACCAATGTTTACCTCTTCACTGCCATGACGTCATCGATTTTAAACAATTATCGTCTGCTTTTATTTCTCAAATTTGAATTGTAGGTCTTTTGACTTAAGAAATATTGAGATGAGTGTCAAACAGTTTGGATCCTGATCAGACGCCGCTTTACGCGGCGTCTAATCAGGGTCCAAACATTTTGCAAATAACCATAGTACTCGAGGTATGGCTGTGCATGGGTTAAGGTTTTTGGTTAATGTTCAAGTCACATGCAAAGTATATGTAAAAGGTCCATGTGAAAGAGTGCATGAGTTATAGTTAGTTATATCGTCCATAACTTGATATGTATAGATGCTGACCGTTAATAGCTTCGGGTGTTAGCGGGATGACGCACCTTTAGCGCTTATAGGCGGGGTGTTAAACCTTAGCAGAAACAACAACAAATCTATATGCAATGGAATGCAGAAAACGACATTGTTTTGCAAACATTGACGATTAAATTAAATCTCAGAGACAATGGGCATAAGGATTTTAGCTAACTCATTTCATCTTTTTTCACTTAACAAAATGCCCAGTGATGTGAATGAGAATTGCGAAGTCCGTCTTTAGGCTGAACGCTTCTCTTTCTGGCAATTAGCATTGTGATGATCTGTTTCGAAATTTTGAATGCGATTGGAGTTGATTTTGAATGTGATGAAACATGTACTGACGAAATCACAGACTATAGAGAAGGAACTACGTTCTTAATTCTTTCCAATATTCGCGCTTGTGCTAAACTATTACCCCCGTTGCAAACAATTTGAAACCAAATCAGAAGCCAGTTAACCCGTGGTCTGATCAGGCTCCAATCTGTTTGGCACCCAGATTACAGCAAAAACTCAGACTTGTCAAAAGTTGTCATTTTTTTTAAACAAAAACGTTTCGTTTGGAAAAATCGGGAAAGAATAACGTCTCCTCAATGTACATGTATGACATTATACAGTGGAGAATCTGTTATTCTTTCCCAATAAACGCTTTTACGCTAAAACTATTATTTGCAGTGCAAACAGTTTGGAGCCAGATCAGACGCCGGGTAACCCGGCGTCTGATCAGTCTCCAAACTGTTTGCCACCAAGATAAACATGAAATATCAGAATTGTCCAAAAGTTGTTCTTTTCTACGTTTTAGTGCTTTGCGTTTGCGTACGTTTGCGTTTAAACGGGAAAGAATAACAGATTCTCCACTGTATACAAACAGTTTTGGGTCAGGTCAGAAACCGGGTACATGAAGTCCGGCGTCTCATCTTGCTTCAAAGAACTGTCATATATATTTGAATAAGTCATGGATTACGTGACAATTGTGCATATCATGTATTGTTCATTAATGGCGAGATACTGTATGTATGAGTCAAATAAAATAGACTGTTCTGGTCAAACAATTTCCAAAACAAGTAATTTTCTCCATTTTATTAGATTGCTTTTGCGTTTCGTTTCGTTTCGTTTCGTTTAGCATCTCTACCACTGCAGTTGTATATACAATGTTCCCTTTCAACCACAATGCATAATAGGAGACAACTATTATGTGTGTTTTTCGGAGGGAATTGTTATAGGGAGGGACATTACAATTTGGCTTATTTTTTGCAATCAGCTTGAATCCAGATCATACGCCGCTTTTTGTCACAAATCATTAAATTTCTTCGGTCGAATTGTCCAGTTATATCTAACTTTGAGAAAAAAAAACCTTAGCCTTCGATAATTTCAAGAATATTTCAAGATATTGCAGCCATGAAAGGTTTAGTTGTAATTGTCTTGTTTGTGGACGGCGACACGCGTTGTTGTGAGGAGTGAATCGTTGTTAGGAGGGCCGTTGAAGGAAGGGATCACTGTACAATGTACATCTTTTGTCTTAGCTTTTTGTACTTCATAGCTATAAGACTAATGTTTTGAAATTATCCAGACAAGAAACAGACATTTGTTATAGAAGACAAGAAACAGACATTTGTAATAGACAATAAACAATGCCGTGAGTAGTGCAAAACAAAAGAAACAATAACCTTTACTCACTTAAGGAAAATAAATATTAGAATGAATCGGGGATTTAAGAAAAACATATGCAACGCTTCATCTTTCTGGCATGTAACCCTTTCCTCCCTGAAAAATCAAACGGACAATTCTTATTTTCAATTTAGTCTAGTCTATTTTTTAATTTTAACAGTTAATTTTTACAGTATAAGTCAAAATGACAAACAGTGTAGACCCTGATCAGAGGGCTCCTTAACCTCTGATCAGGGTTTACACTGTTTGCATAGGAAAAGTGTAATCCTCACAGGTACACTGTTTGCATTGGTCAAGGAGTTAAGCCGTGCCATGGGAAAACCTGACTTATTGCATTGCAAACAGTGTAGATCAAGGCCAGCCGTCGCGTGTTTGACGCGGAAACTGGTCTTGGTCTTCTCTGTTTTACAACCACAAGCATGTCAAGGATTGTATTAAGCTTTATTAAACACATGTACGATATTTGGCAGTGTAGACATAGCCTGTGATGACAACGGTGCCTGGGGCCCGTTTCATAAAACTTCGTACAACAAAAACGGTCGTAAGTAAAAACTTTAAAATATATTTAATTTCTGATTTCTCTATCTAATTCTGTTTTGTGGCATCTCTTTGGGTCGTCTTTTCAAGACAATTCCAAAGAGATGTCATAAGACAGGATTAGATGGAGAAATAAATAATAATTGACACTTTTATAATCTGACTTACGATAACATTTGTCCTACGAAGTTTTATGAAACGGTGCCTGATCTGAACAATGTTGGTACATGTATGCAGTAAGGCTGTTTTGTCATTGTTTGTAGGTTACGAAGTATGGAGCTCAAGACAAATACATTGCATTGTCTGTGGTCGTGGTCGGAAGTGGCAAAATATTTCAGCTAACAAAAGACATTATTCTTTCCCGTTTAAACGCATACGAACCGCAAACGCATTGCAACAAAATGTAGAAAATGACAGCTTTAAGACAATTCTTCGCATTCATTTTAATATGAGTGGCAAACAGTTTAGAGCCTGATCAGACGAGTCGAACTCTCTACTCTGACACAATCACAGAGTATGGACAAAATGAGAAACCTCTTATCCCTTTCCCCCACAGAAGCGACTTTTAGCGTATTTAATTTATTCCTCCGCTGAAAAAATAGTTCCAGTTTATACCCTCATGAACAATTACCATTACAAATATTTTATAAAGCCTAGCAGTTTTTAGCTTACAGCAGGCTGAAAGTAAAGCAGAATGTGCCTTAAGGCACATTCTGCTTTACTTTCAACCTGCTTTAATTGGTCACCTGTCATCAAATTTAGAAACAGGCTATGAGGTAAAGGGTTAAAACACTGGGCTGCATGTAAACACGTAAGTTAACTATCAGTGCCGTCATGCCACTATTTACACTAGTGAAGACATTCTCTCCCAATAAAAGCGTTTATGCTAAACTTATTGTGTCCATTACAAACAGTTTTGAGCCAGACCAGTAGCCGGGTAACCTCTTTTGTAAAAAAAATCATACATCAGGTTTGGTACTCCTTGCTGTTGATGTGATGAAAAAATACAGAGAAACACGCCTTTCCGAGATTTTAAACCAGAATTGTGGCCAATGTTGAATTAACTCTATTTGACCTCGAACTGACCTTGACCTTTGCCTGACATAACCCAAGTTAAGTACAAATGCCAAATATGAAGTCTGTATCACATTTAGTTTTAAACTTACGGTCAATGATAAATTCACCCTATTTTACCTCTAAATGACCTTCACCTTTGTCGGACAAAACCCAAGCTGTACCGAGCTCAAGCGCTGCTTGAGGTGAGGACATAAACTAAAAATAAAGCCTCTATAGTATGTAGTTCCAAAGTGATGGCCAAGGTTAAAGTTGTGGACAGACGGACAAACAAACAGACAAACAGACAAACAAACAGACAGACCAAAAACAATATAAGCCCCTTACTTATTCGTGCGTGGGGCATAAAAACAACCCCAACAACCCTGTCATTTTCTACACTTATTGCGTCGCGTTTCATTTTGTTTAACCGGGAAAGAATGAATGTTGTTTCCACTGTATAAACCATAGTAAAACAGGTTGTCATTTGTTATCTACGTTTGTAGTAAATACCTTCTTCAACTCCAAATAAACATAGTGAAATTCTTTAGGTATTCCCGTGTTTCATTGTTTATCTTTAAACTCTTAACCTGCAAAGGACAGCTTCATTTGCATTTGAATCAGCTTAGACTCAGATTTGACGCCGAGAATCCAGACTGCTCGATAGTCGACTCACACGTTGATGCTACGCAATTCAAGAAAATACATGTACATAATTTAAAACTTAACAAACCCCACCCAACTCTACTGTTCTTATAGGCGGACCGTTGGATCATTTTGCATGATAGGGGCTTGCATGAAACTTGTTTTTTTATCTACACGTGGGTAATGTAAAAGGTAGTTTTTCCTAATGAGTAAGGCAAAACTCACTTAGACAGCATTTTGATGACCTTGACCTTAACCTTTATCGTGATTACATGCATGACGCTGAAACAGCCGGGTAGGACGTTATTATTTCCAGTTTAACTCTTGTCATGCTGACTTGTCGCCTGCAAAATATGTCGTCTGCGAAAAAAAATGTAATAATTCATTTTGATCTTTATAAACTTGAAAAAAATATTAATATGATTGGCAAACAGCTTGGATACAGATCAGACGCCGCGTATCGCGGCGTCTGATCTGGATCCAATCTGTTTGAAAATATTAGCCAAGTCGCGCTCAACACGATAAGGGTTAAACGAAACAACGAACGTATTGCAATAGAAAACTTTGACAAGGTTTAACGATTGATATATTTTTTTTATCTGAATAGCAAAGAGTTTAGAGCCTGGTTAGATGCCAAGTTACCTGGATTTTTGATTTGATTTGTTTTGATTTTACGTCGCTTTCAACAGTATTTCAGTCATATCGCGACGTCCAGCTAATTACAGGTGGAGGAAGACCCCAGAAGTCCTTTATGCACTGTTTCAGGCACAAATCGGCAACTGGGTAGAACCACCGACCTTCCGCAAGCCAGCTGGAAGGCTTCCCCACATGAAAAATCCGAACGACCCTACTGGGATTCGAACTCACAGCGGTGAGGAGCTTAGTGATGTAAGTCACAGTGACTATACCACTAGGCCACGGAGGCCCCCAAGTTACCTGGACATATGGTTTTTAGCATACACGCGTTTATTGGGGGAAGAATAACGCCTTCTCCACAGTAAATGCCTTGTTAACAACTTTATGCGTTATTTTTGTGATGCATACGTTTGCCGTGTTTTGAAACTTGTCTTTAATCTCATTTTGAGTGTCTGTTTAATACAAGACTTACTGTAGACCGCCATAATGTGCGGTGTCTCATAATATTCTATACACTACTTCATGGTTTTGCAAATTTAAGTTTTGTTAACGCTTGTATTTAATACGAGAAAAAAATTCATTACTCTAAATAACCAATTTATAAGATAACCCAAAAGCATACCAAATTTATATCAACGACATAGTACAGTGAAGAAGACGTTATTCTTTCCCGTTTAAAGAGGCTCGCAACCGGATTTAGCATTAAAAATAGTAATTTGTAAATATATGTCTAATGCTTATATAAAGGGGTAAGATTTAGTTTTGGATAATAAATTCTGTTAAAAAATGCATTTCAAAAAAAAAAGGGAAGAAGCTCTGGTGGGATTCGAACCCGTGACCCTCCATGCGGAGACAAACATGAAAACAAAGGCAACCGCCTTAACCACGCGGCTACTGGGGCTCTCTATCTATAAACTAGCGAATTAACGTACCTTACTGGTAGCGATTGATTAATACATATTCGGCTCGGGTTTATGTCTGAGCCCGTGTAGAGAAGCAACAACAACAACTATACCGTCAGCTGACGCTATAGAAAAACGATGGAAAATATCTAAAAAAACTAAGATTCGGTGACGATTCTTGAGACTTTTTTTGGACTCATCATATTTTTTTAATGTCAGAAGCCAAATAATGCCACAAATTTGCTTTTATTTGAGTATTTTATTTTATTTTGACAAGTACACCATCCGGTTGCGAGTCCCTTTAAACGAATTGCAAACGCATTGCAATAAAACGTAGACAATTATAACTTGTTGACACTTCTGACTATTCATTTTGATTCGAGTGGTAAACAGTTTGGAGCCTGATCAGACGCCGGGTTACCCGGCGTCTGATCTGGCTCCAAACTATTTGCAATGGAAAGATTAGTTTTAGCGTAAACGCGTTTATTAGGAAAGAATAACGTCTTATCCGATGTATTTGAATCAGGCGATGAAGAAAGCGTCTCAGTAACGCATGACTGTTCTGTTGGTATGTCTCGGTCTGATGTAAGCGTTGGTTTAGATCAAATTTTTGTCAAGATAACACTATTATATTCCATACGAGGTATTGGCATGAAAGCAGTTTGTAACCAGACCCCCGTCTATGGAGTTTGATCATATCTTGACCCATACAGGACTCATACTCCGAGGAAAAACTCGGCGTTTGACCAGGATGTAAATTGTTTGACTCATGTTTTGATCAATGGCATGAAATCAAAACTTTTGAAATCAAAGCAGATGAAATTTTGGAGCAGACGCTATCTTGTCGTTAATGCTTATGACAGTATGTTGTTCTGTTTGATACTGAAATACTATGCCAAATTCTTTTCCGTAATTTGGCATTTGCGTGAACGGAATGAAAACGCAGTTCATCAAATATAGAAAATAACAACGTTTGGCCAATTCTAACTATTTATCTTAATCTGAAATGCAAACAGTTTTGAGCCTGGTCAGCCGCTTATTTAGCCGGTGTATGATCTCGCTTCAAACTCGATTGGTGGCATCTGATCGGGTCGGTACTGTTCGCTATTTTATGTGTAATGCTTATATAATGACTTAACAATGCCGTGTCGTTAGACCAACCTTGTATATCTATAATGAAATCTTCCAGAGAAACGTAGTGCATTGACAGAGCTTATTGCGATATCCAGGGAAAAAAGGGTTGAACAGTGGAGAAGTTTATATTTCCTGTTTAGACGCAAACGAAACACAAACGCATTGTAATAAAATGTAGAAATTTACAATTATTAGACATTTATGAATATTCACTTTAATACGAATGGCAAAACACTTTTGAGCCTGATCTGACGCCGGGTATCCCGGCGTCTGATCAGGCTCAAAACTGTTTGCAATTGAAGTAAGAGTTTTATTATAAACTCGTTGATTTGAAAGAATAACGTCTTCTATAATGTACGATCAATGATTGTGCATTCTAGTATAATGGTAGATAACGAACAGTCAAAACGTTTTTTTTTCCCGTCGAAACGAAAGTCAAACGTAATGAAACATAGAAAAACAGCTTCTTGACATACTGACGATTAACGTACTCTAAATTGCAAAGAGTTTGGAACCTGGTCAGACACTGCAATATCCTATCTCTGATCTGGGTCCATGCTTATAAAGCGTTTGAGTTGAGTCTGAAATCGTTCTCAGCATTTTATTGGTCAGATTTGAGCCTTTGAGCCTAGACTCAAATTCTACCAATCAAATGCTCGAGAACGTAATCAGACTCAACTCAATCTCTTTATAAGCGCTCGGTCTGGCTCAAACCTGTTTGCTATGGAAACAATTTTAAGCATAAACGTGTTAATTTGGAAATAATAACGTTTTCTCCACTCTAATACAAATGTAGCAGGAATAGGGGGGCTTTTGCTGTTAATCTGTCACGAGACACAGCGTTATTAATTTGACCGCTTAATATATATCGAAGTAGGTAAACTTCCTAGATTAGTTCACTATTTGTTTTGATATTGGAGCCAATGTTTATATCATACTTATACTTTCACGTCAATTTCTCGAGGACAGCATGACAAGACGATACTTGATACTACAGTACTGAACCTTATTAAATTAAATTGATAATTGCAAGCGAATTGCCATCGAATTGCCATCGAATCGGGCGCTTCAAAAAACAAATCCTACCATTGAATAATTTTACTCGAATATTCCGAAGCGGTTGTGACAAAAATAGAATCGAAAAAATTAACGATGGCATATTTGCGAACATTTGTGAGATACATCATTCAAGAAAACTTACCCGAGGGTATAGTAACTATTTTGAATCGCAAGCGAATTGCCATCGAATTGCAAGCGAATTGCAAGCGAATCGCAAAAAACGTTAATTTAATAAGGTTCAGTACTGTACAATAAAACACATGTACAGTAAAACCTCGGAAAAGTCAAGACCTTCCGGAATGAGGAAAACGTTCGGTTTAACCCTTTACCTGATAGCCTATTTATAGGACTTAAGATAGGTGACTACTTAAAGCAGGTTGAAAGTAAAGCAGAATGCACCTTAGGGCGCATTCTGCTTTACTTCCTGCCTCCTTTAAGCTAGCATGTGCTACAATATAAAAAATATTCCCTATAATACATATTCATTACTGATTAAATTATATCATTATTATTATTATTACTTACATTCGGGGAAATTGTTATTTTCCCCTAAAACGCGTTTGGATTACAGACAATATAGGGCCCGTTTATATAGATGCTGAATAATTCGGTTTCTGATCAGGATCAAAAAGGTCAGAACTTAATAAATCGTGAAGTGTTACTTTCTACACTATATTGCAATGCATTTGCGATAACTTTCATTTGAATCGGAACTCTACAGAAAGAACAACGTTTCCCCCACTGTTTGTCACATGCATCTGACTAAATAAACTCTTCAATCATTTTTTGGCTCAGTCTATACGTAACTGATTTACAAACACGGGTAAAAAATCACAATATTTGATTAGTGATACAGTCGAGAATCTGTTATTCTTTCCCAATAAACGCGTTTACGCTAAAACTCTTATTTGCAGTTCAAACAGTTTGGAGCCAGATCAGACGCCGGGTAACCCGGCGTCTGATCAGGCTCCAAACTGTTTGCCACCAAGATAAACATGAAATATCAGAATTGTCCAAAAGTTGTTCTTTTCTACGTTTTAGTGATTTGCGTTTGCGTACGTTTGCGTTTAAACGGGAAAGAATAACAGATTATCCACTGTAACAGATGTTTTAACTCTTTACATGCCGGGTAATTGTTTCGTCTGCTACTGTTTTAAAACTATTTCTTTCGATATTCTTTTCTAAAATAGTCAGGGTGTCAAACAGTTTAGATCCTGATCAGACGCCGCTTTATGCGGCGTCTCATAAGGATCCAAACTGTTTGCAAAAGATATAATCTAATAACGATTCCGCCTGTAACGTGCGAAGTGTGTTTAAAAACTATTCCGGAAGTATAATAGGGGACTTTTAAATAATGATTGTTTGATATATTTCAACTTGTAAGAGACCCCCAGTCAATAGAAGACCCTTTTGACATGCATCTACTTTGATATGTAATGAAATACTTAAATTTATATGACTGAAAAATGCAGAAAGTTTATATGGGCGCTATTTTTCTCCATAAAACGTATTCCTTATTTAGATGATACCTGCCATTATAGGGAACATTTCAGATTCTTCAAGAAATTATCATTCAAAACACGTTTAACTGTATATTATTTTAAGCGAAATCCCCTTTGTTCCTGTTTAGACAATATACAAATGCTTACTAATTCTTCGGTTGTGAATTAGATCTATTCGAGATATAAATGTAATGTATTACAATATTTGCTGACAAATACCTTAAACAGCACGTATAAAAGACGGAATGTTTTTATATACGTGTAGTAACATAAAATGTGTATCTATATTTTAACTTCTTTCTTTGAGACACACTTGTCTTACCCTTTCATATGTTTGCCTTTTATATACTAGCGTTCTAAATTCTTTACATAGTTTTGCTATGCCTTTATGCTCTTAATATTGTATATTGTAAGTTTAAGCAGAGTTCCCCTTTTCAGGAATGTCGCATAATAATTTTGTATATAACCCATCATGTTTTAATGAAAGTATGCTATTTATTTTACAGTGTCTTGTAGGTCGAAATCGACCGGGTATCAATACTAAATGACAAGTGTAAATACCGTTTTGTACATAAATGGGCGAGGCAGGGCTTCCATTTCTCCAGATTTTTCCTAAATCTTCGGATTTTTCTCTGGTACATGTTAGCTTAAAGCAGGCTGAAAGTAAAGCAGAATGCGCCTTAAATGGCAACAAAGCTAGAAACAGGCTATGTGGTAAAGGTACGATTCGTAAAATCGCACTTGAAAAATGCAAATTTGGAAATCTTAGGATTTTTCATGTCAACTTATGGCAGCCCTGACGAGGTCTTGATGCTAGACACTATAATAAACAATTCTGTCTGTCTGTGGTGTTTTACTCCTTGGTGACCAGTAAGACAGAAACATGTATAAGTCAAGAAAAAGGGTACATTAAACACATTCAACCTATTCGCGGCAATGGTAACGTCTGTTTAAAACTTTATTCCATAGTCTGTTACTTGTTTGAAAGACAGGTGACAACTTAGAAAGAAGCAGAATGCGCCCTTGGGTGCACTCTTCTTTACTTTCAGCCTGTTTTAACTACCGTCTACAAGGATATATAAATATATATACGATGGTCCATATTCATGACTATAAACAGTGAAATATTTTTTTAAGTGGAGGAATAAATTAAAGGCATAAAATGTGTATTTGTTGGGTAATGGGTTTAACAAGTTGTCTATTGTTACAGTGGAGACTCTGTTATTCTTTCCCGTTTAAACGCAAACGTACGCAAACGCAAAGCACTAAAACGTAGGAAAGAACAACTTTTGGACAATTCTGATATTTCATGTTTATCTTGGTGGCAAACAGTTTGGAGCCTGATCAGACGCCGGGTTACCCGGCGTCTGATCTGGCTCCAAACTGTTTGCACTGCAAATAATAGTTTTAGCGTAAACGCGTTTATTGGGAAAGAATAACAGATTCTCCACTGTATATCTCAATTTTGACAATTTGACCTCAATCATTAAATCGTTCCCAATCGCGCAATTGTTCCAATACCGGTATTCTCGTTGCAAACTGTTTATAGCCAGACCAGACAAGAACCTACTCGAAACTTGTTTTGTCACAAAGATATCACAAAATCGTCAACCTTTTTGTAAAGACGATACGCACGGTATTGATACCAATTGCCGTAACGTCAAAAACGTCAACATCGACGGAATCGTCACTTACTCTTTTTTTCGTCGCAAAACTTGCCTATTGCATAGGTATAGATAAACTGACTCAAAAGAACATGAGAATGTTTAAAATGTAAATATTCACCGTATTACTCTATCTATCTTTTACTGCTTTTCAAGTAAGAGAAACAGGGAGAAAGGAGGAACTCATATTATCAATCGATCTTTCCTCAACATCTCTTTATGAAAATAAGAAACAATGAAAGAAAGAAACAAATAGAAAATGAAACATTCTGTGCTCCCACTCTACAACGACACACAATGGGAGACATATATTGTGTGTGTTTTTCGGAGGGAGTCGTTGTAGGGAGGAAAAATTAAGACTTTGCCTACATTTGCAAACAGCTTGAATCCAGATCAGACGCCGCTTAACGCAGCGTCTCATCTGGATGCAAGCTGTGTATCACTCGTCAATATATGTATTCTATCAAAATGTCCGCTCATATGTAACGTTCAGAAAACCAACAAACAACAAGTGTAAGCAGACGACATTGCAGCCATGAAATGGTTGGGTATAAATGTCTTGTTTGGGGAACAGCTCAAGGGTCGTTGTAAGGAGGAATTCGTTGTTGGGGGGGGGGGACCTTGATGGGAGGGAACACTGTAAATTCATCTCATCAGTCGATCTATCCATATTTGCTTTTCAAGAAAGAAAGAGATATAAGAAAAGAAGAGAGAGAGAGAGAGAGAGGGTGAGTAGGTACAGTGGAGAATCTGTTATTCTTTCCAAATAAACGCGTTTACGCTAAAACTATTATTTGCAGTGCAAACAGTTTGGAGCCAGATCAGACGCCGGGTAACCCGGCGTCTGATCAGGCTCCAAACTGTTTGCCACCAAGATAAACATGAAATATCAGAATTGTCCAAAAGTTGCCCTTTTCTACGTTTTAGCGCTTTGCGTTTGCGTACGTTTGCGTTTAAACGGGAAAGAATAACAGATTCTCCACTGTAGTTGGAGTGGGTAAGTGGTTGATACATGTAAAATGGTTAGTCGAATATACGACTGTAACGAACGAACGACGAATTACAGTATCGACATTTTCGCTCTTTCATGTTAGTGTATGTTTCAAAATACAGTTAACTAGTCTATTTAAATGAGCTTTGATTTTTTACCCATATCTTATTTCACTTTCTATAGTCATAAAAATCGTAAAAGTGATATTATCCGTATGCTGTCTTATTTTTCGGATGTACATGTATCAGTAGTGCCGCCAAAATTTGACGTCGAACCCGACAAATTTACGTTTTGGGGACATTTCTGTAGACGGAATACAAACACAATTTTGTTTAATGTAAGATTATTAATCAGCATACTGGCATTAGTTCTGTGAACAAAAATAAAATGCTTTTTGGAAAACAATGATAATTATCAAAATTTCCCATCTTTTCGGTTGTGTTGTACCCTTGAAACATAATAACCTTTAAAATTGACGTAAACTACGTTACAATTTAGATTTAGGGACATTTCTGTAGACGCTACAAAAATATAAATATCTCGGGGATGTAGAATAATAATTCTAAAACCAACTGTATTTCTGTAAACAATGGTTTGAGACTAAATTCAAAAATGCTTTTTTTTATTGTAATGCATAATAATTCTTTATAACAAAACATACCACTAAAACCCACCACTCTATTTTTTATGTTAATATCGGAGTGTCTACAGGGTTTTTATACATTTATCTATCTCTATGTTTTGATTTATGCATGTGATACCGTTAAAACAACAGTGTGTCATTATACGTACATATAGACGGTAACTTTTAAAACATTACTTTACGATTTTATGTACGATAGGATTCGGAGTATTGATTTTTATGCTGTGAGCCGTCACGTTTTGTTACGCTTCTACACGCAATTTTGACGTTAATTTCATTTTTCAATTGCATACTGCTAAAAGGCATAGACTCTAACTATAATTTCAATAACATATTTGGATGGAGATTTTCAATGCGGTTGTTTTGAGGTATAAATCATGATGTCAACTATATTTCTGGTTTCGATGTAATGAGCCTGCGATGTCGTTGCATTTCTGAGATTGGTACCAACACCGTGCGTAACGTCAAAACACTGTCATTTTCTACATTTTTTTACATTGCATTTAGTTGTTTATAAACAGAAAAGGTATTTACGTTGCTGTAAAGTCAGTTTCCGTGTAGCAGGTATGGTTTGCAAGGTTGAAATTCCTGCTAATATGCGGTTCTGTCCTCGGATAGCAGAAAAAGTCGGCAAAATAAAATTACCATATATATACTACTTTATCACGTAAGCTTCTTCAATGGGAGATCGGTCCTTGCACTCACTCGACATTTTATTTATTTAAGACACCAATCGTTATAACTTAGACCATTAGATCTGTGTTTTTATTTTCAGTTTAAATGGCTTTTGCTATTTTGTCGGACTAGACAGCGCAGGTGCTTACAAATATGTGATACAGCGAAGAATACATTATTATTTCACAATTGACGCTTTAACGCGAAACCTTTTATTTCCTATGCAAACATTTTGGAGCCAGATCAGACACCGTGTCCCCGGTGTCTGATCAGGCTCTAAACTGTTTGCCACTTAGATTACAATACTTAGTCATCATTATTAAAAAGTTGCAATTTTCTCCATTTTAGTGGAATTCGTTTGCGTTTCGTTTCCCCATTATTTGATTAGACTTTTTTTTCGGCGGAGCTGACTGTTTTCTATTTAGACACACTTTATATTTGGCCACACATTTCAACCAATAATATTTGATCAGAAATTTAGAATTAAGAGCACCTGTTGAAACTGAATAGTCTGATTGGATAGTAGCCAGGGCTCCAGATAAGGGAATTGTTTCAAAACTTAAAATCTTTATTTGTGCATTAAACCCTGTGGTGTCACTATACATATGAATTGTCTCTTCAAGACAATCAAAATGAGTGGTAATACCATAGGGTTTGGTGCTAAAAGAGGTGAAAAATGTGATTTGTTTAGTTTACTCACTCTTATCTGGAGCCCTGTAGGCTGGTTTATGTCCCATTACAGTTTTACATGATGTGGACTGTGGGTGTAAAATTTAGAGATACAGGCTGGCTGTTTACTACACTAGTCTGATGAATTAGGCCACAGAAGTTTCCACTGTTGACAAAATTATGCTTCTATTTTAAGATATGATCTGAAATCTATTTATAGATATACAGAGGAAGCTATGTGTTTCGTAATTGTTTACAACCAATTTGTTTTAATTGTTAACTATTTGTACACATTTGCCATACATTAAAAGCAATATTTTATATATGAATAGCCTCAAGTGAGTTAAACACAATTGTGTTGTTTCATCATTATTTACAAGAGTGAAGTACAGTAGATTGTTGTATCTGTACATTTGTGTATGCTATAGTTTGTTTCAAGAAACTCTATGAATGGAACAATAGATTAATGTGAGGATCTCCTACCAGTAGCTAGGATATGAGTTAAATTATTGTTTTGTTTTGCATTTCTGTACATGATAGTTTTGCATTTTAAATAAAAGTTACTGTTTCAATTGAATACTTGTATTTTTTGCTTTTCAATCCAAGATATATATTCTTTGAAAACCTCAATTTAATTCAATTTTGCACACCCATCTATATAGCCTTAGTTCAACCACTCATTCCGCCGAATATCTTTTTTAAAGATATTTCTTGTTTAAGATAATTGAAATAACAACCAAGGTAAATGTTTAAGTTTGAACATTCTTATGAGCCAAACATATCTTGGAAATGTTGAAATAACAGACATCACCCACTAAAACGGGCGATTAAAAACCGTAACAAATCGAAAACATTAGGTTTGTCCTGTTTTGGTTTAAACATATCATTTCAGATATTGTACATGAACATAAAACATTGATATAATGAAAAAGGATTGGATCGAAAGCTATGCTTATAGAGATCCTTTCCTGTTTTAAACGGGCATCAGTTTTAAAGAGACTATTAACAGGATGGATTTGACAGTGGTGAAAACAGTTAGGACTTTTGGAAAATAGAAATAAATATGCTCTTTTGGTAATCAGCATTTAAATATATTGATTGGAAAATCAAATATAAGAAACACCACTGAATCGTCTTTTTGAACAAAAAGTAAATCACATTCAAAAATCAGATTTTTTTTTAAAGATGAGGACCATTAATGATATAGGGCCGGAATCGGTATTTTACGAACAGCGATCGTCCCCCATAGGGTACTGGTATTGACCAACAGTGGCCCGAACCCATTAAAGGTCTTTAATCTTAAACTCTATTGATAATGTTTGTGAATATATGAACATATACTATTGGCTTTGGTGAGCCTATTTAAATCTAGATATTAACAAATGAAAAATATCAGTCTTTTGTTTGGTTCACTATATGAAACTGCGAGCGTATTGTTAAATCTGAATTGGAATTTACCTATTCTACGCTGATGACGTTAAATACGGCATATCCAGGTCAAACAAGACGCTTTAAGAATTTTATGGTTTTATTTAGATCGTTTGACAAAAGTTGTAATGTTCTAATTCTGTTGTATCATCGGCTATATCGGGATAATATTATTTGACAAAGGTTGAAGGTCAATTGTTCATTAATGTCTTATACTGGAAAACGTGATGGTATCAAAAGCGTTGGAGAGGTTTCTTTATCTGAAACCAACAGCGTTCACAAGGACCTGACTGATAAAACAAATTGTTATCGCAAATGTCAACTGCATTCACTAATTTAAAGACCCACTAAGGCAATAATCTCCTGTGGTGACATTTGTTTTCGTGCAATCACCGACGGGTGTACTAACTGTCAAAGTATTTGTGGGAAGCGCTTTTAATCCAAAGCAACGCGCTTGTATTACAGTGCTCCCTCTCTACAGCGACACCATTGTTTGGAGGGAGTCGTTATAGGGAGGGAAATTGGTTTACAACTACAGACAGCTTGAATCCAGATTAGACGCCGCGTCAGGACTCAAGCTGTCTGTCACTCGTCATTATGTTTTATTCTGTCCAATGTGTGCCTTTTGGAAAGACAGCAGACGACAGTTTTAAGCAGACGATATTGCAGCAGAATAAGCATTAGACATAATTGTCCCGTTTAGGGAATTGCGGTAAGGATCGTTTTAAGGAGGGAGTCGTTGTTCGGAGGGCCGTTGTAGAGAGGGAGCACTGTATTACCAAAACGGAGAAAAGCTTACTAACCTAAAAAGACGATGAATGATGAGATGATACAGTGGAGAATCTGTTATTCTTTCCCAATAAACGCGTTTACGCTAAAACTATTATTTGCAGTACAAACAGTTTGGAGCCAGATCAGACACCGGGTAACCCGGCGTTTGATCAGGCTCCAAACTGTTTGCCACCAAGATAAACAAGAATTATCAGAATTGTCCATAAGTTGTTCTTTTCTACGTTTTAGTGCTTTGCGTTTGCGTACGTTTGCGTTTAAACGGGAAAGAATAACGTTTTCTCCACTGTATGAGGGGACGATGAGGAATGATTTTAAGAATATGATTGTGGGTAAACTCATTTGCTACAAGCGCTTAGGATCAAAACCACCAACATGTCGTCCTTTTAGTTCTTAGCAGAGGAGGTAATTTCTGTCAAATAAATCCAAATTATCCCCTATGATAGTTATCCCCCAGAACCGCTTCAATGTAGGAAGGTATCTGGGGACCAACTGGTGATGTGTTAATTATATACTTTTGATATATATAACATCACCATCAAGGGTCTCTTGTCTGAACTGCACGAGGCAAGGAAAACATGGCTCGGTGACAAAAAGTATATATCAAAAGAAGCCCCACTACAAGATGTTACAGAATCAGGACAAGAACAAATGTCGCCAAATGCATGGCAGATGATGGAACGCCAAGGATTTTGAACTTCAAAGCTACGAATATATACTAAATTACTAATGCGACAAACCTCTTCTTCAGTTACCTCATGTCATGGCTCTTGTTTGTGTGACAGATGGTATCATGGAGTACATATACCATTGAGCTACTCACTTCGATTAATGCTTAACCGACCTGGGTTATCTATTATGTTACAAAGTAGATATTAACGATGTGAACTTGTCTGCATGATATATCATTATGTTAAATGTATGTGTTGTTTTGTCAATATGTGGTGTTGACTTGTCCAAACAGCGTCATGTTATGTTCAAATGTATTGTTATTATGTTAAAACGTGAAGTTATCTTGTCCAGCGCAATTTTGTCAAAACAGTCTGTTCACGCGTTCACAATGCTTCTTGTTATGCTTAAAAGTTATGGTATTAATATGTCGAACATTTGTGTTATTTTGTGTACGTATCGTTTGAACTTGTGTAATTGATGTCTTTCTATGTCAATTAGCTATGATGTTATGCCACAAAGAAGTTTCTTCTTTTTAAGGAGTAATGGGAACGTGTTTTTATAATATGTTATCACATTAAATACACGTGTTGTTATGTCTATATACAGTGTTGACTTCTCCAAATTGTGTACTATTGTGTTCAACGGCTATTTTATTATGTTGCAAAGCAGTCTTAGCTTGATAAAGAGCAAAGTAAACTTGTTTATATTATATGTTTTCATGTTAAGTGCACGCGTTTATATGTCAATTCACATTGCTGACTTGTCCAAAACTGTGTCTGATTATGTTACACGGCTATGGTATTATGCTACAAAGTAGTATTATCTTGTTAAAGAGTCATCATCATGGCATGGCTTCGCGAACGAAAAGCCAAGTAGGTATATTTCCACGTTTGTTGCAGGCACGCTGGTGACTGACTAGGCCTATGCGTGAAAGGCATACACGACTGCAGTATCTGCATTTGTAGGTCTGGGAGGGCATGCCCTGTGTGCTAACCGGATTCTTCCTTCGGTATCTTTTGTCTTTAAGTTGTTTTATACGAGATTTCTCAAAGGAAGTTGCAGCACTGCAAATGGTGCGTCTCCATGCATCACGGTTCATAGCCATAGTGGACCACTGTTAAAGAGTAATGTGAAGTTATCTCCATATATGTCATCATGTTAAATGCATGTGGTGTTATGTCATTGCGTGGTGTTGAATTGTCTTAATTACATGTATGTTCAACACATATGCTTTTATGTTACAAAAACGTTTCATCTCGTCAAGGTGTAGTATGAACTTGTCCATACGATATGTTAGTATTATGCTGAAAAGTTATGTAATTATGCCAACAATTGCCAACATAATAAGACATAATAAACATGAGCGCTTAACAGAAAAACATATTACTATAGACAAATTCACACTGCTTTTTAACAAGACGAGACTACTTTGTAACATACTAACATAGCTGTTTGGACCAGTCAACACTACATATTGACAAAACAACACGCACACTCAATATGATAAGATATTATGTAGACAAGTTCAAATGTCTCTTTAACAAGATGAGACAACCTTTTTAACATAATAACATGTATTTAACATATTGAGATAACATAATTCGCCTTCAAACTGTTTTCCTATAAGATGACAATAAATAGTCAGAATTGTCAAAACAATTGTCATTTTCTAGGTTTTATTGCAATGCGTTTTCGTTCCGCTTGCGTTTTAACGGAATAATACGTCTACTCGACTGTACATGTATACACCCCCACTGTACGTGATTAAGCATTGGGATTTCCTAAATACAAAATCATTAGGGAAAGTGAGCAAGAAACCAACAAAAAATACGCACACTGTAGGCTGAATATCATATATTTGCATACCAGATTGTTTGTAAGCTCATTAATTCTGCTGTCAGCTAGATTCAACTTACATGTCACGGGTAGATGACGTTCTCCCACGACTATTATGCACGATCAATATTCATTTACCCGTACGCTGCATGAAACATATACATGTATATACAGTGGAGAATGTGTTATTCTTTCCCGTTTAAACGTAAACGTACGCAAACGCAAATCACTAAAACGTAGAAAAGAACAACTTTTGGACAATTCTGATAATTCTTGTTTATTTTGGTGGCAAACAGTTTGGAGCCTGATCAGACGCCGGGTGACCCGGCGTCTGATCTGGCTCCAAACCGTTTGCACTGCAAATAACAGTTTTAGCGTAAACGCGTTTATTGGGAAATAATAACAGATTCTCCACTGTAAGCCTAGCCTCATTAATTCGAGCTCGCTGAAGTTGAACTTACCCGTGCTTCAAAATTAAAGGCTGGCTGAGCCACGTTTAAACTTTGAAATACGGGTGAGTTAAACTTTAACGAGTTCGAATATTATCGAAATGAAAATTTAAATATACGTGTAAATTCGACTCATCCGAGTTCAAGCTATCTTAATTCTAATGAACTCATATATACATGTATCATTTTATGAAAAAACCAACAGGCTGTGAAAATATCAGTTCAATGGTTTGTTATGTCTCTTACTCAAAACTTTACTTTTATTACATAATCTAGTCACATCGAACAGATATTCAGTACGATCGACAAGGTTAAAGGGAAATTGATTTTTTGCAAACAGTTTAGATCCGAATGAGGCGCAAAGTAACTCCAAACTGTTAAATATTCAAATGATACGTATATGTGTAGGAAATGGCACATGTATGCATCTGAGGTACATGTACATGAATTTATCCATTTACCTCATGTAGCCTGTTTCTAAATTTTAAAGACAGGTGACGACTTAAAGCAGGTTCAGGTAAAGCAGAATGCCTATTAAGGCTACCATCTACTAGAATATAGAATCAATTTCTTATTGCGCATATTCAAGACTATATAAAAGTTGAAATAGTGTCCACAATGGGGGAATACTTTTAAAGCGTAATAAAGCGTATTTGAAGGTAATACGTTTACTTCTACAGTTGACATTAGTTTGCAGACGAAACATTGCTTAACTCATTGAGCCATAGTGACGCATACATGTGTCCTTTACCAAATGTGTACCTGTTAAGAGTATACTTGTCCTATGCAAACAATGAAGTCCCTGATCAGAGGGCTCCTGCAAGAGCCCTCTGATCAGGGACTTCACTGTTTGTCATTTTGCAATTTATTACAAAAAAGAACCCTAAATAGTCTAAAATGGAACAGCCTTTATTGCAAACTGGAATTGTCCATTGGAAGTTTCAGGGGATAATGATAATCTTTAACTATCAGGATACCGTTTGCTTCAAATTATCGTCTACTTTCATTTCTCAATGCTTTTATCGTAGTTTTGCTTGAGAAAATTTGACATGAGCGCAAGATAAACTGGATCCTGATTAGGTGCCGAGTTACTGAGCGTCCGATCAGGATCCAAATTGTTTGCAAATGTCTGTGAACTCCGGGTAGTGCCGCATATGGGACAATGTTTAGGCGGAAGTATATTCTAATAATAGATATCTGTAAAAAGACGCCTTTATTACTCCTCGGTATATTTCGGGGTTTTTCGTACCCAATTTGAACATCCAATGTCTGATAATTGTTACGTGGAGTTTTGAAGGTAAATTCTCTAGAGAAAACACCCCCGCTATCTTCAACTAGATGACAATCGATATACAGCGCTCCCTCTCTACAATGGCCCTCCCAACAACGACTACCTCCTTACAACGACCCTTGTCGCAGTTCCCTAAATAGTACAGTTATGCCTATCGCTTTAACTGCTGCAATTCTGTCTGCTTCAAATTCTCGTCTGCTGTTTTTTTCACAGAAAATAGATTAATGACGAGTGACAAACACCTTGAATCCAGAACAGACGCCGCGTTACGCGGCGTCTGATCTAGATTCAAGCTGTGTGCAAAGGTAAGCCAATTTCCCTCCCTATAACGACTCCCTCCGAACAACGTACACAATATTTATCTCCCATTGGATGTCGTTGTAGATTGGGAGCACTGTACATTCTAAACTTTGTACTAGAGGAATGCATTGTTCTTTCCCATAAACTACTTTAATACTTGAACAACGTATGTCCTTTGCGACTAGCCAATCTCTAAACCGACTGTGTGTATCTCATTAATGCGGCGTCTGATCGGGATCGAAACTGTTTGCAAAGCCGACTGTGATCTCTTTTGTGATGAAAGGGTCAAACTGTCATATGAATGCAGGGGAAAACCTGTAGCCCGTCCTACGAAACGTCGTACGACAAATATGGTTTAAGTCAACACTTTAAAATGCATCTAATTTCTGATTTCTCCATCTGAGTTCTCCATCCGCGTGAGGAGTGACGCGTTTATGCGGCGTCTGATCTGGATTCAAGCTGTTTGTAAATGTTAACAAATTTCCCACCCTATAACGACTCCTACCGAACAACGCATACACTTTTTGTCTCCCATTGTGTGTCTTTGTAGAGAGGGAGCGCTGTAATTGTTAAAATATTTGTTTCTTATACATGTAAAATACGTTTGAAATGAAAATAATAGCATAAAGGCATTTATTTGGGAAATAATAACGTCTTCTCTACTGTATCATTGCCTTATCACAAACGTGTTATACATATGAGCCGTGCCATGAGAAAAGCTGACTTATTGCATTGCAAACAGTGTAGATCAAGGCCAGCCGCCGTGTCAAAACGCGACGGCTGGCCTTGATCAATACTGTTTGACACCATCATGCATCTAAAGGCAAGGGAGTTACTAGTACCTTTTTAAGGTATTTTGGTATGACCCGGCCGGGGAACGAACCTACCACCTCCCGCCTCGATGTTCTAAGAAAGGTCTCATTTTGATGTTGTGTGTTTCGAGCGTATCTTTGTTTTGTGCTATTTGTCTTTCACTATTAATTTTATGTGTTTTTTAAATGGTTAAAAGTCGGTCTGTATTGTTTTTTGCTTGGAAAATGTATTGTTTTGTTGTTATCGGTATACAGTGCTCCCTCTCTACATCGACAACCATTGGGAGACAAGGTTGTGTGCGTTGTTCGGAGGGAAATAGTCTAACATTTGCAAACAGCTTGAATCCAGATCAGATGCCGTGTAACGCGGCGTCTGATCTGGATTCAAGCTGTCTTTTACTCGCCATTAATTTATTTTCTGTCAAATGTACATTATGTAACTTTGAGAAAAAACAGCAGACGACAATTTTAATCACACGGTATTGCAGCAATAAAAGGGTTAGTCATTTTTGTCCTATTTAGGGAATTGCGACAAGGGTCATTGTAAGGAGGGAGTCGTTGTCGGGATGTCCGTTGTAGAGAGGGAGCACTGTATAATGTTTTGCTTGAATTGTCATATTTAGAGTGTTGTCTGTTATGCCATGAAAGACTTGGTTGAGGCGGTTAACAATAAAAATATAATAATAATTTTATTTGTGCACTTACATATGATAATAAATATTATATACATACTTTTAAAATATCAAAGACTAGATTACTATTTTGTGATAAACAAACATTATATCATTTTATAAAATAAATATCACATTATTCAGTAAATATCACAAATAATCCAGTTGCTGTTATTATATTAGATCTACGCCAATATCAAATATAAATTTTTTGAAAATTACTATTATTATCAATTTTGAAAAGAGAATGGTGCACTGGATTGCCCGTTTGGAAGAAATCGTACAAAACTTATTTCCAACGGGGTACATGTCAGAAGATGCCAAGAAGAAGCGGAAGGCACGAACAACCAGTACCTTTACAACGCCATCTGACCATGTGGGCAGTTCTTGTGAACGTACATTTGGTGATCGGATCGGCCTCATTACATTTAGCTATCACAGAAACTCAACAGCTTGAAGTTGCGGTCATATTCGCATAGCGATGGACGAACAAAACCGGTGAAGAATACACTTGTTCTAGGCAAACAGTGACGACCCTGACAGAGGGCTCCTAATCTGATCAGGGTCTACACTATCAGTCATACTACAGCACATTGACAAAATAGATCCTTATTGTCAAAGATAAACTGCGGTATACTAAAATAGAAACTTGAATTGTCCATTTGAAGTTTCAAAGAGGAAAGAGTTAGAGTTTAGAATCTGCGGTCGGTTGTGTTCTACAATATAACCCCGTCACTGCCTTATCCCGAGTACAATGCTTACTTACAAACAGTTTGGATCCTGATCAGACTCCGGGTAACGCGGCGTCTGATCAAGATCCAAATTGTTTGTCTCTAATTTCAATATTTCTTAAGTCAAATACCTAAAATTAAATATGAGAAATGAAAGCAGACGACAATTGTTTAAAGCAGATGTGACGTCATGGTAGTGAAGGGTAAAATCCAAATTTGCTGCATTGTCATTTTTATAACCCTTACAGTGGAGAATCTGTTATTCTTTCCCGTTTAAACGCAAACGTACGCAAACGCAAAATACTAAAACGTAGAAAAGTACAACTTTTGGACAATTCTGATAATTCATCTTTATCTTGGTGGCACTGCAAATAATAGTTTTAGCGTAAACGCGTTTATTGGGAAAGAATAACGTTTTCTTCACTGTATCCTCTGCAACAATTTAAAAAATTAGTTGACTTGATCGAAAACATATAGATCTGAGTGTCAAACAGTTTGGTTCCTGATCAAACACCAACTTGTTTGCAGACTTGACGGGTGTCGTCTGCATCGACGAAAGGGTTAACTATATACATTTACCCATTTACCACGTACAGTGGAGAATCTGTTATTCTTTCCCAATAAACGCGTTTACGCTAAAACTATTATTTGCAGTGCAAACAGTTTGAAGCCAGATCAGACGCCGTGTAACCCGGCGTCTGATCAGGCTCCAAACTGTTTGCCACCAAGATAAACATGAAATATCAGAATTGTCCAAAAGTTGTTCTTTTCTACGTTTTAGCGCTTTGCGTTTGCGTACGTTTGCGTTTAAACGGGAAAGAATAACAGATTATCCACTGTAGCCTGTTTCTAGTTGGAAGACATGTGACCAATTAAAGCAGATTGAATGTAAAGCAGAATGCGCCCTAAGGCACATTCTGCTATACGTGCAGCGCGCTTTAACCCTTTACCTGATAGCCTAGTTATAATATTGAAGATATGTGACTACTTAAAGCAGGTTGAAAGTAAAGCAGAATGCGCCCTAATGCGCATTCTGCTTTACGTTCAGCCTGCTTTAAGCTATCATGTTCTAGAATATAGAAACTATTCCCTGTAATATATATTCATGACTGATAAAATTGGAACTATTTTCTTCAGCGGATGAATAAATCATATTCGCTAAAAGGCGCTTCTATAGGGAAAGGGTTAAGCTACCATCTATTCGGATATAGAAATGATTTCATATGGTACATGTTCATGACTGTATAAATTAGAACTATTTCTTCAATGAAGAAATAAATTAAATGCGCTTAAAAGGTGTTTCTGTTGGGTAAAGGGTTTACTGTGGAATACGATCGAAATTAGTTTTACAAAAAATTGTGATCCAGATCAGGCACCAATTAACAGCAAAACGGTTTGACCCTCGACTATATGTTTTTTAATACAGGCGACAGTTTTAATGCATACGACATTCCGGCAGCAGATGGGTTTATGTTTACATGTTTCACGTGTCACTATATTTTTTTTTATAGTTGAAATCATGATGTTGGAAAGACTCATGATAATCAATATTTACCTTCCGGGTTTGGGTATCTAACCCGTTCACTGTAGTGGAGAAGGCGCGATGACAGATTTGTAATGTCCAAAAGCTAGGTTTGGGCGCATATGCATTTAACCCCTTCACTGCCTTACCCCGAGCACAACACTTTTTTTTGCAACAGTTTGGATCCTGATCAGACGCCGCGTTAAGCGGCGTCTGGTCAGGATTCAAACTGTTTGACACTCATTTCAATATTTCTTCAGTCAAAATAGCAAAAATTAGAATTTAAGAAATAAAAGCAGACCACAATTGTTTAAATTGATGACGTCATGTTGTACATGGACATCTTTGGAATGCGCAATGTCTGGTAACAGTTTCAGGTCACAGTGACCATAATATTGAACTTTGACATAATTAATAGAAATATTCTTGTCCGGAACATATTATTTTTCTACACACCTCAGCTAGAGATACCAATATTGTTGTGTGGGTTCATCTTAGGACATCTTCGGGCGTGGTTTGTCGTTAACTCTTTTAGACCACGGTGACCTTGACATTGACCTTTGATCCAAAGCATATAAGATTCTTGTTTGGAGCACGTATCACGTTAGCTAGTGATACCAAATTTAGTGTGCAAACACATCTTTTGATTGGGATGTTGCATACTACTCTAAGGTGACCGTGCTCTTGACATTGACCTTGAACCTCAGTTATAGAAAAAATCCTGTCTGGAGCATTTTTACCATTACATAACAGCTAGATTTACCACACTTTCGTGTGTGAGTACGTCTTTGTAATGTCGCGAATCATTTTCAAATTCATTTGACATTTGACCTTAATCATTGAATAAATTTGTCCGGGGTATATTTTCTAAAACCAGTTAAGCTAGGGATACCAAATATTGTGTGTGAGTACACATTGGGGCTGCTAAGTTTCGCATATAATTTTCAGTCCAATGTGACCTTGACCTCAGATAAAGTAAATACTTGTTCGGAGAATAATTCCTATAATCTTTTGCCTGTTGCTCGTGATTTGATCCGGAGTTGAAAATCAATTTGGATCCAGATCAAACAACGAGCGAATGGGCGTCTAATCTGGATCAAAACCGTTGAACTCTTGTCGTAAGGTTAATTCTATTCAAAAATGTATAAATCTTAAATCAACAAATGTATTTTCGATGAACCTATCTCGAACAATGGGTATTATTTGAAATCGTCGAAGCTGACGACTCGTTACTTTACCAGACGACAATAAAGTGAGACATGCTTTAATTTAACCCTTATCATGCTGAATTCTCGTCTGCTTTAAATACAGTGGAGAAAACGTTATTCTTTCTCAATAAACGCGTTTACGCTAAAGCTATTATTCCCATTGCAAACAGTTTGGAGCCAGAACTGACGCCGGGTTACCCGGCGTCTGATTAGGCTCCAAACTGTTTACCAGTCAGATCATCATGAATAGTCAGAATTGTCGAAAAGGTGTCCTTTTCTATGTTTCAGTGTGATGCGTTTGCGTTTTGTTCGCGTTTAAACGGGAAAGAATAACGTGCTCTCCATTGTATATTATTCTGAATACATGTAATGACAATGTGAAGTGTATTACAGTGGAGAATCTGTTATTCTTTCCCAATAAACGCGTTTACGCTAAAACTATTATTTGCAGTGCAAACAGTTTGGAGCCAGATCAGACGCCGGGTAACCCGGCGTCTGATCAGGCTCCATACTGTTTGCCACCAAGGTAAACAAGAATTATCAGAATTGTCCAAAAGTTGTACTTTTCTACGTTTTAGTGTTTTGCGTTTGCGTACGTTTGCGTTTAAACGGGAAAGAATAACGTTTTCTCCACTGTAGGACATGATTTTCTTTGGAAAAGGACCTTAGATGTCGAAATATTAGAATATATCAAAACAATTGCCAATGTTAATAATATTTGTTTTAATAGATGTCAATCTGAAAAAAGTTGAATATGAGTGACAAACAGTGTGGATCCAGATCAGACGCCGCGTCACGCGGCGTCTGATCCAAACTGATTGACACTCATTTCAATATTTCTTAATCCAACATACCTAAAACGTAAAAAAGAGAAATAAAAGCAGACGAAAATTATTTAAAATTGATGACGTCATGTCAGTGAAGGGGTAAAAATGCAATGCTAACTCATAACCCTGGGGTTTTATCAGGTCTTGGATTCAAACTGTTTGCAAGTAACCATTGTACTCGGAGAAAGGTAGTGAAGGGGTACAGTGGAGAATCTGTTATTCTTTCCCGTTTAAACGCAAACGTACGCAAACGCAAAGCACTAAAACGTAGAAAATAACAACTTTTGGACAAATCTGATAATTCTTGTTTATCTTGGTGGCAAACAGTTTGGAGCCTGATCAGACGCCGGATTACCCGGCATCTGATCTGGCTCCAAACTGTTTGCAAGTATAAAAAATTGCAAATAATAGTTTTAGCGTAAACGCGTTTATTGGGAAAGAATAACAGATTCTCCACTGTAAATATGTCGCTTGCTTCAATAAAACTAATAATTTGGAAACGAGCCGATTGCAATAGTGTTACAAAAGACACTGTAAAAGGTTTTAAAACTGTCGATAAACACACCATCCCTTTTCCTGACTAATATATACAAAAGCTTGGATCCTGATCAGACACTGGGGTACACGTAGCTCGGCCCTTGATCTAGATCCAAACTATTTGACACTCGTTCTTTATTTATTTTTAATATAAAATACACAAAATATAATATAACAATTTATACAGTCGACAATTTCAAGGCAGATGGTCCTATATCAGGAGAAGGGTTAACCCATATCATGTTGAAATGTCGTCTGCTTAAATCGTATCGTCTGCGAAAGAAAAGAAAAATATTTTTTAATATATTTAACCTGAGTGAAAGTTGCATACTTATAAATGTCAAACAGTGTGGATCCAGATTAGACGCCGCGTAACGCGGCGTCTAATCTGGATCCAAACTGTTTGCATATTTCGTCAAGTCGCGTTTATCACGATAAGATTAAATCTTGAGTTATGTTTTAGCGTCTGGCCTTCTTTCTGGTTTGTTTACAAGTGCCGAGCCAAGCCTTCTTTAGCTCAAACTCCACCCCCATTGTGACGTTTCATCTAAATCGGAAATACCCTTTTACAACTAACTCAAACGCCAGTATTTAAACTTCACCACGTTAAAATGCCCTTTAAAATTTATATCGTCGTTAGTTGACAGAAGTAGGGGTCCAAAACTACCAAATTGAGTAAAGCGGGGCTGATTTGAGAATACAAGCCATCTGTTAGAACTTCTTGGTATGGTTGTTCGTTTATAAAGTTGAAGCACGCACTTATAAAGGTAAGTCATTTTACTAACTTTATTACGGTGCCTATCTTAGCAAGCGTACTTATATTTTCGTTTATTGCAATTTATAAAACATATTTACTTGTTGTTTTTATCATATTAGAGATACTTCGAAAATAATACTTTGTAGGATTTGATACACATGTGAATGAACTTAACTACAGCGCTCCCTCTCTACAACGGCCCTCCCAACAACGACTCCCTCCTTACAACGACACTTGCCGCAGTTCCCTAAATAGGACATTTATGTCTAACGTTTTTACCGCTGCAATGTCGTCTGCTTAAAGTTGTCGTCTGCTGTTTTACATAATTGACATTTAGACGAAAAAAAAACTAATGAGGAGTGAAAAACAGTTTGATTCCAGATCAGACGCCGCGTAACGCGGCGTCTGATCTGGATTCAAGCTGTTTGCAAATGTACGCCAATTTCCCTCTCTATAACTACTCCCTCCGAACAACGCACATAATTGTTGTCTCCCATTGGATGTCGTTGTAGAGAGGGAGCGCTGTATAAATATTCTTTATGAATAAAGAGTTACTCTTAACCCTTTCATGATCAAATTATTCTGGAGATTTTTACCCCTTCACCGCTTTATTGTCGATTGCTTCATTAGTGTTGTCTGCAAGACACGTTTAAAAGTTAGATTTAAGGTTGTATGACTTATAAATATCGATAAGAGTGTCAAATAGTTTCGGTCCTGATCAGACGCCGCGTCACGCAGAGTCTGATAAGGACCCAAACTGTTTGCAAACGCGCTTAAAAACGTCATTGAGAGCGAAAGGGTTAATCAAAGTTTCTCAGTTCATTCTTTTTTGTGTAGTAATACTCACGAAATAAAGGTGGTACTCAGTATAATAAGCAGAATGAAAGTATAGTAGAATGATCTTATGTCTTAAGAAAAAATGTCAAATTTAATTTAGTCATGAATATGAATCAACAGAAATATTTTCTATAAACAGGCTATGGGGTACAGTGGAGAATCTGTTATTCTTTCCCGTTTAAACGCGTTTACGCTAAAACTATTATTTGCAGTGCAAACAGTTTGGGGCCAGATCAGACGCCGGGTAACCCGGCGTCTGATCAGGCTCCAAACTGTTTGCCACCAAGATAAACAAGAATTATCAGAATTGTCCAAAAGTTGTTCTTTTCTACGTTTTATTGATTTGCGTTTGCGTACGTTTGCGTTTAAACGGGAAAGAATAACAGATTCTCCACTGTAATGGGTTAACACCAAACTTGTACCGTTTATAACATATAATCATCTACTTTCCTATGTCATTTGTGTAATGCTTTATATTTCCCTATTTTGTTTTTGTCTTAAATAATTCGATTGTACAATGGGCAAGATACATTGTATGTTTATTATTTCCTGCCTAAGCGAATCTAAGTGCAAATACAAGACAATACATGTACAATGAGAAAAAGTGAAAGCTTTTTGAACATGATGACGATTTATTTCTACCTGAATGGCAAATACTTTGGAGACTGATCAGACGTCAGAGAATAAAAATGTTTTACATGTACAATGGAGAAAAACGTTATTCTTTCCCGTTTAAACGCATACAAAACGCAAACGCATCGCACTGGACATTGAAAAGGACACCTTTGCAACAATTCTGACTATTCATGTTGATCTGAGTGGCAAACAGTTTGGAGCCTGATCAGACGCCGGGTTACCCGGCGTCTGATCTGGCTCCAAACTGTTTGTAATGGGAATAATAGTTTTATCGTAAATGCGTTTATTTGGAAATAATAACGTTTTCTTCACTGTGGCACAAACGCATTTATTGCGAAAGAATAACGTCTTCCCTACTTCAGCTTTCCAAGCTCATTTATGTACAAATGTACAAAATATCTATTAGATCTATTTGCATGTGTATAGAAACATGTTATACAGTGGAGAATCTGTTATTCTTTCCCAATAAACGCGTTTACGCTAAAACTATTATTTGCAGTTGAAACAGTTTGGAGCCAGATCAGACGCCGGGTAACCCGGCGTCTGATCAGGCTCCAAACTGTTTGCAACCAAGATAAACATGAATTATCAGAATTGTCCAAAAGTTGTTCTTTTCTACGTTTTAGTGTTTTGCGTTTGCGTACGTTTGCGTTTAAAGGGGAAAGAATAACAGATTCTCCACTGTATCGAATGAGATAAACTGCTTACATATATAGTGGAAAAGATACATTTCTTCATGTATAAAAACACAAGCTTATTCTTAAACAAATGTAATATGTTAGGAATCAGATCAGACGCCGGGTTATAAATCGTCTGATCAGTCTCCAAACTGTTTGCCACCCGGATTAATGAACATGTCGATAATTTAAAAGTCTGTCATTTTCATTAATTTATTACATAGCGATGGCATTTCGGATTGTGCAAGTTGGAGAGTATAACTTCTTCTCCACCTGACATGTATTTGCAAATATATCAAGTTTACATTCTTTGAGACAAGAACAGTGTAGGTATTTATAGTTGGCAGAAAATGGTTACCCTCGTCTGGGTCTGCACAGCTTGCCAATTACAATACAGTCGAAATCCTATCCTTATGGAACTTTCATAAGTGAATCTTGCTCCGAACTTCACCTTTAGACCTAAGTAAATTAAAATTAACATACTTCAAGTGTATAATTACAGCTACGTTCTAATACAATGCAGAATAATTATAGAAAATATTTTTATGACATATTCATGACTGTATCAATTGGAACTATTTTCTTTAGTCATGGAATGGATTAGAGGCGTAAAAAGTATATCCATGACGTAATGGGTTAAATGGGAACCAATGTCTTCTCAATTGAGAACTATGTGTTCCCTCCCTACAACGGTCCTCCATACATCGACTCCTTTCTTACAACGACATTGCCGCAGTTTCATAACCAGAACAACGCTTTTACTGCTGCAATACCATCTGCTTAAAATTGCCGTCTGCTGTTTATATATCGAAGTTA
Source organism: Gari tellinella (assembly GCA_922989275.2). Classification (NCBI taxonomy): domain Eukaryota; kingdom Metazoa; phylum Mollusca; class Bivalvia; order Cardiida; family Psammobiidae; genus Gari; species Gari tellinella. The sequence continues at coordinate 40,729,908 of OV277867.1, forward strand.
CATAATATTTATAAGTGGACATTTTGATACAGTAAATATAATGACGAGTGATAAACAGCTTGAATAAAGATCAGACGCCGCGTTATGCGGCGTCTGATCTGGATTCAAGTTGTTAGCAAATGCAGCTACAGTCAGTTTTGTCTTCAAAATGTAGCTTTGAAATAATGAAGACAGTGTTTTTTTGCAGACGATTTTATGGCGATCAAAGGGTTTAAAAGGACGACAGAAATTTACTCTGAAAGGGATTTGTACGGATAACAAGCAAATAATATACAACGTTCCCTCTATCTCTTCAACGACCCTCCAAACAATGATTTCCTCTTTACAACGAACATTGCCACAGTTTCCTAACAGGACAATATGTCTAACGCTGATCGTCTGCCAAAAGTTGTCTTCTGTTGTTTTTCTCAAAATTACATATTAGTGGACATTTTGGCAGAAAAAAACTTAATAAAGAGGGACAAACAGCTTGAATCTAGATCAGACGCCGCGTCACGCGGCGTCTGATCTGGATTCAAGCTGTTTGCAAATGTAAGCCAATTCCCCTCCCTTTTACGACTCCCTCCGAACAACGCACATATTTTTGTCTCCCTTTGGATGTCGTTGTAGAAAGGGAACGCTGTACTATGAAGAATCCGTTATTACACGTGCTCTCCTATAAACGAGTATGTATTAAATTGGAGAAGACGTTATTACATGTACATACAGAGGAGAAGACGTTCTTTCCCAATACACGCGTTTATGCTTTAAACAATAATTTCCATTTCAACTACATGTGGTTTGAAGCCTCATCAAACGCAGATTAACTCAGCATCTGATTAGGTTCCAAACTGTTAGCCACTCGTATAATAATAATAAAAATTCAGAAATTAAAGATCTACATAAAATTTGCGTTTCGTTAAGTCGTTTTCTACAGTTAATTACATAAAATTTGCGTTTCGTTACGTTTAAAGGGGAAATAATAAAGTTTTATCCACTGTTATCGTTAAAAGCTTAATTTCAAATTATTTGTTTTGTAGCATTACCTGCACGTTTACGTTAAATTTTTTAAAACGGGGGAAAGTAACGTCTTATCCAATGTACAGCGCTCCCTCTCTACAATGACAACCAATGGGATACAAAAAATATGTGCGTTGTTCGGAGGGATTTGTTATAGGGAGTTAAATTGCTTTACATTTGCAAACAGCTTGAATCCAGTAACGCGGCGTCTGATCTGGATTCAAGCTGTTTGACACTCGTCATTAAGTTTTTTCTGCCCAAATGTCCATTACATAACTTTGAGAAAAACAGCATACGACAATTTTAAGCAGACGGTATTGCAGCCGTAAAAAGGTTAGACATAATTGTCTTGTTTAGGGAACTGCGGCCAGGGTCGTTGTAAGGAGGGAGTCCTCGTTGGGAGGGCCGTTGTAGGAAGGGAACACTACATACCTACATTACTGTGAACACGTTTACCCTAAAACTAGTATTTCTACTGCAAATTGTTTGGAGCCAGATCAGACGCCGGGTCACACGTCGCCTGACCAGGCTCCAAACAGTTTGCCACTCATATTAAGTTCCCACAAGTAAATCGAAACGCAAACGCAAGTCATGCACACTAAGTGTAGAAAAATACAGATCACTAAAAATATTGACTATCTATTCTGATCTGAGTGGCAAACAGTTCGTAGCCTGATCATACTCTAGGTGGTCTATGATCTGACTCCAAACTATTTGCAATTAAAATGATTGTTTTAACACAAACGTATTTATGAAAGAATTATGTCTTTGCCTCAGTACATTGGTTGATACATGTCTTCAATATACCACAGGAAACAATCGCTATACCATGTACACTAACCCTTATCCTGCTGTGATAGCGTCTGCTTTGAAAAAAATAAAATTAAAAATAAAACCTTAAGACAGGTGTCAAACAGTTTGGGTCAAGATCAGACGTCGCGTAACGCGGCGTCTGATATGGATCCAAACTGTTTGCAAAAAACAACAACAAAAAGAAAAACCTTTGAAGTCGCGACAAGCAGGGAAAAGGGTTAACAAAGTCCCTTAGTGGTTGTACCACCACTCCACAGTAATATTGTTTGAGGGGGTTACAATTAAGACAATGGAGAAGAAATTATTTTTAAACGATATAACATGTCTGTTCTACATAAGTCAAGCAATTACAGTGGAGAAAACGTTCTTTTCTCACATAACTACCCCTGTTTTCAAAAGCGAACAACGATCACAATTTCCTTGTCTTCAGCATGTGTGAGATGAATTTGATGACGTCACTCTAACGTCACTACTGTATTTATATAGGATTTATTACGTCACTGGGATTCAAAAAAAGTATATTGCTTTAAAAATAACTTAAAATCGTTGGTTATGTGAGAAAAAGAATATTCTGTACACGTATATGTTCAAATTCCGCGTTATCCTTTGTGGCATAAAATAATTCTTGTTCTGCTTCAAAAATCAAATGGTTCTGGCTATAAAATTGGGTAAACAAATATTAAGTTCTTGTTGGTGTTAATTGATTGTATACATGCATATAAAAATAAACACATCACCAGTTGGCAGTGCGCTATAGGACGTTGTATTCAGCCATCGGCGTTCTTGGCGGATACAGCCGACCAGACTCGCGACTACAGTGGAGAAAATTCTTTCCCGTTTAAACGCAACGAAATGCAGAGCAATTTACTTTTTTTTTTTTTACAATTTAGAATGTACATTTAAATCTGAGTTGCAAAATGTTAGGAGCCTGATCAGTTTAATCACTCAAACAAAACTATTAATCCTTAGACTGCTGATCGCGTCTTGACTTAATTTGCAAACAACTTAGATCACGACCAAACGCTGCGTACTTGGAACGTGGCGTCTGATCTTGATCCACTCGATGTAAAGAACCTAACAATAATGCGCACTTCCAATAAAGTGGTAGGAAAGGATCCTCTTTAACCTTTAACCTGCCGAATATTACAATGTAATTTACATGTATATAACATTCCGTGACACAATGAAAATGTATCATCTGAACTAATTTATTTGGAATACAGCGCTCCCTCTCTACAACGACACCCCATGGGAGACACACATTATGTGCGTTGTTCGAAGGGAATCGTTATAGGGATGGAGATTGGCTTCAAGATGTTTGCCACTCGTCATTAAGGTTTTTCCCTGTCAAAATGTCCATAATGTAACTTTGAGAAAAACAACAGACGACAACTTTAAGCAGACGATATTGCAGCAGTAAAAACATTAGAAATAATTGTCCTGTTTAGGGGACTGCGGCAAGGGTCGTTTTAGGAGGGAATCGTAGTTGGGAGGGTCGTTGTAGGGAGGGAACACTGTAATAAAAAACGAAAGCCCTCCACCACCTAATGGTACGATGCAGCTTTATGCCAAACGGATCCTGTAGAAAAACGGACAAATCCTGATAAAAAACTCTTTCTTTAGAATATCTCTGGTGGGTCTACACTGTTTCAACAAGAGTCAAAAATGCGTTTAAACTGACAAGCGTCAGTTTCTGCAAACTTGAGAAAAAGATAGGTTAATTAATCAACGCGGCTTCAGCAGGAAATACTTTCGTCAAAATAAGGTCAAACCCGTTTTATTTGATGAACTAGAAGGCTTTATAAGAAAACTTATACACTTTAAATAAATTATACTGGTATTCTTGAAATATTTCTATGAATCAGTAAGCGACCGTTTCCTTCCCTATTGGGATGGAGTGTCCAGCAAATTGGTTCCGGATGAGAGGTCGAGTTCCCAGCCTTCTCATCAAGGTCCATACCAGGGCTGCCATAAGTTGACATGAAAAATCCTAAGATTTCCAAATTTGCATTTTTCAGGGGCGATTTTACGAATCGTACCTTTACCCATAGCTTGTTTCTTGTTTTGTTGGCATGCGACTACTTAAAGCAGGCTGCTTTACTTTCAGCCTGCTTAAAGCTACCGTGTACAGGAAAAAAATCCGAAGATTTAGGAAAAATCCGGAGAAATGGCAGCCCTGCCATACGTTTTGCAAAAGTCACCAATCTATGCTACATTGGAGAACTTGTTATTCTTTCCCGTTTAAACGCAAACAAAACGCAAACGCATTGCACTTAAATGGAGAAATGATTTTTTTATTTATAATTCTAACTTTTTATATTAATCTGAGTGGCAAACAGTTTGGAGCCTGATTAGACGCATGCTTGTCAATCCCTGTCTGTTTGATTGCCTGTCTGTCGATTACTCTCTTTTACCGGTGTCTCTGTCTCTCTCCGCCTGTGTCTGTCTCTGCATCTGCCTCTGTTTCTCTGTCTGTATGTCTGTCTATATCTCTTTTACCTCCGTATCTCTTTATGTTTATATCTATGTCTCTGTCTCTATATCTCTCCCTGTCTGCCTATGTCTTTGTCTCTGTCTGTCTCTATTTCTCTCTGTCTCTCTGTTCATCTCTTTCCCTGACTCTGTCTGTCTGTCTGTATCTATATATCTATATATTGATGGTTCACTTTAATCTCAGTGGCAAACAGTTTTGAACCTGATCATACGCTCTTAACCCATTACCTGATAGCATTGTTTCTAGTATTGAAGATATGTGACTACTTAAAGCAGGTTGAAAGTAAAGCAGAATGCGCCCTAAGGCGCATTCTGCTTTACTTTCAGCCTGCTTTAAGCTATTAACTGCTAGAATAAGGAAAGTATTTAATATGACACATATTCATTACGGTATAATTTGGAACTATTTTCTTCAGCGGATGAATAAAATGAATGTGCTAAAAGTCGCTTCTATAAGGGAAAGGGTTAACTGTTTACAATGAACATAAAGTTTTAACAGTGGCAACAATCGCGTTTTAGGGGGATTGAATTACACCTTTTCCGCAGCATGTTTGGGTTTTGTCGCTTTGCCTTTTCGAAACATTCGTTGTTCCTAATGAAGAATTTACCTAATATTTTGTTTATTTTGTATCTTTTGTTTTGTTTATTTTGTTTCTTTTCAACAACTTTTTTCCTAGAAGCAGAACAAACTGATATATCGCTTCATTGACATCCCGGCAGTCTACCGCAATTGTCTAAATTAGGAATCTATACTTTGTTTTAAGATAACATTTAGCCCCTCAACAAGCTTTCATGAGCGCACATACATTTGCAAACAGTTTTGATCCAGATCAGACGCCGAGTTACTCGGCGTCTGATCAGGATCAAAACAGTTTCATAATTACATAGATGCAACTTTAGTCAAAATAACCTAAAATCTTCATTTTATAAACGAAAGCAGACGACAATTGTTTTGCAGAAGACATGCTTGCAGCTAACTTACACTTTGTAAGATTAACATAAAAAGGGTTTCGAAACAAGCGTCTTCCAAACAATACCCATCCCCGGGATGATTTCTCTACAATACACAGAGCGACACTTTGAACAAAAAGGAAGACATCGATGCCTGTAACAGATTCCATAGCACGCATGCCTAAAACAATAGCCGAATGATTTGATGAAATCTCTGGTATTCGCGAGCAGCACTGATCGAATTACGGAACGTAAATTGATAGGTTTTACTAACGACAGAGACCCTCCTCCTCTGATACAGACCGACTACCTGCACACGAATCAATTAGTTAAGAACAAAGCATTGGATGATAATCTTGATCCCCTACAGGTCAAGGTATTCTGATAGAAATCTACACCAGACAATCTGTATACAAATGATGTTAGGTATTGACTAAACGTCGTATTTCACTAATATTCAACGCAAAACTAATCGTAGGCGGAGGTAGGCCTCCGTGATTGTATGGTACCTGTTATTTAACTCTGGGACGAGTCGTTGGAGCACCGCAATATTGACTTTCCAATAAGCTTCCTCCACGTCTGTCGTACAGTGGAGAAACTGTTATTCTTTCCCAATAAACGTGTTTACGCTCAAACTATTATTTGCAGTGCAAACAGTTTGGAGCCAGATCAGACGCCGGGTAACCCGGCGTCTGATCAGGCTCCAAACTGTTTGCCACCAAGATAAACATGAAATATCAGAATCGTCCAAAAGTTGTTCTTTTCTACGTTTTAGTGCTTTGCGTTTGCGTACGTTTGCGTTTAAACGGGAAAGAATAACAGATTCTCCACTGTACCTTGGCAAATGTTTTCCCTGTCCATTCCTCAATGTCGTCCGTCCATTTCTTCCTTTATGGCCTCTGGCAAGTCTCTTTCCCTCGATGATAATCTTTGAAAGTCCATTTGATCTTATCACATGACCATAACCATTGTCGTTTTCGTAGTATTTACATAAAACATAATTCCGTTTCTGATGCCATAATTGGTAAGGTGCTCTAAATATAGGCTGCCCAATATAGTACGATAGCATATCATTTATCTGTAAAGATTTTCTTTGTAGTGCGGCTGTTTGTATGTATATGAAACACATACGCTTGTTTTACCACCATTGTCACAACCTATATGGTATTTGCAACAGCTTTGATCCAGACCAGACACCGAGACACTCGGTGTCTGACCAGTATCAAAAATATTGGCACAGGTCACAGTAACTCTTCAGCAAATTTATAAAAGAAAACTGCTATAGGATGTTGTTTCAAGGCAGTTTGCGATATTATAGAGTAAAAGTCTAAAAGACGTTAGTCCTTCCCGTTGAAACACAAATGAAACGCAAACGCATTGCACTAAAATATAGAAAATGACAACTGTTTGCAATGGAAATAATAGTTTTAGCGCAGACGCGTTTATTAGGAAAGAATAACATCTTCTCCACTGTAGTAATTGTTGTTGTATTGTTTTGTTTGCATTATTTTAACATGTTACGATGCTACAGTGGAGAATCTGTTATTCTTTCCCGTTTAAACGCAAACGTACGCAAACGCAAAGCACTAAAACGTAGAAAAGAACAACTTTTGGACAATTCTGATAATTCATGTTTATCTTGGTGGCAAACAGTTTGGAGCCTGATCAGACGCCGGGTTACCCGGCGTCTGATCTGGCTCTAAACTGTTTGAAATAGAAATAATAGTTTTAGCGTAAACGCGTTTATTGGGAAAGAATAACGTTTTCTCCACTGTATGCATTGTGTGCGTGTACTAAACTAAGCAATAGTTGCTTACAAAAGTGAGATGTGTGCACTTCGGGCTGCTACTAAATGGGTCTATATTGTTTGCCTTTGTTTCTTCTATCCCAAGCCCTTTATGGGCCCATGGTACATGTATTTATGCTAAGCAGTAATGATTAAAAATGTCAAAATTCATGTACACCCGATCTAAGAACATAAGCATCTGCATGCTTACGTGATCACCGCACTGTCATCTATGTGTGTATTTACGCACTCACTGTTTCGACGTCATATGTAGTAAGAAATTGTCGTCTGTTCGTTTTCGTATTTTGACTTAAACGTATTGAAACGTGTCAAACGGTTTGGATCAGACACCGCGTTTTGTGGCGTCTGGTCAGGGTCCAGACTGTTTGCAAATAACCATTTTATTTGGGGTTAGGCAGTGAACAGGTTAATACACCTGCTGTACAGATACTATCTGTTTCTGGTTTTGTGTATTTTACGTGGATAATCTAAACACTGGGTACTGCGTCTTTGTTTAGATGTTTATCTTTCCGTCTCATAACAAATTGTTTCATTGTTTTTGTGTAATTGTATTTAGTAGATATATGGGTATACTATTGTCTGAGACAATTTATACCTGGCTATTGTAGCACGTACCTGTCGCAGTTTCTGGTCAAATCTTTATTTACAATAGTTAATACATTATTCTTTCTTGAATAACTCTTTCACTGCAAACGGCGCCTACAGGGCGACTTTGCAAAATGTTTGGATCCTGATCACACGCCGCATTACGACCAGGATCCAAACTGTTTGACACTTTACATTTCTCCAGTCAGAACAGTCCTGAATTTGACTTGAACATATTTCAGACGACACTACCGCAAATGGGTGGGACTCAGTAGAGTCTCTTCTGTTTGCTATTTCATAAGAAAGGATCTGTTGTATGGACAAACGATGTAGAGTCATTGAATCACCTTTGTTCATGTATACAGTGGAGAAAACGTTATTCTTTCCCAATAAACGCGTTTACGCTAAAACTATTATTTTCACTCCAAACTGTTTGCCACCAAGATAAACATGAATTACCAGAAATGTCCAAAAGTTGTACTTTTCTACGTTTTAGTGCTTTGCGTTTGCGTTTCGTTTGCGTTTAAACGGGAAAGAATAACAGATTCTCCACTGCATGTATAATGAAAGATTCCAGCAAGCAAACAGGAACAGTTCATTGTAATAACTGGGCTTAAATTGGGATTAAAGCATTGAAAATAATCTTTCTTTTGAGTGGACCTTTTTACAGTGGAGAAAATGTTATTATTTCCCAATAAACGCGTTTTTGGTTAAACTATTATTTCCATTGCAAACAGTTTGGAGCCAGATCAGACGCCGGATAACCCCGCGTCTGATCAGGCGCCAACCTGTCTGCTACTAAGAAATGAATAGTCAGAATTGTCAATAAGTTGTCTTTTTCTCAATGTTAATGCACCGCGTTTGCGTCTCGTTTGCGTTTAAACGCGAAAGAAAAACGACTTATCCTCTATACTTGTAGCGTACTTTAATTTAGTACATGTACAAACTGTTTGGTTTTGCCAGAATACTTGCATTTCTGTATATAGAAAACTTAAGGGGGTGTAGTTAAACCTGTATTAAGCGACCGACCACTCTAAGATGATATGTATGTAGCATATATGACAGGTAGCAGTTTAATGCAGTACAAAAATAATGCAGAAGGCGTCTGAATTTAATAATCCTGCATAAAAGCGTTTGCCTTTCTGCCAAGATCATCATATACAGTAGAAAAACGGTATTCTTTCTCAATAAACTCGTTTACGCTAAAACTATTATTTCAATTGCAAACAGTTTGGAGCCAGATCAGACGCCGGGGAACCCGGCGTCTGATCAGGCTCTAATCTGTTTACCACTCAGATTAAATTAAATGTTAAGAATTGTCTAACAGTTGTATTTTTTCATTTTTTTGCAATGCGTTTGCATTTGATTTGCGTTTGAACGGGAACTGATAACGTTTTCTTCACTGTATCTACATTCAGAGGTCGCTTAACACAGGGTTGACTGTATATATAAAAGTTAAGTGGACTTAAAGAGCGAGATTTCTTAGAAATCAAATGGGAAAATGAAGTGTTTAAACTATGGTTTTTAAAACAAATACGTCCTAGTTCTCTAGTAAACCTATTTAACATTGCTTTGCAAGCTTGCAGCTATATTAGATTATATATCATAATAGCAGTTTGTACAATGCAAAAGATGTGGGGAATAACGGAAACTTGATAATATGTTTTTGTCAATAAGATTAACACTTTTAGAAATAATACCAAGTTTGATATTTGTTTGGTGTAGGAATATATTGCAAAAACTTTCAAATCAATTGAAAAGTAAGTCTAACAAGCACCCATATTTACATTTACTCGCAGTTTAGGCATTTAAATTTGCAAGTTACAAAACATTACTTAAATCACGGTGCCGACAAGAAAGAGAGAAAAATGTTATTCATCCCGTTTTAAACGAAATTTAAAGCAATTATTAAATGCAGTATAAAATGGTATGAATTGTTTACAATTGTTTCAGAACAATGGATATGTTTTAAAAGTTTGATTGTTATGTTGGCGTACCCATATCTTTTTTTTTAGTTGGTGCATTTCGTTCTTGCTTGAATGAATGTGACTATTTCTAAGATGCAGACACGACATTAGCAGTTCAGTAAAACGTGTACATGTACATGTTTATAGTAGCCGTTGCAAAGAAGTTTCATTGTTGGTATTTCTGAAAGATGGAATCCTATTGCAGGACATAAACAGGGCTCCACATAAGAGGGAGTAAACTGCACAAATCTAACATTTTCTCACGTTTATAGCATCAAATCATATGCTGTTACTACTTATTTGAATCGTCTCTTCGAGACGATTCTAATGAGTAGTGACACCATAGGGTTTAAAGCAGAAATAAACATTTTAGTTTTTGAAATACTCCCCTTATCTGGAGCCCTGATAAAGAAATATAGAACTCGCCTTTGGATGTTTGTGTTACTTTTATTCTGTATAATGCGGTCAAAACACGCCTTTCATAAGCATTCGAGAGTCGCTTAACTCCAGTTTGACTGTTTCAGCTTCAAATTTGAAAAGTTCAAATCCCTTCCCACGCACAGTCCTACTTAAGACAACTACTTAACTTTTTGCACGCTGCACAAGAACGAAATATTGACATTGTTGCAAAAAGTTCGGATCGGGATGAGACACTTTTTTGATATTCTGATAGCATACAAACAATAATTCTTTCAATCACATTTGACAATTATGCGGACTCAAAACTTGGCAGACGAAACTTTTATGTAAAGCGTGCTGAAGATTGACTTAAAGATGCATCATCTTATCTGCAAAATTGTCAATTGTCACTATTACAATAAGCTGGTACAGCGTTCATTCTCTACAACGACACCTAATTGGTGACAAAGATTATGTGTGCTGTTCGGAGGGAGTCGTTATAGGGTTGAAAATTGGCGTACATTTGCAAACAGCTAGAAATCAGATCAGACGCCGCGTAACGCGGCGTCTGATCTGGATTCAAGCTGTTTGTCACTAGTGATTATGTTGTTTTTTCTTTCAAAAGTCCATTATGTCAGAAAAAATATTAGACAACTATTTTAAACAGACGAGATTGCAGCAGTGTAAGCGTTAGATATAATTGTCTTTGTAACAGTGGAAAGCGTTGTTGGAAGGAGGGAGTCGTTGTTGAGGGGTCGTTGTAGGGAGGGTGAACCTTACTTGTAGTGTGATTGTTATTTCAAAAGCGTACAGCGGAGAAAACGTTATTCTTTCCCAATAAACGTTTCACTCTAAAACTAATATTTCCATTGCAATTTATTTTTAGCCAGATCAAACGGTTAGCCCGGCGTCTGATCTGGCTCAAAACTGTTTGCCAGTCAGATTAAAATAAATAGTCAAACTGTCAAAAAAGTTGATATTTTTAACGTTTTATTGCGTTGCGTTTGCGTTTAAACGGAAAAGAATAACGTCTTCTCCCTCCACTGTATGCTACACTGATTAAAGCATCAAGCAGCAAGTGTTTGTACTCTGATTATCGAGTGATCTGGATCAAAAGTATCAGCAAACTTCAGATCATTCACAAGCCATGTTATAACCCTCTGCATGTTGCGTAGGACTTTTTGATAACAATTAAAACAGTTTGGACCCAGATGAGACGCAGAGACTTTCGGCGTCCTGTCTGGATCCAATCTGTTTGACACTATGGTAATATTTTCTAACCGAAAATGTTGGTATATCAACTTTTGGAATTGTTGCAGACAATAACCTTTGCAGGCGCCAATTCAACATCGCGCCGAGGTTAAAGGTTTAAACCTTTACCTCATAGCCTGTTTCTAGTTTTGAAGACAGATGACCACTTAAAGCAAGTTGAAAGTAAAGCAGAATGTGCCTTAAGGCACATTCTGCTTTACTTTCAACCTGCTTTAAGCTAAAATCTGCTAGACTATATAAAATATTTGTAATAGTAATTATTCATGAAGGTATAAACTGGAACTATTTTCTTCAGCGGAGGAATAAATTAGATACGCTAAAAGCCGATTCCATGGGGAAAAGGGTTAAATAATGAATTCCGTCTTCAACATTGGAGAGGTCGATATTATTTACCGTGTAAACGCAAATGAAACGCAAACTCTTACAATAAACCACAGGTACTTGACACATATATTATCTATTAACACCCCCCCCCCCCCCTTTAAAAAAAAAAATTTTTTTTTTTTTTTTTTATTATACTTCTATTATAGATACAAGGTAAACAGCGCAATTCGACACCTAGTCTTTACTATCCACTTTTACTGATGCTAAAATAGACTCGATCGCCGATATTCTCTTGTGGTATCCTCGGGAAAGGATTAATTTATCAATATCTACTTTTTATTTCATCAAATTCCGTCAAATAACGCCACAGTACGTGAATTATAACGAAAATAAGCATAAAAAAGTTTTCTGTCGTTCTCTTGGTACAGAATTGTACATAGCAACGAATGTACATGTAGGGGTGATCTGTTATTTGTCCACAATAAACGGCCTATGCCACTGGAACTTTCACCAAATATTATAAATCATCTTTAAATGAAATATTATCAGTTTTATATAATTTACATAGAATGCAAAATTAAAAGAAACTTTACCTGTTTAATTTTGACCAATGAGATCGCTCCGTTCATTCAATTCATTCCGGTATTCAAAATGGCATTCACAATGAAATGAGTCTTTCACTTGTCAATTTCATGCCAAATTACATGTATATTTCATATAGCTGATAGTGAAGAGGGTCATGTTCCGACACAAACGCGTTTGCTCTAATGAAATTAGGTGAAAGTTCCAGCCGTAAAGGCCGTTAAATGTGCAAACCGACTAGATTACCCCTTATTTTGGGCAATAAATTCTGTACCAAGAGAACGACAGAAAACTTTTTTATGCTTATTTTCGTTATAATTCACGTACTGTGGCGTTATTTGACGGAATTTGATGAAATAAAAAGTAGATATTGATAAATTAATCCTTTCCCGAGGATACCACAAGAGAATATCGGCGATCGAGTCTATTTTAGCATCAGTAAAAGTGGATAGTAAAGACTAGGTGTCGAATTGCGCTGTTTACCTTGTATCTATAATAGAAGTAGATATATAATAAAAAAAAAAAAAAAAAATTTTTTTTTTAAAAAAAGGGGGGGGGGGGGTTAATAGATAATAAAGTATGTGTCAAGTACCTGTGCAATAAACTGTAGAAAATGACAACTTATTGTTCATTCTGAAAGTTCATATTGATATAAGTGGCAAATAGTTTTGAGCCTGATTAGACGCCGGGCTATCCTAACGTAAACGCGTTTTATGGGAAAGAATAACGTTTTCTCCACTGTAATTGCAAGCTTCGTGCATGCTCAGTAAAATCCCCTGTCACGACCACTTAAGAAGGCTAACTTAATGTATGAAAGACAGGTGGCAGCTTAAAGCAAGATGAAAGAAAAACAGAAAGCACATTGCTTTAAGCCATCTGCTTTAATCACCAAATTAACATTATTTAGTGGTCGTATTTGACATATTTTACATGTAGTTGGTGTGATTGTATTGTCTTTATGTGCCTCTTCAAATGATCTTTGTATGGCAGTTCATAATAGCCCCTTGTATTCTAATAAGTGGTCTTATAATTGTCACTTCCTGTGTAATGAGCGACACAAACGCTTGCAATTTAATTTTCGAATCTCTTTTCTAAGAAGGCATTTATTCGTATACTGTTTATACTTGGATGCAGTCAGTCTACGATTATACTCGTCAAACACGAGCGTCTCCTAAAGAATATTTTAACATACAGACGGACAATATTGTAAGTAGATGTTTATTGGGTATTAAGATGAGTCATTCTGTTTTAGGTGGTGGTTTTCTTCAATTCTAGTTGGTTTTCTGTAAAATGTCGGATGTACCAGTACCGGAGTGCATAAAGAAATTTGTAATAGGTAAGATACGAATATTTCTTTTCAATATTTCCATAAGATACGAATAGTTGTATTCAATATTTAGGTAAGATACGAATATTTTAATTCCCTATTTCGGTAAGATACGAATACATTTATTTCTATTCAATATTCGATATTTCGGTAAGATTCGACTACATGTATTTCTATTCAACATAATACATGTATGGTAATAAGTGAATATTTCAATTCGCTATTTCGGTAAAATACGAAAAGGTCTACTCAATTTTTCGGTAAGATGCGAATGATCTTATTCAACATTTCTTCTATCTATCTTTCTTTGTCCATCACATTTTGTCATATTCACTGGGGGCCAACTACATATTATCATTTAAACGTTTTGACATAATTATATTGGTGTTATAATAGATTTGTATTCCTACGAAGTCAGTGTATGTAATAGGAAATGTTTTACTACGAAAACAAAGTTGCGCTCGTAGGAATACAAATGATCCGTGCCATGACAAAACCTGCCTTATTGCAGTGCAACATTGTTCAGACCAAGTACCGCTATCATCCTAGACTCTGTATCTGAGTTTGGTCTACATTACCAAATACGGTATATAATACTTCTTACAGTGGAGAAAATGTTATTCTTTCCCGTTTAAACGCAAACGTACGCAAACGCAAAGCACTAAAACGTAAAAAGTGCAACTTTTGGACAATTCTGATAGTTCATGTTTATCTTGGTGGCAAACAGTTTGGTGCCTGATCAGACGCCGGGTTACCCGGCGTCTGGTCTGGCTCCAAACTGTTTGCATTGCAAATAATAATTTTAGCGTAAACGCGTTTATTGGGAAAGAATAAAGTTTTCTCCACTGTAATACAATGCTTTAGATGACTGTAGATGTACACTGTTTGCAATGCAATAAGGCAGGTTTTGTCATGGCACGGCTCAAATCTATCATAATACCCATATGAGTTGTCGTAGCAAAACATTTGATGATAATACCTAGTTGGCCCCCAGTGATATTTGTTTCTCATGTACATAGTATTCACTTAATTCTCTTAACCGTACTAACATTGGCTTGACGTGCATTTTGCAAATAGTTTGGATTACTACCAGACGCCGCATACCACGAATTAATTACCTTAATAAAGCTGAGAAGTCGTTATTTTTCCCGTTTAAACGAAACTAGACGAAATGCAGTCGAAACTAGAAAATGACATTTCTTTCCGAAACTCAAACGATTAGTTTTGACGTAAACAGCAAACACTTAAGAGCAAAGTTACCCGTCGTCGGGTCTGGCTTCAAACTGTTTGCAATAGAAATCAGGCTTTATCATATACATATTTATTGGGAAAGAATAACGTCTTCTCTCATTTCTTTAAGGTTTATGCAATTTAACACAACTTGGTCTGTACAATGATGCAATGCAATAAAGCTGGTTTTTCATGGCACGGCTCATTTCAGTTCTTATTAGATTACAAATGCGCTTCTATGGAAAGAATATTTCCTCTCTACAATACTGTGTATATATAGCAGTACATGTTTACATTTAAATCGTGACATAACAATCAGAAAAGCACTTCCTTTTGAAACACAATGGTGGGCTAAAGACACTACAACACAAGTTGGTCAATATAGAAGATAACTTCATATGCAATTGCAAGCAGTACATCCATAGGTAAGGCAGTAAAGAGGTTAACTATTTAAAACAATGCTGTCATTTTTTGCATTTTTTTGCAAATTGTGTTAGTATTTAGTTTCGTTTTAACCCTTTCGCTCTCAATGCCGTTTAAAGGTGCGTTTGCAAACAGTTTGGATCCTGATCAGCCGCCGCGTCACGCGGCGTCTGTTCAGGATCCAAACTGTTTGACACTCATTATGAAAGTGGTTAAGTCATACAACCTTAAATCTTAATGTGTCTTGCAGACAACAATATTGAAGCAGACGACAATTAAGCGGTGAAAGGGTAAAAATCTCCCGTATAATTTGAGCATGAAAGGCTTAACAGCCATTAAGTTGTTCTCCACGTTATTTCAAAAATTATTTTGCATCTGTTATTTTTATATATTTTCAGAACATTCAAAAATGGAATCACTTGTCTCGTGTCTGTACGGGGAAACCTACGATATGTATTATCAGGAACAGGAGCACCAGATAGACAGCGATTTAATAGACTGTAGCATAACCAGTGACACTTACCATAACCTATCACCATCCCCATATAGTTATCGGATCCATTCGGATCCTCAAGACCCCATGCATCCCTCGGCGTGTTCGCCCGATATCAACAATAACCACCAGCCGACCCACCACAGTGATTGGTCCCAGGCTTATTACCAGGCTCCATGCACTATTGATGGGTATAGCAAACATATAGCCGGGATCAAGACAGACCCATACTCACCGGTGCACACTGGATACGACCAGTACCAGACAGGTGGGTGAAAGCAACAATACGCCGTCTCGTTCACCCCTAAAACTTATCCGTAATATATATATATAGATCTACATAAAATATGCGTAAACATCCTAAAATAGGGACGACCTCTGAAGCTGCTGAAATTATATAGGTTTGGAAAGAATGATTTTATTACACAGCAATTTGTCCAAAATTTGCAAACTGAATGGCAAACAGTGTAGACTCTGATCAGACTGTATGACTTAGGATAATAGCGGTAGACAATTCTAGTAACTAGTTAGTTTACCCTAAATGCAGGTAATATATTTGAAATAGTTTTATATATTATATTTACTCATTTTTTACGGGACGTCTGACCAGGATCCGAAATGTTTAGCACTCGAATAAATGTTTCTATAGTAAAAACTTACAAGCATTGAATACATGTTAGCAGACAATATACTTATACAGTGCTCCCTCTCTACAACAGCAATAGGATTCCTTTTGTAAACAGCTTGAATCCAGATCAGACGCCGCGTAACGCAGTGTCTCATCTATGATTCAAGCTATTTGTCACTCGTCATTTAGTTGTATTTGTTTGGATCAAAACTTAGAGAAAAACAGCAAACGATAGTTTTAAGCAGATGATATTGCAGTCTTGAAAAGGTTGGACATACTTTCATGTTTTGGGGAATAGATTCAAACGTCGTTTAAATGAGGGAACAGTTATTCAGAGGACCGTTGTAGAGAGGGAACACTGTAGTCTGCGAAATAATTAAAATGACGTTTAAATTTAAATTCACTGCCTTACCCCGAGTGCAACGGTTATTTGCAAACAGTTTGTACCCTGATCATACGTGTCTGACCTTGATACAAACTGCTCGACACTCAGTTAGCTGTTTATCTTTTTAAGTCAAAATAACTATAATTAATTTTGTATTTGATAAATAAAAGCAGACGATAATTGTTTAATTTCGATGACGTCATGACAGTGGAGGGGTTAATTGGGAGAGAAAAACAGCTTGTCCACTGTATATAACTGTTTGCATTTGTTTTCTGTTCAGTAGGTGCAAGTTACAGAGATGCTGAAAGTTATGACTCAGATGCAAGTGGTGAGTGATGCTCAATATTATTTGAATTAATTAATTAATTAATAAGCCCCTTCATTATCTTATCCCGGTTACCATGGTTATTTGCAAACAGTTTGGATCCTGATCAGACGCCGCGCAACACGGCGTCTGATCAGGATCTAACTGCTTGATGTTCATTTTAATATGCCTTTAAATTTAAATATCAGAAATAAAAGCAGACGAAAATTGTTTAAAATTACGTCATGGCAGTGAATGGGGTTAAAGTATGAATGAATAAATTAACACAAAATGGAACAATAAATAATACCCTTTAAGTACTAAATAAGTACATGCAAAATTAAATTTAAATGAAAAATACTAATCCGGGTACTCGAATTAATGGTTTCAAATATAACTCCAAACATGTTCAATATTTGATGATTCAACGTTTGTGTTCCAAGAATGTGATTCCATGTGGTTCGACGAACTAAGAAGTTAGTATTGCTAGATAATAAATTGCAAGACTAACATAAAATGCACGGATTGTCATAAGAAGCAATTTTGACATACCGCATACATGTATATAATACAATTCTATATAATTGAGCCGTGTCATGAGATAACCTGCCTCATTACATTTCAAACAGTGTAGATCAAGACGAGCCGCCGCATCTTTGATGCGGCGTCTTGTCTTGATATACACTGTTTGACACCCACATGCATCTAGAGCATTTTATATAGCTTCATTATACAGTGAAGCTCACTTATAACGAAGGCATCGGGACCATCTGATTTCTTTCGTTATATCAAACTTTCTTTATATCAGGTCCATTTTACAAAACGCTTACATGTGTTAGAGATTGGGAATAGTTTCTTTTTGTTATATGAAATTTTTCGTTATATCCAATATCGTTATAAGCGAGTTTTACTATATACGGCATTTGTCAGTGAAGACCAGCTCAACCCAGATACAAAGCCTGGGATGACAGCGGTGCTTGGTCTGTACACTATTGCAATGTAATATGGCAGGGTTTGTCATGGCGTGGCTCATATGGTTTCCCAAAAATGTTTATATTGTTATATGTGAATATATACTTAACGTTACAATTGTTCACAAATTTCATTGCCGATACATCATAGTTAACATAGAAAACAAAACAGTTGAACAGTTTACTCATTGTTGTTTTGTATGCATACAACTACAAATGTATGTATGTATATATATAACATGATTAGATGCATATAGTATGCATAGCAGGTACATATCTTTTTAATATGGATACTGTTAATGTTTTGCAATAATGTTTTTCAATATTCAAGATAGGGAATTAAATTAATATTAATATATACCGGTAAACTGCTCTTTTCTAATATTTCGACCTCTAAGGGCCTTTTTCAAAGAAATTCACGTCAAAACACACGTCACAACGGCAATAACAACCGTTGTTGTAAACATTATTCTCTTTGATTTTATGGCTGAATGCATGTAACAAAAATGTGACGTGTGTTTTGACGTGATTTACTTTGAAAAAGGCCATTAGAGGTCGAACTATTAGAAAAGAGCAGTTTATATATTAATGTTAATCTTTTGGTTTGCTTCTTTTCGAAACTAAACAAAAGTGGACGGTATTTTATACCATTTAATCATATTAGTTTAACACCTTTACGCCATAAATTCACATTCTTACACCTTTAATTCATTTATCCACTGAAGAAAATAGTTCTTTTTTATACATTCATAAATATGCAACATAATAAAGCTATTTCCTAAATCCTAGCAGAGTGTAACTTAAAGCAGGCTGTAAGTAAAGCAGAATTTTCATTAAGGAGTATTCTGCTTTACTTCCAGCCTGGAGGTAACGTAGAATACTCTTTAAGGAGTATTCTGCTTTACACCCAGCATTCTTTATGCAATCATCTGCAATCAATATTGAAAACAAATTATTGTGGAAAGCGTTAAATGAAAAACATATTGTCTGTCCACACTACAGTGGAGAAGACGTTATTTTTTCCGTTTAAACGCAAACGCATTGCAAGAAATGTAGAAAATGAAAACTTGTTGAAAATATTGCCGATTCATTTTAATCTGAGTGGCAAACAGTTTGGAACCTGATCAGACGCCGGGTTATCCGGCGTCTGATCTGGTGCCAAACATTTTGCCTTGGAAATAATTGTTTTAGCGTGAGCGACTTTATTGGGAAAGTCTCATCCACTGTTCTTGCTATATGTGGAAATATCATGGCTCATTTTGGTTTCGTTTCCTCTTGACAGTTGAAGTGTCGGAAGACTGCTTTTGTATACCCTCCAGTATTTGTCAAAATTTACAAATTAAAACCGGTACGTATTATTGCATTTATATTTCACCATATCCCATAAACTATTTCTAGTATTGACGATATGCGATTATGCATTCTGTTTTACTCTCTGCTTGCTTTAAGCTACCATCAGCTAGCATTTAGAAACGTTTTCTTATGACTTATAATTAGTTATTTATTTATGACTCTATAAAGTGGAACTATTTTGTTCAGCCAGGGAATAAACTAAAGACTTAAAATATGTATATTTGGAGTAAATGGGTACCGTTCACTATCACAGACGTTATTCTTACCCAATAAGCGTATTTATGCTACATGTATGTAAAACTTTATGTCCATTACTAACAATTTGTTGTAGATGTATTCCATTGCAATATTGTACAGACCAAGCACCGTTATCATCTCAGACTCTGTATCTCAATGTGGTCTACACTGCCAAATACCGTATATAATACAGCTACAGTGGAGAATCTGTTATTCTTTCCCAATAAACGCGTTTACGCTAAAACTATTATTTGCAGTGCAAACAGTTTGGAGCCAGATCAGACGCCGGGTAACCCGGCGTCTGATCAGGCTCCAAACTGTTTGCCACCAAGATAAACAAGAATTATCAGAATTGTCCAAAAGTTGTTCTTTTCTACGTTTTAGTGTTTTGCGTTTGCGTACGTTTGCGTTTAAACGGGAAAGAATAACAGATTCTCCACTGTACACAACTGCTTTAGATGCATGTGGGTGTCCTTGACGCGGCGACTAGCCTTGATCTACACTGTTTGCAAAGCAATATGTTCTCATGACACGTTTCAAATGTCTTTCTTCTTTTTTTTTTTATAGAAAAATCCAACAAAACACGGCTGCCAGCTTTCGGTGAGTTTTTCAACCATAATTCTCGCCATAATAAAGGAAGTAGAGGGCGCCCAGTAACGTATAGGAGGCCGGGGTCCAATTTTGTTGATAGTGACGAATTGGATAGTGAAGAAGATGAACGTCTGTCCCTGAGTCCCGGCTCATCAAAAGTCAGAAGAGGTAAGTGGAAGTTTGTTTCTTGGCCTACCACTTTCACTACCCATTTTTCACTTGCTTCTTAACAGTCGTCCGCGATTGTTGAAAATTTAGATGTTTGCCACTTGTTCTGTTATGAGTCACAAGTAACTTTGATCTGACATCATTCTTTAAGCATACATATATTCAGAAAATTGCGTATTTATCTTTATGTCTTGTTGTTTTTTACAAAAAGTGTAAAATGTTTTGAGTCGTCAATGCAGCTGACCAGACACTTCAGTGTTTGCAAATTCAGACAAACAATAACATTGCGCATATGTGCCATATATGAGTCATGACATATTTCATTGCAACAAGGTAGATTGAAGACAGCTGCCGCTTCTACAGTGGAGAATCTGTTATTCTTTCCCGTTTAAACGCAAACGTACGCAAACGCAAAGCATTAAAACGTAGAAAAGTACAACTTTTGGACAATTCTGATAATTCTTGTTTATCTTGGTGGCAAACAGTTTGGAGCCTGATCTGGATGCAAGCTGTTTGTCACTCGTCATTAGTTTTTTTCTGTCAAAATGTCTATTACGTAACTTTGAGAAAAGGAGCAGACGACAATTTTGCGTACGCAAACGCAAAACACTAAAACGTTGAAAAGTACAACTTTTGACAATTCTGATAATTCATGTTTATCTTGGTGGCAAACAGTTTGGAGCCTGATCAGACGGCGGGTTACCCGGCGTCTGATCTGGCTCCAAACTGTTTGCACTGCAAATAATAGTTTTAGCGTAAACGCGTTTATTGGGAAAGAATAACAGATTCTCCACTGTATGACGCGGCGACTGGCTTCGATCTACACTGTTTGATTGTAGTAAATGTTTGAAACTAGTTATGACGTCAGTGATTACCGTAATGGTTGACCACTCTATTTAAACGACACAATTGTTTCTTTAGGTGCCAAGAACATTTTATTGTGGAAGTTTCTGCTTGAGGAGTTGGTCAGTAAGGACGCCACCCACGTACAGTGGGTCAACAGGAGAGAGGGAACGTTCAAGTTTGTGGATACCGCAGAATGTAGTAAGCTCTGGGGACGCAAGAAGAAGAAAGATGACATGAACTTTGAGAAGCTTAGTCGAGGTATTAGGTAGGTAAAATAATTGTGGTTATTATTGTAGTACCTTGTCAAAGTATATTACAAAGGAAAGGGCTTGAATAGTCTTTAATGTACATGTATATTTCATTTCTATCAGTTATAGTTACATGTAAAACCTCTCTATTACCACAATTAACAAGACATCTCGATGGTTGTACAAAAGACAGATGACAGCTTCAAACAAAGTGACAGTAAAAGATATTTCTGTTTTACTGACACCTTGCTTTAAGCAGTCACCTCTCGTAAACATCTAATAATGAACATAATTTTGTGGTCGTACTAGAGAGGTTTTATTTTTATTTTATAGAACTAATTTTGTTCCGCTTGAACTAGTAACACTGGCAATGAAGGGAGACAAATCCAATTTCCAATTGGTCTTGAGAGCAGGGTTAACGCTAAGTTTACATCACAAAGCAAGCCGAGGTCAGATTGCTTGAAAAACCAATCATTTAGAAGGTTTCCAAAAGACCTGGGACCCGTTTCATTAAACTTCGTACGACAAAAACGGTCGTAAGACAAAACTTTAAATTGCATTTAATTTCTGATTTTTCTATCTAATCCTGTCTTGTGACATCTCTTTGGATTCGTCATCTCAAGATTCCAAAGAGATGTTACAAGACAGGATTAGATGGAGTAATACATAATTATTGAGACTTTTATAATCTGACTCACGACAACATTTGTCGTACTAAGTTTTATGAAGCGAGTCCCAGTTTCTGTGAATGGGTCCTATATTGCCGTGTTTGTGGGCAATATTTGTTTACAAAAAGGTCGGCTTTATAGGCAAATGCATATTTATCCGTATCGTAAGTTCTATATTTCGTTTAAGTGATGACTTTTTTATGTTAGTGCCAACTAGATTAGCTCCTGGTCATGCTTATGAGTTATTTTGATCTGGTTCCAAAAGGCTTGCAATGGACAGCAACCATTGGGATACAAACACGTGTTTGTTTGAAGGGAACAACTTGTACAATGTATACGAGCCGTGCCACGACAAAAACCATTCTTATAGTATCGCAACATTGTACAGAACAAGCCCCATTGTCATCCCAGGCTCTGTATCTGAGTTTGGTCTACACTACCAAATACCGTATAAAATACACCTATATAAATAAAATATTGTAGATAATGGGTGTCAAACTGTGTAGATCAAGACCAGACGCCGCGTCAAAGACGCGGCGGCTGGTCTTGATCTTCACTGTTTGCAACGCAACAAAAAGGTTCTCATAGCAATGCTCAATTATTCAATGTAGTCACTGGCGCCAATTCTATTTTCAGGCACTACTACCGGGACGGTCTAATGTCGCGACTCGACGGTACCCGACTGGTGTATAAGTTCAACTGGGACAGAGTGCCAAAGGCCTTCAGGAAGTTGGCCAAGGTATACTAAGTATTGCCAGCGATGTTCTATGCCCACCAATTGTTCACAGTTTAAAACACCCCAAACCAGATGTACGTACAATTTAGAGTACTCTTATCAGCCAATGATATCGTTTTCATCTGTTTCAAAACGAGGCTGACATGATGACGTCATCAGGTGTGTTCGATTACTGCTTAATGCATATGCATAAGTATGCTCATTATGAGAAGCTAAACTTTGGGTAGAGTTCTGAAAATTGTTCTGTTGTGCCTTTGTGTTACCGTCATATACATTAAGTACACGTTTTGTGTCAGAACCGAAAGCAATATTCTCAGATGGTGCATATAATGTTGCCTCGATGATGTGTTCCCCGCGACGTGTTCAGAAACAGAACTATGCAAAATACATAAAATGTGAGTAGTTGAAAGAAATTTTGACAGAACTCCAGTGAGAAAGGTATCTCAAATACTAAATTAAAAAAAATCTTATTTCTCTACAAAGCCCTTTCGGGACAATTCTAATGAGTAGTCACAACATAGGGGTTGTGGAGATATTTATTAAGGAATTGTTTTTTATTTTAGCCCCTCTTATCTTGAGCTTTTGAATTTGTTTATTTATTACAGTGGAGAATATATTATTCTTTCCATGAGTAGTCAATTTTAAAATTATAAAAAAATTGTGTCATTTTCTTCATTTTAGTGCAATGCGTTTGCGTTTGAACGGAAAAGAATAACATCTTCTTCACTGTACATGTACTCGGGTTCTAGCAAACAAAATGACTATGTTTGTAGATCTCAGAGTTTGTTTAACTTACATCAGTGTCCTATTCCAATGTACAGTTGAAACTCGATACAACGAACTCGCTTAAATCGATATTACCAGTATTTCGTAAGTTGAATTTTGATAAGTCGATCTCGTTTAAGTCAGACATACCCGTATTTCAAAGTTAAAACGTGGCTAAGCCACGTTTTAACTTTGAAATATTGGTATGTTCGAACTAACGCGAGTTCGTAGAATCGAGTTTTTACTTATATAGGTATGAACAATGTCCACATGTTGTTGTAAAATATTGTTAATATATTTGTCTATGATTATGAAGTTGTGTCTAGTTGTTGTTCAGTGAGTGTATATAGTTATATTGATATCAACAAGTTGCTGATGGATGCAGATTGGCTAAAGTAATGTAATTGGTGTTCACAAAAATGATCAAGCTGATCTTATCCGAATTTCAGTCTTAAGTCGATCGTAATCTTGCTGAAATTTGATCATGGTAATGTAAGGTATTATTTTACATTAAATGTAAACGAAGATTGACTTTTCTATGGAATGTTTTGAAGAAGAAATAACACATGAATGCATTTCTTCTCCGCAGAATCTCTGAGTTTATTTAGTTGCCATTTTCTTAAACCTTTTACTCCATAGCTTGTTTCTAGTTTTGAAGACAGATGATCGCTTGAAGCAGGTGGAAAGTAAATAGATTTCGCCTAAAGGCACATTTGACGTTATTTTCAGCTGCCTTCTGCATATATTTTAAGGAATATTTATTAAGTTGCATATTCATGACTGTATAAAATGGAAGAAATTTCATCAGTGAAACAATGAGTTAAATGCGCACAAGGGCGTACTGTGGAGAAACTGTTATTCTTTCCCAATAAACGCGTTTACGCTAAAACTATTATTTGCAGTGCAAACAGTTTGGAGCCAGATCAGACGCCGGGTAACCCGGCGTCTGATCAGGCTCCAAACTGTTTGCCACCAAGACAAACAAGAATTATCAGAATTGTCCAAAAGTTGTTCTTTTCTACGTTTTAGTGCTTTGCGTTTGCGTACGTTTGCGTTTAAACGGGAAAGAATAACAGATTCTCCACTGTATCTATGGAATAGTTGGTTAACCCTTTCACCCCTACAGCTCTCTGGAGGGATTACTGATTACATATGCAAACAGTGTACACCCTGATCAGAGGGTTCCTATAGGAGCCCTCTGATCAGGGTCTGCACTGTTTGATATTTTCATTGGTTTTTCTTGTCATACAAAAATGTAATTGTAGACTGGTTCAAAATCCTGTTCTAGAAGAGTCCAAAATGATTGTAAATACCCACAAGAGAAATTTAGGGTTGAAAAGGTTATAAAAATTCCACTCATTGCGCGCACTAAAGACTAAGAATAGTCTTCACACTTCTTATTTGTTTAACGTTTGTTCAACGGTTAGAATCTCTTTTATTTGGGTACAAAACAGTGTAAGAGTCTTTCCATTGGTGTTTGGAACGATACGCAGGGTATAATTAATGAAATACGTTCTATAACCGTATCGTACTATGAAAATTATCTCACCGTTTAAAATTCTTTTTTCATTAAGCACTATAATATTATCATAATTATAATATATTAATATGCTTAACCCATTATCCCCATAGCCTGTTAATAGTAATGAAAACAGGTTAGCAATTTAAACAGGTCGAAAGTAAACATAATGCTCCTAAGGAAGCATTCTGCTTTGCTTTCAGAATGTTTGAGACTCACATCAGGAAATGACCTTTTATATTTCATAGTCAGGATTTCCTGGGTTGGAACTACAGTGTTCCCTCTCTACAACGACATCCAATGGGAGATACAAATTGTGTGCGTTGTTCGGAGGGAGTCGTTATAGGGAGGTTAATTGGTTTACATTCGAAAACAGCTTGAATACAGATCAGACGCCGCGTAACGCGGCGTCTGATCAGGATTCAAGCTGTTTGTCTCTCGTCATTAAGTTTTTTTCTGTCAAAATATTCAATTTGTAACTTTTAGAAAAACAGCAGACGACAACTTTAAGCAGACGATAGTACAGCAGTAAAAGCGTTAGACATAACTTTCCTGTTTAGGGAACTGCGACAAGAGTCGTTGTTCGGAGGGAGTCGTTGTTGGGAGTGCCGTTGTAGGGAGGGAACGCTGTGCATTTCTTAGTGTATGAATAATTAGAAAGGTAAAAAAGGTGAATTCATGGGGTAGAGCCTTCACTGCAGTGACGTCATCAATTTTAAACAATTGTTGTCTGCTCTTATTTTTCGAAGTTAATATTGAGGTATTTTGACTTAAGAAATATTGAAATGAGTGTCAAACAGTTTCGATTCTGATCAGACGCCGCGCTACGCGGCGTCTGATCAGAATCCAAACTGTTTGCAAATAACCATTGTGCTCGGGGTAAAGCAGTGAAGGGGTTAACTCTTCGGCAGTCACAATAATCATCGTTTTATATTATCATTAATTGCTAATTGATTAATCTGCTAACACGTCTTCAGCGGATTATTTAACTTGCAGTTAACTGCGAATCATATTTGTACATGTAAATGTAGACCTATTATGCACATGAATATTTAATATTGACATTCCACGCACATGTTTTGGCCACTGCATGTATCACATGCAGAAAAGCATTGAAGTTGCCAAGACTCCAAACTGTTTTCACTATTATTGAAACATACTCAGATTCTTAAACCTCCCCCCCCCCAAAGAAATGTTCTATGTATATTAGATTTAACCTCTTCAATGCCTCATCCAGAGTACAATTCTAATTTGCAAACAGTTTGGATTCTAGTCTGATGGCGCGTAACGTGGCGTCTGATCAGGATCCAGACTGTTTGACACTGAATTTAATGTTTCATAAGTCAAATAACCATAACTTCAAATTTGATAAACAAAAGCAGACGACAATTGTTTAAAGCTGATGACGTCATGCAAGTGAAGGGGTTAGAACACAGACGACTAGTTTAACTCTTTCCCACTGGAACTCCAGTTTCCATTTAAGTCCAGTCCATTTATGACTTTTAAGGGTTGATTTTGTTAATGTTGGCATTATGACAAACAGTGAAGACCCTGATCAGAGGAGCCCTCTGGTCTGGGTCTTCTCTGTTTGCAAAGGATAAGCGTACTATTGATATGTATATTGTTTGAAAATGACGCCTATATGCGGGACTAGGGCTCAAATGGTTAAAGCAGACTATATAACAGCTGTATAAGCGTTAATCACAGTTAAGACAATGGAGTATGATTGATATGGGGATTTTTGGGTCAAAGCAAACCCTGAAAACCACCAAGAGACGGAAAGCCTATGGTGTCTCAGGAACCGACAAACTATTGTTTTTTTGCTGAGTAAGCGACTTTGAACAATATCTTACATGTATACTTGGATACAGTAAAACCAAATAATTACAACCAATCAAAACGGGACCTAATACATGACCGGATAATGCTACTGACGTCCAACACTAAGCAGGATGAAAACAAAACTGAAAGCTCTGAGGGGAGTTTTCTGCTTTACCGTTATCCTGTATGTATTTAAGCAATCACTTGTCTAAGTACTGAAAACAAACATTATTATATTTTCGTTGAAGTCAGAATTTACTGTACAGTATTTTTTTAAAAATGCTTTCCTAATAATACAATGGGGGTATGAAAACCACTCACTTATGAATGAAACTTTAGTGGTTAGTAATGGGAACATCTTAACCCTTAGCCCGCCAAATAAATTGTCGTCTGCTATATTTCTCGTCTGCTTCAAGTTTCAAAGTGCTTCAAAGTTGCTCAAAATTGCTGAAAATGTTGTCCGATGTCAAACAGGTTGGATCCGGATGAGACGCCGAGTTACTCGGCGTCTCATCCGGATCCAAGCTGTTTGCATATGGAGCTATAGTCGTGAGTGGCAGGCTAAGGGTTAACATTTGCGGATGCCCTTTGTTCTTTCCACAGTCGGGCCTTCACTGCACTCTAATATCGTGTGCTTCACGTTTGCTGTCTGTGGTTTGCTCAACGTTTTAATTGATAAAATGTGGAAACAAGTGACTAATAATTTGGATTCTGATCAGTCATTAATTCTTCCGGTCATGATTTCGATCTAAATTCAATGGAAATGCATATTTATTTGTTTACTCGATCTCCTGTTTCGTTACCCCTTTAAACCATTTCAACCCTAAATTTCTCTTGTGGGTATTTGTAGTCCTTTTGGACTATTCTAGTACATGCATTTTGAACCAGTCTACTGTTGAATCTTTGGTATGACAACAAAAATAATGAAAATATCAAACAGTGCAGACCCTGATCGGAGGGCTCCTATAGGGTCTACACTGTTTGCATATGTAAAGGGTTAACCATTTCACTGCCATCATATCGTCTGCCTCGATACTGTTGCATGCAGTGGTTTTCCAAAACTAGATCATAAGGCACTACATGTACGACTGAAGGAATATCGATACGAGTGTTAAACAAATTGGACACAGATAAGTTCTTGCCTGGTCTCAAGGTTATAAAGAGTTTGAATTTTCGCTCAGCAAAAGCTCAAATGTTAGAAATGAATAGCTTGAGAACAATCTCAGACTCAACTCAAGAGTTTTATAACCTTGGACCATAATTATGGCAATAAAAAGTTTAATGTAGTCCAATCTTTGGGAAACTATTTTTTCTTTCTGTTTGTAGAACTTTAAAAACACACAAACATAGTAAAAACTTATGTTCAATGTTGAAAAATAATAATAAACATGTACATTTTAAATTTTTATATAATCTTAATTCCCATTTTTTAGTGTTATTGTCATAAATGTAAAACAATAATTTGCAAAGGTCAATATCAAAATACTGAAACAGGCGATACTTTGTCAATAACAGGGCTTAAAGCAGACGATAAAATATGAAAGTGAAAGGGTGAAATGTAAAACAATGCTATCTAATGTTGATCCTTGCTCTAACCAAAACATCGTGAGTATACTTGAGTACATGTACATGACAAATACAAAGCACGCGCATTTCGTCTGCTTCAAAGGAAAGGCTCCAGATGGTAACTTCTCTCTTTTTGTGGGTAACGAGTCGAGTAATTTACTCACATAAGTATGAGTACTCATGCATTGTTATTTAAACAATAAAAGGGGAAGGGACATAAGTGGACGACTATTATTACTTTGTAACCCCTACCATGCCGAATTCCCGTCTTGTTCAAATATTAATATCGTCTGCGACAAAAATCAAAATTAGTTCTAATATGATTTACAAAACTAAAGAAAAAATATATTAGTTACAAACAGTTTGGTTCCAGATCAGACGCCGCGTAACGCGGCGTCTGATCTGGACCCAAACTGTTTGCAAATGTAAGCCAATTCATGTTTAGGATAATTAGGGCTAAGAGGGGTCAATAGGGGTTGTTGTGTCTATATTTGGAAACAGAAAGTAAACAATGGCTTGAAAAAAGGCAATAAGTAACGTATTACCCTCTTAACAATGTACTTAGCTCTTAACATGACGATTATAGCCCGACTAGTATGTAACAATTTGGGGTCAGCAACTTTTGAAACTGTAGTATCTACATTCATTTTGTTCCATGAAAAGTATAACTATAATTGTCAAACGGTTTAAATTGTGGTCAATTTGTCTATGTCTGATCTGGAAGTATATTTTAGGAAGCTTTATCAGTGTAAGCCTTAGTTATCACAATAAGAGTAATTGCTTATATTCCATTCGCATTGCTTCTGTCATCTGCCTCAGCAATATTGGTTCAACTCTTTGCATGCTAAGGGCCGATATATCCCACAGTCATTACCTTTAAAAACAGTTTGTATCAAGATGAGACGCCGCATAATGCGGCGTCCCATCAGCATCCAAACTGTTTGACACTCTGACTCTATTTTGAAAAGAAATTTAGAAAATTCTATCTTTAGAACAGGAGCAGACAACAATTGTTGCAGACGAAACAATTACCCAGTATGCAAAGAATTAATTGTTCCATTTTATTGGTTTGCTGTACAGTGAATCATAGCAATCTTTAAATGCAGTTGGTCTCTTAATAAAGGACAGAAAAATGCAAACAACAAACCCATAAAAGGTAGCTTTCTGCATTAGATCTACCTAATCTTGTAAGGAGCTGTCACATGTCGTGAGGACTTCAAGTGTATTGTCTTGGGTTGTTATTTTTGTGCATGTTTATCTATCAAATGGAAACCAAGCAAAGATTGTTTGATTGGCTGTACAAGTGTGTTGTTCGTACGATAGAGAACACGTTATTAGGCCTATTTTCCAACAAAAAGCATTTAATATGCTAAAAAACCACTTTTGTCCAATGTAAACATTTTGGGACCAGATCAGGGCCCGAGGTTATAAAACTTAAAACGAATTATATGCTCAAAACTCAATTTGATTCTAGGCCCTAGTTTTTACAAAACACGCTTTATTTGATATCATTTTGGTAACTTTTACAGAAGAATTATGTATGCAAATACTATAGTGAAAATAAAATGTTTGCCAAAGTATTAGAAGCTGAGAACATTTCTGAGTTTTAAGCACAGAGGTCGTTTTAAGTTTTATAACCTCGGGGCCAGACTCTAAAGTGTAGGTCACTCAGTTTAAACTAAATCGTCAAAACTTTCATTTTCTACATTTTATTACGTTATATTTGTGTCTAATAATAATATATATGGAACGTCATAACGCTTTCTCAACAGTACGATATAAAACAATAGCGTAGATTTTCGTTCTCCGTAAATGACACCATTGGCGCAAATGAAACACAAGATGGCCAAAGTTTTGAAGCAGATACATGTTACATGTACGGTAAAGTTTCGCTGCTAGAAAACTCATTACACATACTTGTGCCGTTCATATTTCGTTTCGTTAGTTAAAACGGCCAAGAACGTGTCGCTGAAAAAAAGTGATGCAAAAAATCAATTAACCAATTTTTGCGCACGATCCCATATATGTGACATACTGAAATGGTGTAGACTCTGACCACACACCACATAATGCGGCGTCTGATCAGACTCTACAGTTTTTATGTCCAGTTTAAACAAAATGCAAAATGCTATAAAATTTAGAAAAGGACAACGTTTTGAAAAGTCTCAACATTTATATTTATGAATAGAAAACAGTACCCGGAGTCTCGTCAGGCTCCGGACTGTTTGCAGTGAACAAGTGTCTTTTAGGATAAACCAATATTTGGGAAATAAGAACTTGTACTCCACTATAAAAGAGTGACCTATATAGACGCCCATGTTTCTTCATTGCTTTACTTATGTCTGATTACTATAGTGGAGAATGTGTTATTCTTTCCCAATAAACGCGTTTACGCTAAAACTATTATTTGCAGTGCAAACAGTTTGGAGCCAGATCAGACGCCGGGTAACCCGGCGTCTGATCAGGCTCCAAACTATTTGCCACCAAGATAAACATGAAATATCAGAATTGTCCAAAAGTTGTTCTTTTCTGCGTTTTAGTGATTTGCGTTTGCGTACGTTTGCGTTTAAACGGGAAAGAATAACAGATTCTCCACTGTATACATGTACTACAACTCATTGACCTACTTTGAAAGGTATACAGATTGCACTTAGACTTAAGTTTTAAAATCATTTGCCATGGTTGCTAATGCTGTGTTTGCTTTGTGAATAAGCTATTGCTCTTGATTAGTCTATTTATTCTTCCAATAATATATCGCCATAAATGTAGTGTTTCTATGCTTTGGGGAATTGTCTATATCTATTTAAAGAATATGTTAAAACTATTTATATTAAGTATATTATTTTTTTTATTTATTAATGATAGTGTTATAGTTGAAGTGTCAAGTAAACGCTGGGAAGACCCTTATGTTTCATATTTAAACGAAATGCCAACGTCATGGGTTTAATGTAGAAAATGACAGGTGTTTGAAAACTTTGATAATGTATTGGGAACTATTGGAAGTCTTATCAGATGCAGAGTAACGTGGTATCTGATCTGGTTTCAAACGGTTTGCCCAAGGATATGTTTGTTGTAAGATCTCTATCACGTTTATTGGGAAAGAAGTAAGTATTCTCAACTTAGTTGCATACAGGGTCAAGAAAACGGTATTCTTTCAAAATAAACGCATTTACCTAAAAATTATAAATTCCATTGCAATCTGTTTGGAGCTAGATCAGAGGCCGGGTAACCCGGTGTCCGACCAGGTTAAAAATGTTTGCCACTCAAATCTAAACGAATATATGAAAATCGTCAACACGTTTTAATTTTCCACATTTTTTGCAATGCGTTTGCGTTTTATTGCGTTTATACGGGAAAGAATAACGTCTTCTCCATCGTAGCTTACATACTCTATGGTTCTTGCCTTTATCTGTACAGAACAAACTCACGTTTTAAAGTGTCAACACTTTCAAAGACCTTTCGTTGTCTCTATGTATATATGTTGCATTTGCATTTAGTTTCATTTAAACATACATGTACATGTAAATACAGGGTGGAAGCGTCTTCAAAGTAACTTACATTAACACATAATGTTAATATAAGAAGTGTATATACTCCGCGAAAATGTCTGCATAAAACAAAACATGTGTTGAACGGCTGCTCAAATATAGAAAATACGTATTACAGTGGAGAAAACGTCATTCTTTCCCGTTTAAACGCAAACATATGCGAACGCAAAGCACTAAAACGTAGAAAAAGACAACCTATTGACAATCCTGACCATTTATTTTAATCTGAGTGGCAAACAGTTTGGAGCCTGATCAGACGCCGGGTTACCCGGCGTCTGATCTGGCTCCAAACTGTTTGCACTGCAAATAATAGCTTTAGCGTAAACGCGTTTATTGGGAAAGAATAACGTTTTCTCCACTGTATCATACATTGTTAGCGGCTAAACCCACCACTCCTTAAATACGCTTGGATCTTCTAAAAATGTTTCTTGCATTAAAGTTTTCCTGTAATAAGCAATAGCCAGTTTTAAGAAATCTCCAGTCTTAATTGAATAGCCGCCAAACATGTGTTTTACAGTATTTCAGCTTGTCAAAATGATAACTATTTTTTTGCTGCCATAGTAACGCCATGGAAAAATTAT
Organism: Gari tellinella; assembly: GCA_922989275.2. Taxonomy (NCBI): domain Eukaryota; kingdom Metazoa; phylum Mollusca; class Bivalvia; order Cardiida; family Psammobiidae; genus Gari; species Gari tellinella. The sequence continues at coordinate 40,762,508 of OV277867.1, forward strand.
TTGTTATTGTTTGTTATATATTTTATATTTATTTACAAGACGTGTTCAACAACATGCCTTTAATGACATGTTATTTTCAATGTATTTTCTAAAGGTATGCTGTATATAATGTAATTACAATTTATACATTTTATAGAGAAAAAAATCATGAGGTCGGACGTTTGCAATCCATAGTGCTTATTTAGTGCTGAAAGGATCAGTATTCTTCTCCAAAAATTTATAGTGGAGAAGACCTTATTATTTTCCTATCGTTTACACTGTCCATTACAAAAAGTTTGGAGCCAGATCAGACGACGGGCATCCCGGCGTCTGATAAGGCTCCAAACTATTTGTCACCCACATGAAATTGCAGAGGCGGCAATGCCAAAATGTTGTAATGTTCCACGCGTTATTGTAATGCGTTTTGCGTTTTGTTTGTGTTTAAACAGGATATAATACCGTCTTTTCCACTGTATGTTTTTCTCTCCTATCACTGCATATTTTCGGGTCAAACTACTACAGTGGAGAATCTGTTATTCTTTCCCAATAAACGCGTTTACGCTAAAACTATTTTTTGCAGTGCAAACAGTTTGGAGCCAGATCAGACGCCGGGTAACCCGGCGTCTGATCAGGCTACAAACTGTTTGCCACCAAGATAAACAAGCATTATCAGAATTGTCCAAAAGTTGTTCTTTTCTACGTTTTAGTGCTTTGCGTTTGCGTACGTTTGCGTTTAAACGGGAAAGAATAACAGATTCTCCACTGTATAAAACGCGCCCTAGTATAGGTTGCCAACTGTTTTAACCCTTTTACTGTCAATGGCACTAAAAGGCGTATACAATTACAAACAGTTTGTATCCTGAAAGCTGGCGTCTGATCAGTATCCAAACTGTTTGACAATGCGTTTCGAAATTTCGTCAGTCATACTGCCTTAAATCTAGCTTTAAATCAATATTGCAGACAACAGTTTTGATGGCAGTTCAAACCTCACGATAGATTTGATGATGAAAGGGTTAAAACCTATCGAAGGACATGTACTTTTGATTGTCACTCCAGATATAATTCACTGAAATACTAATTTGCTCATATTTATAAATATGTATAACATTTACAGTCAAGAATGTGAATTGCGATCAAGCGGTAAAGAAGTTGGAACATGTCTCAAAAAACGGCACAACATTGTTGGTCGCATACACAATTTTGACCGTTCGTGTACATTTTCGGGATCTTTTTCACCTGGTCAATTTTTATGTGTTCATGTTTCATTATTGTTTTGCACGTGCACATTTTATGATAAATGCCACATACGTGTAATCCGCATGATTAGAATCACCTAACCATTAAACCCCATACTTACAATACTGATCTCTGTTAACAACTGTTTAAAATCTGAAATAAAAAATGAAATTGAAAAATGTTTTCTTATCTATTTTTTAACCCTTTACACAATAGCCACTTCTGGTATTGAAGATATGTGACCACGTAAAGCAGGTAGAAAGTAAAGCAAACTGCGCCTTAAAGGTGTATTGAACTCATTCTCTTTTCCAGTCCTACGTCATACACCCTTCATTCGGCACATACCTGAAATCTACATACGAATTTTCGAAAGTAGGACCGAGATTTTGCGTATGACATAAAATACCCGGATGACTGGAAAAGAGCATAAGCGAAAGTTTCAAAGTATCTTTTTTTTCTCTAACCCGGCGTCTGATCAGGCTCCAAACTGTTTGCCACCAATACAACCATGAATCATCAGAATTGTCCAAAAGTTGTTCTTTTATACATTTTAGTGCTTTGCGTTTCGTTTGCGTTTAAACGGGAAAGAATAACGTATTCTCTACTTTAACGCCAAATTCGGTATCGTCTGATTGAACCTTGTTACCACTACACTGTCGTGTGCATTACAACTTTCCTCCCTGAAACTTCAAATGGACAATTCAATTTACTAATTTAGCCCACCTTTTACTATTTCAGGTTGTTTTGTGAATGTAGTGCAATTTTTAAAACACTCAAGTTATACAGCCATGAATATTTATCATAAGGAAATTCGTTTTATATCATACCAGATAGTAGCTTAAAACAGACTGAAAGTAAAGCTGCATAAGCCTGTATGCTCATTCTATTTTACTTTCAACCTGCTTTAAGTCATAACCTGTCTTCAAAACTACAAAAATGCTATGGGGTCAAGGGTTAAAGCAATGCGCCTTAACTCTTTCCTCCCTGAAACTTTAACTGGACAATTCCAGTTTCCATTTTTGTCTAGTCCATTTCTGACTTTTAAGGGTTGTTTTTGTCAATGTTTGGCATTATGACAAACAGTGAAGACCCAGATCAGAGGGCTCCTTTCGGAGCCCTCTGATCTGGGTCTTCACTGTTTGCATAGGACAAGTGTACTATTCACATGTACACTGTTTGAAAAGGACGCCTATATGCGGGACTAGGGTTCAAAGGGTTAACGTTTGCTAAAATTCAAATTTTAAACGTTTGACTGATATAATATTAATTAATACTACTTCGCTCCCTCTCTACAACGACACTCAATGGGAGACAAACATTATGTGCGTTGGTTGGAGGGAGTCGTTATAGAATGGAAATTGGCTTACATTTGCAAACAGCTTGAATCCAGTTCAGACGCTGCGTAACGCGGCGTCTGATCTGGATTCAAGCTGTTTGTCCTTCTCGTCATTAAAAAACCTGTCAAATGTCCATTATGTTACTTTGAGAAAAACAGTAGACGACGATTACAAGCAGACGACATTGCATCAGTGAAAAGGTTGGAAATAATTGTCCTGTTTAGGGAACTGCGACAATGGTCGTTAAAAGGAGGGAGTCGTTGTTGGGAGGGCCGTTGTTTTCTCCACTGTAGTGTCAAACAGTCTGGTGTCTGATCAGACGTCGTTTTATGTGACTTCTGATCAACATCCAACCTGTTTGCAGAGACGACTGTAATGGTTTCTACCCCTTATATTGACTTGTCTATATTGTTCACAGATATACAGTGAAAACGACGTACAGTGGAGAATCTGTTATTCTTTCCCAATAAACGCGTTTACGCTAAAACTATTATTTCCACTGCAAACAGTTTGGAGCCAGATCAGACGCCGGGTAACCCGGCGTCTGATGAGGCTCCAAACTGTTTGCCACCAAGATAAACAAGAATTATCAGAATTGTCCAAAAGTTGTTCTTTTCTACGTTTTAGTGCTTTGTGTTTGCGTACGTTTGCGTTTAAACGGGAAAGAATAACAGATTCTCCACTGAAATTGTTTCCCGTTTAAACGCGCACTTAACGCAAATGCATTGCAATGAAATGGAGAAAATGACAACTTTTTGACAATTCTAACTACAACACTCCCTCTCTTCAACGACACCCAAATGGGAGACAACAACTATGTGTGTTGTTCGGAGGGAGTCATTGTAGAGAGGGAAATTAGCATTTACAGACAACATTTCAGCTGTGAATAGGTTGAACATAGTTGTCCTGTTTAGGGAACTGCGACAGGTGTCGTTGTAAGGAGAGAGTCGTTGTTGGGAGGGCCGTTGTAGAGAGGGATCACTGTAATACTTTAATCTGAGTTTGGAGTCGTATCAGTCTTGCTCCAAACTGTTTGCGATGGAAATATTAGTTTTAGTATAAATGCATTTATTGGGAAAGAATAACGTGTTCTCCACTGTACGACCTAAATCGATATAGTTTTGGACCCAGACCACATGTCTAATATGGATCCAAACTGTTTAAATGGTGTAAGCAAGCCGTTTCCACATTTAGATGTTTTAACAACATTTCGATAATAGTTATAGGTGAATGAGGAAGAAGAAATATTTAAATAAAAGAAAGACAGAATGGCGTTGCATGATTGGGTGAGGGATTTGTAAGACATGTTCAGACAAGACGACTAAGGTTTAAAAAACCGGTATTGTCTGTCATGAAACAATCAAAACATCGTTTAACGTCTACATGGACATCAACTGAAAAAATGAAAACAATACAAACTGTACTGAGCTTAAGCAAATAAAAAGAAATCCCTTTTCAATACACAACGATATACGAGAAGGTATTGTGGTCACGTGACCTTGACATTCAAGATAAAGCCATCAGATGGATGGGGACTCATTTGGTACAGTGGAGAATCTGTTATTCTTTCCCAATAAACGCATTTACGCTAAAACTATTATTTGCAGTGCAAACAGTTTGGAGCCGGATCAGACGCCGGGTAACCCGGCGTCTGATCAGGCTCCAAACTGTTTGCCACCAAGATAAACAAGAATTATCAGAATTGTCCAAAAGTTGTTCTTTTCTACGTGTTAGTGCTTTGCGTTTGCGTACGTTTGCGTTTAAACGGGAAAGAATAACAGATTCTCCACTGTATTGCTTTACAGTTTAAACCCTTTTATTGCCATGTCGTCATCTGCGTTACAATTGTCATCTTAAACAATTGTGTTCTGCTTTAATTAATAAAATAAAATATTATAGTAAATTGACTAAAGTTGCCAACAGTTTGGATCCTGATTAGGATTCAAACTGCTTGTAAATAAACACTACGTTCGGGTTAGGGCAGTGAATGGGTCTAAAGTGTTGGCAAATAGAAACGACACAGTAATTGAAATATATGTTTTGAAGCTATGTAAAGTGGAGAAAACGTTATTCTTTCCCGTTTAAACGCAAACGAAACGCAAACGCAACGCACTAAAGTTGTAAAAATACTACATTCTGACAATTCTGACTTTTTGTCGGAGTGACAAACAGTTTGCAGCCTGATCAGACGCCGGGTTAGCCGGCGTCTGATCAGGCTTCAAACTGTTTGCAATAGAAATAATAGTTTAACCGTAAACACATTTATTTATTGGGAAAGAATAACGTCTTCTACAATGTATTTACAGTTTGCTGTTACACTGGGGAGGCTTTCTTCTTTAGGCATACCGTTTAAACAAAGTTTAAGGTATACAATATTAATAAAATATAGAATGCTGCAGCTGTTTGAAAATTTGAACAAATATTTAAAAAGAATTGGGAAACAGTTTAAGGCCTGAGTTTCTCGGCGTCTGAGTTGGTCCCAAATGGATTTCGATGGACGTCACTGTTTTCGCAAAAACGCTTCTTATATTAACGCTTTTTTGACACATAGAACCACAAATGGTAGCGTAAAAAAGGCCATTCAATGAATTTGATATTTCGATTTTAGAGCTTCAGCCGATCCTATTTGTACACAAACGCTGCATTAAGCGGGACACAAAAAGACGTCATGTTTGATGACGTTAGCATAAACAACGTCAGATTTTGGCGTAAATTTATATGGCGGTGAGACTACAAACTACGGCTTTAATTAGCTTAATAGACGCATAAAGAGAGTAGACATACGGCAGCTTCAAGTATGCTGCTGGTCAAGCAAAAATTTCCTCTGGGAGCTTTCTGCTTCCCGGTTATTTGTCTTTTGTCTTGCTTTGGTCTTGCTTTTGCCACAAACATCGACCTTGCAAACAGTTATTGTTCAGATCAAACGTCGTATTAACCCTTTCATGATCAAATTATTCGGGAGACACGTTTCAAACCAAGATTTAAGGTTGTACATGTATGACTTAAAATATCGATAAATGTGTCAAACAGTTTGGGTCCTGATTAGACGTCGCGTAACTGATTGCAAAAGCGATTTATGGCGTCATTGAGAGTAAACAGGCTAAACGGCGTTTGATTTAGATTTCGGTCAAACTGCTTTAAAGGGACTCGCAACCGGATGGTGTACTTGTCAAAATAAAATAAAATACTCAAATAAAAGCAAATTTGTGGCATTATTTGGCTTCTGACATTAAAAAAATATGATCAGTCCAAAAACAGTCTCAAGAATCGTCACCGAATCTTAGTTTTTTAGATATTTTCCATCGTTTTTCTATAGCGTCAGCTGACGGTATAGTTGTTGTTGTTGCTTCTCTACACGGACTCAGACAAAAACCCGAGCCGAATAAAGTATTATCGATCGCTTCCAGTGAAGTACGTTAATTCGCTACCATAAATATAGAGAGCGTAGGTAGCCGAGGTAGTAAAGGCGCTTCCTCATTTTTCATGTTTGTCTCCGCATGGAGGGTCACGGGTTCGAATCCCACCAGAGCTTCTTCTTTTCTTTTTTTTTTAAATGCATTTTTTAACAGAACTAAATCTTACCCATTTATATAAGCATTTGACATATATTTACAAATTACTATTTTTAATGCTAAATCCGGTTGCGAGCCTCTTTAATGTCATAGTCAAAGCGGACTATAATACTTGGCGACCAATGGGTTGAACTGTCTCAGGTTGTCGTAATTGTGAAACTGTATTTCAGTGAGTAAATCGTCGGAGGAGAAACCTTGAATACCTTCCCTGCCATGCCGTTATCAATTCTATTTATTTAGATATTTTCATTTAAGAAATATTGAAAAGAGTATCAAACAGTTTGGAAACGCGGCGTCAGATCAGCACCCAAACTGCTTCAAAATAACCATTGTTCTGGCCCAACCCTATTTCATGTATATAATTGGAATAACATATTTTTAAACTAAAACTAACTGTTGTTCTCGGGGCAAGGTAGTGAGGGGGTTAATTTGTTAGTTTTCTCTGAACTCCATACCTCATAACCTGTTTCTAATTTGAAGAAAGGTGACGTGAAGGCGCATTCTGCTTTATTTCCATCCCTCTTTTAGATACAACCTGCTAGGATAAAGGAAATATTTCGGATGGTGCATAATTATGAATGACAGCATAGAGTGGAACTTTTTTCAGCGGAAGAGTGAATCAAAGGCGTAAAAAGGCTTACTAATGGGACAATGGGTTAAGCTAGGCAATCATAATAATTACTAGTATTTACAATAGAGACAAAACTATTAACCATTACTGTTAAAAATGTAAAATCATATAATAATAATAATAATAGTAGATCTACTAATCCTAAAGTTATATATATATGACAAAGATGATTAAAGGGTAAGCAACTATAGTTGCAAACAGTTTGGAACTCTAGATAAAACGTCGAGTACTTCGAAATCTGAGGTTTATTCTAGACAACAAATGTAACAGACGAAAACTTAATAGTCAGCAGACAGATACGAAACTGCATGTATATATTGAAGGTCCGTTATAGCCAAGTGTTCGTAAAACTAGAGTGTTCATTTTACCCGAGGGTTCGTAATATCCGAGGGTTCGCTATATCTGGACGTTGTTTGTACGTTGCAGACGACTCTATCTGTGCAGACTATATTTACGAAGTCATTAATCAAGGACACGTGTCCCAAAACCAGATTAGTTAAACCCTTTTTCTTCCGATATTTCGTCTGCTTTGCAATTGCCGTCTGTAAATTTTGTCAAATTCAGATGTTTGCATTTTAAAACTTGAGAAAATTAAAGACTTGCGGCAAACTATTTGAGTCTAGATCAGATGTCATGTTATGCGACATCTGCTCTTGATCCAAACTGTTAGCAAAAAGAGGTTAAGTGGTGATCGAAAGGCAAATGGGTGACCATGAGCATATGTACATGAGAACCGAAATATGAGTGTTTGAAGAAATTTGGCTTGTTTCAGATTTCGGGTCCGGGTTCATTTAATTATCTTTTAATGCAGACTCGAAACCATATTAAGATTGAAATATGAAGGAAAATAATTGTATGCATGACAACAAAATACCCATGCCCATTCAGACACTATGGAAATCTCTGCCGAAATACTTGTAGTCCATGTTCTAATAGGTCATCCAACCACAAAAAACAACAGATTGCGTTTTTGACCACGTACATGTATTTGCGACCAATAAACACGTTTTATTCTAAAACAGTATGCCCATTGCAAACAGTTTGGAGCAAGGCCAGACGTCGAGTAACCCGGCGAATGATCAGGCTCCGAAGTGTTTGCTATTCAGACCAAATCTAACTGAGATACAAAATCAAAACTTTTCCATTTAAACAATAACTTGCATTATAGCGTTTTGCGTTCAGTTTCGTTTAATATCACATTCTCTATTGTACATGTAAATAGTATATGGTTACAGTGGAGAATCTGTTATTCTTTCCAGTTTAAACGCAAACGTACGCAAACGCAACGCACTAAAACGTAGAAAAGAACAACTTTTGGACAATTCTGATAATTCTTGTTTATCTTGGTGGCAAACAGTTTGGAGCCTGATCAGACGCCGGGTTATCAACTGGTGTTGTTTGCACTGCAAATAATAGTTTTAGCGTAAACACGTTTATTGGGAAAGAATAACAGATTCTCCACTGTATACATGTATATGATAATATATTATATACTGTGGAGAAGATGTTATTATTTCGAAATAAACGCGTTTATACTTAAACTATTATGTACATTGCAAATACAGCGTCTACAACGACATCCAATGGGAGACAAAAATGTGTGTGTTGATCGGAGGGAGTCGTTATAGAGAGGGAAGTTGGCTTGCATTTGCAAACAGCTTGAATTCAGATCAACGCGTGACGCGGCGTCTGATCTGAATTCAAGCTGTTTGTCACTCGTCATTATACTTATTCTATCACTATGTCCACTGATATGTAACTTTAAGAAAAAACAGCAGAAGACAATTAAAGCAGACGGTATTGCAACAGTAAAAGCGTTGGACATACTTTCTTGTTTCGGGGACAGCGGAAATGGTCGTTGTGAGGAGGGAATCGTTGTTGGGAGGGCCGTTGTAGAGAGGGAACACTGTAGTGTGTGGCCAGATCAAACACCGGGAATCCCGTCGTCTGGTCAAGCTCAAAACTGGTTGCCACTCAGATTACAATAGCTCGTAAGAAATTAAAAAATGTGGTAATGTTCTTCATTTTATTGATTTGCCTTTGTGTTTCGTTTACGAAACGGGAAAGAAAAACTGTGTTATAATATGGTGAAACGTTGATAGCATTGTTAGCAAGCCACAAGCAATAGTCCAAACCACTTTATTTCTAATGAGGTCGTTTTAACCTTATGCACGGTACGGTGATATTTTAGATACCTTAAGTTTTTACAAACAGTGGGGATCCAGACGAGACGACGAATAGACCGTGTCTCGTATTGACAAACATTTTTGATGCCCTGACAATATTTTCTGACACAAAAATTAAGAAACATCATATTTTAGAGTCCTTGCAGAAGATAAATTTTGCAATCGGCAAACTTTTCAGGGAACAATGAAAAAAGTGCAGTAGGTTAACGTTAACATCTCCATGTACATGTACATTCACAATGTGCACACATGTTTAACATTCGGCACACTAGTCAGTATTTCGTCTGCAAAATAATTGTCTGCTGCAGCAATTTTCAGGGCAGACACGATCTGCAAGTTATTTTAAGAAATATCACAGGAATGTCAGATAAATAGGATTCAACTGAAACGCCGAATAGCTGTAGCTTTGGATCCAAACAGTTTCAGTAGGAAAAACGCATTTCCCCCAACAAACACACTTGTGCTTAAACAGTTGTGTCAAGTGTAAACCATTTTGCTCAAGATCAAAGACCGGATAACTCGGCGTCTATTCAGTCTCCAAGCAATTTGCTACTAAGATAAAAACATCTTTATAAAGATTGTCATTTTCTCCATTTAATTGCACTACGTTTTAACCCTTTACCTGATAGCCTATATCTAGTATTGAAAATAGGTGACTACTTAAAGCAGCTTGAAAGTAAAGCAGAATGCGCCCTAAGGCGCATTCTGCTTTACTTTCAGCCTGCTTTAAGTTTCCATGTGTTAGAATATTGAAAATTTTCCCTATACTATATAATCATGACTGATTAAATTGGAACTATTTTCTTCAGCGGAGGAATAAATTAAATACGCTAAAAGTCGCTTCTATTGGGTAAAGGGTTAACGAAGGAAAAACGTATTCTCCACTGTATATGTATCATAACATTGCATACAGCATGCGAAAGGACAAGGTTATCTAACCCTAAGATTTCAATCTTCTCTATTCTATTGTTTCTCTTACAATGTTTATGTAGCATGTTGAGAGCTCGGCTGCTTTAAAATTAATGTCTGCGGCTGCAGTTTATTCGTATTTTGTTTACTGTTCGAATAGCGAACGATTAATGCAAGTTTCAAGTATTTGGATCTAGATGAGACAACGAGTTAACCAATGACTAATTAGGATCCATGCACATTGATATTCGTATTATCACTTGTTCGCTCCAAATGGCAAAAACCTAATTAAAAAGGATGTGACAACTATGTCTATGTCAGTCTTTAGCGATCATCAGTGGAGGTGACTCGAAAACTTTTAAGACAAGTGACTAATTAATGCAGGATAAAAACAATGCATAGCAGTTTTCTGCCTTATTTGTAACCCGCATTAAGCTCGCACATTTATTCAATACAGTACATTGGTAGTTTATTGAGTGTTTGCAAATACAATAATGAATGTACACAACAAACACATGTTACTCTCAAACCTGATGACCACCATCGCCCGCATTAGTTCGAAACCAGATCAGACGTCGGAAAGTTACAGTACAGATGAACTTGTTTTTTCCTGTTTAAAGGAAAGGAAACGTAAACGCTACATGCAATTATACAGTGGAGAATCTGTTATTCTTTCCCGTTTAAACGCAAACGTACGCAAACGCAAAGCGCTAAAACGTAGAAAAGAACAACTTTAGGACAATTCTGATATTTCATGTTTATCTTGGTGGCAAACAGTTTGGAGCCTGATCAGACGCCGGGTTACCCGGCGTCTGATCTGGCTCCAAACTATTTGCACTGCAAATAATAGTTTTAGCGTAAACGCGTTTATTGGGAAAGAATAACAGATTCTCCACTGTATGGAGAAACGGACAATGTTTTCAATAAAACTTAGCCTAAAGAACATCACAGAAGAAAATGCGATTTCTGTTCAGACGGAATTCGTATTTGACATGTGACTTAGCCTACAGAACATCACTACGTTGAATTATATTGATGTCTACAGTACTGAATCTTATTAAATTAACAATGTTTGCGATTCGCTTGCAATTCGCGTGCAATTCGATGGCAATTCGCTTGCGATTCAAAGTACAAGTTTTACCCTCGGGTAAGTTTTTTTGAATGGTGTATCTCACAAATGTTTGCAAATATCCCTTTGTTATTGTTTTCGATTCCATTTTTGTCACAACCGCTTCGGAAAATTCGCGTTAAAATATTCAAACGTAGGATTTGTTTTTTGAAGCGCGCGATTCGATGGCAATTCGATGGCAATTCGCTTGCGATTATCAATTTAATTTAATAAGGTTCAGTACTGTACCTGTCTGTCTATCTGTCTGTGTCACAAAATTTAACATTTTCTATAACTTTTAAATACTGAATACATGGTTTTCATATTTGGTATTTGCCTTGTATGTGTCAAAAATTCAAAACCTATCTGACCATGCCAGCTTTTTGCCCTTCTGACCGTAACCAAAAACCTTAAAATTAACTATAACTCTTGCAATATTGCATATGGACCTATTTATACTTGGTATGTGCCTTTCTTTTGTCGAGACCTTTTTAAACATGCCAACACTTTTGACCTATGATCTTGACATTTGACTTATTTTTGCAATAGTCTTCAAATGCCTGTAAAATTTGAACCTGATGGTCTAGGTTTTCTATATTTGGCATGCATCTTTCTAGTGTTACGGCATTTCAAACCATACCAATGTTCTTACAAAGTGACTATGAACATGACATCTGACCTATTTAATCAAACATTAAACATAAGCCTTAATGGGCCTTTTATTCTTGACATGTACCCTTTCAATGTCGAGACCTTTCCAATTGTGCCAACTGTTTTGCCCTTGTGACCTTGACCTCTGACTTGCTATTTTAAATAATCTTTACATGCCTATACCATTTAAACTAATAAACCTAGGGCTTCGCTATTTGGTATGTATTTGTCTTGTGTGAAGACCTTTCCAACCATAAAAATGTTGTTTTATTACCAAATGACACTAAACCTGACCTCTGTATATTTACCCAAATTTTAACTAAACAAATTAACGTGTGCTGTAACTGTTGCACTATCACTAATGTGCCTTTACACTTGACACGTGCCTTCATTTGGTCGAGAATTTCCTATCATGCCTACATCGTTTGGTACGGGTGCAAATTTTGTCAATTGATTTTACATTTGCCATACGCGTTCAAACTCCGATCATGATAGCTGATATAATATAACATTGTTTTCATTGAAATATCTTATTTTCGTATATAGGCAACTGACATCCATGATTTATAACTTAAAGCCAAATCTGGATTTCGGTATTTTTAAAATCTAAGTGGTAAACAGATCAGACGCAGTATTTTTATAAAGAAGTGCGTCTACTCCACTTTAACAGTTTTGATTTCACTGCCTTAAACAATTGCCGTTTGCTTTATTTCTAATATTCAAATACTAGGTAGTTTGACTTAAGAAATACTGAAAAAGTAAAATAAGTATCAAACAGTTTGCAAAGAACTATTGTACTCTGGCAAGGCAGTGTAGGTTTAAATACGTGTTAAAGATGTAAACTATCATAAAAAAGAGGGAAATTATTGTTAAAAATGGTGTTGGTTATATTTGGTTATTTTGAAATTTAAACCGATTTGACCAGTTGGTGTATCTAGAAACACGGTCACATGCACACAGGGGATCTTATTTTCCCACCGCGTTTAACTCAGTTTCACATACAGTCGAAATAACTTGTACAGTAACACCCCTATATCATTGCCACCAAAATCGTGTTAATGTTTAGGTGTTTAAGACAGTTTACTGCTTAAAACAAAGATAAAGAAATGCCGAACGCTCCTGTAGGAGCTTCCTGTTTTACTTTCACCTTGCCATACATTTTCACCCGTCTTTTAAGTGGTCGTAATAGAGGGTTTCTACAGTTCAATTTCGTTATAGTGAACTCGTTTTCGTATATTAAAATTTAAACCTGACTTTAAAATACGAATAAGTTCGACTTAAGCGAGTTCAAGATATCGAAGTTATACTTTATAATAAGTTTATATTAGGCCGTGAGCCGGAGGGGTTGGTTGGTACCAATCGGGTGAATAAGGTTCACTATGATTTTCGGAAAGATCAATGTGTGACTAGTTAAGAAATGTATGATAGCAGTAAAATCATGGCAGCTTTGTTGACTTTTTAGGCATTTTTGTTACCCCACCCACCAAGTTTAACATTGCAAAAGGACCATCATTATCACAATCATACTTTTGGTAATGTATGAATTTTTATTGAATTATCATATTGAAAATGTATTGTAAAATGCCACTTGACATTATTGGAATTGTTAAAGTAATTTACTTTGGCAAAAAAAGGCATATTTGTTACCCCACCCACCAAGTTTACCATTGTAAAAGGACCATCATTATAACAATCATACTTTTGGTAATGCATGCAAATTTATTGAAGTATCATATTGAAAATGTTTTGAAACATGTCATTAGACATTATTGAAATTGTTGAAGTAATTTACTCTAGCAAAAAAGGCATTTTTGTTACCCCACCCAACAAGTTTAATATTGTGAAAGGATCATCATTATCACAATCATACTCTTGGTAGCGCATGCATTTTTATTGAAGTATCATTATAAAAATGTATTGTAACATGCAATTAGACATCATTGGACTTGTTGAAGTAATTTACTCTAGCAAAAAAGGCATTTTTGTTACCCCACCCACCAAGTTTAACATTGTAAAAGGACCATCATTATCACAATCATACATTTGGTCATGCATACGCTTTTTTGAAGCATCACATTAAAAAAGTATTGTAACATGCCATTAGGCATTATTGGAATTGTTTAAGTAATTTACTTAAGCGAAAACAATAAATTACGTCATCCTTTTCATAACGAAAAATCCCTGTTTTGGCTCCTGGAATCTATTGATGCAGGTGGCATAATTAAAGTAATCGCCTTGTTCGTTCGTACGAAGTCAACCATATCTTAACATTTTATCTAGCATGAAAACAGCTCACTAGAATGATTTTACACTTCTACAGTTGTTGCCTTGAACCATTCCCAGCTATTGTTTAGCTATTTCTTGGTAAAATAGATTTTACCGTTTCTGCAGAGTTATTACTTCTTTCTGGAATGATTTGATCATTGCATACTGAATACATTGAACCTTTCGAAATCCAGGAATATCACCAAAGCTCGGTTTGGCCTTGGACTTGACCTAATTTGGACCTTGAAAAAAAATCAGAATAAACAGTACTGGTAAGGGTGCCTCCGGGGTTCTCTTAAAGCAGTAATGTTCTAAGACATTGTTACTCTCTTCTTATGCTAAGGCTAATATTGTACAAATCCTTGACTTTGCAATTTTCAAATACACCTGCTAGCACATAACAGATGAAAAACAAATATTTCGGGTCAAAGGATTTAAGTTTAAATGCAATCTATTGGCGTTAACTTACAAACCATTGACAACAGTGTTATGAAAATGTCTAAACATCTAGTCGGCATTGACGAATAATCAATGCATTACAACCACTGAAGTGTAGGTTGTAATTCTTATGTAAGAATACCAATTCTCACATTTCCTTCACTCTCAATGTTTTCAGCCTCTTTCAGTGGATGTTCTTCATCATCTGATTCTGTACTAGTTGCCTGATTATCACAGTTAGGGAGTTTGCACATGTTCGTACTATTCAAACCATAAGAAATGCATACACATTTAGGCAAAGTACATTTACTAGCACAGCTCCCCGCTAGTAGGTCAAGCATCTACGTCGGATCTATTTTCTATCCAGCAAGTCGTCTAATAGCTGATCAACCTCTTTCACAACTTTCCATCCTCTTCCTACAGGACTTGGAATACCATCGACTCCAAATAGCAGCCTTGAGGTTAGCTCTTAAAGTGTGCTTAACTAAAGAGTCCAGATATTCCTATTTTGTTGTATTTCTGTGGGTTAATTGTCATACGGAATTGTTTCTCTTTGTTAGAACGAAATTACCCCCTCTTCTAAGAACTAAAATTAAGGAAGACAGGTCGTTGGTTTTGATCTTATTTGCTGTTTTGCAAAGGACGAAATTAGTCAAAATCATCTGCGCGAAGTCATCGCCATCATCGCGTCTCATCATTTCCCCATCATTCACTGGCGCTTTATGACCCCTTTTTGTGGCGCAGTGCCGTAAACCAAAATAAATTAATCCATCCATCCAGGCATGAGGTGTAGCTGGTGGCGCTCTATCTTACCCTATGTGGTACATAATAAGCCGTACCGCTGATCATTCACTTTTGCTGATGACGCTTACAGGGCATAGAGCTGACGTTTATATCTCAAGTCTGTATATCAAAGCAGGAGGGGTACCCCTTTCCTATTCAAAGTCTGGGAACATTATTGAGCTTCAGCATTACCATTCATCAATTTCAGTGCGCGTGTTTTATTCTTACCAGCAAATGCGCTGACCGTGTCACAATATGTTAAGACATACATTCAATTCAGTGACTTGTAAACATCAGTGTCAATCGCGTCCTCAATTTTCAGGATATCATATATAACTTGTGCATGTCTTTGTCCAGCATTTCTTAAATACGTTCATTTGCTTCTTCTTGGCTGCTTCAAAGACCCATGTACCTCCTCGCATTCATTGTATTTTATTTTGAAGCATTTGATTTCAACGTAAGGTGCGATATTTTCCTCTGTAACCTAGGGACCTCCGTTGCCTAGTGGTATAGTCACTGTGACTTACATCACTAAGCTCCTCACCGCTGTGAGTTCGAATCCCAGTAGGGTCGTTCGAATTTCTCATGTGGGGAAGCCTTCCAGTTGGCTTACGGAAGGTCGATGGTTCTACCCAGTTGTCGATTTGTGCCTGAAACAGTGCATAAAGGACTTCTGGGGGTCCTCCTCCACCTATAATTAGCTGGACGTCGCGATATGACTGAAAAACTGTTGAAAGCAACTTAAAAAAAATAATCAAATCAAATCCTCTGTAACCTTTGACTGTGCTCAGTATTCATCCATTGATGCACCAGGAATGCTATAAGAATATTATTATTGACCTTATTGCTACAGAAGCGTCTCCCCTGTATACATCTATTCTATCACTGTCACTGCCGCCTCGAGTACCATCGATAGAATAGTGCTTGCGCAGCCACAAAAATGCATTGGTATCTTTTGACTCTCTATACGAGGTTCATTCCGTCAATCACAGAGACAGACTTTTTCGGGACACCTTCAGCTAAGCCAAGCGTTTTCTGTTAGCTCAATGCTAATGCAGCATTGTTGGATTTCTTAGCAAACCATTTGATTTTGAGAAAGACTATTGCCAAAGAACAATAAGTAAAATAATGAAATTTATCTGGAGATTGCGTGTGTGTGCCATAACTATGATGCGACCGAACAAAAGCATTATCAGCTATAAGAACTGCCAGTCTTCCACTGGATTTCACTTTCATGCTGCTTGAGGTCTAACTTTTGTTGCTCTTTATTCCATCATGGTTGATCTCCTTTAAATTGTGCATACGAGCATTGGCCAATCTCATCATTGACCAATCGCATGCGCACTCAGAAGGTATTTTGCGATGTCTCAAGGTACTGCATTAACGGTGGATATGCTAATCAGATCTTGATTTATTTCAAATGGGTTGAACCAGCCTCTTATTAGATATGTTACTTTAGTAACTTTTTCCTCGTATTTCTGCATTTGTGACCTTTTCAGCTGTGTGTGAGAGTTCTCGTGTTTCGTATCTTCAAGAATGTCTCTAAATTGGCTGATAGATGCACTGTTATATAGTAACGCTTGGTGGCACAAGTGTTCAAGCGGAAGTGTATGGTCCCAATACGAGTTTGTGTGTCCTCATTGACAATGATCTCTGTGGTATTATCAAGGTAAACACAAGCTTGGGTGATATGGATAGATTATGAATGGTACAAGGCGACAACTGTATAATTATGTATCCAAGAATTTGAGTAAGCGGTGCTAGACGAAAAGATGAAATCTATTTAACCTTGACATAGCACATAAAACATATTCTTAGTCCACAATAAGGTCAAGGTCAATGCCAAATTAAGTTTTGTTGATACTCGTTGATTGGGAATTATCGAATGTAACAATTGTGCAAGTCTCAACGCATTCTAATAAAAGTTGTTAATGCTAGATGAAACGGTAAAATCTAGTTAACCAATAAACATCCCTTATTAAGATATTCTAAGTCCGAATTCAGTCACGGTCAAGGTCAAAATGGAAGTTGGGTGATATGGGTGAACTGAGAGTGATTCTAAGCCATAACTGTGAAAGTTTCATAGCATTCTACTAAGCGGTAATAATGCTAGACGATGCGGTAAAATCTAGTTAACCAATAAAACAGCCCTTATAACATATTTTAGTTCCAAATTCGGTGAAGGTCAAGGTCAAAACTGAGGTAAGGTGATATGGGTGAATTGGCAATGATCAAAAGCAGCAAGTATCAACTCATTCTTATATGCGGTATTGATGCTAGACAAAACAGTAAACTCTAGTAAACCAATAAACAACATATTCGTAGACAAAAGTCGGTCAAGGTCAATGTCAAACCGAGGTTGGATGATATGGTTGGATTGGGAATTACCCTAAACAACAACTGTTTAAGTACCAAAGCATTTTATTACACGGTGTTATTGCTACAAGAATCGGTAAAATATGTTTAACTCGTACGCACCGCCAGTAGGATCACTATATGCCATCCTTATCAAAAGACATTTGTCTAAAGACATAAAAAGGTGATTTTTTCGTCAAAAAAAGTGATGGAAATTGGGGTTTTACCAAGTTAAAACCTTTAATAATGTCAATAACTTTTTATGGCATGTTTCAATACCCGTTTTGATATTAGGCACCAATAAAAATGCATGCAGTACAAAAAGTACGATTGTGACAACAATGATCATTTTACAACGTTAACTCGGTGGGTGGGGTAACAAAAATGCCTCAAAAGCCAACAAAGCTGCCATGAATTTACTGCTATCATACATTTCCTAAAAGCAGAGGGTTTGGGCTTCCTGAAAATCATAGTGAACCTTATTCACCCGAATGGTACCCGTACCTCAAATTTCATGTACCTGGCTCACGGCCTATATGTAAAAGTCGCTGACAAAAACTGTTCCTTGTTTCGCCTGTTCCAAATAGTACGCCAGAAGTAGATCATAGCCTAAGTTACTAAGAGTATCGAACCTAACAACCCGATTTTTGAGTTTTTTTATACACCTTCACCATTGACTGAATAAGCAAAGACTCGTTTAAAAGAAAATACTAAAATCCATATGCTCATCCTTTACTTTTTTCAAGACGGATGACAACATACATTTTCCCCAAAGATTCATTCATGCACATCCGAAAACCGCAAGAATAATAGTGAAATTCTATTTAAATGTCTTTGCTAGTAGAATATGTAACAATTTATGTATATAGAGAACTAATTGTTATATTGAAAAGTACTGTAAAGCACATGAAAAGCTAGATTTGTCCTATGCTCTATTTTGTTAATAAACGCTTGAATATTATTTCCGGCATATTCGCAGAATATGTATACATGATTATTATGGTCTTTAAATTTCATTAAACAGTCTCAATGAAGCGTTTTTCAACAGCCGCGGAATCGACAACCATCGGTTCCACCGCATTCCAAAAGCAGCATGCCACTTTCCTACTTCGAAATTTATTCATAAACAAAAAATTAGTGAAAGTAGATTATTCTAAGTGTACGATTATCATATTCAGAATATAATGTTTATTAACCAGAATTTCAAATTTTTTTACTGCTGCATCTAAACAATTATCAAAATTTGTCTAGTTTTTATTTTGAGAAGAACTGATAATATCAAACGATATAATTGTGTTGATTTCTTGAGCGGACGATGACTGAAGTTTTGGACTCGATGCTGACTAAAGATGCTTCCAAAGATTCGAAAACATCAAAAAGAAAGACAATACTTATGAACAAGAGGAGATGCATGAACTCAAATGATTGGTTGTTTTTACAATCAAATATATCATCTTTAGCAAACAAGGAACATTTTTTCAACGCTTCAGATATTTGTTTACATTGTAGGACCAGTCGATTGTCACAGTGGCGTCTGACCAGGCTTCGAACTAATTGATAATCATATTAACCTTTTCATGATCCAATTTATCGTTAAACATTTACCCCTTCACCACCATAGTGTCGTCGGCTTCAATATTGTTGTCTGCAATATAGTTTCAAAATTTAATTTATGTCAGTATAACTGACGTAATTTCAAAACAAGTGACACTCAGTTTTGATCCTGATCAGACGCCGCGTTACGCGTCGTCTGATCAGGATAAAAACTGTTTGCAAATGCTCTCTTTGGCGTAATTGAGAGTGAAAGAGTTAAACAAAAATGGCACTTGTACGCGTACCGGTCCGGTGTATGATATATCTTCAGCTGAATAGAAACTTGCAGCGATGGACGGAACCTTTCTTCTCTTGAAGTTTGTCCCTTCCCTAACAGATGCAGTGCAGAAGATTGCATCTTCCTGTTTTTGCAAAGGCGGAATGCTACAGTATCCCTGCCTAATTTTTGCAAAGGCGGAATTCTGCCCCTTCCATAGCGAGCTAAGGACACCAGATTTGGTGTGTGAGTACATTTTGGTTTGGTGGGGTGTAGCCGACAAGTTTGAAAAGTTATGTATGAGCATATTTACAGGTCTGCCTAGAAAGAAAACAACAATAAAATTCGTTCAGTATCAATAAAACACGTTTGGGAAATTTGTCAGTTACTGTGACACTATTCTTGCTTATAAAAAAGAGTCAAAAGTCGTACATAAAAAATACGTCATTATTTCTCGTTTTAACGTAAAAGAATCACAAAAGCATTGTAAAATAAATATAACCTTTTGACAATTCTGATCTGGCTCCAACCTGTTTGCAATGGAAAATACAGTTTTAGCGTAAACCCTATTATTGGGAAAGAGTAACGCTTTCTCTACTGTATTATAAAATAATAGTGCACGGTAATCAGTCACATTAATAATCATATTTCAATATTCGGGACATTAACTATTATAAATCGCATGAAACGTCCAAATTGTTTTGAAAGGCAAGCACTCGATAAATATTTCCGTGCATGAGAACGTGCTGAAATAACCTGAGACATACCGTAGTTAAAGTGGTTTAAATGTTATCTGCAAACATGTGGTTTTGATTTTGATTACATACAAACTATCGGATGGTTTCTCAGGGCATAAGTGTTTGACAATTGTCTTGATATTCCGTTGTTTAAACAATATATATAAAAACCAAACTTAAACAGGAAAGTGTAGACAACATTCAGGGCGACATGACCCCTGTTGTCTCTCATCTTTTTACAGTGGAGAATCTGTTATTCTTTCCCAATAAACGCGTTTATGCTAAAACTATTATGTGTAGTGCAAACAGTTTGGAGCCAGATCAGACGCCGGGTAACCCGGCGTCTGATAAAGCTCCTAACTGTTTGCCACCAAGATAAACATGAAATATCAGAATTGTCCAAAAGTTGTTCTTTTCTACGTTTTAGTGCTTTGCGTTTGCGTACGTTTTGCGTTTAAACGGGAAAGAATAACATATTCTCCACTGTAACACCTTCATTTATATAATCAGCTTAAAAACCGTCTAATGTTATTTTCTAAAATCAGATTTGACCGAAGAAATATCGATATGAGTGTCACACAGTTTATATCTGAATCAGACCCTGACCGACTCAGCGTCTGATCAGTATTCAGTATATTTGCAAATACCAATGCACAATGGTTTAAGGTATTGAAGGGGTAAAAATGATGACATCCGTACAGTAACCTCATGTATTACTTGTACGGATCCTAAAAGGGCTTATCTTTCAGTTTTTAAAGAAAGCTTGCTGCTTAAAGCATTGTGAAATTTATTTTTCAATATTGTTTTAAGCTGTCATTCTGCTTACAATACAATCAATTAGTTTTCAAATGTTTATGAAAATAGAGATGTTTATTATCTTTACAATTATTTTTCGCCCAAAGTTCATTTCGTCGTTTCAAATTTCGTCAAAGTTGTTTGGAAATTAGCAAACATTTCTTACGATGTGAAACAAATATAACCCAAGTGGCAAACAGGCTGGACCTCTAACCATGACTTGCGTTCAGAGGGGCCTGGTATGGATACAAATCGTTTTAAAAAGTAAACCTCCAGCTTCGTAATCGAAATTTAATGGGATGACCTATCATATTTTTATACCCTTTATCCAAAATTTTCTTCCACGTTTTAGGGAAGAAGGAAACAAAATGATCCGTTGGCCAAATCCCGCAAGATGCTACACTGGAATAAACGTTACTACGCGTTTATGTTTAAACAGTTTCGAGCCAAATCAGATACTCCTATCAAGATTAAACAAGAAGAAAACGGAGAGCAATGAAATGAAAGTCAATTATTTTGATAACGTTGGGTTTCAAGTAATTTTAAAGTTTATCAGAGGCTGTGCTGTTTATTGAATTATCTAGTTCCAATGTTGTTTCAAAGGGCATCAGTTATATGGTTACAAACTCGTTTATTGGGAAAGGTTTAGAATAGGTGTTTGCAACAATTCCTAGAGTTTATTTGTCAAGAGTTTCTTTCAGAAAAAATTACCAGAGTATCAAACAGTAAAGATCCAGATGGGTCGCCAGGTTACGCGGTGTGTCATCTGGAAACAAACGGTTTGCAATGGAAATAACTGTTTAAAACGTTTGTATTGTGAAAGATTAACGTCTTCCTTTCTATTTAAAAGTCATGCCATTAAAAGCTTAGTGCATAAACTAACGGAATCACGCATACTGTGTCGTCATATCCCGAATTCACTGTTTGCAAATGGCCTTTCTTTGGACATTGATGATTGGATAAAAAGAATCGAATTAGCAGAGGTTATGTAAAATATTATTTGATCGGCGACTTCATGTACATGTAATGATAACACACTTTAAATTTCCTTGGTCATGTGAATTTCATGTTTCATGGTTTATTTTAATTCTTTTATTTTCTATTTGTAAAATATGCATTGAAGCTGGAATTGTTGACAGCGATTGGTTGACAACGTAAATATTCATGTTGCCATGCAGTTTCTCTTTAGATCCCAGAGTTTACAATAATTAACCCTTTCACTGCCATACTGACGTAAATACCCTACTAACACATTCGCTACAATATAATCGTCTGCTTATATATTTCGTCTATTGTTACTTTTAACATTTGGAATTCATGCGTTTATGACTTAGGAAACATTGATATGAATGCCAAACAGTTTGGATCCTGATCAGACGCCGCGTTTCGCGGCGTCTGATCAGGATCCAAACTATATGCAAATGTCAATTTTTTGGGGGCTGGTACTGAAAAGGTTAACTAAAATTGGCTCAGGGTTCAAACTGCTTGACACAAGGTTAACCTCTCCACGCAGTTTACTATTGTCTGTATTTATTACTACATGTACAGTGGAAATGTAGTAGGCGTTAAAAGGGTTAAATAATATTATAGTATATTGTCATAATAACCATAAATAGTAAAATTGTAGCAGACTAACATTTAGTTGGAAGTTGAAAATGTCTTTTGAAGTTTCAAGGGCAAATGAGTAGCTCTAATATGATCATTCAAATCAGGTTTTACATCTTCCAGAGTAGTGTGCAAGTGACATCATGTATGAGTCGCCACTGTTTGCAAACACTCTTTTAGGGAGGCACTTCACTTTTGTTTTTCTAAAAATCTGTTATTTTAAAACAAGATCAAGTGCACTTTATTGGCGCAAGCATACAGACATGGCGATTATTTATTATTAGAAACAATTCGTAAATCATAAAACCAGTCTTTACTCACGCATTGAGGGTTATTAAATAAATACTTGATTTCCGAAATTATTGCAAAAATTAAACATTTGGTGTGATAAAGACTGAACACATTCATTGCCTTCTTCGAGCACAATGCTTCTTTGCAAACAGTTTGGATTCTGATCAGACGCCGCGTAACGCGGCGTCTGGTCAGGATCCAAACAGTTTGACACTGAATCTGATCTTTCTCTTAAGCAAAATTACTTAAAATCTAAATTTGAGAAATAACAGCAGACAGTTGTTTAAAGCTGATGACATCCTGGCAGGAAAGGGTTTAAAGTCGTGTCAAACAGTCAAACATAGGTGATAAAAAGAAACTAAAATGGTATTTATGCCTGTTGTAGAAATAGTTTTGTTATCGAGTCATTGAGCTAGATTAACCCCTTTCGACCCAACGACGTCATCAATTTTAAACAAGGGTTTTCTGCATTTATTTCTCAAATTTAAGTTTGAGGTATTTTGACTTAAGAAATATTGAAATTAGTGTCAAACGTTTGGATCCTAATCAGATGCCACGAAACGCGGCTTTGTGTTATGTAGAATTAATGAGCAAGTAAATATGCCTTCTATTTTACCTTTGTCCTACTTTAGGCAACAAATACATACGAAAGAAGACTCAAGCAGGAAACGCAACACAAACAATACACCCATCTCTAAAGCAGAACACACACACAGCCATACCATAACAAACACACACACACACACAATTACATACAAACACACACGCAATCCCACAAACCAAACAGAAAACAATACGCAAGACAAACATAAAGCAAAGTGAACATAGGAGCCCGCCTTGGTACGGTCAGCAGCAATCAATAATTAATTATAAATTAACCATTAACAACCACTGGGGGGTTAAACCTGGGTTTAGGGGCGCCCAACCTCACACTTATCTCCTATATTCACCTATAAAGACGAACAGTGTACATAAAATATAAACCCTGTTCCACAACCTTACAATCAAAAAGACCGCCAGCACAGTAAGTAAATACATGTAAAACAACTTACAAAATTCTCTGACAGGATTATTAGTAACACGGGAAAGAATTAAACATTCAAGCCCGTGTTAAAAATAACCCACTATGGCAACGGTCAAATTGTACTCAAGCGAATAGTCTGTAGTCACGAGTAACTGTAAGACATGGGAGGGTTTAGGGTACGACAGAGAGGGAGAGAAAAACCAAAGCACGAAAATCCGACATAACTCTCCCGGTTAAGGACGGCTTTAGAGATACATCATCATGTAGTGCTAAGCCCTGTCTGTCGTCGCACAACCAAAGAGGAAAGTATAGTTATCAACTGTAGATTGATCGATAACCAAACGTGAAGTGAGCAGCAATATAGTTGGATCATAATCTTTTTTGAGGAAAATTCTAATACGTTTCACAAATATGTTTTGAAAATGCATATGTCCAAGAATCTTACGAATTCTGTAAATCACATCACCATAAAACTCCGGATGTGAAATACCTTGCCGCAGAAAAGACTTTAAGTTACATTTATACTTGTTAATGAGAGGAAGATTTCTATAAAAGAATTTAGAAAATGTTTTACGAAGTTAACACGTACCTTGGTGGTCATTATATTGTCTTTCCTTGGTGTTGTTTTAAGAGAGATTGCACCAAACTATGAAATACTTACAATATATAACGATAACATAGTTTGCTGTGACACAAGATTTTATACGATATATTATACATGTAGTTATAGATAGGGCATGTGTATACAAAACGATTCAAGGAGAGAAACACAGTAAGCTATTTTGCTTTCTTTGTGAAAACATGTAAATTAATGTATCAAAATATGTAAACCAAATAACCTTTGAACTCAAGGTACGGCAGAGAAGTGGTTATTTAGTACTGCAATTAGGTTATTGAAAGACTCGTAACAAGTCGCATTCGGATCACTTCACCCTTTCGTCTAATTCCACAAAAAAACCCTATCATAATACATGTACATGTAAATGTATGTAAATGGTGTCACTGGGGGCCAACTAGGTATTATCATAAAATGTTTTGCTACGACAGCTCATATGAGTATTACACTAATAGATTTGTATTCCTTCGGAGGCAACTTTGATTTCTAAGCAAAATATTTACCAGTATATACACTGACTCCGTAGGAAAAAAATATTTTATAATACCTTTATAATTATGTTGTTGTAGCAAAACATTTTGATGATGATACGTAGTTGGACCCCAGTAGGTGTACAGGAATACTATGGGGAAATGGGTTTTCGTAATTTACAAAATGTACATTGTACAGCGTTTAGTTTAGTTTAAACAGGAAAGAATACCATCCCCTCTGCATATGTCAACGAAAGCAAATCAATATTGCCTTAAACTTCACCGCCATAGGGGATCAAATTCGACCAAGCAAGTTTAGCTCTAGTTATGACAACGCTTAACGCTCCGTTTGATCAGACTCCAAATTTATTGGCACTTGCGTCAATACGAATTTCTTCAGTCGAAATAATTGTTAATATATAAGAGCCGTGCCATGACAAAACAAGTCTTATTGCATTTCAACATTGTACAAACCAAGCACCGTTGTCATCCGAGGCTCTGTGTCTGAGTTTGGTCTACACTGTCAAATACCGTATATAATACAGCTACATAAAATTATTTAGATACACGTGGGTGTCACTATAGATCATCCCCAGCTGCCGCGTCGTTGACGCGGCGGCTGTCCTCGATCTTCATTGTTTGCAATGCAAAAAGTCAGGTTTTCTCATGGCTCGTGTACAGTGGAGAATCTGTTATTCTTTCCCAATAAAAGCGTTTACGCGAAAACTATTTTTTCTTTTACAAACAGTTTGGAGCCAGATCAGACGCCGGGTAACCCGGCGTCTGATCAGGCTCCAAACTGTTTGCCACCAAGATAAACAAGAATTATCAGAATTGTCCAAAAGTTGTTCTTTTCTACGTTTTAGTGCTTTGCGTTTGCGTACGTTTGCGTTTAAACGGGAAAGAATAACAGATTCTCCACTGTATATTATAAGACATGATCGTTTTAGCGGTTAAAAACAGATGGTTAAATTTGGTAGTGAAATGTTAAGAAGAAGAATTATCACACATTTATGCATACGTATATATATGATATAGTTTTATTTCAGTCTCGTTATAGTTCATAATACGTACATATACACTTAGTCATTAAACAACACTAACCATGCCATTCACATAAGAATTATAAAAGACTATTAAGTACTTATCACAAAAAACTACTTTTCTGAAATTTATGTTCAAGCATCAGTAATTCAAAGAAACAATACAACGAAAACAAAAAACATGTAAATAGTGCTAATCTCACATTTAAACCTGCCAAGTTTATAATTAAAATCGGATATCAAAAATGCATTAATCTGCCTCATTATGCCATATTTATAAGTTATCAATTCTTACCATTAATCAGATCAAAGATAGCTTGATTAGCAAACTTTACATGGACGAAGTAATAAAACATTGTAATAAGCTATATAATTTAACATTTCCCCAATAGAAACGCCTTTTAGCATATTTAATATATTACTCCACTGAAAAAAATAATTCCAATGTATACAGTCATGAATAAGGACAATAAGAAATATTTGCTATGGTCTTGCAGATGGTAGCTTAAAGCAGGCTGAAAGTAAAGCAAAATGCGCCTTAAGGCGCATTCTGCTTTACTTTCAAACTGCTTTAAGTGGTCACCTGTCTTCCAAATTAGAAACAAGTTATGGGGGCAATGGTTAAACAACGTATGTTTATATGTACAGTGTATATATACACAGTATTACACACACATAAGCATTTCATATTTACATGAGATAAACATGCATTGTGATAAAGTGCACATAATAACGACTAGCACATTTTAACAAAGTACAATTGAAATGTCAATTCCGGTTGCTATTTATTTTAACATATTCACTGTCAATGGCGCCAAAAGATGCCTTTGCATACTTTATTGACACTGCGTAACGCGTCGTCGGATCAGTATCCTAACTGTTTGACACTCGTTTCGAAATAACATGGACCTCAATTTTGAAACGATATTTCAGACAATGATTTTGAAGCAGACAACTATATGGTGGTGAAGTGTTAAAACTTTACGATAAATTTGGCAATGAACGGGTTAAAGCACAAAAGATAAGTCCGAGGCACATATGTTTTGCTCTTATCTGGTCGTACAGTGGAGAAAATGTGATTCTTTCCCGTTAAACGCAAACGTACGCAAACGCAAAGCACTAAAACGTAAAAAAGTGCAACTTTTGGACAATTCTGATAGTTCATGTTTATCTTGGTGGCAAACGGTTTGGTGCCTGATCAGACGCCGGGTTACCCGGCGTCTGATCTGGCTCCAAACTCTTTGCATTGCAAATAATAATTTTAGCGTAAACGCGTTTATTGGGAAAGAATAACGTTTTCTCCACTGTATACTGCCAATGTCTTAACTATCGTCTCTTGGGGTCGTACAACAATAGTTTTTATGGATACATGTTGTAAAAGAAGAAAATGATGATTATAGTGATATTGATGCTAAATGTTTAATGATGTTGACACTGAAAATGAAGACTATACTGATGTTGCCAATGCTGCTCTTGCTGAGGTTGGCGATGTTTATTAGCTCTTTTCGTGCTACGAACAACTTGGCGAGATTTCGCAAACAGTTTGGATCCAGATTAGACAGCTCGAAACTATTTGACATTCATATTCGATTTTTCGGCAGTTTTAATAGCTGAAAAATAGTTTTGAGTTTTTTCGTAGGCGATAACATCGAAGCAGACGACAATTCAGCATGACCAGGGTTTAAATGATGACTCGTCTTGAAATTTCTTCAGTCATACTGCCTTAATTAATTAACCTTGAAACGACATTGTAGTCAACAAAGTTGAAGCAGACGACAATGAAACGGTGAAGGGGTAAAAATCTCATGAACAATTTGGCAATGGAAGGGTTTTCTCATTCACTCCTTGAACTTTGAATGGAAAAATCCAGTTGCCAACAAAGTGTTGTCAATTTTTGTCCATCCAAGAGCTTTTTTTTAAAATATAAAAACAATAGCTTATGTTTATATTTCCATTGCAATGAAAAAGGTCAAAGGCCTAGCGTTTTATTGGGCCCAAAACTGTTTGTAATTCAAATTTCAATACATCCTCAATATTTTCTAAAGGCTGTAATTTGCTGCCTTTTAATGTTTTATCGTAAATGTTCACATTTGCGTTTAGTTATGTTTAAATTTGAAATAGCAAGGTATTCTCCAGGGCAGTTGAGTTACTTTTCGAGCTACCCCAAATCTCTAGTATGATTAATGTGTAAGGTATGCTTGTCACGTAGCCCCCTTTGATATAACCTTATCATACGCTATATCATTAACACTATTTACTGTATTTAGACAGATTAAGTTTAATTTTCACACGGCTTTCAATGAGTGCCTTTAATTAACACCATCAGGTCTGGCCACGTGCCAAAAGAGCATAATCATCAAAACAGAGAGCCGAGATACGCTGAAATGTATCTCTAAATGGTATCAAAGGGTAATATAGTCAACTTTAACCCCTTACCCCACAAAGAAGCGCCTTTTGGCGCCTTGACTTATACATTTGTACCTAATATAAATGTAGTCTCATTCTTTTACCATGTAATATATATTCAAATAATGTTTACCCCTTTAATGCCTTACCCCGAGTACAATAATTATTTGCAAACAGTTTGAAACCTGATCAGAGACCGGGTTACAGTGGAGAAAACGTTATTCTTTCCCAATAAACGCGTTTACACTAAAACTATTATTACAGTGGAGAATCTGTTATTCTTTCCTAATAAACGCGTTTACGCTAACACTATTATTTGCAGTTGAAACAGTTTGGAGCCAGATCAGACGCCGGGTAACCCGGCGTCTGATCAGGCTCCAAACTGTTTGCCACCAAGATAAACAAGAATTATCAGAAATGTTCAAAAGTTGTTCTTTTCTACTTTTTAGTGCTTTGCGTTTGCGTACGTTTGCGTTTAAACGGGAAAGAATAACAGATTCTCCACTGTACTATTGCAAACAGTTTGGAGCCAGATCAGACGTCTTCTCCAATGTACACGGCGTCTGGTCTGGCACCACACTGTTTGTGTTGGAAATGCTTGATTTAGCACACAGATGTTTATTGTGAAAAAATTACGACTTCCTTATTGTGCCCAACTGGTGCTTTCTTTAAGCAACCAACTGTTTTAAATATTTAAAGCAAGATTTAGGGCCATATGTTGGTTAAACTGTCATTTATGGAAGAATCGTCTGATCTGGCTTCAAACTGTTTGTAATGGAAATAATATTTTTGGCACAAACTCATTCATTGGGAACGAAAAATGTCTTCTCCAATGTATATAAAGTCTCCGAGTGAGTATTGCGAGGCAGGGAATAACTCAAAACTATTTGCGGAGATACCGGTAGTTAGATTCCACCTCCGGCTTTTAAACCCTCCACTGCCCTACCCCGAGTACAATCGTTATTTGCAAACAGTTGGATCATGATCAGACGCCGCGTTAAGCGGCGTCTGATCGGGATCCAAACTGTTTGACACACAATTTAATTTTTCTCAAGTCAAAATACCTAAAAATTGATTTTAAAAAAAAGACGACAAATGTTTAAAATTGTAAGGTCATGGCAGTGAAGGGTTACAGTGGTAAATACGCTATTCCTACCCACTTTACGCGTTTCTTACGCGTTTCTTACGCGTTCGTTAAGTGTTCGTTAAGCGTTCGTTACCCGTTTCGTTTAACGCGTTTACTACCCGTTTCTTAACGCGTTTCTTAACGCGTTTAAACGCGTTTAAAAGAGCCCGGATGAAAGGGGAGTAATCATGGAGAAAGGGAGGTAATCCATGTATGACTTGCGGGCCGCTCTTATCCTACTTAAGAATTTAGTAAATATCGTTACTGTGAAGTAAATATAATCTTACAAAATTTTATGAAATCATTTTCTATAAGAAGAAAGGTTATCCTGTGAGAGTTTTATGAATATACATTTATTTTCCCATATAAAGGATACGGTTTAAAAAGGATTGTGTAAATTGTGTTTATTACTATTACTATGAACATGCGGAATTCCCAAATGCCACATGTGGCATGCAGGGCTAGCCGCTAACACTGTTGCGTCACAAGCCGGACAGGGGGTAATAAAACTGCGGCTTATCAAAGTAAGTATCCTAATGCCCCATTGGGGTTGATTGGAATATCAACCAAATAAACCAAATCTTATATGCGAGTATGTGTCAGTTATCATACTCTCTCATCAAAGTAAAAGATATCTGTATAGTTTGAATATGGATGAGACTCCCGTAACTCGGCATTTCATCTCGAGCCAAACTGTAAAAATGAAATCAAGACCGTATGCTTCATTCTTATCTGTAAAACATAAGTACCGAAATACTCGGCGTCCCATCTACATCTAAATCGATAGTGTTAACTATTATGAAAAGTAATTGGGTTTATTCAAAGCTGTCAGTTTGGGTCCTGATGCTATGCCGATCTATACAGCCAGGCGTTTGATCTGGATTCAAACCGTTTGAAAAGAAATCAACATGGAAGGAATTATTCTAATACATATCAAACAGAAATGATCTCGATGAAACGCCGAGTCACTCAGCATTATCATCGAGATCCAAACTGTCTATATTTATATAAATTCTAAAAGCGAACCCCGTTTAGATCCTGATAAGAGGCGTCTCATTTACAGAAAATGTTTTCAAAATTCGCATTACAATATGTGTTTTATCGCGAAAATGCTCCAGTGACAAAACAATTCTTGTTTTTTATTAACCCGTTTCATTCGGATTATTCTAAATCGGCAATCATCGATAATATCCGAAATCTCCGCGTGAAACGGAAAACGGACGCCCCAATCGCAGCATCTCGGGTATAACCGTTTATTAACGCGTTTAAACGCGTTCAAATCGTTAGTCCTTAACCGTTCGTTAAGCGTTCATTAAGCGTTCGTTAATCGTTTGAATGTACTATGCGTTTCTTACGCATAGATAAACGCGTAAATGGGTAGGAATAGCGTATTTACCACTGTAAAGAGGTTTTGAGCAGTATATCGTTAAGTTAACTCTCCCTCTGCTACAATATATTCTGCTTCACATTTGTCGTCTGTATTTGTTTTAAAAAAATAATTGTTATAACAATTTTGGCTCAAGAAACATTAACTCGAGGATCGGATGGTTTGAATTTTGATAAACATAGCGTTTCCGGCGTCTGATCTGTATCTAAATTGTTTGCAAACTCTAGTAATGTCGCGCTTTGCAGGCGAAGTGTTAAGTGGATTAACTCACGTTTTAATTGCATACATAAGTTGACTCACCATTAACATCTTAACAATAATAATGTTGACTCAGCATTCTCAATGACACGCAATCATCTCAAACAACAAGATAGAATTCCGACCGTAGTTAAACTCATTACCCCATTGCCTGTTTCTTATTTTGAAGACAGGTGACTACTTAAAGCAGGTTGACTACTTAAATCATGTTGAAAATAAAGCAGAGTGCGCCTTAAGGCGCATTCTGCTTTATTTTCAGCTTGCTTTAAGCTACCATCTTTTAGTATAAAAGAAATATTTCTTAAGGTGCATGTCTATGACTGTACAAAATTGAACTATTTTTCGAAAAAGAAATTAAAGGGGGCAAAATTCTTTGAAGGATTGAGTTAAATCTCTAAGCATGACCGTGACCCGATTGTTTGATAGTAACGTGTTCTTCTTTCATAATAAACGCGCTTGTAACGCTAAAACTATTATTTCCATTACAAACAGTTTGGATCAAGATTTGTTACCCGGCGTCTGACCACGCCCCAAACTGTTTGCCATTTATATTAAAATGAACAGTCAGAATGATCAAAACGTTGTCGTTCCCTACATTTTATTACAATGCGTTTGTGTTTCGTATGCGCTTAACCCTTTCCCTTATAGAAACGACTTTTAGCGCATTCATCTTATTCATCCGCCAAAGAAAATAGTTCCATTTTATACTGTCATGAATATGTACTATAAGAAATATTTTCTATATACTAGCAGATAATAACTTAAAGTAGGCTGAAAGTAAAGCAGAATGTGCCCTAGGGCACATTCTGCTTTACTTTCAGCCTGCTTTAATAGGTCACATATCGTAACTACTAGAAACAGGCTATGGGTTAAAGGGTTAAAAGCAAATAATATCGTCTTATCCACTGTACCTTTTAGTGTTTGCTGCTGAAACAGACATGAATAAATCTTTCCTAATAAACGCGTCAGTGCAAAACTTTTAACCCTTTTAACCCTAAATATCTCTTGTGGGTATTTATTATCCTTTTGGACTCTTCTACAGTGGAGAATCTGTTATTCTTTCCCGTTTAAACGCAAACGTACGCAAACGCAAAGCGCTAAAACGTAGAAAAGAACAACTTTTGGACAATTCTGACATTTCATGTTTATCTTGGTGGCAAACAGTTTGGAGCCTGATCAGACGCCGGGTTACCCGGCGTCTGATCTGGCTCCAAACTGTTTGTACTGCAAATAACAGTTTTAGCGGTAACGCGTTTATTGGGAAAGAATAACAGATTCTCCACTGTAGTATGGGCATTTTGAATCAGTCTACTGTTGCAATTTTGATATGACAACAAAAACGATTGAAAATATCAAACAGTGCAGACCCTGATCAGAGGGCTCCTATAGGATCCCTCTGATCAGGGTCTACACTGTTTGCATATGTAATAAGTAATCTCTACAGAGGGATGTAGGGTTCAAAAGGGTTAAATTTTAAACTTACTTACCTCGAATTTAAGCCTGATGATATTTCAAAAGTTCGATTTTGAAATACGTATATCCCACTTAAGCGAAATGCAGTTATTAAAATACAACTATTGAAAAGCATGTCAATTCGACTTAGACTAGTTCGAGCTATCTGGAGCCATATCAGCACATGAGGATCAAGCCTGTTTGCAATTTTACATGTATGTCTTAATTCATCGTCGACATTTTCAATAACCTTTTTTACGTTTTATTGCATTGCGTTTGCGTTGGGTATGGTTTAAACGGCATATAATAGTGTACAGTAGAACCTCTCTATTACGACCCATAAGTTGTGTCAAATATTAGCCGTTTAAGACAGGTGACTGCTTAAAGCAACGTAAAAGTGAAACAGAAAGCTCCTACAGGAGCTTTCTGTTTCACTTTCACCTTGCATTAAGCTTCCACTTGTCCTCTATACGGACAGTTAGCCATCTTTTTAGTGGTTGTAATAGATAAGCTCTACTGTATATCCAAATGTGATTTTTATTAATAAATCGTTAAGCATAATATGAGAAATGTGCAATGGTGTGATTACAGGGAAGTAACTCAAGATAAACTAATCATAGACTGTACGTGGAGTTGCTTTGCCCTTAAAACATCCACCTCTGAAACATTAAATGGACAATTTCAAAACAAGTCTAGTCCAAGTTTAACTATTTAGGGTTGATTTCAACAATATTCCAATTTGGAATTCGAAGTCAAGTCGAGATCGGCATGCAAAGTGTTACTTATCGTCTCCATCTTGGTTTACATTCGTTACCGTTGCAGACAAGAAAATAGTGCCGAACATGGCTGTTATTTACCTCCGAGCCTCTTTGCATAAACCTTTCATGATCAAATTTTCGTGAGATTTTTACCCCTTCACCGCCAAATTGTCGTCTGCTTCAATATTGTTGTCTTCAATATGTATCAAAGGTAGATTTATAGGCAGTATAACCGACGTAATTTAAAAGCAAGTAGCAAACAGTTCTGATCAGGATCAAAACTGTTTGCAAAATGCGCTTATGACGTCATTGAGAGTGAAAGGGTTTAAACGACCCTTCCCATCCTGGAACTTCAAATAGACAACTCTACTTTCCAATTTAGTATTGTCTGCTTTGGCTTTTTAAAGCATTGCGTTTGTCAATAAACTGCAGAATGACGAATACAGACCCTGATCAGAGAGATCCTTTAGAATCGTTTTAATTTTGGTCTTTCATATTTTCATAGGGCAAGTGTACTCTTCACATGTGCAATGTTTGCAAACGATGCATTTATATTCATATATATACATGTGCATATGAAAAAAGAAATAAACTTGAGTTTAATTTTCTTTTGTATAAACAATGTTCCCTCCCTGCAACGACCCTCTCAACAACGACACCCTCCTTACAACGACACTGGTCGGTCTACCCCTAAACAAGATAAGACAATTATGTCCAACCTATTTACGGCTGCAATGCTGTCTGCTTAAAATAGTCGTTTGCTGTTTCTTTCAAAGTGACATAAAGGACATTTTGACAGAATAAAAACCTTAATGACGAATGACAAACCGCTTGAATCCAGATCAGACGCCACGTTACGCGGCGTCTCATCTGGATTCAAGCTGTTTGCTAATTTAAGCTAATTTCCCTCCCTATAACAACTCCCTCCTAAGCAACGCAAACACTCTTTGTCTCCCATTTGGGTATCGTTGTAGAGAGGGAGCGAAGTACATGTGGGACTAGGATTTAAAAGGTTAACAATCTAACATTGACATAACGCCTCGGTATTGTGCGATATTTTTGATCTGTCAGAGTTATATTTGGAACAGAATAGTTCATAATAGTAAATAGATAACAGGGTAACATCGGATCTATATAGTCGTACACTTTCCAACATGAGATAAGCATGATCTTCGTGCAGCACGAGACTCCTGCGCTAATTTTACTGATATGTTATTCATTCTCAATAAACGTGTTTATGCTAAAAACTAGTATGTCCGTAGTAAACAGGTTGGAGCCAAATCAGACGCCGTGTAACCGTCTGATCAGGCTCCAACCTGTTTGCCACCCAGATTAAAAAAGATAAAATCAAATTTCTACAGTTTTGTGCATTGTGTTTGCGTTTATTCGGGAAATAATAATGGCTTCTCTACTGTACATTACACACAATAAATACAGCTTTCCGTATCCCTGGTTGACCTCACGGAAATCAATGAGTGCGGTGATCATCCCTTTTAAAATTTTAGAATGTTCCAATCTAAAAATAACTCTGACAGGTCAAAAGAAAACTGCGCATTCAAACCGATTCGTAAACCAATCATTTGCAAACAACTCAGGGGTGAAGGTGGCAGGCATCACCGTTCGACCCATTGAGAGTGACCTGTTTAATTAACCCTTTCCTCCCTGAAACCTCAAATGAACAATTTTAGTTTTCAAGTTATTTTTTCGGCGGAGCTGACTGGTTTCTATTTAGTCACACTTTCTATTTGGCCACACATTTCAACCAATTATATTTGATCAGAAATTTAGAATTAAGAGCACCTGTTGAAACTGAATAGTCTGATTGGATAGTAGCCAGGGCTCCAGATAAGGGAATTATTTCAAAACTTAAAATCTTTATTTGTGCATTAAACCCTGTGGTGTCACTATACATTTGAATTGTCTCTTCGAGACAAACAAAATGAGTGGTAACACCATAGGGTTTGGTGCTGAAAGGAGTGAAAAAATGTGATTTATTTAGTTTACTCCCTCTTATCTGGAGCCCTGTAGGCTGGTCTATGTCCAATTACAGTTTTACCAGATGTGGACTGTGAGTGTAAAATTTAGAGATACAGACTGCACTGTTTACTACCACTGGGATGATGCAATTATACTTCTATTTTAAGATATGACATCTGAAATCTTTTTATAGATATACAGAGGAAGCTAGGTGTTTTGTAATTGTTTACTACCAATTTGTTTGAATTGTTAACTATTTGTACACATTTACCATACATTTAAAGCAATATTATAATGGCCTCAAGTGAGTTAAACACAATCGTGTTGTTTCATCATTATTTACAAGAGTGGCAGTCGAAGTTCAGCAGACTGTTGTATCTGTACATTTGTGTATGCTATAGTTTGTTTCAAGAAACTCTATGAATGAAGTTTGATATATAGAACAATAGATTAATGTGAGGATCTCCTACCAGTAGCTAGGATATGAGTTAAATTATTGTTCTGTTTTGCATTTCTGTACATGATAGTTTTGCATTTTAAATAAAAGTTGCTGTTTCAATTTTTTTTGCTTTTCAATCCAAGATATTACAATTCTTTGAAAACCTCAATTTCATTTAATTTTGCACACCCAATTTCATCTATATAGCCTTAGTTCAACCACTCATTCCGCCGAATATCTTTTTTAAAGATATTTCTTGTTTCAATTTTTGACATTTTCGGGTTGATTTTCACAATATATATCAATATGACAAACAGTGTAGACCCTATCAGAGGGCTCCTTAAGGAACCCTCTGATCAGGGTCTACACTGTTTGCACATGACAAGTGTACCCCCTCACAGGTACACAGGTTGCAAATGACGCATATAAGCGTGACTAGGGTTTAAAGAGTTAGAACTTAAGTTGTTTGCACTTGAGTTATTATCGGTGAACATAAATGAAGTTTAACTTTTTAAAGCCTGCTATAACCGTTTACATATACGCTCCTGTTGAAATTGCGAGAACTGTTGCCAATACATGCAGTTGGGATCTTGATGAGACGCCAAGTAACTCAGCGTCTGATCTGGATTCAAAAGGTTCGAGACTACAGGTGCTCCCTTCCTACAACAAACATCCGAACAACGACTCGCTCCTTACAACAACGTTTGTCACTGTTCCCCAAACAAGATAAATATGTATAAAACTGTCACTACCGCAATATCGTCTTCTAAAAAATTGTCGTCTAGTACTGGTTTTTTCTTAAAATAACATATTGGACATTTTGACAAAGAAAACACATAATGACAAAGTGCAAACAGCTTGAATCAAGATCAGATACCGCGTCACGTGGCGTCTGATCTGGATTCAAGCTGTTTGTAAATGTAAACAAGCCATGTTTATTACTCTCAGGATTTAGATTTTCCCTCCCTATCAAAACTCCCTCCAAGCATCACACACATCTGTGTCTCCCTTGGTGTTGATGTAGAGAGGGAGCACTTTACATGTATTCTGGATCTCGATTAGACGCCAAGAAACTCGGCGTCCGATTATTTATTGTTATTTGCTTACCAGGCATCCAAATATGTCTTGTTTTTGTTCTGCATAAAGAACCGTCCCTTCAAAATACTTTGTTGGCGATACGAAGATATTAAATATTCTATCGGTAAACTGTAGATGTTTACACGGAAAGAAGAAAAGATTGTCAGTTTTTCAACATGTAAAATATTTGAAAAATGACATATACTGTTTGCAAGATACGCACTTCACCCCAAACATGTATAAAACTATTTACTCAGAATAGGGATCTGAACTATTTTTAAGCTGTAACATAAATTGTTCTAAACTACGAAATTATTACGAAAATGTCAAAGTCTAAGGTTATACAGCTTTTGAGTTGAGTCTGAGATCGTTCTCAACCATTTGATTGGTCAGATTGGTCAGATTTGAGCTTTTGCTGAAATTTGACCAACCAAATGCTTGAGCACGATTTCAGACCCAACTTAATGCTTTTTAACTTTGTAGCCTAGTGTCTTTAAGAAATTACTAGTCATAAACACTGAAAACGAAAAATAAAGAACAATCTGAATTTTAAAAAATTGTCGACATATGTTTAACGAGGTCTACATACATGTATCGGATATGCTTATTTAATATGTAAAGTGGGCGTGAATACAATATAACTACTACTAATAATATTGGCGTCAACCTATAATCTGATACTCAACTGCAACATCAATATTTATAAATACATGTCCGATGTTGTTGAAAAAAAACTTTTAATATAAATAGTTAACCCTTTACCTGATAGCATTGTTTCTAGTATTAAAGATATGTGACTACTTAAAGCAGGTTGAAAGTAAAGCAGAATGCGCCCTAAGGCGCATTCTGCTTTACTTTCAGCCTGCTTTAAGCTATTAACTGCTAGAATAAGGAAAGTATTAAATATGACACATATTCATTACGGTATAATTTGGAACTATTTTCTTCAGCGGATGAATAAAAGGAACGTGCTAAAAGTAGCTTCTATAAGGGAAAGGGTTAAGCCGTGCCACGAGAAAACCAGGCATATTGCAAAGCAAACAGAAGCAGTATAGACACAAAACTCTCACCATCATCTACAGCATTATGTTACATACAGTGGAGAAAACGTTATTCTTTCCCAATAAACGCGTTTACGCTAAAACTAGTATTTTCAGTGCAAACAGTTTGGAGCCAGATCAGACGCCGGGTAACCCGGCGTCTGATCAGGCTCCAAACTGTTTGCAACCAAGATAAACATTAATTATCAGAATTGTTCAAAAATGTACTTTTCTACGTTTTAGTGTTTTGCGTTTGCGTTTAAACGGGAAAGAATAACGTTTTCTCTACTGTAACTCATGAGTTTAGACCTTGAACAGGCAACGAATATGAGATGAAGGACAGGCCTGGCTTTTACTATTTACAATGCGATATATCTGTTTTTCTCATTGCACGGATGTTTGCTTATTTCAAGGTTGACAATCCTCTTCCCGACTGCACGTTCCTTCGCCCTGGTATTTGCTTTTGCAGCTTGTTGCCTTTATTAAACGCGGCAAACGAATATCCCAAAATTGAGCCAGCCTCTCCCGGTGTCGCTCTTTCATTTTGGATGCTGTCACATCATTTGTCAGCTCGAGGTAGCGATGCTGTTCAGGTGTATATGGTAACCAGTCCACACCAATATCACGTGGTGTATTAGGATTTCCGGTCGACGCAAAATTTGTCCATAAAGTCATTATATTCTGTGCTGCCTTTTCCTCCCACAACTGGAATTCTCTATTCTCAGAAACGCCTGGTATTTCAAGATTAAGCATATTACCAAAGACATAGAGCATATCGTCTCCGTGAAGAGCCGCTTGTAGCCACGTGGGTCGAGGAAATATACTTTTATATGGTAGCAGGTTGAAGTAATATTGGTACGTTCGTTGGTTGGAAAAGGCTGAATGTGCATTAAGGGTTCTGTATGCGCTTCCGATCATTAACGAATCACCGTTCATGTCACAAAACATCTTTCGAATGATCTCGGGATTCTCTGGGTCATCCCAGTCGGTATACTCAGCAATGATAGCGTCATTCACGATGTCGGAAATGTCTTTGCCATATACCAGTTGAGAAAGAGTAGGTACCAGGGTTTTGTCGAAAAATGTCTTGTTTGGAAGGAAGTTTTCAGGGGTTGTATCCACTCCGCCATATGGACTTACTGCAGAACCACCCTCGCCGGAGTTGAATCCTATCATCAGATCAAAAGATGAAAAAAGTTCCTTCAAGTCTTGTCTTGTGTTTCCATTTATGTCAAGCGTATCGATAGGCAAAGCTGGTACAAATTCGTCTCCGACAACAGGCACAAATGGAAATGGTATTGTAAGCTCCCAGTTCGTCATATTGTTCAAAGTAGCATTCAACTTCTCAGCTGGTACGTTGCGAAGACACTCGACCATTGCTTTCATGTCCTTTGTTTCGCACTTTACCAGAGAAGCTAAGTGGATGGCGTCACTTTTGGCCTTTGGCGTAGTAGCCCACTGACTAGCGGCAGAACCACTCTGGGCTATAATCCTTTGGAACAGTCCTCGATTGCCAGGAAAGAGCCCCTGGAAGACCACACTACCTGCCCCAGCAGACTCACCAAATATAGTCACTCGATTTGTATCGCCTCCAAAAGCCTCGATATTGTGATGAACCCATTTGATAGCCATATGCTGGTCCCAAAGGCCGTAATTTCCTGGCGCGTTTGAATCCCCGGTGCCGAGAAAGCCCCAGAGCGATACTCTGTAGTTCAAAGTAACCACTATGACAGGGCCGTTAGCTGCAAGGGCATCCCCGATGTATAGATCTCCGGAACCTACTACAAACCCTCCTCCATGGATCCACACCATAACCGGAAGTTTCGTATCATCACTTTCCACTTCTGGTTTGAAGATGTTCAAGAACAGGCAATCTTCAGAGTCGTTTTCCCCAATAGGGAAAATGAAATAAAACTGCAGACATGCTGAACCCAATTTCTGAGTCTTTAGAGGTTCTGTCAACGGTGCTTTAAGATTGGACTTGCTGAAGCGTAATTCCCCAATGGGCGGTTCCGCATACGGTATTCCAAGAAACTTTGTAAGTGTCACATTTTTGTTGTTTATTTCAACGATGTCACTGAATCCTATAAATGTACCAGCTTCAGACGTAACTGTGACATCGCTAGGCTCGGATTCTGCAACTTTCAGTAGAACAATAAGAACCAGTAGTCGAAGGACCGCCATCGTACACCTACCCCTCTTTCGTGTGTTCTAGAATAACACACGGTGTGTAACAGTTCAGTATTTAACTCTTTGCATGCTAGCGGCGGATATATGTACCACAGTGATTACCTTTGCAAAACGTTTGGATCCAGATGAGACACCGCGTCACGCGTCATCAGAATCCAAACTTGCTGACACTGTTTTGAAAAGCAAATCAGAAAATTCTATTTTTTGAACATCAGCAGAAGACAATTAGTTGCAGACGAAAAATTACCCAGCAAGCAAAGAGTAAAGATATAAATTCAGTCAAACCTATATGCAGGGGTCAATTTCATTACGATTAAATAACTATTCTTATGTAAAGCTTGCAACCTAAAGCAGGGCAAAATAATACATACAGGTCTTTAAGGAGTGTTCTGTATTACTTATGTCCTACAAATAGGCAGTCACCTGTCTGTAGAGACCAGCATGGGTCATTCTTGGGTGACGTTGTATACCGGTGACACTGTGTATGCTGCTTAACCCTTTACCTGATAGCCTAGTTATAATATTGAAGATAGGTGACTACTTAAAGCAGGTTGAAAGTAAAGCAGAATGCGCCCTAAGGCGCATTCTGCTTTGCTTTCAGCCTGCTTTAAGCTATTACCAGCTAGAATAAGGAAAGAATTAAATATGACACATATTCAGTACGGTTTATATTGGAACTATTTTCTTCAGCGGATGAATAAAATGCATGTGCTAAAAGTCGCTTCTATCAGGGAAAGGGTTAAGTGTGTCAGGCTACCTATGTTTAAACAAGAATGATTAGGATGTGAGGTCAGCTCGCTGCTCGAATGAATGTAAAGGTAAAACAGAATACATCAAAATATATCAGACTTCTAAATTACTTCTTGGCTGAATTAAACAGACACGTGACAAAAAACCTCTCATATTTCTTATTGTGAGTGGTCGCTTAAATTAATTTTCACTGCACATGAGCGTTCGATACTTGCCTCAAATTTTATCTAAACTATATATGTACATATATGGCGATATAGGTAAGCCTTTTATCATTGCATTTTGTATATGCTTGTAAAGAATTAGGACGTTTAAATGAAACGATGCCCATATAAGGGTTCTGTGTAAGGCGGTTAGATTATACATGTAGTTGTACACGTTAGAACAGTTTAAAACAGGTCTGTATTGTCTATACAAGAAATCTTAATACAAACTCCTTCTAAATCTTTATAATATTACAGTTTTAAAACTTTTGAAACAATAAATGATTTTAGGTAGGTAGGTAGGTACAGTGGAGAAAACGTTATTCTTTCCCCATAAACGCGTTTACGCTAAAACTATTATTTCAATTACAAACAGTTTGGAGCCAGATCAGACGCCGGGTAACCCGGCGTCTGATCAGGCTCCAAACTGTTTGCCACCAAGATAAAAATGAATTATCAGAATTGTCCAAAAGTTGTTCTTTTCTACGTTTTAGTGCTTTGCGTTTGCGTACGTTTGCGTTTAAACGGGAAAGAATAACAGATTCTCCACTGTATGTAAGTAAGGACAAACCCGATGAAAGGTCTGCACTCTGCTAACAATTATTCAAGATAAAAACAACCAGTGCAGACCTTGCTCGGAGGGTTCCTTAAGTGGCTCTCTAGTCTAGATTTACACTGTTTGGAAAGGATGTATATACTTGTTTATGGTGCTGTCAGGGATAAAATACCTTATATCAATAACGTTTTCTCCACTGTATCTAGTACACAGCGAAGTGATCTTTAAATCGTATCTCAATTAGAATGTTATCTGCTTTATTTGTTTTGAGCGATAAATCCCATATTTTAATTACAGCTAGGTCAAGAACTGTGTCAGAGTAATTGAAAGTTACCCACAAAGCGTTTGTTGTCACTATTTAACCCCGTCACATAAGTTTACTGCCCTATCCCGAATACAATATTTATTTGCAAACAGTTTGAACCCTTAATCAGACGCCGTGTAAAGAGGCGTCTTATCAGGGTCAAAACTGTATGACGCTCATTTCATTATTTCTTTAATTAAAATAGTATTACCTACATTTAATATTTTAGAAATAAAAATACAACAATTACCTACAAAAAAGAAAAATGAATGACGCCATGACAGTGAAAGATAACAAACACGATTTTATGGCTATATGCTGACCTGCAAATATCATCATGCAGAACATTTGAAAAATGGTACAGAACACTCAGTTATCCGAAGATGTACTTGCTAACTAAATTCGTATCTCTAGCTGATGTAGTAAATAAATGTATGCTTCGGACCGGCTTAATCTGTATTTGAAATCATATTTCAAGGCCACGTTGACATAATGATATACACCACATCTCGCATTCCCATTATATACTTAGTGCTACTCACACACCACACCAAACTTGATTTGCCTTAGGCTAGCTGATGCGACTTAGAAAATATGCCTTGGACAACGTTTTATATACTTGACTTTAACCCTTTCCCTGTTTCTAGTATTGAATATATGTGTCCACTTAAAGCAGGTTGAAAGTAAAGCAGAATGCGCCTTAAGCGCATTCTGCTTTACTTTCAGCCTGCTTTAAGCTAGTATCTGCTAGAATATAGAAAATATTTCTTATAATACCTATTCATGACTGTATAAATTGGAACTATTTTCTTCAGTGGATGAATAAATTAAGTGTGCTAAAAGGCGCTTCTATGTGGGAAAG
The DNA here is from genome assembly GCA_922989275.2 of Gari tellinella. Taxonomy (NCBI): domain Eukaryota; kingdom Metazoa; phylum Mollusca; class Bivalvia; order Cardiida; family Psammobiidae; genus Gari; species Gari tellinella. The sequence continues at coordinate 40,805,134 of OV277867.1, forward strand.
GGTTAAAGGTCGAAGTCAAGATCAAAGTGATATAAAAATTGTACGTCGTAATCCACAATCCCAAGTTGTCCCCACGATCATAATTTGGCAAGTTTTTATCTATACATGTATTTGAGATCAAAGACTGTGGTCAAGGTTACAGAAATCAGAAAATTGTAAGCGACTAATCGACATGCCTATATATATTTTACACACCTTATTTGGTTTACTCCTATGTCTCTTATTCAGCCATAAATGAAAGTACCCACTTTTTACATTTACTTTACATTAAGTAAATTTCAAAGCTGCATATCTTTTAAAGTACCTTATCAACTCCAGTTTGTTTGAGATTGTAAAGGCTCATACGTTCACCTATGCATTCCGGTACAAACGTTCAGATTAAACGACACATGTAACGAATATGAAACACTTAAAAGTCGTTCTTATTTCATATCAATAGGAAATAATTTGATGGTATAAGACATTCTACTAGTAGTATTAATTACGCCGTGAATATTGTGATGAATGAAGGTCTAATGTGATTTGATTTTCTTTAAGATTAAGTTCTAGCGGTTGAATATAGGCACTATATTGTTTCTCTTCTATGGCAAAAATTTCTAGGCAAAAATTCTGTTTTCAGGAAAAAGAGTTAGAGACATTTTATTTTCAATACAATGTGCCAGTTATTTAGCAACAATGATTTCATGTCGTCTGCCACTATATTTAAAACAAAATTTAAATAAGTCTATGTATGGAACGCTGATAATGTAGAATACAAAAGTAGGTAATCTCTTTTTCGATTGAGTATATAATGCTCGAATCGATTCCGAAATAGAAGGGTCAGCACAGACGGCAGCATTGTTCCTAAAAGACAGGGCGTGGAATATCAAAGACATTAATCTCAATACACTGAACGCCACAGCTAATGCAACACTTACTGTAAGTAATATAATACGGCTGTCCATAGACGGATTGCGTTCAAATTAGGAACAAGTATATCTCAAAACATCATACATACATGATAGAAATTTATTTTCAATCGATCAGCAAAAACACATAAAATATAACAAAAAACAAACAAACAAAACTATCACAGAAGAAGTAAAATTAACATAATCACGTAAATTTTAGCGTCGATTCTAAATTGAACGTATTCAAACGCCACCATCAGATCCATATTACAACCTTCGCTGCGAAAATTCACAGACACTTCTGTCTCATCGACATAACGTAATTCCTCACGAAAGCCTGTTGGATGGGATTTTCTCCCCCCCCCCCTCCCCCCCCCCCCCCCCCCGAACAAGGAACTGCTGCAGTTCTTGTTGATTAGGAGGAGCTACTGACTGCTTCAAACGCTACCTATAACTGATATAAACTTTTGTTATGATTTATAGTGAATAGATAATAGTTAACATTTTAATTATTGTTTTTAGCTCACCTGGCACGAAGTGCCAAGGTGAGCTATTGTGATCGCCATGTGTCCGTCGTCAAACTTTTTGTTCAAAGATCTTCTTCTTTGAAACCACTGGGCCAATTTCATCAAAACTTCATAGGATAGTTCCTTGTAGGGTACTCTCTCAGATTTCTTTAAATATAGGTCATCCAATTGAAAGTGTGGTTGCCATGGCAACCAATTGAAAACACTTTAAAAATCTTCTTGTCAAAAACTACATGTCCGAATTGAAAATAATTTTACCCAAATGTGCCATTGATGACCCTCTATCAGATTTCTTAAAATAATTTTCCTATCTTAAAAAACATGCCGCTAGTGGGTGGGGCAGATTTTCCTTATATGGCTATATAGTGAAAACTACTGGTCCAAATTAAAAATAATTTTACACAAATGATCAATTGATGATCCTCTACCAGATTTCTCAAAATTATTTGTTATCTTAAAAAACATGATCGCCAGTGGGTGGGGCATCTTACTGTATAGTAAAAACTTTAAAACTCTTCTTCTCTGAAACTGCTGGTCCAAATTCAAAATAATCTTACACAAATGGTTAATTGGTGACATAAAGTGCATAAAAGACTTCTGGGGTCTTCCTCCACCTGTAATTAGCTGGACGTCGCGATATGACTGAAATACTGTTGAAAGCGACGGAAAATCAAATCAAATCAAATCAAATTGATGACCCTCTACCAGATATCTTAAAATCATTTTGTTATCTTAAAAAACATGGCCCCCAGTGGGTGGGGCAAGTTTTCCGTATATTTCTGTATAGAAAAACTTTCAATTTTTTTTTATCTGAAACTATTGGTCTGATTTAAGAATGATTTTACACAAATAATGATTTATGGGTGACCCTTTGCCAGTTTTCTTCAAATAATCTTCCTAGCTCAAACAACATGGCCACATGTGGGTGGAGGTGAATAAGTGAAACTTAATCATTACTGGTCCATTTACATGACCGTAATCATGGATACCAGGTGAGCGATTTAGGGCCGCGTGCGGCTCTTGTTCTTTTTGTGATTATGTTTTGAATAAATTAATAGCATACCCACCAGAGATAAATATCCTTCAGTTATCGTGACTTTTGGGCAAATGAGTTTTATTCAGTTGTCATTCTCTTTGTTAGCCTTGTTTCCTTCTAGAAAAATGTCTTGAATATAAAATTCGATTTTTTTCGCTAATTAACTATTTTTCGTGTAAAACGTGAAAACCATGCCTACACAGCATACACCAGTTAGCATTCGTCACTGTTGAATTGTTATATCGCTTTTGTACAGATAATCATGGTATTAGGTAATGAATAAAAATTCAATTTCATACATGGACCCATTTTTTAAGATAATTGATTTTGAAAAGTGTTGCGTTATCTGTGACCTTGAGTGTAGTGCTGACAGCCAGGTGTCTGCTTGGAGATGGGTCTAGTGGAGCGATTTTCCTGCAAAGGTCTACACCAGTTAAAAAACATCGACCACTAGACGCTATAAACTGTCCTTGATGTCGGTTTCCTTGCCGAAGCAATGAGAAGGGAAACCATTGATTACAAGCAGTCCGCGAATAGGTGTATGTTGGACAATTGTTGGTCAGAGATCCATCCTACTCTACATCTATTACTATACAGTGAACTTGAGTGTTTCAATCGTTAATGGTTTGATACCATGGTTTAACGCCGCTCATTGGATTTAAAAAATAATTTTACAGGTTGATAGAGTACCATGATAAGATGTACATGAAGAAATTTCTTTCCGTTCCTCCGTTTCCAAGGGCAGATATTTCCAAATTCATGTCCTCCTACACCATTCATCAGAATTACAAAATAACTGCATAGGTTGATAGTGTACAGTGGAGAAAAAAGTTATTCTTTCCAAATAAACGCATTTACGCTAAAGCTATTATTTGCAGTGCAAACAGTTTGGAGCAAGATCAGACGCCGGGTAACCCGGCGTCTGATCAGGCTCCAAACCGTTTGCCACACAGATTAAAATAAATGGTCAGGATTGTCAATAGGTTGTCTTTTCAACGTTTAATTGCTTTGCGTTTGCGTTTCGTTTGCGTTTAAACGGGAAAGAATAACGTTTTCTCCACTGTATCATGGGAAGATGTGCATGAAGACGTTGCTATCCTTCCCTTCATATCGAAGGGCAGATATTTCCAAGGGGAGATAATTAAACTTTACTGTAAGAGGCTTTGTGTCTCGTAAGCGCAACTTCTCCTACACCCTTCATTGGATTTTAACAAAACTTCACAGTTTGATAGAGAACCATATACAGATCAGCATGAAGAAATATTTTTCCATTCATACATAAAGGGGGGGTATTTCCAAGGGGAGATCAAGGTTTCGCATAAGTGCCACGTGGGTATTAGTTAGCCCCTAGGCGACAGTTCTAGTTAGACCGAGATTATCCCTTCTGCAAAGAACTAAAGGTAAGGCAGGTCGGTGGTTTTTTATCCATGCGATGCTTGGCAAAAAACGAAAGATATTAGACAAAACCATCTTCCCGAAAAAATCATCATCTCATCTCATCACCCCTAATCATTCATCGGCGCTATATGACTTATTTTATGTCGCAGTGCCGTAAAACCTAACACATCCATCCATCTACCAAAACGTCGCAATGACGTCTAGGAAAGAAGAGTGACAAAACGTACTTGTGATTGGAAAATGTGATAGGAGTGGTTTGTGATAAAACAGAATCACGTAACCTTCCTGTACGATACACAGTATCCAATGACAGTGGTAGATTTTGCTCCAGGCTTCTGAAGTATGTAGATTCATTGCCCCTTCCCCGAATATCGAGGAGAGGACAAAACAGAAGTACGAGTCCCAAGGACTGAGTCAGAGGGACTGCGCCCCCCTTGGTCCGAGGTTATAAAACGTTTGAGCTGAGTATGTGTGTGTTCTCAAGCATGTGATTGGTCAGATTTGAGCCGAATCAAATGGTTGAGAACGACTTGAGACTCAACTGAAAAGCTTTATAACCTTTGACCCTGTGTACGTGGAGGATTTATGGTCGGTCTATTAGAATGCTACTTATTCCAATACTCATTGGGTTTGAAAGATGAATCAGCCTTCGTCTGGGCAGATGGAGAATACATAGGTTTCTTCTTTTAACTCATTGAGCCCTAGTGACGCATATATGCGTCCTTTATTAAAAAAGTACCTGTTAAAAGTACACTTGTCTAATGCAAACAGTGAAGTCCCTGATAACGCGGCGTCTGTTCAGGATCCAAACTGTTTGGCACTCACATCGATATTTCTTTAGTAAAAACAGCCATAAAGCTCACTTTTAAATTATTGGAGATGACACTACCAATGCAGGGGATATGTTGGCAGTAAGAGGGTTAAAGCAGACGATAAAAGTTAACAGAGAAAGAGTTAATGGGTAAAGTGGGCGTCAAACAATAGAACTAATAATATCATTTGATTAAATTTATAATCTAATACTCAATTCCAACATTTTATAAATACATGTACGATGTTGTTGGAAAATACTTTTTACCATTTACTCCAAATATACTAATTTTAACGTCTTGAATTTAGTACTCCACTGAAACAAACTGTCCCAATTTATAATGAATATACACATGCATTGAAAATACTTTCCATATTCTAGCAGATACATGTAGTAGCATAAGGCTGGTTTAACGTAAAGCTGAATGAGCATTAAGGTGCATTCTGCTTTATCTTCAAAATGCTTTCAGTTGTCACCTATATTCTTTACTAGAAACAGGATATGTGGTAATGGGTTAATTAAAATAAAGACGCGTCACGAGTATATTGCATTGCAAACTGTATAGACACAAACCGGGCGACTTGTCAGGGACACATACTGTTTGACGTTCAGATCATCTACAACAATGAGTTGTGAGACAGTTTATACCTTTATAAGGAAACTAGCATGAGATTTACAATGCAATAAAGTTTTTGTCTCATGGCATGGATGTATTGCTTATTTCAAGGTTGACAATCCTCTTCTCGACTGCACGTTCCTTCGCCCTGGTATTTGCTATTGCAGCTTGTTGCCTTAATTAAACGCGGCAAACGAATATCCCAAAATTGAGCTAACCTCTCTCGGTGTCGCTCTTTCATTTTGGATGCCGTCACATCATTTGATAGCTCGAGGTAGCGATGCCGTTTAGGTGTATATGGTAACCAGTCCACACCAATGTCACGTGGTGTATTTGGATTTCCGGTCGACGCAAAATTTGTCCATAAAGTCATTATATTCTGGGCTGCCTTTTCCTCCCATAGCTGAAGCTCTCTATTCTCGGAAAGACCTGGTATGTCACGATCAAACATATTACCAAACACATAGAGCAGATCGTCTCCATGAAGAGCCGCTTGTAGCCACGTGGGTCGAGGTAACATACTTTTATAAGGGAGCAGGTTGAAGTAATATTGGTACGTTCGTTGGTTGGACAAGGCTGAATGTGCATTAAGGGTCCTGTATGTGCTTCCGGTCATTGACAAATCACCGTTCATGTCACAAAACATCTGTCGAATGATTTCGGGATTCTCTGGATCATCCCAGTCGGTGTACTCAGCAATGATAGCGTCATTCACGATGTCGGAGACGTCTTTGCCAAAAAACATTTTAGATAGAGTAGGCACTAGGGTTTGGTCGAAAAATGTCTTGTTTGGCAGGAAGTTTTCAGGCGTTGTGTCCACTCCGCCATATGGGTTTACTGCAAAACCTCCCTCGCCGGAGTTGTATCCTATCATGAGATCAAAAGATGAAAAAAGTTCTTTCAAGTCTTGTCTTGTGTTTCCATTTATGTCAAGCGTATCGATAGGCAAAGCTGGTACAAATTCGTCTCCGACAACAGGCACAAATGGAAATGGTATTGTAATCTCCCAGTTCGTAATATTGTTTAAAGTAGTATTTAGCTTCTCAGCTGGTACGTTGCGAAGACACTCGACCATTGCTTTCTTGTCATTTGTTTCGCACCCTACCAGAGAAGCTAATTGGATGGCGTCACTTTTGGCCTTTGGCGTGGTAGCCCAGTGACTAGCGGCAGAACCGCTCTGGGCTATGATCCTTTGGAACAGTCTTCGATTGCCAGGAAAGAGACCCTGAAACACCACACTACCTGCCCCAGCAGACTCACCAAATATAGTCACTCGATTTGAATCGCCTCCAAAAGCTTCGATATTTTGATGAACCCATTTGATAGCCATATGCTGGTCCCAAAGGCCGTAATTTCCTGGCGCGTTTGAATCCCCGGTGCTGAGAAAGCCCCAGAGCGATACTCTGTAGTTCAAAGTAACCACTATGACAGGGCCGTTAGCTGCAAGGGCATCCCCGATGTATAGATCTGCGGAACCTACTACAAACCCTCCTCCATGGATCCACACCATAACCGGAAGTTTCGTATCATCACTTTCCACTTCTGGTTTGAAGATGTTCAAGAACAGGCAATTTTCGGAATCACTTTCCCCAACAGGAAACATGAAATAAAACTGCAGACATGCTGAACCGAACTGTTGAGTCTTTAAAGGTTCTGTCAACGGTGCTTTAAGTTTTGATTTGCTGAAACGCAATTCTCCAATGGGTGGTTCCGCATACGGTATTCCAAGAAACTTTGTAAGTGTCACATTTTTGTTGTTAATTTCAACGATGTCACTGAATCCTATAAACGTACCAGCTTCAGACGTTACTGTTACATCGCTAGGCTCGGAGTCTGCAACTTTCAGTAGAACAAATAGAACCAGTAGTCGAAACACCGCCATCGTACACCTACCCGTCTGCCGTGTGCATGTACATCAAATGACATGCCGTGTTTAACAGTTCAGTATTTATGACATTAGTTCAGTTAACCATGTATGCAGGGATCACTTTGTACGAAATCCACAGTCTTATGTACAGGTTCCAACTTAATGCAGAGAAATAGTAAGACAGAAAGTTACTTTAGGAGCTGTCTGTACGACTTCGTCCTGTATTAAGCAGTCACTCGTCTGTAGCGGCCGTCATTCATTTATCGTTCTTGAGGAACGTTGTTCACTGGTGTAACTGTGTATGGTGTTTACACAAGAAAATATATGTCGAGTTACCCATGTTTATAAATAGGATAAGAGGATCTTTGAGGTTAGACCGCTGCTCGAGTGAAGGTACAACAGAAACAATCACGACCGGAACATTCTGCACTACTACATGGCATGCACTAAACGCCGTAAAGACCTCTCATTATAGTAATTGTCGCTGAAAACAGTTTTCACTGCATGTAAGCTTCTTTGTCGATAATGTTTGACCTTGCACTCATCCCTTTCCGTCAACTTTCGTCTATGAAGTCGAGAATTTCCGTTAACTGTACAGTTAAAATCAATAAATACATAGCAACAAATAATAACAGATCTACTTAGATAGCAATACGGACGCAATAGCACAGTAGCATGTGTTGCTGACTAGACTAAGTATGTGGGAATCGACTCATAGTCAAACTTTCAGTAGAACAAAAAGAATCAGTAGTCGAAACACCGCCATCGTACACCTACAGTGGAGAATCTGTTATTCTTTCCCAATAAACGCGTTTACGCTAAAACTATTATTTGCAGTGCAAACAGTTTGGAGCCAGATCAGACGCCGGGTAACCCGGCGTCTGATCAGGCTCCAAACTGTTTGCCACCATGATAAACATGAAATATCAGAATTGTCCAAAAGTTGTTCTTTTCTACGTTTTAGCGCTTTGCGTTTGCGTACGTTTGCGTTTAAACGGGAAAGAATAACAGATTCTCCACTGTACCCCTCTTTCGTGTGTTCTAGAATAACACACGTTGTGTAACAGTTCAGTATTTAACTCTTTGCGTGCTAGCGGCTGATATATGGATCAGGGTAATTTCCTTTGCTAAATGTTTGGATCCAGATGAGACACCGCGTCACGCGGCGTCTGATCAGGATCCATTCTGTTTGACACTCTCATCCTGTTATGATAAGCAAATTAGAACATTCTATTTTTAGAACATCAGCAGACAATTGTTACAGACGTAAAATTACCCAGCATGCAAAGAGTAAAGATATAAATTCAGTCAAACCTTTATGCAGGGGTCGCTTTCATTACGATAATAAACGTATTCCTATGTAAACAGGGCGCCAGATAAGAGGGGGGTAAAATGAACAAATCCAACACTTTCTCCCTCATTTTATCACCAAATTCTATGGTGTTACTACTCATTAGAATCGTCTCAAAGAGACGATTCTAATGAGTAGTGACACCATAGGGTTTAATTGAGAAATAAAGATTTTAGTTTTTGAAATACCCCCCTTATCTGGAGCTCTGGTAAAGCTTGCAACCTAATGAATGGTAAAAGTAATACAGAAAGGACCTTTAGGAGCGGTCTGTATTTCTCCTCTGTCTGCATTGGGCAGTCACCTGACTGTAGAGACCATTATGTTGCATTTGTAGGTGACGATGTATACATATGTCACTGTGAATGCTGCAAAAGTGTGTCAGGCCACCCATGTTTAAACAGGACTTGTTAGCGTCCTATACAACAAAGAAAGATAAAGACTCAAGATCTCGATTGGGCCAAGACGAGTCATCAACTCAATAAAGGCTATCAAGGAAAGGTAACTAAAAGGTAACTAAATATGTAGGGTCAGATCGCTGCTCGCAAACGGATGCAAAGCTAAAGCAGAAAATATCAAAACCGGACGATTCTGCATTACTTCTTGTCTGCCCAAACAGACACATGACACACATTTCTATCATGTTTCTTATTGTGAATGGTCGCTTAAAACAGTTTTCACTGCACGAAAGCTTTCGTTGCTGGCCTCAAATGTTATCTTAACTACATGTATGTACATATATGGCGATATAGGTAGGCCTGCTATCATGACATTTTGTATATACTTGTAAAGAATTAGAACGTTTTAATGAAACAATGTCCATATAAGTATACTTAATTAAACTGCAAAGTAAATTCCTTACTTATTATTGGGTACAGAGCCCTAGACGTGATTCCAAGTACCCTGTGACCTTACATGGTACGTGGAAATGCAGATATTTTCATTGGCTGACAGGTCCCTGAGCATTGCTTTGCAGAAAATAAGATGGCCGACTGCTCGACAAGATTGAGTACATTCAATCGTGCATCCTCTGTTTTAAGTTCATTTCGGGTAAGAACCAATTGGGGGTTGGATCTTTCAACAGTCGCATTTGTTCTGGGAAAGTTTGACACCTACGTCTACGAGCGTGCCCATCTTTCTTCTGAATAGCAACCGTCAGAAACATTACGTCATTTGTGCTCAACGTCATCTGTTTTGGCGCGTGTGTGTTACTGTTTACTATGAGCGCTGTACACAAATTTCGAAATATTTCGTTTGAACAGTGAAAACTTTGCAGTATAATAAGTTCGTTATACAGTTTCTTCCTAGGGTAATAGTGTAAGACGATTAGATTATACATGTAAATGCACACGTTAGTGAATGTTTAAAGTTTTAACACTCTTTTGAAACATCACCAGCTAATAATGAGTTAAGGTAGGTTGGTAGGTAAGTGAGTTAAAAACCGGTGAAAGAACTACACTCTGATGACAATTTTTCAAGATAAAAACAACCAGTAGATACCTTGATCGGAGGGTTCCTTAAGTGGCACTCTGATCAGGATTAACACTGTCAGGAAAGGATGCATGTAAACTGGTATATCGTGCTGTCAAGGTTAAACTACATTATATTTAGTACACAGCGAGGTGAACAAACATGAGGATCTTTAAATCTTATCTCAGTTAGAATGCTTTCTACTTTATTTGTTTTCAGCGACAAATCCCATATCTTAATTACAATTAGGTCAAGAACAGTGTCAGAGTAAGTGAAAGATACACACAAAGCGTTTGTTGACCCCCGTTGAACCCCGTCACAGAACTTTACCACCCTATCCCGAATACAATATTTATTTGCCATCAGTTTGGATCCTGATCAGACGCCGTTTAAAGAGGCGTATGATCAGGGTCCAAACTACATGTACAGTGGAGAATCTGTTATTCTTTCCCAATAAACGCGTTTACGCTAAAACTATTATTTGCAGTGCAAACAGTTTGGAGCCAGATCAGACGCCGGGTAACCCGGCGTCTGATCTGGCTCCAAACTGTTTGCCACCAAGATAAACATGAATTATCAGAATTGTCCAAAATTTGTACTTTTCTACGTTTTAGTGCTTTGCGTTTGCGTACGTTTGCGTTTAAACGGGAAAGAATAACAGATTCTCCACTGTATATGACATTCATTTCATTATTTCTTCAATTAAAATGCCTACACTTTATATTTTAGAAATAAAATGAGACAACAATTACGTATTCTTTCCCAATAAGCGCGTTACTCTAAAACTGGTATTTCCATTGCAAAACCGTTTGGTAACCCGGCGTCTAATCAGGATCGAAACTGTTTGCCACTCAAATTCAAACTGGTAGTCATAATTGTCAAAATGTTGTCATTTTCTATAATTCATTGCAAAGCGTAGCCAACTTGCAATCGATGGCAAACGACGGTCATCGCTTTCTTTACTGAACTCATCACTGAAAAAATATCATCATACAGAACATTTGAATATGATACAGGACACTCAGTTATCCTACACACTAAATTCGTATCTCTTCCTGATGTAGTAAATATGTTTCGGACAAGCTTAATCTACATTTGACATGACATTGCAAGGCCACAATGACCTGATAATGATATACACCACACCTCGCCTACCCAAGATATACTCACACACCAAACGTGATTTCTCTAGCTGATGCGACTTAGAACATACATAATTTTATGCATATGACCTCGACAACGTCATGTACACTTGAGGTTAAAAGTCGATGTCAAGATCAAAGTGATATATAAATGGTACGTCGTTATCCAAAATCCCAAGATGTCCCCGCGCACACAATTTGGCAAGTTTTAATCTATACATGTACATGTATTTGATATCAAAAACTGTGGTCAAAGTTACAGTAATCAGAAAATCGTCATCCCTAAATGTCCATGTACTTTACACACCTTTTTGGTTCCCTACATCTCTTAACCCTTTCCTTCCTGAAACCGCAAATGGACAAGTATAGTTTTCAATTTAGTCTAGTCCATTTTTGACTTTTTAGGGTTGATGTTTTCTAAGGAGCCATCTGATCAGGATCTAATCTGTTTGCATAGGCCATGTGTACTTCTCACAGCTACGCTGTTTAAAAATGACGCTTATATGCGTTCTAACAGTTTATCTATAACGCTCGAATCAATTCCGAAATAGAAGGTTGAACCAAGACGGGAGCATTGTTCCTAAAAGACAGGATATGTGATATCAAATATAGTACCGTAAATACACTCATTGCCACAGCTGACGCAACACATACGATATGAAATAAAATATGGGTGTTTAAAGACGGATTGCGTTCAAATTTGGAACAAGTATAACTCAACACATCATACATACATGATAGACATTTCTTTTCAACCAATCAGCGAAAAGTATAAAAACAAAACAAACAAAACTATCACAGGAGAAATAACATTTACAAAATCACGTAAAAGTTTAGCGCCAATTCTAAACTGAACGATTTCAAAAGCCACCATCAAATCCATATTACAACCCTCGCTAGATAAACCCACCGTCACATTTACGTAGAACCCTAGTGTACTCACCTCTAATTCCTGTGACCTACAGACACTTCTGCTACATCAGCAGAACGTAATTCCTTACGGAAACCTGTCACATCAGCAGCACCCAATTGTATAAACAATGATTAAAATCTAACCGCCGGTAAGTTAAACCCTGGGTTAAACGTTTATACAATTGGGTGCAGAACGTTATTCTTTTACGAAAACCTATTTGATGGCATGTTTCTCCCTTCCCGAACAAGGGACTGCTGCAGCTCTTATAGATTACCAGGAGCTACATTTGCTTTCAAAAAATGATATAAACTTTGGTAATGATTTATAGTGAATCGATAATAGTAACATTTTATTTATTATTTTACTTTTGTGATTATGTTTTGAATACATTAATAGCAAACCCGTCAGAGAGAATATCTTACAGTAAGCCTTGCTTTCCTTTTAGAAAAATGTACAATAAGTTTGGAATTTTATCTTGTGAAAAACATGAAAAACATGCCTACACAGCATACGCCAGTTAGCATTCGTCACTGTTGAATTGTTATACCGCTATTGTGCAGATAATCATGAAAAAGTATTAACTCATTTTCCCCTGAAGTGTCCAATGAAAAATTACAGTTTGCAATAAAGGCTGGTCCATTTTAGACTATTATGGGGTAATTATTGTAATAAATTGCAAAATAACAAACGGTGAAGTCCCTGATCAGAGGGCTCCTGCAGGAGCCCTCTGATCAGGGACTTCACTGTTTGCATAGGACAAGTGTTCTCTTCACAGGTACACATCTGGTAAAGGACGAATATATGCGTCACTAGGGCTCAATGAGTTAGTTGTAGGCATTGTGAGTATCTGGCTCGTGTAGTGTGGAAAGGTACACTATACAATGGACTCCATTGAAAGTTTGAAAGGCATACTGTGAGTGCCACGTTTTCTTAAGTGTAGGATCTTGTTGTTTACAACTTAAGATTTCATAGATAAGTCTACTACCATACTTACTATTAAAGACTTGTCTGCGAAAAGATGTGGTTACCACATATAAATTACAATATTGGTTGCTCCCAAATGAAGCTCCATACAAAAGTTCAGCCCCCTAGCACAGGTATTAAGCTTTAAAACAACCCGTCCAAAACATGTAGAAATTTGACATCAATTAAAAGTATTTTTAAATGCATACTTCATAACATCAATGTTTGACCCAAAATAAGCCCCCATACAAAATGTCAGCACCTTAGCACAAGTATTAAACTTTAAAACAACCCGTCCAAAAAACTTTAACCTGGTGATGTGTAGTTGAAAAACCTAAGTCCAAAACATGTCACATAAAGACAATAAATTAAAACTATTTCTAAATTGCAACTTTATAAAATCAATGTTTGACTCCTCATAAACCTCTATACAAAATTTCAGCCCCCTAGCACAAGTATTAAACTTTAAAACAACCTGTCCAAAAAACTTTAACCTGGCAATTTGTAGTCGAAAAACCTAAGTCCAAAACATGTCAAAAATTGACATAAATTAAAATTATTTTTAAATTCCAACATCCTAACATTATATAAATATTAGATGGCAGTTTGCGTGACATTCAAATTGTCAACCCGAGAAACAGCATGTCACCCCGAGGCGTAGCCGAGGGTGACATTCTTGTTTTCGAGGGTTGACAATTTGAATGTCACGCAAACTGACATCTAATATTTATCTTATTACACCGAGCTTATCAACCCTGGCTTTGGAATCGTTTTATTCGTCTTTTATAAAATGTGTTGTGACTATTGAACACCAATTTAGCGCGGACATGTACATAACGCGGGAAATGACGTCGCCGTCTTACGACGTCACATTGTTTATAATTATATTACAAGTAAACAAAGAAGAACGTTATGATAAGTAAATTGAAGAAACAGCGTCTTTACATTGTATAGGTGGCAAATATCCTCTTCCGAAATTATGGCAAATCGTTAAGGAATGGACAAAAGGAAGCCACTTGTACAGAAAATGCCAAAAGTTGATTATAAGTTACCACTCTTTAAAACGTTCCAATGTATCCAATAGCGATTGGCATGTCAAGGCTGACAGTACGTTTTCGGACGTAGTAAAAAAGTAATGTCCTTTAGAATGACGTCACAAAAAGAATATCATAAAGAGTGACAGTATAGATGTAAAAGACATGCAAAATGTTAACTGTAGGTCTATGGGAATTTAACATTGTAACTCAAAGCGAGGTGTAATAACAATGATTAACCCCAACTAAACCTACATACAAAATTTCATAACCCTAGCACAAATATTAAGCTTTAAAACAACCCGTCCAAAAAAATTAAACCTTGGCCACGCTCACGCTCTCTCACGCCGGGGGTATGACATTAGCTCTGCTGTTCTACGAACAGGCGAGCTAAAAATGTGTAGAGTGGGCGTAAAAACAATAGAACTAATAATAACATTCGAATCACTTCATAATCTAATACTCAATTCCAACATTAACATTTTATAAATACATGTACGATGTCGTTGGAAAATACTTCTCGTCTTTAATTCATTACTCCATTCAAACAAACAGTCCCTACTTATTATAATGAATATACACATGATTTGAAAATATTTCCATATTTTAGCAGATGGTAACATTTGTTAACTTTTGAAACTTTGAAACTTTATTGAAATATATCTGTATAAGGTCCACTACCGTGGACAGCATTAACATTTATACAAATAGTAAATATACATATAAATAGGGAGGTCATTAGTTGGGAATACGCAAATTCATTTGAAATTGTTATAATTTATAATATTTACATTCGCTTCGCATTGTCCTTATATAACACTATTCCAAAAAGAGACTTGCATATTTAAATGAATGCTCACTTAAAATCCAGTTCTAGCCGCTGGTTTAGGTGCGGAGCTATACTGATCACTTTCAAATCGATACAGAGAAGTCCGTATGGTAGGCGCGGTTAACGCGGAGTAATCAAGTATGGCGTGTGAGTAAATCGGTTTTAAAAAACGCGACCTAAATTTAAGATGCTTATCATACAAGTATTTCGTAAATTCGTGTGTTTTTAAATATCTCAAAAGGGATTTTAAACATAACGAGAAAGTTTACCGGTTAAAATTCTAAATTTATCCAGTAAATATAATATGTGATTGGGACTAGTTTCAGTCAATATATAGAGATCGTTACTACGATAGCAACGCATAGCAACGGGCAAAGTGTATATTAGAACGGTTATGTACATTTCTGGTTCATTTCTCAGCTCACGATGGAATATAAATATAAGAAATAAATTGCGTACTTCCGTTATTCATGAGCTGATGGCACTTCCATGCTTTTAGCGAGAAGCCCTTCGGGCTTCACGCACTTTGCTAGTAAAAGCATGGAAGTGCCATCAGCTCATGAATGCCGTAAATACGCAATTTATTTCTTAAATGAAGCCTAAATAAAAAGTATTTCTTTTGAATAAACAGATGTTAACAAAAATTCGTTCCATAGATAGTCATAGATATCGCCTGACAGTTTAGATCATACTCAAGTCCTAGATAACTCGGCCTCTGATCATAGTCTATGCTGCCTCGAATTCACTCTTTCAATTTGTATATTGATTTTTCATAAAAATAAACAAGAAGTATCGAGGTTACATGGACGAAGAAAGCATACATGTATTTACCGAACTCTACCAAATAGGGTTAAGAAATAAAATACTTGGTTCATTGTTGCCAACAGTAATGCTGTGGTACCCTATGAAAAGCTTCTCTAGCTAGACGAAATTTCGAGAAGAAATACAGGTACACGCAGCAGTCTACTAACTAAGAGTAGTATATGTGAATATATTATGATTATGTTTACCAATTTCTCTAACAAAACAAAATTTGGAGATAAATATTATAGAGATACATGTACGAGTATATAAATACCTAAACCACTGGCACAAGCATACATAAAAACTAAGTATCTTACTACAAATAAATACCCACATGTAAGACTGTACACTTTGGACACTTGTGAAAAGAGAGATAGAGAGCAGGTAATAGTGAAAGAGAGAGCGAGAGAGAGAGAGACAGACAGACAGGAGACAGACAGACAAACAGAAATGTGAAAGAAAGAGAGAGAAAAAGGAGAGAACGCGAGAGACAGACAGACAGATATAGATAGATAGAGAAAGTACATATAAGGCTACATAGTTGAAATGCAGACTAAAATAAACATTATATTTTACTCCTAGCATGCTAACTTGCCGTTTACTTCAAATTTATCGTCTGTGTAAAATCTCAAAATACGTTGTGTGCTTATTAAACTGAGATAATTGAAAATATGTGCCAAACAGTTTGGGCTCAGACCAAACCCCACGTTATTTGGCGTCTGATCTGGATCCAAACCTTTTGCAAAACTTGTCTAAGTCGCAACAAGCTTGATAGGGGTTGATACACGAAGCAGTCTACTAACTAAGAGTAGTATATGTGAATATATGATTATGTTTACCAATTTCTCGAACAAATAAACATTTGAAGATAAATATTATAGAGATACGAGAATATAAATACCTAAACCACTGGCACAAGCATACATAAAAACTAAGTATCTTACTACAAATAAATACCCACAAATAAGACTGTACACTTTGGACACTTGTAAAGAGAGAGAGAGAGAGAGAACAGGAAATAGTGAAAGAGAGGGAGAGCGAGAGACAGACAGACAGACAGACAGACAAACAGAAATGTGAAAGAAAGAGAGAGAAAAAGGAGAGGACGAGGGAGACAGACAGACAGATAAAGAAAGATAGAGAAAGTACCTATAAGGCTACATAGTTGAAATGCAGACTAAAATAAACATTATATTTTACTCCTAGCATGCTAACTTGCCGTTTACTTCAAATTTATCGTCTGTGTAAAATCTCAAAATACGTTGTGTGCTTATTAAACTGAGATAATTGAAAATATGTGCCAAACAGTTTGGGCTCAGACCAAACCCCACGTTATTTGGCGTCTGATCTGGATCCAAAACTTTTGCAAAAGTTGGCGTCTGATCTGGATCCAAACCTTTTGCAAAAGTTGTCTAAGTCGCAACAAGCTTGATAGGGGTTTACAAATTGAATCAAAACAAGGTATACTATGTGTTATTACAATATAATACACTGTAATAAGTTGTCGTTCGGTCTCAACACAGTCCGCACGGTCCGTGCAGCTGTGTCGTAGGCACAAATTATAACCGTTAAAAACTTAAAGTAAAGCAGAATGAACATTAAGGCGCATTATGCTTTATCTTTAAAATGCGTTCAGTTGTCACCTATATTCTTTACTAGAAACAGGATATGTGATAATGGGTTAATCAAAATAAAGACGCGTCATGGTTATATTGCATTGCAAACTGTATAGACACAAACCGGACGACTTGTCAGGGACACATACTGTTTGACGTTCACATCATCTACAATACTGAGTTGTGAGTCAGTGTATACCTTTATAAAGAAACGAGGCATGAAATTAACAACGCAATCATTTTTCTTTATAATGGTGCGGATGTATTGCTTATTTCAAGGTTGACAATCCTCTTCTCGACTGCACGTTCCTTCGCCCTGGTATTTGATTTTGCAGCTTGTTGCCTTTATTAAACGCGGCAAACGAATATCCCAAAGTTGAGCCAACCTCTCTCGGTGTCGCTCTTTCATTTTGGACGCTGTCACATCGTTTGTCAGCTCGAGGTAGCGATGCCGTTTAGGTGTATATGGTAACCAGTCCACACCAATGTCACGTGGTGTATTTGGATTTCCGGTCGACGCAAAATTTGTCCATAAAGTCATTATATTCTGCGCAGCCTTTTCCTCCCATAGTTGAAATTCTCTATTCTCGGAAAGACCTGGTATGTCAAGATGAAACATATTACCAAATACATAGAGCAGATCGTCTCCGTGAACTGCCGCTTGCAGCCACGTGGGTCGAGGAAATATACTTTTATACGGGAGCAGGTTGAAGTAATATTGGTATGTTCGTTGGTTGGACAAGGCTGAATGTGAATTAAGGGTCCTGTACGTACTTCCGGTCATAAATGAATCACCATTCATGTCACAAAACATCTGTCGAATGATCTCGGGATTCTCTGGATCATCCCAGTCGGTGTACTCAGCAATGATAGCGTCATTCACGATGTCGGAGACATCTTTGCCAAATAACATTTTAGATAGGGTAGGCACCAGGGTTTGGTCGAAAAATGTCTTGTTTGGCAGGAAGTTTTCAGGCGTTGTGTCCACTCCGCCATATGGGCTTATTGCAGAACCACCCTCGCCGGAGTTGAATCCTATCATGAGATCAAAAGATGAAAAAAGTTCCTTCAAGTCTTGTCTTGTGTTTCCATTTATGTCAAGTGTGTCGACGGGAAAGGCTGGTACAAACTCGTCTCCGAAAACAGGTATAAATGGAAATGGTATTGTAAACTCCCAGTTCGTCATATTGTTCAAAGTAGCATTCAACTTCTCAGCTGGTACGTTGCGAAGACACTCGACCATTGCTTTCATGCCATTTGTTTCGCACTCTACCAGAGAAGCTAAGTGGATAGCATCACTTTTGGCCTTTGGCGTAGTAGCCCACGAACTAGCGACAAAACCGCTCTGGGCTATAATCCTTTTGAACAGTCCTCGGTTTCCAGGAAAGAGTCCCTGGTAAAGCACACTAGATGCCCCAGCGGACTCACCAAATATAGTCACTCGATTTGAATCGCCTCCAAAAGCTTCAATATTTTGATGAACCCATTTAATAGCCATATGCTGGTCCCAAAGGCCGTAATTTCCTGGCGCGTTTGAGTCCCCAGTGCCGAGAAAGCCCCAAAGCGATACTCTGTAATTCAAAGTAACCACTATGACAGGGCCGTTAGCTGCTAGGGCATCGCCGATGTATGGATCTGCCGAACCAACTAAAAACCCTCCTCCATGGACCCACACCATTACCGGAAGTTTCGTATTATCACTTTCCACTTCTGGTTTGAAGATGTTCAAGAACAGACAATCTTCAGAATCACTTTCCCCAACAGGAAACATTAAATAAAACTGCAGACATGCTGAACCGAACTTCTGAGTCTTTAAAGGTTCTGTCAACGGTGCTTTAAGATTTGATTTGCTGAAACGTAATTCCCCAGTGGGCGGTTCCGCATACGGTATTCCGAGAAACTTTGTAAGTGTCACATTTTTGTTGTTAATTTCAACGATATCACTGAATCCTATAAACGTACCAGCTTCAGACGTTACTGTAACATCGCTAGGCTCGGAGTCTGCAACTTTCAGTAGAACAAATAGAACCACTAGTCGAAACATCGCCATCGTACACTTACCCGTCTGCCGTGTGCATGTACATCAAATGACAAGCCGTGTTTAACAGTTCAGTATTTGTGACATTTAGTCAGTCAAACATGTATGCAGGGATCGCTCTGTATGAAGAAATCAACTTCTGTACAGGTTCCAACTTAATGCAGAGAAGGAGTACTACAGAAAGCGTCTTTAGGAGCTGTCTGTAAGACTTCTGTCCTGTATTAAGCAGACATGCGTCTGTAACGACCCTCGTTTATTTATCGTCTTGAGGAACGTTGTATACCGGTGTCACTGAGCGAGTTTAGCTGACGTACTAGCTAAGGGTAAACTATAGTAATAACAGTAGAGTTGCAAATTAACGCACGGGGCACCCTAGTGACTCTTCACCGCTACTCTAGATCAACCCAGCCCAGCATGGGGGTAGGACAAACCTGCGGATAGATTAATCAATAACAGATAAATAGATTATGCCCAAACTTAGTAATAAATAAAATTCTTTAATCGCTGCATTGGACATTAGATGTACATGTATACAAATCGGGTCAATAGTTGTCTTCGCATTTGTTTACACGAGAGTTTCACTGATATGTGATGTCATACAAGCTAAACCTAGTACAACGATAGTACGGCAGCTAAACTCGCTCACTGTGGATGGTGTGTATGTCAAGTTACTCATGTTTATAAATAGGATAGGAGATCTGTGAGGTCAGGCCGCTGCTGGAGTGAAGGTAAAACAGAAACCATCACGATCGGAAGATTCTGCATAACTACTTGGCCTGCATTCAACAGGCATACGCCGCAAATACCTCTTATAATACGTATAGTAACCGATCGCTGAAAACAGTTTTCCCTGCACGTACAAGTTGCTTTATCGATAATGTTTGACCTTGCATTCATCCCGTTCCGTCAACTTTCGTAGATGAAGTCGGGATTTTCCGTTAACTGTATAGATAACTTAGCAACTAAAAATAGAACTACAGCGCTCCCTCTCTACAAGAGACACATATTGTGTGTGTTGTTCGGAGGGTGTCGTTATAGAGAGGGAAATTTAAGACCTGGCTTACATTTGCAAACAGCTTGAACCCAGAACAGACGCCGCGTAACGCGGCGTCTGCTATTGATTCAATCTGTTTGTCACTCGTCATTATATTTATTCTATCAAAAATCCAACATATGTGTAACTTTGACAAAAAGCAGCAGACGACAATTTTAAGCAGACTATATTATTGCAGCAGTAAAATCGTTAGACATAATTGTCATGTTTAGGGAACTGTGGCAAGGGTCGTTGTAAGGAGGGAGTCGTTGTTGGGAGGGTCGTTGTAGAGAGGGAGCACTGTACACACACATTTAAACAGCAATACGGGCGTAATAGCTCAGTGGCATGTGTTGCTGACCAATCTGTTCATATAGTCAAACTGACCTTTAATATATATAATAAAAAGTAAACAGAATGTTCTATTAGGAGCTTTCTGTTTTACTCTCACATTGCTATAAGCTGCCAATTCTCTTTCATAAACCAATTAGCCAGTTGAAAGTAAAACAGAAAGGACATGGCTTTAAGCTGCCACATGTCTTTCATTCAATCAGTTAGCCTTATTTTCAGCTGTGTTCCTAAAGTGTACAAAAATTAAGATATTTACGAACAAATTAAGAGTCTTTATAAAAACACTAGTCATAAGCAATCTTGGTTTAAAATACAGTGCTCACTCTCTACAACGACACCCAATGGGGACACAGATTGTGTGTTTTTCGGAAGGGGAGTCGTTATAGAGAGGGAAAATTTAGACTTGGCTTACATTTGAAAACAGCTTGTATCCAGATCAGACGCTGTGTAACGCGGCGTCTGATTTGGATTCAATCTGTTTGTCACTCGTCATAATATTTATTCTATCAAAAATCCAACATATGTGTAACTTTGACAAAAAGCAGCAGACAACAATTTTAAGCAGACTATATTGCAGCAGTAAATCGTTAGACATAATTGTCATGTTTAGGGAACTGTGGCAAGGGTCGTTGTAAGGAGGGAGTCGTTGTTGGGGGCCATTGTAGAGAGGGAGCACTGTACACACACATTTAAACAACAATACGGGCGTAATAGCTCAGTGGCATGTGTTGCTGACCAATCTGTTCATATAGTCAAACTGACCTTTAATATATATAATAAAAAGTGAACAGAATGTTCTATTAGGAGCTTTCTGTTTTACTCTCACATTGCTATAAGCTGCCAATTCTCTTTCATAAACCAATTAGCCAGTTGAAAGTAAAACAGAAAGGACATGGCTTTAAGCTGCCACATGTCTTTCATTCAATCAGTTAGCCTTATTTTCAGCTGTGTTCCTAAAGTGTTCTTAAATACAAAAATTAAGATATTTACGAACAAATTAAGAGTCTTTATAAAAACACTAGTCATAAGCAATCTTGGTTTAAAATACAGTGCTCACTCTCTACAACGACACCCAATGGGGACACAGATTGTGTGTTTTTCGGAAGGGGAGTCATTATAGAGAGGGAAAATTTAGACTTGGCTTACATTTGAAAACAGCTTGAATCCAGATCAGACGCTGTGTAACGCGGCGTCTGATTTGGATTCAATCTGTTTGTCACTCGTCATAATATTTATTCTATCAAAAATCCAACATATGTGTAACTTTGACAAAAAGCAGCAGACAACAATTTTAAGCAGACTATATTGCAGCAGTAAAATCGTTAGACATAATTGTCATGTTTAGGGAACTGTGGCAAGGGTCGTTGTAAGGAGGGAGTCGTTGTTGGGGACCATTGTAGAGAGGGAGCACTGTACACACACATTTAAACAGCAATACGGGCGTAATAGCTCAGTGGCATGTGTTGCTGACCAATCTGTTCATATAGTCAAACTGACCTTTAATATATAAAATAAAAAGTAAACAGAATGTTCTATTAGGAGCTTTCTGTTTTACTCTCACATTGCTATAAGCTGCCAATTCTCTTTCATAGACCAATTAGCCAGTTGAAAGTAAAAAAGAAAGGACATGGCTTTGAACTGTCACATGTCTTTCATACAGTCAATAAGCCTTATTTTCAGCTGTGTTCCTAAAGTATTCTTAAATACGAAGATATTTACGAACAGATTAAGAGTCTTTATAAAAACACTAGTCATAAGCAATCTTGGTTTAAAATACAGTGTTCCCTCTCTACAACGACACCCAATGGGGACACATATTGTGTGCTTTTCGGAGGGGGAGTCGTTATAGAGAGGGAAAGTTTAGACTTGGCTTACATTTGCAAACAGCTTGAATCCAGATCAGACGCCGTGTAGCGCGACGTCTGATCTGGATTCAATCTGTTTGTCACTCGTCATAATATATATTCTATCAAAATATCCAGTTATATGTAACTTTGAGAAATAAACAGCAGACGACAATTTTAAGCAGACGATATTGCAGCAGTAAAAGCGTATGACATAACTGTCCTGTTTAAGGAATTGCGGCAAGGGTCTTTGTAAGGAGGGAGTCGTTGTTGGGAGGACAGTTGTAGGGAGGGATCACCGTAAATTGTTCAGATAATCGTCAACACATGGTTAATGCGATTCTACATGTCGCATATTCTTATTTAACCATTTCACTGCCATTAGCGCCAAAAGGCGACTTTGCAAACAGTTCGGATCCTGATCAGACGCCGCGAAACGCGGCGTCTGTTCATGATCCAAACTGTTTTGCACTCGTATTGATATTTCTTTAGTCAAAACAGCCATAAAGCTCACTTTTAAATTATGGCAGACGACACTACAAATGCAGGCGATAGTTTGGCAGTAAGAGGGTTAAAGCAGACGATAAAAGTTGGCAGAGAAAGAGTTAATGTGTAAAGTGGGCGTAAAACAATACAAGTAATAATAACATTTGATTAAATTTATAATCTAATACTCAATTCCAACATTAACATTTTATTAATACATGTACGATGTTGTTGGAAAAAACTTTTAACCATTAACTCCATATATACTAATTTTAACGTCTTGAATTTAAAACGCCACTGAAACAAACAGTTCCAATTTATAATGAATATACACATGCATTGAAAATACTTCCCATATTCTAACAGATAGTAGCCTAAAGCTAGTTTAACGTAAAGCAGAATGAGCATTAAGGCGCATTATGCTTTATCTTTACAATGCGTTCAGTTGTCACCTATATTCTTTACTAGAGACATGCTATTGGATAATGAGTTCATTAAAATAAAGACGCGTCATGGGTATATTGCATTGCAAACTGTATAGACACACACCAGACGACTTGTCAGAAACACATACTATTTGACGTTCACATCATCTACAACACTGAGTTGTGAGGCAGTTTATACCTTTATAAGGAAACTAGCATGAAATTTACAATGCAATAATGTTTTTTCTCATGGTACGGATGTTTGCTTATTTCAAGGTTGACAATCCTCTTCTCGACTGCACGTTCCTTCGCCCTGGTAATTGTTTTTGCAACTAGCTGCCTTAATTATACGCGGCAAACGAGTATCCCAAAATTGAGCCAACCTCTCTCGGTGTCGCTCTTTCATTTTGGATGCTGTCACATCATTTGACAACTCGAGATAGCGATGCCGTTTAGGTGTATATGGTAACCAGTCCACACCAATGTCACGTGGTGTATTTGGATTTCCGGTCGACGCAAAATTTGTCCATAATGTCATTATATTCTGCGCAGCCTTTTCCTCCCATAGTTGAAATTCTCTATTCTCGGAAAGACCTGGTATGTCAAGATCAAACATATTACCAAACACAAAGGGCAGATCGTCTCCGTGAAGAGCCGCTTGCAACCACGTGGGTCGAGGAAATATACTTTTATACGGAAGCAGGTTGAAGTGATATTGGTATGTTCGTTGGTTGGACAAGGCTGAATGTGCAATTAGGGTCCTGTAAGTACTCCCGATCATAAATGAATCACCGTTCATGTCACAAAACATCTGTCGAATGATCTCGGGATTCTCTGGGTCATCCCAGTCGGTATACTCGGCAACGATGGCGTCGTTCACGATATCGGAGGCGTCTTTGCCAAATAACATCTTAGATAGGGTAGGCACCAGGGTTTGGTCGAAAAATGTCTTGTTTGGCAGGAAGTTTTCAGGCGATGTGTCCACTCCGCCATACGGGCCTACTGCTGAACCACCCTCACCGGAGTTGAATCCTATCATGAGATCAAAAGATGAAAAAAGTTCCTTCAAGTCTTGTCTTGTGTTTCCATTTATGTCAAGAGTGTCGACGGGAAAAGCTGGTACAAACTCGTCTCCGAAAACAGGTATAAACGGAAATGGTATTGTCATCTCCCAGTTCGTCATATTGTTCAAAGTAGCATTCAACTTCTCAGCTGGTACGTTGCGAAGACACTCGACCATTGCTTTAATATCATTTGTTTCGCACTCTACCAGAGAAGCTAAGTGGATGGCGTCACTTTTGGCCTTTGGCGTAATAGCCCACGGACTAGCGGCAGAACCACTCTGGGCTATAATCCTTTGGAACAGTCCTCGATTGCCAGGAAAGAGCCCCTGGAAGACCACACTACCTGCCCCAGCCGACTCACCAAATATAGTTACTCGATTTGAATCGCCTCCAAAAGCTTCGATATTGTGATGAACCCATTTGATAGCCATATGCTGGTCCCAAAGGCCGTAATTTCCTGGCGCGTTTGAATCCCCGGTGCCGAGAAAGCCCCAGAGCGATAGTCTGTAATTCAAAGTAACCACTATGACAGGACCGTTAGCTGCTAGGGCATCACCGATGTATGGATCTGCCGAACCAACTGAAAACCCTCCTCCATGGATCCACACCATTACCGGAAGTTTCGTATCATCACTTTCCCCTCCTGGTTTGAAGATATTCAAGAACAGGCAATCTTCAGAATCACTTTCCCCAACAGGAAACATGAAATAAAACTGCAGACATGCTGAACCGAACTTCTGAGTCTTTAGAGGTTCTGTCAACGGTGCTTTAAGATTGGACTTGCTGAAGCGTAATTTTCCAATGGGCGGTTCCGCGTACGGTATTCCAAGAAACTTTGTAAGTGTCACATTTTTGTTGTTAATTTCAACGATGTCACTGAATCCTATAAACGTACCAGCTTCAGACGTAACTTTGATATCGCTAGGCTCGGAGTCTGCAACCTTCAGTAGAACAAATAGAACCAGTAGTCGAAGCACCGCCATCGTACACCTACCCGTCTGCCGTGTGCATGTACATCAAATGACAAGCCGTGTTTAACAGTTCAGTATTTATGCTATTTAGTCAGTCAAGCATGTATGCAGGGATCGCTTTGTACGATTAAATCCACAGTCTTATGTACAGGTTCTAACTTAATGCAGAGAAATAGTAAGACAGAAAGTAACTTCAGGAGCTGTCTGTACGACTTCCGTCCTGTATTAAGCAGTCACGCGTCTGTAACGACCGTCATTCATTTATCGTTCTTGAGGAACGTTGTTCACTGGTGTCACTGTGTATGGTATTTACACAAGAACATATATGTCTAGTTACCCATGTTTATAAATAGCACAAGAGGATCTTTGAGGTTAGACCGCTGCTCGAGTGAAGGTACAACAGAAACTATCACGAGCGGAAGATTCTGCACTACTACTTGGCATGCACTAAACGTCGCAAAGACCTTTCATTATAGTAATTGATCGCTGAAAACAGTTTTCACTGCATGTAAGCTTCTTTGTCGATAATGTTTGACCTTGCACTCATCCCTTTCCGTCAACTTTCGTCGATGAAGTCGAGAATTTCCGTTAACTGTACAGTTAAAATCAATAAATACATAACAACAAATAATAACAGATCTACTTAGATAGCAATACGGACGCAATAGCACAGTAGCATGTGTTGCTGACTAGACTAAGCATTTGGGAATCGACTCATAGTCAAACCGCCCATATATATAGATAATTTAGATCTTATACAATCTAATATATATTATATTATCTATATATAAGGGCAGTTTGACTATGAGCCGATTCCCTGTGACTCTAAGAACAGAGGTCGTGGGTTCTAATCTAGGTAAAATCTAATTTAAATTCGCCCATAAGTTCTTTTTGGCAAGCAAATATGACATAATTTTTATTGTGAACTTGTTTTCTCTTTATGTCAGAATTTAGGTAAAATTTAATACAAAGTAACACAGTGCGATTCTTAAGAACGTTTGCGTAGCGCGTTCAGTAGAACGCTTTCAGCAGAAATGTGGGATTACATTACTTATACATGTACGTCTTTATATATAAACCGTGCCATGAAAAGACCTGCCTTATTGTATTGCAAACAGTGTAGACCAAGGCCAGTCGCCGCGTAAAAAACGCCGCGGCTGGTCTTGATCTGGCAGGGCTGCCATTTCTCAGGATTTTTCCGAAATCTTAGGATTTTTTTTCTATCAGATGGTAGTTTAAAGCAGGCTAAAAGTAAAGCAGAATGCGCCTTCGGGCGCATTCTGCTTTACTTTCAGCCTACTTTAAGTGGTCACGTGTCTTCAAACTAGAAATAGACTATGGGGTAAAAAGTTAAAGGTACCATTCGTACGATTGCGCTTGAGTAAAAATAGAAAATTGGGAAATCCTAGGACTTTCATGTTCAAATTATGGCAGCCCTGATCTGGTCTGTTTGACACTGACAAGCATCTAAATTACTTTGTGTAACTGTATATATACATTATTTTGTAGTGTAGACCAAACTCAGATATACATGTAGAGCCTGGGCTGACAAAGATGCTTGTTCTGTACAAATGTTTCAATGCAATAAGTTAGGTTTTGTCATGACACGGCTCATATGTTTGTGTTAGACAAGTCTAACTCAAATAATGATTTACGGGACAAGAATCCGTCTACCCGACAATATAATTAAAAAAATATTTATCGAAAACATCACATGTTAGTAAAACTACTATATCGGGGTTCGAACTCAAGATCCTGATATTGGTAGTTCGGTGATTGAACCACTCAGCTTCTATCGACTGTGTAACAGGTTGTGATGCACAACAGTCATTGTTCAGTGACGAAGTCTCTTAATTGTCGAAGGGAATTGGTTCTGTTTATTACACCGAGATTATCCCCTCTGCAAAGAACTAAAAGGAAGGCAGGTCGATGGTTTTGATCCCATACGATGCATCGCAACGAATGAGAAATCATCATAATCTCATCGCATCAACCCTCATCATGCATCTATATGCCTATTTTGTGCCGCAGTGCCAAAAAACCCAACTCATCCTATATCCATCGAATCTTACGGAAAAAAGCGGAATGATAAATCGAAGGACAGTTCAAATATTATCGACAATATCCTCAAAATTATTAAAACTTCATATATGCATGGCGATTACGAAAGGCCGCCATTTTCTTTTGGTGGGTACAGTCGAAACTCGATACTTCGAACTCGCTTAAGTCGAACATATCCGTATTTCAAAATTAGAACGTGGCTAAGCCAGGTCTTAACTTCGAAATATGGGTATTTTCGAACTAACGGGAGTTCGGTGTATTGAGTTTCGATTGTACATTTACCAACCATGACTTTTTGATTAAACAAAATTAGAATATAATTTCACATGTTTGCACTGTATTACACAAGTGTACATACAGTGGAGAATCTGTTATTCTTTCCCGTTTAAACGCAAACGTACGCAAACGCAAAGCACTAAAACGTAGAAAATAACAACTTTTGGACAATTCTGATATTTCATGTTTATCTTGGTGGCAAACAGCTTGGAGCCTGATCAGACGCCGGGTTACCCGGCGTCTGATCTGGCTCCAAACTGTTTGCACTGCAAGTAAATGTTTTAGCGTAAACGCGTTTATTGGGAAAGAATAACAGATTCTCTACTGTAGCTTACACTCGCCATATTAACCCTTTCCCTGACAAGTTTTATCGTTTGCTTAGCCCTCTATCCGCCATAATGTCGTCCGTATTGATCATGCCGTTTTGGAGTGCTTTTTTACGTCAGATTTAGGGCTTTTTTGACTGAATAAATATCGATACGAGTGTAAAACACTTTGGATTTATATCAGACTCCGTGTTACACGGCGTCTGATGAAGATCTAAACTGCTTGCAAAGTCGCCTTTAGGCAACATTGTCGGTGAAAGAATTAATACAAAACTACTCATAAATCATTTCAATATTATACATGTAGTTTAAAAAAGTTTATTCCTCTTTTTACCAGTTAATATTGACTTTAGGTCTGTGCTCTGGCAATATTTAAGATGAAAACAAATAGTTCATAATCTGATAAACCCCACTGTCAGGGTAAAACACATATATAGTGACACAGCGAGTTGAACAAATATTGGAATTTCAACAGTGTGTCATCATTGGATGTTATCTGTTTTATTTGTTTTGAGCGGCAAATCCCATATTTCGATTGCAGTTAGGTAAAAAGCTATGCCATAGTAAGTGACCCACAGAGTGTGGATTGACACTTTGTAGTATTTATAATGCATTATTGTGGTTATATGCAGACCAGTAAATATACTTATATAAAATATTTGAAAAAGGTACGAGACACGTGAATCCTAGATTTAATCGCAAATCAAAAAAGCTATCTGCCACATGGTCCGGCGTATGAAACAAAAAGAAACTGTTAGAAACGATTTAGGTATTTTCTCTGACTGGTGAACTCTTTATCCCCTGAAACTTCCAATGGACAATTCCAGTTTGCAATAAAGACTGGTCAATTTTAGACTATTTAGGGTTCTTTTTTGTAATAAATTGCGAATACAATGAAGTCCCTGATCAGAGGGCTAGCCCTCTGATCAGGGACTTCACTATTTGTATAGGACAAGTTTACTCTTAACAGGTACACGTTTGGTAAATGACGCATATATGCGTCACTAGGGCTCAATGAGTTAACGAAACACCACTCAACCTGACGTCAATCGGCACGGCAAAATACAACATATCAAATGTGTACATATTCTAGGCTATTCTAATGCGTAGTCATAACGTTGGATTTGGTATTTGAAACACGCGTGTTTCCTTTTTTTAGGAGACAATAAACATATACAGAGCTTTGTACATATACAAAGAATCGTATAACATGACTTGCAGTTAAATTACTAAACTTGGTTAAAACTTCAACAAACATTTTACATGTTATGTAATCATGTTTATGATCTCAGTGTGTTGTTACTTATTGTTTAAATGCTTTAAAATTCGTAAATTATATCTTTCGAACATTTCGAAGTTTTTAGAATATTCTAGAAGATATCTTGGAATAGTAGAGAACATCAATGAATAGTATGGTAATAATGTAGATTGTTCTAGAAGTTTATCATCACTGGTAAACAAGTATTTACATGATATTATTTTGTTGACAGAATGCCCCTGGAAGTCTGTATTTAGTAAGGTTTTGGTAAACGACTAATCACATGATCTTCAAGACTGTTCAATACGTTTACTTGTGAATAGTTGATACAGATATAATCTCTGGATCATTAAAAGTGTGGGAAATTAAAATTAAAACTGCAGTGTTTTGTTATTCGAAAAGGACAGGAATTCGGATAATTTTAGGACTTTAGATAACAGGTATTTACGTGTTTCTTCAACTTGTAATTTTGATTTAATAAAGTTTGTAAAGATTGCTGCTAGCTTTGTTTTTCTGTTGCGACTGGCTCGTAACATATAAAAATTAAAACATATGTTCATTTATGCAACATGTCATTTACACTCACACAAACATACATGGTTTGTATGAGCAACAACGCATTTGTAACATTTACATTTGTTTATCACGATTCTTGGCCAGTTCAATTACATGTATCATGTACATGAATGGTGTAATTGATGCAGTGGAGAAAACGTCATTATTTCTCAAATAAACGTGTAAGTGCTAAGACAATTATTCCCCTTGCCAACAGTTCTCATAACGGAACAATATGTTTAAGTGGCTTAATAGTGTAACAGTTTTGAAGTTTTCGAGATATCTCATTACTTTTTAAATCTAATTTAGTAGTTTGACTGGAAGAATAAATCGTCTCTAAAGTATGAATAATTTACTGATAAACTTTCTTAATTTTCATTAATCAGCAAACTGTATTCAACAAACTGTATACCCGTATAAAACCATTACTTCTTGAATGTGTTTGCTGTAGACAGTGTCTTGCTTCGAGCACAAAAAATATTCCTATTATTTTGTAAACGTTTTGGCGAATCAGAAAACCCCCCATGTTTTATGACATTTAAAGTCATCAAAATTAGACATAGCGCAGCAATTTCAGAGAACACAAAAATACAAAGTAGTGGTTTAATTGGCACATGAGATTTCAATGTGTAGTTGGGGAATACGTTTTTCTTTGCCAGTAAACACGTTTCCATCGCAAATGTTTTGGTCTGACTTTAATATTTTTGCCATTTGTACTTCAATACATTGTCAATATTTCCAAAAGGCTGTCAGTTTCTGGGTTTTGTCCGTTTGAGTTTAGTTTCTTTTAAACGGGAAATAATTCGTATTCTCCTCGTACATATTACATTTATTTCAACTCAAAATACCAGGGTCAAATATTTACTTCTACATATATATACCGCATATGAAGCTTGTAAAATGGAAGACATTATTTACTATAAGTTATTTCCCTTTAGCTGCTCAACACTTAAAAAAACCCGTGAAAACAGTCATGTTTAAATGATTCGCCAATTCGAAATCTGAATAAATACAAAATGCATGAATGCTACCAACAATTGTTTTCACTAAATAATATATAATGTTAAAAGGAATAATCCCCAAACAATATTTGGCTAATTATCATCTCAACCAAACTATTGATCCGCCAAATATTCACGCATGGACCCAAAATGTGATCGCATGCTAGTAGGTATTTCTCCTGTAACGAAACATAGCTTAACAAGAAATAATTTGTCATGGCAAAATATCGTCTGGTTTCTAATAGCTGTCTTCAATGAGTTTGTACGATGAATAATGATAAGTAAATGTGTGGAAAACTGTACTGAAAGCCAGGGCTCCAGATAAGAGGGAGTAAACTGCACAAATTCAACATTTTCTCACTTATTTTAGCATCAAATCCTATGGTGTCACTACTCATTAGAATCGTCTCTTCGAGACGATTTTAATGAGTAGTGACACCATAGGGTTTAAAGCAGAAATAAAGATTTTGGTTTTTGAAATACTCTCTTTATCTGGAGCCCTGGAAAGCTGTGTATAAATGAGCCGTGTCATGAGAAAACCCTTACTTATTGCATTGCAAACAGTGTAGATCAAGACCAGACGTCGCGTCGCGTCTTTTACCTGGCAACTGGTCTTGATGTACAATGTTTAATTCAACATGCATCTAAAGCATTTGTTGTAGCTGTATTATATATGGTATCTGGCAGTGTAGACCATACTCAGATACAGAAACTGGGATGACAACGGTGCTTGGTCTGTACAATGTTGCAGTGCAATGAGGCAGGTTTTGTTATGGCATCGCTTTTTTGTCATTTCACGGCTCGAATTTGTTAACACCCCGAGTGATCAGCAGGACTTTACATTTGCAAACAGTTTGTATCTAGCCAAACGTTGCGAAAATTAGCAGTTGTTCAGGGCCAACCCGTTTGAAATACGTCTGATGATTTATCTTTGTAAAATATGCATACGTTTTTCAATATCAGACAAAACTGTTTATCAGACAATTTTACAGTAGCGACACGTTTAATGTATAATGTAATATTTAACCCTTTACTTCATAGCCTGATTCTAGTTTTGAAGGTTGGCGGTTACTTAAAGCAGGTTGAAATTAAAGCAAAATGTGCAGTCTGCTTTACTTTCAGCATACTTTAAGTTATAATCTGCTAGGGTATACTATTTCTTATGCTGCATATTCAAAACTGTATCAAATTGAACTATTTTCTTCAGAGGAGAGCAGACGTCTACTTGTGATTTTTCTTTTGGAAATAAAGTGCTCCCTCTCTACAACAACACCCAATGGGGGCCAAATTTACAATTCTTGATAATTTAGTGTTGCTCTAACAATATAATGGTAAATTTGCGAACGGTGTTTAGATCTTTGATAAGAGGGATGTTTTGTATGCGGTCTGTTTGCAAAGGACAAATATACTTTTCACTGTAAAACCGTTTGTAAAGGACGTTTGTTTACATCAATAGGTCTTACTTGTATAATGTTCAATCAATGAAAACAAGTAAAGGATTAAAATGTATCACTTTATTGCATGTAAAACATTGCCTTTAGAAAAATAATAAGTATGTGTATAAAATATCGGCATATTTTGTTATAATAAACCGGAATGTATTATAAAAGTATCACTAACAACAGTATCGTTATTTGTACTCATAGATAGATAATATACAGTGTTCATTATTTTTTATTATATAAGAACTCTAAACAGAAGTTGAATTTAACATATAAAATGTGTACATATTCTAGACTATTCTAATGAGTAGCAATAGCGTATGATTAGGTGGAGTTAAGCTTTTAGTATGTGAAACACGCGTGTGTCCCTTTTCTGGTCACAATAAACATATAGAGAGCTTTGTACACATACAAAAAACCTTATTACAGGTCTTGGTTAAAAATTCAACAAACTTAATATGAAACTTTGAAAATGTGTTCAATTCTGTAACATGTAATTTACCCACACACAAACATACATATTTTGCATGAGCAATGGCAAATTTGTTACATTTTTATGTGCTTATCACAATTGTTTATTGGTCAGTTCAATAACATGTTTTACTTACACAATTCATGTACTTGATACAGTGGAAAAAACGTAATTATTTCCTAAAATAAACTTGTTAGTGCTAAGACAAGTATTTATACTGCGAACCGTTCTCATTAACAGTATACACTTGTTTCATAGGTACTGAGGGAACAGTCAAATCATTGACCCGAGGTAGCAGGGAAGACCTTGAGAACTGTTGCCCGAGGCCAACGGCCGAGGGCAACAGTTCTCAAGGTCTTCCCTGCTACCGAGGGACAATGATTTGAATGTTCCCGAAGTAAATATGAAACAAGTGATTTATTACCGGACTCTCTATTTAAGACAGATCTAGTTCCTGAATTGTACATGGCTGAATGAAAAGCTAGATCTAGATCTACATGATTTGAACAACTGTATAAATTCTAGAGATTATTTATTTATCACTACAACAACTGAACGCACAACCACTGTATTTAGAAAAGGTTTCTCTGAAATATTCATTTTTTCAAATACGATTTGAAATGTAAACATTTTCTTATTGACTAAAATTGATTGACACTTAGTTTCAATTACGTCATAAATTCATGATGACATGACGTCATTTAGAATGTAACGTCATAATTTGTAAAAGGAAGATGCTAGATTTGCAAGTGGTTTAACATTCTTTATTCGAAGTCTAGTCATTCTTAATACTAGATTATCTATATGTAGCCTTTTTAGGGTATTGTTCAAGAGAGAAATATGGCCCGAAAAAACCGTAAAATGCTAGATCTATGTAAGACGGTTCCGATGCAGAAAATGTTTGCGCACCATTTTCGCGCAGGCAACAGTGCCGTGCAACAGTCAACTGTTGACCGGTGTCAACTGTTGACCGGTCAACAGTCACCTAGCATAAGTCTGGGAGTTCTTTACCAAAAAACAGTCAAAAATGCTTAATAAACACTTAAATAGAGAGTCAGGTAATAAAACAATCTGTTAGGCTTAATAGTATAACAGTTTTGAAGTTTTCGAGATATCTCATTACTTTTTAAATCTAATTTAGTTGTTCGACAGGAAGAATAAATCGTCTATACAGTATGAATACTTTACTGATAAATTTTCTTAATTTTAATTAATCAACAGACTGAATTCAACAAACTGTAAACCCGTATAAAACCACTACTTTGGTTAATTTTTGACGAATCAGAAAACCCCCATGTTTTATGACATTTAAAGTCATCAAATTAGACATAGCGCAGCAATTTCAGAGAACACAAAAATACGAAAGGTACAAGCAAAGTAGTGGTTTAATTGGCACATGAGATTTCAATGTAGAGTTGGGGAATACGTTTTTCTTTGCCAGTAAACACGTTTGTGCTAAAACAACTTGTTTCTATTGCAAATGTTTTGGCATATGACATGACTTCAATTTTTTGCCATTTGTACTGCAGCAAATCGTCAATATTTACAAAAGGCTGTCAGTTTCTGGAATTTTACTTTTGAATTTAGTTTCATTTAAACAGGAAATAATTCGTATTTTCCTCGTACATATTAATAACATATATTTCAACTCAAAATACTAGGTCCAAATATTTACTTCTAAAGTGTATATACCGCATATGAAGCTTGTAAAATGGAACACACGTTATTTCCCTTTAGCTGCTTAACACTTGAAACCCCCAGTGAAAACAGTTATGTTTAAATGATTCGCCAATTCGAAATCTGAATAAATACAAAATGCACAAAGGTCGTCAGGAGATGTCCGTAAGACATCTCCTGACGACCTTTCGATCATAACGCCTTGCCAGACAATTTCCTTGCAAAAGCATGGGTCTTATTGACATGTCGGTAGCAAAGAACAATTGAAGCTTCTCGTGTGAGATCCGACCTTTATATTTGATAGTTTGGTTAGAAATAACCATTGAAAATCACTAGAGCATGAGTTTAATCTGGGCCTCACAAGGTAAATTGAGATTGGTATATCATGTGCTGCATGCTTTGACAGTTAAATTCACACCTATCGAGACAATGGGGGTAGTCCATCAATGGACTGAGGAAAGGTCTTAAACCCAAAATCATTTATCAGGGAAATTTATCGTAGACTTTCTAAGAGTTAATCCATTACCCCATAGCCTGTTTCTAATACTGGAGATAGGTGACCATTTAAAGCAGGTTGAAAGTAAAGCAGAAACTGTTTGCACTGCAAATAATAGTTTTAGCGTAAACGCGTTTATTGGGAAAGAATAACAGATTCTCCACTGTATATGATGAGCCGTGTCATGAGAAAACCTTACTTATTGCATTGCAAACAGTGTTGATCAAAACCAGACGCCGCGTCTTTTGCGCGGCAACATGTATTGATCTACAATGTTTGATTCCACATGCATCTAAAGCATCTTATGTAGCTGTATTATATATGGTACAGTGGAGAATGTGTTATTCTTTCCCAATAAACGCGTTTACGCTAAAACTATTATTTCCAGTGCAAACAGTTTGGAGCCAGATCAGACGCCGGGTAACCCGGTGTCTGATCAGGCTCCAAATTGTTTGCCACCATGATAAACATGAAATATCAGAAATGTCCAAAAGTTGTTCTTTTCTACGTTTTAGTGCTTTACGTTTGCGTACGTTTGCGTTTAAACGGGAAAGAATAACAGATTCTCCACTGTAACTGGCAGTGCAGACCAGACTTGGATACAGAAACTGGGATGACAACGCTGCTTGGTCTGTACAATGTTGCAATGCAATGAGGCAGGTTTTGTTATGGCACCGCTCGAATTTGTTAACACTGAGTAATCAACAGGACTTCACATTTGCAAACAGTTTGTATCAAGTCAAAACGTTGTGTAAAATAGCATTTGTTTAGGGTCCAACCTGTTTGAAACACGTCTGAATGTTTTATCTTTGTCAAATATGCATACTTTAAAGAATGTTGAAAGTAACGCAGAATGCGCATTCCTCTTTACTTTCAGCATACTTTAATTATAATCTTCTGGGATATACAAACAATTTATTATGCTGCATATTCAAAACTGTACAGTGGAGAATCGGTTATTCTTTCCCGTTTAAACGCAAACGTACGCAAACGCAAAGCGCTAAAACGTAGAAAAGAACAACTTTTGGACAATTCTGATATTGCATGTTTATCATGGTGGCAAACAGTTTAGAGCCTGATCAGACGCCGGGTTACCCGGTGTCTGATCTGGCTCCAAACTGTTTGCACTGCAAATAATAGTTTTAGCGTAAACGCGTTTATTGGGAAAGAATAACAGATTCTCCACTGTAACATGTTTTTCGTTTGATAATAAAGTACTCCCGCTCTACAACAACATCCAATTGGAGACAAATAGTGTGTGTGTTGTTCGGAGGGAGTTGTAATAGGGAGGAGATATTATTACACTTAGAGCACATTTGCAAACAGTTGGAATACAGATCAGGCGCCGCGTAACGCGGTGTCTGATCTGCGTTCTAACTGTTTTCACTCCTTTTTATGATTCTTTTGTCAAATTGTCCAAACCGTAAGTCTAAGAAAATACAGCAGACGACAATTTTAAGCAGACGATATTTCAGCAGTTAAAGCATTAGACATAATCGTCTTATTTGGGAAACAGCAAATATAATTGTGGTAAGGAGGGAATCGTAGTTTGGTGGGTTGTAGGGAGGGAGTACTGTAAAGGAAATAAGTCTTTACTCTTTTGAGCCCTGAATATACAATTTCACAATTCTTGACAATTTAGTGTTGCTCTAACAATATAATGGTAAATTTGCGAACGGTGTCTAGATCTTTGATAAGAGGGATGTTTTGTATGCGTTTATTCTGTTTGCAAAGGACAAATATACTTTTCACTGTAAAACCGTTTGTAAAGGACATTTGTTTGCATCAACAAGTGTAAATGGTTTAATGGTCAATGTATGGAAAACAAGTAAAGGATTAAAATGTATCACTTTATTGCATGTAAAACATTGCCTTTAGAAAAATAAGTATGTGTATAAAATATTGGCATATTTGTTATAATAAACCGGAATGTGTTATTATAAAAGTATCATTAACAACAGTATCGTCAATTTGTACTTATATATAGATATATATACTATACAGTGTTCATTATTGTATATTACATAAGAACTCCAAACAGAGGGTACATTTAACATATCAAATGTGTACCTTATCTAATTCTATGTTATCACTACTCTGTAGCATCGTATCTTCAATGCTGTTTTAAATGAATGTTTGTAAATTACTTTGGAAATAAAATATGTTTAAACTAAATGCTGTTTTAATGAGTAGTCACACCGTAGGATTTTGTGGAGCTAAAATGCTTTTACAGTGGAAGATACGTTATTCTTTCCAGTTTCAATGGAAACAAAACGCAAACGCATTGCAATCAAATGCTTAAAATGACATGTTCTAGAAAGTGTTAATGAGTCCTATAAACCTGAGAGACAAACAGTTTGGAGCCTGACCAGACGCCGACTTATCCAATGTCTGATCTGGCTGGAAACTGTTTGCAATGGAAATAGTTGTTTTAGCGTATACTCGTTTATTTTGGAAAGAATAACGTCTTTTCCCACTGTAGTATTGCAATACGCGTTCTCCTCTTACAGCGGAGAAAACGTTATTCTTTTCCAATAAACGCATTTACGCTAAAAACTATTATTTCCATTGCAAACCGTTTTGAGCCAGATCAGATGCCGGGTAACCCGGCGTCTGATCAGGCTCCAAACTGTTTGCCACCAAGATAAACATAAGTTATCAGAATTGTTGAACTTTTCTACGTTTTAGTGTTTTGCGTTTGCGTTTCGTTTGCGTTTAAACGGGAAAGAATAATGTTTTCTCCACTGTATCTGGAGGTAAGATAGAGAGCTTTGTACATATACAAACACTTAATTATAACAGGGATTGCAGTTAAACCTGGTTAAATTTGAACAAACGTTATATACAATTTACATAATATGTTCAATTCTGTAACAAGTAATTTCTATAATACACTCACACAAACATACATGGTTTGTATAAGCAACAGCACATTTGTAACATTTACATTTGTTTATCACAATTCTTGGCCAGTTCAATTACATGTATCAAGCACATGAATGGTGTAATTGATACAGTGGAGAAAACATAATTTTTCCCAAATAAACATGCTCGTTTTGCAACTAGTATTTCCATTGCGAATTGTCTTGAGCTAGAACAGACGTCGGGTAGTATGGCATCTCATCAAGCTCCAAACAATACGCCACTCAGATTAAAAGTAAAGTGTCGAACGCTAAAGACATCGTCAGTTTCAACATTTGTCGCAATGCGTTTACATTTCGTTGAACATAACATAAACCTGTGCAAGAATAATGTTTTCTCCACCATGACAGTATCGTGGTCAACCAGCTATATATGGTAAGTCAACAAAATATATACTTGTTAATAAGGCACTTATTATGATGTAAACGCTGAATAGAGAAATCTCGCTACTACCAGTGCTACTCACAAGAAGTCTACTTGTTGGCGATAAAGACACAAGAAGTCTACTTGTTGGCGATAAAGACACAAGAAGTCTACTTGTTGGCGATAAAGACACAAGAAGTCTACTTGTTGGTGATAAAGACAAAATTCCAGATGTATTTCGCTCTCTTTTGAGCGACATACTGTGTACCAGTAAATAATAATAAGAATTTTAAAGGCACTTGGTTGCTAAATGCAGGACGAAAGTAACGCAGAAAGCTTTCTGTATTAATCTTGTTCTGCAATAAGCTGTCACCTATTTAACCCATTTTCCCAATAAAACGCCTTTTTACGGCTCTAATGTATTCCTCCACTGAAGAAAATAATTCCAATTTCAACATTTATGAATATGCTACATAAGAATTATATTCTATATTCGGGTAGATGTTAGCTTAAAGCAGGTTGAAAGTAAAGCAGAATATGCCTTTAGGCGCATTCTGCTTTAATTTCAACCTGTTTTAAGTGGTAACCTATTTTCAAGTGTAGAATCAGGCTATGGGGTAATGGGTTAAACCACAATAAGGCTTACCATGTACTTTCGAGTTATCGAGTTCTGGTTACCGATGCCTTTTCCTCAGCCACGTGCCCTGGTAATAGTAAGTTCATTAGTCTAAAATCAACAATCGTTAAAATATGTTATAACATTTAACAATAAAACGCTGTACACAATCCATAACAATGTCCAATGTATTTATATGGAATAATTTGAGATCTTGTATTAGTGGAATGCATGAATGAAATGGAGTTATAATGTCTGATGACAAATGTGATATAATTTTATAAACATTAGTATGAAAACAATGTTAATTCTCGTAACCAGAAGAACCCTGTGTTTACTGGCTTTATGGAATAACAGTTTTGAAGATTTCGAGATATCTCATTACTTTTATATTTAATTCAGTAGTTCGACGGGGGAAATAAAATAAGTATCTAAAGTATAAATAATTTATTGATAAACTTTCTATTTTTTCGTTAATCAACAAACTGTTAACCCGTAGAAAATTATTACTTCTTGAAAATGATAATTGATAAAGACAAGTGTTAGCTTTAAGCAGTCTATCGTAAAAACACGTTTCCTTCATGAGTTGTCTTTTTTTGTACGCAGTCTCCTATTTTGAGCATAATACGCATTCCTATTATTTGTTTAACGTTTTGGCAAATCAGAGAAACATGTTTTTATGACATTTTAGGTCTGCACAATTAGCAATAGTACAGCAATTTTAGAGAGCACAAAAATACAAACGGTACAAGCAAAATAGTGGTATAATTTGAATATGTGATTTCAATATACAGTGGAGAATGTGTTATTCTTTCCCAATAAACGCGTTTACGCTAAAACTATTATTTGCAGTGCAAACAGTTTGGAGCCAGATCAGACGCCGGGTAACCCGTCGTCTGATCAGGCTCCAAACTGTTTGCCACCAAGATAAACATGAAATAGCAGAATTGTTCAAAAGTTGTTCTTTTCTATGTTTTAGTGCTTTGCGTTTGCGTACGTTTGCGTTTAAACGGGAAAGAATAACAGATTCTCCACTGTAGAGTGGGCAAGCCTTTATTCTTTGCCGATAAAGACGTTTGTGTTAATCCATTACCCCATAAATACGCCTTTTTACGCCAGTAATTTATTCCCCTACTTAAGAAAATAATTCCACTTTTTATGGCCATGCATTTGCACCACAAGAAATGTTTTCTATACTCTAGCAGATACAGTAGTAGCTTAAAGCAGGCTGAAAGTGCTTTACTTTCAACCTGCTTTAACCCATTACCAGATAGCCTGCTTCTAGTTTTGAAAATAGGTGGCTACTTAAAGCAGGTTGAAAGTAAAGCAGAATGCGCCATATGGCGCATTCTGCTGTACTTTCAGCCTGCTTTAAGCTATTACCTGCTAGAATAAGGAACGTATTAAATATGACACATATTCATTACGGTATAATTTGGAACTATTTTCTTCAGCGGATGAATAAAATGCATGTGCTAAAAGTCGCTTCTATAAGGGAAAGGGTTAAGTGGTCACCTATGTTCAATACTAGAAACAAGCTATGTAATAATGGGTTAAAGAACTTTTTATGGTAAACAGTTTGGTCAACCTAGCATACGACCAGACATTAAATTGTTTGCCATATGTACAGTGGAGAATCTGTTATTCTTTCCCAATAAACGCGTTTACGCTAAAACTATTATTTGCAGTGCAAACAGTTTGGAGCCAGATCAGACGCCGGGTAACCCGGCGTCTGATCAGGCTCCAAACTGTTTGCCACCAAGATAAACAAGAATTATCAGAATTGTCCAAAAGTTGTTATTTTCTACGTTTTAGTGCTTTGCGTTTGCGTACGTTTGCGTTTAAACGGGAAAGAATAACAGATTCTCCACTGTACTTCTGTACTGCAGTGAATTGTCAATATTTCCAAAAAGCTGTCGCTTTCTTACTTATATTGTATTATGTTTCAGTTTAGTTTATTTTAAACGGGAAATAATCATGTATTCTCCACCATACATATTGCAGTTACACTAGAGTCAAATGGT
Organism: Gari tellinella; assembly: GCA_922989275.2. Classification (NCBI taxonomy): domain Eukaryota; kingdom Metazoa; phylum Mollusca; class Bivalvia; order Cardiida; family Psammobiidae; genus Gari; species Gari tellinella. Next base: position 40,846,099 of record OV277867.1, read on the forward strand.
TACTTCTTTTTACCGTATTTTAAACTAGTAAAACAAATTATCTATTACAAGTTAGTTCCCTTTAGCTGCTCAGCACTTGAGTACCCCCGTGCAAAGAGTTATATGTTTAAAGGATTCGCCAATTAGCGTTAGGCTATTTAAAATCTGAATAAGAATAAAAATAATGATTGCTACGAATAATTTCTTTTTCACCAATCCTAAAATACTAAACCACTCTGGTTAATATAGTATTATTGAAAGGAACAATCAAAAAAAAAAAATTTGGCAAATGATCATCTGATCTGCCAAATGTAGGTAGAGCATGGACCAAATATTTGATCGAAGGCTTTTAGGTGTTTTTTCTGTCACAAAAGATAGATTAAACCCAAATCTTACATCATGACAAAATAGTGTCTGCTTTCAAATGGTCACCAGCAAAGATGTCAATATAACAATATCTAACTACGATAGATAAACGAGAAAACGGATAAGAATCCAAAATATTTACGCTCATTTAAGCATTTAAATCAAATTGCCGAAATCTTAAATTTGAGAAATAAAGGCAGACGACAACTATTTTAAATTGATGACGTCACGACAGTGAAGGAGTTAAGCCTCTTTTACACCTTTGCTTGTAACCAGCATATCAATAAACTTCATACTTCCGGGAGTTCAATACACTTTGATTGCAGGAGACAGTATTAAACGATCAAATTTTAATTGTACAGCCTCAGGGTCATGTAAAACCACACTTTAACAAGCATTTAATTGATCATTTGTTCTTATTGGCAGTCGCTAATTATGAAACAAAATGTCGTCAGCACGTTTTATCCCTTTGCCTGCCAGACGCGCTTCTGCTACAGTGGAGAAAACGTTATTCTTTCCCGTTTAAACGCAGGCGACACGCAAACGCATTTCAATAAAATGAAGAAATAACAATTTTTCGACAATTATATGACAATTCATATTGCTCTGAGTGGCAAACTGTTTGCACTGGAAATAAACGTTATAGCGTAAACGCGTTTATTGGGAAAGAATAACGTTTTCTCCACTGTACTATTTATAAACAGTTTGAATCCGAAAAGCTCTGAGTAAAACATGATTGGATAGAATGCATACAGCAATTTCAAAGCAGATGATATTACCACAATATACAGTGGAGAATCTGTTATTCTTTCCCAATAAACGCGTTTACGCTAAAACTATTATTTGCAGTGCAAACAGTTTGGAGCCTGATCAGACGCCGGGTAACCCGGCGTCTGATCAGGCTCCAAACTGTTTGCCACCAAGATAAACAAGACTTATCAGAATTGTCCAAAAGTTGTTCTTTTCTACGTTTTAGTGCTTTGCGTTTGCGTACGTTTGCGTTTAAACGGGAAAGAATAACAGATTCTCCACTGTACATGTAATGGTTAATCTGACAGTTTCCGTCTGCAACAATGACGTCTGCGTTAATCAGCAAGGTCTTTGCATGCTGGGTAATGTTTTCGTCTGCATCAATTATCGTCTGCTGCTGTTCTTAAAATAGAATTTTCTAAATTTCTTTCTAAAACAGGGTCAGAGTGTCAAACAGTTAGGATCCTGATGAGACGCCGCGTAACTCGGCGTCTCATCAGGATCTTAACTGTTTGACTCTGACTCTATTTTAAGAAAAAAAGTTAAAAAATCTAATTTTAGAATAATAGCAGAAGAAAATTGTTGCCGATAAAATAAAATTACCCAGCATACAAAGAGTTAAAAACAATAGTTTTGCAGACGAAAAGAGTGAAATTGACGAAATCACTAAATCATTGTCGTTTTATTGCATATGGTTTTGATAACGAGGTTGCCGTGGTTTTAACCGTATAGAAATTCCCTTTAGTAAGTTATATCTTAGTAGTGTTAAGCAGTAAGTTACAAAAGGTTTAACAAATGGCAAAAACACATGTGTTGAAAACCCCACTCCATTACGATCACTAAAACGAAGTCTATTTAATTGTATAAAAGAAGCGTGACAGCTTAAAGAAATACTGTAAACCAGAAAGTTCCAAAGGAGTTTTAAAAGTTTACTTTCACCTTACTTTAAGCAGTCACTAAGACAGTTGTTTGCTTTAATTACAACTTGTTTAAGCAGTAACCTTAATTTGGTGGTCGCGATAGAGAGTGGAGAAGGGCATTAATATTTCCACTTTTACTCATTCAATCCTGAGATATCAAACGGACAACTCCAGTTTCTAAATAAGTCTAGCCCTTTTTAACCATTTAAGGTTAAAATTTAATACTTTACTGCAAAAGTACAAACATTGCAGACCCTGATCAGAGGGTTCCTATAGAGTTCATTTCATCAGAGTCTACACATTTTGTATAGAAGAAATTGAAAATGACGCAAACACGTTTTACTAGGTGTTAATGGGTTAAACGAAACTAACATCCAATGCAATGAAATTGAGAAAAAGGCACTTGTTGATACTGTTGATGCAGGGCTGCCATAAGTTGATCATGAAAATCCTAATTCTATTTTTCAAGCGCGATTACATAACGCAGGTTGAAAGTAAAGCAGAATGCGCCTTAAGGCGCATTCTGCTTTACTTTCAGCCTGCTTTAAGCTACAATCTCCTAGGACAAAAATTCGAAGATTTCGGAAAATTCCGGAGAAATGGCAGCCCTGTTGATGTTTTATCCGTGAGACGACAGTTTGGAGTCTGATCAATGACCGAGTTACTCTACCTCTAATATGTTTTAAAAGCGTAAGTGTAAGAACAATAATCGCCATTGAAAACAGTTTGGAGACGGATCAGACCCCTGGAAACCCGGCGTCTGGCCAGGCTCCAAACCGTTAGCCTATCAGGTATTACTAAATCGCATTCATTTTTGAAACAGTGTCTTGTCTTTTTCTACACTTTATTGCATAGTTTCGTTTTAAAAGGCAAAGAATATGGTATTTCCCATTCTTACTCTTAACAACAACAACAAAAACAAAACCTTCGAAACAAAATACACGAATCACCGTTAATCAAAAGAAAAATGTTAAATCAGCACATACGACTGTAGGATATGACTTTGTTACTATATTGAATTTGAAATTGCTACTTTTATAATTGTGTTAACAGTCACCATTATGTAAGAATTCGAGAGATGACTGCAAAGTGACTGCTTGAAGCAGGTCAAACATTAACAGGGCTGCCATTTCTTCGGATTTTTCCGAAATCTTTGGATTTTTATCTTAGCAGATGGTAGCTGAAAGCAGGCTGAAAGTAAAGCTTTTTTTCAACCTGTTTCAAGTAAACGCGCTTGAAAAATATAAAATTTGGAAATCTTAGGATTATTCAAGATCAACTTATGACAGCCCTGCATTAAACAGAATGCTCATAAAGAATGGTCCCTAAAAACATGTTGGACTAATGTTTGTTCGCTCATGCGCAATGCATTGCGCATTATTTCCTCTCCTGTCATGAAGCTGTCTTCGGCTGTAATCTTAATGTCGACTATCTGCTTCAACTTCTTTAAGTCTATAAAATAATATATTTATCTTCGTACTTTTTAAAACACATTTATTGCATACTTATATGAGAGAACCAGATCAGAGACCGGGTAACTCGGAGTTTTATCAGTATCCAAACTGTTTATCATTCAGCTACGGGGTTCTTAAGTTCAAAAGTATATAGAGTACAACCTCTCTATTACGACCACTAAAACGAAGGCTAATTGGTTGTATAAATCCCAGGTGACAGCTTAAAACAAGGTCAAAATAAAAAAACAGAAAGCTCTTAACGGAGCTTTCTGTTTCACTATTATCTTGCTTTAAGCAGTCACCTGTCGTAAACACCTACTAATTAACACAACTTAGCGGTCGTAATAGATAGATATTACTTTACAATTCAATTTGACAAACATAACAGACAACAGAATGAGCAGACAAAACATATCTTTTTTATATAACCATATTTCTGCCCTGTCTAAAGGGCTGGATTCCTGTTTGTTTATATAGCACTATCTATTGCTTGTTCATTACGTCATCGGCAGCCTCTGATGCCGTTTCGTCAGCGCGCATGTACCGGAAGTTAACTTCGCTTCATGGACAATAATGCAAAGTTAAACCGTATTACATGAATCGAGTTGTTAGCCAGTTATTACATGTAGTCCACGTCAACATTATAGTTATTCGCCATGCTAACGGAATCATTCACTTGGCCATGTTTGGCAGCCTCGTCTTCATTTAGAACGTGGAAGAGGGGAGGCCATTTTGTTTCGCACAACTTTCATTCTTTATACAGGTCACGTGACAAGTACGCTGCCATGCATACAGAAGAAGCTGTCTTACGATTAGCTCGCATTAATTTGCATAGATTCATATCAGTTATATACACTTTACAGTAAAATTTGTTTTAAGCAACTACTGATTAAAGAAGAATGACAATCTCCCAATATAGGTCACTGCTTAATACAGAACAAAGTAATACCGAAAGCTTCTTCAGAAGCTTTCGGTATTGCCTTGTACTGCATTAAGCTGCAACCTTTTTAAAGATCTCAAATACATTTTTTAAAATATTTACTTAACACAAATTTCACTGCACACCACTTTGCACATGCATATTCAACAACTGTCCTTGTTTGAACATTTTGGTGTGCTCAAGACAATCCAACACTTGATTCCTCGTAAACCTCGCTGCGCCATTTCAACATTGTCAAATACAATTCAATTCACCCGACAAGGTGACACAACTACCCAATTACACCTACATAACCGAGCACAAGTGCACGGATTTGTAGTTAGACATCACTACCAATGGCACTGGTGGCATTCTACACAGTTTGCTACTCGCCCCTGGCGATATCACAGATCCACAGACGTCGCCTGTTCACGTCTTCATCTTGGCGCTCCAGCCGTGAGCCTTCTTGCCGAATTTGAAGCACAGTTTCTTGGGATAACCTTTGTCTTTTGGAATGTCTGCAAAGTATCCCTCCTTTCTTGAGTATCTGAAAAAGAAGAAACAGAGTGTTACAATGAAGCCCATTCTATTGAAGTCCACGGGCCCGTCAGCTTGTTTTCATTATACAGCGCTCCCTCCCTACAACGGCCCTCCCAACAACGACTCCCTCCTTGCAACGACCCTCGTCGCAGTACCCTAAACAGGAAAATTATATATAACGCCTTTACTGCTGTAATATCGTCTGCTTAAAATTGTCGTCTGCTGTTTTTCTCAAAGTTACATATTGGACATTTTGACAGAAGAAACATAAAGACGAGAGACAAACAGCTTGAATCCAGATCAGACGCCGCGTGACGCGGTGTCTGATCTGGGTTCAAGCGATTTGCAAACGTAAGCCAATTTCCCTCCATTTAACGACTCCCTCCGAACAAAGCACACAATTTTTGTCTCCCATTGGGTGTCGTTGCAGAGAGGGAGCTCTGTATATCAAAAGTGTGTTATATCAGGTACTTTTTCCTATACGTTAACTAGAAATGGAGAATAAAGTTTGTTGTCTTATATTCGATAATTCGTTGTGTCTAATATCGGTTTAAGAAGGCTTCATTCTACAGTGGAGAACATGTTATTCGTTCCCTTAGAACAAACATCTAAGGGTTTTTTGTAAAGAATAGCGGCTTCGCTACTGAATAAGCAATACTACTACTACATGTACTACTACTACTAATAATAATAGTAATAACAACGACTTTATTTCAAGAGGATTTCATATTTGGAATCAAACAAACAAACCAATTTTAATATGGTTCACAAACAACATTAACACATATACACCACGAATCATTTGAGAAGGGAACATTGAGGTATTGCATGTTTGTGTAACTATGACCAATGGTTTTAAGCATACTTCAGAATATGATCCGTATCTTATCATAGAGTTAAGAATCAAAGCCGTCGCCATTTTAAGTTGACGATATCTATTTAGCATTCAAATGGTTCAAAATTCGGCAACCTTACTTCTAGCACTCTTTAACCCTTTCCCTACCAAGGCCGTCAACACTGGGTGACATATGCAAACATTTTGGATTCTGATCATATGTTACGTCAGAAGGTATCTTAAGAACCAGAATCCAAACTGTTCGACGCTGGCATCAATATTTATTTGATCAAAATGTTTTAAAATTTATATTGAAATAATTATCTAGGCAATAGTTTTCAGCAGACGATAAAATGGCGTTGATAGGGTTAAGCAGACAATAAAAACGCACAGAATAAAAAATGGCGTTGAAAGGGGTTAACAGGGGATAAATCGTTATTCTTTCCCAATAAATCGCGTTTACGCTAACACTATAAATTCCCTTGCAAACAGTTTGAAGCCAGATCAGACGCCGGGTAACCCGGCGTCTGATCAGGCTCCAAATTGTTTGCCACTCAGGTTAAAATTAATAGTCAAAATTGTCAAAGAGTTGTCATTTTCTACATTTTATTCCATTGCGTTTCGTTTGCGTTTAAACGGGAGAGAATGGCGTTTTCTCCTCTGCACCATACACGTGTTCGTGTATTAGATGATAAAGAGTTTCTTAAGGTACAAACACACAGCCAGAACCCAACAAAGGAATGCAAACGACTTTAATCTCTAAAACTTGTAACCAAGTTAAGACCGGAAGTTTATCTCTTGATTTTGTCAGACATGAATAGAGTCACGTGGCTACGTACTTGGCGTCGTCGCTATCTCGGGTACGTATACATTTCCTATCTACCCTTAATAGACACAAGTCTCAAATGCACGCTATTTCAAAACGTTTAAACTCAATACCATTTTCTTTGAGGAGAGAAACTTGATTTGCAGCATCTACAAAGATGTCGCCGAATATAATACTGCTAGTTTTGATCAATGGTATAGATTCACTTGGGCTTCTAATTAAGAATGGGTTAACTTGGCACAGGCCAACCTTCAATACGCTATTGGCAAATGTTATGATAACATTTTGCAAACAGTTCGGATCCAGATGAGGCGCAGAGCTACTCGGCGTCACGTCTGGATCCAAACTGTTTGACAATCTGGGGATAGTTTATGCACGAAAATGCAGAAAAATGAGCTGTATGAAGAGAAGCAGACGATCGTTTTTGCAGACGACAGTTTTATATATGTATAGCGAGCTAAATATATATGGGTTTGCTAACTCTAAGCATGCAAGCGATGAAACCATGATTACCTTTGCAAATAGTTTGGATTCTGATGAGACGCCGCGTAACGCGGCGTCTCATCAGAATCCAAACTATTTGACACTCTGAACCTGTTGTGATTTTTGTTTTGCGAAATCTATATTTAGAACAGCAGCAGACGACAATTTTCAAAGACTAAAATAAAATACCCAGCATGCAAAGAGTTTAACATCCGGATATCACAATTCGAATTCGTCAACCGCACGATAACGGAATGATAACCGCCATATCTTATCGTCGGCATTGAACGCTTTTGGTATTAGCCGAAATGTTCTGAATGTCCGCTACTTAAACATTTTGAAGGTCACACTTACATTTTAATTTCATTCAAAGCTTTTAAACAATTTCACAGCCAATATGATTTCATAGTCCGGCGCCAGATGTCGTTTAAATTTTAAAGACAAACTGCCTAAAATGCTTAACTTTAGAATGATACTTGTGGTCATGCAGGCGATATTATGGCATTGAATTGGTTCCGATGAATAATGACGTCAAAGCGGAAGTAACGGCGTCAAAAAGTTAGAAAACGTTAGAATTTATACCATCTTGTGTTCATAAAACCGTACAACTCTGCTATATGTACCAATTAAAAGGAAACCTCAAAAGAAAGCCTATGGTCGGTGCTTAGTACATGTACAGGTAGCTCTTGAACCCTTTTACTGCAATTATGACGTCATAACCAGTCTAACACAATCGCTGCCATAATTGTGTATGCCTAACATGAGTGTCAACCAGTTTGAATCCGAATCATAAAACGTCGTACGACAAAAACGGTCGTAAGTCAAAACTTGCAAATACATTTAATGTCTGATTTCATTTAATTTCTGATTTCTCTATCTAATCCTGTCTTGTAAATCTCTTTGGAATCCTCTTGAAAAGACGAACCCATTCCAAAGAGATATCACAAGACAGGATTAGATGGAGAATTAAATAATAATTGAGACTTTTATAATCTGACTTACGACAACATTTGTCGTTCGAAGTGTTATGAAACGGGCCCCAGATGCCGCGTGACGCAGCATTTGTTCTGGACCCATACTGTTTTGCAAATGTTAATTATATCGGGCCTGGCAATTAACGGGTTTAAAATAGGATGTTTTAGAGCACAAACTGTTTCTGCTTCTTGCGTATTCCAATATAATATGCTTGTATGTTAATATCAGATAATGTTTTGTGTTCGAAATATAATCTGCCTAAGATCATACCGATAAACTATTCTACAAAAAGATATATATATCAGATGGAACGTATAGACACATACATTTGTACTTCCAATGCAAAATATTACAATGATATTTAAAATAGTTATTTAGCTGTTTAAGACATTTAAATATTATAATCGACATGTGAACATTTAACTGGTCAATTTGGCAAACGTAATGGGGCGGGGGTAAACCCTCTTTGAAACGCAAAGTTTGGCAGATCAGGTTCTACGTTGTTTGCAAAGAAGATTAAGAAAAATGACATTCCTACACTGATCACATAATGTCTTGTCAACAACCAAACGTAATTTTGCTCTAAACAGGTACAGTAGAGAATCTGTTATTCTTTCCCAATAAACGCGTTTACGCTAAAACTTTTATTTGCAGTGCAAACAGTTTGGAGCCAGATCAGACGCCGGGTAACCCGGTGTCTGATCAGGCTCCACACTGTTTGCCACCAAGATGAATATGAAGTATCAGAATCGTCAAAAAGTTGTACTTTTCTACGTTTTAGTGCTTTGCGTTTGCGTACGTTTGCGTTTAAACGGGAAAGAATAACAGATTCTCCACTGTATGTAAATTGCAGAAAGTTTAGAGCCTGAACAGGAGCCTGGTCATGTTAACTGGAGAAGATGTTATTCTTTCCCAATAAACGCGTTAACGCTATAACTATTATTTCCATTGCAAACAGTTTGGAGCCAGATCAGACGCTTGATAACCAATTCCGATTTAAATTTCGAAGACTTGTACATGTAATTAACTATATTGTATAGTTTATTGCCATGTTTTTTCCTTTCGTTTGCATTTACACTGGAAAAGTATACAGTGGAGATTACGTTATTATTTCCCGTTTAAACATAAACAAAACACAAACGCATTGCATTAAGATGTAGAAAGTACCAACATTTTGACAATTCTGAACGTTGATTTTAACCTTGACAGCAAACAGTTTGGAGCCTGATCAGATGCCGGGTAATCCGGCGTCTGATCTGGCTCCAAACTGTTTGCACTGGATATAATAGATTTAGCGTAAATGCGTTTACACAGGAAAGTATAACGTCTTTTCAACTGTATACGTTCCCGTGCAAACGCAAATGAGAGGCAGAAACATTTCAATAAATTATACAATGTCGTTACTGCCTAAAACATGTTCTCACGCAGATTCTAATAAATGTTTATCATTTCAAAACACTGTCATTTTCTAAATGTCAGTACATTGCGTTTGGCGTTTCGTTTTAACGGGAAAGAATGACGTCTTCTCTACTGTAGTTTTTTACATTGACGCATACAGTTAAAAGTTCGTGGAGAACACGTTATTCTTTCTCAATAAACGCGTTACGCTAAAACTATTATTTCTATTGCAAACAGTTTTGAGCCAGATCAGACGCCGGGTAACTGTTTGCCACTCAAATTAAAAAAAATGTTCGGAATTGTCAAGAAATTGCCATTTTCAACGTTTTACTGCAATGCGTTTGCGTTTCGTTTGCGTTTAAACGGGAAATGATAACGTTTTCTCTACTGTACTCGTACTATCTGGTAATTTAGCAATACAAGGAAGTTAATATGACTAAATTCGGCCTTTAGTTTAGTAGTTTACCCTTGGTCTGTAAATTAATCCTTCGCTTTTAATTTGTAGTCTTCAAGTTCCTCTAATTATAGATTAAATGCTGTATTCAACGAGTCACGACTGTCCAATAGTTTGTATTCAGATCAGACGCCGAATTATTCGTTGTCTGATCTGAATCTAAACTATGTGCAAGTTTCAGCAATGTCTTGTATAGTGAAGTTAGCTCATAGTTAGAGTTGTTATATTGCCCTATGAGATTTTATCAATTATAAGCGGAATTTCCCTTTTCAACCTTTAAACCGTACATTGAAACTTGAATTACTTTTCCAAATTGTTTGGATTCAAATCAGGCATGTTTGTTTCTCATATGACAATAATTCCTAATAGCGTGACGTCACTAGTTGCGTGGTTTGGATCCCGATACCGCAAAACAATACACTGTCCTGGCATTTGCAAACAGTTTGGATCTAGATTAGACGCCGAGTAGCTCGGAACCTGATCAGAAGCCATGCTATTTGACACTCGTATACAGTGGAGAATATGTTATTCTTTCCCGTTTAAACGCAAACGTACGCAAACGCAAAGCACTAAAACGTAGAAAAGAACAGCTTTTGGACAATTCTGATAATTCTTGTTACAGTTTGGAGCCTGATCAGACGCCGGGTTACCCGGCGTCTGATCTGGCTCCAAACTGTTTGCACTGCAAATACTAGTTTTAGCGTAAACGCGTTTATTGGGAAAGAATAACAGATTCTCCACTGTACGCATTTTAAGCAGACCACGATATTTTAGTAGTGGGGTTAAGTTCAAATATTAAATTCAAACATTTTGCAGCCAAAATCTTTCAAAGCAGACATATTTTAACACATAAAGAGCTGATCCTTGAGTAAATCAGTTAGCCAATGAAAACCTAGAGACTAGTGTATAATAGGGGATTGCCCTTACAAATCATCCAATCATGGTATTTCTCGTGAAAATTGGCTACGAGCACCTTAACCCTCTGCTACATGTAGCTGCATCCAGTCGAATATGTAATTACTGTTGCAAACATTTTGGATCCAGATGAGACGCCGAGCACATCGGCGTCTCATCTGGATCCAAATTGTTGGACGCCTTGATTATATGTTTTGAAAGAATAAACAAATATAACAACTCTAATGCCCCTATTCCACACCGACTACGAATCTCACGAATCCCACGAATTGGTCAATGCTGTGATTCGTGGGGATTCGTGGAATTCGGCATTTCTTTCTTTCCAATTCGTGGCCCTCTACGAATCGGCTACGAACGAGTTAAGACTATTCGTGGGATTCGGCTCGAATCTCACGAATACTGCCAATAATTCAGTACGAATTACAAGAATCCACTACGAATACTGCACGAACGCTAAGAATCAGTTACGAATATGCCGAATGCATCTACGAATCAGCTACGAATGAAGTTTGATTCTTGACGGTTCGTGGGCTTCTTGAAGGTATGTAGTGTTCCCTACCTGCAACAGCCGTCCCAACAACGATTCCCTACTTACAACAACACTTGTCGTTGTTTTCCAACCCAAAAAAATTATGTTCAACCTTTTCACGCCTGCTATATTGTTTGCTTAAAATCGCTGTCTGCTGTTTTTCTCAAAGTTATATAATAGACATTTGACAGAAACAAAAAATGGCGTGTGACAAACAGCTTGAATCAAGATCAGACGCAGCGTTATTCGGCGTCGGATCTGGATTCAAACTGTTTGCAAATGTAAGCCAATTTCCCTCCCTATAACGACTCCCTCCCACAACGCACACATTTTGTCTCCCATTGTAGAGAGGCAGCGCTGTAGTTCCCGTTTCAACTCGGGCATCAGCCCAGCAATGGACTTTTAAGAAAGAGCAGCAGTAGCACTGGTTTTGGAACTGGCGTATCAACGCTAGCTGCATGCTAATTGCAAGGAGATACTCCGAAGAAGAAGAAGGGGAAGATCCACAAGGTGGTGGGTTAGACATTGGCTGACTCCAGCAAGAAGGCTAGAACATTAGCTTAGTGTGGAAGATGAGGATACCTTCACCAACTTCAGTGTTCCCTCTCCATAACGACCTTCCCAACAACGACCCCTCCGTACAACGACCCTTGCGGCAGTTCCCCAAACATGACAATTACGTTTAACATTCTTGCTGCTACAATATCGCCTGCTTGAAATTGTCGTCTGCTTTTTTTCTCAAATTTACATATTGGATATTTTGATAGAAAAAACAAAACAAAATAACGAGTGACAAACAGCTTGAATCCAGATCAGACGCCGTGTCACTCGGCGTCTGATCTTAATTCAACCATGTCTTAAGTTTTCCTCCCTATAACGACTCCCTCCGAACATATTGTGTGTGTCCCATTGTGTGTCGTTGTAGAGAGCGAGCGCTGTATGTATGAATGCCAGGATTATAGGTCAGTCATCCATGTAGAGGAGGGACACTCACGTGAGACCAAATATATATGCCGGAGTGAAGCTGGCATTGACTCTCAGACTCCTGGCTACAGGAGAAAGGTATCAAACTAGTATTCACGAATCCCACGAATGAGTTAAGAATACCACGAACGCCAAAAAAGCCGTTTACGAATCCTGCGAATCAGCTACGAATCCTACGAATGCACTACGAATTTGTTACGAATTAACTACCCATTGTTCCATTCGTGGAGATCTTGGCCAAAACTTTGAACAGCTCAAAACTTTTGCCACGACTCCCCGACCGCCCACGAATTGCAAGAATTGACTACGAATCAGGTAAGAACTCCACGAATCATCTACGAATCCTAGAGTTTTCCAATTCGTAGCGATTCGTGAGATTCGTAGTCGGTGTGGAATAGGGGCATAATACTTGTTCCAAACGACAAAGTTTGCAGACGACGATAATTGTCGTCTGCTTATAATATATCGTCAGCGAAAAAATAATACTTAAATTTGATAGTTTTTAAACTTAAGAAATTATTAATATGACTAAGCATAGCATACAACTTGGACGCGGCGTCTGATCTGGGTCCAAGCTGTTTGGAAATATAAGCATAGTCGTGCTTAGCATGATAACATGATAAGGGTTAATAAATTTAGCAAACGATATCCTGTATTTAATCATGAGTGCAAACAATACATGTAACTATAGGACCTGGCGAACTAGGAAGTACGTGTTATAGTTAAAGCCATAACAACATCTGATAAGATTCGTCTACTTTATATACAGTGGAGAAAACGTTATTATTTCCCGTTTAAACGCAAACGAAAAACACTATAACGTTAGAAAAGTACAACTTTTGGACTATTCTGATAATTTTTGTTAATCTTGGTGGCAAACAGTTTGGAGACTGATCAGACGCCGGGTTACCCGGCGTCTGATCTGGCTCCAAACTGTTTACAATAGAAATAATAGTTTTAGCGTAAACCCGTTTATTGGGAAAGAATAACGTTTTCTCCACTGTATGGAGTGATGGGTTAACCCTTTTACCGCCAGAATCGCCTAAAGAATAACGTTTTCTCCACTGTAACCCCTTTAATTTCAAAATACCGTCTGCTTTAAATTAACTGTCTGCTTTAATTTCGTGAATTAAGAATTTAGATATTTTGTTCGAAGGAACCTCGAAGTGAGTGTAAACTGTAAGGATTCAAATCTAATGTTTCTCGTTTTTTTATCTGAATCCAAATTATTTGCAAATTACTGTGTAAAAGAACTTGGAAGTGATGAATAAAAATATCGTCTGCTATGAAAAATTTAATATTCTGTTAATCTCGTCTGCTGTTTACGAAAATATAGAAATTTAGAATATAAATATTGTTATATATTTCAGGACTTCTCACGACGACAACAAAAGCTGCAAAACAGTTCAGATTCTCATCAGACATCGATTGAATCATCGTCTGATCTTAAATCAATACGTCTGCGCATGCTTGACACGTTACGGGTAGCAGAAGCAAGGTATACATTTATGGGATTTTCGTATTTTCTTTATTTGTACAAATGCTATAAATATCGCCATGAATGGGCATTAAGATAATCGTAATGATATTGGGCCATAAACATTCAACAAAATACTTCCTTCTGTTAATGTGGCAAAAAATTCAGTTTCTGCACAATTTTCTACATGTTGCAACACTCTATTACAGCCAACCGATACAGTGGAGAATCTGTTATTCTTTCCCGTTTAAACGCAAACGTACGCAAACGCAAAACACTAAAACGTAGAAAAGAACAACTTTTGGAGAATTCTGATATTTCATGTTTATCTTGGTGGCAAACAGTTTGGAGCCTGATCAGACGCCGGGTTACCCGGCGTCTGGTCTGGCTACAAATTGTTTGCACTGCAAATAATAGTTTTTAGCGTAAACGCGTTTATTGGGAAAGAATAACACATTCTCCACTGTATAAGACTTTTTATCGATGTATTTAAAGCAGATGTCAACTTAAAGCAACACGAAAGTAAAGTACTGCTTTACTTTCGTGTTGCTTTAAGCTAACGCTTAACGTAATATTTGTCATCATAAAGTATTTACTAAGTTGTCCATTAAAACGATACTTAACTGTACATGTAGTTTTAAATGTGCAGGTGTTTGTTTGCGGAAGTATGGTAATATTTGAGTGGGTGTGAGGCACGTGGATACAGGGGAAGAAATTATTCGTTCCCAATAAACGCGTTTGGGCTAAAATATGTTTTTCCACTGTAAACACGTTGGGCTAGTTCAGATGCGTGTAACTCGGCGTCTAATCATAGGCTCCAGACAAAATTGATGACATCGTATACCTAGATTAATCTTCATTAAACAATGGACAGGATACAGTGATCCCTCTCTACAATGACCCTCTGAACAAGGATTCCCTCCTCACAACGACGCTTGCTGCTGTTCCCCAAACAAGACCTATCGTCTGCTTAAATCTGTCTTTTGCTGTTAACCTTAAAGTTACTTACTGGAAATTTTGACAGAAAAGAAACCCAACTTAAATGACGAGTGCAAAAACGCGTAACGCGGCGTCTGATCTGAAATAAAGCTGTTTGCAAATGTAAGCCAATTTCCCTTCCTATAACAACTCCCTCATAACAACACACACACTCTTTGTAGCCAATTGGGTGTTGTATGGAGAGTGAGCATTGTATTTGATGGTGACATGTTAATTATTGGCAAACAGAGCAGGCACAGACATACACCGAGTATGCATGCAGAGTCCATTAAAATGCAACAAGAGCATATTTGTTACACAATATAACTGATGTGTTTTGAAGTTTTCCTTTTTTACGCTGTCAGGAATGAAGATTAAAACAAACCAAAATATTTAATTTTTATCGATTGTCCATAGTGAAACAGAAGCTTTGCTAGATCAGAAAAAGGGTGACCGCTTGTTTCATTTATTTCAGAACTTTAAATCAAAAAGACAATTCTTATCTTTATTTAATTGGCCCATTTATGCTTTTTATAATTTATGCTTGTTTTACAGGACATTATAAATTGACACACAATGTACATGTAGCCCCTGACCAGAAGGCCCCTGAAGGAACTTTGTGTTATTGAATTATTGGTCTATACTGGTTGCATACCACAAATGTACAGTGGAGAATCTGTTATTCTTTCCCAATAAACGCGTTTACGTTAAAACTATTATTTCTATTGCAAACAGTTTGGAGCCAGATCAGACGCCGGGAAACCCGGCGTCTGATCAGGCTCCAAACTGTTTGCCACCAAGATAAACAAGAATTATCAGAATTGTCCAAAAGTTTGTTTTTTCTACGTTTTAGTGCTTTGCGTTTGCGTACGTTTGCGTTTAAACGGGAAAGAATAACAGATTCTCCACTGTACTCTGCAAAGTCATTAAAGGACATGTATACTATAGTTACTATGGTTCAGTGGGATTATACCACAAAAGAAGCTTATTTTGATTGGTCGTAAGAGTGGAGATTGTGGTGTACATGTAGGTGTTTGGTGAAGGTGAGAAGACTTTATTCTTTCCAGTTTAAACGCAAACGCAATCTAATAAAATGTAGAAAATGACATTTTGTTTACAATTCTGCCTAATCATATTAATCTGAGTGGCAAACAGTTTGGAGCCAGATCAGACGCCGGGTAACCCGGCGTCTGATCTGGCTCCAAACTGTTTGTAATAGAAAAACTAGTTTTAGCTTGAACGCGTTTATTTGGAAAGAATGACATAATATCCATTGTATCATCTCTTTCTCTAGATATGTATGCTTAAACATACCTGATTGAGCGACTCATCTTTTCGTAAGTCATCTTTGTTCGATTGTTCTTTCGCGCACCCCAAAGCGAAGCTGCCGTTTCTGATTGGACAACCCGGAAGATCCCTTCATCTTCGTTCTCCCACTTTATCACTGAAGGGCAGTACCGTGGGTCAGCCAGAACGTCCCGGATGAACTCCCACAGGTGATACACTTTTGATACTGTACACAAAAATATAGTAAACCAAAATTCAAAATACTGTAGAAAACATGTTTCAATTATATTTTGGATCATTCCAAGTTTAAATGAAAATAAAATGCAATGTCTTTTAATTGTTAAAACTAGAACAAAAATAATGTCCACTGCCTGTCATTTATTCGTGGTCACGGAGGAGGGAATACCTTATTCTTTCCCGTTTAAACGTAAAAGAAACGCAAACGCACTGCAATAAAATGTAGGAAATGACAAATGTTTGACAATTCTGACAATTGTCTTTAATCTGAGTGGCAAACAGTTTGGAGCCAGATCAGACGCCGGGTGACTCAGAAACCGAGTCATCCGGCGTCTGCGGATCTGGCTCCAAACTTTTTATAAGTTTTAGTATCAATGTAAAGGCGTTTATTGGATTCTTCGTTATAAAAACAGAACAAACGGAATGCCTATTCATTAGAGGTTATGGATTCGGTTTAAATCTAAACATTCACATGTTATTAGTATACATTGACCTTTTTTTTTTAAAAAAAATTTCAGCCCCAAATCGGTCAGCTCTTTTATTTAGCCGTTTCATTTGGGCTTGTACTGTTTATTTATAGGTATGTCTGACATAAGTCTGCACGTGTTCCTGGGAGGGGGTGATCCTTATTACTTTGGTCAATGTAATATTTCAGATGATAGATATTTAAAGAGGATGCAGTTTAATTAAAACACATTCTTTACAGAAGGATTAAGATGCAAGGATAACTTGCATCAATTAACTACCCAAAATAAAAATACAATGAAAAGTCTACAAACTTCAAGCAGACTATAGAATGACAATGAAAGTGTTTGACGGTAATGCCGTCATGATGTCGGTGAAATGGTAAATGACGGAAATCCGATAAAATTACTCTTTCGTTTCAATCATTTCCCAAACAAATGTTTTTGTACGTTTGCATGTGTGTGTATATGTAACTATTTCTTGAAACACATACGAGCTGTGCCATGACAAAGCATGCCTTATTGCATTGCAACATTGTACAGACCAAGCACTGTTGTCATCTCAGTCTCTGTATCCGAGTTTGTTCTACACAACTAAATACCGTATATAATATTGCTAAAATGTAAAAACAATGCTTAAGATGACAGTGTATATTAAACCCAGCCGCCGCGTCTTTGACGCGGCTGCTGGTTTTGATCTACACTGTTTGTAATGCAATATAAGGCAGGTTTTGTCATGGTACGACTCAATTATGTTTAAACTAAAGGGCAAACGCTTTTGTGAACCATTTGTGAAGGAAATTATTCAATTTTTAAAGTTGAACGTCCTTCATGAGGTTGCTTATGTCGATCAATATCGGTACTCTACGGTGAGCAATCGTTATTCTCGACAACTGACGTACGCAATGAACAATTCTCGAGAATCGTTCGGTACTCATCGTTATTTGACGAGAATGGCCGTTCGGTAGATACGTATGGTACCGATATTGACCGACATTGGTTCGATCTCACTCGAGGAGTACTACAGTGGAGAAAAACGTTATTCTTTCCCGTTTAAACGCTAACGAAACGCAAATGCAAAGCACTAAAACGTAGAAAAGTACAAATTTTAGACAATTCTGACAATTCATGTTTATCTTTCTTGCAAACAGTTTGGAGCCTGATCAGACGCCGGGTTACCCGGCGTCTGATCTGGCTTCAAACTGTTTGTAATAGAAATAATAGTTTTAGCGTAAACGCGTTTATTGGGAAAGAAAAACGTTTTCTCCAGTGTATCTTTAAACACTTGAAAACTATATATTTTGATTGACTTCACTTGCCTTGTCCTTTTTTCCTCCCAGGTCGTTTTCTGTCTGTTTTATTACTACAACTTTTATCAGAGTCTTTTGAACTTATGCTCTCTGTTCCGCTATCGTTTTCGTCATCGGGTGACGTCACTGTTAGCGGGATATTTTGGCACTGACTAGAATAGTTTTGTTCCACTTTGACACGTGGCTCGGTGTCAAATGAATCTTCCAGTTCCATGGATTCTGGTGTTTTATAAGCAATGCAATCACTGTCATACACCACGGTGTCGAACTTTGCTACAATATTGTTCTTATGGACAGTAGTTGGCACAGCCTCGTTGTGGTTGTAATCCATTTCCGGTTTGTAAGGTATTTCAACTTCCGATTTGTACTGTATTTCGATTCCTGGTTTGTACTGTATGCTTGGGTCTGAAATAATTGAAACATAATACTATAGGCTGTTTTGATATTTGTCTTTGCTAACGAATATTGTACTTACTTAACCCTTTCTTCCCTGAAACTCTAGTTTTCAATTTACATGTAGTAGTTTAGTCCATTTTGGACATTTAGGGTTGAATTTTACAATATACATGTATGTCAATGACAAACAGTGAAGACCCTAAGGAGCCCTCTGATAAGGGTCTACACTGTTTGCATAGGACAAATGTACTCCTCACAGGTATGTTGATTGCAAATGACGCATATATAAAGCTACTGTAAATGTCTCGTGTGTTTATGTTCATGAGTTCCCATATAGGTAAGGCCTCTACTTTTCTTAGTATAGAAATAATTAGAGGCATAATGTGTTGTGAATACCAATTAAGCGCGGCCGTGCACGTAACGCGGGAAACGACGTCACATTGTTTTGTATATTATGAGATAGTAAGAAAGTAAGAAGAACGTTATAGATTACAATTAGTTAAGAAGACACAACGGTGCCGTGATCAGGATATATGTGAGATATTCTGTTTTCCATGCAGTGAGTCTAAAACTGGTCAATCAAGCGTGACAGATAATAAGGCGTATTTATGGAGTAACTGGTTAAAAAGTGAAGGATGACAATGTTACTACTGTAACGTATATTTATAGTAACGAGTAACGAATTGGATAATAAATATTTCAACTTTACATTAAGTTATCACTGAACAGATCTATCGAAATTTAAATGTTTACAAAAACAGAACGCACTCAAGCATGTGTGCTGAGCATTATAGTGTAGAATGCGTTATTATTTCCTAATTAACGCGTTTACGCTAAAATTATTATTTCCAATGCAAACAGTTTGGAGCCGCGTCTGATCAGGCTCCACACTGTTTGCTACTCAGAGTAAAACAAATAGAGTTGTAAACAATGCGTCTTTTCTATACTTTAAATGCAATGCATTTACGTTTCGTTTGCGTTAAAACGGGAAAAAATAACGTCTTCTACGTTGAAAGAATCACGTTTTCTCCACTGTATCTAGATACAAACTAGTTGTCACAAATTCGCCCATATATAGCGTGCTAATGCTTATCGGTAATTACATGTATACTGCATCCTTTTGAATTTGTATTATATTCCTTCAATTATTTAAATTTCAAAATAATTTCAAGATAAACCTTTTGGAAACCAAATACGGGTATCAAGAAAATTTGGATTCAGAAAAGACGAATTGTCATGTGACATCTTCTTGATCTAGATCTACATCTAAACGGTTACTGTGGACAACAAGATATTCTTTCGCAATACTAATAAGATAAAATATAGAAACTAAACTCAAATGCAAACCAATAGATAAAGTATAGAAACTGACAATTTCTTCAAAATATTAAAGATGTATTATACTCTGAGTGGCAAACAGTTTGGAACCTGATCAGACAGCGGGTTACCCGGCGACTGATCTGTCTTCAAATGTTTGCAAATGGCTCGGAATTGGCATCATGATTTTAGCAAAAACGTATCTGTTGAGAAAGAATACACCTTTTCCACTGTAGTAAAGGTGTACAGTGGAGAATCTGTTATTCTTTCCCAATAAACGCGTTTACGCTAAAACTATTATTTGCAGTGCAAACAGTTTGGAGCCAGATCAGACGCCGGGTAACCCGGCGTCTGATCAGGCTCCAAACTGTTTGCCACCAAGATAAACAAGAATTATCAGAATTGTCCAAAAGTTGTTCTTTTCTACGTTTTAGCGCTTTGCGTACGTTTGCGTTTAAACGGGAAAGAATAACAGATTCTCCACTGTAAATACCACACAAGTCGTGATGTTTGTAAAAAAAAAGAATACATGTACATGAAGAAAATTTAAAACGAGTAGATCAATGGACTGATTAACCACAATATAGGATGCATGCAGGCGACTTCGTAAACAGTTTGTATCCTGATTATGTGGACACCGGTATCAATTTCTCAGTAAAATGCAAGCCTTCAATTCATTTGACCCAAATAACGAGTACCATTGTTCTTTATTACCAACAGTATACCTGCAAGGAGTACCCTTGTCCTATTCTGAACACAGGGAGCCCTCTGATCAAAGTCTTTACTGGTAGTTGTTTATTATTTAATTGTAAACAACTGGACGTATAAATCAGAAACTGTTGTGTCTATTCAAGTTTATGACTTTGAACACATATTGGACATATTTATACAGTGGAGAAAACGTTATTATTTCCCAATAAACGCGTTTACGCTAAAACTATTATTTGCAGTGCAAATTGTTTGGTGCCAGATCAGACGCCGGGTAACCCGGCGTCTGATCAGGCTTCAAACTATTTGCCACCAAGATTAACATGAATTATCAGAATTGTCCAAAAGTTGCACTTTTCTACGTTTTAGTGCTTTGCGTTTGCGTACGTTTGTGTTTAAACGGGAAAGAATAACGTTGTCTCCACTGTATCAGTATCAACGCAGACGATAATAACGACACAAAACCCTTTCATTGATATTTGCAAACAGTTTGAATCCTGATCATACACCGCGTAACGCGGTGTCTGATCAGCATCCAAACTTTTTGACACTCATTTCAATGTTTCCTGAGCAGACGATAAACGATATTGACGTCACGATGTCAGTGAAAGTGTTATAGCAGTCGACTGAAGTATGACGTCGATAGATTTAACAGATTACATGATAGTCGCTAAAGCATGAACAGCCATAACTTACACTCCTTAACAAGGATATGTCAATTTTCTATAATTACTCAGACAAAAAGTCGATATATTTCTTAAAACATACATTAACCAAACACTATATGTACCATGCACGACTTCTCTTGTATTTGAGAACAGTTTGGATCCAGACTAGATGCTGTGTAACTCGGCGTTTGAACATAATCCAACCCTGTTTGACACTCATACTTTATCGATCCAAAATGCATAAAATCTTAAATTGAGACATAAGAGCAGACGATAATTTTACAGCAGGAGGCATTCGGCTGACAGTGAATGGGTTACAGTGGAGAATCTGTTATTCTTTCCCGTTTAAACGCAAACGTACGCAAACGCAAAGCACTAAAACGTAGAAAAGAACAACTTTTGGACAATTCTGATAATTCTTGTTTATCTTGGTGGCAAACAGTTTGGAGCCTGATCAGACGCCGGGTTACCCGGCGTCTGATCTGGTTCCAATCTGTTTGCACTGTAAATAATAGTTTTAGCGTAAACGCGTTTATTGGGAAAGAATAACACATTCTCCACTGTAGGAAAGGTAATGGATGGTTTTATTAAGATTATAATCCTGTCGTACATCTATATACTAATTTTAGGAATTGTTGATTCATAGTGTTCACTAAAAATCATTCTTTTCTTGGAAATGTGTTTAACAGAAAAACGTTACAGTGGTGAAGACGTTAAACGCATAGCAATAAAATGTTAAGAATTGGTAATCTGGCGTATGATCAGTCTCAAAACTGTTTGCCATCCAAAAGAAAATAAATCGTCAATATTTTTAATATAGTTGTCATTTTCCACAATATATTGTATTGCGTTTGCGATTAGTTTCGTTTAGCTCTTAACGACATAGCTAGTTTTGAAGTGGCTGAATAAATTAGATGCTCCGAAAGGCGCTTCTATGGGGGAAAGGGGTTAACGGAACATTATAGTGTCTTCTCCACGATACATGTTACAGTGGAGAATGTGTTATTCTTTCCCAATAAACGCGTTTACGCTAAAACTATTATTTACAGTGCAAACAGATTGGAGCCAGATCAGACGCCGGGTAACCCGGCGTCTAATCAGGCTCCAAACAGTTTGTCACCAAGATAAACAAGAATTATCAGAAGTGTCCAAAAGTTGTTCTTTTCTACGTTTTAGTGCTTTGCGTTTGCGTTTAAACGGGAAAGAATAATAGCTTCTCCACTGTAAAGTTTGAGATCCGCGCATGCAACTGAGTATTATTTTGGTAAACTGGCGATAGAAGCAAGACAAAAATAAAAAAAAAGTTAAAAAAAAAAGAGTTTCTGTTGATTTCCTTTCTGTCCTGCTTTACACGATGAACCTCTCAATGATATAATTAAAAGTAGTTATATTAGTAGGTTTTCAATTTAATGCAAAACATGACTGTGTGTCACGTGGTTTTCAGTCTGATTCAACACTGGGTTACCCAGCGTCTGATCTGGCTCAAAACGGTTTGCTGTGTATGTCAGTTCTATGGGGTACAAACAAATGTGATGGGGAAAACATCATTACCATAAGCACTTCATTGCACAGAACCACAGGTACTTTACACATAGGTCTAGATCTATTACAGAATTTTTTTATTTTGTAATACATCTAGATCTATGTGTCAAGTACCTGTGGCACAGAACAAAATATATTATACATACCAATTCCAAGATTCGGTTCTAGTTTCACTCGCTGTGGTGAGTAAAATTGTCCGGTTTTGCTTAGATCTAATAAAACATTTTGTTCAATGTCATTTGGTTTCGGGACGCCGACTGGCGTCGCTGTCCCTCCACTGTAGTGTAGGTAGCTGTTGTTGGTGTACCCGACCAGGCCCACTTGATTGATATCAAAGATGGCGTTGGTCAGACTGGATGGAATGTGCGCACGGGTAAGGTTGACGGTTGTGCTGTGGGGTTCCTGGTTTGAATCCCTCTTGGAGAGATCGAGTGTTCCATGGTGGCTCAGGTCCATGTTCTCATTTCCAGATTCTGGAAGTAAACGAATGTTACATGTAAATAGTGTTAACTAAGTTTAATACCGAAAGAACAAAATTAGAAATTACTATATGGTCAAAGGTTATAAAGCATTTTATTTGAGTTTGAGATAGTTCTCAAGCATTTGAATGGTCGGATTTGAGCAGAGCTCAAATCTGACCTATCAAATGCTTAAGAACGATCTCAGACTCAATTCAATCCTTGTATAACATTGGACCAAGGAATGTCCAGCTCAACACTGACCAATCAAATGCTTTACAGTGGAGAAAACGGTATTCTTTCCCAATAAACGCGCCTACGCTAAAACTATTATTTCCATTGCAAATCGTTTGGAGTCAGATCAGACGCCGGGTAACCCGGCGTCTGATCAGGCTCCAATCTATGCGCCACCAAGATAAACATAAGTTATCAGAATTGTCAAAAAGTTGAACTTTTCTACGTTTTAGTGTATGCGTTTCGTTTCCGTTTAAACGGGAAAGAATAACGTTTTCTCCACTGTAGATCGATCTCAGACTCAACTCAAGAGTTTAATAACAGTGGGCCTATAGGAAAGTGCAATATAAACGATCATAAAACCATAGAGAGTGAATATAACAAGGGCATTCCCCCACCCCAAAATATGGCAATATGATAACCTATCTACGACGAGGAAGTTCAAATTTTAGTGTATTTGAACTTACAATCTTTTCATAACCTTAACACATTTCGTCCCCTACTTCAAATGGACAATTTCCAGTTTCCATTTTAGCCGAGTCTATTTGTGACTATTAAGAGTTGTTTTTTGTCAATGTATTGTAATATTACAAACAGGGCAGACCTTGATTAGAGGGTTCTTTTAGGAGCCCTCTGATGTGGGTCTTTAACCCTTTCCCCCATAGAAGCGACTTTTAGCGTATTTAATTTATTCCTCCGCTAAAGAAAATAGTTCCAGTTTATACCCTCATGAACAATTACCATTACAAATATTTTATATAGCCTAGCAGATTTTAGCTTAAAGCAGGCTGAAAGTAAAGCAGAATGTGCCTTAAGGCACATTCTGCTTTTACTTTCAACCTGCTTTAAGTGGCCACATGTCTTCAAAACTAGAAGCAGGCTATGAGGTAAAGGGTTAAGGCGTCATTGAGAGTGAAAGGTTAATGCAGGTTGCTGTATAAGGCAGAACACAAGCATAGTCAAGAGGAGGTTATTCTTTGCAAATAACGAATGTATGCTAAACAATGTCCAATGCAAACAGTTTGTATAAAGTTGACACTTGTCTTTAAGCCTACCCTTGTACACGTACCATGTTAGGAAACGTCACTAACCCATTAATGTCAGGATACATGTATTGCAATGAACAGTAGCAAACAGTGTAGAACCTGATGAAACGTTACGATTCGCATTTTCATTAATTATTTGCCTACATGTACATGTATATAATAGCTGATACTCTTCGAACAGATGGGATTTTAAACCAATCAAAGCAAACAAAGATATACCATTCATTAAAACAATATAAAACACAATACAAAAATGCCAAGAAAAAGATTTTAAAATAATCTTCAATTGTAATAGAATTTATGTTAGAAAGCACCGATTCAGGACCTTCAGCAACACTCGCAACATGTACATGTATCTAAATAAAGAACATTTAGCAAATGTACGTGTAGCAATATAATGACCGCCCACCTGTAAGAATATACCTGATTCCACGTTAAGCCAGTCTTTTATACAGAAAGTTACTCCTCTTTATATGACCACAGCCTATTCAAGGAAACGACCAGCGATAAATGGTTGTTTGCAATTATTTCAGGTTTTTGTAGTGCCTGTTTTGAGACACTTCCTTGTGTGCTTACCGGCATGTTATAGCTTGTTGATAAAAGTTGTGTGAGTATAGTCGAAACCCGATTAATTCGAACTCGCGTTACTTCGATCATACCCATATTTTAAAGTTAAAACGTGGCTTAGCCACGTTTTAAATTTGAAATACGGATATGTTCGACTAATGCGAGATCTCGTTATCAAAATAAGACTTATGACATACTGGTAAATTCGATTTAAGCGAGTTCGAAGTATCGAGTTTCGGCTGTATTTGCGAATACATGTTCAACACACTCTTCCTTCTTATAAGGCCATAATCAAGAAAATAGCAACTATAGTATCAGTGGTATGTGGAAACTTAAAGCAAAATGTAAGTAAGCAGAAAGCTCCTACAGGAGCTTTCTGCTTAACTTAGAAACTTGCTTTAAGCAGCTAATTGCACATGCATTAAATAAGCAGCAAGTTTTATGACATTGTTGCAGTTAAAATAATGTTACATGAACCTGCAGTGTAGTAAACATTATTCTTTACCAATGAACGCGTTTACGCTAAATGCAAACCGTTCGGAGCCAGATCAGACACCGGGTAACCCGGCGTCTGATCAGGCTCCAAACTGTTT
Organism: Gari tellinella; assembly: GCA_922989275.2. Taxonomy (NCBI): domain Eukaryota; kingdom Metazoa; phylum Mollusca; class Bivalvia; order Cardiida; family Psammobiidae; genus Gari; species Gari tellinella. The sequence goes on from OV277867.1 coordinate 40,871,708, forward strand.
GCCACCAAGATAAACATAAGTTATCAGAATTGTCAAAAAGTTGAACTTTTCTACGTTTTAGTGCTTTGCGTTTGCGTTTCGTTTGCGTTTAAACGGGAAAGAATAACGTTTTCTCCAATGTATGTATTTCTGTTTACCTTAGTCTTTTATGTAGTCACAGGTTTCCTTAAATCATACTAGTTCCAATACAGAATGTGTCTTTTGTTGTAAAAGACAAGGAAGTGAAATCAAGTTAAAGCTGATTGGCGACAACCAATGTGGAAGCCGGGGGCATACATGAAGTTGGCCAACGAAAAGTCGCCATGTGTTCGATAAAGCAAGTATATTTATTGGTTGTGTTTAGCCAAAGGAATAACCACACGGTTGCATACGGGACACGTCGGCTATTTCCGACAAGGTGGAACAAGAGAGTGTCGGAAATACTCGACACTTTCCGAATGTACACATTCGACTCATTTTATAATCGGTAAATTATTATGTTGATATTAAATAACTAGCAAGTTAACCATAACGGAAGCTATGCAAATCGATGTTACTTCACGAACCGCATAAAACAGTCAAACTATTTCATCTGAGACTGGCACAGAAAAAAAACAAATTTGCGACAATATCAACATTTGATATAAAATATGTAGTTTTATAAATTGATTTATAACCCTTTATCCTTATAGCCCGTTTTTAGTTTTTTATGATAAGTGTTTGCATTTAGCATGCTTAAAGAAAAACAAAAAACTCCTTTGGAGCTCTTTGCTTTTCATTACAGGTTGCTTTTAGACTATGATATTAGTCTATCATATTGCATAAAACATGCCAACATATTTCTAGTGAACCATTGATTCTATGGACGCAACATTTTGTTCCGCAATTAATGTAAAAGTCAATAAACTTTTTTTTTAATCTGTCGGCCTATGGATATTTGCATGGATTACAACCGGAACATGCCAATAAAATCTTTTCAAAAGCCCTCTTGTACGATCTGCAGATCAATAGACGCCAATATTACCAGTAACATTATTTTCTTCCTTGTTTTGTTCAATGGAACAGCAAACAAAACGCTTGCTACAGTAACCCTAATACAATGGACAAAACGTTATTCTTTCCCGTTTAAACGCAAACGAAACGCAAACGCAGTGTATTAAAATGGGTAAAATGACACGTTTTTGACAATTTTGACGACTCATTCTAAAGAGAGTGACAAACAGTTTGGAGCCTGATCAGACGCCGGGTTACCCGGCGTCTGATCTGGCTCCAAACTGTTTGCAATGGAAATAATAGTTTTAGCGTAAACGCGTTTATTTGGAAAGAATAACGTTTTCTCCACTATACAACACGACTTCTATATCAGTGTTGACGTAGATAACTGTTTAAAGCAAAATGAAAATAAAGCAAAATGCAAGTAAAGGAGCTTTGTGTTTGATTTTCCACTTGCTTTAAGCAGGCAATCGCGTTAACATGAAAGATAAAGCCTCTATAAAATCAACCTCATTTTAGTCGAACATATCCACATTTTAAAGTTAAAACGTAACTTTGAAATAAGGTATGATCGACTTTAGGAGGTTCGAAATAATGAATTTTAATTGTAGAAACACGTGCTATATTGACTGCAGCGAATTCGAGATAAGGAATTTCGACTGTATTTTCATGTAATTAGTCATTCCAGCGGGGTTTAACTGTAATATGTTTCTGGCAGAAGTGGGCATGTACAGTAACTGTACACGCATGCACAGTCTCTTTAATGTTTTGTGTCCATTGTCAAAAGGTTTATACTTAATTTAATCTTAAGAAAGGGTTTGGACACGTTACGGGACTGTTTTGTAATTCTTGGACTCGAGTAAATATATCAACTATTAACATGCTTAAGCGAGACTAAACGGTTTGGGCCCTGTTTAGGCGACAATGAACCAACAATCCTGTTTCTAAGTGCATACATAAATTTCAGCTATTTTATTACTACATGTAATATATAAGAATACATTTAAAGATATTTCTCAAAAGAACATTTTTTGGAGCCGACGATACTTTAGTATGCTATGGGTTAAGGTAAGATACAAAGTCTGAGATGTATTGGTTCAGCGTTTCTTAACGGCATGATAAGAGTCGGGGATTTTTCATGTTCTAACGACAGATTGCTTGAAATGCTATATATATCATTTGTACTATAGGCAAACGTCGACGTCTCCAACTCGCTATGTCGACAATATTCATATTTCAATGTTAAAACGTGGCTAAGCCACGTTTTAACATTGAAATAAGAATATTTCGACTTAAGCTATGCAGAATAATCAAATTAAACTGAAGAAATACGGGGAAATCATATTAAGCAAATTTGAGATTACGAAGTCTTACAGTATTTCATGCCAAATTAAACAGCATTCTTTGACGTTGAGGCGCACTGCATGTTTTGTCTAGGCTGTTCATTCTCGACACTGAAACACATGTACGTCCAAACTTAAATGTTCAACAGCGTTTAGACACATATACACGTAAGAATACGGTTTTCTTTGAGTAATGCGGCGTCTGGTCAAACTTATTATTGATACTTTGAAATACAAGAAAATTATAACATTTAGATACAATTGCAGGCCACATTTTACAACCAGGTGACATTATGGTACCGGATGAGTTGCATTGGTGTTATGACGTCAGTATAATAGCACTGATTAAATATTATATTACATGTAAGTACTACATGTACTGAACGACATTGTCTGTACTCCGTTTTCATATCTGATGGATGAAAACCATAGTAAGACCTACAGATTTACAATGGAAAATGGTTATGTAGTCCTCACTTTATGACCAATTGTCGACAAGTATTTGTTTTAATTGTAAATTGTATTATGTTAGCGTTCAGGTTTTTTTGCCATGACGTCATTAATTTTAAACAAATTGTCGTCTGTTCTATTTCTCAAATTTAAGTTTTAGGGAGCGTGACTGAAGAACTGTTGAAATGAGTGTCAAACAGTTTTGATCCTGGTCAGACGCTGCGTTATACGCGGCGTCTGATCAGGATCAAACACTGTTTGCAAATTACTATTTTATTCGAGGTAAGGCAGTAAAGTAAAGGGGTAAGGGAAGAACGAATAGAGTCTTCTCCACTGTTTTTAGCCTACTGATGTACTAGTATGTGTGAACTTTGGGCAAGCATGCATTTGAATAACGTCCTGTTGACAATGACGTAAATAGTAAAATATCGCTACACGTGAAAAAACGAGACCACATAACCCATTCACTACCAAAATACCGTCTGCTTATAAATGCATTATCGTCAGCGCCTAATGCTGTTTTGTTCTTCGTTTAAATCGAGAATTCATGCATTTGACTGATGAAATGCATCGATACAAATGTCAAAGTGTTTGGATCAAGATCAGACGCCGAGTTACTCGGCGTATGATCTGGATCAAAACTGTTTGCATATGTGAGTGTAATTAATTTTGACGGTGAAGGAGTGCTTACACTCCTCTGCAATAAAGACAGTAACATGTATTTACTTCCTTGTTACTGTGCGTCAACGAAACACTCTAACGCTTTCCTCCCTTACAGTGGAGAAAACATTATTCTTTCCCGTTTAAACGCAAACGTATTGCAATAAAATGAAGAAAATGACAACTGTTTGACAATTCTGAATGTTGATTTTGACCTGGATGACAAACAGTTTTCAGCCTGATCAGACGCCGGGATACCCGGCGTCTGATCTGGCTCCAAACTGTTTGCAATGGGAATAATAGGTTTAGCGTAAACGCGTTTATTGTGAAAGAAAAATGTTTTCTCCACAATCGACAATACATTCAAATGGACAATTCTAATATACAATTTCCAGATAAGTCTAATCCATTTTTTATTATCAAGTGTTGATATTAACCCATTACCTGATAGACTGTTTCTAGTTTTGAAAATAGGTGACTATTTAAAACAGGTTGAAAGTAAAGCAGAATGCGCCATATGGCGCATTCTGCTTTACTTTCAGCCTGATTTAAGCTATTACCTACTAGAATAAGGAAAGTATTAAATATGACACAAATTCATTACGGTATATATTGGAACTATTTTCTTCAGCGGATGAATAAAATGCATGTGCTAAAAGTCGCTTCTATAAGGGAAAGGGTTAACAATATACTGCAAAATGACAAACAGTACAGAACCTCATCAGAGATATCCTTTAAGAACCCATCTGGTCAGGGTATACACTGTTTACACATAACAAGTGTACTTTTCACAGGTACACTGTTTGTTAATGACGAATATACTCGTCGCTAGGGTTCAATGTGTAAATCCGTATCTACCGTTTACAAATGCTCAGGTTCCGAACTTTTGTCACTCAGATTTTGACAAATCTACATTATTGTTTTGTTTTTTTTTCTTTTAAAAAAATCTCGTTTTCTACATTAAGCTTCAATGCGTTTCATTTAAACTTTATGAATGGTGCCGTCCCTACTCATGCGAATACTCAAAGATTGTGCCAACATACAGCTACATGATCAGTCAGGATGAAAGTTAATAAGAAAGTTGTATGAAGCTTTCTGCTTGATTTTTAGCTTTCTTTTTATATCATCACCAGACTGTATTGTCGAAAATATGATTTGTTGTGTAGTAGCAATCGTTTTCGTTATAACATGAACATGTACTTGGTGACAAAAAATTGTACTATTACGAGTGCGTACGGCAAATGTGTTTGCATTGTCGAAATGCATACTTAATTTAGTCTGAAGAATAAGACGATACAGTGGAGAAAACGTTATTCTTTTAATTGCAAACGAAACGCAAACACAAAGCATTAAAACGTAGAAAAGTTCAACTTTTGGACAATTCTGATAACTTCTGTTTATCTTGATGGCAAACAGTTTGGAGCCTGATCAGGCTCCAAACTATTTCCAATTGAAATAATAGATTTAGCATAAACGCGTTTATTGGGTAAGAATAACGTTTTCTCCACTGTATATATAACATGACCACGCAGTACTGTTATGGAAATCGTACTATTTTCTCGTTTGAACGAATCCAAACGCAAACGGAATTCCAACAACTCGTGAATATTTCTATACACTACAAACAGTGTAGACTCTAATCAGTGTATGCCAATATCATATGTCTAAGATACCATTTCCATTAATGCTGCAAACAGTGTAGACCCTTATTAGACGCCACGTTGTAAACGAAGCGTCTGATCATAGTCTACACTGTATGCTTGGTTCAAGTATCAATTTTAACGTGGCTCGACTCAGATAAAATAAGACATATTCACGGTATCATGCGGCGATCATTTAGACGTTAACCCTTTACCCCATAGCCTGCTTTACACCATAGCCTGCTTTACACCATAGCCTGTTTCTAGTTTTGAATACACGTGACTACTTATAGCAGGTTGAAAAGTAAAGCAGAATGTTCCTTAAGGCACATTCTGCTTTACTTTCAGCCGGCTTCAATGTTCCATCTGCTAGAATATGGAAAATGTTTCTTATAAGTCATATTCTGACTGATTAAATTGGAACTATTTTCTTTAGCGGAGGAATAAATTAAATGTGCAAAAGAGCGCTTCTATGGGGGAAAAGGGTTTAGAGTCACTTGTTTACCGTTCAAGTGGGAAGAGCAGTATTCTGACACTTAACCATGTAACTATACACCTACGCTACAAAACACGTTGCTTGTCCAAAACACAAAGAAATCGTGACTTTCAGTGAATGCCTGCACCCTTTCCTCGTTATAGCCGCTTACATAGGACTTTGTAAAACGGTTTGTATCCACATCAGAAGCCGAGCTGAGTGGATATGATTTCGACATGTCTTCAGTGATTTTGCTTCAAATCTATAGTTTTGAAATAATAGTTCAGGCCTCAGTGTTTAAGCAGACGTTAACATGACGTTGAAATGGTTAACGCACCTAATCACAGTAGAGACTCTGTTATTCTTTCCCAATAAACGCGTTTACGCTAAAACTTTTATTTGCAGTGCAAACAGTTTGGAGCCAGATCAGACGCCGGGTAACCCGGCGTCTGATCAGGCTCCAAGCTGTTTGCCACCAAGATAAATATGAAATATCAGAATTGTCCAAAAGTTGTTCTTTTCTACGTTTTAGTGCTTTGCGTTTGCGTACGTTTGCGTTTAAACGGGAAAGAATAACAGATTCTCCACTGTATAAGTTTCTCTAACCTTAAGTACCCGGTAGCCCTTTACGTCACAAGTTTATGCTTAAACTTTGCGTATGCATTTAATATGTGCAAAACAAGTTATTTACCAAAATCGACGTAGAATCTAATATTTGTCTGAAACATAATACTTAACATAACACTGGATTTAAAAAAAAATATTCATGTAAACGGTTTCAACCCAAACCATAGTTCCGTTTGCTATTTTAATCTCGCTTTTCAAACTTAAGCTTAACATTTTTACTGCAATGGATGACTAAAAACAATTTTTTAAGCAATTTGGATCAAGATCAGACGCTGCATAACGCGGCGTCTGATCTAGATTCAAACTGTTTGACAGTTTGAATCTGGCATAAAATTGCATACAACAAATTTTAGCAGACGATAATTTGTCAACGAAATGGTTTAATTTGGCAGTAAAATGGGTAAAAGCAGCAAGGCCGGTTTTGATCCTAACAGATTGACGAGTTCGTTCAAGATTCAGCAGTTTGACACGTTTTTAACAAAACTGATGTAAAATGCAGAATGCATTCTATATGCCAATATTACAACAGATTTTTGTTACATGTAATAACAGAACAAGAGTTTTAGAGACGTTAAGCTTAGATAAGCAGTATAAAGGTGTTTGGTAGATCGTATACAATGACTTCTTTTTTAAAAGAGGGGGGAAAACTAGCAGGTGATTTGCATGTATTAAAGGAAACACCCAGTTTTACTTCCTGCCCTAAACATTCATTGATGACATAGGCAATTTAGGTTTAAGAATGAAGAGCTTGATCTCTTACGTCAGTAGCATTCTTTAAGACTCTGACAAGGCCGACGACACTGACATTTGCAAATACAGTTTTGATACTGATCACCATTCCTTCTGTTTGACACTCATACAAATGTTTCTTAAGTAAGAAATGCATAAAATTTCAAACTCAAAGGTAAAGACAGACATGAACTGAAGCAATGAACTGAATTTTCTGGCGTTTATATTTACATTATATTCGCTGTAATTTCTAATATTAAATGAACATTTTATTACATTGTAGGATGCATGTATGTTTAATCCATATTAGAGCTTGTTAACACGAATAATGTGTACCCTGATAGGAACAGCCCTAGCTGCATTACTCAGGCAACGAAACATAATGATTCGCGGAGAGCAGATCCATAACCTCGACTCCTCTGCGCAAGATATCGAAAAGTCCCGCCCCTAGAAAAAATGCGTCTATAAGAATTAAACGTCAATTTGTTCAATGTAATTGAACGGGGCGAATGTAAAAATTGGGAAAGAAAAGACCAGGTGGTAGCTCATTGAATTTTTTCAGTAATATAGAAATACATTGGCATATGCTTCTGTTGCACAAGAGTAAAACTATACAAGGGTTGTGCAATAATGCTAACCATACACATATGAAATACATGTATACGTTACAGGGATAATCAGGGAATACGTGAAATCACTGAAAAATCAAGGATTTCACGAAAACACTAAATCTCCCAGGGAAAAGGCGTAATTTTGAAGCTTTTCGTAGAATTTTTATGAATATTTGGCAGATACTTTTGGTTGAAGTAATGAATCTCACCTTGTTTAGTTCATTAAGTTCAAAGGCAAGTACCACGCTATGAAACATTTTGTTTACCTTATTAACAAGACAGATGTCTTGGTTTTTTAATTTTCCTGGCTTATATACATACTGTTTACTTATTTTTATTCACTTGTGCAAGAAATCATTAGACCATGGTATTTCAAGAAAGAATGATGTTTTAAACCAAAAGAAATGTCATGATTGTCCCTGATAACATATTATGTACATGTATACATGCACAGTCATTAAATGACATCCGGAACAGTCATTTAAAAATTAATCACGCTACGGACAAATTTGTTATGACTGCTGCAAACGGTTTGGGGCAGGTGTAACTCGGCTTCTCATCTGGACCCAAAATGTTTGACACCGTTATACATTGTCTGAAAACAATTCCGATCAGTAAAATGTGCAGACGATAATTGCATAGCGTGGTATGGGTTAAGAGGACTAATCAATGACGCCACATCATGCACTTTAAAACAATGGTTAATATGTTCTATTTTTGCTTAACAATGGTAAAACAGTCAAGCGGTCTTCTTTTAGCAATTCTTATTTGTATGTTGTCAAGGTTGGGTACATGTATGAAGTAAATTATTAAAAACATGTACAGTGGGAAATCTGTTATTCTTTCCCGTTTAAACGCAAACGTACGCAAACGCAAAGCACTAAAACGTAGAAAAGAACAACTTTTGGACAATTCTGATAATTCTTGTTTATCTTGGTGGCAAACAGTTTGGAGCCTGATCAGACGCCGGGTTACTCGGCGTCTGATCTGGCTCCAAACTGTTTGCACAGCAAATAATAGTTTTAGCGTAAACGCGTTTATTGGGAAAAAATAACACATTCTCCACTGTATGTTACATGGGAGAAGACGTTACTCTTCCCGTCTGAGTGGCAAACAGTTTGGAGCATGGTCAGACGTCGTATTACACCGCGTCTTACGTGTAGTTGAAGTCAATCTGTTTGCGGGTGATATTGAAGACACACTAAACAATGAAAGGGGTTAGATTAAACACTTATCTGAAAACTAATATCGTGTTTGAACTGTTTACTTATGGCTAGTCCTTAGTTTGCCTTTCTCATTAAAATGATGCTCAAATAGCACCATGTACTTTAAACTACACGTGTATTTGAATCTCGATAAATCTGAAGTTCGTTTAAACCGAACATACCCGTATTTCAAAATTAACACGTTGTAGAGTAACTACATGTATACAGTGGAGAAAACGTTATTCTTTCCCAAATAAACGCGTTTACGCTAAAACTATATTTTCTATTGCAAACAGTTCGGGGCCAGGTCAGACGCCGGGTATCCCGGCGTCTGATCAGGCTACAAACTGTTTGCCACCAAGATAAACATAAATTATCAGAATTGTCCAAAAGTTGTACTTCCTACGTATACATTAGTGCTTTGCGTTTGTGTTTCGTTTGCGTTTAAACGGCAAAGAATAACGTTTTCTAAACTGTATGTATAGTAAAATGAATTATCAGTATTTTAAAAGGTGGTTAATTCCAATCTGTTATTGCATTTCTTGTTTGTGGGAAAGAATGACTCCCTCTCCACTGTACATCTTATCAGGCGATCAGGACTGTTTATTGTTGACAAACATTTATTTGTTTTTTCAAAACTCACATTGTAAACTGTAAACATATCAGAAATTTGAATTCATGCCCAAACTAAGGCAACCGTAATCAGATACTTGAGACTAAACACCCGAGCTGATCTAATTTAATTCCACTTTCACCAAGGGTGCAAACCGAGCGTGAGAAGATGACATCGACATTAGCCCATTAACCATAGCCTTTGCTAGTTTTAAAGACAAGTGACCACTTAAAGCAGGTTGAAAATAAAGCAGAATGCGTCTTAAGGCGCATTCTGCTATACTTTCAGCATGCTTTAAGCAACCATCTGATAGGATAGAGAAAATATTCTTATGGTACATAATTCATTACTGTACAAAGTCATCGAAAACAAACGTTTTTTAACACATTCAATCCTAGCGACGAGTATACCCGTCATTAACAAACAGAGTACCTGTGAGGAGTACATGTGCCATATGCAGACAGTGTAGATCCAGATCAGAGGGCTCATACTAGAGCCCTCTGATCATGATCTACATTGTTTGTTATTTTACAACATGTTGCAGAAGAAAACCCATAAATAGTCAAAAATGGACTAGACTTAATTAGAAATTGGAATTGTCCATTAAAAGTTTCAGGGGTCAGTCACTAAGCGATTGATAGGAGGGTAGGGAAAATGTGCACATGTACGTTATGCTGCCCGTCTTACAAACAATATTCTTCTGGTGTACAGTATCATATTTTATTATACAATTAGATATTAATATACCACTTCAATATTGGCTTTTAAGCATATTATGATTTACAGCGTCCTAAAGAGTAAACTATCGAGACAAGTTCTCCATTTGCATTGGACACGTTACAGTGTTGAGTGTGTTATTCTTTACCGTTTAAACGCAAACGAAATGCAAAAGCATTGCACTAAACTTTAGAAAATTATAATTCTGTGAAACTTCTTTATAAGTTAATATCAGTGGCAAACAATTTGGTGCCTGATCCAACTACAGTTAAACCTCTCTTTTACGACCACTAAAACGAAGGCTTAGTGATTGTTTAAAATACGGATGACCGCTTAAAGCAAGGTGACAGTAAAACAGAAAGTTCCTAAAGTAAACAGGAAAGAATAACGTCTTCTCTACTGCACTGAGTGTTATATCATGGATGAGGTGTACAGTGGAGAATGTGTTATTCTTTCCCAATAAACGCGTTTACGCTAAAACTATTATTTGCAGTGCAAACAGTTTGGAGCCAGATCAGACGCCGAGTAACCCGGCGTCTGATCAGGCTCCAAACGGTTTGCCACCAAGATAAACATGAAATATCAGAATTGTCCAAAAGTTGCTCTTTTCTACGTTTTAGCGCTTTGCGTTTGCGTACGTTTGCGTTTAAACGGGAAAGAATAACAGATTCTCCACTGTATATTTATTATAAACAGCCTGGCATTCAAACGATCTCATTGGTTACCATAATTTATGATACAATAAGATATATGATTATTACCACTTCAATATTGACTTATAACCCATGATCAATGAGACATTAGTCTCAATATCCTATAGAAAACGCCATCGAAACACGTGCTCAGCATGCTCTTGGCAAGTGACGTAATTTATTGTCGCCCAGGAATTAATGTACATGTAACCCCCCCCCCCCCCTCCCCCGTCACACACATATCCGGACGCGCACAGATATCTGTGGAAAGACATGTCTATTATACACAGTTCTTTAACAATGTACACACAGTACTGAACCATATTAAATTAAATTGATAATCGCATGCGAATTGCCATCGAATTGCCATCGAATCGCAATCAAACCGGGCGCTTCAAAAAGCAAACTGTGCACTTGAGTCGTTTCACGCGATTTTCAAAAACAGTTGTGACGAAAATAGAATCGAAAAACATAAAGGAAGGCATATTTGCGAATATTTGTGAGATACAAAATATAGGCAAACTTAACGCGTTAATTGCGTTGGAAAATGTTCACAAGCGAATTACCATCGAATTGCAAGCGAATTACCATCGAATTGCAAGCGAATCGCAATTTTTTTAATTTAATAAGGTTCAGTACTATTCAGTATCATTGATTCAATCCAAAGTACAGTCGAACTTCGATATCTCGAAGTCGGTTTTGTCCAATATTCCCGTATTTCAAGGTTAAAACGTGGCTAAGCCACGTTTTTACTTTGAAATATGGGTATGTTCGACTTAAACCGAACATGAAATAATGCAGTTCATATGTCGAACTATCTGATAGTTCGAGTTAAACGAGTTCGAAATATCGAATTTCGACTGTAGTATTATATGATTCCATTTGAAATTATATGAAACGAACACTCCTTTATAAGATTCCAGTCGAACAACTGTCCTTAACCCCATCACTGCCGTGACGTCATCAATTAAAAAACAAATGTCGTCTGCTTTTGTTTCTAAAATTCAACTTTGGGGTATTTTGATACCAGAAAAATTAAAATGAGTGGCAATCAGTTTGGAATCTGATCAGACGCCGCGTGAAGGGGTTAAATTGAACCAACGTATCCATATATCAATCAAAGTAGCATCATATGATTTCATTTTGACATTACGTGTACATGTAAATGAAATGAAAATTCCTTTGTATAATTCCAGTCAAATCATCAGAATTCAAAAAGGTGTAACTTTCTACATATAGTGTAGCATTACATTTACTTAAATGGTTATTCGTAGTTCCCACTGTAGTGTACATGTACATATAGGCTACCTTTCTATCTCTCATTAATTCATAGATTCCATTTCTTTGTCCCGTATTTTGAACCGAGCGTTAAAGTAGCCTAATTTGCAATCCAAATTGCACGGTACGCAAACCAGGAATCTAATTACATTGTACATTTGACATGTAGAAAATCGCGTTGCTTAGATACGTTTTAATGAAGTGGAAAATAGTGTCGGGTCTGATCAGACAATTATTTTTCAGACGTTTTTAACTCATTCACTGCCATGACGTCATTGATTTGAAACAATTGTCGTCTGCTTTTATTTCATAAATTCAAATTTTATGTATTTTGACTTGGGAAATATTGAAATGGATGTCGGACGCTGTGTTTTCTATTTCAACGAAACGCGCTTAAATAAAATGTGAAAATGACAGGTTCAGGTGGTTCTGCATAAATTGTTGATTTATTAAAATCTTGAGTCCAATCACACGCCGGGTTACCATTTGGGTATAAATTTTAGCATAAGCACGTTTATTTGAAATGAACAAGGTCTGAAACTCAATCCTCTTCTTTCGGCTGTATACCTAACATTAATCGTGACGCAACAATGTCGATCACTCACATGTACAAACAGTTTGGATTCAATTCATGCGTTGACTAACAAGGCTAACGAACAGAGTCCTAACCATTTAAATTATTTGACTCTAGCTTTCGTATTTCTTCTTTAAATGTTACAAAAAATTGAAATTTACAAACATATCAGACGTCAATTTAAGAGCAGACGAAAATAGATCAGTATACACTATACAGTAAAACCTCTCTATTACAATCACTAAAATTGTGTTCATTTTATGTGCCTAAGGCATGCATGTGGCTGCTTAAAGCAATGTGACAGTAAAACAAAAAGCTCATTTAGAAGCTTTCTGTTTGACTGCCACTTTGCTTTTAGCTGTAACCTGTCAATTATACAATCAATACGCCTTCTTTTTAGTGGTCGTACAATAGAGGTTTTACTGTACATTGCACTAGACATCTGTTGCATATACAGTGGGGAAAACGTTATTCTTTCCCAATAAACGCGTTTACGCAAAAACTATGATTTCTTTTACAAACAGTTTGGAGCCAGATCAGACGCCGGGTAACCCGGCGTCTGATCAGGCTCCAAACTTTTTGCCACCAAGATAAACATGAATTATCAGAATTGTCCAAACGTTGTACTTTTCTACGTTTTAGTGCTTTGCGTTTGCGTTTAGTTTGCGTTTAAACGGGAAAGAATAACGTTTTCTCCACTGTACAGATGTCAGTCAATAATCTGTAAAGGTTTCCAGGTATTCTATTTATAACACATGTACAAATTAATTTAGCATACATACAGTTTACATGTTTCTCAGAATAATGTACTACATATACATGTATAACAATTAACAATCTACATGCGCATGAAATATAATGCGGTTATTCGGGTTTTCCTTATTCTATACGCGAGTTTGTACATACAGTGGAGAATCTGTTATTCTTTCCCGTTTAAACGCAAACGCAAAACACTAAAACGTAGAAAAGAACAACTTTTGGACAATTCTGATAATTCTTGTTTATCTTGGTGGTAAACAGTTTGGAGCCAAACTGTTTGCACTGCAAATAATAGTTTTAGCGTAAACGCGTTTATTGGGAAAGAATAACAGATTCTCCACTGTAACTCTTTGACTCCTTCATGAAACTTTAAATGGTCATTGCAGTTTTCAGAACTGTTTGCAAATGCGCTTTATGACGTCACTGAGAGTAAAAGGGTTAAGTCGAGTTGATTTTTAAATATTGCAATAAAATTACAAAATCAACCCCAAATAGTCTGAAATGGACATGTTTTTGGAAATTGGAATTGTTCGTTAAAAGCTTCAGGGTTCAATGAGTCGATTACGCTAAACCTATTATTTCAAATGCAAACAGTTTGGAGCCATATCAGACGCCGGGTAAGCCGATCAGGCTCCAAATGTTTTGCCTCTCAGATTAAAATAAATGGCAAAATTGTCAAAACGTTGTCATTTCTACGTTTAAGTGCAATGCATTTGCGTTTTGTATAATAATGTTTGGCATAATGTATAACGTTTTCGCCATTGTAACACTAAAACCAATCCCTCTTTCGAGTGTTCGAAATAGCAGGTTTCACTGTACTAACTACAGTAGAACCTCTCTATTACGACCACTAAAATAAGGCTAATTGTCTGTATAAAAGACAGGTGACAGCTTAAAGCAATGTGAAAGTGAAACAGAAAGCTCCTATAGGAGCTTTCTGTTTCACTTTCACATTGTTTTAAGCAGTCACCTGTCTTAAAAGACTAATATTTGTCAAAATTTAGTGGTCGTAATAGAGAGGTTTTACTGTATTTCAACTGTTCCGCTTCATCAAAATTCGATCAAGTTCGACAAATCTATAAATACATGTACCCCCTCTAGCTACATAGCTAGTAATCACTCGCACGTGGTGTAGTCTAGTTTATATGAAGAAATGTCATTTCAAATTTCATGCGTAAATGGACTGCTACAATATTATTAAATAACAAGTTTCAATGTCTTGATTTAGTTTAAATCGGGAAACGCATTTTTTTCTTCGTTTTAAATGAAATGCAATACAGTGTAAACAAAAGCACCGCATACGGTTGTCAACGCTCGTCTGTTTTGTTATCCTAATAGGTTTCAGTGGAGAAAACGTTATTCTTTCCCCATTTAAACGCAAACGAAACGCAAACGTATTGCAATAAAATGAAGAAAATGACAACTATTTGACAATTTTGAATGTTGATTTTGACATGGATGACAAACAGTTTGGAGCCTGATCAGACGCCGGGTTACCCGGCGCCTGATCTGGCTCCAAACTGTTTGCAATGGGAATAATAGGTTTAGCGTAAACGCGTTTATTGGGAAAGAATTACGTTTTCTCTACTGTAAGAAGGAACAGTTAGGTATTGTTTTTGATTTCGTCTGTCTTTACCATTTGTCCGTCTGTCTACTGTGGGGCTCTAAATGAACTGGGGCCCGTTTTACGAAACGTCGTACGACAAATATTGTCGTAAGTCATATTCGAAACTTCTTAATTATAATTTATCTCTCAATCTTATCCTTTTCAAGACGATTCCAAAGAGATGTCACAAGACAGGATAAGATTGAGAAATCAGAAATTGGGTGTATTTTAAAGTTTTGACTTACGACCGTTTTTGTCGTACGACGTTTCGTAAGACGGGCCCCTGGACCTTTGTCTGACATGACCTAACTTGTACATGTACTGGTCTCAAGAACTACACATGGCAAATATGAAGTCTTTATCACATGTTGTTTCAGAGTTATGGTCAATATGTTTAATTAGCCCTATTTTACTTCTAAATGACCTTGACCTTTGTTAAACATGACCCAAGTTGTACTTAGCTCAAGATATTCTTGCGTCGAGTACACATGCCAAATATAGGTTTCTATCACATGCAATACCAAAGTTAAAGGTAAATTAAATTCACCATATTTTACCTCTTAATTACAGTGGAGAATCTGTTATTCTTTCCCGTTTAAACGCAAACGTACGCAAACGCAAAACACTAAAACGTAGAAAAGAACAACTTTTGGACAATTCTGATAATTCATGTTTATCTTGGTGGCAAACAGTTTGGAGCCTGATCAGACGCCGGGTTACCCGGCGTCTGATCTGGCTCCAAACTGTTTGCACTGCAAATAATAGTTTTAGCGTAAACGCGTTTATTGGGAAAGAATAACAGATTCTCCACTGTACCCTTGACCCTAGTCGGACATGACCCAAGTTGTACTGAGCCGTTCTAAAATATAGCCAACGTTAAGATTTCGGACGACAACAACGGCAACGGCGACAGCGCAGACGCCGGAGTCATGACAATATAAACAGTAGAGCTAAAATGACTGTTTTAAGGGCTCCAGACAAGAGGGAGTTAATTGAATAAATCCACCATTTTCTCCAAATCCTATGTTGTTACTACTCATTAGAATCGTCTCGAAGAGACTATTCTAATGAGTAGTGACAACATAGGGTTCAATGCAGAAAAAAAGGATTTTTAGTTTTTCAAATATTCCCCTTATCTTGAGCCCTGTGTTTTTTATGTTTTATTTCTAAAATGTTGGTCTTATCAGCCTCCCAATTACTCTTATTACGTCCGATTAAACTCCGAAGCAACGGAATATGCTGGGAAGTAACAACCCAGTAAACTAATTTTAAAAGCATAGTGTCTACTAAATGGAACATTGGCAAACCGTGTTGACCCTGATGGCATGCCGCGTAACACGGTGTCTCATCAGGGTCTGCACAGTTTGCTATAACATATGATATCGTTTGCTGTATAGATGCTACAATGTCTTTAGATCACCCATGTATATTTACAATGAAATCTTCCAGCAAGTATACAGGCAGTGTGCGACATATCATCAGGATCTGGTGGTTGGATCACCTTTGCATAATTGAGCTGTGCCATGACAAAACCAGTCTTACTGCATTGCAACATTGTACAGACCAAGCACCGTTGTCATCCCAGGCTCTGTATCAGAGTTTGGTCTACACTGTCAAATACCGTATATAAAGCAGCTACATACATGTAAATTTATGCTTTAGATGCAATAGGGTGTCAAACTGGGAAACAATGTACATCAAGACCAACCGTCGCGTTTTGAAGAGGCGAGTGGACTTACACTGTTTGCAATGCAATAAGTCAGGTTTTCTCATGGCATGGCTCCATAATGAAATCGTCCAACAAGTACAGTGGAGAATCTGTTATTCTTTCCCGTTTAAACGCAAACGTACGCAAACGCAAAGCACTAAAACGTAGAAAAGAACAACTTTTGGACAATTCTGATAATTCTTGCTTATCTTGGTGGCAAACAGTTTGGAGCCTGATCAGACGCCGGGTTACCCGGCGTCTGATCTGGCTCCAAACTGTTTGCACTGCAAAAAGTAGTTTTAACGTAAACGCGTTTATTGGGAAAGAATAACAGATTAGGCGTGTGCCAAGCATTAAATGGACTAACATTTAATCACATATACAATTGAGTGTCCACGTGCCCATACATTGTAAGTGTTTCAAAAATGGAATGCGCATAATTTGAAATAAAAAAGATACCATTGAATGTGTGTTATCTCTATAAATATATGAGTGATTCAAATACATGTAGCTGGGTTTCCAGCTTAGGTTTATAATCGGAGATGACTTGTCCGTGGTGGGGCTTGTTTGGACCACAGTCTAGCTTAAGTCGATATGTAACTTTCATTACAGATGAATTTAAATAGCTCGAAGTCGGTCTATTCGACCTTACTCATTTTTATAGATAAAACGCAGTATGGCGAAGTTTTAACGTCGAAACACGAGTATGTTCGACTAAAGCGAATTCGACTGTATAAATACGGTGTAAATATAGTGATACATGTATATAGTCATACATGTATATAAAAACGAAATATCAATGTCAAGCTTGGGTGAAAAATATTACCAGGGATGGATCTGTGACCTCAGTTAGGAGGCGCACATGCATGCAAGGCCCTGTGTGTCCTTATTATATAGTACATATATTTAAAGTGAAACCTTCCAGCAAGCACACATGGGGGCTCATTTTAGTAAGCAGGCGTAAATGGGTTACATGCGTGCTTTCCTGTCAGAAGTACATGTATATACATTGACACCCTCTCCATTTCTTCAAACATGTTGAGGCGCATTTCCAGACGTTATGCCTATTCCGTATAGAAATTCCTTTTCATGTATCTACGCCGTTGTCCTAAAAGCCACCGCCTACTTATCTAAACTCTTAAGATATTACGGTAAGTTTTAGTTGAAACTTGAGACATAACGAAAGTAATGCAGAAAGCTCTTTTCGGTCTGCATATGCATTATTATTATTAGTTAAACTCTATACATGTACTTCCTTACCCCGAGTACCACGAATATTTGCAAACAGTTTAAATCCTGATCAGACGCCGCGATACGCGGCGTTTGATCATGATCTTAACAGACAAACATATCGATATTGCTTTATTCAATTTACTCAAAAGTATATTTGACACATAAAAGCAGACGACAATTATTTAAAACAAATGACGTCATGGCAGTGAAGGGGTTAAGCATATACATGTCTCAGGTGACCTCTGCATTTGTCTCATTGAATTCTAACTTAACATAGGCTTGGCTCTATGTATTGGATTTTTCACTACAATAAATGTTCTCGTAGTCTCTCTCGTCTGCTCAAATTGACGTCTGCTGACACTTTAACCACGTGTTGTGTGTCGATTATACAGTGGAGAATCTGTTATTCTTTCCCGTTTAAACGCAAACGTACGCAAACGCAAGGCACTAAAACGTAGAAAAGAACAGCTTTTGGGCAATTCTGATAATTCTTGTTTATCTTGGTGGCAAACAGTTTGGAGCCTGATCAGACGCCGGGTAACCCGGCGTCTGATCTGGCTCCAAACTGTTTGCACTGCAAATAATAGTTTTAGCGTAAACGCGTTTATTGGGAAAGAATAACAGATTTTCCAATGTACATGTATCCATGATAAGACACTCATTAATTTTTATAACTATTAGCAAGGTCTGCATGGTTAAGTTAGAATTCTCTTCACTGTCTTAATTCAAGTTTGAAATCTTAACCCTTCCTCTGTTTGGCGCGATTTTATTAGAATTTACCAACAGTTTGAATCAAGATCAGACGCCGAGTTACTATTACTTGGCGTCTGATCAGGACCCAAACTGCTTTAAAGTGTCTTTGAGAGTGAAAGGGTTAAAGCTTACATTATACTATACATGTATTTGCATTTCCACGAATTCGACATTTTTAAACACTTATTTTGGCCAACATTTGTGAAAAACGTATAGGTCCAGATCAGACACCAATTTGATTCGTGATATTAAACATTATTTGTAAGTGGTTTATTATGTTTGGACATGTTTATACACAATTAAATGGTGACTTAAAATCATACAATATACAGCCTGTATGTCATTTAGACAGCAGTCGCAATGGCGTCATTTTTTAATTTTACAAACGAATCTTACGATAAGTTTTATTTAAAGAGGGATTGGTTAATGTCATAAAATACCCAAGATAGTATATAGTATGTCAGTCATCTGTTGGCATGAGAAGAATCTATGATAACTGTTTTAAACAGTTCGGATCTAGATACATCCAAGACGCCGGAAAGTTCAGCTTCCTTCTAGATCAAAATTATCTGATACTCTCAGGGCTGCCATTTCTCCGGATTTTTCCTAAATCTTCGGAGTTTTATTCCAACAGATGGAAGCTTAAATCAGGCTGAAAGTAAAGCAGAATGCGCCTTCAGGCGCATTCTGTTTTACTTTCAACCTGCTTTTAGCATCACGTGTCTTTAAATCGAGAAACAGACTATGGGTTAAAGGGACTCGCAACCGGATGGTGCACTTGTAAAAATAAAATAAAATACTCAAATAAAAGCAAATTTGTGGTATTATTTGGCTTCTGACATTAAAAAAATATGATCAGTCCAAAAAAAGTCTCAAGAATCGGCACCGAATCTTAGTTTTTTAAGATATTTTCCATCGTTTTTCTATAGCGTTAGCTAACGGTATAGTTGTTGTTGTTGCTTCTTTACACGGGCTCAGACATAAACCCGAGACGAATAAAGTAGTAAAAGTACTATCGATCGCTACTATTGAAGTACGTTAATTCGCTCATATAGATATAGAGAGCGCTGGTAGCCGAGGTAGTATAGGAGCTTCCTCATTTTTTCACGTTTCTCTCCGCATGGAGGGTCACGGGTTCGAATCCCACCAGGGCTTCTTTTTTTTTCTTTTTTTTTAAATGGATTTTTTAACAGAATTTATTATCCTAAACTAAATCTTACCCATTTATATAAGCATTTGACATATATTTACAAATTACTATTTTTAATGCTAAATACGGTTGCGAGTCCCTTTAAAGGTATAATTCGGAAAATCGCGCATGAAAATGGAAAATTTTGAAATCTTAGGATTTTCTTTATCAACTTATTGGCAGCCCTATACATACGCTGATGATATTTCCAAAAGGAAATGATGATAAAACCATTTCTGAGAACCGTTGCAGACTACAATAGTTCAGACGACAAAACCGCAACGTCTTCACCAGTTATCGCCGAATTTTCCCGCCTGAACGAAGTGTCGTCTGCTTTAAATACTGTTGTCTGTACCCTCGTTATAAAGTAAGATACCATGCAGTGTGACTGAGGAATTGTCTATAAGAGTGCCAAACAGTTTGGACCCAGATCAGACGCCGCGTTACGCGGCGTCTGATATGGGACCAAACATTTTGCAAAATTGACTTCAGTCAGCTATGGCGATGAAATGGTTTCAAGGTTACCCCGCTTATCTCGTTACATGTAGTGGGAAATATTAATTTCTTCTTTTTCTTGGAAAAGAAGACGCATTAGTAGAATGGGTGTAAAATACATTTTGTACTGGAGACCTTTCTGTATCAATTATTGAAATAAAATTTCTAAACTGTGTATACCCTGATAGGTATGTTTGGTGGGTTACAGGGTATGCGTGGGCGTTGTGACGGCATGCTAAATTTGTTACAGGTGCCTTCTCAGGTGTGAGGACAGCACATGAAGTCTAAAATTAGTTTGCTTTTTCTTACTGTACACAGGGTGAACTATATATTATATGTGTGCGTATGTTTTTGTTGTTTATAAGATTGAGAGTGTGTGCGTATGTGTGTGTGTGTATGGCCATACAAACAAGTATTAACATATTCATGTATATTCCACTCCCCTCATACAGGTAACAAAAGCTAGATCTGTCCATGTACGACCATATAGATGATAATATCCGTGGTATCAGACCATATATAACCACAAATGATGTTGAATGAACATTTGTGGTCATAACCTGTTTGTAGTGTTCAAGACAGGTAGTGTCTTAACCCAGTTGTGCCCATGACCCCAAATATGGGATAAAGGCAAACAGTATAGACTCTGATCAGACACCGCATTATGCGGTGTCTGATCAGAGTCTACACTGTTTCCTGATACATGTAGGAATATCAATATAAAACATTTAACGAAAATTACAAATCAAATAACCATGTGCGCGTCGCATGCTATGTCTCAACAACATCATCTGATCACCATCATAAAACATCTTATTCTACTATTAAACACAGGGAACCGGCTCATAGTCAAAGTGCTCTATATACTTTTATAATATTATATTATCCTATATATAGAGCAATTTGACTATCAGCCGGTTCCCTGTGCTATTAAACACCATTATTTTGACTTACATCTTGTTTTTTTTTTTTAAATAAGTATAGAGTTACTTGGAGGTATAAAGTATAATATATATTTTTGTTTTTAAACAAATGAGTTGTAAGTCAAAAATGGTGTTTGGTGATAGAAAATTATGTGTTTATGTCGTTGCTGTTGTTATTGTTGGGACGTATCATGCGACAGGCACCTGTGAACATACATGTAATAGGCACAATCCATCGGACCTAAATGGGTTGATATTGGCTAATATAAGTTGAAAACTCCTTTATGAATAGGTAGAGGTTTAGGTGGCGTAGCTTTAATGGTGTGTACTACAGTGGAGAATACAATATGCTTTCATAATAAACGCGTTTATTATTTCCATTGCAAACTGTAAGGATTCAGATCAGACGCAATGTGGCACTGTATCTGATCAGGCTATAAAATTACATGTTCACCATTAAGACAAAAATACATATTTAGCATTTTTAGAAAGTTGTCATTGTTTTCTTTTTTATTGCGTTGAGTTTAGTTAAGTTTTAATGGGACAATATACAGTGGAGAAAACGTTATTCTTTCCCGTTTAAACGCAAACGAAACGCAAACGCAGAACACTAAAACGTTCAAAAGTACAACCTTTGGACAATTCTGATAAAGTGCTCTTATGTTTATCTTGGTGGCAAACAGTTTGGAGCCTGATCAGACGCCGGGTTACCCGGCGTCTGATCAGGCTCCAAACTGTTTCCAATTGAAATAATAGATTTAGCATAAATGCGTTTATTGGGAAAGAATAACGTTTTCTCCACTGTAACGTCTTTTCCACTGTACAAACAGTGTCTGAATGAAGGTAAAGGAGACGCACCTGGACGGGGCTGTGCTACCTGGCTGAGTACATAGTTGAACCCGGTAGGGTCCGTGTACACTTCCGGTACGGGTGGGGTTGGGGCACAAGCCACGGGCGGGGTTGGGGCACAAGCCACGGGTTCTTCATCGCTCTCAGTGCGTGTTTCTCGCCTCCACTTGTTCAACTGGCTTTTCTTCATGATAAGTCACTATCGACACCACACTTCTTTTCTTGCCTATGTCATTTTCATGTGATAGTTTCGCAAATGCGACCCCCTCTCTCTTTATTTATGTACTCTATCAGAATAACTGAAAATATTCAGCCATGTGGCCTCTTGGCGCACAAGGCGAATTTCACGCAATTGTTGTCTGATATATTACAGTAATGAGTATCCGTAATCTTAAATAAAGTGTTGTTTTTGTTACTATAAAACTTCACCATTAGGTTACTGAAAACTCGTGAATCGTTTATATATACATTCACAACATAATGTATCTTTGTTCTTGTCACTCGAAAGATATTAAAATACGATTACATTTTTAAATATGCGAAATTACAATGTAACTAGATTTATTTCAGATCAACAAATATCTGAATATCTTACACGCCTGTCCACATTTTGATAGCGTTTAGGTGGTTTATTTATAAGTAAACAGATTTTGTCTTCACGCCTGGCTACTGTTTTCACCCTGAGGGCAGTTAACTGTACGTTGCCCTCACTTAAATGTCCAGCGTTATATTCCTTCCTCTCTCACTCTAAAACACTTCCTTGTTTTCATCCCACCTTCCATCTGTCCACATCATACTAATCCGGCTGGCTCAAGAGGCCTAAAAACACTACCACTCACTTTCTGAACACCCCTCCGAAAAATCCAAATTAAGTACTTTCATCCGGTTCACTTAAAATACTCTAGTTGTTACGAAGAGCGGCACATGTATATACTTGGCATAAAGGAATTCGATATCTGTACAATTATTTAAGTCCAGAAAATAAGTCGTTAAAACCGTCCGATGGGTCAATGTTTGAATCTGTGAGACAGTCGAGCTCAACCACACAATCCTGTTTCCTGGTTTAAAAAAGGCCGCCCAGGTAAAAAGGGCCCCGTGCGCCTCGACTTTAACCTTCCTGGTAAAGCTTGTCGCTTATAATGGCGGAATAGCCGAATACAGCCTAGTATAGTATATAGCAACACAGTACACACACTCGGTTTATCTGCCCATACATGTACATACTGTCACCCTTCTTGTTAGCCGACACGCTACCGGAAGTGAATTAACGGTCTTCAATACAGGTGAAAACTTAATTCAGGATAAAAGTAAAGCAGAAAGCTCCGTAAGGAGCTTTCTGCTTTACTTTAATCCTGAATTAAGCAACCACCTGCTATTAAAAACATCATACTTCAATAAAGAATGGCCGTTTTACACCGAACAAGAGCCATAGCTGTATACTGTTTGCATAAGGTTAAACCTACAACCCATAATCCTTCGTTCAGCTGGACAGTAGGGTGGCAGCTTTAACGAACAGTTTTTAACCAGGTCAGACATCGAGCCGTTCGTCGTATGATCACGAGCCAAACCGTCCACTATTAACAAAGTGTTCAATGTTTAAACGTGTACATCCTAAAACAGATTTCAGTCCGTATTCGGTAGCTGACGTCTGTCGCACGCGCGGTCTTATTCGGTCGGTGGAAGGACCTCAACTCTTTGCACGCTAGCGGCGATTAATTGTGATTAAGTTTGCAAATAGTTTGGATACTTGTGAGACGCCAGGTCACTCGGCGTCTCACAAGGATCCAAACTGTTTGCCACTCTGATTCGTTTTAGATTTGAAATTTCGAAAATTTTAATTTTTTATAATAATAGCAGACGACAATTGTTGCGAACGTCATGATAACTCTAAGCGTTCCAACGAGTTAACGAAGTAGGGAGGTTGGAGGGGAGCTAATGAATACCTGGTCCCATGACTTTATCTTAATTAATCTCGGGGTTTGATAAAAAAGGGTCAGCAGGTCCCATGGCCCTTATTCCACATACTTGTAATCGTCTGCTTTTAAACCTATCGTCTCTACTACCGTATTTTCTAATGAAGAATTCGTATTTACCAACCGAATAAACCAGTTCCTAACAGGTAGGATCCTGATCCTACACCGAGGAACAGATGGGTCTGATCTGGATCCAACCGGTTTTCAAGAAACAGTGAAATGAAGCTTAGCAGAATAAGGGCTATTTAAGTTGGACACAGATTTAAATGTATGTGTCACAGTAGTATACATAAGTAGTATACACGACGCATAAACTAGTATTGGGATTGATCTATGTACGGTGCAATGTACGTTCATAGTGTGGTGTATCGACTGAGAAGTTTAAACCATATTATCACAAATCGGTTTTTTTCCAAAGCGCGTATTCAATTAAGTTCCGCTTTGTGACTTCGCTATGTTTAGCTACCGTACAGCCAGCCCT
The DNA here is from genome assembly GCA_922989275.2 of Gari tellinella. Classification (NCBI taxonomy): domain Eukaryota; kingdom Metazoa; phylum Mollusca; class Bivalvia; order Cardiida; family Psammobiidae; genus Gari; species Gari tellinella. The sequence continues at coordinate 40,896,263 of OV277867.1, forward strand.
CAATATTACGTCAAACCCAAATAGCCTCGTTTTGGAGTTTATAAGGTATTTGAAAGCTTAAAAGAAGATGGAAGTAAAGCAGAAAGCTCCCTGTGGGAGCTTTCTGCTTTACTTTCATCTTGCTTTAAGCAGAAACCTGTCTGAAAAGCGGGAACCACTCCATAGTTTGCGTATCCGTGACACTATGGAGTCATTATATACATGACGAGCTTTATTCTTTTTATACTTAAACTGCTGGTTGATTTTATTGAATGGCACTTACAGATTGGGGTAAATGTTAAATTTATTTAAATTGTATGTTGGATGTTTAAACCAATTGGGGTTTGATTAACTATTATATCAACTGTAGGTTTTGATCCAGTTCAGAATCCGTGAAACCCCCGGCAAACATTCTGATCTTTTAAAACAACAGATTTACACTTCAAGCACATCCGATTGAAAGACGTAAAGTAATACTATCACTCCTCTATTCAACGGCTATTCAAAATACGACCCATATCATAATTCATCTTAAAGAGATAGAGTCTGTAGGATAACTAATTATGCAGAAAGCTCACAAACTCGGACGCTTTCTGCATACTATTTATCTTACATTCAGCAAATCACGTTTCTCTGGAGATCTCCACGTTTCTCCAGTTAGTGATCGCCTAATACAGGGTTTACTGTACTGGTATAAAGGTCACCAACGCTAACGTTGTATGACCAAGTTATGAAAAAACATTCATATACATCAACTACAAAATGTAATGACATATCTATAGATATACATGTAATATTCCAAACATGAAATTGTACGATAATATTTATAAACGGTCAGAACAGACTGTATGCAAACAATATTAATATACTACGAGTGATATGGTAACAGCAACACCAGCAATAGAAGTAGTAGTATAGTAAAATCATTATTAGCAGTAGTGTAGTAAAAGCAGCAGCAGTAGTAGTAGCAGTAGAATCAGCAGCAGCAGCAGTAGTAGTAGTCGAAGTAGAAGTTGTAGTTGATGTAGTTGTAGTTATAGTACTTAGCAGCAGTAGAAGAAGGAAATGTAGTTGTTATTGTAGTAGTAGTAGCTTTCTGTTTTACTGTCCCCATGCTTTAAGCAGTCCCTAATAATTAACACAATTTATTGGTCGTAATAGAGAGGTTTTACTGTACGTCTAAGAGGAGTAAGAAGAAGACAATACTGGAAGTTAAAGCTGCAGCAGTGGTAGAAGAATGATGCTTTAATGGAGAAGTAGATATTATTTCCCAAAGAATAGGTTAATGCCACTTAACCCTCTTCTCCCTGAAACCTCAAATGGACAATTCTAGTTTTTTATTTAGTCTAGTCCATTTTTGCATTATACGGGTTGATTTTACAATATATGTCAAAATGACAAATAGTGTAGACCCTGTTAGCCCTCTGATCAAAGAGACTGTTTGCATAGGACAAGTGTACGCCTCACAGGTACATTACACTGTTTGCAAATGACCAATATAAGCGTGACTATGGTTTAAAGAGTTAAAGTCAAATTATTGAAAGCAATTTGGAGCAAGATCAGACGCTGATCAAGCTCTACACTGTTTGCCACTCTGATGAGAATAATTAAAGCATTATTAGAATTTTCAAAACGCTGTCTTTTTAGTTATGTTGTATATAAAGCGTTTGCGTTTAGTTTCGTTACAAGGGGAACTAATATCGTCCGCTCCACGTCCACTCCGCTTTAACTCTTTGAACCCTAGTCATGCATACATGTATATACGTCAATTGCAAACATTGTACCTGTAAGTAGTACACTTGCCCTATGCAAACAGTGAATACCCTGATCAGAGGGCTCCTTAAGGAGCCCTCTGATCAGGGTATTTACTGTTTGTCATTTTGACATAAATTGTAAAAATCAACCCTAAAAAGGTCAGCAATGGACTAGACTTAATTGAAAACTAGAATTGTCCATTTGAGGTTTCAGGGCGGAAAGGGTTAAAGAGGACAAAGAGGGAACAAAACAATGAACACATCTCACGATCCAACAGTATAGAAAGTGTTTTCCCAAGTTTTAAACAAAAAACCCTCAGACAGGATGTTTAACTATGCGCGCTTATGCTAAGCCACTTGAGAACTACTATTTTGAGAAATCCACCGGAAGGACTAACACCAGTGACCCTTAAGCTTAAAGAACCCAGCCATAAGCCTATTTGCGTTCACTCTATAACCCCTGAAACAATAAATGGACAATTCCAGTTTCCATTTACATTAAGTCCATAACGGTTGTTTTATTTTACACTATATTCTGAAATAACAAAAAGTGTAACCCCTGACCATGACCCCCTGTATTATTCCTCTGATATAGGTCTACACTGTTTACAAAGGACAAGTGTACCTTTCACTAGTGCACTGTTTGTAAATGACTCATAAACGCGTTCACTTGTGGATAATGGGATAAAATTTCCGTCCTCTGTCCCCCATTATGAGTAGATACATGTAGATAACTGTTATGAATGCATCACATTGTGCTCATTTGAATGATTCATTATCATTTTAAAGAGTCCTTATACATAAGGAGAAGACCGCTTAAAAAGAAGAAAGTAAGGCAGAAAGCTCCTACAGCTTTCTCTTTATTTCCTTCCTGTTTTAAGCACAAACATGCCCTTAACCCTTTGAACCCTTGTCCCACATATAGGCGTCATTTTCAAACAGTGAACATGTGAATAGTACACTTGTCCTATGCAAACAGTGAAGACCCTGATCAGAGGGCTCCGAAAGGAGCCCTCTGATCAGGGTCTTCACTGTTTGTCGTAATGCCAAACATTGATAAAAAACAACCCTTAAAAGTCAGAAATGGACTAGACTAAAGTGGAAACTGAAATTGTCCATTTAAAGTTTCAGGGAGGAAAGAGTTAACTCATTGTCCTTATAATACCTTTTGCGTCTTTTTAAAAAACATGTACATATAATGGCACATTGTCCCATGCAAACAGTGTTGACCCAAATCAGAGGACCCTCTTATCAAGGTATGTACCGTTTATCATTCTGCAACAAATTTGAGAAAACACCCCTTAATAGTCATTAATTGACTAGACTTAATTGGAACTGAAATTGTCTATTAAAAGTTCCAGGTGTCAATTAAAACATTCCTTTGAGGGCTACAGTGAAAGAAACGCTATTCTTCTCCGTTTAAACGCAAACGAAGCGCAAACGCATTGCAATAAAACGAAGAAAATAACAACTTGATGACAATTTTGACTATTCATTTTAATCTGAGTGGCAAACAGTTTGGAGCCTGGTCAGACGCCGGTTTAACCGGCGTCTGATCAGGCTCAAAGCTGTTTTGCAATGAAATACATGTAAAAGTTTAAGCGCGTTTATTTGCTCTTCACTATATCACTGCACATACATGAATCTGATTTACAATTGAATATGCATGCAAACATTAAACAGTGTCATTAATTCTTGAATCGAATTCGTGGAACAGACAAGCGCGTCGATTGAAAAGCAGAGGCAAAAAATGTTTGAACTTTGAAAGTTAACTAGGACAAGAGGAACGTTGAGAGCAAGTTGGACATTTTAATATCACTCTGTCTAAACACTCCACTCGCAAACCTTTATGACGTCACGTGATTGTCGTCTGCAAAGTAAATAGTCTGCAACACTTAATTTACCTTCATTTTATTTAAAAAAAAATTCACCAGAGTGTCAAACAGTTTGAATCCAAATGAGACGCCGGGTAACAGGAATAACAAACACACTAGTAGCCTTTTGAATGTTAAATACGGTTTATTTGCAAAACGTTTAAATACCTATTGAAATTTGAATATTAGTCTTTTGACTCTTCTAAAGTACATCATTTTTCGACTTGGTCATTTTATTAAGAGGTTCTACATGTATACACAAGCATGTACCATTTTCCCTGTGTATGTACATGTATCTAGTATATAATGGCTTATAGTTACATGTATACCAACAATAAGCTCGTATGGTGTTGTTGTTATCTTTAATCCGTACAGAGGAGACACTGTAAATTCTTTCTCGTTTAAACGAAACGAAAACTAGAAATATTCTTAGAAACGGACAAGGTAGTAAAACAGTATAAACAACTTCAACTTTAAGATAACAGATGAGTGCTTATAGTTTAAAATACAGGGTACAGCTCAATCGGGATACAGCCGGGTACTTCTTCGAGAGAAATCTGCATTAACTACATATTGCTTCAAGCAGCCACCTTGCCTTAACTCATTCACCCCTGAAACTTTATAAAGAGATTCCAGTTCACATATCAAGTCAATATCTGAATAATTAGTATGGGTTTTAACAATATTTTACAAAATGACAAACAGTGTAGATCCATAAGGAGCCCTATGATCAGGGTTTACACTGGTATGCGATTTGTTGATGACGAGTATACTCGTCGCTAGGGTTCAATGTGTTACGCCTAGCGTCAACTAAAGAAGACAATGGCAAACAGCGTAGACCATGATGAGACACCGCGTTTTACTGTTTGCTATTGGATATTAATTGTTTAGCTGTATGGAAAAACACTGTTCACAATGTTTTGAGATCATCCTTGTATATCTATAATGAACTGTTCCAGCAAGCGCAAGGGGAGAGTTCATTGCAATATCCAGGCATTAATGGGTTAATATCACAAAATAGAATCTTCGTTTAAGTTGTCATTTAACTTATATACCCCTGAAAATTCATATGGACAATTCCAGGTTCCAATTAAGTCTATTTCAATTTGTGCTTTATGTATTTGTTTTTAACAATTTATTGAAAACAATGCATATCCTGATCAAAGCACTACTTATGAGCCCTCTGATCTGAGTGAATGTTTGCATAGGACAAATGTACTCTTCACAGGAACACTGCTTGTCAAGGAGTCATATACTGTACGTATATGCGTCACTAAAGAACACACTGAGTCAGCGAGATTTCACTGTATAGGACAGTCAAGTATAGTTTACGTGTACATGTATTTTATTTAATGAGGATGCTAATCACTAGACACTGTATGTCCTAGATAGATAATTAACCCTTTCCTCGGCTTACTATACGTCTGATTTAACCCAACCACAGCCACAAATATTGTCTGTAATTGTACTTTTGTCTGAGATGACAGTAAAGGTTGTTTTGGTGAAGAGATTTCCATGTGCATGCCAACCAGTTCGAATCCTGACCGGAATAAGTACACTAATCAGGCTCCAAACTGTTAGCGAAATACCCGTGTAGTCGGGTTTGGTTGCGGGAGGATTAAAGTCCGTGATTTATCTGACCTAGATTGTATTCACTTAGTGAATACAGTGGAGAATCTGTTATTCTTTCCCGTTTAAACGCAAACGTACGCAAACGCAAAGCGCTTAAACGTAGAAAAGTACAACTTTTGGACAATTCTGATATTTCATGTTTATCATGGTAGCAAACAGTTTGGAGCCTGATCAGACGCCGGGTTACCCGGCGTCTGATCTGGCTCCAAACTGTTTGCACGGCAAATAATAGTTTTAGCGTAAACGCGTTTATTGGGAAAGAATAACACATTCTCCACTGTACAATGGAGAATATGTTATTCTGGATGTTTAAATGAAACAAAAACGCAAAAGTAATGAAAGCAATAAATCGTAGAAAAAGACAGATAGTTCAAAAATTCTGAATAGTTATATTAGACTGACCTGCATTTAGTTTGGAGCCTAATCAGACGCCGGGATACCCGGCGTCTGATCTGGCTCTAAACTGTTTGCAATAGACATAATTTCTATAGTTTTAACGCGTATACTGGGCTAATATATAACACCTTCTCTACTGTATAAATGACTGAGTTTTAATTAGTGTTGTTTCATTATACTATTCCTGTACCCTGGTGCTTGAGATATGTATACAGTGCTTCCTCCATACAACGGCACTCTGAACAACGGTTCCCTTCTTACAACAACGCTTGCGGCTGTTCCCCCAAACAAAACAATTACATGTATGTCCAACCTTTTCACGGTTACAATATCGTCTGCTTAAAATAGTCATCTGCTGTGTTTCTCAGATTTACGTATTGGATATTTTGACAGAAAAAAACCCCCATAATAACGAGTAACAAGCAGCTTGAATCCATACCAGACGCCGCGTTACGCGGCGTCTAATCTGGATGCAATCTGTTTGCAAATGTACCTCCCTCTAACAACTCTATCCGAACAACGCACACAATCTGTGTCTCCAATTGGGTGTTTTTGTAGGGAGGGAGCGTTGCATTGTAATCCTTTCCGCGGCCATATTGCCGCCTGATAAACAATTAAAGTCTACAACATATGTATTTTCAAATGTAATACTTTGATATTGTGACTAAAAATAATATTTATATGTACAGTGGAGAAAACGTTATTCTTTCCCAATAAACGCCACCAAGATAAACAAAAAGTATCAGAATTGTTCAAAAGTTGTACTTTTCTACGATTTAGTGTTTTGCGTTTGCGTACGTTTGTGTTTAAACGGGAAAGAATTACAGATTCTCCACTGTATACAAGGGCGTCATACACTATAAATCCTGATATAACGCCAAGGTACAAACTAGTCACGGGTATGTATACTCTTGTTTATGTGATTGTACATACTGAGAAAATGAAGAATAGAACTTGGTAACGTGTCATTTACAGCGTGCCTACGAAGAGAAAACTTGTCCAATGCAAACAGTGTACATTCTAATCAGATTGCTAATACAAGAGACCTCTGACACAAAGAAATGCCCGATACAAAATCATTGGCTAATTTTTATGATTTGTGGGACCATCTTCACTTTTTGACTGATTGTGACCTTGACTCTTTCAGGCTACAGACGGCAGACATGGATGTTGCATGTGCCGCATATCTGGAAGCCTATTTGTGCCAAATAAGTTCAACATCGTTTTATGTACAACCATATTAAGAGTCCAAGCACAGAAAAAGTGTCACTTTTCCAACATGATCTATGATTGTGACCTTGACCTTTGAGCCACATTGTAGCACCGTTTGAGCTAAGATATTTATGTATTTCGTTTCATAATACATGTACGTCCTTGCAGGATTGATTTAGAGCCTAGATAAGGGAAAATGTTTCCTTTTTTACATTGGACCCTGGACTGTGATATTGACCTTTGAGATACTGACATGGTTCTTAAGCACGACACACAGTCTTCTCTAGAAGAACATTTGTGTCACATTATTGTCACATAATTGTCACATAAAGTTACCCATGGTTAACAGAGTTTGAACACGGACACGACAAAATGTTAGTTTTTTTTTTACATTTGAACTTTGTTTTTGACTTTGACCTTGACGATACAGACATGTATATTGTACACCACACATTGTCGTTTCTAGAAGAAAATTCGGCTGAATTATTTCAAATTCCACCTATAATGCCTAAGATATGACAGCCCTGACAACTCGTTCAGCACAATCTGGTTTCTTACGAAAGAGTAAAGTTTTGCCCAGTGTAACTGTGGTTGGGACACGTGACTGCATAAAACAAGATTGAAGTAAAGTATAAACCCAAAGTAGATAGGTTATTCTGATCTTACAGGCAGATAGATGCAAGGCGCCAGATAAGAAGGGGGTAAACTGGACACATCCGACACTTTCTCGCTCATTTCAGTATCAAATCCTATTGTGTCACTTCTCGTTAGAATCGTCTCTTTGAGACGATTCTAACGAGTAGTGACATGATAGGGTTTAATGCAGAAATAAAGATTTTATTTTTGATTACTCCCCTTATCTGGAGCTCTGTAGGTGAATCTGATCTAACAGGCTATACAATGAGCGGAAAACTTGCAAACGGAAAGAAACATAGCTATCGTGGAATATCCAAACCCTACCGATCTCAATCCTACTTCCGGTGATTATTTATATATAGAACTCAACTCACTATGAACATCTATCTACTAAACTATTACATTGGCTAATAAAATAAGGGGAGACATTTCCAAGAATATAAGAATAGACTCATGTCAAACATATCCTGTAAGTAAACAATGTAGACCCAGATCAGACAGCTCATTTAGGAGCTGTCTGATCTGGGTATACACTGTTTCAAAATTGTCAATATACGCTATTAGCATTAGCGGGGTTCAACTAATATATACAAATGTACTAGATATATGTACAGTAGTGGACTCTCTCTTGCGTGAATAACAACTATAAGGACAAATGGGCATATTTAAAAACTGTTGGATTCTTGATGCACGACAAATGTAATACAGTAACCTGTTCATGGAATAAGCTTCAATCTACCTCGTGCCCAATATTGAACCATTATGAGTGCCGTAAACTATAAGATCAACTGTTGCAAGGGGCTTCCCCGTGGTTCGATATTCAATCAGGCGGTCTATAACCGTATGTCATACACCCACGCTTGGGCGCTCCCTGGTTACCCACACCCAAACACCCCGTCTACATGTACCCCTATCTCTACCCCATTATGCTTGTATCAGCTGTCACGAACCCCTTCTTCGCTACAATAGGGTCTGCTTTGAAAGTACCGTCTGCTTTAACTTATCTAAGTTAAAGTTTTGGGCATGTTGACTGAAAACAGTGGACACAGGTATCTTTCTTTCTTTCTTTCTATTTATTACTTCTACGCCATCAATTTCTGATGATTATGAGAAGGGGCACTTTTTAGGTGCACCAATGGGACTGTACCCGGCCGGTCACTTTATCCTGACACCGACGAACCAGTCGTATCAATCAACAGTTTGGATCCTGATCAGACGGCGCGTTACGCGGCGTCTGATCTGGATCTAACATGTTTGGAAAATGTAAGTCAAGCCTTCATCTCTGTAAAAGGGTCTGCTTTGAAAGTACCGTCTGCTTTAACTTCTGTAAGTTAGATTTGTGTGCATGTTGGCCGAAAACAGTGGACACAGGTATAAACAAACAGTTTAGATCCTGATCAGACGCCGCGTCACGCGGCGTCTGATCTGGATCCAAAATGTTTGGAAAATGTAAGTCAAATCTTGATCGACACTCTAAGGGTTTTAATATGTTGTTTTTATTTAAAGAAGTTAAAATGTTAAAAATCACTCCTTATTAACTCAAAGGACTCGCTTGATACATGTAACGATCTTTCCAATCATTCTAAACAGGACTACTAGATACACGTATATAGATAGTGCGACATACATGTACGAGTGCCAGTTGTCAGCATGATGAAAGTAAAACGAAAAGTTCCTACTGGATTCCTCATAGAACCATATAATATTCATGCTTCTACTCTGACCCGATAAAAGCTTTAAAATACTTCCTACATCCTGACAGGTGGCTGCTCGAAACAGACTAAATCTTAAGCTTCTTTAGAAGCTAGATCTATCTGCTTTACTGTTCTTTACATGTTCTTTTTTAAGCATTCAAAACAAGATGATTTTGTGATCAAGGTTAACTGTAGCATGAAGCATACTGTGTTTAAGATACTTTTATTCTTGCAAATTGCTACATCCAGTAAGTATTGTTATATTGTTGTTAATTATTTGTTTTGTATGAAATGCCTTTTGTTTTATATACTTGTATACACTCGTATATGTTGAGGGCCTCGTGGAAGATTGGTCGTTACCAAATGAGCTCTCTCGTTAAATAAAGTCTTTATTATTAATATTACTATTATTATAATTATTAAGCAGTCAGTTGAGAGAATTGCTTGTTCAGCTCATTTACCTTTTCTAATAAGTAATAACAAAAGCCTGGCAGATATCGTACCAACCTTGTTAGCTATTGAGCTTTGACCACAAAGGCTCATTAACCTTTAAATCACCACGAACGGCATTGTGACAGGATTTGCAAACAGTTTTGATCCTGATGAGACGCCGAGTAACTCGGCGTCTCATCAGGACCAAAACTGTTTGATGATTTACATAAATTTGTATCTACCAAAAAGAAATCGGAAATCATGATTGTATTTTGAGAACTTGTGTAGTTGAAATATTAGGCAGAAGAACAACCTTTACGTAGGACATATTAACGATTACTATGCTAGACTGACGCTTGTTTGAAATGTGTCGTCTGCCAAATGTTTTCAAAGTCTGTATTAATTATTAACCAATGTTAAAACAGGAATACTCAACATGAGCGTCAAATAGGTTGGATCCTGATCAGACACCGAGTTACTCGGCAATCTGATCCGAATCCAAAGTATTTGCGAATGTAAGATGTTTCGTTGTTAGCAAACTTAGCACAATATGTTAACCCCTTCACTGCCTTACCCCGAGTACAATAATTGTTTGCAAACAGTTTGGATCCTGATCAGACGCCGCATTATGCGGCGTCTGATCAGGATCCAAACTGTTTGATGCTCGTTTCAATATTTTTGAAATCAAAATACCTAAAAATTGAGTTTAATAGATAAAAACAGGCGACAATTGTTTTTAAATTGATGACGTCATGGCAGTGAACGGGGTAAATCACCTTTGTTTATCAACAGGACTTGAATTGCAATGTGTTGAAACCCCTTCACCGTCGTTAGCGACTAGAAACGACGTTGAAAAAAGTGTGTATCCTAATTAGGATTAGGATCCAAGCTGTTTGACACTTATTTCTATTTTTCTTTGGTTGAACTGCTTTCAATTATACTTTACAATAAACGTTTAGGAACCATCTTTTAAGCAGATGATGATATGGCGGTAAAGAGTTTAACTCATTTTCCCCTGAAACTTCCAATGGAAAATTCCAGTTTGCAATAAAGGATGGTCCATTTTAGACTATTTAGGGTTGTTTTTTGTAATAAATTGAAAAATGACAAACAGTGAAGTCCCTGATCAGAGGGCTCCTGCAGGAGCCCTCTGATCAGGGACTTCACTGTTTGCATAGGACAAGTGTACTCTTCACAGGTACGCAAAAACGACAAATGACAAATATGCGTCACTAGGGCTCAATGAGTTAAAGTAGTCAAATAAATGACAATAACATTTTACGTCGAAAGGGTTAAAATCTTAGGGTTGTTTTTCCCTTAAAACTATAAACCCATCATGACTATTGTTTTTGTTTTCGCATGAAAAGTATTATTAACTTCTTGTAGTAAACAATTTAAGTATTCTTATTAAATTCATAAACAAGTGTGTAATTGTTACGATATTGCAAAATTATCAAAATTATATTTTTAGTGATCTACACTTAAATAGATACGAATAGAATAGGGACGAATGTATGCCTAAGGTCAGGCGCGTGTCTATGGTTGATCAAGCACTAATTACCTTTTGTCATTTTGAAACTATTGTAAGGAAACAAATTTTGTCACATTGCAGGCCATGTGGGTCAAAGTCGTTCTAGTGTTGTACACACATGTACATGTATCTATGAATATTTAAATGTTTGGCTTGCGTAGTATGCTGTATTTTTGGGTGTCCAATAAGAGAACCTCATTAACTGTCCTACTCTGGACACAATGATAATTTTAAAACAGCTTGGAATATGAACAGACGGCGCGTAACGCTGAATGTGCATTATTGCGCATTCTGCTCTACTTTCACCATACTTTTAGTGATCACCTGTTTTCAAAAAAGGCAACGGGGTAAAGGGTTAACTTCTTTATAGAAAGTCCTTTAGAACAAGTTGTTCTGAGAACTTATATACAGTGGAGAATGTGTTATTCTTTCCCAATAAACGTGTTTACGCTAAAACTATTATTTGCAGTACAAACAGTTTGGAGCCAGATCAGACGCCGGGTAACCCGGCGTCTGATCAGGCTCCAAACTGTTTGCCATCAAGATTAAGATAAATTATCAGAATTGTCCAAAAGTTGTTCTTTTCTACGTTTTAGCGCTTTGCGTTTGCGTACGTTTGCGTTTAAACGGGAATAATAACAGATTTTCCACTGTACACATTCCTTCTCATGCACCTGTTGATACCAACACAATGTGCAACAAGTGCACCCAATGCACGTACAAGCGCAGCGAAGCGATATTGAACAAATAGACCTAAATTGCAGTTAAACTGTATGCGTGAAACAATTTAATTGCTTTCAATATTTTATTGAAAATTTCCCCAAAGTAGGCAACGAGAAGTCTCAAAGGTTGAACAGTCAATACAATCGACCCGATAACTGGAGCCCTCTTAACTCGAACATATGTAGTAGCTATATACAGTGGAGAAAACCTTATTCTTTCCCGTTTAAACGCAAACGAAACGCAAACGCAAAACACTAAACTGTAGAAAAGGACAACTTGTTGATAATTCTGACTTTTCTTTTTTACCTGAGTGGCGTCTGATCTGGCTCTAAACTGTTTGCCATGGAAATAATAGTTTTAGCGTAAACGCGTTTATTGGGAAAGGAATAACGTTTTCTTCACTGTAATACGTTATTCTTTCACGTTTAAACGAAAACGAAACGCAAACGCAATGCACTTATAAGTAGAAAATGACAACTCGTCGAAATGAGATGCATTTCAAAGTTTTGACTTACGAGCATTTTTTTACATGTAAGTCGCACTAATTCGAATGGGTACCTGGATTTGCTTTTCTCAATCGAATTAAGAGTATTGCGGAAGTTTGTTGCTAAGAAAATGTGATTAATGTTTTCCAAATATTTTATGTGTTTAACGAATTGGGAAGGTGATACACCTACATATGGGCAAACAGAGCACAAAACGCGTTTAAGGATATGATGATATCTACTGATGACGCATTTTAATACTCAAAACATATAAAACGAGTCGCATGACTTGTCAATTATTCTAATGAGTTAAAACAGCAGTCCAAAAAAACCTTTTCACCGCCTAAGGAGTTATTATTTCCCAAATGAACCCGTTTGTACTAAATAAGTAATTTCATTACAAACAGTTTGGAATCAGACCGTGTAACTCGGAGCCTAATCAGGAGCCAAACTGATTTACACTCATATCTATACATATTTGTTTTATCAAACTACCTTTCTACAATGAAGCAAAAAGGGGTCGGTCATGATTATGAATATGTATTCTATGTCATATCATAGAATATCATATGATATGCACTGGCCATATATTGCATGCATGTACATGTACTATGATGGTATACTGTTTGACATACATCTTACCGTGGAGAAGATGTTATTCTTTCCCGTTTAAACGCAAAGGCATTGCATTAATACATGTACATGTATGTAGAAAATGATAACATTTCGGCAATTTCGATTTTTTTATTGCAATATAAGTATAGCAAACAGTTTGAAGCCTGATCAGACGCCGGGTTACCCGGCGTCTGATCTGACTCCAAACTGTTTGCACTGTAAGTAATACTTTTAGCGTAAACGCGTTTATTGGGAAATAACAATGTCTTCTCTACTGTATCTAAAACTCTACGCGTATACAAAAAATCTGGTATGTGGAAAAAATGCCAGGGGAAAATGCCATAGGAAAATATGCCAGAGGAAAATATGCCAGGGGTAAAAATGCCATAAGAAACGGAAAATATGCCATAGGTAAAAATGTCAGAGGAAAAAATGCCATAGGTTCATAAATAAAATATGAAATATATTGTATTCTAATATGTTTTATCAAGTTATATGAACTTCTGAAGCAACATATTGATATTTTAATTTGATAATTGAGTGAATCTTTAAAAAAAGTTTGATAAAAGAACACAAAAAATAGAACTAATTGGTATCAGGTGAACTGTTTATGGATCATCCGAATTTTCCTCTGGCATTTTTACCTATGCTATTTTTTCCTCTGGCATTGTTTCCTACAATCAAAAAATATATATGTACCTGAACCGTAGTCGGAGAATTCTCCATTGGAGTCCGAGCAGCATTCGTCTAGGATTCTCTGGACGTCCCGGCCATCTAGGTCTGTAATAACGCGCTCTTCACGGTCCTCATCCCATGACGATATCACCTCCACCTCCAGCAGAACCTCTTCAGGACAATTCTCCCCACTCCCTGGGTTCCACACCGAGGTGAGGAACTCGTCGGATCCATACAGATGGTGGATGCCTTGACCTGTAACACAAATACAAACAACTGTACATGTAGATCTAGTGTTTTTTTTTAGTTCATAATAGGTTATAATTATATGCATAGAAATATACAATCGGAGCACGTTTGAGAAAGATTGGATAAAATATGGCCTCTATAGAGTGTATACACTAAAATTGTTGACGATAAACGCCGGACACCAGGCATTAAAGGGTTGAAAAAACAAACCCTGAGCAAATTCACGTGAGCTAAAAAGTCGAACCTCGTTAACTTGAGCTCAATTAATTAACCAATTACGTCTGCACATTGCAAAGAATTCTATGTATGTGCTGGAAGATTTTATTATATCGATTTATAACATAAAAGACCGCTTGAGCGTTGAATAACACCGTTGTTTAAATGTCATATATAACGAGTTAAATAACTATGCAAATGAGGTACGCCACGACGTCGTTACTTGTGACATCATTAAAATGCGTTCTATGCGTTCAATTTCCAACGTCTTCTTTCCATCATGTAGATTCAATTTATAGATTTTTGGTGTAAATAATCAATATTATATCTACATGAAAGTGCTTATTATACATATAATAACATAACTATTATGCTAGTGAACGGGGTTAATTTGGAACAAATTGTTTCCTGTATAGATCTACTTATATCGCGCTTAGCATTCGCTTCACCTCAAAGGCTGCGATAAATATATTTTCTAGGTTATGATATAAAAAGAATATAACATTCGTGTTAATAATTTATTTGATTTATCAAACTCGTCGTTTCAGAAAACGATAAAAACTCGGCAAAGCCTCGTTTTTATCGTTTTCTCAAAGACTCGTTTAATAAATCAAATAAAATATGTACACTCATGTAATATCCTATATGTACATGGGTGATATACTATATACGAAGCATTCGTGCTTTATTATCAAGACTAAGATGATCAAGCGATGCCCGATAGTCTGCCTAACGAATCGATTATTGATCTCGTGGACCAAGGAAGATAATGGTTTACGTATGATAAACAAGAGTGAACAAGAATGACAACCCTGTAAATATGGCCTGTATTCTTGGACATGCGTAAAGACGCTGCAGTGTGCGACAATATAGCAGTTCATTTCGTATGAAATAGCAAACAATGCAGACTGTGATGAGACGCCGCGTTACGCGGCGTCTCTTCACAGTCTGTACTGTTTGTCGATGTCTAATTTTGTGGAGAATAAACACTAATGGGTTAAGTCGGGGGTAATCTAAGTTTTACATTCGAATGGTAGATATATTGCCCTGCAATACATGTAGTTTATGAACACACACCGTGAAGGAGATATTTTTCTATTCGAATAAACGCGTTTTTGGTAAAACAAATATTTCCAAATGCAAAAAGTTTGGAGCCAGAACAGACGTCGGAAAACCCGACGCCTGACCAGGCTCCAAACTGTTTGCCACCCAGAAAGTATATAAATAATTATCAAGATTTTGTCATTTTATACATTTGCCTCATTGCCTTTTGCGTTTATTTTGGAAACGGGTACAGTCTTTGTTGTCACCAGATTCACGTTTTTATGTTTATTGCATTAATTGTACTTTGTCACAGGTAAACATTGTGTTATACATACATACACTCATTCATGTCTTCAATTTTGGAGAAATAAAGATTTTAAATGAATGTTAGATCCGGGTCAGCAAAATCAGGTTACTCATAAATATTTACTCAGTACTTAATATGGATAATGAATGCCCTTTTAGGACGCACCTACTTTTAAGATTACAGTAAAGTACAGCCGTTCCACCAGTCAAAAGAAGGCGCTCAATTCGCCATATTGTTGACACAGATAGGTTGTATCTGAAGCAGAAGTTTCTTTAAAACTTTTCTGGTTTACTTGTACTCCTGCGTTAAAGCCTCATTTTGTCTCCAAAATCACTAATCAGTCTACATGCGTTATTCTTTCACGTCTTGACGAAACTCAAATACACAGTAATAAAATGTAGAAAATAACAGGTTATTGAAAGAATTGATGAGTTATTAAAATCTGATTGGGTACCCGGCGTCTAATCAGACTCCAAACTGTTTGCAATAACTTAAGCATGAAACCCGTTTATTGGGGAAAAATAAAATATCCGCAGTACCACAATATTCAGGTAATACGTGAGATATTAATGATCAACAATCGGATCATATTAAGCCTTTCACCACCGAAGGCAACTAAAGTCGACTTTGTAAACAGTTTGGATCCAGATCAGACGCCGCGTAACGCGGCTTCTGATCAGGGCACAAGTGTTTGACAACCGCAGCGACATTATGTCAGTCGTTTTGCCTAAAATCTAATGTTGAAATGATATTGCAGACAACATTATTCGGAGCTGACGACACTATGGCGGTGAAGGGGCAAAATAATCACGATAGATTTGGCGGTGAATGGGTTAAGTACAGGCTAGTACCTGTGTTTACAATATGTCAATCTTATTTTATATTGGCTATCGCACAACTTTACTTTAATGTTTATGCGGATACTATATTCTTGTTTTGTCAAACACTGAGTCATCACGTAAACAAGTTTTTAAAAAGGATTAGATCTTACTTACAACCAACTTCAAAAATACAATTAACTTTGCGTTAACGGAAGAGAAGACATTATTCTCCGTTTAAACCAAACTAAACGCAAAAATAGCACAACACGTACATGTACAGTTAAGAAGATGTTATTCTTTCCCAATAAACGCGTTTACACTAAAACTATATGATTTCCATTACAAACTGTAAGAGCCTGATCAGACATAGGATAAACCGGCGTCTGATCAAGCGCCAGACTATACATGACATGTATATTTGCCACTCAAAACTAAAAGGAGTCGTCAATTCTTTCAAAGCGTTGTCATTTTCTCCGTTTTATTGAACTGCGTTTGCGTTTTGTTTGCGTTAAAAACGGGAATGAATAACGTCTTCATTGTACAACAAACTTAACGGAGGAGAAGATGTTATTATTTCCAGTTTAACTCATTGAGCCATAGTGACGCATATGTATGCGTCCTTTACCAAAAGTGTGCCAGGGAAGAGTAAACTTGTCCTATGCAAACAGTGAAGTCCCTGATCAGACGGCTCCTGTAGGAACCCTCTGATCAGAGACTACCAAGAACAACCGTTAATAGTCTAAAATGGACCTGCCTTTATTGCAAACTAGAAACGCCCATTGGAAGTTTCAGGGGATAATAAGTTAAACTAAACGCAAACGCAAACGCAGCACAACATGTAGAATATGACAAATTCTTGTAAACATTGACGATTTATATAAATGTATCTGCATGGATTGATCTTAACTATTTGCAATAAACATTAGGATTTTAAATTGCACAAATACGTTTACTGGTCAATACTAACTTGGAAGTACTACACTGTAGCAACATATCAAAAAGTTATTATTTAAAGCTTTACCCCATGGTCTGTTTCTAGTTTTGAAAATAGTTGACTACTTAAAGAAGGTTGAAAGTAAAGCAGAATGCGCCTTTAAGGCGCATTCTGCTTTACTTTCAGTCTATTTTAAGCTACCACCTGCAAGAATAAAGAAAATATTTCTTATGAAAGATATTCACGGCTGTTTAAATTGGAACTATTTTCTTTAGCGGAGGAATAAAGTGAATGCGCTAAAAGGCGCTTCTATTGGGGAAAGGGTTAAATATGTAAAAACATACTTCTGATTGATGCTTGCTCCTTTAGAATCTGAACAGCTCCTTTAGAAGTTATACCCCATATCTACATGTAACTAACATATATAGTAAATGGACCTGATATAACGAGTTTGGATGTAACGAAAATTTCAGATGAATGTTTAAAGCAGGCTTCCGTTATGCATGACAAGGGTTAAACATTTCGTTCAAAACAGATTTCGAAGAATACCATGTTTGTGAAATGCAATAACCCCGAGTCACCGCGTCCAAAACTTTCAAATCAAGAGATGAAAATTTAATATAGAAATACCTTACGTTCACGAGCTTACTGTAAACTGGAGATGTTATTCTTTCCCAATAAACGTGTTTATGCTTAAACTAGTATGTCAGTTGTAAACAACAGAATAGTAAGACAAGTATACAACAAATGATCAATTAGCCTACGTCAATTTTAAACAGTTTGGAGCCCTGATCAGATGCCGGTTAACCCGGCGTCTGATAAGGCTCCAAACTGTTCACAAAATAATTATAACAAATCTTAAAAGCTTTCAATAACCGGTCATGCTCTACATTTATTGCATTTAGTTTCGCTTAAACGGGAAACAATAACATCTTCTTCACTATATCACCGACATTTTCAAGAACCATTTACAGTGGAGAATCTGTTACATGTATTCTTTCCCGATAAACGCGTTTACGCGAAAACTATTTTTTCTTTTACAAACAGTTTGGAGCCAGATCAGACGCCGGGTAACCCGGCGTCTGATCAGGCTCCAAACTGTTTGCCACCAAGATAAACATGAAATATCAGAATTGTCCCAAAGTTGTTCTTTTCTACGTTTTAGTGCTTTGCGTTTGCGTACGTTTGCGTTTAAACGGGAAAGAATAACAGATTCTCCACTGTACAATGGATAAGACGTTATTATTTCCCGTTTAAACGCAATGAAACGCAAACGTATCGCAATAAAATGAAGAATATGAAAATGTGTTGACAATTTGTACTGTTCATTTTGATTTGACTGGCAAACAATTTGGAGCCTGATCTGATCTGACCTTACACTGTTGGCAATGGAATAAGTATTAGTTTTAGCGTTAACTGGGAAAGAATAACGTCTTCTCAACTGTATTTTATGTACAGTGCTGCCTTGTGGTTGAATTAAGCTGCGTTTCAACGGACGAAAATAACGCCTTCTTATTCTAATCTAGGTCTACATGTTTTGTTTGTTTCGGTGGGAGCCATTCTACAGACGCGGTTTATATTGTTACTCTCATTTAGCTGTTGTTGTTGTAACTTACAAGTACATGTACGAGTATAACGATATACACCTATACAACCCCCGAATTGTATACTATGAGCAACCCCATCCCTTGCAGCGTTGGTCAGCAACGAACATGCATGCGCGGGTCTTGCTATATCTTTCAAGGGGTTGAGGTTCCGACCGACACCTGGGGCCCGTTTATTATGGGTCTACGAACTTCGTAGGAACTTCTTACGAAAAAAAACGATCGTACGAAGCTTTATGAAACGGGCCCCTGAACTCTAACTTAAATCAACTCTTACAGAGTTGCAGAAGACTTGTATGTTCGTAACCCCTAGTGTTTATCAATTTGAATCAGCACCGCAAATAACGCTGCAATTGGTTTGTCAATCATATCATTCATATCAAATTTCACCGTATAAAGGTCATATTAAAGTTGAAATACAGTGCTCCCTCTCTACAACGATCCTCCCAACAACGACTCCCTCCTTACAACGGCCCTTGCCACAGTAACCTAAACAGGACAATTATGTCTAACAATTTTACTGCTGTAATATCGTCTGCTTAAAAAGTTGTCGTCTGCTGGTTTTCTCAAAGTTACATATTGAACATTTTTTACGGAACAAAACTTAATGACGAGTGACAAACAGCTTGAATCCAGATCAGACGCCGCGTTAGGCGGCGTCTGATCTGGATTCAAGCTGTTTGCAAATGTAAACTAATTTCCCTCCTTATAACGACTCCCTCCGAACAACGCACACGTGTTTTGTATACCATTTGGGTATCTTTGTAGAGAGTTAGCGCTACATAGTAATTGACTATAGTAGAATAGATGGTATTCTTTTACATTTAAACGACACTAGACGCAAATGATGAAAATGGTAGCTTTTTGAAAATACCAACGATTACTTTCTATATGAGTTGCAAGTAGTTTGGAGCCTAATCAGACGCTGGGCTACCGGCGTCTGATCTCACTCCAAATTACTTGGTATTGAACAAATTATATACGCAAAAACGCGTTTATTGGGAAAGTATAGTGTTTTATTTACTGATTTTAGTAATATGTGTAACATGGAATTACAGAAATGAGATAAAATAAGTAGATACAACATGAATACATTCTATAATAAATATTTATGATACATCAGATTCTGTAGATTAATTTGTCAAACTACATGTATATGGTTTCAGATGGCCTTCACAGAAACGTTAAATTACATGAATATACAGCGCTCCCTCTCTGCAACGACATCCAATGGGAGACATAGATTGTGGGCGTTGTTCGGAGGGAGTCGTTATAGGGAGGGGAAATGCGGAAAGGGTGGTTGTAAGGAGGGAGTCATTGTTGAGAGGGCCATTATAGGGAGGGAACACTGTATTTATGTTAAACATATCTGGAGATATAATTACAATACAATATTGATTGATTCATAAGAATCATAACCATTTCACTGTGCGTTCACTTTCAAGACTGAAGTCGACTTTGCAGACAGTTTGGATGCTGATAAAGACGCCACGTAACACGGCGTCTAATTCGGGATCCAACCTGTTTGACACTAATTTTTAATAATACCGCCTAAAATCGAACTTTGATACGACCAGGGTCTGCACTGTTTGTAATATTGCAATTTACATTGACAAACAATCCTAAATAAGGTTTGTTCAAATGGTGATGTTGAAGACGAGTTTCACTTTCTGTTTATTTGTAGTGTTTATGCAGATTTAAGAGATAGTCCCATCCTCACAGAAAATGTACAACTTGCTAGCAACAACAAATCGGAAGCAAAACTTAGAGATACTGCTCAATATATATATTATGCTCTTGCTTTGAAACGACAGATTTTAAATTCTTAAGCATTCATATAGTACGCCCAAACTTTGAATTAGTATTCTACCGGTATATGTGTTGATATATATATATATACGTACATGTATCTATATATAAACCATCCAATATTACTCTAATACATTGATTGTATAGTATGCTTTGTCTGTATTTCTTGTACTATGGGCTGGAGGCCTGATTGTATGAATAAACTATTTGATTTGATTTGATTTTGAAATATTCCTAAAATTGGAATTGTCCATTTAAAGGTTCAGAGAGGAAAGCGTTAACGTAAGAAACATTAAAGTAATGCAGAAAGCGTCTGTACATGTATATGGGCTTTCTGCAATACTTTTGTATTACATTAAACTGAAACCTTGCATTAAGCCTACATCACTGGCACTGGAACACAATTTTTTTTTTTTTAGTAGATCTACCTGTATCTAGGCCTATAGATTGACTTCTATAATATTGACTTTCATAGATATAAAAAGTTATATAAAGGTCTAGTGACATTTAGATCTCACAGCTCCTCAATATGACACACAAGGAATTGGAAAAAAAAATTAAAAAAAAAATAAAAAAATATTTGTGTGGAGTAGATCTAGTCTGTATATGTCTATAGATAAGCCTACTGTCCTAAATATCACTATAGAAATATAGAAATACAAAAATACTGCATAAATGTCTAATGTGACAATGGACATAAAATAAATATATATAAACATACTATCATATAGTTATTGTATGTAAAGGTCATAATGGTGACACTGGAAACGTAAAATGATTGTATATTGAATTTGTATATATAAGCCTACTATCGTAGAAATTCAATAAAAAAAAAAATTTTTTTTTTTTTTTGGCCGTATTGATTGATAGTAGACTATCGCTACTTACATACAATAACTATATGATAGTATGTTTATATATATTTATTTTATGTCCATTGTCACATTAGACATTTATGCAGTATTTTTTTAATTGAATTTCTACTTAGTCAGATTGAGGATCTAAAGTTATATCTATTTGACAGAAGACCTATATATCACATTTTCAGTGACATTTGATGTACATATTATAACTGTTTGAAAAGTCTATATGATAGTAGCCTATACAGTAGGCTTAGATATAGATCTACATTGGAATTTTTTAAAATAATAAATTCTACTGTGTCAAATTTAGGATCTACTGTGAGATCTATAAAACAGTAGACATATATATAATTTTTAAGTAACACAATATCTATATGAAAGTCTATGTGACAGTAGCTTTTACGGTTAGAAATGGATTCTATAAAAAAAACCAAAAACAAACTTTGTTGTTCTAGTGCCAGTGGCCTACATGTATCCGCCGTAAACGACGTACACATATTCTTTTATTACTGTGAATTGAAAACACGGTGCGCCGTACTCTAATGGGAGACAAAAAGTATGTGTTTTGTATGGAGGGAGTTGTTATACGGAATGAAATTGGCACATATTTGCAAACAGCTTGAATTTAGATCAGACGCCTCGTAACGCTGTTTGTCACTCGTTGTTTCGGTCAAAATTTCCAATATGTGACTGAGAAAAACAGCTGACGACAATTTTAAGCAGCAGAAGTGTCTTGTTTTGGGAACAGCGGCAAGCGTTGTTGTAAAGAGATAATCGTTGTTCAGAGGGCCGTTGTTTGGAGGGAGCACTGTAGTTACAAGGATAACAGTTAAACTTTTTTGCAACAATTTTCCATTGAGTGCATTGACGTAGATAAGCGCTTTCATGCATTTACAAACGTCAGCTGATACAGATCAACGAGGAAGGGCGATGTCTAACTTCCCCTTTGAAAGTTTAGAGATTATCATCGACTAATTGAAATGTTCAGCAACTAACTACATGTAACCAAAAAAATAAATATACACGCGTTGTTACACGTCTAAGCATGTTTAACCTCTGTCAAACTACGTCTGCTTTGACTCTACCGTCTGAAACATTATTCAGAACGAGTTACAGTGTTCTCTCCTTACAACGGCACTCCGAACAATGATTTCCTCCTTAGTCCTTACAGTGGAGAATCTGTTATTCTTTCCCGTTTAAACGCAAACGTACGCAAACGCAAAGCACTAAAACGTAGAAAAGAACAACTTCTGGACAATTCTGATATTTCATGTTTATCATGGTGGCAAACAGTTTGGAGCCTGATCAGACGCCGGGTTACCCGGCGTCTGATCTGGCTCCAAACTGTTTGCACTGCAAATAATAGTTTTAGCGTAAACGCGTTTATTGGGAAAGAATAACAGATTCTCCACTGTACAACCATGATTGCCACTGTTTCCCAAGCAGAAAATTATATCTAACGCTTTCACTGATGCAAAATCGTCTGCTTGAAATTGTCATTTGCCGTTTTATCTCAAAGTTACGTTGTTCTTTTTGACAGAAGAAACATAAAGACGAGTGCCAAACAGTTTGAACCCAGGGTTCAAACTGTTTGCAAATATACATGTTCTCTAAGAATAAGAATCTTCCCTCCCTATAACAACACTGACACTAGAGAGCACCGAAATAACTGTTGCGATCCTAGTTCGATACCGAGTCTAACTAGGATCCAACCTGTTTGCAAGTAACTACAGTAAAACCTCTCTATAACGGCCACTAAATAGTGTAAATTATTTTTTGTTTATGACAGGTGACTGCTTAAAGCAAGGTGACAGTTAAACAGAAAGCTCCTGTAGGAGCTTTCTGTTTCACTGTCACTTTGCTTTAAGCTGTTACCTGTCTTTTATATATCTAATTAACAATTATTTAAGTGGTCGTTATAGACAGGTTTTACTGTATTGTACTCGGGGTAAGGCAGTAAATTGGTAAAACTAAACGGGGAATAGTATCAGTGCTATACTTATTATACTCATTTGAAAATAATACCTTCACAAATAGGAAACATGAGAAACAACAAACTGATGCAGACGTCATCGCGACCTAGATACTTTTAATTAATTCATAGGTGGTTACCCGTAGAATGCAAAATCGTCTGAACCAAAATATGTCGTCTGCACTAACATTTAATTATTTTTAGCTTCGGTTCGATAAAGCGATAATGAATTCTGATTCTGATTAGGATCCAAACTGTTTGAAACTCGTATCAAAGCTTTTTGAGTCGCAATGCAAGTTTTCTAAAGCTTTCTTCTTTTCTTTTATTTTGCTGTAAGTAGCAACATGATCTCACCATCTAATAATGAAAGACGTTATTCATTCCCAATAAAGACGTTTATGCTTAAACTTATATGACTAATGCAAACAGTTTGGAGCCAAATACAGACGCGGGGTACATGTAACAGACGTCTGATCAGACTCCACACTGTTTACCAATCGAATAAAAAAGGTATTTTTTCAATAACTTGTCATATTTAAATGTCCTATGGCGCCTCTGGATAGATACATGTAAAGATGGTAGAGCAGCATGGAAAGAAAAGCGGACGATACTTAACCCAATTAACGCCACGACGTCATCAATTCTAAACAATTGTCGTCTGTATATGTTTTTCAAATCTAAATTTTACGTATTTTGACATAAGAAATATTTAAATGAGTGTCAAACAGTTTAGATACTGATCAGACGTCGCGTTACGCGGCGTCAGGTCAGTATCCAAACTGTTTGCAAATACGGGTAACTATTAAACTCTGGTATTGCAAGACGAGACCAGGGCAGTGATATAACGTTAGAGTCGTTACATAGAATAACTAAAGAGATGCTCCACGACTCATTTTAGCCTAGTGTCAGCTACAGAGGACATTGGCAAACAGTGTATACTCTGATGAGACGCGAGTCTCATAAGGGTCTGTACTGTTTGCTTCTTCATACATGTATGAAAATATGAAAATGTTCTGCTATATGGATACAAACTACAGAGTATTTAGATCACCCTAGTTAAATAGAGCTATACAGAGGAGAATGTGTTATTCGTTCCCAATAAACGCGTTTACGCTAAAAAGTTTATTTCCTCTACAAACAGTTTGGAGCAAGATCAGACGCCGGGTAACCCGGCGTCTGATCTGGCTCCAAACTGTTTGCCACTCAGATAAAAATGAATTGTAAGAAATATATAAAAATTGACATTTTCAACATTTTAGTGTTTTGCGTTTGCGTTTCGTGTGCGTTTAAACAGGAAAAAATAACGTATTCTCCACTGTATAATGAAATGTTCCAGCAGGCACCCAGGGGAGTTCACTTTTACATCCAGGTATAAATGGGTTCAGATGGAGTTGCGATTGGGCGTGTACAAATTACAAATGGGATTAAGTGTCAACGTAAGCATTTGGGTTTCAAAACTGTACACCGAAACGAATACATATATAACCTACTGAAATAAAACGTTTTCTCACTAGTTTTAGGCTTAACCTTTCTTCAAATAGGTAATGATGTGTAAAAAATTGTATCTCACCTACTGTGATTGTTAGTATGGTTCGAAGTAAATGTTTGAGAAACGCACAGTCTATATACATGTATAAAAGTTTGTTGACGCAAATTATGAAAAGAGAGAGAGAGAGAGAGAGAGACATACAGACAGACAGACAGAGAGAGAGAGAGAGAGAGAGGAGGGGGATATGGAAAGAGAGAGAGATAGAGAGAGAGAGATTGTGTGTGTGTGTGTGTGTGTGCGTGCGTGTGTGTGAGAGAGAGAGAGGGAGAGAGAGAGAGAGAGGCATAGGCAAAGATAGAGATACAAAAAACAGACATAGATACAAGGACAGAGACATAGAGAGACAGAGTGAGACAGACCGTCAGACAGAGAGTGATGTTTAATGAGAAAAAGACAGACAGACAGAGACAGACAGACAAACAGAGACATAGAGAGACAGAGATATAGAGAGACTGAAAGTCGTGTCGGCAAGAGAAATATCTAAAACGGGTAATCAGTACCAACATGTTCTTTATTCTTTCCTTTTTACCATTGTTAATTGATGTGGTATATTTCTTATACGTATATCATTGCTTGGATATATACATATACAGCGCTCCCTCTCTACAACGACACCCAACGGGAGACACAAATTGTGTTCATTGTTCGGAGGGAGTCGTTTTAGGGAGGGAACTTTGCAAACACGCGGCGTCTGATCTGGATTCTATCTGTTTGTCACTATTCATTGCGTTTTTTCTGTCAAAATGTCAATTATGTCACTTTGAGAAAAACAGCAGACGACTATTTTAAGAAGACGACATTGCAGCCGTGAAAAGGTTGGCCATAATTGTCATCTTTAGGGAACTACGGCAAGGGTCGTTGTAAGGAGGGAGTCGTTGTTGGGAGGGCCGTTGTAGAGAGGGAGCACTGTAACATAGTTTATATTTTATTTCTAATTATAAATAGAAGTATGTATATAACCCTATTTAGTTTGTCCTGACTTTTTCTAGCCCTAAAACATCCGTTGGTTATTACACAAATACTATTAGTTAGACCATGCCATGACATTACCTGCCATATTGCACTGCAACATACCACAGACCTTCCAGACGTTGTATCTGATTTTGGTCTACACTGCGGAATACCATATATAAAACAGCATAAAATGCGTTAGATGCTTGTGGGTGTCAAACATTGTAGTTCAAGATCAGCCGCCGCGTGTTTTGACGCAGCAGCTGGCTCCAGTGTTATAAAGCTTTTGAGTTGAGTCTGAAATCATTCTCAAGCATTTGATTGATCAGATTTGAGCCTAGGCTCAAATCTGACCAATCAAATTGCTTGAGAACAAACTCAGGCTCAACTAAAACGCTTTATCACATAAAACCGACTCTGGGAGTGTTATAAAGCCATTCAATAAACTATAGTGAAATATCAATATTTGGGCTCCGGCCCTACCTGTTCGTCTACGAGCGCTGCATGGCGCTGGGCGCCAAATGACGTCATTTGCCATGGCGTTACTGTAAACAACGTCAAGTTTTGGCGGAAAATACATATGGCGGAGAGACAAAAAACTATGGATTCAGTTCACTTAAAAGGGTTTTAAAATGTTTATGTGATAAATAGGATCTAACATTCGTGCTCATTATTTATCATTCTTAATAAACTCGTTGACTAAAACAAATATAACGCTCGCCAAGGCTCGCGTCATATTGTTTTAGTCAACTCGTTTATTAAAAATGATGATTAATGAGCACTCATGTAAGATCCTCTATTTATAATATTGGACCCAGGTCTTGATCTACCCTGTTTGCAATGAAATAGGACAGGTTTTCTTATGGCACGGCTAAATTATATTACAGAGGAGAAGACGATATCCTTTCCCGATTACAGGGCTGCCATTTCTCCGGAATTTTCCTAAATCTTCGGATTTTTTTCAGTACAGAGTAGCTTAAAGCAGGCTGAAAGTAAAGCAGAATGCGCATTAGGGCGCATTCTGCTTTACTTACAGCATGCTTTAAGTAGTCGCATGTCAACAAAACTAGAAACAGGCTTAGGGGTCAAGGTACTATTCGTAAAATCGCACTTGAAAAAATGCACATTTGGAAATCTTAGGATTTTTCATGTTAACTTACGGCAGCCCTGTGATTAAATGATATATGGTCTACTAAAGGCAACTGCAATGCAATAAAAAGAAAAAAAGATGTTTGGGAAAATGTGACTTTAATGGTGTAGCATAAATCATTTATTAAAGTGGACGTGAATAAGAAAAATAGAACAGCCGAGTTTATTACACCTCGCTTTGAGTTACAATGTTAAATTCCCATAGACCTACAGTTAACATTTTGCATGTCTTTTACATCTATTCAAAATATACTGTCACTCTTTATGATATTCTTTTTGTGACGTCACTCTAAAGGACATTATTAGTTATACAGTTTCTTCCCAGGGTACTTAGGATTTATTCCCGGCTGAGGAAAATCATGTTGCCCGAGCCATCAGCGTACTGTCAGCATTGACATGACAATCGCTATTGGCTACATTGGAACGTTTTAAAGAGTGGTAACTTCTAATCAACTTTTGGTATTTTCTGTACAAGTTTCTTCCTTTTGTCCATTCCTTAACGATTTGCCACCATTTCGGAAGAGGATATTTGCCACCTACACAATGTAAAGACGCTGTTTCTTCAATTTACTTGTCATAACGTTCTTCTTTCTTTCTTGTAATATAATTTTATCACATAAAACCGACTCTGGGAGTGTTATAAAGCCATTCAATAAACTATAGTGAAATATCAATATTTGGGCTCCGGCCCTACCTGTTCACCCACGAGCGTTGCATGGCGCGGGGCGCCAACTGATGTCATTTGCCATGGCGTTACTGTAAACAACGTCAAGTTTTGGCGGAAAATATATATGGCGGAGAGACAAAAAACTACGGATTCAGTTGACTTAAAAGGGTATCAAAATGTTTATGTGATAAATAGGATCTAACATTCGTGCTCATTATTTATCATTCTTAATAAACTCGTTGACTAAAATAAATGTAACGCTCGCCAAGGCTCGCGTCATATTGTTTTAGTCAACTCGTTTATTAAAAATGATAATTAATGAGCACTCGTGTAAGATCCTCTATATAAACAATGTGACGTCATAGACGGCGACGTCGTTTCCCGCGTTACGTACATGTCCGCGCTAAATTGGTATTCACAACACATTTTATAAAATACAAAAGAGACGATTCTAAAGCTAGGGTTGATAAGCTCGGTGTAATAAAATAAATATTAGATGTCAGTTTGCGTGACATTCAAATTGTCAACCCTCGAAAACAAGAATGTCACCATCGGCTACGCCTCGGGGTGACATGCTGTTTCTCGGGTTGACAATTTGAATGTCACGCAAACTGCCATCTAATATTTATATAATGTCAGACATATCTAGCTTACCCATCATTTCAAATAGTGTCTTCTCCATTGTAACTATAAAGATTAAAATAAATCGTTAGACTTTACATTAAATTGACATTTTCTACAGCTCATTGCATTGCGATTGTGTTTTGTAACAAGAAATAATTAGGACTATTGTTTGCTACAGTGGTGAAGATGTTATTCTTTCTCAAATAAACGCGTTTACACTAAAACCTATCATTACAGTTGCAATCAATTTGGAGCCTGATCAGACGCCGGGTAAAACAGTTAGAATTTTCAAAGAGTTGATTTTCTGCATTTTATTGTACTGCGTTTGCGTTTCGTTTGCGTTTAAACGGGAAAGATAACGTTTTCTCCACTATAAAACATTCGATCATACATGTATACGTGTTCTCGGATGAACGAAGGCAGCGCTAGAGAAATAAACAAAGCAGTATAAAAGTAAACCATCTCAGATACTATATATATAAAACAAGGGCCACCATGGCCCTAAATCGCTCACCTGGTACACCATGTAACACATGACCTATATTGACCTAGATTACGACTGGAAATGACCCACAATCAACCTTAAGAGTTAACAAGATTTTTCTATGATTTGACCTAGTTTCTGACCAGACACAATCCACATTTGATTTTGACCTAGATTTGATGTTGGCAAACATTCTGGCAATATTTCATTCAGATCTAATGATATTTGTAGCCTCTAGAGGGTTAACAATGTTTTTCTTTGATTTGACCTAGTGACCTAAACTTTTGATCTGACATGACCCATATTCGAACTTGACCTAGATATCAATTAGGCCAACATTCTGACCAAGTTTTATTAAAATCCAATGAGATTTGAAGCCTCTAGAGTGTTAACAAGGTTTTTCTATGATTTGACCTAGTGACCTAGTTTTTGACCGGACATGACCCATATTCGAACTTGACCTAGATGTGACTGAGGAAAATATTTTGACCAAGTTTCATGAAGATAAGGTGAGATTTGTAGCCTTTATAGTGTAAACAAGGTTTTCCTATGATTTGACCTAGTGACCTAGTTTTTGATCCGACATGACCCATATTTGAACTTGACCTAGATATCAATTAGGCAAACATTCTGATTAGAATGCATTAAATTCCAATGAGATTTGTAGCCTCTAGAGTGTTAACAAGGTTTTTCTATGATTTGACCTAGTGACCTAGTTTTTGACCAAGCATGACCCATATTCGAACTTGACCTAGATATCGATAAGGCAAACATTTTGACTTAGTTTTATTAAGATCCAATAAGATTTGTAGCCTCTAGAGTGTTAACAAGGTTTTTCTATGATTTGACCTAGTGACCTAGTTTTTGACCCGACATGACCCACATTCAAACTTGACCTAGATTTCATCAAGACAAACATTGTCATCAAGTTTCATGAAGATCGGATGAGATTTGTAGACGCTAGAGTGTTAACGAACCAATTGTGAACAGACGGACGGACAGACGACGAACGACGGACATCCAGCGATCCTAAAAGCTCACCTTGGCACTTCGTGCCATGTGAGCTAAAAAGATGTCCAATTTCATACATGTATGATTCACGCTATATCCTTGATTTATTAAGCAAGGGGACAGAACTCGCCATTGTACGACCATTTGTGAATCGCCATGACCGAGTGATTATATAGTCACTGTGACTGAAAATCACAAGAGCGCCACATCGCAAACTGGTTCGAATCCTTTCCCATACATGTGGGGAAGCCTTCACATTGGCTTGTGGGAGGTTGGAGGTTCTACAAAGTTTCCAATTTGTGACATGATATGCCTGAAGCAGTGTATGAAAGGAATATATGCGGTCTTCCCTGCAATATGACAAAAATATTGTTAAAAGCGACGTAAAATCATTACAAATAAAAATCAATAATCTACACCATCGTTGATAGAAAAGGAGTTGTTTTTTTTCATATGGGACTTAGTTCATCTCTTATTTCTATTTTACATGTACCAATCGCGTGATCGTTTCCCCTGAATTTGTCATTCAACTTCCGTGTTTAAATATAACTTCCTGTTAGCTGACGCGTAACATTAAGAGTTACCTCCCGTGTCTACACCATTTAAGACTGACATGAGTTATCGCTCTTTTAAACGGGTTATTTAGCAAAGTGACATGTAAATGTTTAGTGTTCAGTGATATATGTAGCCAACATTTGAATTGAATTGTTGAATTTAAAAAAATCAATCGGACCAATAAATTCACCTTTCTCTAAATAATGAATAAATAAATCTCATATATTTATAATACAGCCCAGTGGTTTTACATGTATGCAGCACAAGTCCGCATAATTATAATCTTCTGCTCGCGACTGGTGATTCTTGGAATAGATGTTGCAAACAGTTTGGATCCCGATGAGACACCGACAAATGAATAAATCCTGTAAAAGTTTGCAGCCGTCACATGTTGCAGACGAAACAAGTTGTAACGTGCTGAATGTTTAGTAAACATACAAGGGAAGTAACTTTCTATTTTCTAGTATCGTGAAAATCAAGATTAGCTTCCCTTGCTTTCAGTTTGATGAAACGAAAGTTTACAGTGGAGAAGAAGTCATTCCTTTCCGATAAACGCGTATACGCTCAAACCTTTATATTTGCCTCTTTAGACGTTTCACTGCGATGCATGTGCGTTTCGATTGCGCTTAAACGAGAAAGAATACTGTCTTCTACACAGTACAACAAGGATTGTAGAACCATAACTCAGTCAGATATATTTACCACAAACATAAACCCAAGACTTTATGGCTCTAGAGAAGTAAAACTTTTTCTGTTTAAACAAGTTGTACTTTGACCAATGTAAATACATTGCGCAGTATTCAGTTGCCAACAGATGGTCATTTGTCAACCAAATACACCAACTGTCTAAGTTTTGATAAGGGTAGTATTTAAAAAAAACCTGAAATCTTTATTTCTGAATTAAACCCTATGGTGTCACTATTCGAAGAGACTACTAACAGCTGTAGCGTCTAAGATTCACTGTATACAGTTTTCCCTCCCCACAATGACCCCTCCATCTGAACAACGACCCCTCCTTACAACATCGCTTGTCACTGTTCCCCAAACAAGGCAAATTTAGGAAAAATTACGTATTCTTCCCAGTAAGAATTAAGTCACCAGCTTAACATGATATGGTACCATGGTTCTATCTATCTGTCCGCATCAACAATGGATTACTTCATGACATTACACTGTTGTGATTAAGTGTCCTATAAATCCTTCAGATACCGATCGCGAGTATATTGATATTTAAAATCAGCTTGGGTCAGATCAGACGTGGCGTACATGCACACAGTATATATAGGGAAGACGTTATTATTTCCCAATCAATGCGTTTACGCTAAACCTATCATCCAATGCAAAATGTTTGGAGCCAGATCAGACGCCGGGTTACCCGGCATCTGATCAGGCTCCAAACTGTTTGCCACTTAGATTTAAATCAATAGACAACATCATCAAAAAGTTTTCTTTTTCTCCATATTAGTGCAATACGTTTGCGGTAACGTTTTATCCACTGGAAGACGGCGTATGATATGGATCCAATCTACTTGACACTCGTTTTTAAGATTCTTCCATTTGAAAATGAATGATTTTTCATTTGATAATTATGTGCAGACGACACTTTCAAGTATTACGGAATGATAAGCCTTAAGGGTTAAAGGAAATAATCTGAACGTTAAATTTATGACAAACTCATGCTTTGAATTGATTTCAAACAACGCTTTTAATGATCCTGGTTGAAGAGACAGCGATACAATTTAAAACAAGTTTGGATCCTGATCAGACGACTTGTAAATCGGCGTTTATTTAGACCAAAACTGTTTGCAAACATCAATTGTTGTTGTTGTCCTTGTTGTTGTCAGGACACAGCTGTGAGGGGAATAACTTCGATCTAACTAATACACTATTTATTTGAATTATTTCCCTTTACATTGCACGGCTGATACATGTATTTGTATTAGTTTAAATATTAACCTGGCTATTCTACTCATAATTACGATAGAAATTCATCATTACTATACAATAAATATACTGATATTCTTTCTTATTTAAACGAAACGAAACGCAAACGCATTGCAAGAAATTGTAGAAAAGGACATCTTTTTAACAAATCTTACTATTTATTTTGATCGGAGTGTCAACCGGTTTTGAGTTTCCGACGCCGGCTTACCGGGCATCTG
Organism: Gari tellinella; assembly: GCA_922989275.2. Classification (NCBI taxonomy): domain Eukaryota; kingdom Metazoa; phylum Mollusca; class Bivalvia; order Cardiida; family Psammobiidae; genus Gari; species Gari tellinella. The sequence goes on from OV277867.1 coordinate 40,928,872, forward strand.
ATCTGGCTCAAACCGGTTTGCAATCGAAATAATAAACCGTAAAAGTATCTAGCATTAGGCTCATATATCATCCGTTAAAATATTTATCGTTAAAGGATAAACTTTCATTCAAAAGACATAAATTATGTTTCAGTGCATACAGTGGAGAATCTGTTATTCTTTCCCAATAAACGCGTTTACGCTAAAACTATTATTTGCAGTGCAAACTGTTTGCCACCAAGATAAACATGAAATATCAGAATATTTGTCCAAAAGTTGTTCTTTTCTACGTTTTAGTGCTTTGCGTTTGCGTACGTTTGCGTTTAAATGGGAAAGAATAACAGATTCTCCACTGTACATGTATCAAGTATAACCGTGGAGAAGGCATTATTCTTTCCCGCTTAACGAAACTGAAATGCATTGCAATACACTGTAGAAAAAAATTGTTTTTGACCATTCTGACTAGTTATTTTAATCTGAGTGACAAACAGTTTGGAGCCTGATCACACGCCGGGTCACCAAATTGTTGCAATGAAAAAAATATTTTAAGTGTAAATGCGATTTGTTTTTAAAGAATCGGTCTTCTTCACTGTAGTTTTCAAATCTAAATGACATAATAGAAATAGATCTACCAGATCAGACGCCGAGTTACTCGTCGTCTGATCACTAGTGATCAGGGTCAAAACTGTTTGATATCGACGTATCATTATCCAGGATAGTTCAAATCATTATTGAAATAAATCTTGCAGGCCAAAAATTTAAATTTAAAGCGTGTTTGCAAAAATGAAATAGTCACTAGGACAACGATTTTAAATCAGACGAAAATATAGCATAACGTGCTTTATATATACGTATGTCAATGAATACGTGACGTGACGACTGAACTTGACCTTGACCCTTTAGCACGAATTGTCTGTATACTATATGCATACGAGTAGATCTAGAATTGAGACGTTATTCTTCCCTAATAAGCGCGTTTACGCTAAAACTATGATCTCCTTTGCAAATAGATTGGAGCCAGATCAGACGCCGGGTAACCCGGCGTCTGATCAGGCTCCAAACTGTTTGCGACTCAGATTAAAATAAGTAGATACAACTTTCTACATTTTAGTGTATTTCGTTTGCGTTGAAACGAGGAAAAAAATAAAGTATTTTCCACTGAACCTTATACATGTACGTTATAAAAAAGCCTGGGAATTGAATACCACCCCGACATCTACTTTTGAAATTATACATACCCGGGCTATGCTATTGTTAAACGGGAAATTGAAAACCATTTTCGACATAGAGGCCCCTTGAGAAAAGAACAAGGTTTTGTATTCACAGTAAAACCTCTTTATTAAACCCACTAATTTGTGTTAATTATCAGGTGTTTAAGGCAGGTGACCTGCTTAAAGCAAGGTGAACGCAAAACAGAAAGCTCCTTTAGGAGCTCTCTGTTTTACGTTCACCTTGCGTTAAGCTGTTGCCTATCTTTTATGCAGTCAATTAGTTTTCTTACTAGTGGTCGTTTTATAGAGGTGTTACTGTATAATAACAAACCCTTTTAGTGCGAGATCCGAGAGGTTTTGGCATTTGCAAACAGCTTGTATCCGGATAATTAAATATCTGATCAGGATCTGCCACATTGGCCACAAATTGCCAAGAGTGAGTATTCTAGTCCAGAAAAAAGTAGACTAGTTTTCCGCAAAAAACGAAAAAAAACGTTTGACGCGGACGAGATATATTCAGGGTAAACTATTTGAAATATTATACAAATCAATATCTACCACGAAATGATTGCGTACGGATACCACAAAGGTTCACCCATAAATGTGCAGACTACAAGCTGTTCATTAATTCAGTTATCTAACCATGAACAAGTGAAATTTGAAACTGTTAATTTCGAAAATATGGTAATCGTCCTTCTCTCCTTTCAGCTATCACAAATATCATCTACTTGAAAAAATATCAGTGATACAGCGGAGAAAATGTTATTCTTACCCGTTTAAACGCAAAAGAAACGTAAAGGCATTGCATTAAAATGGAGAAAATGATAATGTTTTGATAATTCTGAGTATTCATTTGAATCTGAGTGGCAAACAGTTTAGATCCTGATCAGACGCCGGGTTAACCGGCGTATGATCAAGCTCCAAACTGTTTGCATTATAAATAATAGGTTTAGCGTAAACGCGTTTGTTGGAAAACAATAACGTTTTCTTCAACGGTATGGCGTCAATTGAAGAATGTTATCTATTGAAGCAGAGACGATATTCGATAACTCAAACTAGCTTATGTCGAACCAAGAGGTAATTCTATAGTTTTATTTCGATAACTCAATTTTGCTTCAGTCGAACATATCCCTATTTCAAAGTTATAACGTGCTAAAGCCACGTTTTAACTTAAAATATGGTCAAGTTTGAGTTAATGGTTATCGGGGTATGATTGCATAACAGTAATGGCGGTTTAACAGTGGAGAATACGCTATATATTTGTATATTCTTTCCCGTTTAAACGCAAACTCATTGCAATAAAATGTAAACATAAATGTTTTTGACAATGCTGACTTTTGTTTTTTAAAATATGAGTTGTAAACAGTTTGGAACCTGATCAGAGGCCGGGTTACCCGGCGTCTGATCTGGCTCCAAAATTGTTTCCATGGAAATAAATAGTTATAGCGTAAGCGCTTTTATAGGGATTGAATAACGTATTCTCCATTGTAACTGGTGGTTACCATATTGACTTCGATATTGGACAGAGAGACACGGGTGTATAAATAAGAGGTTATAATCAGTATCTCCCTACACAAAGTACAGTAAAGAAGACAAAATTCTTTTCCTATTATAAACAGGCTCATTATAAACGCGTTTATTCTAAAACTATTATTTCAGATCCAGACAGTTTGGAGCCAGATCAGACGCCGGGTAACCCGGCGTCTGATCAGGTTCCAAACTGTTTGCTATTCAGATTAAAATGAACATTTAGAATTGTCAAAAATGTATCATTTTTTAAATTTCATTGCATACGATAGTATGGTAGTGAAAGGAGACATACTTGCCCCTCGGTTTAGACCAGTATGCGACATTAATCCAGTCACTGCCTTACCCCGAGTACAATAGTGAATTGCAAACAGTTTGAATTCTAATCAGAATCCAAGATATTTGACAGTCATTTAAATATTTTTTAAATCAAAATACCAAAAATTATTTTGAGGAATACAGGCAGACGACAAAAATCGTCATGGCAGGGAAGTGGTGGAGCACGCTATATTTGTATTTGATTGCCGTATGCAGTCGACTGCCAGTATACTAAGAGTATAGTAATCTGTTGTTTTTGCGTGTTTTCTTTTAATCAATGCAGAGAGTAACCAATCTGGATCAAATCGAGATACAGTGGAGAAAACGTTATTCTTTGCCCGTTTAAACGCAAACGTACGCAAACGCAAAGCACTAAAACGTAGAAAAGTGCAACTTTTGGACAATTCTGATAATCCATGTTTATCTTGGTGGCAAAGAGTTTGGAGCCTGATCAGACGCCGGGTTACCCGGCGTCTGATCTGGCTCCAAACTATTTGCACTGCAAATAATAGTTTTAGCGTAAACGCGTTTATTGGTAAAGAATAACGTTTTCTCCACTTTAGTTTGGTGTCTTATCTAAATCCAACCTTTTTTTCTTACAGATATTGCAAATGTGCCATCGGCGTGAAGGAAATTTAATCCTCAATTTATTAGATGTACTATGTACATAGTCATAAAGCAGATATCTGTTATTGTCATATGTAACAGCCCAACGGTTTCTCAGTTTTATTTGAAGTTTTATATAAAAAAGAACTGGTCAAACAAATTTGATCCTGATCAGACGCCGAGTTTACACGTGGTCTCATCTGGGCTAAAACTGGTCGCAAGGTAAGTAATATTAAGGATATGACTGGGGTAAAACAGAAACGTTAGAAGCCCAAATTGGCGGATAATAATAAACCCTACACTCGACACTGTTGAATGGTTATTTTGCACCTTCAGTTTGACAAGTACTTTCCGTGACCTCGTCTATTCGAAAAATCATGTTACAGTGGAGAAGACATTATTCTTTCCCAATTAACGCCTTTACGCTAAATCTATTATTTCCAATGCAACAGTTTGGAGCCAGATCAGACGCCAGCAACCTGGCGTCTGATCAGGCTCAAACTGTTTGCCGTCCTGGTTCAAATCAGCATTCAAGATTGCCTAAAAGTTGTAATTTTCTTTATTTTTTTTAAATGCGTTTGCGTTTCGTTTGCAAATGCAGTCAAACGAAGAAATGGACAATTGTTTTACATGTCTGGCTATTTATTTTGATCAGAGTGGCAAACAGTTTGGGTAGCCGGATGTCTGTTCTGGCTCCAAACTGTTTGCACTAGAAATACAGTGGAGAAAATGTTATTCTTTCCCGTTTAAACGCAAACGTACGCAAACGCAAAGCACTAAAACGTAAAAAGTGCAACTTTTGGACAATTCTGATAGTTCATGTTTATCTTGGTGGCAAACAGTTTGGTGCCTGATCAGACGCCGGGTTACCCGGCGTCTGATCTGGCTCCAAACTCTTTGCATTGCAAATAATAATTTTAGCGTAAACGCGTTTATTGGGAAAGAATAATGTTTTCTCCACTGTAATAGTTTCAGTGTACATGTAAACGCCGCGGTTTATTGGGAAAGAATAACGTCTAATAATAATGTTAAACATTAGATTCCCCAATGAACGCATTTGAGCTAAAACACTTATATTTACAATGTAAATAGTTTGGATTCGATCAGACGCCGTGTTACCCGGATTCTGATTAGGCTACAAACCGTTTGCCACTCAGATCAAACTTGAATAAATCGGGAGCATTTTGAAAAATAAAGTCATTTATTACATTTCATTTCAAATGCGTTTGCCCAGTTTCGTTTAAACGCGAATATAAATATATCCTCCACTGTACACTACACCAATGTCAATAAAGCACTCTAGATACATGTATATGCAACGCCACGATAAACAAACCCAGGTGCAACGAAAAAAGGCAGATCCAGATCAGTAATGCATTTGTGTACCTACCCGTCCTTTATCATCAACACGAGAACTTCTATTGCGCATATACTCTTTTAATTGTTGTTGATAGCAGAGAGATTTTGTTGTTTTTGTTCTTGTTGTTATTAATATTAGTGTGTAGTAAAACTCAATTACATGTACAACGAAATGGGATTGCATGTGTACGCATTATTTTATACAATAAAGCAAAATTTCTTCCCATATCTAATTAACTTATAGTAAAATGGACGATATAGGACGACTTGGTTTTAAATGAACATCGCTGTATTATGATTATTATTATTAGTAGTAGAAGTATTAGTAGTAATAGTAGTTGTTGTTGTTGCTGTGTAAGTACAAGAAGTAGTACTTAGTAGTAGTACATGTAGCAGCAGTACTAGTGATAGTAGTAGTTGTTGTTGCTGTTGTAGAAGTAGTAGTAGTAGTATACATGTACAGTGGAGAAAACGATATTCTTTCCCAATAAACGAGTTTACACTAAAACTATTATTGCCACTGCAAACAGTTTGGAGCCAGATCAGACGCAGGGTAACCCGGCGTCTGATCAGGCTCCAAACTGTTTGCCACCAAGATAAAGATGAATTATCAGAATTGTCAAAAAGTTGTACTTTTCAACGTTTAGTATTTTGCGTTTGCGTACGTTTGCGTTTAAACGGGAAAGAATAACAGATTCTCCACTGTAACATGTATGTATTAGTAGCACTGAAACATGTTATACTAAAAACTCCTCAAAACCGACCGTTTTCCCCTACCACGTACAAGTTGATGCTCAGTTGGTTGGAACGTTAAGAATTAGTTTCGGATCATAAAGTCAAAGGCAACAAACCAACTTGTGTCCCCTGGGGCCGTTAACCGATTTATGCCTGGATATGGCAATGCAATGTCAACGTGTGCTTGCTTAACACATTCAACCCTAGCGACGAGTATACTCGTCATTTACAAAAGTGTACCTGTGAGGATTACACTTGTCACATACAAACAGTGTTGAACCTGATCAGAGGGCTCTTTAAGGAGCCCTCTGATCAGGGTCGACTCTGTTTGTCATCTTGAAATATATTGTTCAAATCAACCCTAAATTTGAAAAAATAAATTTGGAATTGTCCATTAAAAGTTTCAGGGCGAATGAGTTACATATAAAGCTTCCATTATAGATAAACAATATTGATCAAAACACTGATCTAAAGGCACTGCAGTGTAAGTTCATACAACATGAAAAAGCAAAGGATGCAGACCCTAATGACACATCGCGTAACGCGGCTTCTCATTAGGATCTGCACTGTTTACCAAACCCTCTTTGGTAGGCAGTGCAGTATGTTAGAATGGGGTTAACTAATTTGAATATACTGTTGTTATATATAAATATACGTAAAAAAATCGTACGATGGAAACCCATAGATTTCCAAGTATGGCTTATCATAGGTCAAGGGAAGTGTTTCGGTTAGCTATGACGCTGAGCCCTTTTCACTGCCGTACGAAAACGCAAACGCATTGCATTAAAATGTAGAAAAAAGCAATTTCTTGAAAATTTGAAACTTCTTTTAAATCTCAATGGCAAACAGTATGAAGCTTGATCAGACGTCGGGTAACCCTGCGTCTGATCTGGCTCAAAACTGTTTGCAATAGATATAAATTTAGCAAAAACGCTTTTAGTACGAAATAATAACGTAAATGTTCCAAACAGTTTAGATCCAGATAAGACGCCAAGTATCTTGGTGCCTTATCTGAATTTAAACTATTTGGTCATCTGATTACATTTCTGACAACAAAATGGAGATGAATGAATTCTATGAATTGCTGCCGACGAAAAACTTTGCAGGTGACAATGACATTGTCATCTAGCCAACTTGGGATTTAAAATAATCCCGCTTGTCAATGAAATGATATATTACAATACAGTGGAGAATCTGTTATTCTTTCCCGTTTAAACGCAAACGTACGTAAACGCAAAGCACTAAAACGTAGAAAAGAACAATTTTTGGACAATTCTGATATTTCATGTTTATCTTGGTGGCAAACAGTTTGGAGCCTGATCAGACGCCGGGTTACCCGGCGTCTGATCTGGCTCCAAACTATTTGCACTGCAAATAATAGTTTTAGCGTAAACGCGTTTATTGGGAAAGAATAACAGATTCTCCACTGTATAAGCGGCAAACTAATGCCTATTTGTAGATGACCTATATTAACACAGGTAACCGAAACTGTTGGAAAGAGCAGAATGCATACTCAATTTAATCAGCCAATCATAGACGTTCTATTACGAAATAGGAAAACACCTACACTTTACCTGTTATGAAATCGCATACAGTGAGTTACAGTATTGTTTAAAATATGTTTTTATGTAAACATATGTATCTAGAAATAAAATAAAGCGATACGAGTATTAAAAAGTGTCGATCCTGATCACAAGCCGAGTTACCCGGTGTCTGATCTGGATCAATGCTGCTTGAAAAATACAAGTGGAGTCTGGATTAGCTGGTTATGCGTAAATGTTGAAGTGTAAATGCAGGGTATACGGGTATTGGAGTTATTTATAGCGTAAAGCAGGTGATGTGTGAATATTTTCTATGAAAAACGATCAATTTAGCACTTTGATAGTATCGGTGTATACGTTTCACCTTACATGTACGCCTTTAAGGGGTGACTGTGTGATTACAAATGCAAACAGTTTGGATCCAGATGAGACGCCGAGTAACTCGGCGTCTCATCTGGATCCTAACTGTTTGCGACAGATATGCAAATTAATTGGCGGAATCATCTATTTCTTAGAGGTGTTGAAGACTGTTTGAAGACTAATATGACTTTGAATCTTAAGGGTACCAACTTGCAGGTTCAGTCGTTTTTCTGTGAATTAAAAGTATTAACATGAAATCTTGAGATTCTCATTGGCTGCAGCAGGCTGAGCCAATCAGAACGTCGAAGAACGTGGGAAACCAGAGAAAAGCTGAAGCATTGAACAAGAAAATAACTGAGCAGTTACTGTGATGATAACGTTTTTCTTACCCTACAGTGGAAAATGTGTTATTCTTTCCCATTAAACGCGTTTACGCTAAAACGTTTATTTCCATTGCAAACAATTTGGAGCATAATCAGACGCCGGGTAACCCGGCGTCTGATCAGGCTCCAAACTGTTTGCCACTCAGATTAAAATGGATAGTCAGGATTGTCAATAAGTTGTCTTTTTCTCCATTGTATTGCTATATGCGTTTGCGTTTCGTTTGCGTTTAAACGGGAAAGAATAACGTTTTATCCACTGTATACATGCATGTAACCGCGCAAACTTGTGCAAAAACGACTATGTGCATTGCAAAATGTTATGAGCCTGATGCGAAAACTGTATATATATGCTTCTTAGATTAAGATTATTCGTTAGCTTTTTTAGAACATGCGCTTTTCTAGATTTCATTGCAATGCGTTTGCCTTTAGTTTCGCTTGGCCGTGGAAGAATAATATATTTTAGACTGTAGCCATTGACACAAAACACCGCGTTGAAATAAGTTCAGATAGTTGACTTCGACTATATAAAAGTAGTTCAAAACTACATCATAATTACTTCTTTTCAAGGGAGAGGTAGAGCGATATTACGACCTTTTCAACCCCCACCTCCCCCTCCATCGAGTTCATGCATTCTAACGTTTAAACGAAGATAAACGCAAACGATTATGTAATAAAGGGTGGGGCTGACTATGTCCAGAAACTGTTAATAATAATAATTAATTGATTCGATATACTAAAGGCAAACAGTTTAGAGTCTGATCAGACACCAAGGGCTCCAGATAAAGGGAGTAAATTGAAAAAATCAAATATTTTCTCACTCGTTTCAGCCCCCCCCCCCTAATTATGGTGTAACCACTTATCAGACTCGTCTGATTTGGCTTCATATTGTTTATTCAGTAGAAAAGTAGACGTTAACATTGTAATGTCAAAATAACAATTGCATTACGTCATACAAACGTTATTATTTCCCGTTTAAACGTAAACGGAACACAAACGCATAACACTTAAATATAGAAAATTACAGCTTTTAGACACCTCTGACAATTCATGTTTATTTTAGTGGCAAACAGTTTGCAATGGAAATAATAGTTTTTAGCGTAAACGCGTTTATTCGAAAAGAATATTTTTTTCTCCACTGTATTCCTGTAGCAGCTTTCTGCATCATGTCTGGCCTACGTAAAGAAACCTATTGTTGGTGCTCTCCAGAAAGTAAGACTGTTTATGGACTGATACATAAACTATTTATACAATGTAATCTCAATAAGGTCGGAAATTTATGGTAGTTCACAACTAAAGTTTGTCTTGACATTCCAAAGTTGATTTATTCCCTAACCTTGGCTCCCAGAAGGCCACTGTTCAGCGAAAGCCCTTGTCAACGGTCCAGGTACAGTGGAGAAAACGTTATTCTTTCCAAATAAACGCGTTAACGCTAAAACTATTAATTGCAGTGCAAGCAGTTTGGAGCCAGATCAGACGCCGGGTAACCCGGCGTCTGATCAGGCTCCAAACTGTTTGTCACTCAGATTAAATTAAATGTTGAGAATTGTCAATAATTTGTCATTTTTTACGTTTTAATGCAATGCGTTTCGTTTGCGTTTAAACGGGAAAGAATAACGTTTTCTCCACTGTAGTTCCAACCTCTTCACTGTCAGGAAGACAACTGTTTTAAACAGTTGTTGTCTGCGTTCTCAAATTCAAACTTTTGGTAAATTGACTAAAGTAATATCGTATTAAAGGTAAAACCACACTAGCCTGGATTCTGACCAGGCGCTGAGTTACTTGGCGCCTGATCAGGATCCAGACTATTTGCAAATAATCGATATATTTTGGTAAGGCAGTGAATGGATTATAGTGGAGAAGACGTTATACTTTCCCAATAAACGCGCTTACGCTAAAACATTTCCATTGCAAACAGTTTGGAACCAGATCAGACGCCGGGTAAACTATTTGCCACTGTTTATTGGGAAATAATTACATCTCACAAAGGTACATTGTTTAATGAATGGGGCAGGGGAGATTGTTCCCTCCCTACAACGACCCTCCCAACAACGACTCCCTCATAACAACGACCCTTGACGCAGTTATCTAGACAATATATTTATGTCTAATGCTTTTACTGCTGCAATATCGTCTGCTTAAAAGTGTCGTCCGCTGTTTTTTCTCAAAGTTACATATAAGTAAGCATTTTGATGAAATAAATTTAATGATGAGTGACACACAGCTTGAATCCAGATCAGACGCCGCGTTACGCGGCGTCTGATCCGGATTCAAGCTGTTTGCAAATATAAGCCAAGTCTTAATTTCCCATGCCTATAACGACTCCCTCCGACCAACACACACAATATGTGTCTCCCATTGGGTGTCGCTGCAGGGAGGGGGCACTGTAGTTAAAATATTCATTAGAAAATGACATTGGCAGGAAATATATATATACATGTGTCAAATAGTCAATACTAGGGAAGATAAAACAATTGACCTCTTGACAATTTTAAGTACATTTACTACGTCCAGGAAATGAATATAGACCTGCATGTCCAGACTCTTAAAGTAGAGGGTCAAGTCATGTACAGCCCTTCCCCCCATGGCTTGAACCCTCAACATACATCGCATTGTCGTCCTACATGTATATGACATAAATACGCTCGTTACAGTATGATACAGAACGACATTGATGCAGGAAGTCTAAAGAAAAAGGGCTGCCATAAGTTGATTACGAAAAATCCTAAGATTTCCAACTTTTCTATTTTTCAAGCGCGATTTTACGACTTGTACCTTAAAACCTTTACCCCATGGTTTGTTTCTAGTTGTAAAGACACGTGGCTACTTACAGCAGGTTGAAAGTAAAGCAGAATGCGCAGAAAATGCGCATTCTGCTTTACTTTCAGCCTGATTTAATCTACCATCTACTAGTATAAACATCCGAAGATTTCGAAAAAAATCCGGAGAAATGGCAGCCCTGAAAGATTTAGCGTAAATGCGTTTATTGGAAAAGAATAACGTCTTCTTCACTGTTCATGTATCAATAATTCGGCAGTCAAAGCTTCAAAAATTTGAATTTGCATAAAATTGCAGACCACAAATTTAAGCAGACGATATATATGTCCGCGACAAGTTTAAAAGAGACGGTAAACGGGTTTAACAGGAAATTATAAAAGCGTCTACACAGTTAATATAAGTTATCAAATGTCTGTATGAGAAATTATTGTCGAGAAGTACAACTTACTAGAAACAGGCTAAACTTAATACTACGTAGACTTGAGTATTAACAGTGACTCAGACTGTTTTTCAAATTTAGACGTTACAATGATAATGACGTCATGGTACGTCTTGGCGTTATTTTGAAAACGAAACTAGATTCTTAATGTCAAATGATCATTTTTAGTCAATTAGAACAACTTTAATTTAAATATTAATTTAAAATGTGAATATGGTATCAGAGAAGTCTTTTCACAACGTAATGGTGTTGATTGTCTTTACGTTAATATGATTGGTGTTTTTATCTACGGATGAATAAAACCGAATAACACCTATGACAAATCGTCTACCTAAGAGCCGAGGGCAAACGTGAAAGTAAGACCGTTTGGATTTTCGTGTCATTTGGTGTTTATGTGATAAATAGGATATTAAATTCGTGTTTTTTCAGTAATAAATTTATTGAACTCGTTGGATAAAAATGATATGTTGCTCGCCAAGGCTCGCAAAATATAATTTTTATCCAACTCGTTCAATAAATTAATTACTGAAAAAAGACTCATTCAATATCCTCTATTTAAAGACATCTCCTGACGACCGTTTGGTCATAACGCCTTGCCAGATTATTTACTGTCAATTTCCTTGCAAAAAGCATGGGTCTTGTGCATATTGAACCATTGAAGCGTCTTGTGTGAGACTCTACCTTTATATTTGATAGTTTGGTTAGAAATAACCATTGACAATTACTAGAGCATGAGTATAATCTGGACTTCACCAGGTAAAATGCACGTGATTTGACAGTTACATTGACACCTCCAGAACAATATGCTGGTGGTCCCTCAATGGACTGAGGAAAAGTCTTTAAGCTAAATCTAATATTTCCACGGCTAGCAGTTTGGAGTCAGATCAGACGCCGAGTAATATGGCGTCTGAACAGGCTCCAAACTGTTCGCTACCAATATTACAGTAAATAGTAAGAGCTGTCAAGCAGTTGTCATTTGCTACAGTTCATTGCAATGCATTTGCGTTTCGTTTGCATCTAAACGGGAAACAAAAACGTCAAATGAAAATGTGTTACAATGTACATGTTATCTTTCCCAATAAACGCGTTTACGCTAAAACGTTTATTTCCACTACAAATAGTTTGGAGCCAGATCAGACGCCGGGTAACCCGGCGTCTGATCAGGCTCCAAACTGTTTGTCACTCAGATAAAAATTAATTGTAAGAAATATATTAAAACATGACATTATCTACATTTTAGTGTGTTGCGTTTGCGTTTAAACGGGACCCAAAACCGTCTTCTCAACTGTAAATATGACTTTCGTACTGAAATGACAACTTCGACCAGGTGTCCAACTGATACCATGCATAAGACAATGTTATCATATCAGTATCTTCTATAGTTGCCATGGAAATGAACAAAATCCATCAAGTCTGATGTCACTTAAACCCCGATATCAAAATAAAGGTCGTGATAATAATATAAACCGCGGTATATATACTTTAATTAAACGAATTCCGGAAATTGCAAACACCTTTCTTCATCTCTCTGTATTTCTCTGTATATTTCTTTTTATTTCTCTCTGTCCCTCTCTCTTTCTCTCTCTCTCTCACTCACTCCTTCTGTCTATCTGTATCTTTATCTCTGTATGTATCTCCCTCTGTTCCTGCATGTGTCTCTATGTGTCTTTGTCGATGTGTCTCTCTATGTCTCTATGCCTCTCTCTCTCTCTCTCTCTCTCTCTTACACACACTTTCATCATATCAACTTTATTTGAATAAATTTAAATACCACGCACTAAACAAAAACCACTCTTCAAGATATCAGCGCCAAAATCACCACAAACAATTTGCGTCATCTGTATCACTCTCTTGGTCTATCGCTTTGAAGTAGAGTCCATTACTTCGTACTACAGTACATGCCATGCATTTTAACGACTGCGCATACACACCTGTGGTAACCTACTCTGAACCCAATATACCCTACGTGCATTTTCATGAAACACGCAATCAAAATAAACCTGCCTGATAAAGTGCAATAATATGCAATTCATGTTACAGTGGAGGCGTTATTCTTTCTCTTTTAAACGCAAACGAAACGCAATCGCATTACAATAACAAGTAGAAAATAACGCGTTTATTGGGTAAGAATAACGTCTTCTCCACTGTACAGCAGCGTATTTACTAATTCGAAATGGATATTTCTCTGCGCCCTTAAAGACAATTGCTTTGGTTAAAGCAAAATGACGGGAAAAAGAGAGCTCCTAAATGAGCTTTTCTTTCATCTTGCTTTAAACTGAATCCCATCTTTGAATTAAAGAGTATACTAAAGGTGGTCCACTGCATAATGACTTGGCTAATCATGATTGTTTTAAAAGACTAGTGCTTCTGTTTAACGTTCAGCCATTTACTCCATAGAAGCGTCTTTTAGCACATATGATTTATTCCACCACTGAAGAAAATACATGTACATGTAGTTCAATTGATACAGTCATGAATACGAAATATTTTCTATATTCTAGCAGATGGTACATGTAGCTTAAAGCAGGCTGAAATAAAGAACAATGCGCCTTAAGGTTAATTCAATACTAGAAATAAGCTATGGAGTAGTAAAGGTGATCTTTATTCTATAGTGGAGAAATCGTTATTCTTTTTATTTCCAACAAACGCGTTTACGCTAAAACTATTATTTCCTTTGTAAAGAGTTTGGAGCCAGATCAGACGGCGGGTTACCCGGCGTCTGACCTGGCTCCAAACTTTATGCCACTCAGATAAAAATTTAGTCAGAATTGTCAAAAATGGTAATGTTTTCATTTTATTGCGATACGTTTGCGCTTCGTTTGCGTTTAAACGGTAAACACTATCGTATTCTCATCTGACATGTAAAGTTTAGAGATAAGAATACCATTGTTATAGATTGTGATAATAATCACTACAATCCAGTCTCGAAAACTGGAGCTCATATACAGTTGAGAAGACGTTTTTCTTTCCCTTTTAAACGCAAACGAAACGCAAACGCAATGTCCTAAAATAAAGAAAATAACCTTTTGGAAATTTTGACAGTTTATTTTTGTTTGAGTGGCAAACGGTTTGGAGCCTGATCAGACGCCGGGTTACCCGGCGTTTTATCAGGCTCCAAACTGTTTGCAATAGACATGGAGTTTTTAGCATAAACGCGTTTATTGGGGGAAAGATTTTCTTCACTGTTACCGTATTAAAGGTTTAAGCATAGTTACTAATAGATTAGATATTAATAGATTATCTGCGTTTCAATTACAGTGGAGAATCTGTTATTCTTTCCCGTTTAAACGCAAACGTACGCAAACGCAAAACACTAAAACGTAGAAAAGAACAACTTTTGGACAATTCTGATAATTCTTGTTTATCTTGGTGGCAAACAGTTTGGAGCCTGATCAGACGCCGGGTTACCCGGCGTCTGATCTGGCTCCAAACTGTTTGCACTGGAAATAATAATTTTAGCGTAAACGCGTTTATTGGGAAAGAATAACAGATTCTCCACTGTAATAGGTGTAATGTCGACATAAACAAGCTCGAGATACAGCGGTCTGATCAGGCTCCAAACTGTTTGACACTCGTTGCAATATTTTGCAAGTCCAAATACCTAAAGTTTATTTCTGGGAAAGAAAAAGCAGACGACAATCGTTTAAATCAGATGTCGTCACGGCAGTGAAGGGGTTAATGACCAACAGTTACATTTTCTTCAATAGTGGCTTGACACATTTTTAATGAACTAATTTGGTGTATTACATTTTTCAATATCCTTACAACTTGGTTTAAGGTTATGGAAATTATGTTATGATTACCCAATATGGATGCGGGAAACACATTCTCAAATGTTTCAAACCAATACAGGGTTCCAGATAAGGGGAGTATTTCAAATTTCTGCTTTAAACCCTATGGTGCCACTACTCAATAGAATCGTCTCGAAGAGACGATTCTAATGAGTAGTAACACCATATGATTTGGTGCTGAAATAAGTGAGAAAATGCTGGATTTGTTCAGGTTACTCCTCCTTATCTGGAACCCTGCCAATACGCCGAGATAGAGTAACTCGGTGTCTGATCCGGACCCAAACTGTTTAGTGCAGTAAAAACCCTCTATTACGACCAGTAAAATTTAATTGTGCTTATAATCAGGTGTTTACGACAGGTGACTGCTACGTAAAGTAAGGTTACAGTAACACAGAATGTTCATTTAGGTGCATTCTGTTTTTCTGTCACCTTGCTTTTAGCTGTCATCTGTCTTTTATGCAATCAATTAATATTCGTTTTAGTAGTCCTAATAGGGAGGTTGTGTTGTATTCGAATTCTACATATCTGCAAAAAAAGCCATGCCTGTACATTGTCAAGTTTCAGATCTAAAGCAGGCGACCTTTTGCATGACAAGAATAAATTTTATCAAGAATTCAAAGTACATGCATTGACCTTGGGTTGTTTTAAACTTACATGTACAAATATCTGTACTTTATTTACTGCTTCATGAGTATGAAGGTCTTCTTTGTAAAATAGTGCCCCAACCTTGATAGGCATTCAAACCCTTAGATACATAAACAGCTTTTCGTTGTTTTTTTCCAACGGTTTGGATCCAAACCCAACATGTAGTAACCAGGCGTTTGATCAGGTTTAAACCCATTTGACACTCGGGATTACAATAAAATAAGCGTATTTTAAAGCACATATAGGTTAGGGAGTTCAGGTCAGAATTAAAATCAACGACGTTTACGTGAAGACATTTTGTTTTGTGTTCTGAGCATTAACCCACTAGTAACGGGTACTTCATCGAATCCTTTTCCTGTGCATTTTGGAAGAGGGTTTATAAACAACTATAGAGTGTGGTGTAAGCAATGCCTTATCGTTTCCGAATAGATGCAAATCATATCCTTTAAGTTTAAAGCCAACAGCGCATACCCTGATGAAATGTCGCATTTTGTGGCCTCTTATCTTTGTCTACACTGTTTTCAATGTCCTTTTTAGGTAGACAGCAAGCGTCAACCCTTTTTATGCTGAATTGCCGTCTCCTTAATATATACAGTGGAGAATCTGTTAAACGCAAACGTACGCAAACGCAAAATACTAAAACGTAGAAAAGTACAACTTTTAGACAATTCTGATAATTCATCTTTATCTTGGTGGCAAACAGTTTGGAGCCTGATCAGACGCCGGGTTACCCGACGTCTGATCTGGCTCCAAACTGTTTGCAGTGGAAATAATAGTTTTAGCGTAAACGCGTTTATTGGGAAAGAATAACGTTTTCTCCACTGTATCAATATATAAAGTGCTCTTTTCTAATAGTTCGACCTCTAAGGGCCCTTTTCAAAGAAACTCACACGATGTTCTTTGAAAAAGGCCTTTAGAGGTCGAAATATTAGAAAAGAGCAGTTTATATATTGATACTTATTTAGTTCCCCATCTGGAATATTGTAATAATTATTGTTAAAATATGTCGCCTGTGAAAAAATAACTCTCAGTTTTATATCTTTTTTAAACTTGAGAAAATATAAATCTGAATAGCAAACAGCTTGGCTCAATATCAGATGTCTGATCTGGATACAAGCTGTTTGCAAAGCACGATAGGGGTTAAGGAGTTATGTTATCCAAGGCCAATATCAGTAAATCATTATAATGAATGCCATATTTGACATCGTTGTAGTATACACTACCCAGAAGAATACCATCTGTCTATCAACTTGAAATATAGTAGATATTTATTTATATATCTATATACTGTACAGTGGAGAAAACGTAATTCTTTCCCGTTGAACGCAAATGATTTACGCAAACACATCGCATTTAAATGTTGAAAATGACAACTTTTTGACAAATCCGCATATACAGTAAAACCTCGCTATTACGACCACTTAAACGAAAGCTAATTAATTGTATAATAGAGAGGTGGCAGCTTAAAGCAAGGTGACAGTGAAACAGAAAGCTCCTACAGGAGCTTTCTGTTTCACTGTCACCTTGCTTTAAGCGGTCACCTATCGTAAAATAATTAACAAAATTTAGTGGTCGTAATAGGGAGGTTTTGCTGTATATGTTAATCTGATTGGCAAACCGTTTGGAAGCTCAAAACTGTTTGCAATGGAAAATATAGTTTTGTTCGTAAACGCGTTTATTGGGAAAGAATATCATATTCTCCACTGTAATAAGCGACCATCCAATACATGTATAATGCCCATAAACAACCCCTTTAACAGTCTCTTGCTAAGCACAGGATAAAAATGATTCAGACAGTTCCTGCAGGAACTTTCTGCTAATGCTTTTAATTTATCCTGCAATTTCGCAGTCACCTGTTTTTATTGCTAGTTTGTTTCCTCAGAGAAATATCGATTATATAACCAGTCTGTATAAATTATACAGTGGAGAAAAACGTTATTCTGTTCAAATTACAGGTACACTCGACTGAACTAAATCTATTGTATCCGTTCCAAACAGATGGAACCAGCTTTAAAGACGTCGTGACATGTGACTTATCAAGTTCCAAACTGTCTGCCACTTATAAATCAAAACAAATGGTCATTATTGTTTAAACACATCCATTAACTCAGATTATGATAGTCTATCGATCCGCTTGAAACTCAAAATGATTTGCGATAGTCATAAAAGAAGTAGATCTA
Source organism: Gari tellinella (assembly GCA_922989275.2). Taxonomy (NCBI): domain Eukaryota; kingdom Metazoa; phylum Mollusca; class Bivalvia; order Cardiida; family Psammobiidae; genus Gari; species Gari tellinella. The sequence continues at coordinate 40,946,721 of OV277867.1, forward strand.
TGTAATGTTTTCATATAGTATTGATTATCACTATCGAAAATACAGTAAAACCTCTATATTAAGACAACTAAAAAGAAGGCTAGTTAATTGTATAAAAGTCAGGTGACAGCTTTAAGCAATGTGACAGTAAAACAGAAAGCTCCTTTAGGAGCTTTCTGTTTTACTGTCATCTTGCTTTAAGCAGTCACCTGTCACACGGCTTTAAACACCCAATAGTTCACACAAACTATGATTAGTGATCGTAATAGATAAGTTTGACTATATACTGAACGTTACAGCAGATGATAATTTAGTGGTGCATGTTATGTTATGTTTAAGTATTGAGCTCCGTTGCAGGTAAATGCACCCGTTGTATTCAATTTAAAGTTAAAATGTCGTCTGCTAAATTTATACAGTTTATGTTTTAAAATTGATTACATAATTACCTAACGGTTGCCTATAGAATGTACATGCAGTTGGCATTGTGTATACATAATGAATGTCAAAGGGTTGGCATTTTCCTTGTTTAATTGCTGCTGTGCGATCTGTGCGATCCGGTGGCAATCTAGTACATTTTATATGTTAACAAGTATCATGCAAATAGCGATTTGACAGGTAAGCTATATGATCTGGTTCCAAACTGTTTGAAAACAGTATTTTAGTTTCTTTTATTTAAAAATACAAAAAAAACATAATTTGACAAATCTTGCAGACGACAATATGAAAGCAGACGATATTGACAGGATAATAGTTAAAAATATGCACATTTGTCGTTAAAGATAGGTCGTGTATCTAGGGTATGAATACAAAGCCTTGCACACATATTGCACAGGTATAGATTACTGTAACTCTTTGCATGCTAGCGGCGGATATATCTGCAACAGTGATTGCCTTTACAAACAGTTTGGATCCAGATGAGACGCCGCGTAAAGCGGCGTCTCATCAGGATCAAAACTTTTTGACACTCTACCCTGTTTTGAAAAGAAATTTAGAAATTTCTATTTTTAGAGCAGTAGCAGACGGCAATTGTTGCAGACAACAAAAATTACCCAGCATGCAAAGAGTTAATGACAAAAATAGGTCGTTCAACAATAAAACGTCATGCATTTATTTGTGTACTGTATTGTAGTATTTCGTCTGCCATTTTTACACCGTAAACTTTGTTATCTATACTACAAGCGAACTTGTGACGACTTTTGCAAACAGTTTCGATCCTGTTTAGACGTCGAATGAATCGGCGACTTATCAGGACAAAATCTGTTTTGTACATAACAGCCGTGTTTTCTAGATGCAATTGAAGAAGAAGTCCGGCAAGCAGCCAAGCACTGCTCCAGATTACATTTCGTTTTACAAACAAAATCTGTATACTTGCGTGATTCATGTCAAGGTTACAATCTAGTAAAGTCCATAAACCCATTACCACATAGCCTGTTTCTAGTATTGAAGATAGGTGGCCACTTAAAGTAGGTTAAAAGTAAAGCAGAATGTGCCATAAGGCACATTCTGCTTTACTTTCAACCAGCTTTAAGCTACCATCTTCTAGTAAATAGAAATTATTTCTTATGATATATATTCATAACTGTATAAATTAGAACTATTTTCTTCAGTGGAGAAATAAATTAAAGGCGTCAAAAGGCGTATTTATGGGGTAATGTTTTAAAGTACGTTAACTATTTTATGCTGAAAACATGTACTGCATGTTCATGTATTCCCCTTTTGAAAAGGAACCAGCTCATTTTGACATCTAGGACCATTAGAAACAAATACAGATACATGTACATGTACACGTAAACAAAGATTGCAGATCGTGATCTGAGGGCTCCTTAATTAGGCTTCTGATAATGATCTATATTGTTTGTAAAAAAAACTGTAAACATGTAGTGGAGAAGACGATATTCTTTCCCAATGGTCGCGTTTATGCTAAACCTATAATGTCCATCGCAAACAGTTTAGAGCCATATCAAACGTCGTGTTACCCGGCGTCTAATCAAGCGCCATTCTGTTTGCCAATCAAATATATAAAAAAAAAATGTCATTTAATTCAATAACCAATCATTTTCTACATTTTATTACACTGCGTTTCGTTTAAATGGGAACGAATAACGTTTTCTCCAATGTATACGTACTTGGTCCATCCTTATAACGCGTTTGTGTTGAGTCTGAAATCGTTCTCAAGCATTTGATTGGTAATATTTGAGGCTCTAGTAACTCAAATCTGATCAATCAAATGTTTGAGAACGCTCTCAGACTCAAACTCTTTATAACCTTTGACCATGTGTGTTGGGTGGAAATGATATAAAAACCGTCTCCTTACAGAACCTTTGCCGTCTGCAATTCAATGCAAAATTCCAAATTTTGACTTTCTGGCTGAAGAAATATTTGCACGAGTGCCAAACAGTATGAACCCAAATCAGGTGATAAAAAGGTTAAGTCATGTACAATCACTCCACTGGCACTTGTTCATTTGATCAGGATCCAAACATTAAAGTTAAATCAATCACAATTTACAAATCGGAACCCTCTGTCTTTAATATGCTCATTTTGTTTTACAGTCGAGAAGACGTTATTCTTTTCATGTTTTTTAACTATTCAGTTTAATCTGAATTGCAAACAGTTTGGAGCCTGATCAGACGCCGGGCGACCTGGCGTCTGATCTGGCTCCAAATTGTTTGCATTGGAAATAAGGGAGTTAGCGTACACGCGTTTATTGGGAAATAATAACGTCTTCAAGAGAGGTTGTGGACGGTTAAGAGAGGCTGTGGACGGTTAAGAGTGGTTGTGGACGGTTAAGAAACATATGTTTTATCTTTAGGGGTTAGTAGGGCAAAAGGCAAAATTGAAAAAGGTGTATTTAGGCTAAACTTGTTGAACATTTGCATCAGATTACACGTCATGCAGTTTGCACTTTAAGCCCTATCTCGCTAAATTACCGTCTGCTTTTAAAATATCATCTGCGAAACCATGACAACTAATGCACTATATACCTTATCCGCATGTATGTGGAGAGAACGAAAGTGCGAAAGCCACAACAGCATTGAACCTGATCATAATGATGCCAAGTTACTTAAATACTAGGCGTTTGATTAGGGTCCAATCTGTTTGAAAATGAAAACTAAGGACCGCTTAGCATGATGTGGGGTTACATGTAATTCTGAAATTTGATCGTTCCGGTTTAAGAATTCCAAGGATACCTTTTCTTTTAAAACCAGTCAAAACAACTGTGAAAAAATGTAGTACCATTATTAACCCATTACCTGATAGCCTGTTTCTAGTTTTGAAAATATGTGACTACTTAAAGCAGGTTGAAAGTAAAGCAGAATGCGCCATATGGCGCATTCTGCTTTACTTTCAGCCTGATTTAAGCTATTACCTGCTAGAATAAGGAAAGTATTAAATATGACACATATTCATTACGGTATATATTGGAACTATTTTCTTCCGCGGAGGATTAAATGGAATGCGCTAAAAGGCGCTTCTATAAGGTAAAGGGTTAAGCGTATCGTCAACTCATTCACCCTTAAGACTTCCAGTTTCAATTTAAATCAAGTCAACTTTTAAATATTTTAGGCTGCCTATAACAGTCTACAGTAAAACCCCTCTTTATCGATCACTAAAACGAAGGCTGATTGATAATATAATTGACAGGTGACAGCTTTAAGCAATGTGACAGTAAAACAGAAAGCTTCTAAAAAGGTTTCAGTTTTACTGTCACCGTGATTTAAGCAGTCACCTGTCGTAAACACCTAATAGTTAACACAACTATGTGGTCGAAAAAGAATAGTTTTATTATACTGCCAAACGTCAAACAATGGAGAACCTGACCAGAGAGCTCCTGACCAGGGGCCCGTTTTACTAAACTACTTACGCAAATTTTTTGCGTAAGTCAAAATTTTAAATTTTGATTTATATTTTTATTATCACTTGCTACAAACAGCAAATAGCCAGATCAAAGGACGCGCTTTTAGCGCGTCCTCTGGTCTGGCTATTTGCTGTTTGCAAACGTTTATGATCGAAAAATAAGAGTTAAACGATTGTGACTTACGCAAAAACGTTGCGTAAGTTGTTTAGTAAAACGGGCCCCTGGACCGGCAACATTTGCATAGGAAAAAGTGTACTTTTCAAAGTTACAGTGTTTGAATATGACGTGTGAAACATTGATATCACTAAAGACAAGTGATTGTTTACTGGAAGTACAAACATTGCAGAAAGATGCCATCAAAACTGAAGCTTAAACCTAATTTTAAGAATGGTACCAGAGCTCCAGATAAGGGAAGCGTTTAAAAAGCTAAAATCATTTTTCTGGATTAAATCCTATGGTATCACTACTCACTAGGATTTGGTCCTGAAATGTGTGAGAAAATGTTGAAATTGTTCAGTTTAACCCATCTTATCTGGAGCCCTGTAAACGCCTGCAAAAATTAACCATGTATTTTTTTACTGTCACTAAGCCTAGTGGTTGGACTGTTTCAGATTTCAATAAACCCAATACATCTGTTATTTCCATTGCAAACAGTTTGGAGCCAGATCAAACGACGGGTAACCCGGCGTCTGATCTGGCTCCAAATTGTTTCCCACTCAGATCAACAGAAATAGTCAGAAATGTCGAAACATTTTTCTTTTTGTTTTGTTTATATCAATGTGTTTGCGTTTCGTTTGCGTTTAAACGGGAAAGAATAACGTTTTCTCCACTGTGACTCATTGACCTCAGAGACTTCAAGTGGACAAGTTCGGTTTTCAATAAGGTTTGTCCCTTTAACCCCTTTTTCCAATAATGCAAAATGATGACAAACAGTGAATACCCTGATCTGCACAGTGGAGAATCTGTTATTCTTTCCCGTTTAAACGCAAACGTACGCAAACTCATAGCGCTAAAACGTAGAAAAGAGCAACTTTTGGACAATTCTGATATTTCATGTTTATCTTGGTGGCAAACCGTTTGGAGCCTGATCAGACGCCGGGTTACCCGGCGTCTGATCTGGCTCCAAACTGTTTGCACTGCAAATAATAGTTTTAGCGTAAACGCGTTTATTGGGAAAGAATTACACATTCTCCACTGAAACTGTCCTCTGACCTGGGTTAACAGTTTTGTATAGGACAAAGGCACTCCTTTCAGTTTCACTGCAAATAATAGACACGTCTAGATCGTACGTTACCATAGTTCAATGGGTTACATTAATGGTCATTCCTATGGTCCCTTTCAGCTGCGTGGACAAAAGAAAATACACAACAGAATCTCGTCTTAAATGTGAAAATAAGATAGCAATTTAGGGTAAATCACAAAAACTCCTTTTCTGACTTGTCATGTGAAACAGTAGAGATACTATAAAGCTATTAAACCCCTACACTGCCTTACACCCCAAGTACATTAATCATTTGCAATCAGTTTGGATCCTGGTCAATCGCCGCCTTACGCGGCGTCTGATCAGGATCCAATCTGTTTGACACTCATTACGATAGTATGTTTCGTCAATTTACGTAAAATTAAAATTTGAGAAATTAAAACAGACGACAATTGTTTAAAACACACAGGTGCATGGCAGGGTAGGGATTAATGTCTTCTGCTGCATATGGATATTTTACAACCATAATTTAACTTGAAATTCGATCGGCAAAAATCGGGGCAGATATATGTAGTTTAGAAAATCGACGAAGGGCGGACATGGATCTGAATTTCGTTTTTGTTTAGACTTTCTGCACACTGTAGGAGAATGTTTTGATAAGCAAACAGTTTTGACCCAGATGAGACGCCAAGTAAGCCGACGTCTCTTAGGGATCCAACACGTTTGATGTTTTAACCCTTAGCCCGCCAAATAAATTGTCGTCTGCTATATTTCTCGTCTGCTTCAAGTTTCAAAGTGCTTCAAAGTTGCTCAAAATTGCTGAAAATGTTGTCCGAGTGTCAAACAGCTTGGATCCGGATGAGACGCCGAGTTACTCGGCGTCTCATCCGGATCCAAGCAGTTTGTATATGGAGCTATAGTCGTGAGTGGCAGGCTAAGGGTTAATGATTATTTTCAAAAACTATTATAAGAAAAGTAAATAAAAGCAACTCGGAGGTTCTTTTTTTAAAACTTCACTGATGTTGTGTTTTTAATTTTTCATGGTTTATATGTACCTATTAACCCTTGAAACTTCAAATGGACAATTCCATCTTCCAATTAACGTCTGGTCCATTTCTGGCCATTTACGGTTTGGTTAGTAGAATAAATTGTAAAATGACAAACAGTGCAGACCCTGACCAGAGGGCTATTGCAGGAAATGTCAGATTGGAGTCATTTAGACAGGGAAACACTACGGTCTTCTCCAATCTATGATGTCCATATTAGAGTTCCAGATAAGGGGAGTATTAAAACAAATTCTATATAATCTTTATTTTTGCATTAAACTCTATGTTGTTACTACTCATTAGAATCGTCTCGAATAGTTACATCATAGTTTTTCGAACTGAAATGAGTAAGAAAAAGTTGGATTTGTTCGATGTATTCTCTCTTATCTGCAGCCCTGTCCATAATGTTATTTTTACAGTACGTTGAAGAGTCACGATTGTTCAGCGATAAAAGAATACCGAAGAGAATTGTACATGTACATTGTACCTTGAGTTTGATGTAATTGAAGTTGAGTCTCTTCGACTTGCTAAGAGCGAACCAACTCGCATTTGCAAGCATTTTGGCCAAGGTCCGAAGTTGGGTACATCCAAGACCCAGCGTCTTGACAGGTTTATACAAACTTGTAATAAGTATTCATATGTATGTAAATGAAATTCTATTTTGAAGGAAAAAAATATGCAGACAATATTTTGATTACAGACTGTACACTGTACCATAAATAACGAAGGGTTAGACACTGTTTACAAATAGAGCTCATATCCAATTTCACATGTCGATCGCGACTTAACTGGTACAGAGGAGAAGACGTTATTCTGTCCCGTTTAAACGCAAACGAAACGCGAACGAAACGCAAACGCATTGCAATAAATTATACAAAATGACATTCTTTCTATTCATTTTAATTTTAGTAGCAAGCAGTTTGGAGCCTGATCAGACGCCGGGTTACCCGGCGTCTGATCTGGCTCCAAACTGTTTGCAATGGAAAATATAGGTTTTATCGGAAACGCGTTAATTGGGAAAGAATTACATATTCTCCATTGTAATACCACAAGCCTGTATCTGGTAACACAAAAGTACACTTCAGGGTTCTTAATGAGTTGTCGTCTGCAGGAGGAAGAGTCGTCTGCACTACTTCTTACAATATAATAATTTACGCATTTATTTTATAAACTATAACCGAACTATCAAACGGTTTGGATCCGAATGAGACGCCGAGTTACACGGCGTCTCATCTGGATCCAAACTATTAGCAATAATAATCACACAAACCGTTTGCAGACTGTTTAAGGTCACGTCCCACATACAGTGCCCCTGAACATTTCTTTTGAAGCGTAAAATCTTTCATTATTACGATAATTTTCCACAAGGACAGAACCTGATGATATATTTAGAGAATGCGTTATTGTTTACAAAATGTTCACTTGTGAAGACAACACTTGTCCTGGGCAAACAGTGTTGACCCATATCAGAGTGCTCCTCAAGGAGCCCTCTGATCAGGATCTGCACTGTTTGTCATTTTGCAATAAATTGTATTTAAGTAAGCCCTCTACAGTCGATAATTGACTAAGCTTCATTGGAAACTTGAATTATCCATTAACCCATACAGTGGAGAAAACGTTATTCTTTCCCGTTTAAACGCATACGAAACGCAAAGCACTAAAACGTACAAAAGTACAATTTTTGGACAATTCTGACGAATGATGTTTATCTTAGTGGCAAACAGTTTGGAGCCTAATCAGACGCCGGGTTATCCGGCGTCTGATCTGGCTCCAAACTGTTTGTAGCAGAAATACTAGTTTTTAGCGTAACGCGTTTATTGGGAAAGAATAACGTTTTCTCCACTCTACTTGCTAGAATCGTTCACTACTAGGGTGATCTAAAGACACTGCAGTGTTTGTCCATACAGCAAAATATTTAATATGATATAACATTAACATTTGTAAACAGTACATACGCGGATGTGACGTCGCGTTACACGGCATCACATCAGGGTCTACACTGTTTACCAATGTCCACTTTATTGGGTTAAAGGGGAAAAACTAACCAGACTGAATTTCATCGTGTCATCCTGATACATGTACATTTTGTATATCTGATACTCAAGTTAAGTATTGTACTTCTACTACTTGACTATGAAATACTTAACCCTTTTAACGCCATATTTTATCGTCTGCTTAAACCCATTTACCGCCATAATACCGTATGCAATGCTACTGCTGAATATACATGTACATGCAGGGCTCCAGATAAGAATGGGTAGGATGACCAAATTCAACATTTTCTCACTTATTTCAGCATCAAACCCTATGATGTCACTACTCATTAGAATCGTCTCGAAGAGACGATTCTAATGAGTAGTAACACCATAGGGTTTAAATGCGAAAATAAAGATTTTAGTTTTTGAAATACTCCCCTTATCTTGAGCTCTGTACTTTTACATTGTACATGTAATATTGTTTCAAAGATACATTCAAGGCGCACGGGTTGATGAAATACCCATACCAGTATAAACCAGTTTGGACCCTGATCAGATGATGCGTTAAGCAGCGTCTGATCAGGAGTCAAACTGTTTTCAAAGTCGAGTAAGTCACTGTGGCAGTGGAAGGATGAGCAACTTAATATTGTTTCATATACATGTATCTATCTTAAGAAACTTAAACATACTGGAATTATTGATACACGAATTAAGAGATAAAAAAACCAGCTATCTCTCAAAAGAAAACGAATTTTCAGTCTAACGTACATGTAAAGACGGCAGCTTCATGCAAGGCACATGCTTTTTATTGCGTAACGTTTGTCTTTCAATTAGCAACGATTATCAAAGCAGGCGATATACTTTTAATATTTTGTTAGCAGACGACAGCTTCATCTTGCCATACGAGAAATTAACATAGGCTTAAATTACAACGCTGCACATTTCCTTAAACCATATCCTACTCCTTGAAAACGATACTTTAATAAACAGGGCTCCACAATAGGGGCGTATTTCAAAAATGAGTTTTTTTATTTCTTAATAAAACCTTATGGTGTCACTACTCATTTGAATCGTTCCGAGACACGATTCTCATGAGGATTTGGTGCTAAAATGAATGAGACAATTTTGGATTTGTCCAATTTACTGCCTCTTATCTAGAGCTCTGAATAAAGCCTCTTGGTTAAAGTCGGGCGAAGGTAGATCTACATGTGCAGTGCATTAACTACCGCAATAGAATAGTCAAGCTTCAAATCAAGTCTTGTCCATTTTGATTATTTAGGGATGAATTCAAGGTACCATATTTGCAAAACTACAAAAATATGCCGACCCTGATCTAGTCCTGTACGGACGGCATACTAGTATTGGGACACTTGGGACAGGATCAAGTCCCAAAACAACCCGCTGTTGATCCCTAGTCTACATGTGTACAGTTAGATAATATGGAGCTATTGTTCGATCTTGATAAATGTAAAGCAAGATTTAACGACGTTGGCGTTCTGCTACTTTCATCAGGTTATGTATGTGAACTATGTACAGGACTCCAGAGAAGGGGATATTTTAAAAAACTGAAATCGTTATTTCTGCTTCAAACCATATGGTGTCATCGAAGAGATGATTCTAAAGAGTACAGATGAGAAAACTTTATTCTTCCCAATAAACACGTTTACGTCAAAACTATTGTTTCCTATGCAAACAGTTTGGAGCCAGATCAGACGCCGGGTAACCCGGCGTCTGATCAAGCTCCAAAATGTTATCCGTCCAGGTTAAAACCAACATTCATAATTGTCAAAAAGTTGTCATTTTCATCATTTGTTTGCAATGCGTTTGCGTTTAGTTTGCGTTTAACGGGAAAGATTAACGTTTTCTCCACTGTAGTAACACCATGGGATTTGATGCTAAAATAAGTGAGAAAATGTTGGATTTCTGCAATTAACCCCTTCTTATCTGGAGGCCTTAGTTTACATGTACACATTTGCCTTTACTCTTTGCACGTCCAGTAATTGTTATCTATATCTTGCCAGCTTCGGTATATTGTTAAATTTAAAGTTTTCAATCTCAGTTTTACATAAATTGAATATGTGTATTAAACAGTTTGGATCCTGATGACGGACCTGATCTGGATCAAAATTGTTTGCAAACGTTATCAACAATTTGCCCATTAGCTGTCTGAGCGCATTTAGCGTTTCAGCACCAAAACACACTTCATGTACAGTGACCTTAACCCTTTCATGATAATATTTGTCGTGAGTTTTTTACCCCTTCACCGCCATAGTGTCATCTGCTTCAATATTGTTGTCTGCAATATCGTTTCAAAGTTAGATTTAAGGTAATACTGTACGACTGACGACATTTCAAAACAAGTGCCATACAGTTTTGGTCCTGATCAGACGCCGCGTTACGCGGCGTCTGATCAGGACCAAAACTGTTTGCAAACTCGCTTAACATGACGTCATTGACAGTGAAAGGGTAAATCACCGGAAGTTGTAGTACTTACCATTCTCCAAGTCCTCTTTCACTTTCCGGAAAGCCTCCATATCTTGAATACCCTCCACTGGACAAGGGCACTTAAACTCCTCCGATCCGATTTCAGCGACTGAAGTCATTTTTTCGAATAGTAAAAGTTCCTCTAAGTCACCAAGGCCTCGCTCCCCCGGGATCAGGCCGCAATCAGAGAGTACGTCTAGAACCTAGAATTAATTAGGGGCATTGTTACTATGGAGAATAACTCATTATTTCCCATTTATAGAAAACTATCTGCAAAGGGCAACGAAATGAAATGTAGAAAATAATATGCTCTTGTACATATCAACGACTTTTAAAGATATGAGTAGCAAAGAATTTGGAGTCTGATCAGACCCAGTGTCCGATTTGGCTCCAAACTTTATTGCAATAGTTGAAATTGATCTTGCTATTGAGGAAAATAAATAACGTCTTCTCCACTGTACATGCGGTTAAGGACTGTTATATCTCCCTGTGCTATTTTTAAACCGTAGCAATTTCCACCAAAAAGTACCGTGTGGGTCACATATGAGCAACGGTTTAAACAGCACAGAGGTTAATATTCATACATTGCAACACTGAACTCCAATAAAAACACCAATGCAACACTCACAGTAATGCTTTTTATAACCTTATTCCAAGACACCGGCCTTTAAGAACTGATTAATCTTTTTTCACCCGTTATCGATCACTGCAAGTCCTTGACAGGGTCTCAAAACACTGGCCGAGATGAATAGATCTACCCGCCGTTTCGTGGAAAACCCAATTCAGCCCTTATTATACCAAACTAACGTCTGCTTAAAGTTGTCGTCTACAATGCATCTCAAAATATGTTCTTATTCGTTAATTAATTGAAGAAAACCTAATTACGAATGTCAAACAGATTGGATCCTGATTAGACGCCGAGTAACTCGGCGTCTGATCAGGATCCAAACTGTTTGCAAATACTTGCCAATCGCGCTTAGGGAAGATCCGCTACCAAGAATACCGGTGTCCGGCTTTAAACATAGTCTATTTTTAGTTTACATGCAAATTGTTCTTAGCAACCGCACAGTAAAGCTGAAATACGAGCAGTCGACTGCATTAAACTGCAACCTGTTGTAAAGACTACCATATGCATACATTTTTAAATAGTTGTTTAATTCAAATTTAATTGTTTCATGTATGCATACAAACTGAAACTGAAACTTGATATTAAGGCGAGCCGGGAGCAAGCTCATGCAATTGTAAACAACCCGTGTATCGATAAAATAGCTTATATCTAGGCCAGTTAGTATCCGGTTAACCTAGAGACACATTTAATAAAACACTGGCCAAATTGGTCACGTAGCCCCATCCGTTCTTCAGTGGTGGACAAATGACCAGTATACAGGAAAACCCATCTATTACGACCACTTAAAAGAAGGCTAAATGATTGTACCAAGGACAGGTGACAGCCTAAAGCAGTGTGACAGTAAAAAAGGAAGCTCCTTCAGGAGCTTTTTGTTTTACTGTCATATTGCATTAAGCCGTCACCTGTCGTAAACACCTAATAATTAAAACTATTTAGTGGTCGTAATAGAGAGGTTTTACTGTACATGTATACGGTTAAACCCTATACATGTACAATAATGATATGCCAATAGAGGACTCGTCAGCCATCAGATCAGATCAAATATCTTTAACAATGAGTGCATTTGTATGCGCCCTCATTGTTAGCCTGTTTGTCATTTTAAAGAATGTTAAAACTTTATAAACAATTTCTATTGTCAATATTTAACTATGTCAAGTTTAATTTTGACTAATCAGGTTGTTTGATGTGAGGGTTCAGTGGGTAAAACATAACGCGGCGTCGCACCAGGGTCTACACTGTTTGCTATTTCATATGAATTGTTCAGCTATATGGGCAAACACTGCACAGCGTCTTTAGATCATCATTGTACGTGTATATCGTTGTATATTTGTCTCGTGTGTACTCTGTATATTTTGTGATAATGTAAAAGTTGAAGATGAGATTCAATTTATTACTGAATTAGGTCTGTACTTTGATTTAAGAGAACCTCTTTTTAATAAAGCTTCTACAATAAACCCTACGTTTAATACGTTTGACAATAAGGGACTGAAGTATAAGTGTTTTAATGCAGTCGAGGGAAATGCAGTTCTCACTTGGAACTTTGGTAGCCAAGATGATTTAACGTAGACATTTTTCTATGATAACTTTTGGAAAAATCACATGTAGATCTAATATGAATTCTAATATATACTTTTTCAATTAAAAAAAAGGATTGCCTTATGGTAGATGAAAAGGTCTTTAATTGTAAAGTGTAAGTAATTTTCTCACTATATATAATTTATCTATACAAGTAACAGTTACTGTTTGTGAATGTTTTATTATGTACATTGTATATATATTGTCATAGTCGCGATGTGGCTGTATTTTAATATTATATGGGTATAGCCCTTAGTTTAAACATATTTATTTCCAGAAGCACATATGATTACAATTATACATGCTAACGTTATTATACAATACTTAGGAAAAGGATTGAAATGAAAGAATAAACTTATTGGGTATAGCCCTTGAAATGAATGTATTTATTAACATATGACACTTTAATAAATTGTTCATATGTATGTCTATAATGAACACTCCCAGCAAGCTTGCGGGAATAGTTCATTACAATATTCAGGCATACATGTGTTAAGAAAAGCAATGCGGATGGTAATTATAGAGACGATACGGTTGTACAATGTAGGAAATGGTTATAACTCCCCCACACACTATATATATGTACACTATGTATTTTTAGATCATGGGGTTTTCCTCGAAACTGTTTGAACTGCTGACCGAAACTGGTTGATACGTCATCGGAGTTTTAGACAAATCAACTATCAGTAAATAAGAACAATGTACAGAATGTCGTAACTAGGATTTGTGAATCAAAACAATAACAGGTACAAGTAAGTGCATACTGGTTTGACATTTAATTAAGTGCATATTTGTAAACTCATGCCTACGAAGTACATTGTAGCACGCAACGAGACGGAACGAGGGAAGAGGGAAAATGACAGTGAGAGGGAGAACAGAGAGATAGAGCAAAGAGAGAAATACATAAAGAGACAAACATACACACAGATGGCGAGAGAGAGAGAGAGAGAGAGAGGGAGGGAGGGAGGGAGAAAGAATGATAGAGAGAGGGAGAATAAGAGATAGAAAGAGAGAGAGAGAGAAAGAAAGGATGAGAGGGAGGGAGAGATATATTTATATTTAAGACAGACAGATGTACAGATATACAGACGTACTGACAAACAGACATATAGAAGTCACACAGACAAACAGACAGATAGACGGACATACACACATACAGATAGAAAGACAAACATAGGTACATGCAGACACATAGAAAAAGACAGACATACATGTACATACATAGTTAGAAAGAAAAAGAGAAAGAGATACACAGATAATTGAAAATACATATAGAGAGACACAGAGAGGAAAACAATGAAAGAGGGAGACAGACAAACAGAGACAGACATACACATATACACACATACATACATTGACAGATGAGAATGCGAGGAAAAAGATTTGAAGAGGTAAGAGAGAGACAAAGACATAATTTAAGACATACAAATGTACAGAGGGAATAATTTGAAAAAAGGGAGAACGGGAGAGAGAGGGAAGAGAGAATTAAAGTAAGAAATAGACAATTAGAGAGTGATAGACGGAGAGAGAAAGAGAGACAGCCATACAGACATTCATACAGAGGCAAAGAGAGGCACAGAGAGACAGAGAAAGAGGATTTAACAAGTTTCAGTCCCTGTTATATTTACATGTATATTATTCATGTAAATCAGTCCTGGACCCTGTCTCAAGAATATACAGGGCACCAATGACAAGCCATTGAAAAACGGATTTCGTAAAGAATAATATTTAATCAGACTAGTGGCTAGTTCAAGACAGAATGAGCGGGAGATATCAATATATGTACATGTATGTGAGACAATCAGTGTAAAGTCATGTATAGGTCGTTTGCAGTTCAAAAAAACACGATAAATCTTAGATAATTTAAAAACTAATGGACGTATTTAAATTGAATTTTGCATACCCTTATGATGTGTCTATACCAACTCTGACAAGGAATTTCAGAATTTTTGAAAGTCTAACTAAAAACTTTTCTTCTTTGTTTTATATAAATTTTGTGTCGCTGAAAATGGTCAATTACGTGGGGTGTTATTGGCTATTACCTTGATCATGTTTGTTTATATTGGAGAATATCCCCAGGTAAAATCCCGTGCAAGTTGCTTCTGTCTGAAAGGTGAATCCCGTGCTGATATTGGTTGTTTAGTTGTACAAAATTAATTGTGAGGCCCCATAATCCATTACATTTTTACTATGCCTAAATCCACGAACTCTTCACCAGGAATAAAGAGAATTGCAATTACTTTTCAAACCGAAGCTCTAATAGTTCTACATAATTACAGAGCTCCAGATAAGAGAGAGAAACTTGAACAAGTCCAACATTTTCTCACCCAGTTCAGCACCAAATCCTATAGTGTGACTACTCGAAGAAAGACGTTCTAATGAGAAGTCGCATCATAGGGCTTAATTCAGAAATAAAGATTTAGTTTTGGAAATACTCCCCTTATCTGGAGCTTAATATGTATTAATGTTCGAGTTGTATTGCACTTACGTTTACATTACGTTTCCTTAATAAAATAATAAAGGTTTTCGAACTGATCTGGAAACATTCTGTTGAAAATTTGATAATGGTAAGTTGGTGTAGATCGTCTGGTATGAACATGTCCCTTTTTGCTATTTATCGCATTTAGTTATTATGCGTTTCGTTGATAAAACTTTCGCTTTCGTATGAGTGGCACATGGTTCGGATACTATTCAGATACGAAATGGCTCCGGTGTCCGATTAGGATCGAACATGTGCGCAAATGACACTATGGTCGGTTAATTTATAACGTACCCCAGTCAGGGCCTCGTTCGGTTAGTTGTAAACTGCTATGGTACATGTATGCGATGGCTTAACGGTGAGGCGTTGCCGGGTCGTGAAAGATAAGCTGTTGAATAACTTGAAATCACCCTTCGGAAAACTGTCCCTTAGAAGTGTAAACTTTATATAGAAGTTATGAATAAAACTTTTTTATTACGAAGAGAAAAAAATATTTCTTTTTTGTCAGAGTTGGTATAAGTATATCATAAATCTATGCAAAATTCCATTTGTCTCCGTTTTCTTGTTTTGGAGATATTTGAAAATTATCGTGTTTTTTTGAACTGCAAACGACCTATCAATAAAGCCATAATTATGAGATTTTAAAGCCCCTGCCATGCATACATGTATAAGCGTTTATACTCTGCGTTTAGCAATTAGAAAGGATATAAGATAGTCAGATAATTGAAAATTTTCAACAGGTGCTTGAAAATTAAGTTAAAAATTAAAATAGGAGACTCACAACAGGATGTACTTGTTG
This sequence comes from Gari tellinella, assembly GCA_922989275.2. Taxonomy (NCBI): domain Eukaryota; kingdom Metazoa; phylum Mollusca; class Bivalvia; order Cardiida; family Psammobiidae; genus Gari; species Gari tellinella. The sequence continues at coordinate 40,962,747 of OV277867.1, forward strand.
CACATGCCCTGAACTCTTACCATGCTAGCGACGTGCTATGACTGCCATAGAGATTACATCTGCAAACAGTTTGGATCCTAATGAGACACCGCGTAACACGGCGTCTCATCAGAATCCAAACTGTTTTACACTCTGATCCTGCTTTAAAAATTAAAAATTAAAGTGAAAATTCTGTTTTAAGCAGACGACAATTGTTACAGACGACAAAATTACCCAGCATGCAAAGAGTTAAGAACCCTGAAAGTGTGGACAAATTATATATATTGTCTCAATCTATGTCATACAATGGAGAAGGTACTATTCTTTGTTGTTTTGAGTATTTACGACTATATATAATACACAATATGTTATTTGATATGTTTATGTATTTGTTGTATACTAGATTTATTTCCCTTTATTATTAACTGTATTGAAGATACAAAAACGGACAAGTGCTAACGTCTTATTGTACATGTTGTACAAGGGAGAAAATAGTAAAACAATAACCGCGATTACGCTAAAAACTCTTATTTGCAGTGCAACCAGATTAAAAAAAATGTTCAGAATCGTCAATAAGTTGTCATTTTCTACGTTTAAATGCAATTCGTTTGCGTTTATACGGGAATGAATAACGTCCTCTCCACTGTATAAGTGGCAAACAGGTTGTAGCCTGCTCAGACACCGAGTTACTCGGCGTATTACTCCAAATTGTTTGAAATGGGCTTTATTGTTTTAGCACATGCCCGTTTATTGGAAAAAACATTTGGTGCCTCGCTTTACAATGCCATTAAAAAACCCGTATTTTAACCTGCATGGATATTGAAATAAACTCTTCCCATGTTGTTGCTGGAATATTTAATTATAGATATACATGTACAGTGGAGAATCTGTTATTCTTTCCCGTTTAAACGCAAACGCTACGCACTAAAACGTAGAAAAGAACAACTTTTGGACAATTCTGATAATTCTTGTTTATCTTGGTGGCAAACAGTTTGGAGCCTGATCTGGCTCCAAACTGTTTGCACTGCAAATAATAGTTTTAGCGTAAACGCGTTTATTGGGAAAGAATAACAGATTCTCCACTGTACACGGGTAAACTAAAACGGTGCATTGTTTGTCCTTACAGCAAATTATTTTCAGATAAAATAGCATTTGGTGAAGACCTTGTTGAGACGCTGCAAATTGCGGCGTCTCAATTAAGGGTCTTCACTGTATACAAACATCTACTTTTGGCGTGATATGGGTGCGACCATGTCACGACTCTAGGGCATATATAGAGGATATTGAATGAGTGTTTTTTCAGTAATGAATTTATTGAACGAGTTGGATAAAAAATGATATTTTGCGAGCCTTGGCGAGCAACATATCATTTTTATCCAACGAGTTCAATAAATTTATTACTGAAAAAACACGAATTTAATATCCTATTTATCACATAAACACCAAATGACACGAAAATCCGAACGGTCTTACTTTCACTTTTGCCCTCGGCTCTTAGGTAAACGATTCGTCATAGGTGTTATTCGGTTTTATTCATCCGTGGATAAAAACACCAATCATATTAACGTAAAAAAAATCAACACCATTACGTTGTGAAAAGACTTCTCTGATACCATATTCAAATTTTAAATTAATATTTAAATTAAAGTTGTTCTAATTGACTAAAAATGATCATTTGACATTAAGAATCTAGTTTCGTTTTCAAAATAACGTCAAGACGTAACATAATGTCATTATCATTGTAACGTCTAAATTTGAAAAACAGTCTGAGTCACTGTTAATACTAAAGTCTATACGTAGTATTAAGTTTAGCCTGATGTGCAGCCTGAGTTTGCGAGACTGCTAGGGATAATGTTTCTAGGACACTTCGAAATGTTTCAATACCTAGTGGTGATCTATGTTTGTCTAGATTCTCTACTGATTTACAGTCGGCGTAGTAGTACATTATTTTGGTGATTCGAAAATTAGTATAAAGTATATGCCCAGTGGGCCATACGATTTTTACGGCCCTCTATATTTTGCACGTTTATGTGATAAATGTACATAGTTCTTTCTTTATTTGAGTCTCATCATGGTTACAACAAATAAATATACAACAAGAAATACATCACAATATACAAAGTAACCACACCATTCATAATTGAATTATAAGAGACTATTTTCAGTGAAATCAACATTCACTGTCCTTCGAACTATTGCACATGCGTATATACATCTATAAAGATAGCAACCATGTTTATTGTATAAACATGATAGCTTAAAATATATACCACTTCCATTAATCTAGGCAATCATAACATTTTAACAAAATGTCATGGTTGTCTTTAAAATCTGCAATAAAAAAACGAATTAAATTTTGACAGACAAAAAAGACCAAACAAGTCAACTTAAGAAACCTTGTAAAACATCGATTATTACCTCAAATCAGATTTGAAATAAACTGATTAATGGAACTTGTATATATATTATAAAATACATTTGAAATTTAAAGCATCAATTAATACATTACTTACAATAAAAATAGATCAATTCTGTATTAAAGTTTATCTGCTTACAAAAAGCTGTCGTCTATGTAAAATATTAAAACAGGTTTTGGCACACGTTCTAACCATATCCGTGTTAGAAAAGAGATATCTCAATTTATCACAGTCTGACATATTACAGAAATTTGATTAAAATGTATCGCCTTTAAAAACAATTCTTCTCTCAGGTCGTTATATAATTCACAGTGTAACAAAACATGTACCTCATTCTCGACAACATTCTTATCACATACAGGACTAATTCTTAGTTTTTCATCAAGACCCTCATATCTTCCAGTTTCTAAACGTATGGGTGCCACCCCTAACCTAAATTTAGTAAAAGCTGAACGATGACTCGGTGGCAGAATTATTTTACAATAAGCCTCAACACCAAATTCTGCCTTGAATGTTTTATATAATCTTAATTTATTTCGCCCACGTCCTGATGGACCAATACTGTTATTAATTTTTATTTGCCAATTATTAACAAAATCATCATGCACTTGTTCTTCGACCTTTTTGGCAAACATTTAAGCAATCGGGACTTCTAGTGAATTATAACAAGCCAAGTTATTCGCAATAAGAAAAGCTGAAATATTGTAACACCAATTCTTACACGAACGACAAGACTTGTTAAAAGACCAAAGAGCTACTCTTTTATTAATTCTTAACATGTCCATGTGACTAAGCCTTATCCAATACAAAACAATACTTTTCCACTGGCGGACTACCGGTGGTTTCCAGCCCATTTTACCAGACAACCCATCATTTGGAGTGTACTTTCCAACTCCAAGAAAAAATCTTTGCGCTCTGTTGTGAACAGCTTCGATGCAGGAGTAAGTACGATACCCCCACAACGGAGCACTATAGTTCACAACAGGCCAAACAACGGAATCATAAAGTTTGGTAAAAACATCGTAGGGAAGTCCGCCAGTAGATTTACATTTAGCAATTTAGCATTGTCCCTGCCAATGACAAGACCCAATAACGATTATACTTGTTTAATCTCAGCGCACTCTATATCAAGAAATGACAGGCACTCGACATTTATACACATTATATTATACTGTGAAGAAGGCGGTTCTTTTCCAGTTTATGCTTTAAACTTTATGTCCATTGCAAACACATGAAACAGTTAGGAGCCAGATCAGACACCGGGTAACCCGGCGTCTGATCTGGCTCCTAACTGTTTGCCATTCAAATTAAAACTAATCCAACGCATGATAAAAAGTTACGATTTTCTCCATGTTATCGTCTTACGCTTTCGTTTCGTTTCGTTTAAACGGGAAAGTATAACATCTTCTAAGCTGTTAAATGCTGTACATGTATGTGCATAAAGCGAGATCAGGTGTCCCATTTAAAGGCCGGTGGCTATGTGCTTCTGACCTTGCAATTACTTTGGGATTTGATCGACGAGGTGTTTGCATTTCAGTACTTGTATTTAATTATATACTGCAGGTAACATGTAATGAGGAAAAGCAATGCATTAGAAAAATGTAAGGCAGAGGTACATGTCAATTATTATTATTGTAAATATTTAATGAAGCATTATATATATAATTGTCGTCTGCAATAACACCAAGTCAAATTTGTTTTCAAAAATACCACGTGTGTGTATTCCACGATTCCAAAGAGATGTGACAAGACAGGATTAGATGGAGAAATAAATAATAATTGAGAATCGTAAAAAATCTGACTTACGACAACATTTGTCGTACGACGTTTCGTAAGACGGGTTCTAGTATTTGTTTTATAACAATCATAATTATTTCTTTAATGCAATATGTACGATAATGCCGAACATTTGCTTTTATTTGAGTATTTTCCTTTATTTTTGCAAATACAATATACACCATTTGTTTTCAGTCTCTTTAAGATATCATCTGTAATTTGAGATCTCAACGAGTCGTCGCTTTGGATGTACAGTGGAGAAAACGTTATTCTTTCCCAATAAACGCGTTTACTCTAAAACTATTATTTCTATTGCAAACAGTTTGGAGCCAGATCAGACGCCGGGAAAGAACAACAGATTCTCCACTGTATACACTACACCATCGAATGAAAGGCATGATGACGTCTACTGTCAAGGATGCCGCCTACTTATTGCATTGTACACGATCAAAACACAATCCTCTTTTTCTCTACGACTACTAAATTGTGTCAAATATTAGTCGTTTAATACAGGTGACTACTTAAAGCAATGTGAAAGTGAAACAGAAAGCTCCTACAGGAGCTTTCTGTTTCACTTTCTCATTGTTTTAAGCTGTCACCTGTCTTTTATACAGACAATAAGCTTTCTTTTTAGTGGTCGTAATAGAGAGGTTCTACTGTATTTTCGAGAAAAGTGTCCTCACCAATGAAATATTAATAAAGATTTTATTTAGCGAGACAGCTCATTTGATGCAGATGTACAGCGTTCCCATTCTACAACGGCCCTCCCAACAACGACCTCCTCCTTACAACGACTCCTGTCTCAGGTCCCTAAACCGGAGAATTTTGTCTAACGCTTTTACCGCTGCAATGTCGTCTGCTTAAAATTTTGACATTTTCATAGAATGAATATACAAATGTAATTATGAGTGACAATCAGCTTGAATCCAGATCAGAAGCCGCGTTACGCGGCGTCTGATCTGGATTCAAGCTGTTTGCAAATGTAAGCCAATTCTTTATTTCCCCTCTCTATAACGACTCCCTCCGAACAACACACACAATCTTGGTCTCCCACTAGATGTCGTTGTAGAGAGGGAACACTGTACATGTATTTGGTTTAATTGTCTGTCAGTGCCCAGTTTTATCGTCTGCTTTAATCCTATTGTCGGCAAAATATCGTCTGCATTGATAGTGTCGTCTGCATTGTCTTTAAAGACAGTTTTATCGCTTTTTTTGACTGCAGAAATGTCGATACGAGCGTTACGCAGCGTCTGATCAGGATCCAAACTGTTTGCAAAGTCGCCTTTTGGAGCCATTGGCAGTGAAAGAGTTAACATATTGTTCATGCATTTCTCAAACATGCAACTACAGTGGAGAATCTGTTATTCTTTCCCGTTTAAACGCAAACGTACGCAAACGCAAAGAACTAAAACGTAGAAAAGAACAACTTTTGGACAATTCTGATAATTCTTGTTTATCTTGGTGGCAAACAGTTTGGAGCCTGATCAGACGCCGGGTTACCCGGCGTCTGATCTGGCCCCAAACTGTTTGCACTGGAAATAATAGTTTTAGCGTAAATGCGTTTATTGGGAAAGAATAACAGATTCTCCACTGTAAGTTTAGGATTGAAATGGAAGCAAGGCAACTAATTGTGCTTATTTCCTTGAACCGTTATGTATTCACATGTTCTACTAATAATTAGGTTTAACCCATTTGTGCCCACGATCCCATATATGGGACATATGCAAACAGTGTATACTCTGATCAGACGCCGCATTATGCGGCGTCTGATCAGAGTCTACACTGTTTGCTGATAGGAATTTCAATATAACAAGAGGGCCATGACCCACAAGTCGCTTACCTGAGAACATTGTACCTAAGCTGACTGGGCAAAAGAATATCGTGATATATAGCTATAAAAAGAGTTTTAAAGAGTTTTCCTATATAAGTCTATATAAAACTGATAAGCCCTGGGGCAGGGCCAAATTTGATCAAATGGTCATAATTTGAACAATCTTGGTAGAGAACCATAAGGCAAAGCTACAGGTCAAATATAAATGATCTGGGCCTTACAGTTTCAGAGAAGAAGTTTTTTTAAAGGTTTTCCTATGAAAAACTAATACGTCGAGGGTGGGGCCATTTTTTTGGCATGGGGGTCATTATTTGAACAATCTTGGTAGAGGATCACAAGGCAAAGCTATGTGAAAATATTAAAGAACTGGGCCTTACAGTTTCAGAGAAGAAGCAATTTAAAGGTTTTCCTATATAAGTCTATGTAAAACTGATAAGCACCGGGGCGAGGCCAATTTTGACCCGGTGGTCATAATTTGAACAATCTTGGTAGAGGACTATAAGGCAAAGCTACATTTCAAATATAAATGATCTGGGCCATACACTTTCAGAGAAGAAGATTTTTAAAGATTTTCCGATGAAAAACTGATAAGCCAAAGGGCGGGGCCATTGTTGGCCCAGGGGTCATAATCTGAACAGTCTTGGTAGATGACCATAATGCAAAGCTACATGTCAAATTTGAAAGATCTGGGCCTTACAGTTTCAGAGAAGAAGATTTTTAAAGATTTTCCTATATAACTCTATGTAAAAATGATAAGCCCCGGGGCGGGCCAATTTTGACCCGGTGGTCATAATTTGAACAATCTTGGTAGAGGACTATAAGGCAAAGCTACATTTCAAATATAAATGATCTGGGCCTTACAGTTTCAGAGATAAGATTTTTAAAGGTTTTCCGATGAAAAACTGATAAGCCTAAGGGCGGGGCCATTTTTGGCCCAGGGGTAATAATTTGAACAATCTTGGTAGAGGACCATTAGGCAAAGCTATATGTCAAATTTTAAAGATCTGGGCCTCACAGTTTCAGAGGGGAAGATTTTTAAAGGTTTTCCTATATACATGTAACTCTATGTAAAACTGATAAGCCCGGGGGCGGGGCCAATTTTGACCCGGGGGTCATAATTTGAACAATATAGGTAGAGGACCATAAGGCAAAGCTACATGTCAAATATTGATGATCTAGGCCATACAGTGTCAGAGAAGAAGATTTTCAAAGGTTTTCCTAAGAAAAACTTATAAGCCCTAGGGCGGGGCCATTTTTGGCCCCATGGTCAAAATTTGAACAATCGTGGTAGAATACTATTAGGTCATGAAACATACCAAATATCAAAGGTCTGGGCCTTTTGGTTTCTGAGAAGAAGATTTTTTAAAGATTTTCTTATGCATTAAAAGTTGTCTATACGATCATGTTAGAAAATCTGGTCCCAAAGCAAGGGGGATAACTTTAGCCAAAAACGTTGAACAACATTTCGTTCCCCCTTATCACTAATGCTTCTGACAAAGTTTGGTTGAAATCGGGTCAGTAGTTTCTGAGGAGATGTTGTTTGAAAATGTGGACGGACGAAGAGCGGTCACAATAGCTCATCCTGAGCCGAAGGCTCAGGTGAGCTAACAAAATGAAAATGGAAATTTTGACCAGGCATCCCTTTGATAAAAAATGGACTAATCCAATGTATAAACATGGGAGAATCCACTGGGCGTAAATGGGTTAAGTTCAGTATAATGAAATATTATATTTATATATCGTGTGTATAGTCTTATGTCACAGCGAAATATGTCTTCATCGAAATTGTAAAATATTCCAAATTCTTTGTCAGTTGTTAAAAGGCTACGCGGTGTTTTTTGACATAGTGTACAACGCTGTATAGATACTAATCAATCAAATAACCAGGGCTTCTATAAGTTGAAATAAAAAATCCTAAGATTTCTAAATTTGCATTTTTCAAGGGCGATTTTACAAATCGTACCTTTTCCCATCGCCTGCTTCTAGTTTTGATGACACGTGACTGCTTAAAGCAGACTTAATGTAAAGCAGAATGCGCCTTAAGGCGCATTCTGCTTTTCTTTCAGCCTGTTTTAAGCTACCATGTGCTAGAAAAAAATCCGGAGATTTAGGAAAAATCGGGAGAAATTGATACATGAATTGAAATAAATAGCTCAATTCGAATACGCACCATAAGAAATATTTGCTATATTCTAGCAAATGATTAGTGGACTAATTAAAGCAGCTGAATGTGAAGCAGAATGTTCTTTATACTGTAATGATAAGAATACTTTACTTTCAGTCTGCTTTCAGCAATCACCATCTGTTTTCATTACTGAAAACATGCTTTGGGAAAGTGTTAAAGCGTGCTCCATTGCAAACAGCTTTGAGTTATATTGTTTGGAGCCAGATCAGACGGCGAGAAATGCGACATCTGACCATGCAGCCTCCAGACCGCTAACCGTACATTTTAAAATATACAGGTCAGCGCTCACTCTCTACATCGACATCCAATGGGAGACAAAAATTGTGTGCGCTGTTCGGAGGGAGTCGTTATAGGAAGGGAAATTGGCTTCCATTTTCAAACAGCTTGAATTCAGATCAGAGATTATATAATTTTGAGGAAAACAGCAGACGACAATTTTAGTAGACGACATTGCAGCCGTGAATAGTTTGGACATAATTATCTTTTTTCCGGGAACTGAGACAAGAGTCGTTCTAAGGAGGGAGTCGTTGTTTGGAGGGCCGTTGTAGGGAGGCAGCACAGTATTGTCAATACATGTACAGTAGAACCTCTCTATTACGACCACTAAAAAGAAGGCTAATTGGCAGTATTAAAGACAGGTGACGGCTAAAAGCAACGTGAAAGTGAAACAGAAAGCTCCTGTAGGAGCTTTCTGTTTCACTTTCACATTGCTTTAAGCATTCACCTGTCTTAAACAACTTTTAACAAAATTTAATGGTCGTAATAGAGAGGTTCTACTGTAATTACAAACGTCATTTTCTTCATCACGTTCCACTTTGAGCGGGGAAGAATAACGGGTACCATTGTGATGCACTCGTCAACGATTCCATACTTTAAACACTTTATAAACTTTAAGCATTTAAGCAGCCCTTAAGAATTTCAAGTGTTTCAAATTCAACCGAATGGCCCCAAACTTAATGACCCCGACACATACATGTATTTATTCCGTGGTTTCAGACAATTCATTTCGAGTGACAGTCTCCATAACTTGAACCTTATCCATAGTTTCATTGGCACCTGCAATTCAAGATTGCCGTTTTTTTGTTTTTTCTTACAAGATACAACAAATTGACAATCAGTGCATACCCGGATCAGAGGATCCTATAGAAGCCCTCTGATCAGGATATACACTGTTTGCATATGAATTGCATTGGTTTGAATTTTCTCGGCGTCTGGCCAGGCTCCAAACTGTTTGCAAATTGACATAACTGTTTTGCAAAAACGTGCTTAATTGGAAAGATTAACGTGTTCTCCATCAAGTTCTCTGTTACATAAATTCGGATTATATTGTGTAAGCCTTTTGTCAAATGAAAAGGCAACAAATCATTCGTTTACTTCAATAAATACTAGCAGGTACAGTGGAACCTCTCTATTACGACCACTAACTTGTGTCAAATATTAGTCGTTTGAGACAGGTGACCGCTTAAAGCAATGTGAAAGTGAAACAGAAAGCTACTACAGGAGCTTTCTGTTTCACTTTCACATTGCTTTAAGCTGTCACCTGTCTTTTATACAGACAATTAGCCTTCATTTTAGTGGTCGTAATAGAGAGGTTCTACTGTACTTTATTTTATTGGTTTTTGTACAAGAGCCATATATTTTCATCATGTTAACAGCGGAATCTCGACCGATGCGAGCTCGTTTTTCATATTTGAAATTTAAGTTTTTGTCTTCAAAATTGTCGTCTGCTACAGGTCTAATAATAAAATGTACATTTTGTTTTCTAATTAGAGTCAGAGTCCAAACTGTTTGCAAAGGTGATCACATTTTTGCCGCGAGCATGCTCAGAGTTAAAAAGTACATGTGTAGGCTAGCTAAGACGCGTTTTAACTATTTTCTTCATAAATTGTATCCAGTATTGAAGACAGATTGTCGCTTAAAGCAAACTAAACGCAAAGCAGAATGATCCTTAAGGAACACTCTGCTTTACTTTCAATCTGTTTTAGGCTACCATGTACATGTAGTAGGAAATAGGACATATTTCTAATTGTGCATAATTATTCATGACTGTATAATGTGTAAATGCTTTTGCCAATGTAGGATTAAAATAAATGCGTATGAAGTGATGGGTTAAGGAAACGGGACTCGTGTTTCGAAAAAATCAGCTTTATAAATATTGCAAAAACGACTTAACTCTTTCCTCCCTGAAACGTTAAATAGACAATTCCAGTTTCCCTTTAAGCCTAGTCCATTTCTGACTTTTAAGGGAGGGTTGTTTTGTCAATGTTTGGCATTATGACAAACAGTGAAGAACCTGATCAGAGGGATCCTTTCGGAGCCCTCTGATCTGGGTCTTCACTGTTTGCACAGGACATGTTTACTTTCCACATGTACACTGTTTGAAATGACGCCTATATGCGGGACTAGGGTTCAAAGAGTTAAGGAAACGGGACTCGTGTTTCGAAAAAATCAGCTTTATAAATATTGGAAAAACGACTTAAGCAAGCTGAAGTAATCGAAGTTCGATTGTTTCAATGAAATATTGCATTCACGGCGTACAAGGGTCACCGAAGGGGACTTGCGTGATAAATTATTTATTATTAGTTGTAATACAGCGAATACTCTCCATTTTGCCACTCTAACGGGTTTTATGTGTTTAAAGACAGTGACTGCTCACGACAAGTTTAAAGTTAAGCAGAAATGTACGAGGAACTTTCCGCTCATTTTTCAACATTTAAGACTAGCAGAATGATATGCAACGAACCGGAACCATTTCTACAATATTTTAATAACCTCTAGAAGTTTCACCATGCCAAAATACCAAAGCTCTGGTCATAATTTATTAGTAAACCCTAAGTAAATCCATAACTCATTGATCGCCTAATTGACATATACATAACACATAATCTTTATTTGTCATTAAAAAGCCGAATGGCATATTTATAGCCAGTACATATGGTATACATTCAAAAGGTAGGACAAGTAAGTTTTAGTGATAATCTTTTACAGAGAAGGTCTATAGATGTTTACATAAAAATGCGTGTGAGAGATAGAAAAAGCATTCGTGTCAAATGCATATTTGTCATCATGTATCAAGAATTTCGACAAAAGAAACATTTACGCTTTGTCAAAGTAATAACGAAATGCGCCACCATGGTCAATGCATCAAACAATAGGGGTCCTATGACAAATGGGCGTTCAAAAGGTCAAACCTAGTAAAATTGATAACATCCAATCTAGTATTACAGTGGAGAGGACGTTATTGTTCCCATTAGGTGCGTTACGCTGAAATTGTAAAGTGCAAACAGTTTGGATTTAGATCAGACGCCGGGTAACCCGGTGTCTGATCGAGCTTCAACCTTTTTACCACTCAGATCGAATAAATAGTCAGAATTGTCAACAAGTAATCATTTTCTAAGTTTCCTGCAATGTATTTGCGTTTCGTTTGCGTTTAAGCAGGATAGATTGACGCCTTCTGTACTGTGATCGCTTATGAATCAAGCAGCAAAGACATCTAAATCTTCGACAGGTGACCGCTTAAAACAGGCTTGAAACAATGTAGAAAGCGCCTATAAGAGCTGCCTGCATTAAATCAGCTTTCTACATTGTTGGGTAATATACTAAGTTGTCGCTTGAAACTAGATTAGCTGTAGTTTGTTTCGCCCTGTCAGCTGACTACTATCCGATAGATGCCATCGCGACGAGTTCAAATGTTTTATCAACAACGGTATGCACAATTTAATCAACAGTTTGAAAGCTGATAAAATTTCTTTTGTAAGAAATGATACGTGACACTGCATAGTTTGAAAACGCAGTGTGTGTCCATGGTATACTTACTGTTTCAAGTATTTAGGATCAACCCACTAAACCTAGTAGTTTCTTCCATGCGTATTTATTGGATTAGTGCATTTTTTATCTAAGGGTTGCCTGGTCGAAAGTTTCCTTTTCGTGTTGTTTAATATTGAAATTCCTAGCATCAAATTGTAGAATCTGATCAGACGCCGCATCCTGCAGCGTCTGATCAGAGTCTACACTGTTTGCCTATGTACCATTTTTGGGATCGTGGGTAAAAACTGGTTAACCAAGTGAACTCTTGCGATGCTTTTACTCGTCATTTACAGTGCGCCTTTGAAGAGTACCCGTGTCCTATGCAACAGTGAGTGTAGATCCTGATCAGTTTAGGAACTCCCTGATCCGGTTCTACGCAGATAACTATTTGGCAATTATGGGTTAAAACAAACCTAACTTAATTAATGTAGTCAAAACGCCCCCGACTTGATTGGAAGCTTTCAGTTTGAAGTTTAAAAGCTTATGAGTTAATCATTCTACTGCAACGATGGTATACTAATGCTTTGAAAAACAATGTATACCAGATAAAGACGAACTGTGTGATGAGGGTCTGCATTATTCTCCTAAAGGCGTTTTTAGCTCTCCTGTACACAGTACAAGACGAGCTTATGCCATACCCCCGGCGTAGTCGTTGTTGTCGGTGGCGTCGTGAACGGCGTAAACAATTTAAGATAATGCTAATAGCATCTATGTTCATTGAGCTATTATTTTGATATTTAGAAAATATGTGTACATGGAAAAGATCTTATCATGCAAACAAAATGTTTGATCCCTGTGACCTTGACCTTGAACTCAGGGTCCGCGTTTAGGTTTCGAAATATGCATTTAGGTTTCGAAAAATACTTGTAACGCCTATGTCCCTTGAGGTATTAATTTCATATTTGATAAGCGTTTACTTATGCACCCAACAAATTTGATCCCTGTGACCTGAACCTTGAACTCAGGGCCCGCGTTTAGGTTTCGAAATCTGCGTTTAGGTTGCCAAAAAAGATTATAACTCATATATACTTTGAAGTACATGTATTGTTTTCATATTTGGAATGTATGTGTATATTGACAAGACCTTTTCCATGCTCTCAATCATTTGACCCCTGTTTCCTTGACATTGATTTTAGGACACCTGTGACCTTGACCTTTGACTCTACTTTAAAATTTTGAAATGTGCTATTTGCGAGCTTTGTTGATAGAAAAATTCCCTGATTTTATTAGCGAATTGAGTTTAAATGATATTCAAACTGGATGTTAATTTGATATATGAATATTTAGCGGGAGACTATTTAACTTTTGTTTAATTGGAAGATTTAGTACTGCCCCATTTACGAAAACCGCCGCGCGAGGTTTCTGCTTGATTCCGTTTTTAAAATAATCCTTTAACAGTATTAAATATAGTTTTAACACTAATTTGTCATCGCAAAAGTAGACTACAATCGAATTCGGCAAATATTTTGATTCTGATCAGACGCTGGGTAACCCAGGGTCTGATAAGGATCCAAATTGTTTCGCACTCGTTTACATGTTTTGTATTGCATTAATTGGAGACAATAATGCATACATCAGTATTAACCCTTTCACTCTCAATAGCGCCATGAAGCGCGTTTGCAAACAGTTTGGGTCCTGATGAGACGCCGCGTAATGCGACGTCTTATCAGGACCGAAACTGTTTGACACTCTTATCGATGTTTATTATGTCAAGCAATCTTAAATCTAACTTTTAAACGTGTCTTGAAGAGAACAATACAAAAGCAGATGACAATAAAGCGGTGAGGGGTAAGAATCTCCTGAATAATTTGATCATGAAAGGGTTAAAACAGACGATAGAGGGGAAAGCGTTTAATCAGACGATACAGATTAACCCCTTCCATAACGTCATCGATTTTAAAACCATTTTCGTCTGCTTTAATTCATCAAATTTAAATATGAGATAGTTTGACTTAAGAAATATGAAATGAGGGTTAAACAGTTTTGATCCTGATAAGACGCTGCGTTGTAAATAATGTACTGGAAAAAATGCAGTGAATGTTCTAAACCCGTTCACTCTCAGTGACATCATAAAGCACATTTGCAAACAGTTCTGATCAGGATCAAAACTGTTTGCCACTTGTTTTGAAATTACATCAGTTATATTGCCTTAAATCTATTAAATCTAACTTTGAAACGATATTGCAGAAAACAATATTGAAGCAGACGACAATATGGCGATGAAGGGGTAAAACATTCACGATAAATGTGATCATGAAAGAGTAACATGTAAACGTATTTGTGCTAAATCAACAGTTTCAAAGTCAGATCAGACACCGAGCATCACGGCGCCTTGACAGGTTCCAAATTGTTTGCCATGCAGATGATGCATGTACAGTGGAGTATCTGTTATTCTTTCCCAATAAACGCGTTGACGCTAAAACTATTATTTGCAGTGCAAACAGTTTGGAGCCAGATCAGACGCCGGGTAACCCGGCGTCTGATCTGGCTTTAAACTGTTTGCCACCAAGATAAACAAGAATTATCAGAATTGTCCAAAAGTTGTTCTTTTCTACGCTTTAGTGCGTTGAGTTTGCGTACGTTTGCGTTTAAATGGGAAAGAATAACAGATTCTCCACTGTACGCAACACTTTCTATATATGAACTATTTCAAGTGTCCGTGAACGGAATGCTTTCCAATTTAAAACAAGTATTACTCAATGCAACATACATGCATGTTAAAAAATTTTTTTAATCGATTACAAAATAAATGTAAAACAACAAATAGAACTACCATAGAGGATATTAAATTCACAAAATCCAGTAATTTCGAAAACTCAAAATTGAACAATTTCAAATATCACCATCAAATCAATATCACAATCCTTGCTGAGTAAATCAACTGTCACATTTTCATAGCACAACTCTATCTAATACCTGGTGTGACCACCTCTGGCTCATATGACCTGCAGATACCTCTGCCAGAGCGTAATTGTGGGACATTTCTCCACTACCGAACACGGGATTGCAGCAACTCTTGTTGTAGGTTACGAGGAGCTACTGGATGCTTTCTTACATGTATGTGAAGCTCATCACATAACTTATATAAACTTTAGGTATGATTTATTGTGAATTGATAATAGTTAACATTTTAATTGATTATTTATTTTAGTTTATGTGATTATTTTGTATCGAAATTAATAGCATACCCGTTTGAGTGAAAATCCAGCAGTCAGCATGCCGTTTACACTACCGCGCTCTGTTTTATTTTTTGTGGCCATAATACTAAAAATATGTTTTTATAGCCTGGCTATCCTTCTGAAAACATGTCATGGGAATAAAAATCGATCTTTTTCACTTTGAAATTATTTCTGGTGAAAACCATGCCCACCCACCAGTTAGCGCTAGCCAATGTTGAATTATTTCATCCCTATTGTACAGATAATCGTGTTAATAAACTATAGTTGAAATTTCAACTTCGTACTTGAACCCATATTCAAGAAAAATGATTTTGAAAAGTGTTGCGTTACAGTGGAGAATCTGTTATTCTTTCCCGTTTAAACGCAAACGTACGCAAACGCAAAGCACTAAAACGTAGAAAAGTAAAACTTTTGGACAATTCTGATAATTATTGTTTATCTTGGTGGCAAACAGTTTGGAGCCTGATCAGACGCCGGGTTACCCGGCGTCTGATCTGGCGCCAAACTGTTTGCACTGCAAATAATAGTTTTAGCGTAAACGCGTTTATTGGGAAAGAATAACAGATTCTCTACTGTAACACTGCAATGTTGCATTGCGTTTGCTTTTAATTTCGTTTATAAGGGAATTACTAACGATTATACATGCGTGTATATGTATAGCAGAATATAATGTTATTAGTATTTACCAATGGATTTAGGAAGTCGGACATCACGCTTTGAAAGGAGCCGATGACACTGAAAGTAAAAATAAATTTAACTAAATGCTTGACCAGAAATATCATATTACCCATTTCTGGCCTTACGAAACAGCTAAAATGACGCAGTCACGGATACTTTATTATTACACAGTATTATAAGCAAGCTGATCTTATGAATTGTGTTCATTGCAAATAGTTTGTAACCAGGGGCCCGTTTTATGGAACGTAGATTGACAAAAATGGTCGTAAGTCAGATTCTAAAATTATCAATAATTACTTATTTCTCTATATAATCATGTCTTATGACATCTCCTTGGAATCGTCTTGAAAAGACGATTTCCAAGAGATGTCACAAGACAGGATTAGATAGAGAAATCAGAAATTAGATGTATTTTAAGTTTTGACTTACGACCGTTTTAGTTGAACGACGTTTCATAAAACGGGTCCAAGATCAGACGTTACATGTTCCATGTCTGATAATCAGGGACCCGTTTCATAAAAGTATGTACGACAAAAACGGTCGTAAGTCAAAACTTTAAAATACATTTAATTTCTGATTTCTCTATGTAATCCTGTTTTGTGACATCTCTTTGGAAGCGTCTTTTCAAGACGATTCCAAAGTGATGTCACTAGACAGGAATACATGTTTTTTTTATATAGTTTTTATTCAGGAAATCAAGGCAACTTTCGCCCAACATTACCAGAGTAATTTAACATTGTAAATTGTTGTTCATGATCAATGGTGAAAAAATATATACAGTGTTACCTCTCTACAACGACATCCAATGGGAGACAAAAATATGTGCGTTGTTCGGAGGGAGTCGTTTATGGGAGGAAAATTGGCTTACATTTGCAAACAGCTTGAATCCAGACCAGACTCCGCGTTACGCGGCGTCTGATCTGGATTCAAGCTGTTTGTGACTCGTTATTAAATTTTTTTCTGTCAAAATGTACATTATGTAACTTTGAGAAAAAAAGCAGACGACAATTTTAAGCAGACGACATTGCAGCCGTGGATAGGTTGGACATAATAGTTCTGTTTAGGGAACAGCGGCAAGTGTCGTTGTAAGGAGGGAGTCGTTGTTGAGAGGGCCGTTGCAGAGAGGGAGCGCTGTACATTATTTATCATACAGTAATCAATGGCAGTCAACATTCATCGTACGAAGTTTGTATGAAACGGAACTGTTACCAGAAATATTTTAAGAAAGAGTCATATTTTTTAAACACTGTCATTTTTAAGAAATATTTTAAGAAAAAGAGTCATTTTTTAAAACACTTCATTTTATTGCATTGCTTTTCGTTTATTTTATTTGAAATATTATAACGATGTCTCCACTGTTGCAACGATCGAAGCATGTATTGGCATGGTTCAAAGGATCACAGAAAACCGTTTTGAAACTAATAGTATGTTCTTGAAATAATGAAATATTAAAAGACTTGCTGATTAGACCTTTATAAATGTTTAATTTCCGTATTTTTCCTTTGAAATCTACAAAAGAGTAGACATTGTTCTTTCTCTTATCAAAAACACTAAATGAAAATACACAGCAATAAAATGTAAAAAATGACAGCTGTTTGAAAATATTGCTAAAATAATTCTGCTAATCGCAAACTGTTTGAAGCCAGATGTTACTGCCTTATACTAAGTCCAAACTATTTGACACTCATTTTGATATTTCTTAAGTCAAAATACCTACAATTTAGATTTCAGAAATAACAGCAGACGATAGTTGTTTAAAGTCGATGACGTCATTGGATGAAGGAGATAAACACGGAGTAACACGATGTGTAATCAGGCTCTGATATATTTGCGACCCAGATTTATATAAATCATTTTTTTCAAAACCCTGTCAATTTTTACATTTTATTTTATTTCGTTTCGTTTCAAGGGGTTGGGACATCTTACAGTGGAGAATATTTCACTCTTTCCCGTTTAAACGAAAACGAAACGCAAACGCATTCTAATATAATCTAGAAAAATGACACTATTTAGGCAAACAATTCTGAACTTTTAATTTGATCTTAGTGACAAATAGTTTGGAGGCTGATAAGACGCCGGGTTATCCGGCGTCTGGTCTGGCTCTAAACTGTTTGAAGGAGAAATTATAGCGTCCTTTTACAAAATGTTTACATACATGTACGACGAGTATACTTGTTATATGCACAGATTAAAGACCCAGATTAAAGGGCCCCTACTTGAGCCCACTGTGTGCACTGTTATAGCAATTTTGCAATATACTACATGGTATACCCAAAAAACTGGAATATGTTGTCAAATATGCAATATATCCCATTTCTATCAATATTTATGAATACAACATATATAGATAAGTAGAGACGACATTTTGCCATGTACGAGTACTGCCAACATTTGGTTCAAAACTATTCACCAGTGTTTAGATATGAACATTTAAATTAAATCAAACGAAAACCCGTTTTAACATGATATCGATTTTTCTTCCATGCTAAAAAGTCTGCATCATTTGTAGGTGACTTCCTGCTCTGGCGAACGTGGTCACCGTTACAGATTTATCCTGGGAAGCGTACTGCATAATTACCACCATGCATGCATGTTTTGTTTTATCGAAAATCTAATATTTCTACATTCTATATTTTACTCAATAAATTTCTACACATTATTTGAGACAAAAACCAAGAAAGAATCAAAACTATTGTAAGTTGCACTTTTTCCAATCCATTTACTGACCAGCATACTGAAATACGCTCAAATGAACGGTCTTTTGTAATCAATTAAAACACAACAATACGTCAACTAAGTAGACTCAATTTTCGTATGCAGCGTGTATATGTGTTGGTTTCTAGAACAATTAACACATACTAATACGGTTAAGAATAAACCAGTTTCAATGGATTTTAACAGAGCAAAACGCCGTCGTGCGTAATCACAAAAAAGTATCATGTTAGAACATATTTAAGGTTTGTTCATTAAAATACTCATATTTAAACCAATGCATATTTTTAGAAGCAATTAAGCAGACATTTGCCAAATTAATATATCTACAAAACTTTTTTTAATGAATGTTATTTCATCATAATACATAGTATACACTTTTCATATTATACAAGATACATTTAACATATGAGATGAAAACTCTTTTTTCATTGGCGAGAAAGAGAGGGAGAGAGAGAAGAGATAGAGAGACTGGAGATAAGAGTGGTGTAATGAGAGTTGGACTTGTACTGGGTAAGTACCAGCCTAAATAATTATTCTAGATATGTAACGTTTGTTTCCTATTATAATTTTGCTGTTGCTGTTGTTGTTTTATGTATGTCTAAGAGAGATCTCCATTAAATGTTGTGTGTTTCCACTGTATCTCTGTTTGGTGCTATATGTCTTTCAATATTGATTTTACGTGTCAATGTGTTTTTGAAGTGATTAAAAATTCTGTATTTCTTTATTGTTTTTTTGTTTGGAAAATATATTGTTTTGCTGTTATAAATATAGATTGTTTTGCTTGAATTCATATTTAGATTGATGTCTGTTATTCCTAGTGTACCTGTTTGATAATTTATATTCATGCTAAGATTCGTGTTTTCTAACCAATTTGATATATTATTCCAAAGGTGTTGTACATGGTTGCACTTCCAGAATAGTTGTGTGATGCATATTACAAAAATCACATGATCTTATATTTCATCAATGATTTGGTTGTTGGGGTGATTCTTTTGATACATTTATATTGAAAATATCTGAGTACATTGTCAATTGCAGAAGTATATATGTTTTTATACGCATTTATTTCGGTATTGGCTAGGTCTTTCTCCGACTTTTCGTGTGATTTTGGTTTATCGATTTTGAGCTTTACTACCTGAATATTGTTTAAGAATTTATTACTTTGTTTAGCTTTTAGCAGTTTCGGTAACAAGGATTCGTTTTGTTAAATTGCTTCATTTATAGTTTCTAGTTTTAGTTTATTTCTCCATTGTTTTTGTATACAGAACCTTAGTTGGTTATAAGAGAAAAAGTCATTTTCAGATAGGTTGTACACTTCTTTTAAGATGTCAAAGTCTTTTGTTCTAAAATCGTATATGTCGCTAATATGTTAAATTCCCTTTTCGAACCATCGTTTTTTTAAAAATATAGTTTTGTTTGAATTAATATATCTTGTTTTGTTCCATATAATTATGTTGCTCATGTTTGTCGTGTTTATGTCATCATTAATGTGTATCCATGCAGCAAATATTTCATTTAAGAACGTGCTTTGTTTAAACATGTCCGAAACGACAGTTTCTTTTAACCCTTAGCCTGCCACTCACGACTATAGCTCCATATGCAAACAGCTTGGATCCGGATGAGACGCCGAGTAACTCGGCGTCTTATCCGGATCCAAGCTGTTTGACACTCGGACAACATTTTCAGCAATTTTGAGCAACTTTGAAGCACTTTGAAACTTGAAGCAGACGAGAAATATAGCAGACGACAACTTATTTGGCGGGCTAAGGGTTAATTCACTTGCAAAAAATGAGTTTACAGCCCTATTTGTTTAAAGTTTATCATCCTGTTGTTTCCATTGTCCATTATTTTGATCGTCCATAATTCATTAACCAACTCTATTTTAATGCGTTCATCAAAAGAGTGTTAGTATTTTTGTGTTTCCAGCTGTTTAATATTACATCATATTCTTCCATCTTCTTCGCAAAATTTAATGTTATTAGATTTGATTTGTTTGTGTTGAAAACTATACCAAGTGCTTTTGTTTTTTCAGAAGTCCGTGTAAATTTGTCTTTGCTTATAGTTATCGACATTTGTATGTTTTGTTGAACCTATTCTTAGTGAGTAGCATTTTGAAGAGTATAATCTCAGACCAGAGATGTAGCTGAAAGTATCTAGGGTGTATAAAACGTTTTCAAAAGACCTTTTTGATCCATCAGTTATACATGTTGCATCGTCCGCAAACATGGTTCTTTTTAATTCTTGACCTGCAATTGTTTGGCTTTTAACATTTCATTGTTTTCAATTTCATTTGATAAAAGTTCAAAACATATTATAAATAATTAGTGGGAGAGAGGATATCATTGTCGTACCCCTCTTTCTCTTTTAAAACAAATCTGTGAAGTGTCCATTATTTAAAATTGCATTCTTTGATTTCGAGTAAAACATCTCGATCCACTTGATGGGTTCATTTCCAAAGTTGAAATGTCTTAGGCATTTTAACATAAAATGGTAGTCTGGATTATCAAAAGCTTTCTCAAAGTTTGCAAAGTACATGATACCAGGGATGTCAAGATCGTTTGTATTTTCTAAACTATCACTAATTATTCTAATAGTTTAGCCAATATATCTTCCTTTTATTAAGCCTATTTGAGAATTGTCTATTATGTTATCTAGAACTTTTTTCATTCTGTTTGCTATGGCTTTTTTTGCAATTTTGTAGTCAATGTTTGCTAGAAGGGACGCATCTTTATCTTGCTTAGGTATGAGTGTTAAGACCCTGTTCAAGTTCAGTTAGATTTTTATTTTTGAAAGAATGGTTAATTGAGTTTATATCCTTAGCAAGCCCGGCCGATTTTGTACACATAACACAGACACTACTGGACTAGTTTGGAGCTCATTTTCTGAATAAACACTACACTCCGACATCTCAAAACTACTCTGACGTGTCAAAACGAAACTGAAAGTGACATTCTATTTTTAGAGGCGCTATATTTAAGTCGCGTTCACGCAATGCGCGAATTAGTTAAAAAAAAAAGAAGAAAAAAGTGGATCATGAGCTCAGTTTGAGCTCAGTTTGAGCTTTGTAAGCTTTGTGTTGACATGTCAGTGTTACTGAATTCCAGCATGAGTGCTATTATAACGGGTTTTGACAAAAAGGTCGAGTACATTTTAAACCGAAAGTAGAAAGATGGACTGTTTCGGCCCCTCTGGCATTCGCCTTTTTCCAATCTTGCAAATTTGTGTCTGGATCCATTTTGGATTCTGCCTGAAAGTGTCACATTTTGCAGGAGACCATTGATATTCTAGAAATAGGCAGTGCCGAACCTGGCCTTTCAGAAAAGTCTTCCAACGCGATGTGCGAATCATAACTTTTCATTCTACGGAAGCCAAAATGTGCCATAAACGTCAAAACGTTTTAATACGTTATGGGCGTGGAAAGGATATAGTATGTTTTCATGTCTCTCTAAAATATTTTGCAAAATTATACCGATATACCGTCTGATCCTGGACCTTTTTTGTTTTTCATTTGTTTAAGAGCCTTTGCGCATTCGTATTCAGTTAAAATGCCTTCACGTATATTTTTTTATCTTGTTCGTTTATTTTGTTCATGTTTTCTTTGAAAAAAGTCTATTGATGATACGTTTGTTTTAGTTGTTTGTATAGTGTGGAGTAAAATTGTGTCTGGGCCGCTCTTATTTCTGGTTGACTTGTAGTCAAGCATAAACCAATGTTTATTCGTTACAAAGTTAAAAGCAAACGCAATGCAGTTAAAAGGAGAAAATGACATCAAATTTGAAATTATGGCGACTAGTATAAATCTGAGTGGCAAAGAGCTTGGACCCTGATTAGATGCCGGGAAAAGACATTGTCAAGAATTTCTAGAACATATCATTTTAAACAATTTAATGCATTGGTGAAACAACCATTCCCACCCAACGTCTTATGTGAAAAATCCATCTAACCTACTGGCGGCCATGTACCTTTAAGCTAAACTGTTTCATGAGATATAGTAATGGATATCACATGATTCATTTGTGTGGAATTATTTTCAAATCGGAAATTCGCAAAACTTTTCACTGAATCATATAAGAAAAACCTGCCTACGCACTGGCGGTCGTATTTTTTAGGCTAAAATATTTACTGTAAGAGATCTTGTAGAGGGTCAATTATGGATCAAGTGTTGATAATTATTTTTCAAATGAGGTCAGTGGTTTTATAAAAGAAAATTAGTAAAGCTTCAGTTAATCTAACATTATTTTAAATGTTTGAAGGTCAAACATTGATCATTTGAGTAAATTAGTTATCTCGAACGAATGGTTTCAGACTAGAAGGGGTTTCACTTTAGCCATTTAATGAAATGTGATCCCCTACGAGCGGCCATGTTTCGACAATGCAAGGAACATTAGTCTAATAGGAAGTCACCCATTGATCATGTAGGTAAACTTATCAATAGTTTCTGAGAAGAAGAGTGTTTAAGTGCTTTCAATTTGTTGCCATGACAACAAAAAAACTCCAACCGATGTCCTATATTTGATGTAATCTGACATTCCTCCAGAAACGTTCATATGAAGTTTTAATGAAATTAAACAGTTGTTTTCGAGAAATTCTTTAAATAAAATTTTGATGACACATAACGCACTGCACACGACACATTATCAAGGACGACACCCAATTGTCATTTTATACATTTTGATGTTTTGCCTTTATGTTTAGTTTTGTTAAAGCGGGAATAATACCCTCACCGGTAGGGATTCAGAGGTTTGTTTGTAACAAGGTTTATTTTGGCCTACTATGCAGGTTTACCAAAGAAAAGACCCGTCGTGTCGTTTTAAATGAAAATAATACTGTAGGAGTAAACGCGTTTATTGGTAAAGAAACATATTGTCCGCTGTAGTGTCGCAAAAACGAGTTTTTCTGAAGAAATAACGAAACACCACCAGGGGCCCGTTTCATAAAACTTCGTACGACAAATGTTGTCGTAAGTCAAAACTTTAAAATACATTTTATTTCTGATTTCTCTATCTAATCCTGTCTTGTGACATCTCTTTGGAATCGTCTTTTCAAGACGATTCCAAAAAGATGTCACAAGACGGGATAAGATGGAGAAATAAATAATAATTGAGACTTTTATAATCTGACTTACGACAATATTTGTCGTACGAAGTTTTATGAAACGGGCCCCAGTATGTCATCACACTTTGTGTCTATATTAGAGCCATGTCACGAGAAAGTGTAGCTTATTGCATTGTAAACAGTGTAGACCATGGCATGTCGTATAGTCCTGGGGCCCGTTTTACTAAACTACTGTTGCGTAAGTCAAAATCGTTTTACTCTTATTTTTCGATCATAAACGTTTGCAAACAGCAAATAGCCAGACCAGAGGACGTGCTTAAAGCGCGTCCTCTGATCTTGCTATTTGCTGTTTGTAGCAAGTGATAATAAAAAATATAAATTAACATTTAAAATTTTGACTTACGCAAAAATTGTGCGTAAGTAGTTTAGTAAAACGGGTCCCAGGTTTACATGGTTTGACACCACACTCTATACAATATTTTGTCAGCTACATTCATTGCAAGTGTACACCTTGATCCAACACCATGGCTTATGTGACGTCTGATCTGGATATATACTGTTATTTGTTTTGAAATGCAGTAAGTCAGAGTTAGGGTTAGGGTTAGACCTACCGAATGATAATACAGTGCCCCCTCTCTACAACGGTCCTCCCAACAACGAATCCCTCCTTACAACAATCTTTGCCGCAGTTCCCTTTATATCAAAAACTTCAACGGCTACGATATCGTCTGCTGGATTTTTCAAATTTACATACTGGACCTTTTGATAGAAAAACATAAAGACGAGTGGCAAACAGCCTGAATCCAGACCAGACCCCGCGTTACGCGGCAAATGATCTGGATTTAAGCTGTTTGCAAATGTAAATCGACTGCCCTCCCTATAACGACTCCCTCCGAACAACGCACATATTGTTTGTGTCCCTAAGGGTGTCGTTGTAGAGAGGGAGCGCTGTAAATCCTTTAAACAAACAGTGTGGGGACAGTCTTCAAGGAATAGGCTTGTAAAGATTTCTAGGAAGAAGCCCATTTTATCGGGAAACCATGACAACGACACAGGTATAGGTGCGACAGTTCGGAACATTTCGCTCTCATCACTGATAATCTGCCTCAACATTTTCGTCAGTACATGTATTCATAATCGTTTAACGCCCATTTTTACTATCTGCTTTAACCTATTCACTGTCTTACCCCGGGTACAATAGTAATTTGCCAAATAACGTAACGCGGCGTCTGTTCAAGGTCCAAACTGTTTTACAATATTTTTCAATTCAAAAGAGGTAAAAGTTTAAAAGTTTAATTGGAGAAATAAAAGCAAACGATAATTGTTAAAAACTGATGACGACATGGCAGTGAAGTATAGTTGGCCCTTTCCTCGACACAAGATCATCTGCCTGAGTATTGCTGTGTAGGAGCACATTTGTCTCGGAACACATTTGTCTTACGTAAGACCGACGCGAACGCATTTGTCTCAAAAGAATCAAATGGGACCTCAAATTTCTAACAAAAAACATATTTGTGTGACAAATGTGTTCCGATAATTATTTTTAGAGACAAGATAGCACATTTGTCTCAGTTCATTATTTTAATGAAATACTAGCACATTGTCACATATTTTTTCACGGCAGAAAAAAAATTCTTAGAATCGAGGTTAGCCATTTTACCTCATGTCAAGTAAAATCTGTTACATGCAGAACAGGGATATTCTTTAAGTATATGAATAATGTATGAATGATATCTAGAGACAGGGAGTTTCGGACGCTTTTGACTTACCGGAAGTGGCGTAAAAGGTTATTTATAAATACAGAAAAAAACAGAACAATGACTTGTAGCCAGCATAAAGACGGACATTATAATTACCTTTATTTAAATGAATCTCGCAGATTACTTTTGGTGTTTTTTAAACTGTACTTAGCAATGTTTCATTGTGGTAAATTTTGGTATAGATTAAATTTTGATAAAAAACTGAAATTAAAAATCTTAGAGTCAAAATAGATATAAACACTACACGTTGTACATGAATAAAAAGTACACTGTAAAACCTTTTCTACATACAAACTTATCATACAGTGACAGTGTGCGATATTTCCAAGTAAACACATTTTGAAAACTTTATCTTACTCGAACAATCTCTTGCTCGTATACTGCTGTGTGCACACTCGTTTCAATGTCAAATTTATCAAAAACTTGTCATATTCCTCATATTATTTCATTGTGTTTGCGTTTCCTTTGCAATTTAATGGGAAATAATAACATCCTATCCATTATAGGTTAACAGTTTGCATCCTTATCAGACATAAATGCACCCATATCGAATGATTCTTTAGACGAATTGGTAAAATCTAAGTTGGATTTATAAAGACGAACAAAATTGACGATATCGTACTGACGGATATTTTGACTAAAAGTATTGCCCTGCGTTTGCTCTGGATCCAAACTTTTTGAGAGACGTCTTTGAATTTCTCCTATTTAGATATACAAAAATAAGAATTTCACAAATTTGGCAGACGATAATTTCAAAGCAGACGATAGTACGGTAGGATAAGTGTTACTACATGTATATGTTTGACTTTTACCGACCGTGACCTAGGACATGATAAAGGATCCAAAATGATTGCAATTGCCAGTGATGGCGCATTTAGAGATGGAGGAGGTACAGTGGAGAATCTGTTATTCTTTCCCGTTTAAACGCAAACGTACGCAAACGCAAAGCACTAAAACGTAGAAAAGAACAACTTTTATTGGTCAATTCTGATATTTCATGTGTATCTTGGTGGCAAACAGTTTGGAGCCTGATCAGACGCCGGGTTAACCGGCGTCTGATCTGGCTCCAAACTGTTTGCACTGGGAATAATAGTTTTAGCGTAAACGCGTTTATTGGGAAAGAATAACAGATTCTCCACTGTAATAACGTGGAAAGTCACTGTTTGTTTATCTTAGTTACAAGTACAGAATACCTCTCTATTACAGTGGAGAAAACGTTATTCTTTCCCAATAAACGCGTTTACGCTAAAACTATTATTTGCAGTGTAAACAGTTTGGAGCCAGATCAGACGCCGGGTAACCCGGCGTCTGATCAGGCTCCAAACTGTTTGCCACCAAGATAAACATGAATTATCAGAATTGTCAAAAAATTGCACTTTTCTACGTTTTAGTGCTTTGCGTTTGCGTACGTTTGCGTTTAAACGGGAAAGAATAACGTTTTCTCCACTGTAAGTCTAAGTTAAATAAGGTTAATTGATTGCATGAAAAACAGATGGCAGCTTAAAATAAAGAAATCTCAGAACTCAGTTTTCTGTTTTAATTTTCTTTTTGCTGTGAGTTTAAACACAAAATAATCAACATAATTAAGTTGTCGTTATAAAATGGTTTACTGTATATACCATGTACAGATACATCTGAGTGAGAATTAGTTTATGTAGAAAATTAGTACGACTTTTATCACTAATTAAACTCTTCACTACCATGATGCCATCAATTGCATACTGGTTGTCATGTGACTGTAATTATTATTTGTATGCTGATGTTTCCGCATTGACTTATGCATGAATAAATAAAAGTTGAATTTTAAACAATTATCGTAACGTTTTATGTCTCAAATTTGAATTTTAGTATTTCGACTGAAGAATATTGAAATGAGTGTCAAACAGTTTGGATCCTAATCAGACGCTGCGTTAATTCCTTAAAATTAAATTTTAGTTATTAGGTATGACGTCAGAAATATTAAGATGCATGTCAAACAATCTGGATCATGATCAGACAAACGTCTAATAACCGTTGTACTCGAGTACGACAGTGAAAGGTTTCATAACCATACAGTGTGAGGGATGTTAGTTTTTAGATTATATTGAAACAAGCCAAAAGAACAATGTAATATAAAATAGAGAAATGCTAGGTCCTTAGAAAGCTAACATACTTATCAAAAGTCGGAGATGCAAACAGTTTGAAGTGTGATGAGACGAATAGACTCGGGTTTACATTCATTTTGAAAAGCAAAAACATTAAGCTTGTGTTTTAAATACCCAATGCACATTTGTTTATTTTGGTTCAGGATATATTTGCGGATCGTTTTTTTACAGAAACTGTGAGCGAATTTCTTTTTAAATTTTATACTTCATTTATCAACATAAACTTACAATTTCATTTTGATTAATTCATATATGTGGTTAATCTTATTTCCGTGACAGTTATTTTGATTTTTCTATAATATAATACGTTATAATTGCTACCGAGCAGTCTTGCAGAACAAAACGAGCCATTTATTAGCGGATATCAATTATATTCTAAGCCTGAATAATTGTCACGCACAGCTGCACAGCCATTCTTAAAAATGGATTAAGATTAGACATCGAGAATTCGGGGTTTGATCAGGGTCCAAACAGTTTTGCAATCGTATCGATGATATCGATAATAAATTGTATTTTCTGTCAACTTTTCTTAATTCTAATTTTGATGAAACAAAAATGCAGACAACAGTATTGAAGAAGACGATACTATAACAATGAAAAAATTAAGTCAGACAGTTAAAATTGGAAGATAAAGTGTTAACCCATTTGCCCGCAGTGGATTCTTCCAAGCTTAAACATGTATATTGGATTAGTCCATTTTGTTTCTAAGGGGTGTCTGGTCTAAGCTTTCAGTTTTGTTTTGTTTTATATTAAAATTCCTATCAGCAAAACAGATGCCGCATTATACCCTCTTACCGCAGAATACCATCTGAATTGGTAGTGTCTTCTGAAATATTTTTAAAGTCAGCTTTAGGGCTGTTTTAACTGAAGAATTATCGATACGATCTGATCAGGGTCCAAATTGTTTGCAAAATCGCATTATGATGCCATTGGCAGTGAAAGAGTTAGGCAGCAAATAAATCTGTGACAAATTCATGATGAAGAATAAAACACTTACCAGCATTTTCCGTGTCAAGACAAACGGGAATATGACTAGCATAGGTATACGTATATTGCAACATTTAAGCCTACGAGCATACGAACGTTAATCAGATTAAAGGTGTTTGAATAAACATTTAATGGTTGACATATAAAGTACATGTAAAAGTAAAATGGCGACCTTGTCCTTTTCCGTCTTGCAACTATGCGCAAGTTTGATAGTTGAGCTGAATTTAACGCTTGATATAACACCAAATCCTTTGGAATTTCTTTTTCAAAATTAATGCATGTAATTCCAAAATATCTGAGCATCACCTAAGTTATAAACAATTTCACTACGGATGTGTCTTCATCGGGTAAATCCTAATTGAAAGCAAGTTTTCATAAGTTTTTCGGGCGCCATCTTGTTCGCGGCTACGTGGCATGAAGCAGCTATTTTATATACGTGTATATCTTAAATGAAAGACGGGTTTGTCATTGCGGTTTTTATGAACCGTAGGCAATTCACATAAATTGCTTTGATACGGCATTAACGTTCTGCAAGGTTTCGTTTTATCAGAAAAGTAAAACTTCTAAAAATCTAAAGTATGAATTGATGGTTAATGCTTTACTGTGCCCAAACCTTTCTTTGATCGAGATCACAGAATTTTTATTATAACGCATAAAGCATTTTAACTTTCTACACATTACGAGCGAACTCATGACAACAAATGCAAACAGTTTGGATCTTTAAGTAATTTTGAAACAATATTGCAGACAACACTATTGAGGCAGACGAGAATAAGGCGATGAAGGGGTACAGTGGAGAATCTGTTATTCTTTCCCGTTTAAACGCAAACGTACGCAAACGCAAAACACTAAAACGTAAAAAAGAACAACTTTTGGACAATTCTGATATTTCATGTTTATCTTGGTGGCAAACAGTTTGGTGCCTGATCAGACGCCGGGTTACCCGGCGTCTGATCTGGCTCCAAACTCTTTGCATTGCAAATAATAATTTTAGCGTAAACGCGTTTATTGGGAGAGAATAACAGATTCTACACTGTAAAAACATCATGATGAATTTGATAATGAAAGGCTTAACTATTTTGCATAATTGCTGCAGACGGCAAATACTTCAGACGACAATTACATAATTTGCAGAAAGCAAGCATTTGTTTTGCCTTCGGTCGTGGTAACATATATACAGACTTTGGTCACAACTTTTAACATTATCACTGCCTTGACCCAGATGCATAGATATCTGCACATAATCTTGATGCTGATCAGATGTCGAGTCATTCTGCGTCTGATGAGGACCAAAACAGTTTGCCAATTATAGCACAATCGGCCAGACAGTAACAGGATATATATCTAACGTTTGACATGATAAAAACTAGTATCACGATATGTTCGTTTCTTTTCCGTATTGCAACTATGAAATTAATGTTCAATGGCCGCTGGACAGCCAAACAATCCTTTTTTACTTGACCAAATTATATGGATTCACTTCCAAAATGATAATGGCACTTTTTAGCAATAGAAATTTCAACTTATTGTTTTTATTAAACCATATCACAGTTTCAGGCACCATGTTGTTCGCATAATCATAAATTATGAAGCGGTTCTTTTAAAAACATGAACATTTCAAAAGTAAAACGAGATTGTTTTTTACTATCTGTGCTTCTAGAAATTCCCATAAATACTATTGTTAAGTAATTTTTGTTCTCTAAGATTACATTTGTTGATTTTAAAACAATAAATATATAAACCATTAAACAAAAACAAAATGTCAACGGATGATAATTATTGATGTGCGAGGTTGATAGCTGTATGTGGAAATCTTACATAGTTTCATCGATTTACAATGACATCTTAATCATCATATTTTCTTATTGTTTATGCAGATAGTAGCTTTCAACAGACTGAAAGTAAAGCAGAATACGGCTTAGACACATTTTGCTTTATTTTCATCCTGGTTTCAAATGATCACCTATTTTCAATATTAGAATAAGGATATCGGTAAAGAGTTATGTTCTTAAAATATATCAACTGCTATAACTACATTTGTACATTTACATTTATGTCTTTTATAAACGATATTGTCGTGTTAGTACCCCATGTTTAGATCAGCATCGATAAATTATATTCAGCCGCAAAAGTAATAATTAGAGAAAAAATTGCACTGTTTTTTAGATCCCTATCTTTAATCAATATGTTTGAGTATGGTGTTAACTATTTCATTGTCAAAATTGACATACGTTGTTAACCCCTACACCGCCATATTGTCGTCTGCTTCAATATTGTTGTCTGCAATAGTGTTTCAAAGTTAGATACATGTATAAGGAAGTATGACTGACGAAATTTCGAAACGAGTGTTAAACAGTTTGGATACGCGCCTTTTGGCGCCATTGAAAATGAAAGAGTTAAATGTCACATACATGGAGTAAATTTTTATTATATTATCGTATCTAAATTATTTTCAACATTGGAACTTAATTCTTTGACCGCTGATCGCTACTTCAACAACCTTTGCAATCATTTTGTATCTGTACATACGCTTTCAAGGCAGTTTGACCAAAGTGTCGACAGTTTTGATCTGATCTGGATGTAAATTGTGTGGCACTCATATGTCCGTTTTTTGACCAAAATGCACAAAATCTAACTTTGAGAAATTAGAGCAGATTACCTTTTAGAACCAGACAATATTGCGGCAGCAAAAGAGTTACATGCACGTATGGTAAATTCTATTACGTTAAACAATGTAATACTAAAATACTTTTCAAACATTCATTCATTATATTTACAAAAGCATGTAATGTCAATTCGGTATTTATCCTTTAATATTAAATGTGCAGTTTTCAATGCTGTATCGCAAAATAATGAATCATAAAACGGCAGGAAAATATATCGTCCCTACTTGAATAAAAAAATACGAGCAAGTGATAAACTAAATTACCGAAAACTTAAATTAAGGCAAACACAATAAGTATGCCCTGTAGTATGATTAGGGAAACAGAAGGCACCTAATGCTTCATGTAACATTTCAACCGCATGCCATTGAAGAAACAAACGAACTGTTAGATATAAAAATCATACTTTAAACAAATATGTGTTGCTAGATTTAAAAAGAATACTTTCAACAAATATGTGTTACACGAAATATTGCATATTACGGCAATACACTTCGGCACAGTTCAAAAAGTTGAGAAAATGTATTCCATATCAATATTGCAATCATCAGACACCTCTGGTTCTAATATTCGTTCAATATTTAACACAACATTTAACTTGGATTATATGCCAGAGAATCTAAGAGTTGGTAACTCGAAATTAGAATCTCGAGTTAACATTACCGTCATACTTAAGCTTATTGTCAAATAAAAAGGACCAAGCGTAAAGACTGATGAGACGCCGCATTTAGCTGTTTGCTATTCTAAATGAAAGATTCTGCTGTAAGAAAAAAAGACACTACAATGTTGAGCACAGTTGTTTACGATGATGAAACACACAGTGAGAGGGAATTGCAATTTTCGGGAAAAAGGAGTTAATGAAAATGGGGTGCCTCCAACTTTGGTATCGATTTTTTTTCAAATCTTGATATATATTATATGTCAGTGATCACCTTATAATATCCAACCCTCCAGTTATATGCCATGCAATATAAACACGTCGGAACAAATAGTTCATGTACTGTAACATAGACATTTCATGTCAAACACTCAGTAAACGTTTTCTGTCTTCATGTGAAAACGCACTACACATTACAAAGAAACATAGTGAAACTCACTGATAGTGGAGAAGACGCTATTCTTTCCCTTTTAAAGGTTAAAAGAAAACAAAAACCGAGTCGAAAACGCATTGCACTTAAATGTAAATAGTGACATCGTTTTGAAAAGTATATCTATTTATTTTAATCCGCGTGGGAAACAATTTGGAAAGGAATTAATAGTTGTAGTGTGAATGCGTTTATTAGAAAATAAAAAACGTTTTTTTTCACTGCATAGCTGGTCTATTTATACGTTAATTAGAAATTGGAAATTAATTTCGTACATTGTACATATTATTTAATGTAAAACTAAGCCCATGATAGAAAAGACATTACAACATTTATACTGTTATCTAAAATCTCATGTCAGAAAAAAATTACATATTTCATGCCAGTACCTGGTATTTTATGCATGTTATTGGATGTTAGAAAACGCATTATAATTTTAAATCAGCACCATCTATTTTAAAAAAGAAAACGTATTGCAATGTTCATGTCAACGCCGAATAGTGAATGCCTGTTTAAATTGTCAGCTATTATGGCCAAGAGTTAATTTGTTCGATCCAGAAAAAAACATAAAACGAATATGTCTCATAGAATGTTTTATTTCAGGATATATAATAATATTCTAATATCGTATAAATCGATCAAATGTAAAAAATAATATGTTACACAAAAAAATATTTTACAATTGCTAAAGCTAAAACTGTATTTTAGTAAACACAATTTATACATTTATATCGTTGAGATTTATATATCAGAAACAGGAATGAAGTTACGCAGATATTCTACCAACAGAAGTTTTTCAAAGCATAATTAATATATAAAAATCGTTCCGGGGTTATGTTACAATAGCGGACATAAGCGAGTAGTATTTCTTAATTCGGTTACTTTTATATTTTCTTTCACGACAATGCTAAATATTTCGGAAAATGGTAAACTGTACATTGTTTCGATATTTAGAAATTAATTTAAGAAGTAACAAGTACCAAGTAAGAAAAACGATTGGTTTGTTGTCACTCGGGTATACATACGTCGTCAGACTTTTCAAAAGTTTTGTTACCTTTCATGCTCACTGGAAATTATATGTCTATATAGTCAATAGTCATTTTGGGGATACATGTAAAGTGAATCATATTTTGAAAGACACTCAACAAATGTCATAATGTTGGTCCTCTAGACAGGGGAAAAATTCATGCATTTTGAAATTCAAACGTAATGAAGAGATCTCTTAAAAGAGATTTAAAAATGTCTTTTGATTTGGTGCTTTCAATACCATTATGTCATTATTCACAATATAATTATACTTGATTAAAACTGTTAGAAAATAAATAACACGCATTCGTCTATAGAATGCCGTAGATGAACTGTGTTGAACGAAACACTACGGAACTGTTAAAACACTACGGGGTTTGATGTTAATTGTTTATGAGATAGGTAACGTATTTTACTAGAATCAATGGTAACATTGCTGAACATATATTGCCTTAAAATGACTATGATTCCTGTTAAAACATTGTAACGTATTATGATATGTATTCTGTCTCCTAAAATAACACTTAATTGTTTAGATGTATCAATAAACATTGGGACTACATTTTATAACCGTTTCTTGAGATGTATATTCCGAATCGTCTACCTAATGTTAAAAGTAAAGCAGAAAGCTCCTGAACTTACATGTACACCGCGAGAAACCCTTCCCTCAATCTATACATATTTATTTCCAGAAATACATGTAGCTATAATTATACATGCATTCAAACGTACACTTACAGGATTTAAGAAATAAAATAGACGAAAGAATTAAATTATTGAGTTTCACCCTTTTTTTAAACAGTTAGTGTCTTGTTTTCAGCGGCATGCCAGAAGGAAGAATAGTTTCAAGTTTTAGTACTTCAGTGGCCTAATACAGGAATAGCAGCAAAGAAGAAAGCGCAAGTGTCTTTCTGATTTAATTCAGCAATACACCAGTCTTATATCATTTTAGCAGAGCACCGTATCCTCTCAAAAGGTTCCGCTGAAAACAAACACAAAGAACCCATTCCTTTAACATGTATTGACAACGCGGCCGTACTATATAACAAAATTAATATTCGTTTACGCTTTTGCTTTCAGCATCTCATGCAATGAAATGTTGACCGTGCTTAATTAAATGAATAACTAACTTGTTAATAAAAGGATTGATAATGAACTAATTAATCGAAGGGTTGATGGAAGGATGAACGGATTGATAGTATGTGCAAGATGAGACAATTTATACGAAATTCAGCTTACCTTATACGCTTATAGGTCTTTGCTCATAACGTCGAACAGTTGCAGAAACTGAAAATAAATATTATTGTTAAGACTGTGATACCTGTTTAGAGATAACTACTTACCAAGTTATCGCATAAACAATATTAACGAGAAAACGTATGTATCAACTATCAAGTGCATGTAACAAACGTTTCATACAACTAAAATTTTATTTTCGTATTCCAAATATTTTCTAGAATTGACAGATTATATTGCAGAACTTAAAACTAATTAATATGTCATGCTGGACAAGTTGTTGTTTTATTTTTGGTGTTGTGTCCATGGCGCCATCTGCTTGAAACAAATATCGTCTGTTGTTATTACTCAAATTTGAACTTAATGTACTGTATGTTAATGAGCGGAAAACAGTCCGATCGGGATCCAAATTGTTTGCGAATAAAGATCGTACTCGGGGTGTGACAATGAAGGAGTTAAATGTTAAACTATATTCAGTTATCCTCTTTTATTCCTGATTGTGTACACAATTGGAAGAACCTGGACAAGATGCCGTATTACTCCGCATTTCATCCGACTCCAAAATGTTTTGGTTACATCATCACTATATGTAATAATCAGGAAACTGATTAAAATCAGTGTGTGTTTTATTTTGACAACCATTTTACCAAGCGACAGATCAGCTCAGTGTAAGTTTTGTTCCCCCCTGGAATTGGCATAAATTCTTATGCGCTATACACATTTTATTCAGGAAAGTGTATACAATACATTTTATGAATATTAGCAGTTAGAATTTGACTTTTGTTTGAGGAAGAAAATTCGTTTTAAGAAAAGAATCGAGTGTAATACGTAAATCTTATGTATGAATAAAATTGGAAAGATTTTTTTCAAAATCACATCAAGCGCATGAACATAAAAATAATTGTAAGTTTTTCCAAAACAACAAACTACACGTTCATTATTTCTATATATTGATGTAGTGCAATCGAGAAAAAGTTAGACATGAATTTTCCCGTTTAAACGACACTGGATGGAAATGCAATGGAACTAAATTGATATAAATAACCAATAAATTATTTTCTCGTTGATTTATCAATATCTGCATGACGATTATGGAGTTTGATCGGATGCTAAATTGCTTGCTCAAAGCTTTTTTGAGTTGACATAATGCTTTTTACCAAAACGTGTTCATGGGACAACATTACTGTTC
Organism: Gari tellinella; assembly: GCA_922989275.2. NCBI lineage: Eukaryota > Metazoa > Mollusca > Bivalvia > Cardiida > Psammobiidae > Gari > Gari tellinella. The sequence continues at coordinate 40,998,459 of OV277867.1, forward strand.
CCCATGACGAACGTCTATTTATATACAGTTATAGAAATAAAAGTAAGAAAACAGAACATAAAAGGACGTATATGAAATAAATACAAAATCTTATAAATGATGTTGGATGAGTATCTAAATTATTACCAAATTAACAAAATATTACAAAATTGAATGCCGTTGTCCTTATTTTCAGAAGACAACACTGAATAACCTTATTTGATTTAATAATCAAACATCTAAATTACATTTGATGCAATACATTTATTTATAAACGAATGTGCATCCAGTAAAAACCTATAAAATGGGACTCTTTTCCCGATTTCTTGACCTACGGTCGTACATAGAAGAAGAAGTTATTCATTCCAATGTATACGAACTGAAAGGCTAAATAATTATAATGAACTGCATAAAATGACAGTTGCACATGCTGTCAAATCAATAAAATTTGGAAGAACAAACAGTTTGGAGCCTGATAGACGGCAAAATGTTCGATGTTATCTGAACCGGCTTTAAATTGTCTGCAATTGAAAACAATGTTTATGCACGTACACGCTCATCCGGTTGTCTCTACTGTTATTTGGATGGCCTTATCATATTTGTTCTTTTTGTCAAATCGAAAATGTGATGAACAAGCCTTTCTTACGAATTAACTTAGGAAAACCTAGCAGATGGTGAAAAAAAACCTCGTTTTGTCGCTTCCTTCATTCTTTGATTGTGCATTTATCCAACAAACTGTCCAAAGAGTTTCGGTCATTTATTTATAAATAGACGTTGCTTACATATATGTTTATTCATTACTCAAACGAAAATAAATGTTACTCATACTAAAATCCAGATTAAGAATATCAAATGATTTTTTAAATAGATGCCATATACCTATATAAACACTCATGCATTAATTTACGAAGATACTTTAAGTTAAAAACTCAATTCAATAAGATATCATAATTTTTGTAGGTTTTCAAACGCATGCGGCTAAGGCAAAAGCAGCGTCTTAATTGACTGCTCATTGTGGACAATTGCATACAATTCTCACTAAAATCATCTAAAAAATATCAGCGTTCATATAGCGATTTTAGGGATGGTAGACGTGGCATTGCATTTAAAACAAAGTAAAATTGTGCGATCAAACAATAAGACCAAACAATAGGAAAAATATTCCTAACACTAATTTAATGTTTACAAAATTATTTTACTGCATGTATCCTTTTGCATCATATGTTTCTTTAATCCTGAACTTCGTTACTGGATAATAATTTATCTATTAGAAATATTATTGAGCAAATAGTTAATAGTTTAACAGAGAAAGTTACAGAAAGGAGTGTTGATGCTGCAAGAGCATGTGATTTAATTAAAACACAACATGTTAATAAGAATAAGACAAAGACAAATCACAAAAAATGATTTGATAATGGTTTAAAAATAATTACAGCAGAACAGCAGAGCTAAAATAGACATAGGCGTCTTAAAACAAATGATAGTCACGAAGAAATGTTGCAAAGTAGTCGGGTATATAAGAAAGAAAATAAATAAAATATTCAGAGTATTTAATAGAAATGGTGTTGAAAAATAAAAGGGTTGAAAAACACAGACCAAAAATCCTACTGGAGTCTTCTTGATAAATACACAGGGGGTAATAAAGCAATAGCAAGCAAAATATCTAGTGACGTTTTTCATAGCATCTTCTTTTTATTCTCTAAATATTATGCCATCAAGTACAATGCGTAATAGTTCTCTGCAAAAATAAACACTTAAATAAAAGTTATTTTAAATCAAACATTTTATCTTAACAGTTTAATACACGTAGTTTAATTTAATTACATCAGTGTTTACCGTTAGAAATCAATTACTAATTTAAAATAAGAATAAACGTTTAATTTCTTTTAATTCAAATCACCTTTCTGCTTCACAGTCTAGTATTATGTAGAAGATGATACTCTTTCTCTTTAAACGTAATACTGAAATCGTTATGTCTCTTACACCAACTTGGAGCCATATTTAGAATATTTGTCACAACACTTACTGTTAAGTTTTTGCTGATTGTTTCGTCCACTAATGTGGACATCCTCAAAGCTAGCTTTGAGGATGTCCATATTAGTGGCCGAAACAGTCAGCAATAATAAGATAGTAAGTGTTGTGCTTTGAAGAAATTATATTCGAAATATCGATCAACCAACACAATGAACACTTTCTAGAATGTGGAGCCAGATTAGACTACGGAATACCCGTCGCCTAACCAGGTTCCAAACTGTTTGCATTAAGATTATAATGAATGGTCAGAATTGCCGGTATTTGTGATCTCAATATCGCCGTGCATAGTCATTCCAGAAAAATGCTGTTATAAAGGATGAAAAATATTAATAAAACAGTACCTTATACTCTTTTTGATAAGTAGTAAACTTCAACCAACCAGTCTGAACATATTTTCTACCAAATATGACGGACATGGAAATATCTTGCTCATTGCTTTTGTACTATTTCTATTTTCTATTTTTCACGTTTTCAAGATATTACAAAAATGAAATCGAATAGTTCCAATGCTAAATATTGTATGCTAAATTAATAACTTATTCAATAAAAGCTAATTTAATTAGAATATCATACCGTCTGACACAATGAATTGAAATGAACTGGATAAATACTTACCTGACATTCATTCCAGTATACATAATAATAATGGTGGTATCAATTAGTATGTTACATATTCGAACATCCTGTTATATATATATTATATTATAGACACAATTGCACTTCTCCTCATACTTTCCCCACCCACACTCAGTGTTTGATTATTATTACTGTATTGTCTCATATATACATGTTATGTAGTGAGAAATAAAAAGTAATAGTTGTTGTTGTTATATATATACCTATGCCATCTTACTTCTTTGAAATCATACAAAGCATATATTACTTGCATGAGTCAGTTTCAAGTAATTTCAAGTAATTTATAAGTAGTGCTACTTAATGTAATTAAATGTTCAGGATATCACGTATAGACCATCTGTTTAGTACTAAACGGACACTCGAAAGAAGATGGGCTAGTTTTGATGATGAGTCTTACATGATTAGACTTATATACAGTAAAAAAAGAGAATACTGATCATTCAGTACAATAGTTAGACAGAATGCTCCTATAGAAGATAATTGCTTTACGCTCGTTCTGCATTAAACATTGACTTACATTAGACGATAGTTGTGCTTCATAATTGAAAAGTACAGACGTTAATGTACATGTATTTCTAAGCTTCAGTAGATGTATCATAATCGTAAAATTAATGAGTGTCTAATATTAGATAATTAACGGCTTTATTTTCTCTCTTCAAGTACTCGAAACGAGCTGGCCTGTACCAATATTCGTATAAAAACGAAAATGTTTTTCTTTCTTAGACGTTATTCTTTCCTGAAAAACGCATATGTGCGAAATCAATGACAGAAAATACACCAAGACGAGTGACAAACAGTTTGAACCAAGATCAGATGCCACGTGAGGTGGCGTCTGATCTGGGTTCAAAATACTGGCAATTGTTAGGAATCTAAGGGTATTAATTTTCCCTCCCTATAACATTTCCCTCCGAAAAAACACACATTATTTGTCTCCCACCGGGCCATTGCAAACAGTTTGGAGTTCAAAGTCATGAAAAGTTCGGCCTTTGATCGGGTTCTAAACTATTTGGTACTCATATTTAAATAGACAGTTAATATATTCAAGATCTTGTTATTTTCTCCGTTTGCTTTTAGGTTCGATTGAACGGCACAGAAAAACGTCTTTGTGATAGCCAAAATGGGTCTACTAAATATTGTTAGACACAGAACTTGAAGGATGCATACTGCAAATGAGGTCATTCATGTTATGAAAAAATGTATCGTTTCATCCGGGTCTGCGCAATTTGTTATGTATTGTCTTTTTTATTTTAGTTTAGGTTGGGCTATGACGATAAACTCACAGAACCTTAGTGACGGGTATAAACGTAATTACATACAGTATGTATACTGTGAAGTGTACACTTGTCCTATATAGAGAATGTAGACCATAATTAAGAGAATTTGACAGTGTATTTAATGTTTGTTTGCATCCGTTGTTTATCGTTTTTTAACACAACAATAATGTACATTTGACTTGTTTTGTATCGTATTATTATAGACCTAGCACATTTAGATCCATTATATGCATAATCAAATGGCTCACCCATAATTTATACAAATTCAAACTTGTCTGTTGAATGTAAAACGTGCGATATGTAAAGACCGTCGATTGCTTTATGCTAAGGTAATGGGGAGTTGTTTTCTTCATTACTTTTGTATATGCTGTAAGTTAGCCGTAAGATTACGAATATATAGTTACTTCGGTGGAAATTTAAACAATGTTTCCTTTTCAATGGGATTCAAATAATGCTGTACATTATTAGACAAACAAACATACAGAAGTACTTGAATTGACAAACCTTGACGATATCCGTTCGCAACTCGATAACAGTCACACACATTTGTAGCAGACGCCACTTTAATGTAAACAGTTGCATTTGAACCACATTGTCTCACCCGTAACTAGTAAAACACGTTCGATATTGCATAACTCCAAACATATAAACACACGCACGGTAAATAACTTAATTATCATGCTACTAGGGACATCATTAAATATGAAGGAAGTGCCCTCTTCCCATAGCCGGTGCGCGCTGTCACGTGACCTTACGAAAAGCCGTTCTGCACCCCTTGATAGTTCGCACCCAGGAAGTAACCAATTACGCAATGTGATTGGTTGCTATTTTTGACATAACGAACTGATTTCACAGAATGGAGGCCGCATACTGGGAAACTGTCCATGCTGTAAACATAACCATGTCATTTTGCTTTTCATTTCAAGACAATGATGAGTGTTTACAAGTAACGGTTGCAGATTTTATATGACCTATTCTACGAATATAATAATTACTAACTTTTAACTCTTTGCACGCTAGCGGCGGATAGTTGCCACAGTCATAACCCTTGCAAACAGTTTGGATCAAGATGAGACGCCGCGTAACGCGGCATTTCATCAAAATCCAAACTGGTTGCCATTCTGACCCTGAATTTAAAAGAAATTTTGAAAAATTCTAATTTTAGAACAAAAGCGGACGACAATTGTTGTAGACGAAAAAATTACCCAGCATGCAAAGAGTCAGTAGTAAAATGAATAGCTGTTCTTTCCGAATAAACGGCGTTGTACACTGGAGAAGACGCTAACCGTTTAATGACGTCATAAAGCGCGTTTGCAAACAGTTTGGGTCTTGATCAGACGCCACGTAACGGAGCGTCTGATTAGCACTGTTTGACACTCATTTCGAAATTTCGTCATAATTTTATCGCCTTAAATCTAACCTTGAAACGATATTGCAGACAATATTATTGAAGCAGACGAATCTATGGCGGTGAAGGGGTAAAAACCTCTAGACTAATTTGACCGTGAAAGGGTTAATTATCCATGGGTAAATAAACGAGTTTGCGCTTTAACAACATATTTCAATGTTACTCGGCGTTTGATAAGGCTCCAAACTGTTTAAATCTCAGATAGAAATATTTCGTGTTTGTTTTCTATAAGCTACCATTTTTTATATTCTGATGCAATGCGTTCGCGTATAGTATCGTTCATATACAAGTGCATATACGTGTTGACAATTCTTAACATTTATCTTAATCTAAGTGACAAATAGTTTGGAGCCTGATCAGACGTCGGTTTTACAAAAAGTGATAAAGCGAAATTTTCAAAATCCTATTTTCTGAAACCAATATGGCCAGGGCTTTGATATTTGGAATGGTGGTAATTTTAGAGGTAATTTACCAATATTGTTGAAATAATTCCGGTCGGTTGCATATCTGTATATGTCACAGGAGCTTAAATAAATTGTTTCAATGAATACTTAAAAGATCTTCTTATACCATAGTACCCTGATCTTAGATACTTCGCGTAATGCATCATCTACAGGTCCTCTTTAAATATATATAAATAATGTCCCTTGGGTAAAAAATGACCCCACACTGGGCGTCACTGTTTACATAGAGTTACATGTATATAGTGAAATCTTCAAACATCTTCTTTGGAACTAATACGGCTATATCTTTGTTATTTAGGATGATCACATTCTAGAGGTCCTTTACCAGTATTGCTGAATTGTCCGTTAAGTTGCATATCTAGATCACAAGATTTAAAATAGATTGTTTTTCAATGAAACCTTGTCTTGTTTAAAACCACAGAGCTAAATCCACAACTCTCTATCAAGTTAATGGACAAAATTTCATTATCCCCCCTTTGGTGAAAAATGACCCAGCACATGGTGTTTTCTTTTGAGCGATTTAGGGCCTTATGAACCTCTTGTTTATGATATAGGATCTGTCCCACGTGAGCCTGCACTCTTTTCTTGTTTCTTGTTTAGCTGATGTAAAGGTTCACAAGATATAATTACAGGCAGCAGGGCCGGACCCAGACAAAAATCAGTGAGGGGGCACAGGCGGGGAGGGTATTGGAGGTGTCTAACCCCTCCGATAGGTGTGGGGCCCGGGGGCCTCCCCCGGAAATATTGTGAAACTTGCATAAAAAATGGTGCATTCTGAGGGCGAAATCTTATAATTATATGAACATTTAGTGAGAAAATGTTAATAGCAGAGATGTTTATTCTCTTAATGTACCATGCTTGCAGTCTTACAGTTGGGACGACACTATTTTTTCCCGTTTTAAGGAATCAAACTGTAAACACAGTGTAATTAAATGTAGAAAATGACAGTTTAGATTGTTAAAAACTATATTTTTTCTAAAATTATCAGTGATTACGTGTAAAGTTAACGTAATCGATTTTTCAAATGAGAAACATCATAAATATAAAGAATGCATGTTTTTCAACAATCCAACAATGTTTTACCCCGCCCACTGATTAAGTTCCCAATTGTTCCACACTCGTCTCATAAGTTCTTTACTACAGTGGAGAAAACGTTATTCCTTCCCAATAAACGCGTTTACGCTAAAATTATTATTTGCAATGCAAAGAGTTTGGAGCCAGATCAGACGCCGGGTAACCCGGCGTCTGATCAGGCTCCAAACTGTTTGCCACCAAGATAAACATGAACTATCAGAATTGTCCAAAAGTTGCACTTTTTTACGTTTTAGTGCTTTGCGTTTGCGTACGTTTGCGTTTAAACGTGAAAGAATAACAGATTCTCCAATGTAACAGTGTCCAAAATATGAATATGGTATAAAATTGTGAACAATACAGTTTAACAAACGTTACGCTGGCAGTGAAAGAATTAACCCAAGCGTCCAGTGGATTCTTCCATCATGATTAATATTGGACTAGTCCATTTGTATCTAAGGGTTACTTGGTCTAAATTTTCATTTTCGTTTTGGTTTTATTTTGAAATTCGTATAAGTAAACAGAGTAGACTCTGATCAGACGCCTTTATGCGGCGTCAGATCAGAGTCTACACTGTTTGACAATGTCTTATCTGGGCACTAATGGGTTAAACAGCTTACAGTGGAGAATCTGTTATTCTTTCCCAATAAACGCGTTTACGCTGAAACTATTATTTGCAGTGCAAACAGTTTGGAGCCAGATCAGACGCCGGGTAACCCGGCGTCTGATCAGGCTCCAAACTGTTTGCCACCAAGATAAACAAGAATTATCAGAATTGTCCAAAAGTTGTTCTTTTCTACGTTTTAGTGTTTTGCGTTTGCGTACGTTTGCGTTTAAACGGGAAAGAATAACAGATTCTCCACTGTAGTACAGTGGACAATATGTTAACCCCACCCCTCCCCTCTGAACACGTACATGTATGTGCCAAAATATTATGTCCATTGCAAACAGTGTGGCGCCAGAGCAGATGTCAGCTAACCCGGCATCTGATCTGGCTCCACACTGTATGCAACTTATATTAAATCAAATAACCATACATTGTCTACATGTAATTGTATTTCGTTTGCGTTTATTGTTTAAATGGTAAAGAATCACGTATTCTTCACTGTTCAAGTGAAAACCGTAACGTTATATTTGGGAAAACTCGTTCTTCTCCACTCAGTGAAACATGCAAACATACGTCATACTTTATGTAAACCTGCAGATAGATAAAGACCTTGTGACACAGATAAGTTCAAGCTGACAAGTGTTTTATCCCCTGCAAAGACTATTAATCATTACAGTGGAGGAGACGCTTTTCAATCCTATTTTAACGAAATGAAATACAAACGCAATGCAATACATGTAGAAAACGTCAGGTTATTGCACGTTTTGAAGATCTAGTAATTTCTTATTTGGTAAACGTTTCAAGTCTGATCAAACGCCAGGTTACCAGGTGTCTGATTTGGCCTCAAACTGTTTCCAATGCGCATAATAGATTATAACATTAACACGTTTATTTGCAAAAATATCGTCACCGCCATTTCAGGTAGAAAACTACAGTGAAACTCCGTTTTACAGTGGAGAATGTGTTATTCTTTCCCAATAAACGCGTTTACGCTAAAACTATTATTTGCAGTGCAAACAGTTTGGAGCCAGATCAGACGCCGGGTAACCCGGCGTCTGATCAGGCTCCAAACTGTTTGCCACTAAGATAAACATGAGTTATCAGAATTGTCCAAAAATTGTTCTTTTTTACGTTTTAGTGTTTTGCGTTTGCGTACGTTTGCGTTTAAACGGGAAAGAATAACAGATTCTCCACTGTACGCCCCACCCAGAGGAAATTATATTTATTAGAGGTGGTCGCTTAAAGTAAACGGATGGTAAAACATGAAAACTTACTAGGGTATTTCACATTATCATCTATATACTGCTTAAAGCTGTCCCAATTTGTCAAAAGTATCATGACTTGTTCTTTGCAAAATTTGTAAAGGATCTCTCTGTCCAGGGTGTACGCTGTTTGTCTTTGTGCACCCACTGTAAGTATTGAGTTGACGTTTATTCTAAGATTGACTGTACTTCAAAGATCACGCAAAGTATGTCAAATAAATCTAACTCTTTCACTGCCATATTAAAGTCGTCCTAGACAAATTACATACATATTCTACATTGATTTTCCATATTCAATTTTTGAGAATGTTGACTGAAGAATCACTAATATGAGTTCCATCCGTAAGCCTTGTCAGATATCGAGTACTTGGCGACTGATCTAGATCTAAACCTTTTGTAAATGCCACAAAAGTTGATATTGTCAGGGAAATGCATAATCAATAATCCTATATCGGCTAAAGAATTCCTAAACTTTATAGAAGAAGTCGCGGGACGAGTGAAATATTGTCTTAACATTCTATTTCGTTCGCTCATGTTTAAATAGTTTACAATATTTAGCTCATTGGTGGCTGAAAATTTAAGTGAACCACATTAGTTTGCAATTAAGTTTGATTTTGTTTATATATATTTATGGTAGATTTTAACAATATATTACAAAAAGACAAAAAATGTAAACTTTGAACAGTCTCCTGTAAGAGTCCTGTGATCAGTGTCTACACATTTTGTATATATGGCATATGTACTCTTCACATGTATATATACAGTGGAGAAAACGTTAGTCTGATCAGGCTCCAAACTGTTTGCCACTCAGATTAAAATGAATAGTCAGAATTATTATAGTTTTAATTTTATCCATTTTACATGTAGTGCAATGCGTTTGCGTTGCATAAAAGTTGCGTTTTCTCCTCTGTACACTGCTTGTAAATGATGCATATTATAAGCGCCGTAATGGATTAAAGGTTAAGACAGTATAGACAGCGGAGATCCAGATCAGCCGCTACTATGAAAATACAACGTAAAAGCAACAGTAGTATGTTATCATATAGCTAAAAAATAAAGTACCGACTTTCAGCCATTTAAGCCTAGTGTCCATAAAAGGGGACATTGGCAAACAGTGTATATCCTGATGAGGCGCCGCGTTTTGCATACGAAATATTCTGCTGTAGGAGAAACAATCCATTGCAGACAATTTGTAGTGTCTTTATATCACCCTTATATATACACAGTGGAGAATCTGTTTTTACTAAAACGTAGAAAAGTACAACTTTTTGACAATTCTGATAATTCATCTTTATCTTGGTGGCAAACAGTTTGGAGCCTGATCAGACGCCGGGTTACCCGGCGTCTGATCTGGCCCCAAACTGTTTGCACTGCAAATAATAGTTTTAGCGTAAACGCGTTTATTGGGAAAGAATAACGTTTTCTCCACTGAACGAAATATTCTGCTGTAGGAGAACAAATCCATTGCAGACAATGTGTAGTGTCTTTAGATCACCCTTATATATAAATTATATAATGACAGTTCATTGCAATAGCTAGGCATAATGTGTTAACATCTTCCATACAGTGGAGAATGTGTTATTCTTTCCCAATAAACGCGTTTACGCTAAAACTATTATTTGCAGTGCAAACAGTTTGGAGCCAGATCAGACGCCGGGTAACCCGGCGTCTGATCAGGCTCCAAACTGTTTGCCACCAAGATAAACAAGAATTATCAGAATTGTCAAAAAGTTGTTATTTTCTACGTTTTAGCGCTTTGCGTTTGCGTACGTTTGCGTTTAAACGGGAAAGAATAACAGATTCTCCACTGTACCACGGCTACACTATGCAATGTAAGGATCCAGATCAGACATCGAGTACATTAAACTGGGCATTAGGGTCCCGTTTCATAAAACTTCGTACGACAAATGTTGTCATAAGTCAGATTATAATATTTATTGATCAATCTAATCCTGTCTTGTGACATATTTAAAAGACGATTCCAAAGAGATGTCACAATACAGGATTAGATAGAGAAATCAGAAATTAAATGTATTTTATAGTGTTGACTTCCGGCCGTTTTTGTCGTACGAAGTTTTATGAAACATGCCCAAGATCAGGATCCACACTCTGTGACACGCATATAATTTGGCTTAAGATGAAGGTAAATCAAAATGTTCCTTAAGGTTGCTTTAAGGTGCCATCTGCTAGGGTGTAGAAGTATTTATTTTAGTGTTTATTCATGACTGTATAAAGTGGAACTATTTTGTTCGGTTGGGGAATTAATTAAAGGCGTAAAAAGACGTATCTATCGAGTTATTCGTTAAACGATAATGAACAAGGTCATTGAAAGTATTTCATTATTATTAGATCTCAAGGTCAATATCACTATCAGCGAGGATGGATTCGTTTGCCAAATTGCGTGGTCCTTTTAGGGAAACTTAACACTTTGAATACCATATATGGTTAATGAAGACTTTTACCAACATTCCAGATCAAAATACAAATGCGGGACCTGATCAGAAACCAAGCTGTTTGACTGGAAATATTTCTTAACCCAGTCAAAGGAAAGAGTTTAAAAGTAAGGCATTTTCATGCGGTAATTACGTTTGAGGAAAGGCTATTTATTTACCATTAATCCCTTCACCGCCTTAACCCGAGTACAATAACTATTTGCAAACAGTTTGGATCCTGATCGGACGCCGCGTAACGCGGCGTCTGATCAGGATCCAATCTGTTTGGAACTCATTTCAATATTTCCTCAGTCAAAAATCCTAAAATTTTAATTTGAGAAACAAAAGCAGATGACAAATGCTTTAAATAGTTGACGTCATGACGTTGAAGGGGCTACATGGGTTAGCTGTCGTAATAGTGGCGCGTGTTTTTACAGATAAGTTTATGCAAAAACGATAAAGTTCAATAGGCTAACGTAATGTCTTTACAATTGGAAAAATGCCTATCAAAATAAAACTAACGGCTGATTAATAGGTCACAAGGACATATGTATTTTTAAAGCATTTCAAAGTCCATTTATTCTTAAACCCTCTAAACATTACGGGCGGATTTGATAACTTTTGAAAACAGTTTGGAAAGGGCATGCATTGTTGCAGTGAAGAAGACGTTATTATTTCCTAATAAACGTGTTTACGTTAAAAGTATTATTTCAATTTCAAACAGCTTAAAGTCAAATCAGACGCCGGGTTACCCGGCGTCTGATCAGGCTCCAAACTGTTTGTCACACAGCTTAAATAATATAGTCAGATTTCTCAAAAACATGTCCTTTTCTACATGTTATTGCAATGCTTTCGTGTTTCGTTTGCGTTTTAAAACGGGAAATAATAACGCCTTCTCTACTTTATATACATGTACTCATATGGGTCGAATCTGTTTGACACTCTGATGATGTTTTCTATATAAAACTATGCAGATTCAGCAAATATGAGAATTGATACAGGCGACACATTTTGTAGACGACCATTTTACATAGCATGCCTACAGTGGAGAAAACGTTATTCTTTCCCAATAAACGCGTTTACGCTAAAACTATTATTTGCAGTGTAAACAGTTTGGAGCCAGATCAGACGCCGGATAACCCGGCGTCTGATCAGGCTCCAAACTGTTTGCCATCAAGATAAAGATGAATTATCAGAATTGTCAAAAAGTTGTACTTTTCTACGTTTTAGTATTTTGCGTTTGCGTACGTTTGCGTTTAAACGGGACAGAATAACAGATTCTCCACTTTAACCAATGTATGCCTGGATATTGCAATGAACTCTTCCTATGTGTTTGCTGGAATATTTCATTATAGATATACAGGGGAGATTTAAAGACACTTCAATGATTTTTTCTATACAGCAGAACCTTCTATCCAAAATCAAACAATGCAGACCCTGATGAGACACCACGTCACGTGGCGTCTCATCAGGATCTATCCTGTTTGCCACTGTCCCCTTTAAAAGACACTAATTTTAAATGGGTTAAGGTAAAGCTGATTACTGAATACCAACATTCTTCTCTTTTGAAATATTTTCTTATCCACACACAAAACCCCAACTACTGTAAAAGACATTCAAATCAAAATATACAGTGGAGTAGACGTTATTCTTACCCAATAAACGCGTTTGTGCTTAAATTATTTTTTACATTTCAAACACTTTGAAACCAGAACAGACGCTCGATACAGTGGAGAATGTGTTATTCTTTCCCAATAAACGCGTTTACGCTAAAACTATTATTTCCACTGCAAACAGTTTGGAGCCAGATCAGACGCCGGGTAACCCGGCGTCTGATCAGGCTCCAAACTGTTTGCCATCAAGATAAAGATGAATTATCAGAATTGTCAAAAAGTTGTACTTTTCTACGTTTTAGTATTTTGCGTTTGCGTACGTTTGCGTTTAAACGGGAAAGAATAACAGATTCTCCACTGTACCCCGGCGTCTGATCTATTTCCAAATTGTTTGCAATTGACATAAATTATGTTTGTACAGACGCGTTTGTTTGTTGTTGGAGAAAATGACATTCAACAATGCCCGTCATTCCTGTACAGTGCTTACTTTCTACTCCAACACCCAAATGGGAGACAAAAAATGTGTCTTTCCTTCGGAGGAAGTTGTTATAGGGAGGGAACTTGGCCTACGTTTGCAAACAGCCTAAATTCAGATCACACGCCGAGGAAAGGTGCATCGTGACTGGATGCAGTTCTATGAGCTTTGTTGTATTGGTTGGAAATCATATCGGAATTAATTGAAGTAGTTTGGAAATCTCTAAAGCCTCATGTTACTAATGTAGTATAATTGTGATGCAAGAGAAGCACTTTTAGGAGCTGTCTGCATTTTTTATATTGCATTAACCCTTTACCCCAAATCATGTATCTAGTTTTAAAGACAGGTGACCACTTAAAGCAGGTTGAAAGTAAAGCAGAATGCACCTTAACTCTTTCCTCCCTGAAACTTTAAATGGACAATTCCAGTTTCCATTTTAGTCTAGCCTATTTCTGACTTTTAAGGATTGTTTTTGTCAACGTTTGGAATTAGGACAAACACTGAAGACCCTGATCAGAGGGCTCCTTTCGGGGCTCTCTGATCTGGGTCTTCACTGTTTGCATAGGACAAGTGTACTATTCACATGTACACTGTTTTAAAAGGACGCCTATATGCGGGACTAGGGTTCAAAGGGTTAAGACGCATTCTGCTTTACTTTCAGCCTGTTTAAAGCTTCCATCTGCTAGAATATGGAAACTTATTATTATGAAATATATTCCTGACTGAGTAAATTGGATCTATTTTCTTTTGTGGATATATAAATTACATGCGCTAAAAGGCGCTTCTATGAGAAAAGGGTTAATTAGTAGCTTTCTTTAACTCTTTCCTCCCTGAAACTTTAAATGGACAATTCCAGTTTCCATTTTAGACTAGTCCTTTTCTGACTTTTAAGAGTTGTTTTTGTCAATGTTTGGCATCATGACAAACAGTAAAGACCCTGATCAGAGGGCTCCTTTCGGAGCCCTCTGATCTGGGTCTTCACTGTTTACATAGGACATGTGTACCATTCACATGTACACTGTTTGAAAAGCACGCCTATATGCGGGTCTAGGGTTCAAAGAGTTAAAGACTCTCCATTGGCCTTACACTGGATAATCGCTTAGTACAATATTGATTCTGTTTAAACTCATCTTAACTTTCGAGCCGATCAACGAGAGGTTTTATTACACTTGAAATAAGTTCGCTTCGGATTAGGCTTACCGGACTCATTAAGTAAATATACTTTACCCATTGTTTCATAAATACGCCTTTTTACTACTTCAATTTAATCCTCCACTGAAGAAAATACTTCCAATTTATACAGTCATGATTTTCTATCATCAGGAATAGTTTCTGCCTATTGTAAATGTGTCATTCAGTCGCTGTTATGACATTTTGCTTTAAATAATTACTGTCTGCTTTCATTTCTTTAATTTAAAACTTTAGGTAAAAACGACTACAGTATTTTCATTATGAGTGTCAAACATTTACATGTAGTAACCCGATCTGACTCAGCGTAATGCGGCTTCTTATCAAGCTCTGAACTGTTTGCAACTACAGTGGAGAATCTGTTATTCTTTCCCAATAAACGCGTTTACGCAAAGCACTAAAACGTAGAAAAGAACAACTTTTGGACAATTCTGTTAATTCTTGTTTATCTTGGTGGCAAACAGTTACCCGGCGTCTGATCTGGCTCCAAACTGTTTGCACTGCAAATAATAGTTTTAGCGTAAACGCGTTTATTGGGAAAGAATAACAGATTCTCCACTGTATACTACCCTACCTGTAGATTGTCCTTTTTTCTGCCAAGCATTACAACACTTACAGTTGCAAACAGTTTGGATACTGATCAGCCGCGCGTAACACGGCGTCTGTTTTAGGATAAAAACAATATGACACTCATCTCAATATTGTATAGGTACATGTAAAACTGCATTTCAAATTTAATAAATAAAAAAACAGACGAAAATTTTCAGCAGATGATATCATCCAAGTCACCGTGTAAGACGAATGAAAGTCTTCCTGAATTTCTTTATCTGAAAAAGTAAACTATTTATTCATTAAGTTTGTGCACAATGGACACTCCCTCTATACTTCTTGGAAGAGATCATTGTAGATATACTATGGTGATATAAAGACATGTTGTATTTGCCCATACAGCAATATATTTCATATGATATAGCAAACAGTGCAGACCTGACGAGACGCTGCGTTGCGCGGTGTCTCATCAGGGTTTGCACTGTTTACACATAATTATCTCCTTTAATAGACAATAGGCGTGCTGATGTAAGTAAAGATATCATGTAAGTGACAGTGTTAGACGAATGAAAGTCTTCCTAGTTTCGAAACTTCTTTTTCTGAAAGATTAAACCATCATTAGATCTACACCTTTATACATGTTTGATAACTTTCCAAAGGGGAAACTTGTTGGAATTTTTACTCTGAAATACCCACCACAATCCTACCTGCTAATAAGATTCCATTAACCCTTTCACTGCCAAATTTTTCGGGAGATTTTTACCCCTTAACCGTTTCATTGTCATCTGCTTCATGGTATTTTCAAAGTTACAAATATAAGGCAGTATGACTGTAGAAATTTCAAAACGAGTGTCAAACAGTTTGGACCCTGACCAGACGCCGCGTTATGCGGTGTCTGATCAGGATCCAAACTGTTTACACACGCGCTTTTAAGCGTCACTGAGAGAGAATGGGTTAAACCCTCGTGACGCACACCACGCCCCGTACAAACGGATAACATTTGAAGCACGTGGTAGAGTTGGGCATTTTTTGCTGTACCAAAAAGCAAACTTTTTGAGATAAGTAATGACTATTAGAAACGGAAAATATGTGGATAGATACAATAGAGAAAACGTTATTCTTTCCAGTTTATACGAACTTAAAGCAAGCGCAATGTTTTATCTCTTATCACGCCGAATTCTCGTCTGCTTAAAATATGTCGTCTGCGAAAGATATAATAACTATTACATGTAACCTCTTTTAAACTGAAGACAGTATAATTATGAGGGCAAACGGCTTCGATCCAGCTCAGACGCCGCGTTACGCGGCGTCTGATATGGATCTAAGTTGTTTGCAAATATAAGTCAAGTTGTAAACAGGTACCCCGGCGTCTGATTTGGCTCCAAACTACAATGGACATTATGGATTTTAGAATATGAGCGTTTATTGAGAAAGAATAACGTTTTGTACACTACAATAAATCCTGAGAATGTTGTAGGTGTGACAATTATTTAGCTTCCGGAAACAAAATGTAGCCACCGTAACTCATGAATTAATTAGCAGTCACGTGAGCTTTATATAGGCTTACTTCCGGTTAAACTCCTCCAGCCGAGGTGTGCACGTCACGGAAGAGGCACGGGGGTTCAGTCCATGACTAAGTGTGGCAGACTTAGTCAGTGGCTGAACCCTTGACCAACATCGGCTGGTGTGGCCCTAAAAAGCGCCGTTTGGAAGATTCTCAGAGAGTCGTCGTCGTTTTCCTTCCTCCACACCATGGGATCCAGCGAATAACTTAAGATCAACATCGATGGATTCCACCCTCCGACGGAAACAACTTTAGGCCACCATCATCTGATGTCAAAGAACAGCTACTTTTGGACTTCCACTTTCTACGCCCTGCTAGCTGAGGGGAAAACGTGATCCCCCATAATAGTTTAGTCGAGAGACGAATATAACTCGGGAGAGACGTAAAACGAATCATCATCATGTCTCCGTTTAACCGCATATTGATTGTTGATGCTTTCAGTGCCACGCTCGACATCACTGAGGGTCGCGTAACGTGACTTCTGAACAGATCCAACCTGTTTGACACTCCTTTGATTGCTTTAAAGTCGATTTGACTTGAATTCTCTACACTTTAGCAATACAAAAGACGATATGTTTGCGAGCAGACGATATTATGGCAATGCATGTTTGAGAATGTGTTATGACGTCATAATGGCAGTGAAAAAGGTTATGTGAATGAACTAAATGAAAGATACAGTTGAACCTCTCTATTACGACCACTACATTGTGTCAAATATCAGTCGTTTAAGATAGGAGACTGCTTAAAGTAATGTGAAAGTGAAACAGAAAGCTCCTAGAGGAGCTTTCTGTTTCACTTTCACATTGCTTTTAGCTGTCACCTGTCTTTTATACAGACAATTATCCTTCATTTTAGTGGTCGTAATAAAGAGGTTCTACTGCATTTGTTTTCTGTTTTACATTGGCGTTTTTGTATTGTTGACAAAAGTACATGTTCTTTAGAGTTTCAAGCTTTGTCATGCTGAATTGTCGTCTGGTTAAAATATATCGTCTGCGAAAATATATCAAAATTAGTTTTATTAGATTTTGATCTGAAAAAAATGTTGAATATGTGTGGCAAACAGGTTGGATCCTGCTCATGATCTGATGGATGGATGGATGAGTTGGGGTTTACGGCACTGCGACACAAAATATGTCATATAGCGCCAATGAATGATGAGGGATGATGAGATGAGATGATGATGATTTCAGGGAGGTGATTTCGGCTAATCGCATTCGTTGCCAAACATCGCATGGGATCAAAACCACCCAACCTGCTTTTCTTTTTAGATTTTGGTAGAGGGGATACTCTCGGTCTAGTAAACAGGAAATATTCCCTGTGACAATCAAGTCTGAGAACTGTGGCAATCTGTTATTCTGACGTCATTGGTGACGTCATACATTTGAGAATATTTTATTCTTTCCCGTTTAAACGCAAACGTACGCAAACGCAAAATACTAAAACGTAAAAAAGAACAACTTTTGGACAATTCTGATATTTCATGTTTATCTTGGTGGCAAACAGTTTGGAGCCTGGTCAGACGCCGGGTTACCCGGCGTCTGATCTGGCTCCAAACTGTTTGCAGTGTAAATAATAGTTTTAGCGTAAACGCGTTTATTGGGAAAGAATAACAGATTCTCCACTGTACTAGTTTATGTGACATTTGTATGGTATATGTAACATTTGTATGGTTTACACGACATTTGCTTTGTTTGCGAGACATTTGTATGGTTTACGTGACGTTTGTTTGGTTTACATTACATTTATTTCGTTTGCGTGACATTTATATGGTTTACGTGATATTTGTACGGTTTACATGACATTTGTGTGTATGATCTATATAGTTTGATGATTGACATGTACATGTATTTATAAGTAAAATAACAAAGCCACGATGACTTGCTACAGAACATATCGCGGAGTTTACAATGAAGATAAAAAATATTTCAAAAAGGTAAATATGATACTATGTAATAATGTAATTGCTTTTAAGTTATATCGGGCATTTAGACCTCTGTGGACTTTTATCAAAAGTGATAATGTACAAATACACGTCAGATTTTTGTTTCATGCAAAGGAAGAAATTAAAAAATAATGTTTAAATGAGGTACAGTGGAGAAAACGTTATTATTTCCCAATAAACGCGTGTACGCTAAAACTATTATTTGCAGTGCAAACAGTTTGGAGCCAGATCAGACGCCGGGTAACCCGGCGTCTGATCAGGCTCCAAACTGTTTGCCCAAGATAAACAAGAATTATCAGAATTGTCCAAAAGTTGTTCTTTTCTACGTTTTAGTGCTTTGCGTTTGCGTACGTTTGCGTTTAAACGGGAAAGAATAACAGATTCTCCACTCTATATAGGTACTTTAAGGGCAATGTATAATGTTGGTTCATACACATAGTTTTGTTGAAAAATTAAAGAGTGCAAACACAGCGTCTAATACGGGTCTACACCGTTTACTAATTCCTACTAAAATCCCTATTTGTGGATGATACATATTGGTGGGATAAAGCGGAGAGGACGTTATTCTTAAGGTACTTCGCATATGCGCGTAGTTTCCATACGATTGTTATGAAAATTGTCACGAAGAATGATAATAGCCTAAGAAACAATGTGTGTAAATATAGGCAAAATTTATCGTGTGGTTTGTCTTTAAGGTCTTTTTTCTGACAAAAACCTAGAATTTTGATGATTTTATTTTTCTTAAAAATGAATAAAGCTAATGACTATAATTCTCGCCCAATAAGTAGTCCACAACATTCATTACAAGAAAAGCTAAAAACATTTTGAATAAAGGTGTTCAGAAAGATGTTATCAGCTATTTAAATTTTGCAAAATGCTAAAAAATTGAATTACAAAAAACTGACTCATTCAATGTATATTTGTTTTCATTTTATTCAAATATATGGTTGATGAACTAGTCAGTCTGAAGAAATTAGAAAATATTACAGTCAGGATTTGTTGTAATAACATATTTTCTTATTAAAATGTGGGATATTTGTTGTTTAGATACAGTTACCTACCTTAGAATTAAAACTTCGTCATTAAAATGCATTATTATTTATTCATGGACTTGCATACAAGGTTTATTATATTGTTTGAACATAATTATAATGGGCAATATCGATCTTGAAAAGGTTAGCGTATTGATAAGCTTCAAGGTGTGGCTTTATAGTTCGATCAAATCGTTTACATGTTTACCGATTTAATTGACTTGTAAGTCATTAAACTAAAACGTACAGGTAAGTGGACATATACTTGGACCGTAAACATCACTAGTACTAATCAACGAAGACTAAACATAACATGTCTCTTGATTACTCCGTTATGGATTGACAAGTCAATAAATCGGACACTAAAAAAAATATTTGGATCGGATGGGTCTCGAACCTATGACCTTTGGATTGCTAGTCAACCACTATAGTCAACCACTATACTAACTGCGCTATGAAGGATTATACTAATTTATATCAACATTTCCTTTATATAAATTTTCTAGTATAAACACGTACGAAAAAAGTCTGTGTCGTCCAGACGCATATCCGCTCGCCCGCAAGACCGACTTCCGGTAGCGAAAGGCCTTAACGAATAAACACGATAACGCTTAATCTATTTTCCTTTTCAAACAGTATGGATCCAGATCAGGCTCCAAATTGTTTGCCAATCAGATTAAAAGAAATAGGCAGAATTGTCGGTAAAAGTTATTTTCTACATTTTGTTGCAATGCGGTTGTGTTTCATATGCGTTTAAACGGGAAAGAATAAGGTTTTCTCTAATGTAGCACGCATATGTAAATTGGGAAAAACAACCTCTTCCCTCCGGTATACCTTTACAGTGTATTTTGGCGCAAACATTTTAATTTACAAAGAACTTCACATTAATGCATTCCTGAAACGACCTTTATTTTCACCTAAATCGTGTTCAAGAATCGCATTATTTTTGCTGGAAACTACTAGAAATTACAGTTTGGAAGACGTTATTTCATCCCTTTAAAACGAAAGGTGTACGAGCTGTTTGGTTTCTTTCAACATTTATTACAGTGGAGAATGTG
Source organism: Gari tellinella (assembly GCA_922989275.2). Classification (NCBI taxonomy): domain Eukaryota; kingdom Metazoa; phylum Mollusca; class Bivalvia; order Cardiida; family Psammobiidae; genus Gari; species Gari tellinella. Next base: position 41,019,046 of record OV277867.1, read on the forward strand.
TTATTCTTTCCCAATAAACGCGTTTACGCTAAAACTATTATTTGCAGTGCAAACAGTTTGGAGCCAGATCAGACGCCGGGTAACCCGGCGTCTGATCAGGCTCCAAGCTGTTTGCCACCAAGATAAACATGACATATCAGAATTGTCCAGAAGTTGTTCTTTTCTACGTTTTAGTGCTTTGCGTTTGCGTACGTTTGCGTTTAAATGGGAAAGAATAACAGATTCTCCACTGTAACCCATTAACCCATAGATAGACGTTTTTACGCCTTTAATCTAATTCTCTATGACGAAGAAAATGGTTCCACTGGAAACAGTCAGTAATACGAGGGGTGTTTCATAATTAATGCAACTAGATCAATAACTTTATTAATACCAGTGCAAAATGCTTGTGTACATATCATTCGAAAGAACCATTCTTCCCCTACACAATGGTAAAATGTTCAGTAAGATCACATGACTAGATAAGTCACACCACGAGCCTAGATAACCCCAAGTCAAGGGCACTGGACCGTTTTTGTGTATTTTTGAGGAAATTTTTCGACCAAAGTTTGATACTATAACTACCATAACTGTTTTATTATTTGAAATAATTTTATGAAATTTTCGGTGTTCAGAAAAGTATACACAGAATACGCAATTCAAAATTATATTATATTACAAGATGACAACAATATAGGTAATATTTAACTCTTGTTGAACATACCATAAAACATGACACTACTGTTATATTCAAGAGGTTTTGTTGAAACCAATAACACATTTTGTTATATCAAACCAGGCTATAATTGAAGCAATTAAAATAGATGTTCATGTTTTAAAATCAAATTATATATATACGAATCGAGAAAACTTTCATAGCGTTCGAACATTCATGTCAACTTTTTTCATTAGCAAAATAAGAAATTTTGTTTTTTAAAAATTGAGATTTGTAACAGCTGAGCCTTGTAACCTTAATGAAATCTTATTTATATCAAAATTCAGACATAAACTGAAATATTTCAAAAACAAAGCATGGACAGTTTAATTTAAAAAAAAATTAGGTCAATAAGTAATGTCTGAAAAGTGTTATATTCTAGTGCCCTAGAGAAGGGGTCATTTAGATAAGTATTGTGATGTATCCCGTAATGTGATCTTATCTTGCTTTATACCATCGTGTAGGTGAGAAATTGCCCTTTCCAACGATATATCACACATGCATATTACAATTATTATATTGAAGTTATTAATGGAGTTGCATTAATTATGAAACACCCCTCGTATGTACCATAAGAAATATTGTTTATACCCAAGCAGTTTGTAACTAAAAGTAGGTTGAAGGTAAAGAAGAATGCGTCTACAGATGAACCTGCTTTACTTTCAACCTACTTTCAGTTGGCACGTAATAGCTTAAGCAGTCATTTGCTTTAAACATCAAACTCACGAGTGTTTCTGATTGGTTATTTTCACACGTAGTAGGGTCTATAATTTATATTAATATAGAACTTAGATATAAGTGTATAAATCAAGGATAAAGTTTTCTAAGAACTCCTGTGTTTTAAACTTCCCTGTTCTTGACCCTTTGTCTAAAGGCAGAATTACAACTTTTGAAATGATATAATGCATGTACAAGGGGATATGTGGTGGTGGTATTCTATATTAATGTAGAATTGGGGAATATATTTACAATTTAATGTTAAAGCGATCCGAGAAATTGCGATTATCAAGCTTCCTTGGTCTTCAAATTTTAACAAATCAAATGATAGGTTAGTGAAGCTGTTGACCAATGGCTGAGTGTCACTGTGTCAGTATGTCCAAATGTGCTAAAACAGTTATTACCAATCCAAACAGTTTGAAGTGAAAACGTTATTTCTATACCGTTTGCTTTTTCAACCATTTAATTTATCTCTTTAATTTCGTTTTGATAGAGAACTGTGTATAAAATGGTTTAAACATTGATAATAGGAAATCATTGAAGTGTGAGGTCTGGTGGCTCACAATAGATGTATGGTGATCCCTACCACATAATCATATTTGCTGAAAATAAGGTAGAAACTGTTCAATGTTCTTTAATATGTTTGATATGAATAAATAGCCATTTGTATCTAGGAACATACATTTTATGTCATGCTGTTTGTTTAATTGTGTTTGTCTAATTATGTCATACTTTCTTTCTTTTCTTTGTCATGCTATTGTAATCTTCATATTAAGGAGGAAATAAAGTTATACTACTACATTCAGGTAAAGATTATCGTAAGAATCGTATATAAATCAAGTTCAAGAAAAGGAGACTTAATTCGTTCATATTTATACAGAAACCTAACACAATCGTAATGCAATAGAATATTCAAAATATCAGTCTTTTGAAAGAGTTAACAATTCATTAACCCTTTCCCCCCATAGAAGCGCCTTTTAGCGCATATGATTTATTCCTCCGCTGAAGAAAAAAGTTCCAATTTAATCAGTCATTAATAAAAGTATAGGGAATATTTTCTATATTCTAGCAAATGGAAGCTTAAAGTAGGCTGAAAGTAAAGCAGAATGCGCCTTCAGTCTGCTTTAAGTGGTCACCAATCTTCAATACTAGAAATAGGCTATCAGGTAAAGGGTTAAACAATTAATAGCAAACAGTTCGGAGCCAGATCAGACGCCAGATGCCAAACTGATTGACACTCATTTAAATTTCTTAAGTCGAAATACCTAACATTTACTTTTAGAAATAAAAACAGTCGACGATCATTTAAAATGATGGCGTCGTTGCAGTGAAGTGGTTAATTGTTCCAAGTAATCATACTGCAATGTAAATATATGACGACCTGTGATTGGTCAACGATCCTCCAATGCTGTAGAACTCTTTTCATGGATAAACAAGCAGATCTTGTACCTTGAATTCTAAGAAAAACAATTGCTTTGAAGTACAGTATAATCCCTCTATTACGACAACTAAATTATGTTAATTATAAGATGTTTACGACAGGTGAGTGCTTAAAGCAAGGTGACAGTAAAACAGAAAGCTCCTACAGGAGCTTTCTGTTTTACTATCACTTTGCTGTAAGCTTTCACCTATATTTTATCCAATCAATTTGTCTTCGTTTTAGTGGTCGTAATAGAGAGGTTGTATTGTACATTAAATTTATACAGATATATGGAAACTTAGTGACATCAACAATACATCCGATTCAAAATACAAACACGTACACATATATATATGAAGTTTAATTTTAGCACGCATTCAATGTTTAAGGTTTGAAATACGGATATATCCGTATACGCATAGTTAATTACGTACATATAATAATAATAATAATAACGACTTTATTTCAGGTTGATTACATATTTGGTATCAAAGCCCAATTTTCTCTCCAGTCCACAGAATATACATGTAGTTGTTATTTTATTTAAGTACATTTTTCTATGAGTCATTTAAAATTTGCCATAACAAAATAAATAAGTGCTAAACTGTTTGTTTGTGTTTCTGTAATGGTCATATGAGAGAAACATTTCTTAACACATCGACTATTGATACAGTGGAGAATCTGTTATTGTTTCCCAATAAACGCGTTTACGCTAAAACTATTATTTGCAGTGCAAACAGTTTGGAGCCAGATCAGACGCCGGGTAACCCGGCGTCTGATCAGGCTCCAAACTGTTTGCCACCAAGATAAAGATGAGTTATCAGAATTGTCAAAAGGCTGTACTTTTCTACGTTTTAGTATTTTGCGTTTGCGTACGTTTGCGTTTAAACGGGAAAGAATAACAGATTCTCCACTGTACATGTATGCTTCATTCACAAACAGTATACAGTGGAGAAGACGTTATATTGTCAGTTTAAACACACGCGAAATGCAAACGCATTGCAATAAAATGTAGCACATTACAACTTGTTGACACTTCTGACTATTTATTTTAATCTGAGTGGCGAACAGTTTGGAACCTTATCAGACGCCGAGGTATCGGGCGTCTGATCTGTCTCCAAACTTTTAGCAGGGAAAGTAATAATTTTAGCGTAAACACGTTTATTGGAAAACAATAACATCTTCTCCGATTTATCTGCATGATATTCCTTCAGGGACCCCCTGATCAAGGTATTCACTGTTTTGTCATTTAGCAATGTATTGCAAAAGGTAAGGGACGACACTGTTTTGAAATTTATACCGATTTATTATTATATGAGAGACAAAAAGTTTAGAGTCTGATCAAACGCTGGACTGGTATTCACAAAAAGTTTAGCGCCTGATTAAACGCTTAATTGGTATTCACAACATATTTTATAAACTACGAACGAGACGATTCAACAGCCAGGGTTGATAAGCTCGGTGTAATATAATAAATATTAAAAGGCAGTTTGCGTGACATTCAAATTGTCAAACCTCGGAAAAAAGAAAGTCACCCTCGGCTTCGCCTCGGGGTCACATTCTGTTTATCGGGTTGTCAATTTGAATGTCACGCAAACTGCCATCTAATATTTATATATTGTCGGACATTGTTACAAAATACATAACATAAGCTATGTATAGCTTACAGTGGAGAATCTGTTATTCTTTCTCGTTTAAATGCAAACGTACGCAAACGCAAAATACTAAAACGTAGAAAAGTACAACTTTTTGACAATTCTGATAATTCATCTTTACCCGGCGTCTGATCTGGCTACAAACTGTTTGCAGTGGAAATAATAGTTTTAGCGTAAACGCGTTTATTGGGAAAGAATAACGTTTTCTCCACTGTATCACAGACAGACTAAAATGCAGATAAATGCAATATTAGTTTTGTTACAGACCGATTATTTTGCAGACCACAATTACAGAATACGCCTGACTCCTTACTTACCCTGTCCCTTAAAAAATGTAGATTATTTCAAAAGATGAATAACCAGTTGTCTAATCAGATGTTAATACTACTTTGGTCAATTTACCTAAACTTTAAATGTGATGACTAAAAGGAGGCGATAATTGTTTAAAGCAGATGGCATGATGTCAGTGAATGGGTTATGTTTATTTGCAGCATATGGTAGGCATCGAAACCTAAACTTGCAGAAAGTAACTACTGCGAATATAATTGATACTACTGATCCTTTAATAATACACCCTGTTAGTTATAAATATATATTTAAATAATTTTAGAATAGAGCAATGCTAGAAAACACTTTAGTAAGTGTTGCTTTTACAGTGGAGAATACATTATATTTCAAATAAACACTGTATTACCCTAACAAAACCAAGCAATTATTTCTATTGTAAACATTTTGGAGTCAGATCAGGCTTCAAACCATTTGCAACTCGGGACTTAAATAACAATTTCTGATTTTTTAAAATTTCATTGAATAGCGCTTACAGTGGAGAAAACGTTATTCTTTCCCAATAAACGCGTTTACGCTAAAACTATTATTTGCAGTGCAAACAGTTTGTATCCAGATCAGACGCCGGGTAGCCCGGCGTCTGATCAGGCTCCAAACTGTTTGCCACCAAGATAAACATGAATTATCAGAATTATCCAAAAAAATGCACTTTTCTACGGTTTAGTGTTTTGCGTTTGCGTACGTTTGCGTTTAAACGGGAAAGAATAACGTTTTCTCCACTGGCTTACATTCAGTTTCGTTTGAACATAAACGAATAACCTTTTTCTCCACTGTACACTTGTTATAACGAACTCATTAATTTTTTACGTTAAAAGCAGCCTACAGCTGAGTGGAAGTACAGTAAAACCTCTCTATTACGACCACTAAAACGAAGGCTTAATAATGGTATATAGGCAGGTGACAGCTTAAAGCAATATGACAGTAAAACAGAAAGCTCCTTACGGAGCTTTCGGTTTTACTGCCACTTTGCTTTAAGCAGTCACCTGTCGTAAACACCTAATAATTAACACAATGTAGTGGTCGTAATAGAGAGGTTCTACTGTACAGCGTAAAGTTCTTTTACACGTACCTTAGTTTTACTGTCGACCTACTTCAAGAAACTACATTGCTTCAAACGCAAATCATGGGCTTTTTTGGACGGACAGCACACACTATTATTTTATTCTAATGTGTACACATTAAAGTTAAACAGTTCCTAGAACTCACTGGTCTCAAACTTCCGTGTCACTGAAGCCTTGACCCATCAAACGGTAGATTTTTGAAATTCTTGATCAATGACATTTCTGTATGATAGATTACCGATATATCAATCGATAACTTTTGAAACTCACGTACAAGTTTATAAAGATATTTCAAGGCCCAATTTAGGGATGTGATATACAATATGATTTACAATATTGGTTCTATAGCAGGTAGAATAGTGATTAACACATCATGAAAAGACATTGCTAAAACTTATGTAATCGACTAAAACTATTATGAGAACAACTGCTAAATATTAATATATTTAAGTTTACACTAAATTGCAAAACAAGCGGAAACAAGTAAAGTTATTTTGGAGAACTAGAAATTTACGAGGAATTACAATCATACATTGATTTCTTGCAGAATAAAGACAGCTAAAAATATCACGATTAATTTGGCAGCCAAAGAGTTTACACCTAGTGACTTTCCAAAACAAAAAAATGCTTTTATGCTAAAACAGTAGTTGTCATTATAACAAGTTTGGAATCTAATCAGACGCTAGATAACCTGACCTCTGATCAGGCTACAAAATATTGCCACTCAGGTAAAAGTCAAACATCCGCATTAACCAAAGTGTGTCATTTTCTACATTTTACTGCAATGCGTTTGTGTTTGGTTTCTTTTATAAACGTATCAGTATATAGATAACAGATGGACTCTAATAACAGTATAATCTAGCTAACATCACTATTCTCACCAACGCATTGATAGTGTTAAATGCAGCTAAAAGTAGTGTGAAAGTTAAGTAAAAAATGTTATATGATCTTGCTTTCAGGTGCAATTTGGCTTAAATACCAATTTTCTTTTTTCGAAAAGATCTTTTAAGTAGGGATATACTCTCTCTATATAAAATATTGAGAATTCATTGTTTAGGTCCAGCGTAAGACGTTCTAAGAATTTGTAGTGTTGTACTTCCTTGTTAAGCGGGTATTATCCAATCAAATGTTAGGCAATTAAGGATGTTGGCCAATGAGAGGCCTGAATACCGTAGTAACTGAACGCTATAATGTTTAATATTTCTTGAAACCGCATCATACTATACCTGCGTTTCTCATTTCAACAGCATAACCGTTTTTAAGTCCATTATGCATTACAGTCAAATTGTGACCACTGGATAAAGATACTTACAGTGGAGAATCTGTTATTCTTTCCCGTTTAAACGCAAACGTACGCAAACGCAAAGCACTAAAACATAGAAAAGTACAACTTTTGGACAATTCTGATAATTCTTGTTTATCTTGGTGGCAAACAGTTTGGAGCCTGATCAGACGCCGGGTTACCCGGCGTCTGATCTGGCTCCAAACTGTTTTCACTGCAAATAATGGTTTTAGCGTAAACGCGTTTATTGGGAAAGAATAACAGATTCTCCACTGTATAAGGCGATATTTTAACCACAATTGACCGCTTAATGAAGAGCAAAGGTCATGCAATGAAGCCTTCTGCATGACTTTTGTTCTTCAGAAGTATGCCACCTGTCATGAATATAACAAATGTTTTGTCGTTTTCGTGGTTGCTTAATACAGGATGGACTATTATTATGTTTTCAAAGAAATCATTATCATAAAATACTATCGACAGTCTTTATCTCGAACACGTTATCAAATCGAACTTGACCATATTTTGAAGTGAAAACATGACTTAGCCACTTTTTAACTTTGAATAACGTTTTTTTTTTTACTTATGTAACTTACTCTAGCGAGACGAGGTAAAGAAACTAAACAAAAGAAATACGGATACGCTCGGCTTAAGTGAGTTTAATCGATCTATAGATGTTTGACTGAACGGGAAATACATGTATTCGATATTATGAGTATACAAGGGATAACTTACTTTGGGTGAACGAGAGGGGTGGTCTCTTAAAGCAGGATGAGAGTAACGCAGAAAGCACCTTATCGTGTGGTTATAGGGTAACGGGATACTACGCACATATTGTCGCTTGCCAATGTATAAAACTGGTCATGAAATAGGCTGTCGGATAAGACAAACGATAGCGAACCAGATCTGACTCAACATTGATCTGACTAGTTTCTTAACTGTTGGTCACTTTGACATTCTGGCTACAAAGTTAGATTAAACTTAATGTGCCTTTGGTAATTAAGTTTATTTCATCATATTTCATATTATACAATTTCATCTTACTCAAAATTACATAATTCACGTGAGATTAAATCATATTTCAGTGAAGAGAAAGGAAGAGAGTGGTGGATAAGAATGGTGGAAAGGAAGTTAGACTTGTAAAGGATAAAGTACCAGCTTAAATGTTGTCTGTATATACTAAAAATTAAATTTTTTTATTGTTGTATATTTTTGTTATAACTTAAAATGATCTCCATTTGATGGTGAGTGTTTTGAGTTTATCTCTGTGTTTGTGCTATTTGTGTTTCAATATTAATTTAACGTGTCAATGTATATTTGAAATGGTTAAAAGTCGGTATTTCTTGATTATGGTTTGTTTGGAATGTGTATTGCTTTGCTTTCCTAAGTACATACCTTTTTTGCTTGAATTTACATATTCAGATTGAGACTTATTTTCCTAGTGAAACTGTTAGTTGATTTATATTCATGCAAAGATTTATGTTCCATGCCAATTAGATAAGTTATTCCAAAAGGTGTTGTACATGGTTGCACTCCTTGATATAAATGTTTAATAGTCTCTACCTACACATTACATAAATCGTATACATTTCTTTGCTTGAAATTGTATTTCATCAATGATTTGTTTATAGGGATAATTCTGTTGATAAATCCAAACTAAAAAAAATCTAATTGTATTGTTAATTAAAGAGGTTAAAAATGTTTTTGTACGCATTTGTCCAATTAATTGTGACATTGCTTAAGTCCTTTCTCCATTTTTTATGGTTTTGGTTTATCGTTTTTGAGCATTGTATCTGAATATTGTATAATTATATTTATTTTGTTTGTTTAGCTTTTAGCAGTTATTGTATTAAAGTTTCGTTTTGTTGTATTGCATCATTTATATTTTCTAGCTTTAATTTGTTACTGAATTGTTTTGTATGCACGCTTAGTAGTTTGTAAAAGAAGATATCACTATCAGCTAGGTTGTACAATTATTGTAAGATGCCAAACGTAAAAAGTATTTTGTTGATATATCGCTTACATGTTAAATTCCCTTTTCGAACCATCGTTTTCTAAATACGGTATTGTTTTGAGTTAATATATTTTCATTGTTCCATAAAATGCTATTGGTTATGGCTGTACTTTTTGTGTCATCATTTATGTGTATCCATGCAGAAATCATTTCCTTAAAAATGGATTTTTCAACATATTCTATAATCCTTTTTACCCAACTACATTTTAACGTGTTGGTTAAATGGTTTAGATCTGTCATTTTCAGTCCTCCATTCCCTGGATCTTGCTTAATTGTTTGCCGACTTATTTTGTCAGGGTTTCAGCCCAAAATAAAAACAAATATTGCATTTGTTAATGTTTGTATTGTTTCATTTGAAACGGGAGGAGGGGGAGGGGATTAAAGATACTGACGTATATGAATTGAGGGAGTTCAAAAGTTTTTATTACTGTGATGTTTCCAAAGAGTTTTAATTTCTAGGGTTTCCAACGGTTTAATATACAATCAAATTCCTCAAGCTTCTTTTTTCAAAAGTCCATGTAAATTGCCTGTGTTTAATGTATTCAGTATGTCGATTTGAACCTATTCGTAACAAATAGCATTTTTTGTAGAATTTTACCTTAGACCAGAGATGTAGCTGCTATTATCTAGGGTTTTTATAACGTTGTAAAAATAGTTTTTTGATCCATCAGTAATAAATGTTGCATCGTCAACAAACATGGCTCTTTTTTAAATCTAGACCTGCTATTATTTGGCCTTTAATATGTTCATTTCTTTCTATTTCATTCGATAAAAGTTCAATGTATATACTTAATAGATAGGGGAGAGTGTATCATTTTCGTACCCGTCTGTCTGCTGTAAAAACATCTGGGATGTGTTAATTTTTTACAATTGCATCCTTGGAGTCAGAATAAAACATCTATTTATTTGATGAGCTCATTTCTAAAGTTGAAATGTCTTAGGCAGTTCAACATAGACTTGTGGTCAAAAGTATCGAATGATTTCTCAATGTCTGCAAAGAACAAGATACGAACATGATTCCACTTACTTAGTAACCATTTTGTTCATAGGCTATTACCTGATTACATGTAAGGTGGCGCCTGGTGAGGATCCAGGCTGCTGGATGCTTCTTCAATCAGATTGCTTGAAGACAGGCACTAAGTTTTCGGTAGTTGATAGTACTGTAGCCTAGAAGTTACGTACATTACAATTAGGCATACTATTCCCACCTCCGTTTAATGAAACTAAACCCATTGCAATTCAACGTGAAAAAATACGAGTTTTAGAACACTTTGACATATTATGCCGAGCTATGACTCCAAACTGTTTGCAAATGCATTTGTTGTTTTAGCACAAGTGCGTAATTAGAAGGAATATCATTTTCTCTACTGTACCACTTAATTTAAAACGGGCCCATATAAGAAGCTACATGTCTAAGGTTATGGCTGGTAAGGGTTGAGACTGTTTTCAGAGATTACTATACTATTTCTCCTGACAAAGTTTAATTACAACGCTCCCTTTCTATAACGACATCTATTGGGAGACAAACAATATGTGTGTTGTTTGGAGGGAGTCGTTATAGAGAGGGAAATTTGCTTACATTTGCAAACAGCTTGAATTCAGATCAGACGAGGCATACCGCGGCGCCTGATCTGGATCCAAACTGTTTGTCACTCGTCATAAAAAAAACATTTGTGTCAAAATGTCAATTATGTAACTTTTAGAAAAACAGCAGACGACAATTCTAAGCAGAAGATATTTCAGCAGTAAAAAGGTCGGACCAAAGTGACTTGCTTTGGGGAACAGTAGCAAGCGTTGTTGTAAGGATGGAGTCGTTATCGGGATGGCCGTTGTAGAGAGTGAGAACTGTATATCTTTAGCACTCTACTGGCTAACTTGTGATATATTTTGCAAAGAGTTTGGATCTAAATGAGTTGTCGAATATCCACACACTGTCTAATCATTTCCATCATTATTTATTTCCATTGTTGAAGACAGTGTAATGCTTACAATTTTCTTAATCTAAAGCAAAGACCCACTTAATGTTACCAAACGTCTGATCTGGTTGGCTCTAAATGATGTGGAAATTAAATAATTGTCTACGCACAAACGCCCTTATTGGAGACCAATAGTCTCATCCACTGTTGAGTGTGACTTGTGTTACACGTATAGAAAATATATCACGAATACCTGATTGTTTTCATCGACTCTATAGAGCAAAAACATTCCAGATTCTAATCAGACATTTTTGTTCCGGTCCTCCGTATTCTTGAATGACTTACTCCTTGTTTTGACATAATATATCCGGCATGAAATTAAGGAGTACCTGTTACAGTGGAGAATCTGTTATTCTTTCCCAATAAACGCGTTTACGCTAAAACAATTATTTGCAGTGCAAACAGTTTGGAGCCAGATCAGACGCCGGGTAACCCGGCGTCTGATCAGGCTCCAAACTGTTTGCCACCAAGATAAACATGAAATATCAGAATTGTCCAAAAGTTGTTCTTTTCTACGGTTTAGTGTTTTGCGTTTGCGTACGTTTGCGTTTAAACGGGAAAGAATAACAGATTCTCCACTGTATCAATCAGTCTTGTATCAATCTACCATTCAATGGAAACCCTTCTGTATTATTTTGATCCTGTCGTTATGTAAGCAGAAACGAGATTCACCTTTAAATATATTTTAAGATGTCTAGTACATGTATTTGGTAAATTTAATTGTTAGTTAATTTCTAACTATGTCACATGAATGCTGGTTTTACATTTTCTGGCTTTGGTTCTAATATCCACGTCCCTGGAGCCATGTTTCCTTTAAAGAATCAATTTTTTGGAACACCTTTTGAACGACTATCATCTGTTAAATTGTGTTTTTATGTCAAATACATCTAAAATGTTGTTGTTGTTTAAGAAAAATGTGCTTGTTTGCCATTGTAACAGGAAAAATCGCTCCACCCACGAAATTGTAACCTTTCGTTCACCCTCCCTAGTTATGCTTCTGGTAAATTTGGTAAATATAAGGTCAGTGGATTCAGCGGAGATGACGTTAAAAAATGTTGACAGACACCGGGTGGCGTGTGAACACAAAAGCTCACCTTGAGCATTCGGCTCAGGTGAGCTTAACATTCCAGCAGATTTTAAATGAAATGTATCCCACTTGATCCCGTTGTCAGTAAAAAGCTTGTTTATCAATAGAATCCTGTAATGAGGAGCGCTGCATTCGATACAGTGGATAATCTGTTATTCTTTCCCGTTTAAACGCAAACGTACGCAAACGCAAAGCGCTAAAACGTAGAAAAGAACAACTTTTGGACAATTCTGTTATTTCATGTTTATCTTGGTGGCAAACAGTTTGGAGCCTGATCAGACGCCGGGTTACCCGGCGTCTGATCTGGCTCCAAACTGTTTGCACTGCAAATAATAGTTTTAGCGTAAACGCGTTTATTGGGAAGGAATAACGTTTTCTCCACTGTACATGTACTCCATTTAACCCTTTCGCTCTCAATGACGCTTGCAAACGCGTTTGAAAACAGTTTTGATCCTGATCAGACGCCGCGTCAGGCGGCGTCTGATAAGGGCCAAACTGTTTGACACTCGTTGTAAATTTTCTTCAGTATTACTGCCTTATTTTCAACTTTGAATCGATATTGCAGACAACACGATTGAAGCAGACGACAATGAAACGGTGAAGGGGTAAAAATCTCACAAACAATTTGGCAGTAAAAGGTTTAAACACATCGTCCACAAAAGTAGACCTGCGTTACCAGTGTAGACTCTGATGAGATGGTGATATATTTCTTATAATCTTAATAATGATTCCGAAAATATGTTTCCTTATTCGGAATTTACATTCATTGTTTGCTTTATTGTAAATGTGTTTTTTCCTTTTTCACTTTCTAAATACATGTATATAATTTCTTGTAAATAAATAGGGTCTATAATATTTTGTCTATGCTATTTTAATGAAATGATCTACTGTATGAACAAAAGCTACAGTGTCTTTACATCACCCTTGTAAGATCATCTTTATTGAATTATTTTAGCAAACATATAGGGCGAGTTCTTTGTAATATCTAGACAAAAAGAGAGAATATTAAAGCTTATACAGTAGAGAAAACGTTATTCTTTCCCAATAAACGCGTTTACGCTAAAACTATTATTTCCACTGCAAACAGTTTGGAGCCAGATCAGACGCCGGGTAACCCGGTGTCTGATCAGGCTCCAAACTGTTTGCCACCAAGATAAACATGACATATCAGAATTGTCCAAAAATTGCACTTTTTTACGTTTTAGTGCTTTGCGTTTGCGTACGTTTGCGTTTAAACGGGAAAGAATAACATTTTCTCCACTGTATGTTACGTGATTTATTTACAGAATGAAATATGTTTTCATAGTCTCACTTAACCCTTTCACTCTCAATGACGCTTTTAAACGCGTTTGCAAACAGTTTTGATCCTGATCAGACGCTTCGTCAGGCGGCGTCTGATCAGGATCCAAACTGTTTGACACTCGTATCGATATCTATTAAGTCATACAACCTTAAATCTAACTTTGAAACGTGTCTTGCAGACAACAATAACGAAGCAGACGACAATAAAGCGGTGAAGGGATAAACGTCTCCCGAATAATTTGACCATTAAAGGTTTAACTGAACGCAAACGCAGTGCAATAAAAGAAAGAAAATGGCAGGTTTTTTAAAACTTTAGAAACCTATAATTGTAGTAATCACGGGCTTATTTTGGGAACAATATCTGTGATCTGGATACAAACTGTTTGCTTACATTGTATGTTAGTGTCGTCATGCTGTGTCCTGCAGGGGTTAACAACTTAAAAGTAGTTACATGTATATGAACTGCAGTGGAATTCATTGAGATATCACATTTATAATGTACAACAATTAAACTGCGTACACCGTTAAAGCCAAATAGGTATAAACCCAATTGACTGCGGCACCTCAAAATATTCTGCAGCCTATTATCAATATGGCAGCCATTACTCCATAAATACGCATTTTTATGCCTTTAATCTATTCCTTTCTCTACTGAAGGAAAAAGGTTTCAATTTATACAGTCATTAATATGTATCATAAAAAATATTTTCTATATATACATGTACGGCAAATGGTAGCTTTACTTTCTACCTGCTGCTACCAATAACCACCTGTCTTCAACAGGGCTGCCATTTCTCCGGATTTTTCCTAAATCTCCGGATTTTTTCCCAGTACATGGTAGCTTAAAGCAGGCTGAAAGTAAAGCAGAATGCGCCCTAAGGCGCATTCTGCTTTACTTACAGCCTGCTTTAAGTGGTCGCATGTCAACAAAACAAGAAAAGGGCTATGGGGTAAAGGTACGATTCGAAAAATCGCACTTGAAAAATGCAAGTTTTGAAATCTTTGGATTTTTATGTCAATTTATGGCAGCCCTGCTTCAAAACTAGAAACAAGCAATGAAATAATGGGTTACATATAACTCTTTCACTGCTAAATTGTTCTCTGCTGAATACTGTCGTTTGCAAATTTTATGCTTAATTCATTTTTTTTAAATTTGGCTCAAGAAATATTAATATGACACTTTGGATCCTTATCATACACCGCGTAAGGTGATCAGAATCCAAACTGTTTGCAATTAAAGAGGATAACGACATTGGCAGTGAACGGGCTAAAGCAGGATTAAAGACGTGTTGTATGATCCTTATTTTTTAACTGTATTAACCCATTTGCACCCTGTGGATTTTTCCATGCTTATAAATTAGTCCGTTTTTGTTTTTTGTTTTTATCTAAAGGTTGCCTGGTCTTAACTTGTATTTTCAGTTTGGTTTATTTTGACACTTCTATCAGAAAACTGTTGACTCTGATCAGACGACGCATAATGCGGCATCTGATCAGAGTCTATACCGTTTGTGTATGGCCCGTATATGGGATCAAGGGCACAAACGGGTTAAACAATACTCTGTTTTGTAGAGAGCATCGTGTTTCTATCGAGGCATCGCAATACACAAGGTTCTCTGTATGAGATTATTGCGAACAAAATCCGACATTGTACTATTACATATGCAAAGAACATACAGTGGAGAATCTGTTATTCTTTCCCGTTTAAACGCAAACGTATACGCAAAACACTAAAACGTAGAAAAGAACAACTTTTGGACAATTCTGATAATTCTTGTTTATCTTGGTGGCAAACAGTTTGGAGCCTGATCAGACGCCGGGTTACCCGGCATCTGATCTGGCTCCAAACTGTTTGCACTGCAAATAATGGTTTTAGCGTAAACGCGTTTATTGGGAAAGAATAACACATTATCCACTGTATGTACTCTTAAAGTTCATTAATCACAAAAATTAATATCAACATTATAGCTTTTTAACATTCTCATTTTACGATGGATGCACACCATTAAGGTCTCAACATACTTTTAACGATTCAAACATTAAAGAATTATAAGCCGGGATTTGATGTATATTTATCGAATTAAACAAGCGCAAAGCAGTTTAAATCTTTATATATCAAACAATGCAGTGGGGAAAATTATATTCTTTCAATTTTCACAGTTTGAAGCCTGCTCATACGCCGGGTTACATTGTGTTTGATCTGGTTCCAATAGAACCGATTGTTTTAACACAAACGATTTTATTGGTAAGAAATAACGTATTATACACTGTCGATATGTAAAATTTAAATGTTCAAACTATTATCCCCTGTCAATAAAGATAAAAATATTCCAAAGAGGGAATAACAATAGTATTAAGGTGGTTCGACAGCGGGCGGCCCGCATCTCGAGTTCCGGAAATGCCGATGACTTTCACCTGCTCTTTGCGGCACGTGCTTATAGTAGAAAATTTAGATAAAGAAAAGTTTGATCTGCCTCAGTGTCTTCTCTGTTAGCGCAGTTGATACGGTGATAGACTTGCAATCCAAAGGTTCTAGGTTCGATTCCACTCGCTTCAAAACTTTTTTTTTAAACAAATTGTCCGATTTTATTGACTAGCCAATTCATAACGCAGTGATCAAAGGGCAGGCTATGTTTAGTCACGTAATAATGAATAATATCAGATGCAAGTATAGTCATGTGGCAGCTAAATTTGTGAGGATTCATACTCCAGAGTCTAATTGAACTACTTAAATCACAGAAGAAAAAACTATTCTGCGCATTCATCGACTTTAAACAGGCATTTGATACAGTATGGAGGCAAGGATTATGGTCAAAATTATACAAATACAATATAAATGGAAAATGTCTAAATTTAATTAAAAATATGTATGCAGATATAAAGTCTAGAATAAAAACAGATGAAGGCACATCCTTATTTTTCCCAAGCAAAAGTGGGGTTAGACAGGGTGAAAATCTATCCCCTCTTCTATTTTCACTTTTCTTAAATGATTTGGAACAGTATCTGGTGCAATACAATGCTAATGGTGTAGACTGTCATGTCAACAATAACGAAATATATATGTATTTCCAACTATTTATTATTCTATATGCCGATGACACCGTCATTCTGAGTAACAATGCTCAAGATCTACAAAATAGTTTACAAATATTTAGTGAATACTGCAAAAAATGGAAATTAACAGTGAATACTGATAAAACGAAAATTGTTATATTCGGCAGTAGAGTTAGAACATACAATAATAGATTCCAGTATGAAGAAAAAATAATTGAAGTTGTAAATGAATACAAATACTTAGGCATTTTTGTATCAAGAACAGGAAGTTACATACGAACTAAGAAACACCTTGCTGAACAAGCAAACAAAGCAATGTTCTCCCTGTTAAAGAAGACCAGAGCTTTAAATTTACCATTTGAAATCCAAATTGATCTTTTCAATAAAACAATTAAACCAATTCTGCTCTATGGAAGTGAACTATGGGGGATTGGTAACATTGATATTGTAGAAAGAGTGCAGCTGAAATTTATCAAATTAATACTAAACCTTAAAAAATCAACCCCATCACATATGATATACGGTGAAACAGGCATTTCACCACTTAAAATAGACATTCAAAACAGAATAATTTCATTTTGGTGCAAAGTTAATGATCCTGACAGCAATAAACTTTCAAATACAATGTACACTGTACTGTATAACCTACAAAATCAAGGCCAAATAAACTCAAAATGGATACTCCATGTGAAAGATATTGTTTCAAAAAATGGTTTTTCAAACATCTGGGAAAACCAAATAAACATGAATAGAAAATGGTTCCAAGCAGCAATTAAACAAAGGATCAAAGACCAGTATTTACAGTCTTGGCATGCAATCCTAGAACAATCATCAGGTAGTCTAAATTACAAACTCATTAAAGAAAAGTTTGATTTGAATAACTATTTCCATCTACTAACAAATCAACATTGCCAGATAATCACAGCTTTTAGAACAAGAAATCATAGATTGCCAATAGAAACAGGAAGATGGAGAAGTATTCCTAAACATGAGAGAAAATGCCAAATATGTGATCTAAATGATATAGGAGATGAATATCATTATGTTTTGAAATGTTCAAATTTTACAGAAGACAGAAAGAAATACCTGAAAAGATACTATTATCAAAACCCAAACACAGTAAAATTTGGGGAACTATTTAATACCAAAAACACTGAAGAATTGATAAACCTTGGGATCCTTTTAAAGATAATCACTAAATCAGTAAACGGAGAAACTTAGACAAGTCCAATAATAATATCATATATCATATATGTATAATGATATAATATTTATATAAATTAAAAAATACCCACACTTAATAACAGAAATAATAAAAAAAAAAATCAATAATTCAAACTTTGATAAATAACTTAAGTAAATAAACAATTAAATAAACAAATAAATCAATAATTAAAAGTATAATAAATATATTTATAAAAGAATAAATGAATACAATAATAAATATAAAATATATGAATTAAAGTAACCACAAAACAACAAACAAAAACGAACTAGAGAGAGAAAAAGGAGAAAACAACAACAACAACAACAAACAAACAAACAACAAACAAGTAAACAGCAAACATACAAGTAAACAACAAACAAACAATACACACAAAATATAAACACAAAAATAGTAGATTAATGAGTAAAATAAGATTATAATTATAAGTTATAAAGCAGCAACAACAACGCACAAACAAACAACAAATTTAAAAAAAAAAAAAAAAAAAAAAAAAAAAAAATCAATAACCAATAAACAAAAAAAAAAAAAAAAAAGAGTAAAATAAGATAATACCAATTATAATTATGAGAATTATAAATCAAAACAAACGAACATACAATCGAATGAATAAAAAAAACAAAAAAAAAACAAAAAAACACAACAACAACAACAACAACAAACAACAACAACAACAAACAACAACAACAATAATAAACAAAACAAATAAATAACAGATCAATTAATAACAACAACAACAACAACAAACAAGGAAAATAAATAACTGATCAAAACAACAACAACAACAACAAATAAAGAAAATAAATAACTGATCAATTTATAATAACAACATAAACAAATATACCCAATTTGCTAAACTGATAAATAACTGAATAAATCAATAAATAACTGAACACAAACAACCGGTGGTTTGTCTAGACAAGATGTACTCAATACTGCAAAGTCCAATAAACAAATCATAGCAAAACTTCTATGTCACCCACAAACTTAAAAATAAATTAAAACATCTTAGTATAAACCCCAAAACAAGTACTGTATTGCTTACAGCGCAACATTCAATGTATTAAAACACTCTACCATGAAGGTTAGGTTTGTACAGTTCACCAATAGTAAACAGTGTACCTGTAATGAGTACACTTGTCCTGTGCAAACAGTATGGACCCCGACCAGAGGGCACCACAAGGTACCCACTGATCTGAATCCACACCGTTTTATTAGTTTGAAAATTGTCTAAACCCACTCTAAATAATTTAAATCTGTAATTATATGAGTATATATGTCATAAGAAGCAGATTACTTTGTGTGTGTGTGTATGTCTCCTATAGACAATATGTACCCCATTTTGCATATTCTACCCAATGTAAATATATAAACCTAAAATAAGTATTGAATTGCTTACAGCGCAATATTGAATGTGTTTAAACTCTCTAACCTCATGACGAGGGCGGTACTGTTCATCTAACGTAGACAGTGTACATGTAATCTGTAATGAGTACAATTGTCTTGTGCAAACAGCATGGATTCCTACCAGAGGGCACCACAAGGAGCCCGCTGATCAGAATCCACACTGCTGATAAGTTTGAAATACTGTCAACCCAGTTTAAGACCATGTACCTGCAAAGAGTACACTTGTCCTGTTCACACAGCATGGACCCAGACCAGAGGGTGCCACAAGGAACCAACTGATCTGAATCCACACTGCTTGTCATTTGGAAACATTGTGAAAATCTATCTTAAAAAATGTAAATGTGTATGTATATATATATATATATATGAATATAAGTGTAAGTAGAGGCAGATATATGTGTGTGTGTGTGTGGCACAAACAAAATGTACCCCATTTGGCATAGTCCAGCTAATGTTAACATAATCATAAACCCAAAAAATAAGTATTGCATTGCTTACAGGCTTACAGCGCATATTGAAAGTGTTAAAACACTCTACCCTGATGATGAGGGCGGTATTGTTTACCTAATGTAGACAGTGTACCTGTAATGAGTACACTTGTCTTGCGCAAACAGCATGGGTTCCGACCAGAGGGCGCTACAAGGAGCCCACTGATCTGAACCCACACTGTTGATAAGATTGAAACATTGTCAAAACCAACTCTAAATAGTGTACCTGCAAGGAGTACACTTGTCCCGACCAGAGGGCACCACAAGGAGCCCACTGGACAGAATCCACACTGTTGATAATTTTGAAATATTGTCAAAACCCACACTAAATAATGTACCTGCAAGGAGTGCACTTGTCTTGTACATGTATACAGCATGGACCCCGACCAGAGGACGCCACAAGGAACCCACTGATCTGAATCCACTCTGTTGCTAAGTTTGAAATATAGTCAAAATCTACTCCTAATAATGTACCTGCAAGGAGTTCACTTGTCTTGTACATACAGCATGGACCTCCACCAGAGGGCGCCACCTGGAGCCCACTGATCTGAATCCACACTGGTTGTTTACCTGAAAAATTGTCAAAATTCACTCCAAATAATGTAGATGTGTATATAAGAGTATATGTAAATATGTGTAATAGGTAGATACAGATATGTGCGTGTACACAAGAACCAACAATAAGTGTTGACACTGTCCTGCGCCCACTTCATTATAACCATGTTTCTAAGGAGCCATTACAATAAACGAAGTGTATTTGCAAGAATGCGGACAGGCGGGTGTGTGCATGAATGCATGCATGTGCATGTATGTATTGGGGCATGGACATGCCCTGGTGCATAAATGCGTATGCAGGCATAGGCGGACATGCACGTGCATAGAGTATGCATGTATGTGTCTTATTGCTGGTGTTTGTGTGCACATGCGTATCGATGACAATGCAATGATGTATAAGTATATTGTATATTGTATAAAAAAGAATTACCTTGAGTAATTCTTCTCAGAGTGAGTCATGTAGACTATAAGGTTTCAATGTTTAATTTACAAGTCAACCCTCTAGTATAGAATCTCATGGTAAGAAAATATATACGGAGCAACAGATGGGGGTAGCTTTTCAAAACTTTATTCCTGAATTAAACCCTATGGAGTCACTACTCATTTGGATCGTCTCTTCGAGACGATTCTAATGAGTAGTAACACCATAGGATTTGGTACTAAAATGAGTGAGAAAATGTTAGACTTGTTGAAATAACTACCTCTTATCTGGAGCCCTGATATATTTATTTACATCTATAGAGCCCAACTATAATCAAATCACATCTTTGTACAGGTACCAAGTAAAAATAGATATGCCGAAAAATGTCATACCTGATTGACCCTCAGATCAATAACAACAGGTGCTGGGGTTGAACTGAGTCCAACTGTTATGAAATCACATTTGAATCAGAGAAAATACTACTATATTTTTTGCCCATGATTCGTTTTGAGAGAAAGACACAGTGAGAGATGGAAAGAGAGAGAAAGAGAGAGAGAGAGAGAAAGTGAAGGATAAAGAGGGGGAGAGAGAGGAGGGAGAGAAAGAGAGGGAGAAATGCCTTTAAATTCTGTGATGATATTTGTACATATATACGATATCCAGTTGAACAATCATGAATACCTGTTAGCCACCTGAAATAACCAACTAACACGTGCATTGAATTGAAGCTTACGGTACATGACCAAGGGCGAGATAGCTCTAGTATGAAATAATGCATGCGTGAACCATTTTGACGGTAAAACTGAATACCATACTGACCTTTAACGGTGTTTTATCCAATTTCCAATAGAAAAGAACACAATAATTCCATTTAATATGAAAAACATTCTCGTAACACCAGGTGAATTAACCCATTTAACTAAATGACGTGGCTAAAGTGGACATGGCTAAATCCCGGCTAAATTGCGGGATATACCCTGGACCACCCTAGTACCCACTAGAAATAGCAATTTAAAACAAATGAATGCTGTTCTCTTCCGTTCGAAGTTAGATAACGGTTAAGAAACTATAACTGATGTTTCTATTATAAAATATGTACCTGACCTAATGTGTTGATTGTGTGTTAGGATAGTTCTCATGTATTTGTAGAAATGTACAAACTGAGAAAATAAAGAGTATTTGAATTTGAATTTGAATTTAGCCTATATGACAGATGGCAGCTTAACACAGGACAAAAGTAATGCTAAAAGATAGATCCTAAAGGAGCTTTTCTGCATTACTTTTGTTATGCATTAAGCAGTCACTTGCCTTTAAAGATCTACAGGCTACCGTATTCAATGGTCCCTTATAACAGGTTTGACTTATGGTATTATTTAGAGCTGACGGCATTTTAAAGTTGAACTCAAGGGAGGCTACTCGTTTTGTGTTAACATTTTGTCAGAATTTCAGGAAATCATGTATAAAATGTAAATTCTACTGTAGATTTTCATTAAATATTTGTGACTAGTAGGATAAAGTTATATCTATCTAATAAGAGTAAAATGAGTGTATGTTAAACAGCTAGATTTTTTGTAATTTGAGATTTTCAGAATTTGACTTTTTTAAAATATTGATATTTCCAGAAAATATGTTATGGAATACTTTTGTTTGCCCAATATCATATAGTCTATGTTCATTTTACTTGAATGTACAGAAATTGTTGAGTTATAACATTTTATAAATAAAATATTCCTGTTTATTAAAAAAGGAGCTTTTCTCGACAAAAGGTCCTGTCAGAAAAAAACGGCACTGTAACTTTTTTTTATTTTAACGATTTTTCACTCTCCGTATGGTATATTTCAATTTAATCAAGGTTTCAAAGAATTCTGACACAGAACAAGCTGACCCGCGAACCACCTTAAATTATAGAATTGCTCCATTCTAATACTCCTACCTAAGGGCCCTTGTCAAAGAAAATCATGTCCAAATGCATATACACGTCACATTGTTGTTACACACATTCTTTGATTTTTCGGCCAAATGCATGTAACAAAATGTGACGTGTATTTGAACATGATTGTCTTTGACGAAAACCTTTAGAGGTCGAAATATTAGACAAGCGCAATTTTATAATTTAATACTATTATTTGGCCTGAAACTGTTTGTAATGTAAATAATACTTAGAGCACAGCCGCGTTAATCATGTTGGGAAATTTGGTTCTTAATAAAATGGAAGAGGCGTTATTCTTTCCCGTTTAAACGCAAACGAAACGAAAACACGCCGTAATAGAATGTAGAAAATGACATTATTTGAAAAGTCTATCGATGTATTCTAGTTTGAGTGACAAACAGTTTGAAGCCTGATCAAAGGCCGTCCAAACTGTTTGCAGTGGACATAAGGCTTTTAGCATAAATGTACACGTTTATTGGGAGAGAATACATGTAACAAATTCTCCATCGTAGTTGCAGCGATTTGAGGACATCCTCTCTTTCTGCGATACAGTGGAGAATCTGTTATTCTTTCCCGTTTAAACGCAAACGTACGCAAACGCAAAATACTAAAACGTAGAAAAGTACAACTTTTGGACAATTCTGATAATTCATGTTTATCTTGGTGGAAACCAGTTTTGAGCCAGATCAGACGCTGGGTTACCCGGCGTCTGATCTGGCTCAAAACTGTTTGCAGTGGAAATAATAGTTTTAGCGTAAACGCGTTTATTGGGAAAGAATAACGTTTTCTCCACTGTAACAGGGAAGCTGTGAGATAAGGATCTGTTTTCATAATCTCCCTGATGATGCAGATGTTCGGTGCACCTGATATTCTTCCTGATAAGAAAGTCCTCCATTGTCTTAAGACCTTATCTTCCAGTTTTTCCTTGTTTGTAAATTTTCCTTCCAGTTTATCAATCATATTGATCGAAGGAGATGCATAATGATTGAATGCGTGGTTTCAGCACGTGCCATAACTATGAACAATTCCATACAGAAGGGTGGACATCACAAGTTCAATACTGTGTTGTTATTGGTGTGACTAAGAAGAATGTACGCCCATATACAGTGGAAAAACGTTATTCTCTCCCGTTTAAACGCAAACTCCACTCAAACGTTTTTCAATCAAATAGAGAAAAAACACAACCTTTTGGCGATTCTTACTATTTACTTAATCTGAGTGGCAAATAGCTTGGAGCCTGATCAGACGCCGGGTTAGCCGGCGTCTGATCTGGCTTCAAGCTGTTTGCTATGGAAATATTAGTTTTTCGTGCAAACGCATTTATTTGGAAAGAATAACGCAGTCTCCACTGTAAGAAGAATTTACATTCCTTGCAGCACTAGAGACCATCGGTTCATTGTTGTTGGGACGTCAGTTTACAACTGCTCTGTACAGTGGAGAAAACGTTATTCTTTCCCAATAAACGCGTTTACGCTAAAATTATTATTTGCAATGCAAAGAGTTTGGAGCCAGATCAGACGCCGGGTAACCTGGCGTCTGATCAGGCACCAAACTGTTTGCCACCAAGATAAACATGAACTATCAGAATTGTCCAAAAAAATGCACTTTTTTACGTTTTAGTGCTTTGCGTTTACTTTAAACGGGAAAGAATAACATTTTCTCCACTGTATATCCTACCGTTTAGTCTTGGAGATACAGTGAAGAAGACGTTATTGTTTCCAAATAAACGCGCTTATACAAATCATTTAAGCAACATATCCATTTCAAACAGTTTCGAGCCGGATCAGACGCCGCGAAACGCGGCGTCTATTCAGGCTCCAAAGTGGTAGCTACTCAATTATAAAATTATTGTCAGAACTTTTTTAAAGTTTTATTGTACTGCGTTTGCGTTTCGTTTGCGTTTAAATGGGGAAAGTATAACGCCTTCTCTACAGTTCTTGGTGGTTATACCAGTTCTGCATGAGCATTGTCCATTATTTCAAGATTTTCTGCGTCAAAACAACTTTCTAAACTCTTTCCCTGCCAAGTTACATACATGTAGTTTGCTTTAAACCTCTTAGAGCCCAAATATCGTCTGCATTCGTAGTGTCGTCTGCAATATTTTTAAAGTCAGATTAAGGATTTGTTTAACTGAAGAAATGTCGATGCGAGTGTCAAACAGTTTAGATCTTGATCAAATGACGCGTTACGCGGCGTCTGATCAGGATCCAGACTGTTTGCAAAGTCACATTTTGTCGCAGTTGGCAGTGAAAGGATGAAGTCCTTTCGCTGCTTACAGTGGAGAAAATGTTATTCTTTCCCAATAAACGCGTTTACGCTAAAATTATTATTTGCAATGCAAAGAGTTTGGAGCCAGATCAGACGCCGGGTAACCCGGCGTCTGATCAGGCACCAAACTGTTTGCCACCAAGATAAACATGAACTATCAGAATTGTCCAAAAGTTGCACTTTTTTACGTTTTAGTGTTTTGCCTTTGCGTACGTTTGCGTTTAAACGGGAAAGAATAACATTTTCTCCACTGTACCTCGAGTAAAATGGTTATTTACAAACGGTTTGATTGCGGTTTGCGGCGCCTGATCAAGATCCAAACTATTTTACGCTCAATTTTATATTTCTTTTAAAAGTCAAAATACCTAAAATGTTAATTTGAGAAATGAAAGCAGACGAAAGTTATTTAAAGCCGATGACGTCATGGCAGTGGGGGTTAACTTTCAATATAATATTTGTTCTGCAGAAAAAGAATTAGAGCTGGAGAGTGCCGATCTACCTGGCGTCCGATCATGATCCAAACCGTTTAACACTAGTATCAATGTTTTACCATTAAACCCGAATGAAAATTAAATTTGAAACAGTCGCTTAGGCCACCCTTTGATGAGGTTATACCTGCACCGATATAGCTATTTAATGGATAACGCATTTTAACCTTTCCATGTGAATGTCTTTCATCTACTTAAAGTTTAACCATTTACGTGCATGCCTGGATATTGCAATGAAACGTGTGTTTACTTGCTGGAAAATTTCATTGTAGATGCACAGGGGTGATCTAAGGACACAGCAGTGTTTGTCCATACAGCAAAATATTTCATTTGATATCGCAAATGATGATACGCAGCGTAACGCGGTCTACACTATTTGTCAATGTCCACTTTAGTAAACCCTAGGTTTGAATGGGTTAACTTCTTTCATCGACATACTATCATCCGTTTGAAAACTGCGGTCTACATTTTTGCTCAAAATTTCGATTCAGGATAAAATTAACTTAAGGTGGTTCGCAGGTCAGCTTATTCTGTGTTAGAATTCTTTGAAACCTTGATTAAATTGAAATATACCATATGGAGAGTGAAAAATCGTTAAAATAAAAAAAAGTTACAGTGCCTTTTTTTTTCTGACAGGACTTTTTGTAAAAAAAAGCTTCTTTTTTAATAAACAGGAATATTTTCTTTATAGAATGATATAACTCAATAATTTCTGTACATTCAAGTAAACTGTACATGGACTATAAGATATTGGGCAAACAAAAGTATTTCATGACATATTTTCTGGAAAAATCAATGTTTTAAAAAAGTCAAATTCTGAAAATCTCAAATTACAAAAAATCTAGCTGTTTAACATACACTAATTTTACTCTTATTAGATAGATATAACTTAATAGTCACAAAAATTTAATGAAAATCTACAGTAGAATTTACATTTTATAAATGATTTCCTGAAATTCTGACAAAATCTTAACACAAAACGAGTAACCTCGCTTGAGTTAAAAGTAATAATAATATACCAAGTTAAAGTCTACTTTCAGTCCGAATGACCGCTCAGCCGACTGTACATATACTCCCCTGATCATCGAGCCATCTTGCCTATGAGCACTGCTAACATATGGCGCAGTCAAATGCAGCCGCAGTACCGACTCAGACCCTTCACAGGTACCCATTTTAACCCCTGGGTGAAGAGGAGCAATTCGCGGTACATGTCTTGCTCAAGAACATTCCTGTAAATCATCGGGGAATCGAAAATCCCCTAGTCAGACCGCTGGTCCGGCTGGGGATCGAACTCACGACCCCTGGTACCGTAGTCCAAGGTGTTAACCATTGGGCCACTACCGCCGGTTCAACTTTAAAATGCCGTCAGCTCTAAATAATACCATAAGTCAAACCTGTAATAAGGGACCATTGAATACGGTAGCCTGTAGATCTTTAAAGGCAAGTGACTGCTTAATGCATAACAAAAGTAATGCATTAAAGCTCCTTTAGGATCTATCTTTTAGCATTACATTTGTCCTGTGTTAAGCTGCCATCTGTTATATAGGCTATAAATCCTCACAAATTTAGCTGTCACTTGACTATACTTGCATCTGATATTATTCATTATTAATAGACTAAACATAGCCTGTCCTTTGATCACTGCGTTATGAATTGACTAGTCACTAAAATCGGACAATTTGTTAAAAAAAAAAGTTTTGAAGCGAGTGGGAATCGAACCTAGAACCTATGGATTGCAAGTCAATCACCGTATCAACTGCGCTAACAGAGACGACACTGAAGCAGATCAAACTTTTCTTTATCTAAATTTTCTACTATAAGCACGTGCCGCAAAGATCAGGTGAAAGTCATCAGCATTTCCGGAACTCGAGATGCGGGCCGCCCGCTGTCGAACCACCTTAAGAAATATCGAACTCACTCTCAGACTGGTTTGATAGTTAACAGTGTTACATCAGAATCCAAACTGTTTGCAAAGCCGACTGTAGATAGTCGCTTCTTGCAGTGAAATGGGTAAATGTAAGCAAAAGACTGTAAATAACCTTGCACATTGTTGCAGACGACAAAATTTACAGACGACAGTCACATAGCACGCCGTAATGGTATACAGATGAGAAGACGTTATTCGGTGTATGCTAAAACTATATTGTCCATTGAAAACAGTTTGGTACAGTAGAGAATCTGTTATTTTTTCCCGTTTAAACGCAAACGTACGCAAACGCAAAGCACTAAAACGTAGAAAAGAACAACTTTTGGACAATTCTGATAATTCTTGTTTATCTTGGTGGCAAACAGTTTGAAGCCTGATCAGACGCCGGGTTACACGGCGTCTGATCTGGCTCCAAACTGTTTGCACTGCAAATAATAGTTTTAGCGTAAACGCGTTTATTGGGAAAGAATAACAGATTCTCTACTGTACCTGATCAGACGCCGAGTAACACGGCGTCTGATCAGGCTCCAAACTGTTCGTTACTCAGATCAAAATTAATACAACAACAAAAACAACAACAACAACAACATTACCTTTATGTTGTAATAGACAAAATTGTCAAAAAGTTTTTATTTCTAACATTTTGTTGCAGTACGTTTGCGTTTCGTATGCGTTTTAACGGGGAAGAATAACGTATTTTCAATTGTACCTGAAAAGAGAACATTACCGCACACCGTGCCATGGTACACATGTGCACCACATATACACTATTGTCATACCGACTGCCTAAAGTAAATAGACCGCATTTATCATCTTTGATATAAGTTGATATCTTAAACCCTTCACTGCAATTACGTTATCAATTTTTGAACAACTATCGTCTGTTCACCAGAATTATCGTCTGCTTTTATTTCTCAAATGTTTGGATATTTTGACTTAAGAAATGTTGACATTAATATCAAATAGTTAAAATCGTGATCAGACGTCGCGTTACGCGCCGTCTGATAACGATCCAAACTGTTTGCAAATAACTATTTTACTCGGCGTATACATGTACGATTCGGTTTGTTTATCTGATACATCTTTAGCGCGTTCAAGTACAGTATCAGCGAACAGCAACGTTAACCGATGCAAACAACCCATATAGTACGACATCTAACGTTCACCAATACTCTTCAATAATAACTCATTGCGCCCCCATGTTTATTAACTTTTCAAGGGTACGAACGATTTATGTACGATTCGGAATAACACTCGCAAAAGTGTACTAATCAACTGAAATGCATCAATTTTACCGCATATAAAAATTAGATGTAGCTGCTCAGATGTAAGCTGCTTTGTTTGATACATTAAGTATCGTAAACTGTTGGTTTATTGATGAGAAATTAAGTCGGGACTGTTCGCTGGTTTTATTAAATTCATTTGGTCGCCATTTGGTTTCCTTTGTTGGCGATGGCTAACTACCTCTGAGGCCGATCGTGCCGTTCGCAATCGGTAACAGCCAAACGGTCGTTAAAGTTAAATTGTTACCGTTTTCTGATGCAATCGATGCAATCGATACGGTACTTGAACGCGCTACAGACACACATTTACCGATAAACCAACATTTAACAATGCTACAGTACACCACATCCGCCAAACATTATGTGCTCAACAAAATAATAAAGTGTATTCTTTAGGGACGTTAAAACACGAAATTAGCCCTTATATAGCTGCCATATCGTCTGTCTGCTTTGAATATATCGTCTGCAAATTTTGAAAAATAAATTTAGCCTTATGCCTTTTTAATCGAAGAAACAGAAAGTTGAGAGTACGTTATTTTTTCAATTAAAATGAAACAAAACTAAACGTAATCGCAATGCTGTGTTGTATTATAAATTTTGAAAACTATAAACTTAGATATGTCTTTGCGTTCAGTAATTAATTGGCAAAAGATAAACGATAACTAGAGGATAATCAATTCATTGGGAATGATGTGAAAAACATATCACGAGAATGGGTTGTTATCTGTTTAAAAACGAGTCCACAGGAAGAGTTTTTTAACCAGATAACAAACCATTCGAGTGATACATTATATATATATATATTTTTTCATATCCATCCAAAGGAACTGATTATTATATTTATTATATACATAGAGTAAACACATAAAATTAATTGTTTACGCGCGACGTCGACGTGACGTCACAAAAATTATATCGTTACTGCAAAAGTAATATCAACCCTAGTGATGATCATTTATCAACTGTGGCTCATATTTGAAATTTATCTAACTGAGAAATCTCTATAAATCATCGATAGGTATATAATAAATGATGATATCAAATGAGATAGGTGTCTGATTAATCCACTGAACCCTAGTGGCGCATGTATGTGTCCTTTACAATCAGTGTACTTGTTAAGGGTACATTAGTCCTATAAAACAGTATAGACCTAGATAAGAGGGCTCCTATATGATCCCTCTGAACAGGACCAGCACTGTTTGTCATTTTGCAATATAGTGTGTAAACAACTCTAAATACGGTACAATCTCTCTCTCTTTCTCTCTCACCTCCTCTCTCCATCTCTTGTTTCGTTCATTCAAATATGTTTCATATTTTGTTTGCCATTGTTCCATTGTTTATATACATTGTAGGGGAAGGGTCGAATCTAATGTTGAGAGAACTTGTGACCCGACCCCATTTCCTTATGTATATGGAAATAAAATATGTTTAAACTATCTCTCTTTAACGACCACTTAAACAAAGGCTAAATAATTATATAAAAGACAGGTGACAGCTTAAATCAAGGTGATAGTAAACAAAGAAAGCTCTTTCATAAGCTTTCTGTTTTCCTGTCATCCTGCTTTAAGAAGTCACCTATTGTTAACACCTAATAATTATCACATTTATGTGGTCGTAATAGAAAGGTTTTACTGTATATAAAGTCAAAACTGACAAAACGTAGCTGTAAAAACAGAATTGTTTGATGTTACATGGGTCAAAAGGAAAAGCAGATAGCACCCAGTCTTCCGCCACCGTCTTCCCACAAATACCTTTTTGGCAGGCCTACGCCTTAACGTAAATTAGAAATACAGTAAAACCTCTCTATTACGACCACTAAATTGTTTTAATTATTAGTTGCTTACGACAGGTGACTGCTTCAAGCAATGTGACAGTAAAACAGAAAGCTCCATTAGGAGCTTTCTGTTGTACTGTAACCTTGCTTTTAGCTGTCACCTGTCTTTTATACATTCAATTAGCCTCCGAGTTAGTGGTCGTAATAGAGAGGCTTTACTGTACAGGTATATTTAGTCAAATTGATATTTGATCCCATTTCAGTTGAAACATATTTTATTACCATTTATTTGAACAACCATGTATACAGTGGAGATAACGTTATTCTTTCCCAATAAACGCGTTTACGCTAAAAGTATTATTTGCAATGCAAAGAGTTTGGAGCCAGATCAGACGCCGGGTAACCCGGCGTCTGATCAGGCACCAAACTGTTTGCCACCAATATAAACATGAACTATCAGAATTGTCCAAAAGTTGCACTTTTTACGTTTTAGTGCTCTGCGTTTGCGTACGTTTGCGTTTAAACGGGAAAGAATAACATTTTCTCCACTGTAGCCCAAGTGCAAATTCCAGGTTAACAAAGTACCAATAAACGAGCAAAAGGGTTGGACAACACGTTCTGCCAATATTAGTAACGGCCCTCTCCCCACCATTGGTTTACCCAGAGTCTAATGGTTATTGCAAACAGTTTATCCTGCATGCGTCACGCGGTATTTGATCAGGATCCAAACTGGTTGGAACTCATGTCAATATTTCTTAAGTTAAGTTTTAGAAATAAAATCAGAGTCCAGTTGCTTAGAATTAATGACGTCATGGCAGTGAAGGGGTTAAATGTGGTGGTACTTTTGGGGCGTCTGATATCTCTAAACTTTAAAAGTACATGTACTCCATTAGTTCGAGACAAAAATACGTTTTTTCTACATTAAACAGGCTTCTATATCTCCAAGGCGTTAAAGGCTAAAGACTCAATTTCAGATTGCAATGAATGACTTCTTGACACTAGACAAACTGATTTTTTTTAGATACACAACAAGGGAGATACTTAGATCATTTCTACCTCGTACCATGAAACAGTGAACTTAGAATAAGCTTGACAGAATTACTTCCCCTCGAAAACATAATATTATCTAGCGTATTCTCCGTGGAAACGATATTCACTTTAAGACAATGCCAAACAGTTTCAAAGGCTTCTCTTTAAAGATCTCTTAAGGGTGTACATGTATCAAAACCATAAGCGATTTTTTCAAAGTATTAAATTTAGTTTCTATCATTGTTTTTTTGGAAGAGCTATGTTGAACCTTATATGTCACAAAAACTTATATGTTACAATTGTGACGTATACGTTTTGTGACATATAAGGCTCTACAAAGAGAACTTATATAACGCTCTACGAAAAGAACCTTATATGTCACAAAAACGTATACGTCACAATTGGGACGTATACGTGCGAATTCATCACAATGAGGGTTGCCACAGCCACGTATATGTCACAACGTGACTTTTTGATAGGGTTGCATTAGAACCGTATATGTCACAAAATTGCGATTTTTTCACAACGTGATTTTTTGATAGGGTTGACATTAGAAACGTATAATTGTTTGTTTATTATAGTGTCACCCCTAGCGAAGTAGGGTTGTCACATTTGTGACGTATACGTTTTGTGACAAATAAGACTCTAACAAAAACGTATATGTCACAATGTGACTTTTTGATAGGGTCGACAGTAGAAACGTGTAAAAGTTTGTTTATTATAGTGTCTTTAGGGATACTCCGGCAGGAACCTATGGGAGATGCTCTTTTCAGTATATAATTATCTTGAAAACGTCCATACTATATCTGAAAACTGTATCTCGTTTCAGTCAAATAACTTCTCTTTCAGACCTATTTTTTAACCCTCGCATGGCAATGTAAACTGTGTATTACTTTGGAGCAATTAACACAGCGATGCTTGAGAGACCTCGCTCTTCTTTCTTCGTTCATTGAGAAGGAGAAAAAGAAGAAGAAGAAGAAGTAGAAGAAGAAATACTTCTTTAATATATGTTATAAGAAGAAAGTAGTTTACCAATGACTGCTACCTCTGGGCTGTGGATGATGTAGGTCTAAATGGCAGTTCTTGAGTTTTACCATTGACCTTGTGCCTGTCTGGTAGATCTTGCTGGTAGGGATTGTCCAATCGCTTTGAAACCATTTGGCTAGGGATCTATAGTGTAATTCTTGGACAGCTTTATGTTTATGAACTAAAGGTGTACCGTGGCGATGGATTATTCAGTACTCAACCAAACAACACGGAGAGTATTGTTTTAAACACTATAATAAGCAAACTTTTATACCTTTCTACTGTCTACCCTATCAAAAAGTCACGTTGTGACATATACGTGTTGTTAGAGCCTTAAATGTCACAAAACGTATACGTCCAAATGTGACTGGCCCTACTTCGCTAGGGGTGGTACTATAATAAACAATGACACTATAATAAACAAACATTTATACGTTTCTAATGTCAAACCTATCAAAAAGTCACGTTGTGAAAAATTCGCAATTTTGTGACATATACGGTTCTAATGTCAACCCTATCAAAAAGTCACGTTGTGACACATACGTGGCTGTCGCAACCGCCTTGTGATGAATTCGCACGTATACGTCACAATTGTGACAAATTGTGACATATAAGTTTTTGTGACATATAAGGTTCAACCGAGCTATTTATGATGAATAAAAAAATGAAAAAAATATATATGTTGGTGTCCTTTTTTAAGCTACAGCGATTTGAAAAAGGTTGGTCAAATTTGGATTTTTTTTCTTCAAATTTTACCCATTCAGAGTACAAGCTTCAGTAAAATCTATTTCAAAACAAAACAAACATGGTAATTTGGGTTTTCTTTATTTGTTTCATGTCTATGGTGGTATTTTTACATATAGAAACCAAAATTTAGACAAAGCAGGCACCAGGTTTGAACAATATGGATCCTCAAATATCAAAAATATGCTTTTTATAGGGCATAGTTTTAATAGATTTTTTATTTTATGAAAAAAAGTAAAAAAGTTTGAAGATGAAATAGTTCTAGTATTAAACTTTTTCTTATATTCTACCAAATGAAAGCCAATGCTAAGGCAGTTCAAAATATGAAAAGAAATTGAAAGGTCAGTGTTGAAAGTTTTGAGTTATTAAAGTAAAAACAGTTACCTCCCCTTACAAAATTTACCAAAAAAGTACCATATCGATGATATTTAGAGCTTTATAAATTTCACATTTGGTGCCTGCTTTTTCTTAAATTAGCTTTTGTATGAAGATATACTATCATAGATAGGAAATAAATAACACAAAACCAAATTATCATATTTGTTTTCATTTAAAATGGATTTTATTGAAGCGGGCTGTTTGAAAAGGACAAAATAAGAGAAAGTGGGTGGGGTAAATTTTACACGGCCGTAGAGTCAACTGTTGTTCACCAACATGTACACTTTTTCTATTTTTTCATTCATCTTAAATAGCTCTTCAATACAAAACCATCATAGAGTGTTTTCATATACTTTGAAAATTTCCCATATTCATGACATTGATTCACCTTTAAATTCGTGTCTACTACACGTAGGGTAAAGGGAATGGTGATAAACTTTCTACATTACTTTCGTTCTGCAATAAAGTGTCTTACAAGGGCATTTTGGTGTAGCAATACTTGTAAAATAGGTAGATTATAAATGTTAAGTGATGGCCAAAATATTGTACACATATTATGACTACCTTATTTTCACCAGTCTTGTAGATCTTCAACACTTTGTTTTAACTTGTATCACTCATACTAAGCTATCGTCTTCTTAGATAGTGTTGTCTGCGAAATAGTTTTAAGTCAATATTCAATAGTATGTATCTTTTTCTGATGGAAACATGGTTTTATTTATTTTAACTACTGTAACATTTATATCCAAATGTCGAACATATACGACGTGACAAATCTGATATCGGGTCAAACTGCGTCTGATTTAGATACAAATTGTTAACAAAGGGTTTCAGATAACGCATTATAAAAGGGTTAAATTCTGAATGATTAAAGATTTAATGCTTACAGTGGAGAATCTGTTATTCTTTCCCGTTTAAACGCAAACGTACGCAAACGCAAAGCACTAAAGCGTAGAAAAGAACAACTTTTGGACAATTCTGATATTTCATGTTTATCTTGGTGGCAAACAATTTGGAGCCTGATCAGACGCCGGTTACCCGGCGTCTGATCTGGCTCCAAACTGTTTGCACTGCAAATAATAGATTCAGCTTAAACGCGTTTATTGGGAAAGAATAACACATTCTCCACTGTATCATGTTAACTTTTCCCCACCATTAAATTACCCAGCGTCTGACCAGGCTCCATTCTGTTTGCCACTCAGATTTAAATAATAAGAAATGTCTAAAGATTGTCATTTTCTACATTTAAGTGCATGGCGTTTCTTTTGCGAATATATCATGGTCTAATAAATGGTTATACAATGTTACTCGCACACGTGAATAAAAACAAGTGAACAGTGTACATACATGTATAAGCCAGGATAGGTAAAAAACCAAGACATCTGTCTTGCTAATAAGGTTAACAAAATATTAAATAGCGTGGTACTTACCGTTGAACTTAATGAACTAAACAGGTAAGATACATTACTATAACCACAAGTAACTGCCAAATATTAAAAAAATAAATAACGAAAAGCTTAAACTTACGCTTTTCCTGGGAGATTTAGGGTATTCGTGAAATCCCTGATTTTTCAGTGATTTCACGTATTCCCTGACTGCACGTTATCCCTGTAACATATATATTTCTATATATACTGCTGAATATTTCAACAAACAGTTTAATGACCAGCACTGCAACGAGCCTGAGTCTATACTATTTTTAATGCCATATAGTGTCCATACAATGGAGACAACTTTATTCTTTCTAAATAAACGCGTTTACCCCAAATTTTTATTTGCATTTCAAACATTTTGGAGCCAGATCAGACGTTGGGTAACACGGCATCTAATCAGGCTCCAAACTGTTTGCCACTCAGATGAAAATGGATAGGCAGAAATGTCATTAAGTCATTTATACATATTGTTGTTCACAATGCGTTTGCGTTTCTAATGTGTTGAAACGGGAAATAGTACATGTAACGTCTTCGCCACTGTATAATTAGACTGTGACGTGTTGGTAAAGCTGCTCGTGTTGTACATGTAACACAGGTCACATGTTCAATCCAAAGTGTACTGCCAGCCGACAAGACCTCGTTGACAAAGGACGTAAAGCTGATTGTTTGTTGATTAACGTCCTTTTCTCCCATCTATTGTCTAATTGCAAAGCACTGATACATCGGACTGCGGTTTGTTCACTGCTTTAGCTATAAAAACCCATAATGTAATAGTTGGAGGTTATTTCAATGATTCTTAATGATTAAGAAGCCAACAAATGAGGGAGCCTGCGACCGAATTTGGCTTCTTAATTATTAAGAAGCGTTGAAATAAACTCTAACCATTTTAGTTTTTGACCCGCCCACATATGACGTCACTTCACTTCATTACCATATTTTTCTCCGCCGACAGATCCTTACACAGCCTGTTACATATATGTGTGTTTTATTACGTGTCGAAGCAACATGGCGCATGACAATTCATGTACCAAGTTGCGTCAAGAAAATGGTTATCTTCAAAACCGACGGGAAAATGATAAAGTGTAATAGAACACACATTTGAAATATCTCATACAGGTTCAGGGTTCACCCTGGCTTAAAATTTTCTTGCGCCAGCACTTGCGCCAAATGAAAAAAGTTTGCGCCAAAATAATATTTTTGGAGCCAAATTTTTCGCCATTCTTTTATGTATGTTATACATACATGTGATATTTTCTTGGACCCAAATAGGGAGATTTGGTAATTTTAATAGGGAGATTGGGGTGCCAAATAGTAATCAGTGAGTAGATAAGTCTATAGACCACTAAGAGTAAGACACTTAGACAGAGACAATTTTCACCCAGAGATATACTTTTTATAATACTGACATGGGCCTATTATTCTAGCATCTAGGCTGAAAGTTAAGCAGAATACTCTTCAGGAGCATTCTGTTTTAGTAAAAGTTTAAGCCTGCATTAAGCTAGATCTAACATCTGCTAGGATATAAGAACTATTTCTTATGGTTCTTATATATATTATTCATTCATGACTGAGAATGAATGAAGTAGTTCAAATGGTCTAGATTTCTATCTATGGTCATTATGGAGTAGATCTAGAAAGAGTAAGCAACTTAACAATCTGTTATTCATTAAATTATGCAAACAGTATGGATCAAGATGAGACGCGCATCATCTTATATAGATACAAACTGTTTGACACTGATATTATCTGGAAAAAAAATGCACAAAAATTAACTCAGAGAATTGTTGCAGATGACAAATTCTGCAGACGATATTTACTAGCGCCATAAAGTGGGTGTGGTTTTAACAACGAAATAACGCGTCTTAATTTTCTACCGCGAAAACTGATTGCAACTCAATTTTACGAGCGTAATTGGTTGTAAAACCTAACTTAATAATTATACATTTGCACAAATCGTATGTAACAAACAGAAGAATTTAGGTCCAATGTTTAATTTTAATTGATTGTTAGAAAACGGCGCCGGGGAATACTTTTTAGACTAACAAAATATACGTAGATCTAGTTCTCGTAGCAAATGTTACGGCGCCCCGTCATTTTGTACAGTATCATTTTCAAAGTATTTTTCTGTTACGTTAATATACAAAGTTTGTTGTGGTGGAAATCAATTCATGAATGATAAATTCTGATCAGCTTTCATATAAAATGTGTGTTTGTCCAGAACTTACGGACAATTATCTGATTTAATCCGACCCGTATCGGCGAGATAGATCTTTATCCTTCGCATCACCGCTTCTAAAAATTGTCGTTGAAAAGGTCTCCGATTCGGGGCGAACCTGTCAATCACTTTTTTTGATAACCAATTAGATAGCAATCTCGGCGCGTGTGGTCAAACATTGTTTGGCAGCCTGCTATTACACATGCCATTATCGACGATTGCGTAACGTGTTAACACGCATCAGTAGCGTTTGGTGATAGGCAAAGCGTGTGTATGGATTAGCCGAACTCTGAAGCCAATTTTAAGATTTTTAGAGTCGGTGAGAAAATAAACTGTAAAATTATACGGCGACAATTCCGAAATTTCTCGGCGCCAGACACTTTCGCCGATTCGAAATTTCTGTCGCCAGAATTATTTTTTTTGCGCAAATGGCGCCGTTGGCGATGCCCAGCGGGAACCCTGAGGTTGCGCTAATTAATACAGAATACATTAATGCAGAAAGCTTCTATAGGAAATTTCTGCATTAGTTTTACCCAGCATTAATCCCCTGAAAGAGATCTCAATGATATTCATTTGTAACATTAATTACAGACGGTTGCTTAATGTAGCATAAAATAATGCAGAAATCTCCAATAGGAACTTTCTGCATTAGTTTTGTCCAGCATTAAGCATTAAAAGGCGAACTAAAATTCACAGTTGAGCCTTGACTACAGGTGGTTGCGTAATGCAGCATGAAATAATGCAGAAAACTCATAAATGAGCTTTCTGCATTATTTTGATCTTGCATTAAGCATTCGCCTGTCTTTAGCGTTTTCGCCGCGACTTCATTTTCAAGATTGACAATGGGTTGTAGATGTTGGTGTTTTTATAACGGTAAAAATTCTGTTTTAATTATAATGTGTGCTTTCTTTTTCTTATTCCCCACTCCTAAAGATTAAATAAAATTTGAATGATTATCACAAGTTTCTTCCGACCAGCGAGCTACAAAATGTCATTATTTTCCTCGAAATTGAATTGTACATGTATATATACATGCATCTACATATGCACTTTGCTGTGTAATGGATTCCCAATAAAGCTTAAAAGTCACGCCATGGGCGGAGCTGACCGAAATAGTAACACATGCGCAATGCTTGCTAACGTCTAAACCCAAGTCTCGAACACTTCATAATTAAATTGCCTAATCTCGTTAAATCCCGAAGACTTAATCATTAAACCGAGCGAAAATTTGAATTTTGTGGCTTTCTGATTGGCTGAAAGAGTAGGTCAAACACTAAATTATTATATACTACATCCCCACAATTCTTATCGAACATTACAACATACTCAAGTGCGAGTTTGGAATGGGTTAAAATAATAAGCCGTTTATGACTTGCAGGTGGAGCCTGCTAGATAGACCTTCAAAACTAAACCTGGTTTAGCTCATCTTTACTTTTTTTCACAGAAAGAGATCTATATCACAATGTCAAAGTTGCCTGCAGTACAAATTGCTCGTGGAGGCATACATTGAACGTAATTTGACTCAAATACATGTAGTAATAGAATCAAGGCAAAACAAGTAACGTGTATCGCAAAAGTATCATTCGAACAAGAGTTAAAGTTCAAATGACAAGTTTCGTTATATTATCTGTCGAAAAAGAACGTGTAGAAAAGGGGGAATAACTCTCAAAGTACTGTTGCAATAGTTTTGAGCCATGTACACGACACTTCATCTCATCAAACTCTTTAAACTAATGAAATTTCATCAGAAAAACATCAGAAGAAGAGAAGTAATATGTTGAAAATTGAAACATGGGAAAGGGGAATAACTTTCACAGTATTGCTGCAATAGTTATCGCCTTTGTCTACGATACTTTCACTCATGAACCTCTTTCCATAAATAAAATTTCATTTCAAAATCTTTGGTATAACAGAAGAAATCTGCAGGAAAAACATTTTGAAAGGGAAATAACTCTTACAATATTGATGCAATTGTTATGACTTTTGTGCAGGACTCTTCCACTTGTCAAGGTCTTTCCATAAATGAAATTGCATCTTAAGGTACTTCGCATATGCGCGTAGTTTCCATACGATTGTTATGAAAATTGTCATGAAGAATGAAAATAGCCTAAGAAATAATGTGTGTAAATATAGGCAAAATTTATCGTGTGGTTTGTCTTTAAGGTCTTTTTTCTGACACAAACCTAGAATTTTGATGATTTTATTTTTCTTAAAAATGAATAAAGCTAATGACTATAATTCTCGCCCAATAAGTAGTCCACAACATTCATTACAAGAACAGCTGAAAACATTTTGAATAAAGGTGTTCAGAAAGATGTTATCAGCTATTTAAATTTTGCAAAATGCTAAAAAATTGAATTACAAAAAACTGACTCATTCAATGTATATTTGTTTTCATTTTATTCAAATATATGGTTGATGAACTAGTCAGTCTGAAAAAATTAGAAAATATTACAGTCAGGATTTGTTGTAATAACATATTTTCTAATTAAAATGTGTGATATTTGTTGTTTAGATACAGTTACCTACCTTAGAATTAAAACTTTGTCATTAAAATGCATTATTATTTATTCATGGACTTGCATACAAGGTTTATTATATTGTTTGAACATAATTATAATGGGCATGTATACCGATTTAATTGACTTGTAAGTCATTAAACTAAAACGTACAGGTAAGTGGACATATACTTGGACCGGAAACATCACTAGTACTAATCAACGAAGACTAAACATAACATGTCTCTTGATTACTGCGTTATGGATTGACAAGTCAATAAATCGGACACTAAAAAAATATTTGGATCGGATGGGTCTCGAACCTATGACCTTTTGATTGCTAGTCAACCACTATAGTCAACCACTATACTAACTGCGCTATGAAGGATTATACTAATTTATACCAACATTTCCTTTATATAAATTTTCTAGTATAAACACGTACGAAAAAAGTCTGTGTCGTCCAGACGCATATCCGCTCGCCCGCAAGACCGACTTCCGGTAGCGAAAGGGCTTAAAAGCTTCAGTAGAACATGAGTTATTGAGTGTGACACAAAAAGCGTGACGGACAGACAGACGGACGAACGTTCTAACGGGAGGATACTTATGTGGCTATTTTCTATAGTAATCTTTTGGGTGGCTAGCCACACAAGCGACAATTTATTTTTGCTCTAACTTGAAAATTAATGATCTGGAGGCTAACCCTACCCCTATGTCCCACAACTGGCCAGGTTAATGTCACAAGAAATGGCCAGGTTAATGTCACAAGAGACGGCCAGGTTAATGTTTTTCAATTATGGGGCTAGGAATTTTAGCCACGTAAGTACCCTCCCGTAAGCACGGGCGGATGGACATACGCTGGAAAAGTGATAATATAAGTGTCACATCTGCCTGCAGTAGGTGACCCAAAAATCATACTTACTTGCTATTTCATTATCAGTGAAAAGTACTAATGTCGCCACCCTGTCCCATGCGTCTTTTTGTTAGTTTTTATTTTTATTTATTTAAGACAACGTTTCTTTAAAGCTGTGTAGATCTAACTAGTATAAAAAAGGTAAAAAAAAAAAGGCGGACGGGCACAGGGCGATAACAACAGCTGACCTTGACACTGCGTGCCAGATGATCTAAAAAAAGGCCGTAAAACATTAGCGCCAGCAGGGCTTTGATTATCTTATCTTATCCAAAGGACTTGGGAACTCTACATGTATCGTACCCATCTACCCCAGTTTATAACTTTATATATACCGGTATTGTACATGTACGGTGTACTGTATTTACTCTATACCATATCACATGCAATGTTTATCGTCCGGTCATATGATTTAACACACTACATATTCATGTTTTCAATGTTTCACAACTAGCCACCATTAGATTGTGTAGCAGGCATATATCATAGGAACGTGAATGCATGACATGCATAACTGACAAAAAGGATGCCAGCAACAAAATACTCTTCCGTTCAGTGCCCTGCGTGTAAAGCACAGTAAGTATTCTTTCTTTCATTATACGAGCGTATCTACACAGCATAAACGCCGTGACCGCTGTAAACTGTATAGTCCGCCGTCGTTTGCACTTTTCAAAATTGATATTTTGTGAATTTTAACCGGAGCAGTATTTTTGTTTGTCAACAAGAATGTATCCCGACCATACGCCGAATAAGTCGGCGACTGATCTGGGGCCAAACTGTTTGCAGATGACAGTAAATGTTATAATCAAAAGTAAGTGTGTACAATGTACAACCTGTGCATACGAGTCAATAAACACACGGGTAAAATGTAGTGTCAAATACGACCAAGCATAAGTATCGAACATGTTGTATTATATCGTCTGCTGTGAAATTGTCTTCAGCCAGATCAGACCCTTAGTTACCTGACGTCTGACCAGGATCCAATCTGTTTGATACCTAGATTACAGTTAACAGTTAGAATTGCCATAAATGTGTGGGTTGTCTATATATTATAT
Organism: Gari tellinella; assembly: GCA_922989275.2. Lineage (NCBI taxonomy): Eukaryota > Metazoa > Mollusca > Bivalvia > Cardiida > Psammobiidae > Gari > Gari tellinella. The sequence continues at coordinate 41,060,701 of OV277867.1, forward strand.
GTAACCTATATGTAATTGCAATTCGTTTGCGTTTTATCCTGCGGTAAAATCGTCTGCTTAGAAAATGTCGTCTGCAAAATTTGTTAAATGTAGATGTAAACACTTCTGAAGTAAAGAAACCGAAAGACGACTGTCAATAGTGTGGATCCAGATCAGACGACGCGTTACGCGGCGTCTGATCTGGATCCAAACTGTTTGCAAATATCAGTTTTTAGTCGCGACCAGCAGGCAAAAGGTTAACTGGAATTCATTGTAGAAACCACTCAATAGAAGATCTACCCGTACATGTACATGTCGTCTGAAATACGTGGTCCTCATAATGCAGAAGGTTCCCAATGAAGATTTCTGTCTGTTTCTATCATAAATCAAGCAATATCGTTACAAATATTGACGCACCATCTTACGCGTCTTTTGTAGAAGACTGGTCCTCTGTAACCCATTAATGCCTGTGTACACTCCCAAATATTAGACCGGCAAACAGTGAAGACTGATCAGACGGCACATATAATGCGGCGTCTGATCAAAGTCTACACGGTTGGCCGATAGGAATTTCAATTTAAAACAAAACAAAAACAAAAATTTCGACCAGACACCCCTCAGATACAAAATAACTAACCCAATATACATACATAAGCATGCATGGAAGAATCCATTTAATTTTACCACTCATTAATAAATGGAGAATACAGTGGAGAATCTGTTATTCTTTACCGTTTAAACGCAAACGTACGCAAACGCAAAGCACTAAAACGTAGAAAAGACACACTTTGGGACAATTCTGATAATTCTTGTTTCTAGTGGTGGCAAACAGTTTGGAGCCTGATCAGACGCCGGGTTACCCGGCGTCTGATCTGGCTCCAAACTGTTTGCACTGCAAATAATAGTTTTAGCGTAAACGCGTTTATTGGGAAAGAATAGCAGATTCTCCACTGTAGTTATCTGTAAATTTAAGTGGCTTGTACAATAATCGTATTCCTTCATTAAGGTTGAACCTGCTTTAACCCATTAAGGTCTGAAACTTTAAATGACCATAATACCGGTATGAGCGTATACTCTATATATGCGAACTGGCAAACAGCGCACAACATGACTAAAGGCTTTGCGTTTAGTTTCCTGTTTAACGGCAACGAACTAAACCAATTCTCCTGAGAAGTTATTGTTTTCCATTTAAAAGAAAATAAACACAAATAATACAATTTAATGGTTAAAGTAAAGAGATTTTAATGTATTTGAAAAGAATAACGTATTATTTACCGTATCCTCTAGTCACGTACCATCATCAACAGAGTCGTCCAATGGGGTCCTCGCCGCCACATGCGTCCATTGTGGTCACTTCTTCAAGTTCCGGGCTGTGGCACCATTCAAAACAGACGTCACAATCACCGTGGATGGTAAACAGTACATAGGTTTGTAATGCATTTTTATTCCGTAAATACAGCCTCTAGTGCCAACATAAAGAGGTAGCAAAATTGTATCTGTATAGAAGTTGTATAAATAAACCGGAACTATTTTACATGCAACATGTTCATTCTTCAAAACCAATAGAAGAGAAGTTTATTAACAAGCGCCCAAAACTCAATTAATGTGTTTAATTATTGTTTAGCATCCCTATAATTAAAAAAGAATGGATCGAGCGGGTTTCGAACCAGGGACGACGTGGTCGAAGGCGGGTATCACATTCTCTACAACAATATACGCGTTACGCGGCGTCTGATCATGATCCAAACTGTTTGCAAATGGGTATTGTACTCTGGGTAAGGAGGTGAAGGGGTTAAGAGGTTTCAACTGTGCTGCAATAAATTGACATATCCTTATAAATGGTTTGTGTTGAGTCTGAGATCATTATCAAGCGTTTGATTGGTCAGATTGGAGCATTATTCTAAAATCTATCCAATTAAAAGCCCGAGAACGATTACCTAACCAAAGACTCACTATACAAATATGTATTCTTGTCGTTATCATTCCCAATGACTTACTTATATTTCAGTTGGCAATGAATACAGCCCTAGTACAGCTCTCAACACGTGGCTCCGAGAGAACCGCATTTCAGTAGGAACCAAACACATGTGTTTCCAAGGTGGTTGTGGAACTTGTCTTGTGGAAGCCAAACTGTTCGAGCCTATTACTCAGCACAAGCTTAGCTATGCCGTGAACTCCGTAAGCATGAAAGGTTTAGTAACATAAGCAATGTTTGTTGCCCGATTCATTTCAATGAAATATATGTATTGGATATCGTCTTTGGAGAGCGGGAATGTGTTCTTTACTAAACAATTTGGATCCAGATCCAGATACGCTGTTAGAACTTTCGAGTATTACGTTTGTCTTTCTCAGTAAGTGCGTTTGTACTAAAATATTTCATTGCAAACAGTTTGGAACTAGATCAGACATGTTTGCCCCCCCAGATAAAGATAAATTGTGAGAGTTTTAAGAGATGTTCAACATGTCTTTCATTCCGTTTGCATTAATCTTAGTTTCAACGGGACAAGATAATGTTTTCACTGTATATATGTTCTAAACAGTGTTTGCTTCCCCTGTATGCGTGTGACGGTATGGAGATTCGGACAGTTGACCACATCGGTAATCTACGTGACGGCCTTCACCCAATACAGAAGCAGATAGCCAGCTACAACGGCTCCCAATGTGGCTACTGTACTCCCGGACAAGTCATGAACATGTTTGCGTAAGTTGTTAATATTATGTGACGCCTTCATTCAATACAAAAGCAGACAGCCAGCTATATAACGGATCACAATGTGGCTACTTTACTTCCGGACAAGTCATGAACATGTTTGCGTAAGTTGTTAATATTATGTGACGCCTTCATTCAATACAAAAGCAGACAGCCAGCTATAACGGATCACAATGTGGCTACTTTACTACCGGACAAGTCATGAACATGTTTGCGTAAGTTGTGATGGTCATGTTTTCTATTTGTTACTGTCTGTTACTAAATGACAAACAGCGCAGACCCTGGTTGATCATAGGGCTCTTTTAATCCGGTCTTGGTCTAAACGGTTTGCATATAAACATGTGAATTAATGATATGGCTTAATGCTTTGACATTATGTAAAGTTTGTGTTTACTTGAGCTGTCGTTATATCGGGTATTTGCTTTAACCCCTTCACTGCCTTACCCCAAGTACGATGGTTATTTGCAAACAGTTTTGATCCTGATCAGACGCCGCGTAACGCGGCGTCTGATCAGGATCCAAACTGTTTGACACTCATTTCAATATTTCTTGAATCAAATTACCTCAAAATTAAATTTAACAACAAAAAACAGACGACAATTGTTTAAAATTGATGACGTCACGGCAGTGAAGGGGTTAAACCGTTCACTGCCGTGACGTCAAACTCCGTCTAACACATTCCCAGCATAACTGCTCTCCTTTTATTTCTTAAGTTTTAGAATGCACGGCTGTTAAACATAAAAGGCATTTATAAAAAGCAGTGTTATGAGTGTCAAACATTTGGGTTCCTGATCAGAAGCCGCGTTTGAGCCGTTTTATGAATATAGAGGATAATCAATTTCCTTGGATTGATATTCAAAATATATCACGAGAATGGGTTGTTATTTGGTTAAAAACCGAGTCCGCAGGACGAGTTTTTTAACCAGATAACAACCTATTCGTGTGATATATATTTCATATCTATTCAAAAGAATTGATTATTCTATTTATTATATATTTTGATGACGTTTTTTACAGAAAAAAACACACTCAAAATTGATTATTTACGTCACAAAACTAATTATGACGTGACGTCACAAAAAGTCATATCATCAGTACATGTAGTGATGATATCAACAGTGACGATATGAAATTTATCTAACTGTGAAATCTCTATAAATCATCGATATCTATATAATAAAATTATTTATTATACATGTACAGGTTAAAAGAGATGTATGGCGACCACTTGACACGGAAGCAAGTTGAAGACTCTTTTGATGGCGTCATGTGTCGATGTACAGGTACAAGTGCAATGGAGTAGATATTATTGTTTGTCTATTTTATAAAAGCCATTGTTTTGCATTTTCGTTTTCAAAGCGGATAGTTGCTAAATACAGATAAATACATAGGAGAAAGTGTCTACACGAGTGTTCTGCTTTACATGTACTATAATTCTGTGCAAAGCCACAACTCATCTGTTTGAGAGCCGTTTACATGTATTAGTGGCCATAGTAACAGATTTTTACCATACCCTCAGATACATTGTAAACGTTTATTTAGGTTTAAAAATTACAATGGACCGTGTCTCATTGGACATGCTAATATTAAACGTTGGTGTTTGTACATACATGTACATGTATATCTAATCTGCAACAGTACAGTGGAGAATCTGTTATTCTTTCCCAATAAACGCGTTTACGCTAAAACTATTATTTGCAGTGCAAACAGTTTGGAGCCAGATCAGACGCCGGGTAACCCGGCGTCTGATCAGGCTCCGAACTGTTTGCCACCAAGATAAACAAGAATTATCAGAATTGTCCAAAAGTTGTTCTTTTCTACGTTTTAGTGTTTTGCGTTTGCGTACGTTTGCGTTTAAACGGGAAAGAATAACAGATTATCCACTGTACATACATTTTCGTACGTGTATTTTCTAGGTTACCGTCCAATTTTGGCAGCCTTTAAAGACATGGTCATACCAAGTAACACATGCAAGGGAATGGTGGGCGATATTGAGGTAAATGGTTCATGTAAATACAGAAACACCGAGATAAGTCATGTGTACATGTATTTGTCAATCTTTCATGAAATTGTTAAACTTGGATTAAATTGGAAATCGGACTTTTATACTATCAATACAAAAAATGATACATTATCCTATTATGCTATCTTAAAATGACAGAAGTGGTTAAAGATTTGAAGCTTAGCTACGTAACGCGGCGTCTGATCAGGATCCAAACTGTTTGACACTCGTTTTGAAATTTCTTCAGTCTTACTGTCTTATTTTTTAACTTTGAAACGACATTGCAGACAACAAAATTGAAGCAGACAATAATGAAACTGTGAAAGGGTAAACATCTCGAGAAAAAGTTGGCAGAGAAAGGGTTAATATGCAGTTTGCGCACTACTATAATATATGGGGCTAACCTCTTGATTGCCATTGCGTCATCAACTTTAAACAATAATTGTCTTCATTTTTATTTCTAAAATTTAAAATGTTAGCCTTTTTGATTTTGATAAATGAAATGATTGTCAAAAAGTTCGGATCCTGATCATACGTCCTGATTAGGCGACGCGTACGAAGGTAGTTCAAAAAGTGTTGATACTGGATCAATAACTTCAGTATTATAAGTGCAAAATGCATGTGTGATATATCATTTTAATGATCCATAATTTACCGACACGGTGATATCATGCACGATAAGATCGCATTACTCGATTAGCCCCAACATGAACCTAAATGACCCCTCCTCGATGACACTGGACCTTTTTGTGTATATTTCAGTTAATACTATAATTTGATACTATAATTATTATTACGGCTTTATTATTTTGAATAAGTTTATGAAATTTTCTGTCAAATACAATAAGACAATTATGCAAACACTACACAGTTTTAAATGTTATTACATGCATTACATACATGTAAAATATAAAAAATAGAGCTAATTCTAAACACGTACTGAATATATATATAAAAAAAAGATTTCCTGTTATGTATAAAAGTAGTTAGGGAAACTACAAATTCTTTTTTATTATTAAACCAGGCTATAATTAAAGCCATTGAAAAATGGTTTCATGTTTTAAAATCAAAATGTAGATATACTGATCTAGAACATTTTCATAGCGTTCGAAAAAACATGTCCAATTTCGTCATTAGCAAAATAAGAAATGTTGATTTTGAAAAAATGAGATTTTAGGCAGTTAACCCTTTCAATATAAATAATTTTTTATTAGCATTAAAATTTAGACATAAATTGATATATTTCCAAAAGAAATCTGGAAATCATACTCTTTAAGAAGTTATTACGTCCAAAAGTAATGTCTGAAAAGTGCTATGTTCAAGTGTCCTCGAGTAGGGGTCATTTAGGTTCATTTTGTGACTCATCAAGTTATGTGATCTTATCGTGCATTATACCATCGTGTAGGCGAAGAATTGGTCTTTAACATGATATATCACACATGCATTTTGCACTCATTAAATTGAATTTATTGACCCAGTATCAAAACTATTTGAACACCCCTCGTATCTGAAAGAACTTTCTACTCGGGGTAAGGTAGTGAATAGGTTAAGTAACGATGTTATGTGTTGTACTATAGGACTTTGATAAGATATGCAACAAAACTGGCCGGCGGTGCAAGGGTACCTGCTCTGACCAACAACCCGGGCTCAGTACCCGCCTAGTGTTTGGGGACACTCAGTGGTTCAGACCCACTACAGAAAAGGAAGTCACAGACGTACTGTCGGCAGCCGCCGGCAAGAAAATACGATTCCTTCAAGGAAACACTTCAACAGGTGAGTTATTCGGTAAACAGTACCATAATAAAACTCTTAACACATTAAAAGGTTAGTTAATTGGTTAGTAGTACCATAATAAAACTCTACTCTAAACACACCAACGCGTTCGTTATTCGGTTAACAGTACCATAATAAAACTCTTAACACATTAACAGGTTAGTTAATTGGTTAGTAGTACCATAATAAAACTCTACTCTAAACACACCAACGCGTTCGTTATTCGGTTAGCAGAACCATAATAAAACTCTTAACACATTAGTTGATTGGTAAGTAGTACCATAATAAAACTCTACTTTAAACACACCAACGCGTTCGTTATTCGGTTAGCAGCACCATAATAAAACTCGAAACACATAAACAGGTCAGTTAGTCGATCGATAGTTCGTACTAAAAACATCAAAACACGCATTCTGAGTTATTTGATTTGCAGTACCGGTATAAAACTCGAAAACATATTAATTAGTCAAAGATTTCATTCACATTTCCTAAACCCTTTCACTGTCAATGGCGCCAACTTTGCAAATAGTTTGGATCCTGATCAGACTCAACATAACTGCTTGACACTCGTTTTAAAATTTGGTCAGCCATGCTGACTTGAATCGAACTCTGAAATGATATTGCAAACAACACTATTTAAGCAGACATTATTATGGCGGTGAACGGGCCTAACGTAAACTTTGGCAATGAAATGGTTAGATTATTCAGAGTTGTTGCTTGTTAGATGTAAAATAATGAACGGTTTATTCATTATACATAGAATGTATGTGTAAAAATGTAATAGTGGAGAAGACGTTATTATTTTCCAAATATACGCGTTCATGCAGTTGCAACAGTTTAAGGCTAGATTAAATGCCGAATAGCCCAGCATTTGATCAGGCTCCAAGCCGTTTGCAACTCGGATATAAATTAACGTGAATTGTCAACATGTTTAAAAAAAATGGTAATGTTCGACACTTGTATTGAAATGCATCTGCATTTAGTTTCGTTTAACCCTTTCCCCTATAGAAGCGACTTTTAGCGAATATGATTTATTACTCCGCTGAAGAAAATAGTTCCACTTTTATCAGTCATGGATATATATTATAGAGAATATTTTCCATATTCTAGCACATGATAGCTTAAACAGGCTGAAAGTAAAGCAGAATGCGCCCTAAGGCGCATTCTACTTTACTTTCAACCTGCTTTAAGTAGTCACATATCTTCAATACGAGAAATAGGCTATCAGGTAATGGGTTAAACAGGGGAAGAATAACATCTCCAATGCATGAAACTGACTTCATGTTTGACGGCACTTGCTTCTCTCAATTCCATCCCTGCCTTGACAAGAGTACACTTCCGTTTGAAATACAAATGGATCCAAATCAGACGTCGAGTAAATGTCCAAACTGTATAACTCAATGTAATCCTCCGTTTGAGAAAGAAAGACGGACGACAATATTTAAGAATACTATACATCTAGTATTCTATTATGATCATGTTGATGCCGATAGGGTTAAATGCTCGCATGTGGTCTTTATTGTAACAAAACAATTAAACATTTGAAATACGATCATCAACTGAACAAGCAAAACGTTTCTGTGAAATATTTGCGATTTATTTTAATCTCAGTTGCAAACAGTTGGAGTGTTGATAAGACGCCTGGTTTCCCAGAGTATGATCTGGTTATTTGCAAAGAATAATGTCTTCGCTACTGTAACATTGTCATATAAATATTAATACAGTATTACACTTGTTACAGGTGTATTTCCTGACCAGAGACCTGACAACTTTGACGTAGTCGTAGACCTAGCCTCATTCAGAGAGATGTATGATATATCGGTACGTAAACTCATCTTACCCCGAGTCTTATCACCCATCTATTCCTACCACTCGGGAAAACATGTTTGACGGTATTAAAGACATGTAGCAGCTTAAAGCAAGATGGAAGTAAAACAGGACCTTTCGTCTTTTCGTTCATGTCGTTTTAAGCAATAATCTGCCTTAAAACACTGAAGGGTACAGTGGAGAATCTGTTATTCTTTCCCGTTTAAACGCAAACGTATGCAAACGCAAAGCACTAAAACGTAGAAAAGAACAACTTTTAGACAATTCTGATAATTCATGTTTATCTTGGTGGTAAACAGTTTGGAGCCTGATCAGACGCCGGGTTACCCGGCGTCTGATCTGGCTCCAAACTGTTTGCACTGCAAATAATAGTTTTAGCGTAAACGCGTTTATTGGGAAAGAATAACACATTCTCCACTGTAACCTCGTTCAGTTGTTGTAAAAGAGGGTACGTACTGTACAAATATTTTTACTTTCGGTTATTCCAGTTCATGGAAAGACCTGGGATTCATTGTGTATGAATATTGTTTTCAAGAAGAGGTGGAGCTTACATTTTGTACGAGTCTAAAATATTCTGAAGAAGTTGTCTGATCAAGTTCCGCATTCTTTTCTGATAGGATCTGTCTGACATAATTCTGCACTCTTTCCTGATAAAATTTCCATTTTTAAAAGCCAATACAATAGTCAGGTGATAAATGTCATGGTGGTCGGAATTTTATACACGAATGTTCAGCAAGAATAAGAATGACGGCCCATGATTTAGCAAAACAAGTGAATGAACATTGAATGTAAGGTCTAAACCGCCCGATTTTTCATTGCTTGATATTCAATTGCTATCCGTTTAGGCCTATTAGGGGACTCTTCTTGTGGGTTCACTTTAGTTCAAAAGGTAGTAAACCAAAAGGCAGTAGAGGCAGTCAATAGAGATTTCTGTGATTTATATTCGTCATTAAGCAGCCATCAGTATTTAGGTAGCTCAATATTCTACTCAATGGTCGCAAAAATACAGTGTTTATTAAATAGTATATGATTGTAACAATGCTATCAAGTTCTTCATGTATGAAATGTATTTACAGTTTGATACCGATATCATCTTTGGCGCTGGACTTTCCCTGTCGAATCTGATCAACATTTTTGAGAGGACATCCAAGGCCCCAGAAACTGCCTATCTCGGAGAGTGTGCCAAGTTACTGTCAAGGGTGGCCAACCTGCCAGTCAGAAATGTAAGCCGTTGGATGTACAGTGGAGAAAACGTTATTCTTTCCCCGTTTAAACGCAAACGAAACGTAAACGCAAAGCACTAAAACGTAGAAAAGTACAACTATTAGACAATTCTGATAACTCATGTTTATTTTGGTAGCAAACAGTTTGAAGCCTGATCAGACGCCGGGTAACCCGGCGTCTGATCTGGCTCAAATCTGTTTGCATCGGAAATAATTGTTTTAGCGTAAACGCGTTTATCTGGAAAGAATAACGTTTTCTCCCCTGTAATTTCACTGGACTGAAGTCATCTGCTTTACAATATTGTCATCTGAATATGTTTTTAAGTTTAAATTTTAGTTAAATTGGCTAAATTGTATAGTGTATATGTAAGTGCCAAACTGTCTGAAGTCTGGTCAGACGCCACGTTACGCGGCGTCTGATCAGGATCCAAACTGTTGGACACTTTTTCAATATGAAACTCTTTAAATATCAATCTTGATAAATAAAAAAAATATATAAAAACATACAGAAACTACAGGGCAATAGTAGATCCGAAAGATCGTTTTGAAATTTCTGTTTTTTTCACTAGACATCTTTAGCGTAATCGCTAATGGTTTTAAGATTGTAATTTAAATGTTTTTGGATAAAAAAAACGTGTTCAGTTTTCAGACAGTTATGAATTTCCGAAGAAAGGATTTCAGAGGTTATTGTGTATATGATTTTTAAACAAAGAATCAAATGTATCATATCATATAAATTAATTTCCTTAACTTATTTGCTGGATTCAAACCATAGTATGTCATGTCGAAGCTCATTTTGGAAGGATGCTTCTTTGGTGCAACTTTGATGGTCTTGTCACTAAACAATATATCGATATATCACATTGAACTTCTATATTACATTTATCCTATATCTACATACAGTGGAGAATCTGTTATTCTTTCCCGTTTAAACGCAAACGTACGCAAACGCAACGCACTAAAACGTAGAAAAGAACAACTTTTGGACAATTCTGATAATTCTTGTTTATCTTGGTGGCAAACAGTTTGGAGCCTGATCAGACGCCGGGTTACCCGGCGTCTGATCTGGCTCCAAACTGTTTGCACTGCAAATAATAGTTTTAGCGTAAACGCGTTTATTGGGAAAGAATAACGTTTTCTCCACTGTACATATATACACATGTTTGCCGATTGCCATATGTCAAATACATGTTACTGTCATCTACATTTCTACAGAGAGCCACATGGGCTGGAAATATTTGTATGAAGCATGCGCACAATGACTTTCCATCAGATGTATTTGTAATGTTGCAAGTGCTAAATGCCCGGATCTGGATTGGTAAGCTCATCTTTCGAACTCTTTTTACCGGCATAGGCGCTTTATAGGTAATTTCGTAAACAGTTTGGACCCTGGTCAAACGCCGTCTAAGACGTCGTTATTAGTCTTTTTTCGAGTTTAACCATTTCACTCTCAATGGCGCCTGAAAACAGTTTGAACCCTTATCAGACGCCGCGTAACGCGGCGTCTGATCAGGATCCAAACTATTTGACACTCTTATCGATATCTTTAAAGTCATAAAACTTTGAATCTAACTTTGAAACGATCTTGCAACCAACAAAACTGAAGCAGACGACAATGAAACCGTGAAGGGGTAACAATCTCACGAATGATTTGGCAGTGAAAGTGTTAATACATAAACATAAATACAAGGTTTGTCTGCATCACTTTAGTTAAACTTCTCCTGCATTGATTTTTCTCAATTTCTCTGTAGACATACGTTGCATAATAGGTATCGAAGAAGTACATATGTTTGTTGTTTTTACAGTTTTCCGTTTTTGAAGAGTTCGGTTTCTGAAACTTCACTTTTTAATGTGAAAATAATTCATGAAGATGACAAGATCATGTGTTATAGCTCAGTAATCTTCACTGCCTTTCACTGACATTTGCAAACAGTTTGGATCCTTATCAGATACCGCATAATGCGACGTTTGATCAGTGACCAAACTGTTTATAATTACTATCAATGGTTCCTAAGTCACAACGCCTAAATTACAACTTTTAAAAATAAAAGCAGACACCAATATAAGCAGACGATAATATGGCAATGACTGTGTTGGACGGGTGTTTCCGTCATATTAGCAGGAAGGGTTAACTCATTATCCCCTGAAACATCCAATGGACAACTCCATTTTCAAATAAAGGCTGGTCAATTTTAGAATATTTAGTTGGGTTTTTTTTATAATATATTTCAAAATGACAAACAGTGAAGTCCCTGATTAGAGGGCTCCTGCAGGAGCCCTCTAATCAGGAACTTCACTGCTTGCATTGGACAAGTGTACTCTTCACTGGTACACTTTTGGTAGAGGACGCATATATTCGTCACTAGGGCTCAATGAGTTAAACCATTTTCTTCCGACATATTATAGTCGTCTGATTAAAACTTGTCTATCGTCAACTTTTGTCTGTAAGCATCTAAACTTGATATAAGTTAAAACATCTTGGATCTTGTCCACACATCAAGTTACTCCACAGGTAAATAAAAAAAGCCAGTGTTGTAACATGTAGTTAAGCAATAAATGGTTTAGAAATTCTTTTCTCTTTCTTTCCAGGCTTTCTGGGTGATTCTGTTCCGATCACAAACTTTCTTCAGACGGATATCAATGGTAAACTGGTCTTTGCTTACGATTTTACGACGCTAGACGCGGATGAATACATAAAGTTCTACAAGGTCACCCAGAGAGCACAGGTATGGAGATATTGCATCATTTAAGACTATAATCTAAACCCATTAACTGCCTTACCTCGATAACAATAATTATTTGCAAACAGGCGTTTGAGCAGGATCCAAACTATTTGACACTCACTTCAATATTTCTTGAATCAAAATATCTGAGATGCAAAGCAGGCATCACAGAGGGTTGACGAAGGTATGTTTTTGGTATATTTTGTACTTGTATACAGTATAATGTCATACTTCGCGTAAATTTATTTATTGCGTATGGTCAATGGCACGCATATATGTTGCCGATTGCCAATAAAATTGAGCTCAGTTTAGTCTTGAGTTTACCATGTGCCTGTCGATTATGATCTGACTAGTAATAGCAAATAGTTTAGACCCAGATCAAATGCATTATTGCTGTGTTTCTGATCATTGATCTACAATAATTTCCATGAGAATGAATTTCCTGACCTACATGTACAGTTGTGTAGGTGACATTTCTCTCATTTTATCAACTAGCATCAACCTTAAAAAATACCATCACCAAAATCCCTGAAACTAGAATATGTTTTAACCCAATTCCTGACTTTTTATTTTGAAATTGTCGTTTAAAACATTTGTCGAATTAAGTTTATTGCATCTTTATTGGAGAAAATTAATGCTGCTGGTCAAACAGTTTGTGTCCGGATCAGACGACGAGTAGCTCGGCTTCAAATCTTTATTTCTAACTATTTGTAAATAACCATAAAGTTGCGAAAGTTGTGGAAAGTTTTACTTTTTAATTTGCAACATGCATAGGAACATGCAGGTTTAGAAATTATGAAATATAGAAAGATACGAACATTGTAAAATTATTTGATATAATCATCATTCTAATGAGAGTACTGTGTGTACATGTACATATACTATGGAAACTGCAGACAATAGTATTTGTTATTGTATGTTTATCAATTGCGTAGAATTTTATGACTTTCTGTTCTTTGTTTCCCCCCTAGAATTCCCACTGCTACGTGACGGGAGGTTTCAGAGCGAAAGTTGACAAGACTAACGGGCTACTAATGAAAGCTCCAATTGTGTTAGCATACGGCGGACTGTCAGCAAACTTTGTATGTACATGTATTAACCTTGATTTTCCCAAACATTTCCATTATATCTTTTAACATAATAAATATATAAAATGCCATATTTTTTCACGAGTATTTTTGTGTCACCTGTTGTAGGCAGAGGTGACTCTTAGAGATCACTTTTCCAGCCGCTGTCCTTCCGCACATCCAGGAGGCACATTATGGTGTCCTAACCTGGCAGATTTGGGTCATTAACCTGGCCAGTTAGTGATTGTGGGGTTGAAAGAGATTATTGTGGGGTTAAAAATGGCGCATGTGGGGTTAGTTTTAGGATTAGGGTTTATATAGCATCTAACCCCACAAAACCCTCTCCTAAGAACGTCCGTGCTGTCCGTCCGTCTGCCTGTCCGTCACGCTTTTTGCGTCACGCTTCATAATTCCTATTCTACTGAATCGTTTAAGATGAAACTTCATTTATGGAAAGAGCTTGTCAAGTGAAAGTGTAATGCACAAGTGTCATAACTCTTGCATCCATATTGTGAGAGTTATTCTCCTTTTCAGTGTTTTCTTTTCACGATGATTTCTTCTGTTAAACTGAAGATTTTGAAATGAAATTTCTTTCATGGAAAGAGAGTGTTCTACTGATGCTTGCTGGCAGGTGGCACATGTGTTCCGAGGAGCAACCGTCTATTTTTCTTTAATGACTCAAATTATTCAACCCTATTATATCAGTTTCTTATCATATTTTGAATTGCCATATAGTATTGTCTTTCATCTGGTAGAATATAAGAAACGGTTAAATACTAGAAAAGTGTTTTTAAAAAAGTATTCCGTATTTTTCATAAAATTAAGAAAGGGAAAAAATTATCCATGAAAACCATGTTGTTGATATTCAGATAGATCTATTTCTTTGCTTTTAAATTCGGTGCCTGGTTTGTCTGAATTTAGTCCCTGTATGTGAAGATATTTCCAAAGATATGATATAGATATCAAATTTCTGTTTAACTTTTTTACCGTGATTGATATATTTTTCCAAATGGCCGTAGTGCAAAACCATGTATACCAACATTACGTTATTTTTTATTTATCAAATGAAATATGGAAAAAATGAGATACGTTGAAATTTTCGCTTATGGGTTTTAATACATCTTTAACACTCTTGTTATATTAAACGATTCAATATACGAATAAATTTGTTTTGATTTATTTCAACAGAATAGAGCTACAAAAACAGAGGCCTACCTCAACGGTAAAAATCTGACGGACCCGAGTGTCCTACAAAGTAAGTAGTTTGCGTATGTACAGGGGAGAAAACGTTATTCTTTCCCGTTTTAACGCAAGCTCATTGCAAAAAATGAAGAACATTACAATTTAGACTGCTGATTTGACCCTGGATGGCAAACAGTTTGGAGCATGATCAGACGACGGGTCACCCGGCGTCTGATCTGGCTCCAAACTGTTTGCATTGGAAATAATAGATTTAGCGTAAACGCGTTTACTGGGAAAGAATAACGATTTCCCCACTTTATGTCAGTGTATGTCTGAATCAGCATCTTCAATGATTGGTAAATAAAATGTACAGTACATATTGAATAAAAGGGTTACATTGTATATTGAGGTAATGTAAGACGCATAACAACTAAATATTGAACACAGTTGATGCAGAGCTGTCATTAAACGTATCTATTACCTTTACATGACCATCCAACAAAAGGTTTATGGTACAGTTGTTGACTGGTACAGTGTTCTTTTCCATTATGTATGTAGTAGCCAACCAAGTGTTTATTACATCGTTGTAGCCGCCTTGTCAACGTTGAAGTCAGAACTACAGGTAGATTCCTCTCCAGTTCTTTCCAGCGCCGCCTACCGACAAAATCTAGCATTGTCCTTGTTCTATAAAGTAAGTACACAGAAGAGTCGCTTGGAGATTTCTGCTTTGCTTCTGTCATTGATTGATTGATTGATTCAATCAGCTTTTACATGTCGTATAGTTTGTCAACTGAAACATTCTGTTATTTTACTTGTATCTCTCCCTGACTAAACTATATAACAACTTTGGAATGTAATAGTTTAAAATCTAGCTAAATTTAACTAACTGATAATACATGTACACAAAACAATTTGTTTTTGAATTTATAAGCTTTAACCTAATAAACTATTTGTTCCTCGTGTATTCATGTAAACTCATGAACTGATAGAAATAAAGGATTTTGTATTGTAATATGATTTTATATTTAGGTTTCGCCATATGCGCGAAACCTTTTAATATGATTCAGGCAGTATACCCCTACTGTCGACGCTCCCCCACATGGAATTTCCTTAATAAGAGCATAATATTCTTGCAAGTTATTTTCTCACTGGTTAATTCCCTTATTATACAGTATAGTAAAACAACCCCAACAGATGCACTAGATCATGGCGGGTTACCTCTCGGGTTACCTCTCCAATAGCTGGTACAACACTTGCCTTAACCCTTCGCCTGCTGATCGCTACTTTATTGAGTTTTGCTAACAGTGTGGATACAGATCAGATCGCGACTTTACAGATATTTGCAAACAGTTTGGATCCAGCTCAGACGTCGCATTTGGCCTTGTTATAAAAGCTATCAAACCTTCAGCACTGTGAGTACATGTACTTTGAATATTATTTGGTATCTATTATGTTTGTATTTGTTTCATTTTTATCATTCAATTCAATGAATTATTTAAGCCTTATGCAATTTACATGTTCGAAGAGTCATTGGTTTTAATAATTAATTTGTTGTTATTCTTAACATTTCTCATACTACGCACGACTTGGCTTACATTTGCGTAATGCGGTGTCTGATCTGAATCCAAACTGCTTGTCACTCGTATTTAACTATTTCCTGTTTCGAAAACATGAAACCTAATTTTTAGAGTTTTAGAAGTCGATATAATTGAAACAAACAACTCTTCAGTACGATGAGAGTTATAAGTATAGAAAGAAGAATTAGCATTAGTTGTAGTAGTTGTAGTAATAGTTGTAGCTGACGTGGTATTTATAGTCGTAGTTGTAGTAAACGTAGTAGAAACAAAGTAAACCATTTTATCTATCTTTAGTTTGTGTTACATCTGGCTGGGGACACGGCCTGGCTTGCGTACAGATCTGGGGCCAAAGAGCTGTTGGTTGAGCGTCCAATCTCCTCAGGTGTCCAGTCCTATGACACTGTCAAGGTGGAATATCCTGTCACCGAACCACTGCAGAAAATTGAAGCAGCTGCCCAGGTATGTCACTTCTTATTGATAGATGTTTCCTTTTTTGCAAGGAAATAAATATGGCCGCAGTAAAGCAGAACTAACAATCAAAGTCCTGATTGGTCTTAAGGACATCTTGCATTGAAAGGTCTTCTTATAGTAAATTTGAATCAGTCAGTTGTTTTTTGCATGCTTAACCCTTTCACTCTCTATCGTTTGCAAACAGTTTGGATCCTGAGCAGACGCCGCGTGACGCGGCGTCTGATCAGGACCCAAACTGTTTGACACACGTGTCGAAATTCCTGAAGTCATACTTCCTTAATTTTTAACTGAGAAACGATATTGAAAACGACACACTCGAAGCAAACGACAATGAAACGGTGAAGGGGTAAAAATCTCCCGAATAATTTGATCATGAAAGGGATAATAAGCTATCAGGCTTAACTGAATGCAGACAGATTGGCCATCTGTGTACACACCGTATACAGTGGCCATTTACTATGATGTAAAGGGTTGTAATCTTATCCAAGAAAAGAGAGCCAATGTTTCATATAATGATCAACATAAACCTGGACAGATTTAAACACCTATTTGATATCAAAACATATTAACATAGAATTATCATGCAAAACAATATCATTCGGAATTATAAAAAATGGACCATATTTCGACAAAATCAACTTTATAATTATATATGCAAAATATTTTATCTACAGATGCAAACCTTTTAAAACGAAACCAAATATAATACAATTCAAACAAAATCTTCAAAATGCTATTAGTATTGAAAATTGTATTGCTCTAAACCAAGACAAATTAGAACAATATTAATTTAAATGGAGACATTTTGACTAGCAAATAGAGGCATATGAAATGATTAAACTAAACATTACTTTTTTCTATATGTATTACTGACAAGAAACCCAATTTCTTTTCTGTTCTTTCCATTTACTCACCTATATTATTAAGGTTTTCTATTCTTTTTATAATCACAACCATTAATTATCTCATCTCTATCCACCACAAATCATGACCGTCAGAATATGTCGATTCTTTTAATTGACAATTTCTGCAAATACAATTTTCATGTTTAGTGTTGGTTATTCGGTTATTATTATCATCATAAAATGACACTGATTCATGTAGATGCCATGTATTGACGATATATTGTATGCACTGCATCACTGATGTACAACATGATTATTGTATTTGTTAAGCATTGTACATTTGACGAAAATATAATTTATTGAAGAAAAAACACAAACATAAACATGGATCTTCGTTTGAATGCCTTATCATTTTGTTGTACATGAACACTTCCCTCTATGTTATACAGTGGAGAATCTGTTATTCTTTCCCGTTTAAACGCAAACGTACGCAAACGCAAAACACTAAAACGTAGAAAAGAACAACTTTTGGACAATTCTGATAATTCTTGTTTATCTTGGTGGCAAACAGTTTGGAGCCTGATCAGACGCCGGTTTACCCGGCGTCTGATCTGGCTCCAAACGGTTTGCACTGGAAATAATAGTTTTAGCGTAAACGCGTTTAGTGGGAAAGAATAACAGATTCTCCACTGTAAGCACATCCATTTAGTGCAATAATCTCACTTCAGGGCATGAGTCGATTAATCTATCTTCATTTCACATTAGTTACACTTAACAGGCGATTCGTACAATGGAGAATGCATTCACTTTTGGTTAACAACATCAATGCGTCATCTATTTAGTGACTGTATTAGTTATTTTTCTTAATACATTTTTTGCCTTCCAATATGATTCATTGAACGGGTCCCATGAATATTAAGACAATATAATGTTTTATTTGGACCATTTAACCAATATGATTTCGCTTACACTATTTTGTTTTCGGTCGGGAAACATCCTTATGTGCACGTTTTAAGAGTGCATGTCAATAAATTTTGTATTTTGGCATAAACAAGCAATAATTTCGTATTCGAACAATGTATGTGTCTTCGAGGACATTTTTTTTGTTGGGAAAATGGTATTCTGTTTACAATCATAGCAACCATATTTTATGAATCGTTTTTGTTGTACAGGCAACAGGTGAGGCGGAGTATGCTGATGACGTCATTACTTACCCTGGCCAGTTGGAGGCTGCCTTTGTGTTGAGCACTGTGGGTAATGCCAAGCTGGGAACCATTGATCCTACAGAGGCACTGGTAAGTATATACATGTAACTCAAAGTATAAATTATATTAATATCCTGTTTACAGATAAAAACGGGAAGCATTCTAGATAGACTGTAGATCAATTTTCAAAACTTTATTTAATCAATGTTTTACAGTTTGGAAGATATAAAATATAAGTATTCGTTCCCCTTCTAATCTTGTCTAATCAGACACTGAGTAATCTTGTTCCTGATTAGGATCCAAACTTTTTACCGCTCAAGTTTGAATACTTTAAATCATTTTCTCCATTTTACTGTTTAGTGTGTGAGGTTGGACGAGTGATGATCCAAAACGTATACAGTCTGTTTACAGTGGAGAATCTCTTATTCTTTCCCAATAAACGCGTTTACGCTAAAACTATTATTTGCAGTGCAAACAGTTTGGAGCCAGATCAGACGCCGGGTAACCCGGCGTCTGATCAGGCTCCAAACTGTTTGCAACCAAGATAAACATGAATTATCATAATTGTCAAAAAGTTGTCATTTTCTACGTTTTAGTGTTTTGCGTTTGCGTACGTTTGCGTTTAAACGGGAAAGAATAACAGATTCTCCACTGTAACCCTTCATCGCCATTACTATATAATTTGTCCTTTAATTGCCTAAACTATTATTTTAAAGAAAGATGGAGGACAATTTGATTGAAGAATTATTGAACCGATTGTCAAATAGTTTGGAATCCCTATCTGACGCCGCGTTATGCGGCGTCTGATCAGGATTCAAACTGTTTGAAAAGTATACTTGAGCTGTGAAATGGTAAAACGGGAAGAGGCTTAATCTCCACTGGGTATAGTTTTGTTTGATTTTGCAGAAAATACCTGGTGTTGTCAAGGTGATCACAGCGATGGATATCAAGGGAAAGAATGACATATCATCCCCAGGTCTAACGCCCGAGGAGGTACGATATACAGTAAAACCTCTCTATTACGACTACAGGTACTTGACACATAGATCTAGATCTATTACCAAAAACAAATTATTTTTTTACTAGACTATACAACGAAATCCAACAGGTAGTATTAACTATAAGAGTTAAACTGATGCTAAAATAGACTGGATCGCCGATATTCTCTTGTGGTATCCTCGGGAAATTATTAATTTATCAATATCTACTTTTTATTTCATCAAATTATGTCAAATAATGCCACAGTACGTGCATTTATAACGAAAATGTGCATCAAAAAGTTCTAGATCTATGTGTCAAGTACCTGTAATTACGACAACTAAAACGAACGCTTAATTGATTGTATAACAGACAACAGGTGACAGCTTAACTATAACCCTTTCATGATCAAATTATTCGGGAGATTTTTACCACTTTGCCGCTTTATTGTCGTCTGCTTCATAAGTGTTGTCTGCAAGAACGTTTCAGAGTTAGATCTAAGGTTGAATGATTAAATAAATATCGATAAGAGTGTCAAACAATTTGGGTCCTAATCAGACGCTGCGTTACGCGGCGTCTGATCAGGACCCAACTTGTTTGCATTTTTTTCTACGCACTTTATTTAAAGCGTCAGTGAAAGGGTTAAAGCAAGGTTACAGTAAAACAGAAAGCTCCTAAAGGAGCTTTCTGTTTGACTGTCACATTGTTTTAAGCAATCACCTGTCGTATACACTTATTAATTAACACAACTTCGTGGTCGTGATGGAGAGTTTTTACTGTATACAGAAAAGAACGACATATCCCCAAGCCTAAAGCCCGAGGATGTACGGTTAATTACAGTAAAACCTCTCTATTACAACCACTATAACGAAGGTTAATTGATCGTGTAAAAGACCGATGACAGCTTAAAGCAAGGTGACAATAAAACAGAAATCTCCTAAAGGAGCGTTCTGTTACACTGTCATATGCTTGAAGCAATCACTTGTCGAAAACATATTAATCAACACAAATTGGTGATCTTTCTGGTTACAGAACAGAACAGATTTTTTACTCACAACTTGTATACGTCATTGTATACATGTACCATATGAAATAACAAATAAATCAAATGATGTGTTTTATAAGAAACATACACATTTTTTTCATTAGAATATATAGTATCTTGTAAATATTATCAAAGCAAATACGGATAACGACAGCTTACTTGAACACATACTTTGGAAAATTAAAAAAGCAATAGCTTTTTGCTGATTTGTAATACACACTTTTACTATATAGTAATGTTCTTCGATATATTTTTCTTAATTCTTTGTGTTTTGAACAAATTCGAACAAATTGATACTCATCTTTGATAGCCTATAGAACGGTTCAATACTGACTGTCGTAGGCCTAGAGTGGAGAATGCGTTAATATTTCCCAATAAACGCGTTTAAGTTCAAACCGGTTTTGAGCCAGATCAGACTCAGAGCTGTTTGCAAAGCGGATAAAAATAAATCAATATTTTTTTCAATAATCTGTAATATTCTCCTTTGTACTACGTTGTTAGCGTTTCATTTCGATTATCCCTTTCCCTGCCTAGTTTTATCGTCTGCTTTAACCCTATTAAGCCAAAATATCATCTACATTGGTAGTGTCGTCTGCAGTATTTTTAAAGTCAGCTTTGGGGCTGTGTTTTACTTAAGAAATGTCGATACGAGTGTCAAAAAGTTTGGATCCTGATCAGACGCCGCATTACGCGATGTCTGATCAGGATCCAAACTGTTTGCAAAGTCGTCTATCGGCGCCGTTGGCAGCGAACGAGTAAGTTAACTAACGTGTTTTCTAATTCATTATTATCCTGTCTTAACCCTACTACTGGCGAAATATCATCTGCTTTGAAATTATCGTCTGAAAAATTGGTAAATTATTCAGATAATTATTAAACTGAAAAGTGTCAAACTGTCCTTATCTGAATCAAAACTGTTTGCAAATACTAGTCCAGATCGGCAGGATAAGGGTTTAATGTATCCTCTGTCTCATCATTGTCACACTGCAAAAAACTCAAATTTTACGTCACTCTTCGCCGCCATAGATGACGAATAACGGAAATTCTCCATTGTATAGTCATTTGCTACACCTGTTGAATTAACTCCGAGAAGGGAGGTAACCGATCCATGCAGAGTTATGTTATTCATACGAGTTGTCTTTCTTTCTGGCAGCCTACATACCGACTGTGTAAGACTAAAAATAGACCAGACCGCATTGTAGTTATAAATAAATAATTAAACGTCGATTTAGTATCTGTGGCTCGTTGGTCTAGGGGTATGATTCTCGCTTTGGGTGCGAGAGGTCCCGGGTTCAAATCCCGGACGAGCCCAATAATTTTTATTTTTGTTTTAATTAATTGACCATCTGCCCGTATATCGCGTACGAATAAAGATGGTTTACAACTGTCTAAGCTAGCTACTAAATCTAAAGCAATTCAAAGAGGCTTGGAAGTGATATTGTTTGTTATAATAATTATGAACATGTAGATCTATCAACTATTTACTCATATGAATAACTTCTGCGACTAGAGCAGTGTAACATCACATGTTCGAAAGCCTTTAACCTTTGACCTTGGCTTCTGTGGCATTGAATAGCGTTAAGGCCA
This sequence comes from Gari tellinella, assembly GCA_922989275.2. Classification (NCBI taxonomy): domain Eukaryota; kingdom Metazoa; phylum Mollusca; class Bivalvia; order Cardiida; family Psammobiidae; genus Gari; species Gari tellinella. Next base: position 41,082,895 of record OV277867.1, read on the forward strand.
GTAATGGATATAGGTCTACAGTTTTCCCTCCCTTAACGGCACTCCGAACGGCATTTCCTTCCGTAAAATAGTTTGCGCTGCTGTTCCCCAAACAATAACTTTCACTGCTGCAAAACCGTCTGCTTTATTTTGCTTAAAATTGTCGCCTGCAGTTTTTTCTCAAACAAATATATTGGCCATTTAAGGAAACACATTTTAAGAAAAATATAAAAATGTAGAACGGTTGCTTCAGGCAGTAGGCCAAAAGTGTAATATCATTGCAAAATGTTAATCTAAATGTCAACCAAAATATAAGACAATTGTTAAACAGGTAAAATTAAAGCAGGCGAAAATATCAATACAGTCAAACCTCTATTACGACCACAAAAGTGTGTTTATTTTTAGGTTTTTACGACCGGTGGCTGCTTAAAACAAGATGACAGTTAAACTGTGTTTCTGCAACCTTGCCTTTAAGCTGTCATCTGTCTATTAAACAATCAATTAGCTTTCATTAGTGGTCGTAATAGAGAGGTTTAAAATACTGTATTGTTTTCTTGACTTATACCATACCAAAATATTGCTCTTTAAAATGATATATCACACATGCGTTCCCTCTCTACAACGACCCTCCCAACAATGACTCCCTCCTTACAACGACCCTTGTCGCAGCTCCCTACACAGGACAAGTATGTCTAACCTAGTCACAACTACAGTGTAATCTGTTTAAAATTGTCGTCTGCTGTTTTTCTCAACGTTACATTATGGATATTTGACAGAAAAAAAATGACGAGTGACGCGGCGTCTGATCTGGATTCAAGCTGTTGCAAATGTGAGGCAATTTCCCTCCCCATATATAACGACTCCCTCCGAACAACGCACATAATCTTAGTCTCCAATTGGGTGTCGTTTTAGAGAGAGGGCACTGTATTATATTGAAATTATTGATCCAGTATCAAAAATATTTGAACACCCCTCATACCATACCAAAATATTGTTTGCAGGTTCTAGCCAGCACTGACATTACATACTGTGGCCAAGCTGTGGCCATTGTTCTTGCAGGTAAGAACTCAATACGGTAAAAACCCTCTATAAAAAACCCCAAAACTCCACCAATTTATGGTACAATAAATCCCATCTATAACGACCACTAAATGCGGTTAATTGTTTGGTGTTTGAAATACAGTTGAACTTCGATATCTCGAGAGCTCGGTTAGGTCAAACATACCCGTATTATAAAGTTAAAACGTGGCTCAGCCACGTTTAAACTTTGAAATACGGGTATGTTTGACTTAACCGAGCATGAATGTAATGTAATTCATGTGTCGACAATCTGATAGTTTGAATTAAGCGAGTTCGAGATATCACAGTTCGACTGTAGATGGATTCTTAAAACAAGACGAAAGTAAACCTCCTATCAGAGCTTTCTGTTTTACTTTGATCATGTGTTATGCTGTCCCCAGATGATTAAGATACCACCAAACTGTGAATCACTTGTATTCAAATTTTTATTTGTTTCACAAGCATGAAAATTTATTTATAATTTTAAGCAGACGATATATTTAATGCAGACGACGATTAAGTCTGATAAGAGTTATTAAAGATACACGTACATTTGTATACACGTCTGGTAATACATTATAATTATTCTCCGCTTTAACAAAAGTAAATGCAAACACGCATAAATGCTACAGTGGAGAAAACGTTATTCTTTCCCAATAAACGCGTTTACGCTCAAACTTTCATTTCCAATGCAAACAGTTTGGAGCCTGATCAGACACCGCGTTTCCCGGCGTCTGGTCAGGCCCCAAACTGTTTGCCACCAAGATAAACATGTATTATCACAATTGTCAAAAAGTTGTACTTTTCTACGTTTCAGTGTTTTGCGTTTGCGTAAGAATAACGTTTTCTCCACTGTATACTATTTAAAGAAAGTAGCTTAAAAAATCTTCTATTGTTTTTCGTGTTTCTAGAATCCTACGGAACGGCTCTGGGTGCAGCCGCTGCCGTCAAGGTTACCTACACCGACATTAAGCCGCCATTGTTGAACCTTGAAGATGCCATCAAACAACAGTCATTCTTCCCAAAAGTGTGTGATGCTAAAATTGTCGGAAATCCTGACCGTGAGTGTATCGTTGGTTATACAGTATTATTATATACTCAATAAGTCGAACATGATTAAGTCGATTTATTCTGATTTCTTCAATTAAATTTTGATAATTCGAGCACGCCTAAGTTGACATGGGTATGTTTGACTTTTAAAGCCAAGTCAATTTATTGAATGTAAACAAGCTGAAAAGGTAGGTAAGATCGACATAAGTGCGTTCGCTACAGTGTCTTAACCCATTACCCCATAAATACGCCTTTTTACGCCTTTACTTTATTTCTCCAACAAGGAAAATAGTCCCAACTTATACAGTTATGAATATGTATAATAAGAACTATTTTCTATATTCTTACAGATGGAAGCGTAAAGAAGGCTGAAAGAAAAGCAGAATATGCCTTAAGGCACAGTCTGCTTTACTACCAACCTGCTTTAAGTGGTCACCAATTTTCAAAACTAGAACCAGGCTATGGGGTAATGGATTAACTGAATTTATAACCCGAAGTCGTTTAATTAACAGATCCGTGAAATATATCAAATAAAACGCTTTCAATATGTCTTTCCGATTTGAGCGGAATGTGTTTTAACGTAATAGAGAAATTTCGACTTAACCCATTTGTGCCCACGATCCCACATATGGTACATAGGCAACCAGTGAAGACTCTGATCAGACGCCGTATTATGCGGCGTCTGATCAGAGTCTACACTGTTTGCTGATAGGAATTTCAATATAAAAGAAAATGAAAATTTTGACCAGGCATCCCTTTGATAAAAAATGGACTAATCCAATAAATAAACATGGAATAATCCACTGGGTATAAACGGGTTAAGCGAGCTAGAGTTATCGAGATTCTTCTTTTCTTCACAATAACTTACAAATATTTGTTCTTTATAAGAAAGTTCATGATTGCACATGCATGAAATGTGAGAACAATGTATTTTCTAACACTCAAAACTGCACTCAGCAACCATCTGGTTGTATGCATCATTTCTCATGATTCTAAATCAGGTCAAGAAAGACTATAAATGCTTTTGAGAAAATTGAATGTAGCACCTCTCTATGCCGACCAATACATATGTTAAATATTCTAGGTGTTCACGACAGGTGACTGCCTAAAGCAAGGTGACAGTAAAACAGAAAGCTCCTTTAGGAGCTTTCTGATTTACTGTCACCTTGCTTTAAGCTATCGCCCGTCTTTTATACAATATATTAGCCTTCGTTTTAGTGGCCGTATTAGAGGGGTTTTACTGTAAATGCTTAACTACTAGGGCAATGGTTAACAAATACAGAATCACATCAGTCTGCCATGAGAAAACCTGAGTTATTGCACTGCAAACAGTGTAGATCAAGGCCAGGCGCCGCGTCAAAGACGCGTCGGCTGGTCTTGATCTACACTGTTTGACACCCAAATACATTTAAATTATTTTATCTAGCTGTATGATTTACAGTATTTGGCCGTGTAGACCAAACTCAGATACAGAGTCTGGGGTGGCAATGGTGCTTGATCAGTATTATGTTGCAATGCAATAAGGCAGTTTTGTCAAGGCACGGCTCATTATTATTTATTTTGGCTGACAATAAGTAGTCACTTGTCCTAAAAGATGTCCATGTAAAGCCACAGTCTCCAAAAGGGAATCAAGGCAGATGGCATATTTAGGCAAGACATTTCCGTTCCACTTTCATCCCACTATATTAAGCAGCCACCTACCTTTAACACAAACAACAAGAGTTCGTTTATGCGGGTCATTGTAGAAGATATTACGCTTTCTCTATATGCATACATGTGCTATAACAGTGTTGATTTTGATCTGGTTTCAGAAGTGATAGCGCAATCACCAAGAAAGCTGACCGGAACAATATCTATGGGGGAACAATATCACTTCCACATGGAAACCCAGGTACTATTTATACCTTCTACACGCCTTGTACTTATCGTCTACAAACAATATCGTCTGTATCATGTCTCAACCCATTTACGCCCAGTGGATGCTTCCATGTTTATATATTGGATTAGTCCATTTATTATCAAAGGGATGCCTGGTCAAAATTTGCATTTTCATTTTGTTTTATATTGGAATTCCTATCAGCAAACAGTGTAGACTCTGATCAGACGCCGCATCATGCGGCGTCTGATCAGAGTCTACACTGTTTGCCTATGTCACATAGTTGATTTCTTTCTTTTTATTTCATCGGAGTGTCACACAAATTGGGTCCAGATTAGACGCCTAGTTGATGACATCTGTTCTTGACCCATTTAAAAGCTTTTTGCAAAGCTCCAGAAAAAATGGATTTCCACATTTAAACGGTTAATAATTTATTTTCCAGAGCATACAACACAATAAAATACAACATCTTTATTTCCTCCTTCATAGGAGATTTGCATTGGTTATAGTCAATGTGCAGTATTAACAATAAAACATAGTAACATAAGGTAGAACAAGATAATTTTATACTATTAAACATATATGTAGATCAAGATCTATGTACAGTAAAATTTACAATTACGACCACCAAACAGAGAGCTAATATGTTTATGTTTATGTTTTCAGATCAGCCTATGTATTCCTACAGAAAGCGGACTAGATGTGGTCTCATCCACACAGTGGATTGACTGGACTCAGAACGCCATCTCTAACGTGACAGGGCTTAGTAAAAACAGGTGCGAGTACAGTTGAGAAGACGCTATTCTTTCACCCAAAACGCCTTAAGGCTTATATTGGTATTTCAATTGCAAACAGTTTGAAGCCAGATCAGACGCCGGGTAACCCGGCGTCTGATCTAGCTCCAAACGGTTTGCCACTTTGTTTAAAATGACGAGTCAGAATTGTCAAAAGGTTGGGGTTTTTTTTCTAAATTTTATTGCAATGCGTTTCCGTTTCGTTAGCGTTAAAACGGAAAAGAAAAACGTCTTCTCCATTGCAACAAAGAGTGACATACATTGTCAAATAAGAGGTAGACTCTTATTTACAAACGAATGTAACAACGGACCGTGTGACGGTGATCTAGTGGTAACGCAAGTCTAGGGGGCGTGAGTTCGATCCTACGTCAGACAATTTCCTATGGATGACACTTAAAACCGATGGCCTAAGTATCTATATCTGTGCTATACCAGGATTATTTGCCACTTGGTAATTAATGTGACTAAAGTAATAGCGTTATGGGTATCAAACATAAGGAGAGAGACAGGGACATAGAGAGAGTGAGAGACAGACATACATACATAAAGAAAGAGATACAGATACAGATAGAGAGCCAGACAGACAGACGTAGACAGACGAACAGACAGACATACAGGCATATAAACATACTGACAGATAGACAGACATACAGACTGCCGACAGACAGCGATAGCAAAAGAGACAGGAGACGGTGACTGACATAGGCAGTTTAGACATTTTAAGATGGCGATATAATAATAGTTAGTGGTTAAATATTGATGTCATATACACGTATTTTAATATCATTGCAGCATCAACATGAAGGTGAAGCGTCTTGGAGGAGCATATGGTGCGAAGATCACACGGAATAACTTCGTAGCCGCAGCCTGTGGCCTAGCAGCCACTATTGCTAACAGGTGGGACATTTTTTTGTTTACCACTTTATCGTCTGCTTTAACTCTCTTACCGCAAAATTATTGTCTGCATTGATAGTGTCGTGTGCAATTTTTTAAAGCCAGATTTAGGGCTCTTTTGACTGAAGAAATATCGATACGAGTGTCAAACAGTATAGATCCTTATAAGACGCCGCGTTACGCGGCGTCTTATAAGGATCCATACTGTTTGCAAATTCGCCGTTGGCACCATTGGCAGTAATAGAGTTAATGAAATTCTTTCCCAATAAATGAGTTTATGCTAATATCAATTGTTCATGGCAAATAGTTCGGACCGACTAGCCCGGGGTCTGATCATCCTCATAACAAGGACGCCATCTGCTTTAAAAAAAGAACCGCCAGTTTTTATTTCAAACATTGAAATTTTAGGTTACTTGACTAAAGTAATAGTGTACATGTATTGAGTATCAAACAGTTTTGATCCTGATCAGATGTCGCGTAATGCGACGTCTGATTAGAAACCGAACGGTTTGCAAATAATCAATTACTCGGAGCAAGGCAGTGAAGGAGTTAATGTCAATGTATTGATTTCTTGCAGACCTGTGAAATTCCGCCTGACGCTTCAAGACAACATGAAGATGATCGGGAAAAGATACCCGTATGTAGCTAACTACGAGGTAACCAGCTACATGTACTTAAACCATCCCCGTCCCATAGTTTGTTTTCGTTGTTTAACCCTTGCGCCGCTGAAAAATCATCTGTTTCTATTGGCATATGCTTCTCGTACAGTGGAGAAAACGTTATTCTTTCCCATTTAAACGCAAACGAAACGCAAAGCACTAAAACGTAGAAAATGACACCTTTTCTACAATTCTGATAACTTATGTTTATCTTTGGTGGCAAATAGTTTGGAGCCTTACTCTGTAGGCCTATAGGTAAAAAAATTTGCTCTGCAATGTCTAAGGTATTTGTTTAATAGAATACATTAAACCATACGATGTAACTACAGAAAATGACAGGTTCTTGAAAATTATGACAATCTAAAAATAAATCGTAAGCTGCAAACAGTTTGGAATCAGTCAGACGCCGAGTTACCAAGCGACCAAATCTGGCCACAAACTATTTGCAATAGACATAACTGTTTTAGCATGAATGCTTTTCACGTATTGGGAAGAACGGTCGTCGTTCCCACTATATCAAGATACAGTAAAAAACCCTCTATTACGACCACACAGTCTTGTGTTAAATGTAATCACTACGTGTTTACCACAAGATATTTACATACGCCCTATTCAAATCCATTGAAAGTTTAATTTGTATAAACGCAAATTTTGAGAGGGAGGGACTTGTGGGTACTTAGCAGAGAAGGCGGGCGCATAGGTATACTCTCCGCGAATCATTTTGTTGCGTTGCCTGACTAATGACAGCTATAGCTGTTCCTTTTAGAGTACACGTTATTCCTGTCAACAACCTCTTATATGGATTAAACATACATGCATACATGTAGTTATGAAATGTTCATTTAATATTAGAAATTACAGCAAATATAATGTAAATGAACTGCATTTTTCGTCATTTCTTAATGGCTGCTTAAAGCAAGGTGACAGTAAAACAGAAAGTTCCTTACTGAAACCTTTCTTTTAAAAAGTCCACAAGCCTTCGTATTAGAAACTGGTTATTTACTGTATGTTATATCGTATTAGGTTGGTTTTACGGAGGTTGGACAACTGAACGGAATCAAAGTGACATATTATGGGGACTGTGGTAATAATGTGAACGACAATTCACTGGAACCAATGCAAAGCTGGGCGGACAATGGTACAGTAATCCCAGGGCTGCCATTTCTCCGGTTTTTTTCCTAAATCTCCGGATTTTTTCCCAGTACATGGTAGCTTAAAGCTGGCTGAAAGTAAAGCAGAATGCGCCCGAAGGCGCATTCTGCTTTACTTATAGCCTGCTTTAAGTGGTCGCATGTCAACAAAACAAGAAAAAGGCTATGGGGTAGAGGTACGATTCGTAAAATCGCACTTGAAAAATGCAAATTTGAAAATCTTAGGATTTTTCATATCAACCTATGGCAGCCCTGTAATCCCTCCATAATACGAGTTGTACAACGGATATTTCGTATTTCCCAAGTAACATTGTTATGCTTTTGAACGCACACCTGTGTGAAAAGATCGCTCTATGAAACTGGTATAATGATAATATTAAATGATGATAAACTCGTCTGGACTGAAATAACTACCGTTTAACCCGGACAAACAATCTGGAGCATGATCAGACTTCGAACGTTTTACTACTCTGATTTCAAAAGGTCGTTAATAGTTTCAAATAAATCACATTTTTAAATTTGAGTGTATTTGCGTTTTCGTTTAGGGTCGTTCAAAAAGACAAGAAGAACATTTTCACCTCATGAAGATACATATTTGTTGACCTACATCCCTAGTCTTAACATCTGTTTTCTTGCCTTCTTGCCATTACCCCATAAATACGCCTATTTACGTCTTTTATTTATTCCTCCAATGAAGAAAATAGTTCCAATTCATACAGTGAAGAATACATGTATTTATCATAAAACAAGTGTCTATATCCTAGCAGATGGTAACTTGAAGCCGGCTGAAAGTAAAACAGAATGTGCCTGAAGGCGCATTCTGCTTTACTTTCAACCTGCATTAAGTGGCTACCAATCTTCAATACAAGAAACAGGCTATGGGTTAAAGGCTTAATTTACGTTTGACTGTGCATTCAAGCCCCTATCACGCTCGCGTTCAGCATATAAAGACGTTACAATTTAACTAAAACGGACTGTTTGCACGATATCGATTGCGAACGGCACGAACGGCCTCAGAGGTACAGTGGTAAATACGCTATTCCTACCCACCTTATGCGTTTCTTACGCGTTTCTTTTAAAAGCTTTTATTATCCGTTTCGTTATACGCGTTTCCTAGCCGTTTCTTTACGCGTTTTATTACGCGCTAAAAAGAGCCCGGATGAAAGGGTCATCACTTAGCCGACGGATCCCTTAACCGAGACTGCATTGGCGTGTGTCTCTTAATTGGCCTATAGTCAATCAACAGGTGCCCTGCTGAGTGTACATAGCAACAGAAGTCTGGATTTAACCATGTCAGCTAAACGTTTGGTGTCACAACCGATATACTACCTAGCAAGCGTTTAGTGTTTTGACAGTTGCCACACACAAGTTAATTCCCTACTCAGACCCTCAGTAACTTAGTTACCATGGCAGTATAAGTTAATTTCTTTTAAGGAAAACTATAGATCATTTACATGTACTGTTACTGTCACCACGAAGCGTGGGTTAATTAACCCTTTACCCAATATCCTGATTCTGGTTTTGAAGACAGGTGACCACTTAAAGCGGATTGAAAAGTAAATCAAAATGCGCTTTAAGTTAAGGCAAATTCCGCATGAAACGGAAAAATGACGCACCAATCGCAACATCTCTGGTATAATCGTTTATTAACGCGTTTAAACGTGTTAAAATCGTTAGGCGTTAGCCGTTCGATAACCTTCACTATGCGTTTCTTACGCATAGATTAACACGTAAATGGGTAGGAATAGCGTATTTACCACTGTAGTTAGCCAACACGAACAAGACAAACAAAATGGCGACCAAATGAGTTTACAAAACAAGCGAACTGTCCCCAGTTAATTTCTCATCAATAAACTAATAGTTTCCAATACTTAATGTATCAAACAAAGCAGCTTACATCTGAGCAGCTAAATCTTATTTTTATTTGTGGTTACATTGATGCATTTCAGTTGATTAGTACACTTTTGCTTGTGTTATTTCGATTCGTACTTAAGTAGTTCGTACCCTTGAAAAGTTAATAAAAATGGGGGCGCAATGAGTTATTTATTGAAGAGTATTGGTGAACGTTAGATGTCGTACTATGAAGGGTTGTTTGTATCGGTTAACGTTGCTGTTCGCCGATGCGGTACTTGAACGCGCTAAACGTAGGTCCTTCTTAAGGAAAGCGCCTAAGGAAGCCTGTATCGAATCGAAATGAATATTCGCGGCTCACTTTTTTGTTCAGGTTGACATGTAGTTTAGACCGATTTTATTTAACTGGCAGGGTGGAGCTAACCTTTGGCAAAGATAAACTAATTTACTTTTGATTTTAGGGTTGATAGGTATAGTTCTGTATTATATCGTTATTCTCCGGTGCTTACAACTTGAAGAAACACAACTTATGCGTGCACCAATATGTACGTGCAATTGGTATATACAGTGCTCCCTCTGTACAACAACACCCAATGGAAGACAAAGATTGCGTGTGTTATTCATAGGGAATTGTTATTGGAGGAGAAATTGAGACTTGATTAACATTTGCAAACAGCTTGATTCCAGATCAGACGCCGCGTAACGCCGCGTTTGATCTCGGTTTAAGCTGTTTGTCATTCTTCATTATCTTCCTTCTGTCAAAATGTCCTTTGGTATTGTAATATTGAGAAAAAACCGGCAAACGACAACGGTAAATTCCGATAATAAAATAGCGTGCTGTCACCCCCAAAGTTGAAATGCAATGATCCGCATCGAAACTCCGCCCTGCCAGGTCAATAAATTCGGTCTATATCTTTCCCTTACAGCATACCTTTGTCCGAACTGGAAGATTAGTTGCGTGGCCGTAAAAACCAACAAAGCAGCAAACACCGCAGCCAGATCTCCGGGTAAGGCCAAGGACGTGTCATGCCTAAAATTGCAACATTTATTGATTTGAAAAGAACAACCATTGACCATTTTCCCACCTTAAATCTAAGCGGTTTTAAAGATTGCACTTTAAACACCCTTTCCAAAGGCATAGATTGACAAAATATTAGCTCTTTCAACACTAAGTAATTATCGTGGGTTATAAGATTACCTTGTGGATCAGTTTAGTTACCAAAATGTGAACCAGTCTTCTTGAATTCTGGGTAGTTTAATAGTTACTGGTCTAGATTAGCAAACAGTGTATACCTAGATCAGAGGGCATCTATAGGAGAAATCTGATCGGGACCTACACTGTTTGCAAATACAATGAGTATATTTTAGACAGGCCCATGGTGTTGAAACATTTAACTCTAATACGCCTTGACTGTTACAGACACAGTTGACTATATATGCAACTGCCTAGTGCATGACGATTTTAACAGCCTATTGCCCGTCACTAAAGTGACATCTATTTGTAAGATTGTCATCTTCACTTTTGTAGAGCATAGTTCGGTACGGAGGGTCAATGGATGAAAATGGCCATGACGATATTTACCGACATCGGCACGATCTCAATAAGGGCGTACTTCCTTAACACAACATTTCTGTATCTATGTATTTCAGCCTCGTTTTTTTATTTATTTTATGCTATGCAGTGAATTATAGAGTTTTCTCAGTAGATTATAATGTTATAATCTACAGTGAATTATAACTTTTAGGATCTTTGTTTTTGCCGGAACTACATGTACTTCTTTTCTATTACCTCCCTTTAATTCGAATATGCCATACGTGATTATTCCGGTGTCGCACGTGCGGATTATTACGCCATCAAAATGACACCAAGCTTGGAGCGCTTCGGTTTTGAGAGGCTCCATACGGGGTATTTCACATGGCCCAAGTGCGTAATCTGCGGCTTTATATTAATACTTCTCTGTTAAAAGCATACAAGAAATAGAATAGTTGTTTGTTTCAGTGTAGGATGGGGTTTTCTTTCATCTCGTGAAAAGCAAGGGTTATATTTTCACTCGATGAAAGAAAATCCCGTCCTACACTGAAACAAACAATTATCCTCAATTTCTTTCAATAGTTTGTGTTATATATTAAATGTAGTAACTCTATATTCTGCAGGTTCTCTGCCAACTATATTTATAACGGAATCTATAATGGAACACGTGGCCAAAAGTCTGGGAAAGGATGCTATAGATATAAGACTGATGAACACTTACACTGACGGAGCGGTATGCACCTTCTTGTAAAATATCTTATACAGTGCTCCTTCTCTACAACGACTCTCCCAACAACGATTCCCTCCTTACAAATACCTTTGTTTCAGTTCCCTAAACAGGACAATTATGTCTAACATATTCACAGCTGCAATGTTGTCTGCTTAAATTGTCGTCTGCTATTTTTCTCAAAGTTAGATAATGGACATTTTGACAGATATTCTTTTTAATGACGAGTGACAAACAGCTTGAATCCAAATCAGACGCCGCGTAACGCGGCGTCTGATCTAGATTCAAGCTGTTTGAAAATGTAAGTCAATTTCCCTCCGTATAACGTCTCCCTCCGAACCTGCATGTACACATCGATATTTTTAAGACTATTATTCTTAAACAAACTATAACTTTAGAAGCCATTTGATCTGGGTCTTAACTGTTTTCAAAATTCGTAAATATATGGCACACGTGTTGCAGGAGAAAATCTTAATTAAATCTGCTCGTAATCTTGGTATTCGTAGTTAACACCATTACCTTTATTGTCCCGTATTCTAGACTGTCGAACTGTGATGAGAACGAAGAAGTGATCGATTACCCCTTTCACTGCTAATACAGTAAAACCTCGCTATTACGACCACTAAAACGAATGCTAATTGAGTGTATAATAGACAGGTGACAGCTTAAAGCAAGGTTACAGTGAAACAGAAAGCTCCAATAGGAGCTTTCTGTTTCACTGTCACCTTGCTTTAAGCGGTCACCTATCGTAAACACCCTAATAATTAACATAATTTAGTGGTCGTAATAGCGAGGTTTTACTGTACGACGGAAATATCTGCCTAACACAGTCGCTACCGTCGGCTTATAGTTTCCTCCTGATTTTACTATTACATTTTGGAATGTAATGTGTTTTTGACTTAGGAAACATTGATTCGAATGACAAACAGTTTGGATCATGATCATACGCCTTGTCGGCCTTGGCAGTGAAAGGGTTAAAGCAAAGTTGTTTATTCGTATTTCAACACTTATTGATATTACTTTAAGGTTAATCCGTTGAATAATATGGTACTGGACGACTGCCACCTGAAACCAAACATTGCCATCCTGCAAGCTCAAACAAACTTCACCCAACGACAACAAGACGTTGCATCATTTAATGCGGTAAGTTATAGAACATTGGAGAATACTGTATTACTTCATAATAAACACGTTTATGCTTAACCCTTAGCCTGCCACTCACGACTATAGCTCCATATGCAAACAGCTTGGATCCGGATGAGACGCCGAGTAACTCGGCGTCTCATCTGGATCCAAGCTGTTTGACACTCGGACAACATTTTCAGCAATTTTGAGCAACTTTGAAGCACTTTGAAACTTGAAGCAGACGAGAAATATAGCAGACGACAATTTATTTGGCGGGCTAAGAGTTAATTAATTATGTCCGTTGCATCAGTTTAGACCCCGATAACCCACCTTTTTGCAGTTAGATTTTAAAAATGGTCACCGTTTTCAAAACAATGTCATTTGCTCCAGTGTAGTTTAGTTGCGTTTAGTTTCGTTAAATGAATAATTTATTCTACACTAGTGTTTATTCACGTATCTATATTCCATTGCAGTAGTTAACATAAGGTTTTTAGAACGTTAAAACCCTTAGTAGAACTTATATACTAATAGGAATTATACAGAAAGATAATTCGCTTTTTTGCTGTCAACATTTCAAAATATTGATTTTGACATGACATTGCAAACGTCAAGTTTTAGCAATACAGTTTAGAAGACATAACTCTTTCCCATTTAACCCTTTACCTTATAGAAGCGACTTTTAGCGCATTCATTTTATTCATCCGCCAAAGAAAATAGTTCCATTTTATACTTTCATGAATTTGTACCATAAGAATTTTTTTTCTATATCCTAGCAGATAGTAACTTAAAGCACGCTGAAAGTAAAGCAGAATGCGCCCTAGGGCGCATTCTGCTTTACTTTTAGCCTGCTTTAATAGGTCACATATCTTAAATACTAGAAACAGGCTATGGGTTAAAGGTAAATAAACGCAAACCACATGCAACAACATGCAGAAAACGAAAATCTTTTGACATTTTTAGCTAAAAATGTATTTCTATCTGAATTTGAAACTATTTAGAACCTGATGAGACATCGTGTTACTTTGCGTCGAATATGGTTCTAAACTGTTTGAAAAAGAAATAAATTGTTTTAGCATATACGCGTTTATTGGGAAATAGTACGTCTTCTACGCTGTACGATATTTTGTCTTCGAAAGTGTTAAATTAGAAGGTAAGAGTTGGCATGTAGAGATGAATCATTCAAATAGTTGTTACAGTGGAGAATCTGTTATTCTTTCCCGTTTAAACGCAAACGTACGCAAACGCAAAACACTAAAACGCAGAAAAGTACAATTTTTTGACAATTCTGATAATTCTTGTTTATCTTGGTGGCGTCTGATCTGGCTCCAAACTGTTTGCACTGAAAATAATAGTTTTAGCGTAAACGCGTTTATTGGGAAAGAATAACAGATTCTCCACTGTACTTGTTTCCACAATGGTTAGTGATGTACTGCATTAATATAACGTTTTTATATTTCCAATTTTTACATGATACATGAGGACAATAAACAACAGACTAAATAATTTAGAAGGATCCAGATGTTGTCTCTTTCCACCAAAGGAGTGCTTTTTGATACATATGTATCTTCACCTATTCCTCAAAAGAATATCTATCCCCCTTTGATGGTTCTACGTACTATGTCCTGATAAAGCACCATCGGAAATTTGCACACCGACAGTTCGCTATTTAAAGCAGACAGGTAGTAAAGCATAAAATGCCTTAAATGAGCTTTCTGCGGTTACCAGCCTGCTTTGAGCATTGTATCAACTTTCTCACTTACTTTCCACTTGTTAAAAATCACCCGCCTATAAGGCTGCAGGAAACATTTATTATGGCTCTTCCACAGGCATGGTAAAATAATGAAAGGACATATCTATTAGGAATAAGTACATATATATGTAAATGTTAAAAGGCGCTTTTATGTGAAAAAAAAACACACTAGAAAACATTTTGCCTCAGGATAAAGGTTTGAATACCCTGGGTATACCATGTCGTAATGTTTTTCTGTATTTGTTTAAAAATGAAATACCATAGTTTAGAACAAAGCATTCTTGTAGAGCAATAAATGGAAAAAGAAGGGGATATCGCTTGTGCCACTCAAATTTGGTATAGAATGGACAGGAGCAAATTACGGCTGCCAAGTATCCATTTATAATGTGGACGGTACAGTTGCTATATCCCATGGAGGCATTGAGATGGGTCAGGGAATTAACACAAAGGTAAGATATATAAGATAGAAGTGAACAGTGTCATAAAAATCTGTTTTGTTGCATTAAAACAGTGTAGATCAAGGCCAGCCGCCGCGTCAAAGACACTGCAGCTGGCCTTGGTTTACACTGTTTAACACCCACATGTATATAAAATATTGTATCTAGCTGTATTATATAAGGTATTTGGCAGAGTATATCAAACTCATTCGCAGAGCCTGTGATGACAACGGTGCTTGGTCTGTAAAATGTTACAATGCAATAAGGCAGTTTTTTGCCATGGCACGGCTTAAGTGTATTGTACGATTTGCTTCATCTGGTTAGCTCTTTAACATTAATACAGCGCATGATTTATGATTTATGTAACTTATCGAGAGCCGATTATTCGAACTGGCTTAAATTGACATTTCCCGTATCTCAAAATTAAAATGGGTTGAAAAATAAATCCTCATGGTTTTCAAAAAGTATTATTTTTCTACATGCATTGAGTTTGAGTTAAGCTTCGTTTTCTGAACCAAATCGAGTTATTCATACAATTCATTGAAAATTAACGAACAGTACAAACCCTGATCTGCCATCTAATCTAGGTCTACAGTGCTTGCATAGGAAGAGTATACTATTTGCAGGTACTTTATTTGGAAAGGATTTGTATACATGTATGCTTAAGTATTGTTTGTTTGGTTAATACAGTACCATGGTTACAGTAGAGAAACCCAGTAAACGCGTTTACGCTAAAACTATTATTTACACTGCAAACAGTTTGGAGCCAGATCAGACGCCGGGTAACCCGGCGTCTGATCAGGCTCCAAACTGTTTGCCACCAAGATAAAGATGAATTATCAGAATTGTCAAAAAGTTGTACTTTTCTACGTTTTAGTATTTTGCGTTTGCGTACGTTTGCGTTTAAACGGGAAAGAATAACAGATTCTCCACTGTACATCTCTTGAGATCGAAGTTTAATGCATTTTGACTGAGAAAAATATCAACATAGGTGACACACTGTATGAATTCAGATAAAACAGTTAATTACTCGGCTTCTTATCTGAATTCAAATTTTTGGCAACTTCAGTTAAGAATTTTTGCACGTTAAATTCGAAGCCGTGGTTATATTCTTGCTAGCAGATTGAGTCCGAATGACTCGGTATCTCATCAGATTCAAAACTGTTTAACACTTTGTTCTTACCCCTAAATGATGTTAGAAAACTATACGTATAATATAGTAGGAGACAGCCATTGCTACAGACGATAACATTACTAAGCATTCAAAGCGTTTTTCAGGCTTGTTAAAGAAAGATTAAATCTAGAGTATTTTGTACTTATTGTACATTAAATGTATATGGGACATAGGCAAACAGTATAGACTCTGATCATACGCCGCTTAATGCGGCGTCTGATTGAGTCTTCACTGTTTGCTACTATGAATTTCAATACAAAACAAAACGAAAATTTAGACCCAGCATCCCTTTGAAAACAAATGAACTTATCCAATATATAAGAATAGAAGAATCCACTAGGCGCAAATGGCTAAATTGACAATAAATCACTTATGTCTATCTTTTAACAAATGCTGAAATTACGTTTGGCCAATATAGTAGGGAGAGGGAATGAAACTATTATTGTACTGAACCAAGAGATAAAAATGCAGTAAAACATGTCTATAACGATCATCAAATTATGTTAATTATTACATGTTTAGGACAGTAGAATGCTTAAAGTAAAGTGACAGTAAAACAGATTAATAGAATCAAGCACGGCTTCTGGTCAAGACGGACGAGTCTAGACCCGAGGTTTGTCTGTTCCCAGTCGGAATCGAGCTTTAGCGAGATTCCGACAGGAACAGACAAACCGAGGGTCTAGACTCGTCCGGCTTGACCAGAAGCCGTGCTTGTTGTTTTTTTCTATCTTAAAATTACCGTTAAAACGAGTAAATTAAAGGAATTGTAAAGACCTACTTTTTATCCGAATCACACATTCCATATCCAATAGCAACAAACAGCTGTTTAAAAGTCGCGCTATTTCAGTTTGGCTTTAACATTTATTTGTACACACGTTTTAAGAAGAAATCATGTCCCACTTTAGATCACAACTCAGAAATACAAACGTTTTTATTGAATCCAAGCGATTTTGTATAGTAAAAATTATCAAACGTCCATTTGTTCCTTTATATTAGTTCTACTTTCAAGCCATAACAACAACCGACGTCAACGACGTCACGGAAGAACGTGACATTACGCGTATACTCGATCATGTGAAACAATCAACAACAACAACCTAAATTACTGTTTAAACATCGGATCATTGAATTGTCGAAAGCCACAGACAACTGTAGAGTCTACTGTAAAATTATAGGTTTCATGTCTCTCTGTAAACGTAGTTTATGGTCCATTTTAAGTTTTAGGGAATTTCTGTAAGAGTTATGTCCCTTTCACTTGCTTTTACCCAATCGGGCGGAAGGATACCGTACCAGACAAGGTTTGCCGCACTGCTATTTATAGTAACAAAATGTGGTCTAGCACCCCTGAAAAGCGAGAAAGATTATTGCGGGGCTTTCTGTCTATTACGTATATTTTGCTTTAATCTGTCTTTTATACAGTCAATTATTCTTTGTTTTAGTGGTCGTAATTGAGTAGTTTTGCTGTGTATGATATTTGCATTCTAACTTTCATATGACATGTTCGTGTTGCAGGTGGCTCAGGTGTGTGCCTACGAGCTAGGTATTCCCATGGATATGATCAAGATGAAGGCAAGCAACTCTGTCATAGGAGCTAACAGCGTTACAAGTGGTGGTAGCATCACTAGTGAGAACTGTTGTATGGTGAGATAAATATCAATAACATACTTTGCATAGCTCTTTTTTTCCAAATACACGTGTTTGTGTTATCCTTTTGCCTGCTGGTCGCGACTTTACTGATTTTTGAAAATAGTTTGGATCCAGATCAGACGCCGCGTAACGCGGCGTTTGATCTGGATCCAAACTGTTTGACACTCGTCTTTAGGTTTCAAAATTCCTATTTAAAAAGATGCAGACGACAAATCTCGAAGCAAACGATATTATCGCAGAGGGTTAAAATAATAGTATCCATAACAAACAATTTGGACCACGATCAGAAGCGGAGTAAACCTGCGTCTGACCAGGCTCCCAACTGTTTGCCGCTCGAAATTCATTATTTCAACGTTTTAACCCTTTTATGATCAAATTTATCGAAATAATTTTACCCCTTCACGGCCATATTGTCGTCTGCTTCAATATCGTTGTCTGCAATACCGTTTTAATGTTTGATTAAGGCAGTGTAACTTATGTAGTTTCAAATCAAGTGGCAAACAGTTTGGGTCCTGATCAGATGCGGCGTTACGCGGCGCTGATTCGGACCCAAACGGTTTGCAAACGCGCTTTATGGCGTCATTGAGATTGAACGGATTAAAAACCCTTCAATGTGTTTTTCGTTTTATTGCGTCGTGTTTATGTTTAATTTCTTCAACACCAAGGACCTAACATATACTCATTACTTTTCCAAACAGCGTAGACTCAGATCATAGGGCTCATATACAATGTAGTTGCCTTCTGATCAGGGTGTACACTATTAGCAAATTTAGAGGAATATCTAATAAACTACTCCGAATTTCATGTAGACAAGTTTATCTTTGGTAACTAAAAAGATACACAAGCGATTATAACAACTCTCAAGAGTTACTTAGTGTTGAAAGAGTTAATTCATTTATCGCTTCGAGAACGAAAAACCGTTACGTTTTTCCTATCATTAATTGCGAAAGCTGTAAAAATATTTCAAATGTTAATACAATATCTATCTACAATCCAATATGCTTAAGCGGGGCTTAATGAGTATCTACGACAACTCGTATTTGCCTGGTTAGATGCATATTTTCGTTTATGCAAAATTGTAATATAATGTTGTTTTTATAATAACAATATATTAAGTTTGAGCGCTCTTTGCGCAATAATGACAATATCATATACATGTAGTTTACAATCGTTAGTACGTAGTTGATAGTACACAAACTTTATCTAAGTATTCTATAAAGGGAATATAGTTTATATGAAATTGCTCTCAATATTTCGACCTTAATTTCACGGACAAACTAGTAATGTTCATATCCATTACCCGCGTTCATTTTATGCATTAATTCATGTGGCAAATGTGTGCCAATTGTTTGGAGATAAATATCGTTGTCAAAGGCCCGTAGAGGTCGACGTATTAGGTATAGCAAATGCAGAATTTTCACAATGGTATAATCAATATAATTATATACATATTTTTTTGGTAGTTTCTTTTATGGTTTTTGTCAAAAGTCGACAACTGTTTGCAAATACAGTGCCCCTCTCTACAACGACACCCAACTGGAGACACAGATTGTGTGTGTTGTTCGGAGGCTGTCGTTATAGAGAGGGGAAATAAGGACTTAGCTTAAATTTGCAAACAGCTTGAATCCAGATCAGACGCCGCGTAACGCGGCGTCTGAACTGGATTCAAGCTGTTTGTCACTCGTCATTATAGTTATTCTATCAAAATGCCCACTTACATGTAACTTTGAGAAAAACAGCAGACGACACATTTAAGCAGACGGTATTGCAGTCAATGAAAAGGTCGGACATACATGTTTTGTTTGGGGAACAGCGACAAGGGTCGTTGTAAGGAGGGAGTCATTGTTAGGATGGAACACTGTATAATAAATGACATCATATTAATAATTTTATTTTATCAGGCAATGATACAGTGCTGCAAGACTCTCAATGACAGAATTGGACCAGTCAGAGATAAACTTAAGGACAAGACATGGAAGACTGTTATCAACAAATGCTATGACGACGGACTCGACCTGTGTGCAAGATCGTGGTAGGTTTCCCAAATATTTTCGTGCATATGCTCTAGATTATTGATAAAACATGGTATTAGTATTTACTGTTGAACACATTTTAAACAACTCAAGGAGGATGTTTTCTAATAAGTAAATGCTTGAAAAGATTTGGCCACAGATCCCTAAGTAAATTCGATTTCATTGATGGTTTGTAAATATGCTGGGTCCAAGGTTATAAAGAGTTTGAGCAGAGTCTAAAAATGTTCTCCAGCATTTGATTGGTCAGATTTGAGCCTAGGCTCAAATCTAACCAATCAAATGCCTGAGAACGGCTTCAGACTCAACTCAAACTTTTTATAGCCTATGGGCCCGGTCTTCTAAGTAGTTGATACATAACTTCTTACTATATAGATTTCAAAGCCTATACAAGACAATAATATATGTTGTTTCCTTCCCCAGGAGAGATCCCACTCCAACCAAATCATTCCAGTATTACAACTATGGTGCTACCATAACTGAAGTGGAGTTTGACGTATTAACTGGAGAACACCAAATAACACGTACTGACATCCAGTTTGACTGTGGCCAAAGGTACGTTTATATTATCTATACTTATTTATATGTTTATGTATTTATTACTGCTGTTAGTTGGTAATATTGGTAAGATATTATTTTGTGCTGCCGTCTTAAATTGAACGCAAAACAACTTAACTATGGGCAAAAACAAACATACATAAAATATGTTGATGCTATTTTAATACGGTCGCCAAAGGTCATGACAGCCAATCGGATTGTTACATGCAGTTTCTGCTTGATAGCAGGAGCAGTTTTAAAATAATTTACTTCAAATCTCAGCGGTAGGTTTGACATTAGAATAGTTCAGACAAGTTCGATGACCACACTCATTGGTCCGTAATTCATGGAGTAACGGCCCGTTTAAGGTGTTTGCTGGTAATCGTTAAGCTATTTTAACATAATAATTCCACATTATTGTTCGATAACCACCTTTATCGATGTGATGTTTTATTTGTTTACGGCGTTACAGCCCTTTATCTACGTGCCAAAATGGGCGTATATTATATTGTGACAGTTTTGTCTGTCTTGATAATGATAGATGTAGTAATGTATGTGTTGCAGTTTATGCATACAGATTACAAGTATCTTTATACACGCACATGTACTTACAATAATTTTTAAGTTCGACTCATATATGTATATGTATAACATTGTTCATACCTTGATTGTATTTGGAGAGGACTCACATAGGCTTTGCCTGTTGTCCAATCCTTTTCTTCTGAATAAAATATTGTTTAAACTAAAACATGTTACATATAATATCCCTACTACGACCCAAAAGAATGCTAATATATTGTATAAAGAAAGGGGCTTTCTGTTTTAATGTCACCTGCTTTAAGCAATTACCTAATAATTGACACAATTTAGTTGTCGTAATAGAGAGGTTTTACTTTTTGTCTCACCTCGACAAATTAGCCAAAGTGAGACTAGTATTGGCATCGATGACAGTGGCGTCGGCAGTAGAATCAAACATTTAGATTTATTCTTGGTTACATTATTTCATTGCAATACCTTATTGGTTTCATTGCTGCTTCTTTGTTACTTTGATTACTTCCTACTCCATTGAGTTTCTGGCTCCGATGTTATAAAGCGTTTTAGTTGAGTCTGGGTGTGTTCCCAAGTATTTAATTGGTCAGAGTTTAGCCTAGGCTCAAATCTGACCAATCAAATATTTGGGAACGAGTTTAGACTCAAGTCAAAAACTTTATAGTCTCGTAGCCTGGTCATCAGTTTATACAAGACATGGACAAAGTAAACATAACCTGACTAAGACCATTGTTATCGTTTTGTCTAATTAAGGTGGTTCGACAGCGGGCGGCCCGCACCTCGAGTTCCGGAAATGCTGATGACTTTCACCTGGTCATTACGGCACGTGCTTATAGTAGACAATTTATATAAAGAAAAGTTTGAGCTGCTTCAGTGTCTTCTCTGTTAGCGCAGTTGATACGGTTATTGACTTGCAATCCAAAGGTTCTAGGTTCGATTACCACTCGCGTCAAAACTTTTTTTTATCAAATTGTCCGATTTTAGTGACTAGTCAATTCATTACGCAGTGATCAAAGGACAGGCTATGTTTAGTCATGTAATAATGAATAATAATAGATGCAAGTATAGTCAAGTGACATCTAAATTTGTGAGGATATATAGCCTATATGCAGATGGTAGCTTAACACACGACAAAAGTAATGCTAAAAGATAGATCCTAAAGGAGCTTTTATGCATTACTTTTGTTATGCATTAAGCAGTCACTTGCCTTTAAAGATCTACAGGCTACCGTATCCAATGGTCCCTTATAACAGGTTTGACTTATGGTATTATTTCGAGCTGACGGCATTTTAAAGTTGAACTCAAGGGAGGTTACTCGTTTTGTGAACATTTTGTCAGAATTTCAGGAAATCATGTATAAAATGTAAATTCTACTGTAGATTTTCATTAAAATTGTGTGACTAGTAGAATTAAGTTATATCTATCTAATAAGAGTGAAATTAGTGTATGTTAAACAGCTAGATTTTTTGTAATTTGAGATGTTCAGAATTTGACTTTTTTAAAATATTGATATTTCCAGAACATATGTTATGAAATACTTTTGTTTACCTAATATCTTATAGTCTATGTACAGTTTACTTGAATGTACAGAAATTATTGAGTTATATCATTGTATAAAGAAAATATTCCTGTTTATAAAAAAGGAGCTTTTCACGACAAAAGGTACTGTCAGAAAAAACGGCACTGTAACTTTTCTTTATTTTAACGATTTTTCACTCTCCATATGGTATATTTCAATTTAATCAAAAAAATCTAAATAAGGGGAGATCCTTTGAAAGCACAGAAAACAAAGCAAATACTGAAAATCGCAGACTCGGTTTAATTGAGTCTGTTCATGAGCAATACTGAAATATGCAACAGTGCTCACGCCCCCTAGCACCGGCTTAAGCGGAATTCAACTTTCAACTGTAAATGCGCTGAAATCAATGATTCCAAAGGACCAGAAAGTATAACAACAAGGTTTCAAAGAATTCTGACACAGAATAAGCTGACCCGCGAACCACCTTAAGTGATTCTTGTTTTGAAATGTTTAAACACATGCACTACTAGGTAAGCTCGGTACAAGGAACCATTAGCAGTCGTCAATTAGTTGATTCATAAACAATTTTGTCCACTGCTATTTCTTCTACGTCTACTATCAAATCATTCCCTTGGTTCGATACACAGCGTATTTAAAAAGTAATTTTCCAGTAACTTCTCACTGTTGATTATCATCGCTTTCTTTTTAGCACAAATCCCGCCATTGACGTTGGACAGGTAGAAGGGGCGTTTGTTATGGGACTTGGGTATTGGCTGACAGAAGAAAGTAGATATGACCCAACAACTGGAGCCTTGCTTACAGATAGCACTTGGGTTAGTTTTCATCTGAACTGGTACTTAACATGTATTCGTTCAATGTTACCATAGATAGGAGTTGTTGTGCAAGACTATAAATAAACAATATGTATCCAGTATATTCGTGTTAGAAATGTAAATCTGATCTCAAGATGAAAGTGGGTTGACCAAAACATTCGAATATTTTCAAAATCACATTCTGGCCTAGAATTGTTCCCCTGAAACGATACCGTAGCCAAATTTGTAGTTATCACGTGGAAAATGATAATAAAGCGATATACTCAAATCTAGAACCTCCAACATAATATTGTGTCCTAATATGTTTGTAATGTAAGATTGTTTTAGTTTTTCAATCATTTAAATCATAGATATTTTTCTTAAATGTTTAATTTGTATTCATTTGTTATACCACTTTGTTTAGGAATACAAGCCACCATCGTCGAAAGATATACCTGTGGATTTCCGAGTTAGTCTGCTGAAGAATTCCCCCAACAAGAAAGGAGTGTTAGGAGCTAAGGGTGAGACAATACACGTGTCGCATGTTAAAACACTTACTCTATTCATAGTTAATGACTGATATATAGATGTTTGGTACGTAAATCTGATGAAACTCACAGTGGCATCAGTTTAGCCGCCCATGTCTGGTTTGACTAGCTAGTCCTTTGATACCCTTTATAAGTAAACCCAACAAAAATCCCTTAACTCTTTCAACACTAAGTACATGTTACTTTGTGAGTTATTAGGTTCCCCTATGGATCTTTTGAATTATCAAAATATGAACCAGTCTACTTGGACCGCTGGGTAGTTTAATAAATACTGCTCTTAATTAGCAAACAGTGTAGACCCTGATCAGAGGATTCTATAGAACCCTCATCTGGGTCTACACTGTTTGCAAATTAACGAGTCTATATAAAACAGGTCAATGCTGTCGAAAGAGTTTCAGCGTATTTAGTGTGCTGTCAAACCTACACACAATCATGATGCGAGTTTTTACTTATGTTTAGAGTTTGTTTCCCCATCAAAATCCAGTCTTTGTCAGAAACCGTTAATCCTTACCCCGAGGGACCTCTACCTTGAAGTGGTTCTCGGTATTAATTGTCATAGGGGATGCATTTGTTTATCTGCCGGAAATTTTCCTCTTTGCCAAAATCTAAAAGTAAAACAGATCGGTAGTATTGTGCTGTTTAACAGGGAATAAGTAAAACTCATCTTCCTGAAATCATTCTGATGCATGTTAACGACTGGAGCTGTTTTGAGGTTTTTCAAGCTGAGATGTAATTCTAATATTTAAGAATAAAAACAGAATAGTTATACAGGATATGACGTCATTATGACAGAGAAATGATTATTTAACTCAATTGCATTGTGAAGTTGTTTGAAAACAACGTTCTTTTCCATCAGCATGTGGGGAGCCGCCGATGTGCATGAGTTGTTCTTCTTTGTTTGCCATCAAGAGGGCGATAGAGGCTGCAAGAAAAGATGTTGGGCATGACGTATTCTTCCCTCTAAGTATGGTTTTGGTTTATTTTGGATAAACGTTTTATTTTTGTCTTGTACACACATGTCTGCTAAGATGTAATTAAAATGAATTGTTTAGTGATTATCTATTTTCTAAAGTAATCTTTCATTTGCTATTAATCAATCAAGATAATTTGGCCAACATAAAACTTATAAAGTTTGTTTATTTAAGAATATACAGACGAAAACTATAAAGCTTAATTCCCCCCTTCACTGCCTTACTCTGAATACAATTGTTATTTGCAAACAGTTTGGACCCTGATCAGACGTTGCATGACGCGGTGTCTAATCAGGCTCCAAACTGTTTGATACTCTTTTCAATATTTTCTAAAAATAAAGATACCCAGCATTAAATTTCGAAACATAAAAGCAGAGGACAATTATCAACAGTTGATGAATGCATGGCAATGAGTATCTTAAACCAATATGAAACGCACATGCTTTAATTATTGTTGCAGGTGGACCAGCAACTGCAGAAGCATGCCAACTTTATTGCCTTACAGATCCGACGAAATTTCTTCTCAAATAACATTCCGGTGAAGAACATAAACCGACCATGTCAGAGGACTACTTTTCACAGAACTGTGCAACACCAATGCTTAAGAATTAATTGATTTAATACAAATCAGATTTGCTTGTTGTAAACAAGTGAAACCAATATAGAACATATTATTTATGTTGTCATTAAAGAAAAACAATGATATGGAAAATATTATGTTTCCGTTAATTAACAGTGTGAAATGGCGCATACTGAATTTGGAAATATTATGCTTTTTGAAATTGCATATGCTTCATAAACTTAAAGTACATTAATATTTGGGGAAAGCATGTACTGTGCAGAAAACTGTTTATTGATACAGACAAACCTGTGTTATGCAGCCGCGTAAAACATGACTGATGTGTAGCTCATATAAAAGTAGCAGCTTAACGCAGGACCTTTGGCCTTCATGTAGCGATTACTTGTTATTGCAAATCCCATGTCTAATGCTAGGTTCACACCAACGGCGCTTTGATGGCGCTTTAAAGCGGCGTGCAAAGCGGCACCAAAGCGTAACAAAGCTTGATTAAAGCGTCAGGGTCGTAATAAATCGTGCGAAAGTTTGGAGTAAAGCGGGACATTCGGCAAGAGCGCCCAATTTTTTAAAACTGTTTAAAAATTTGGGGCGCTCTGTCACGAATTGATTAAAGCGCCTAGATCGTATCAAAGCTTATCAAAGCTTAACAAAGCGTAACAAAGCTCAGCAAAGCTTGACTCAAAGCGTAGGAAAGCTTAACAGAGCTTGATTCAAAGCGGGGACGCCATTCTTCACGGTCTGTCACCACTTGACACGCTTCGTTAAGATGTCTCAAGATTTGTTACGATCTGGCATGAAGATCTGACACGAGGTCAGACGCTTTCATCAAGATCTGACACGCTTTATTACGTTTTGTTACGTTTTCATGAAAGACTCTCACGCTTTCCCACGAATTGAGACGCTTCGATCAAGGATTGACACGTTTTGTTAGGCTTTGTTACGCTTGGCAAGTTTCTTCACGCTCTCTCACGCTCTTTCACGCTTTCAAGGGCTAGGATGTAGTTATACAACAGGGAGACAAACATCATGTCTTCTTCAGATAGATCATGCTCTGGTTCATCTGGAAATTCTGGATCTTGTTGTTCTGCCATCGTGTTCTGGAGTCAAAGATGCAATGATAGTTTGGAACTTTTGCATCTTTATGTAGGCTCTGGAAAAAAATCGGCATGAAATCGGCGATCTTGATATTTTCCAGTGCGTAACAGAGCTGAACAGAGCGTAACAATGCACAACAAAGCTTGATAATCGTATCAGAGCTTGATTTGAAGCGCCATACTCGCATCAAAGCGTAATAAAGTGTAATAAAGCTTATTAAAGCGTGACTTCAAGCGTAACAAAGCCTGATGAAAGCGGGACCACAGCGCGAGGAACCGTAACAGGTCGGGAAATAATTCGTCCCAAAGCGGCAACCAATTCGTATCAGAGCGTATCAGAGCTTATCAGAGCGTAAGAGATCGTAATATTTTTTGAAAAGTTAACAAAAATGACGACGCTTTGCTCGCCGATTTAAAGCGCGGCATTCGCCGTTGGTGTGAACCTAGCATTAACAATATTAATGTCTGAACTATATGAGAATTCTGCATCACCTTTGTCCTTCATTAAGCAATAATTTGTTTTTGAGGACTCTATGTCTCTTGGTGGCCGCTTAACACAGGTATTACTGTACAAACAAAGATATGAATCTTAGTTAAAAAGCTGATCCTGAAACAAAGATGGGAGAAATCGACGTATTATCTTGCTCAAACAACACTATAAGGTTACACGAGCAAAATGATAAACAGACAATTGATACGTTATAAAGGCTAGTTATACAATGTGCTTACATCAACTATTGTTTGGTTAGAAGCCGAATTTTCTTTAAATGCAGTCAACATGTATTAGGAATATGATTTGTTATTACAGTCACATATATACTCTAATGAAACTTTTCAAACGGATTAACGTCTGTTGTCCGATTCTACAGGAATCTTTGTTCTTCTACGTGTACAGGTAAAACCTCAACGAATGAAGTTGAAAGAGCTGCATGTTGAAAAAATTAATTAAATTTTGCAAAACTTGTAGACCCTGAACAGAGGAACCATTGTGGGGCATTTAATCAGGGTTTACTCTATTACGTTTACATTATTTTTTTCGAACGTGGAATAGTTCATACTTTCAGCGTAAAAGATTTATGACTTGTCGTGTATGAATGTTGACGGACCCGCAAATGACTTTATGTCGTGATAATGACCAGAGAAAGATATTCTATTTTGAAACATTGTGCAATACTTTTCTTTTTAAATGAAGAAGTAAAGGTTAGTGAATTACAATGCGTTTTCTGCTGTTGATAGATTATGTTTCATATTTCTTTATTTATATTAAATCTTTACTTGGAGAATTAAAATGGTTTTGTTAACATGTATATATATTATTTAAACAAAATGATTTGAATATACAAACTAAACAGAACCAATGTCTTAAGAAGCATTGCAGATCCGAATATTTCATCATATTGCAAAGAAAATTGCCGTGTTCTGAATGGTAAACTTTGCTATGGTACATGGCACTGTGTTCTGGTCTTGCAAGGGTACCCAAAGGCGCATGCGACTTGTTTTGATATTGGTGGTATACATAAAAGCTATTAGTTTATTATTTATTCATTTAGTTGGGTTTTATGACCCGCGTCACATACAATGGTCATATGGCACCGTATGTTGTCTTGACAGTATAAAATTACCATTTATTTTATCCCCACCGAGTACAACAATCGCATGCGTTTTACCACCAACAGTTTGTTTTTATACCCAGATGACTGCTTAATACAAGACAAAAGTATATCAGAAAACTCTTGAATAAAATTTCTGCATAAATATTTCATTCTTTGAGTTGTCATCTGCCCTGAACAACAACAAAACGACTTGACTTTTAATTATAAGTTAAAGTTTACAAAATTAATACGTGTTAAGATTTTAATGTAAAATCGGTTTTGTACATGTAGTATACACTTGCAACATATACGTTAACCCTTTCACTCTCAATGATGTCATAAAGCGCATTTGCAAACAGTTTTTATCCAGATCAAACACCGCGTCACGCCGCGTCTGATCAGGATCAAAACTATTTGCCACTTGTTTTGAAATTATGTCATTTATATTGTGTCTTAAATCTAACGTTGAAACGATATTGAAGCAGACGAAAATATAGCGATGAAGGGGTAAAACCTCACGATGAAGTTGATCATGAAAGGGTTAAACATGTCATTAGCAGGGTACACGGTTTCATGTACCATTTCAGGATCATGTACTATAATATCCTAACACGGAACGTGGGACCATAAAACCTTAACAAGAACTTATAGTATGCGTTTATTAAAATGTATGACCAATTAACCCTTTCCCTTATAGAAGCGACTTTTAGCACATTCATTTTATTCATCCGCTGCAGAAAATAGTTCCAAATTATACCGTAATGAATATGTGTCATATTAAATTCTTTCCTTATTCTAGCAGTTAATAGCTTAAAGCAGGCTGAAAGTAAAGCAGAATGCGCCTTAGGGCGCATTCTGCTTTACTTTCAACCTGCTTTAAGAAGTCACATATCTTCAATACTAGAAACAATGCTATCAGGTAAAGGGTTAAGCTTACACGTACTAAATACATGCTTAACAATACATCATACATGCATATGTATAGCTTATCAACTTCAAATACAAAACACTCAAGTTCAAGTGTATTAGAATCAAATGTCAAACCCGTATTGAGAGACCATTGCATGAGATTAATCAGGGACATCATTAATGTAAATTATTACGCTCCTCAAATAAATTACAAGTGTTGTTTTCTTTTTATTGTTAAAGAAATTCGATACTTCGAACTCGCTTAAATCGTAGGAACCAGTATCTCATAAGTTGAATTTCGATAATTCGATCTCTCGGAAGTCGAACATACCCGTTTTAACTTTGAACTATGGGTATGTTCGAACTAACACGAGTTCGAAGTATCGAGTTTCTACTGTATATCGGCCAATCTTTGTAGGAAATTACGTTTAAAACGCGACAGTAAAATGTACACTTATAAACATCAAACTGCCCATTACATACAGCATTGCTAAGTGCCGTTCGTAACCATGGAAAAGGGTTGACATAGGCAAGATGGCTCGATGATCAGGGGAGTATATGTACAGTCGGCTGAGCGGTCATTCTGACTGAAAGTAGACTTTAACTTGGTATATATATATATATATATATGAATTAAAAAAATAAATGATGTATTATAGGCTTTAAAAACACAATTTTATTTCTTCAAACAATGCGCGACGCGTTTCACTATAATTCATCAGGCGCCTGATGAATTATAGTGAAACGCGTCGCGCATTGTTTGAAGAAATAAAATTGTGTTTTTAAAGCCTATAATACATCATTTATTTTTTTAATTCATATATATACAGCTTTTCCCGGTAGTTTCCGGCATCACGCCGACATTATTTATTATATATATATATATGTTGATGATACATGCGCGAACGTAAATTCGCGTAACCCGTCGGTCATGTTTCGGAACATATGGAATTAATGAATTGCATGCCGCAAGAGGTCGCTGAAGGCGAGCGAATGTACATAACAATGTTTACACCAAGCTTGGAAAGCTGAATCCGTGTATGTGAATGAATCTAATTCCATACACGCAACATTTCTATGGATAGCACATGCCGAAAAATACAAACCCATATATGGACATTGCATCGGCTGAAGTGACCAAACATTCTACTAACTGGGTATACTCAAAAGTAGAAAATGTATTTTTTTCGGGTTCTGATTTATCACGGAAAATATCAGAGATTAACGGAGATATTCTGGATTATTTGTGGAATCTCTTGAATTGGTGACATTCCAATAAATTTTAATTCCGCAAGGAAGAAGGAGTTATGGCTGTTTAACCCTTTCACCCTAAATTTCTCTTGTGGGTATTTATTATCCTTTTGGACTCTTCTAGTACAGGCATTTTGAACCTTTCTACTGTTACAATTTTAGCATGATAACAAAACCCAATGAAACTATCAAACAGTGCAGACCCTGATCAGAGTGCTCCTATAGGAACCCTCTGATCAGGGTCTACACTATTTTCATTTGAAATCAGTAATCTTTACAGAGGGCTGTAGGGTTGAAAGGATTAAAAGCGTAAATGCCTGATCGTATCATTGTTCCTAATTTTCGTGGCACGCAAATATTTTTTGTGAATAGATAAAGGTCAAGTTTGTAGCAAATAATATATCTATCATTTCATCTTTAAAATAAATTTTGTAACTATGATATAATGTCAATTCTCAATTTGAAATTACCCAGATTGTAGAACTTGAATGAAATATATTTGGAGTATAAACGCGTCAGAAAACACAATAAGTACTACCGGTAGTACCCAATTTAAACCTATCCGTTCCAAATGCATGCTTACGGCAAAAACATGATTTCCTTTTGCAAACACTCTAGGTCCAGATGAGACGTCTCAGATTTGGCGGTGATAGATGTTTTATTTTATTTTGCTTTATGTAGAACTCTGCGGTCCGTTTTGCTAAACGTCGTACGCCGGTCGTAGGTCAAAACTACAATATATTTAATTTCTGATTTCTTTTAAAGACGATTCCAAAGAGATGCCACACGACAGGATTAGATGTAGAAATAAATAATGATTGAGAGCTTTAGAATCTGACTTACGATAATATTTGCCGTACGACGCTTTGTAAAACGGGCACGTGGCGTCGATTACAAACGGTTAACTGTTGAATTTGATTATTATCTTGATCATTATATTGGTGTTCGATTGCTGTTACCATGCTATATCACTAAAACAGATAGTAATTATTTACAAAATAATGATTAAGTAATTGTTACCATTAATAATATCCTAGATTAAATAATTTGTTATTTTGAGTCGAATTTTACATAGATATCAGAACGTACCAGAGACCATCTAGGACTAAAAGTTTCCAACGGGACCATGCCCCCGGCCCCCCTAGTGAGGATGCGTTCACCAAGTGATCTACCCATTCCCCTCAAATGTCCCCCCTATCACCACACACAAAATCGGTATTGCTTCCTACGGGCCTGTGATGTACATAATGAATTATAAGCATAAAAGCATACACAATTAAATAATTAGTTTGCCTTGTGTGTTGTGAAAATAGAAAATCATGCACATGTTATTTTTGTAACATACGTTACACACCAGGTTTTTGAAGAAGGCAATGACTACATTTCATATATATGCGTTAGTCAATGTTTCAGCTGTGTTTCATATAACAGTTTTGCTTGATTACATAAAACGGACAAAATGCTTCTCAACTGGTAGACTTTAACGTTGTTTAAAGAAAAAGTTAAGAACCTTCTATCAGATGTAGTTTTAATTATATCTTCATGAGATCTTGTTAGTGTCATGCTTTTGATAAATTCAAGTCATACATGAATATAGATTATGTCGGATCATAGAGTAGGTCAGTAGGTCAAATCGCTGAAAAAGATTTTGGCCACTCCATGGTCCATATCTGATGTCAAACCTTCTTGAAACTTGTTTAAAATGATAATATTAACAAAAACTTGGCAATGTATGAATATGGGATAGATACGGTTCAAAAGAAGGTCAGTAGGTCAAAACATAGAACAAGTTCCTTAAGCCTTTAGGAGCCATAATTTAACAACAACCCCCCCCCCCCCCCCAAATTATAAAACTCGCTCAGGCATTGTAGTTATATGGATTGCATGAACATATAAAGTTGTTCAGTAGGTCCAATCGTAGGAAAATGAAATTTAGTTTCTCTGGTGAGCGCTTCATGGCTTTATGGCCCTCTTGTTCAAAATTATTTATATAAAAACCCCAGAATATATGGTTTGATATATTACCAGCAATAAGACCCTTAACATCAAGCAACCGAATTGAGTTCAACAACCATTAAAACAAGACGAGTGGAGAATCCATGATATAGGTGATAGCTGAATGTAGGTCACCATTTGTTATGTATACTAGGTTTAATACGCCCGTTGAAAACGAAACGCATTATGGTATGGCACTGACCGTCGTCAATACGTCCGTTCGTCCGTCTTCCTGTCTGTCAGGGTCCGTTTCATAAAACTTCGTACGACAAATATTGATTATAAAAGTCTCAATTTTTTTTTTCTCCAGCTAATCCTGTATTGCGACATCTCGTTGCAATCGTTTTGAAAATGCGATTCCAAATAGATGTCCCAAGACAGAATTATGTAGAAAAATCAGAAATTAAACGTATTTTAAAGTTTTTACTTACGACCGTTTTTGTCTAACGAACTTTGATGAAACGGGCCACAGGTTTGTAGACACGATAACTAGAACACGTTTATCATTCTATTTCGTAGGATGTAGTTTTGCCTAAATCGTTTCGACGAGCTCGTACAGTGCCATAACATCGTTCTGACATTCAATTGATAGAGTCTTACGTAATGTAGTGCAGGGTCTCACGGCTACACCAATGTTGTGTTTCTTAAATATCCTAGCTAGAGCCTCCGTTATATGTTTCTCCTAAGGTATGACAACCATCTCTTTCGCATTTCCTTCAGTCTCTTTCTGCTTTTACCCTCTCTAATGTGTTCTGTGACATGTACCGGTTGATTTCTCAGCTGCATTACTATAGGGAAGGCGTTGGTTTTCCTGTCCATGAAATAACATTTTTAAATATTGATAATTATTAAATTCTGAGTGGCAAATAGTTTGGAACAGTTCAGACATCAAGATTCAAGATTCAAGATTTCTTTATTCAGTAATGTAAACACATAGTGTTTCTTATTACATCAATACAATCATAATAATATAAACATAGTCACATGTCAAGAACTTCAAAACAATCATCACTTGCATTTTGTACTTTAAAGTAACATACATGTATATCAAATCATGTTGTATCGAACAAAAAGAGGTTGAACTCTAAACAGTTAAATTTGTTTCAATCTCTTTAGGTTTTTACACAAAGTTGATGATCTAAGTACAATAAAGATACTTAAATAGTATTTGATATTGACAATCGTCGTTTAAACGCTTCGGATAAAAACTTACTCAATTTGAATAGCTCTTTAGAATTTTCAATTTGCATCAGTGAAATAAATTTAAAAACACTAGGTCTATTACGATAGAATGACTTGATAAACGTACGACGTATATCAGCATAGACCGGACACACAAGTACACAATGATATTCGTCTTCCAAATCGTGCTTATCACAATGCAAGCAGAACCTTAGATTACGTTCAGTTCTAGCTTGAGAATAACGACCAGTTTCGATTCTTAAGTTATGTGAAGATAATCTTAATCTCGATACTGGTATTATCAATTTCTTAGGTAGCTTGTCTAAATATGCCTCATATTCAAATATGGATTTATAATTTTTATACATTAACAATGACTGACTATTACTTAATGATACACACCATTGCTGTTTAAAGACGTCAACAAGACGTTCTTCGAATTCCCCAGTGTTTGACCAAGTTCTAAACTTGGTGGCTGGACGGATGAGTTTTGTTTAACGGCACTGCGACACAAATAAGTCATATAGAGCCGATGAAAAATGAGGGATGATGAAGTAAGATGATGACGATTTCAGGAAGATGATTTCGGCTGCTCCCATTCGTTGCGAAGCAGCCAAATGGATAAAAACCACCGACCTGCCTTCCTTTTAATTCTTGACAGAGTGGATAATCTCGGTTAAATAAACAGAAACATTGAGTCCCAGAACCACGCCAAGGTAGGAAGATTTCCGGGTAAACCTAGTTAAATGGACGTGATTGTGTAGCACAAACGCATTTATTTCGAAAAGATAACTGCTCAGCTCGTTATTTGGCTGGCCACGCGACATCGACAAAGTATAATATGAAGTATTTGCATCTCACAAAGGCCAAGTATTGTAAAGTAAAAAAAAGTACCAGTTAAAGTCTACTTTCAGTCCGAATGACCGCTCAGCCGACTGTACATTTACCCCCTGATCATTGAGCCATCTTGCCTACAATATTGAGCACTGCTAACATATGGCGCTAAAGCAGCCGCAGTACCGGCTCAGACCCTCACAGGTACCCATTTTAACCCCTGGGTGGAGAGGAGCAATTCGCGGTACATGTCTTGCTCAAGGACATTCCTGTACATCATAAGGGATTCGGAAAAAATCCCCTAGTCAGACCGCTGGTCCGGCGGGGGATCGAACTCACGACCCCTGGTACCGTAGTCCAAGGTGTTAACCATTGGGCCACTACAAAGCAGTGTCTGATGTTGGTCATTTTTATTTACCGTGTCTGGGTCTATATCTCTATGCATACTTTGCAACCACTCTACCAGATTACGTGCACATTGCATAATACAGGTCATATGATATGAACACAATTTTTTTCAGCAATATTTCATGACCTTATACAAGGCCGCGTTTGAGGTAACAGATTAGAGAATATGGTAATGGTCATACTTATAATGTGTGTCTGACGAATTGGAGATGTCTTCAACAAAATACGCTTCCGTTCAGTGCCCTATGTGTAAAGCACAGTATGTATTATGTTGCTTCTCTGCATGTGGTACTTATTTTCACAGGCCTTCTTTCAAACGGTGATATAACTACAGTAAAACTTGTATTAAGCAACCACCTAAAATATAAGTCATTGTATTTTATGACACATGTGTTACAGCTTAATGCAGGATAAAAGAAATTCAAACGGCTCATGTAAGTGCATTCAGTGTAACATTTTGTCTTACATTTAGCGGTATCCCGGTTTTAAAAGTAACCATGCATCTATATGTTCGTTTCATTTATAAGTACAGTAGATCTAACTGTTGTTACACTGTTATACATTATTTGTGAAAAGTTCGTCTTTTACTTACATGACTTTACTTAAAGCTAAAAAAGTATAAATAGTGTGTCAAACAGTTTTTATTTAGCTTTGGTCTCGAGAGCCACTGATCTTCATGCAACCTGTCCAAAATTATCAAACATGACTGCGATAAGTCATTTTGATCCAAGATTTACCGTATGCAATACTTTTTTTCTCTGCAATATAGCTGCCTAAATTTGTCTTTTACAAGTTAATCCTTATTCGAGAGAGTTTGACCCCTTCACCGCTTAATTGTCGTCTGCTTCAGTCTTGTTTCCAGCAAAACACGTTTCCAAGTAAGATTCAAGGTTGTCTGACTTAATAAATATCGATAGGAGTGTCAAACAGTTTGGTTCCTGATTAGACGCCGCGTTACGTGGCGTCTGATCAGGAACCAAACTGTTTTGCAAACGCGCTTTAAGGCGTCATTAAAAGTAAAAGGGTTAAGGTCAGAAAAACAATATCTTGAATTTGACGCAGTTTGCAAAGTCGACCAGTACAGTCACTGCTATAATACCGTCTGCTCGCAAACATACAAAAAGCTGTTGTTTCTAAGGATTTGTCTGTGAGTAAACCAGTTTGGATCCGGATCATACGCCGCGTCTCGTCTTTGTTCAGACCTTTTGCTTCATTTTCGTCGGTAGCATGTAGAAGGTTAAATAAATCCCTACACTGGCAAGGAACAGTACAAAACACACTATAGAGTGAATTAATGACAGGTTTTCAACATTTTATTTGACTGATACAGGTTTAAATAATCTATAAATGCATTGTCTCTCCAAAAGTAGACCACGTTAAAACCCACATGAGGTGTCGACAATTCTGCATGTAAGCAGGGTCTTAATTTTTATGATGATATATGTCTTTTGTACAATGCTGCTTCAATTGAAAAAATAGTGTTTCAACATCCTACATGGACAACCTATGTAGGAAGAAACATGCCTCTATTGGGAACATTCTCATATTATATAATTATCATTGCCGTACGCATGTTAAATGTTAATTTAAGCTATGGATACTAGAGACAGGTCTCCACACTGCTTGGTTACAACTTGATAGCTACGGATAAGAAGCGTATTTCAAAAATAAATTCATACACCGGTCATTCTTTGCAAAAGGAGGTAGAAAACAAACTACAGGTAACTAAACAAGATGAAACTAAAGCATAAAACAATGTTCATGAGGGTTTCTGCCTTACTTTTATCCTGCTTTAAGATGACACCTGCTACAAACTAGTTTAGAGACAAAAGAAATGTTTTATTAGTGTCCAGTTTATAAATGTTCACTGCATCTTATTAACTCTACGTTGTGGCTATCCATCGTAAGACGTGAAGATGAGTAATACGCTTTCGGTTTGACTAAGACGGAATAGTAAAACGGTTGTCCGATCTCATTAGTGGAACTCAACCTTAATAATACTAGCATTAGATCTGGTATGTAAACTGGCCCCGAGGTTATAAAACTTAAAACGAACTTTGTGCTCAAAACTCAGTTTCGATAACAGGATCTTGTTTTTACAAAACCTGTTTTATTTGATTTTTGTAACCTCATTTGAATACAATATTACAGTATAATTATGTATGCAAATAGATATTTATAAAATAAAATGTTTGCTGAAGAGTTATGAGCTGAGAATAATTCTGAGGTTTGAGCACAGAGTTTGTTTTAAGTTTTATAACCTCGGGGCCAGGTATGATTCTACTAGAGAACCAAATCGAGTTAGCCACGTAAGACTCAATATGTCCGCTATTTGATTCTGGTAAACAATTTTCTTCTAAAATTTGAGATATACATTGTATATGACCAATTGCCATACTTTTGGTGTCACATTAAAGGTTTTAAAGCATAAGGAATCCAATTCAGTCGACCTCAAATTGTTTTCAAGCGAACTTCAATGTATAATGACATATTTTCGAAAGAGTATACATACAATAAGAAGAATGCCGAGGTTGATGTTTGTATCACCAAATGCATGATTTCCCCCCATCATATTGATTAAATATGCTAAACAAGAAGTTATAATATATTACACTAGAAGCTATAATGTTTTTTAAATTTTATTTTTTGAAAAAAGCCACGTACCGTCATCAGCTAGGTCGTCCAATGGAGTCATCGCCGCCACATGTGTTCAGTGTGGTAACTTCTTTAAGTTCCGGGCTGTGGCACCATTCAAAACTGACATCAACATCACCGTGGATGGCAAACAATACACAGGTTAGTGATTCTATATGCTGCTCTTCATTTATCGTAGCCCCTTCACTGCCATAACGTAATCCATTTTAATCAATTGTCGTCTGCTTTTATTTTCTAAATTTATATTTTCGGTATTTTGACCTAAGAAATATTGAAATGAGTATCAAACAGTTTGAACCTGATCAGACGCCGCGTTAAGCGGCGTCTGCTCAGGATTAAAACTGTTTGCAAATAACCGTTGTACTCGGAGCAAGGCAGCGAAGGGGTTTATAATTCTAACATATTGCTTACAAAATCAGTATTAATCTCTTTTTCAATGCCTTATCCCGAGAACAATCATGATTTGTAAACAAGTTGGATCCTCATTAGACGCCGCGTGACGCAGCGTCAGATCAGGATCTAAACTTTTTTGACGCTCATTTCAATATTTCTTAACTCAAGGTACGTAAAAAATAAAAATTGAGAAATAAAAGCAGGGAACAATCGTTTAGAAGTGATGACGTCATGACAGTGAATTGGGTAAATGCATACTAAAGTAAGTATAATATTGAGGGTGTAAGATCCTCCTGTAACATAGGAAAACATCAAACAAGTTATCAAATGACATAACTGACATATTAATAAAATAAGGAAATTCTGTCGAAACATTTCTGAAGTTATTATTTAAAAATAACATTGAAACGTTATAACTAGTCAGGCAATTAAAATACCTTTATGTAGCCTTTATTCACAACAGGTCAGACAGTATCCTAATATGCGAGCTACAGTCGGATTTTTGTCTTATATCCTTTCAGTTGGCAATGAGTATAATCCCAGTACAGTCCTCAACACATGGCTCCGGGAGAACAGGATTTCCATAGGAACTAAGCGCATGTGTTTTGAAGGCGGCTGTGGAACGTGTCTAGTAGAAGCAAAGTTGTACGAGCCAATATCTAACAACAAGCTTAGCTACGCCGTGAACTCCGTAAGCCGTTTCAAGATAATAGGGGCTCTTAAACAGTGTATTAACATCAGTTGCAGCATTTTATAAACGGGGTTTGAGGCACTACTTGAAGCTAATGGTAGCAAATTACTTAATCAATATTTACATCGATATTGAACGGAACGACGAAATTGTTAATTTTATCACATTTTGATGTACAGTAAAGCCCTTCTGTTACAACGAATTATTTAGGTTTGTTTTTTGGTTTTAAAGGAGTGATTTTTACATTCGCCCCATCTCTTTCACCTTTAACAATTCCTGTTTGATTTTAATAAACTTCATTTTCAGCGGAGACGGGGCGTACTGGTCATTTTTCCGTTAATTACTTTTGAATTCGTACAGCAGACTTTTGGCGGAATTTGCAAATGTGCTTTAATTGATCGATAGTTTACCTCTTATTAGGGAAATGCTAGCTAATCGTCTTTTCTAAAATTCTTCTTTACTAATAAGAGACAAATGCAACACTATATAACAGATAATACCTTTATCTTCATATTGCTAAACCAACCACCATCAATCTTTTTTAT
Source organism: Gari tellinella (assembly GCA_922989275.2). Taxonomy (NCBI): domain Eukaryota; kingdom Metazoa; phylum Mollusca; class Bivalvia; order Cardiida; family Psammobiidae; genus Gari; species Gari tellinella. The sequence goes on from OV277867.1 coordinate 41,121,691, forward strand.
CTGATGTTCAAGATAATGTCATATCAAGATAAAGTTTCCCCTTAAAATAAAATGTTTGTCCGATTTATGATTAACCAGTCTAATCTGTATCCAAACTGTTTGCAAATGTTAGCCAAGTCGAGCTTAGCGAGATAAGGGTTACTGTAAAAAGAGGACAGTATTCACGTGGCATCTGATCTGCATCCAACCTGTTTATTACTCATATTCAACGTTGTAACACCATAGGATTTGGTGCTAAAAAGAGTGAGAAAATGTTGGATTTGTTGAAATAACTACCTCTTATCTGGAGCCCTGTAGAATAAGAAGACACTCAATTAAGAACAAACCAAAAGAGAGCACTCTGCATTACTTTAGTCATCCATTAAAGAACCACATATTTAATAGACTATCTCAGATTCGAACCTAGTTTCTTACCATAAATGTATTGCCCACTAGAAGCTATGTCTTTCCCAATTACAGCATTTACGACATGGAATTCATATATTTTATCATATAGCATTCTAAAGAATTTCAACCGAAGCCAATAACTGAAATGACCACAAGTATTTCTAATCTGGATTTTCTTTAAAACACATCTTCACTTTATCAGGAAATTAAATAGGATATGGTTTCCTTTCAACCTCTGTTAATCTCAGTTTGTTGCACATGTATGACTGAATAATGACCACATTTAATATTTGCCCCCAACGTACAACGCTTTCTTCATGTATTTGAATGGCAATTTCATTCATTAATCGCCACACAATCATAACATATCACTTTCAGTGCCTGCTTTCCCTGTATGCGTGTGACGGTATGGAGATTCGGACAGTTGACCACATCGGTAATCTACGTGACGGCCTTCACCCTATACAGAAGCAGATAGCCAGTTATAACGGCTCCCAGTGTGGCTACTGTACTCCCGGACAAGTCATGAACATGTTTGCGTAAGTTGTTATTATTACGTGACGGCCTTCACCCAATACATAAGCATATAGCCAGTTATAACGGCTCCCAATGTGGCTACTGTACTCCCGGACAAGTCATGAACATGTTTGCGTCAGTTGTTATTATTACGTGACGGCCTTCGCCCAATACAAATGCAGATAGCCAGCTATAATGGCTCCCAGTGTGGCTACTACACCCCCGGACAAGTCATGAACATGTTTGCGTAAGTTGTTACTATTACGTGACGGCCTTCACCCAATACAGAAGCAGATATCCAGCCATAACGGCTCCAAATGTGACTACTGTAATCCCGAAGTTGTTATTATTACGTGACAGCAATAATTCAATAAGATAGACAAAACATGACACGGTATAGATATAGCAGATAATTGGATTCTTGAAAAATTCTAGTTCGCTAGTATAGTACAAAAGTTTGACTCTTTCCCCTATAGATTGTTTACAGGTATTTATCAGACAGGCAGGTGTTTAACCCTTTCATGATCAAAATATTCGGGAGACTTTTGCCCCTTCACCGATTTATTGTCGTCTATTTCAGTAGTGTTGTCTGCAAGACACGTTTCAAAGTTAGAGTTAAGGTTTATGACTTAATAAATATCTATAAGAGTGTCAAACAGTTTGGGTCCTGATGAGACGCCGCGTTACGCGGCGTCTGATTAGGACCTAAACTGTTTGCAAACGCGCTTTAAAGCGTCATTGAGAGTGAAAGGGTTAAATCAGACATGCCGTAATCATCTACCTGTCAATAAACAGGAAGCATGGCTCGTTATCATAACCCGGTAGAAGCATTATAAATATAATATAAAATAAATTATTGAGATCAAAAAGCCTAAAAAAACGCCTTCATTGGAGAATGGTTAACGTGTCTGTATGTGTAGAATAGTTGTAATATATAGGTTTTATATCCATTGTGTTATGTTTTGGTTAAACAGGCTAAAGGAGATGTATGGCACAGAATTGACACAAAAGCAAGTGGAAGACTCGTTTGATGGCGTCATTTGTAGATGCACAGGTAATAAGTGATCCCTCCCTAAAACGACCCTCCCAACAACGATTCCTTCCTTACATTAATATTTGCCGCTGTTCCCCAAACAAGACAATGACATGTATGTCCAACACTTTCACTGCTGTAATATCGTCTGCTTAAAATTGTCGTCTGCTGTTTTCTCAAAGTAACATATTTATGGACATTTTACAGAAGAAATATAATGACGAGTGACAACCAGTTTGAAACCTGATTAGACGCCGCATTACGCGGCGTCGTCTGATCTGGATTCAAGCTGTTTGCAAATGTAAGCCAAGTCTTAAGTTTCCCACCCTATAACAACTCCCTCCGAACAACACACACAATCTTTGTCTCTCATCTGGTCTTGTTGTAGAGAGGGACCTTTACTTCTGTTCCAGTAAAACCGTATGTACATTACAATCAATTAGATAACAAATGCCCCCACTTCTGCTTGCATATATATAGCTGAAAACTAATGGAATTAAACGTTAGACAATGTAGACCTTTATCAAACGCTGTGTGTTTATTGCGATGACTTGTTATTTTTACACTGTTCAAATAGCTATTATCATTAATGTCTTAAATATGAAGTAGGTCTTATTCAAATGTCATAAAAGCATGCTACCAGTTACCATAACAGGCGTTGTAATGGCTCCTATCATCTAAATAGAGTTAACTTCAAATTAAATTGGAGCTAACAACCGAGGATTTCCAAACTAATATCTGTATACGAGCGTATATCAACCTAACCATATGATCTGACAACTTCTTGGAATTGTTTGTTAGTTAGTTCTTGTTACACTGCTTTAAGTAAATTTATTTACCCAGACAATTTCGCGAATTGGACTGTGCGCTTGATCACTGGCAACTGATCCGCGGATCAGTTGCCAGTGATCAAGCGAACAGTCCAGTTCGCGAAACTGTCTGGGTAAATAAAATAACTTAAAGGGACTCGCAACCGGATGGTGTACTTGTCAAAATAAAATAAAATACTCAAATAAAAGCAAATTTGTGGCATTATTTGGCTTCTGACATTAAAAAAATATGATCAGTCCAAAAAAAGTCTCAAGAATCGTCACCGAATCTTAGTTTGTTTAGATATTTTCCATCGTTTTTCTATAGCGTCAGCTGACGGTAATAGTTGTTGTTGTTGCTTCTCTACACGGGCTCAGATATAAACCCGAGCCGAATAAAGTACTATCAATCGCTACCAGTGAAGTACGTTAATTCGCTACCATATATATAGAGAGCGCTGGTAGCCGAGGCGGTAAAGGCGTTTCCTCATTTTTCATGTTTGTCTCCGCATGGAGGGTCACGGGTTCGAATCCCACCAGAGCTTCTTCTTCTTTTTTTTGAAATGCATTTTTTAACAGAATTTATTATCCTAAACTAAATCTTACCCATTTAAATAAGCATTTGACATATATTTACAAATTACTATTTTTAATGCTAAATCCGGTTGCGAACCTCTTTAAAGCAGTGTAACAAGAACTTACTAACAAAGCAATCTACATGCTGATTGAACCTATTAATAACTTATTGGAATATTCTCAAATTGACCGTTCTAATGAGTCGTAAAAAGTGACCGGTATGATAGTGATGGACATGTTTGTCTTACCCAAAGCCCTGTTTAACCCTTTTAACCCTACAACCCTCTGTAGAGATTACTGATAACATATGCAAACAAGGTAGACCCTGATCAGAGGGCTCCTATAGGAGCCCTCTGATCAGGGTCTGCACTGTTTGATATTTACATTGGTTTTGGTTGTTATACCAAAAATGTAACAGTAGACTGGTTCCAACATATTTAGAGTTCAAATGGTGGATAGAAGCATAATTAGTCAAGCTAGATAATGCACCAGTACACTGGGAAAGTATTGCTGTAAGAACAAACAGTGCTTGAGATTGGTGATGCAATGGGATTGATTGAATTTGGGTTATTTCCGCACCGCAACACATAAAATGGTCATATGCCGATATGATCTAATAGTGTAAATACTATATACAGTGTATATTAATATTATGATTTAATAATGTAAAAAAATATAAACTTGCAATATAATTATTTGTTAATACAGGTGATGTATCAATGGTGTGCTACTTATCAGTCAGTGTCCAATGGATGCCTGGCTCCTAGGTCATAAAGCATTTTAGTTGAGCCTGAGTGTGTTCCCAAGCATTTGCTTGGTCAGATTTGAGCCCAGGCTCAATTCTGACCAATCAAATGCATGGGAATGAGTTTAGACTCAAGTCGAAAGCTTTATAACCTCGGAGCCAGGACTATTATAAAAAGTAATGCATAAAATTCCAGGAACCAAAGTCAAATTAATTAGTTGACAGTTGTCTTCATATGTATCGTTGAAATATTGTTTATATTTACAAAGCATGTACGTACAACAAATAAAATATATGTTATGTGACAATTGCAATAGTTTGCGATTTGTTCTTTGGAAGGTTACCGCCCTATTCTGGCAGCGTTTAAAGATATGGCTAAACCAAACACAACGTGCGCAAAGTCAATGAGTGATATTGAGGTAAACCTTAATGTAATACTTTAATACATTTCCATTTTGTAGTAAAAAGATAATAGTCTAGTTTGTAGTAAAAGATAATAGCCTAGTTTTAATCAGCAGTGTTCGGGACAATAATTGTTCTTGCACAGATCCTGCTATTTTCTCATAAATGGGAGGAGATTTTATCGAAGTAATGACTTACAGTCGAACCTGTATTGACCGACCATTCAAATTACGATAAATGTGAAGCCAGGCCAATTCTGGACAAAAGTAATGCAGCATACTTCTTTATCACTGTTTTCCTACATTTATTGCTGTCCTTCATTAAACAGTCTCTTGGCTTTAAAAATCATCGTGACTCTTAATTCAGTGATCGCTTAACACATTGAACCCTAGCGACGAGTATACTCGTCATGAACAAATCATATACCTATCAAGAGTACACTTGTCCAATGCAAAACAGTGTAGATCAACACTATTTGTCATTTTGTAAACTATTGTTGAAAACCACCCTTATTATTAAAAAATGAACTACATTTAATTGTAAATTGCAAGTCTCTATTGAATAAGTTAGGACAGATTTTACCCCATAAACTAACTATTTTTCTTCATGCGTGTCATCAACAAACTGCTCTAATGTGACCTATCATAAACTTTAGAATGAGGACAAAGATTGTTTTTAACCCTTGCACTGCCAACATTGTCGTGAGATTTTAACTCCTTCACCGTTTCATTATCGTTGTCAGCAATGTCGTTTCAAGTTACAAATAAGACAGTATGACTGAAACAATTCAAAACGAGTGTCAAACAGTTTGGAAACTGATCAGACGCCGCGTGACGCGGCGTCTGATCATGATTCAAACTGTTTACAAACGCGCTTTGAAGCACGATAGAGAGTGAAAGGGTTAAAGCAAAAATGAGTAAATTATTACTTGTTTTAAGAACTGTTCGATTTATGTGATTAGCACTTTGGCTATTGGTGAACGATATGACATTAAATGTCACAATTATGCCAAATCGAACAATTTGTTAACAACTTGTCCGCAAAGTTTCATTAAGGATCCAGCTACTTTTCAGTCCCTCCCTACTGATCCATGAATGTTAGAAACCAAAGACATGCATTTTACATATGGATATCTTTCTTTTTGTGATAAGTAATTATATGAAGTTATAACAGGATTTCAGAAAGGTGTGTCACAGCACTGGTCAGCGGTGTCAGGGTACTTGCTCAGACCAACGACCAGGACTCAGTACCCGGTTAGTATTCGAGAACACCCAGTGGTTCAAGCCTACTTCAGAAAAGGAAGTCACAGACATACTGTCGGCAACCGCTGGCAAGACAATATGCTTCCTTCTCGGAAATACATCAACAGGTCAGTTATAAAACATCGGACTGTTAGAAATGTTTGCAGATTAGATGGTTACCATGTTAAACGGATATTACGACGTATAGTGTTGCCTGTTTCTTTCGAAAACATGATCTCATAAAATAAAACATACCCCGGGGAACAACTAGGATTCGTTTACTGTTTTTTATATGTGCAGGTGTCTATCCAGACCAGAAACCAGACAACTATGATGTAGTCATAGACCTAGCCGCATTCAAAGAGATCTACGGAATATCTGTAAGTACGACCTTCTACAAACGATCAATACATCATACGTATGCTATACAAACGAACAGAACTGGTATTGGGACTGTAAAGTGCCAACACAATTTGATATGCATGATTGAATTATTTCCTGCCAAGTATGATTTAACAGACAGCTTACAAATTCTGCGTCTAATCAGATTCCACTACTATAAGATAATCTTACTGAGATTTCTTCAACATGACGTCAAAAATAGAATCTCAATTTATACAACTTTTACATTTACCCATTACAACTGCTAGAAAGGATTGTGTGCATTCAATCGTGCATCCTCTGTTTTAAGTTCATTCGGCTAAAACCGAACCAGGGTTGGGTCTTTGTATAACCGCATTGTCTGGGAAATTTTGACGCCGACGTCTACGAGCGTGCCCATTTTGCTTTCGAATAACAACCGTCAGAAACATAAGGTTTTTACGTCATCTGTTTTGACGTAGTAAGTTTGAACTCTTTAGGAGAAAACGGCCCACGATTTACGAAATTGTCGACGTTTTTCGAATGGGCCAACGATCTGGGACCGACTGTCGGTCTGAATCTTACAAACTTAACCCGTCTATAAGTATCTGATCCTCTTGATCAAACCACATTTATGCTATGTTGTTACTGTTTAGTGAGCGTTGTACACGACAAATTCCGAAATGGTTAGAAATAATTCGTTTGAACAGTGAACATTGCAGTATAATAAATTCGTTATACAATTTCTTCCCAGGGTACTTGATGATTTATTCCTGGCTGGAAAAAACATGTTACCCTCGCCCAACGGCTCGGGCAACATGATTTTCCTCAGCCAGGAATAATTCTCTTGTACCCTGGGAAGAAACTGTTTAACTAATAATGTGTTTAAACCTCATTAACCCTTTTACCCATAGTCTGGTTCTAGTTAAGACAGGGTGGCCATTTAAAGCAGGTTGAAAGTACAACAGAGTGTGCCATCAAGCGCATTCTGCATTACTTCCAGCCAGCTTTAAGCTACAGTCTGCTAAAATATAGAAAACATTTCTTAAGATACATTTTCATGACTGTATCAATTGGAATTATTTTCTTCAATTAAGAAACAAATTAAATGGGTAAAATGAGTATCTATTGAGTAATACATATATATTTGAATATTTTTGTAATAGTTTGATACTGATATCGTCCTTGGAGCTGGACTGACCCTGTCAAATCTGATCGACATTTTCCAAAGAGATTCCCAGGATATTGCGTACCTAGGAGAGTGTGCAAAATTGTTGTCACGGGTGGCAAATCTGCCAGTCAGAAATGTAAGCGACTATACATGTATGCAACAACTTATTTACAGTGGAGAATGTGTTATTCTTTCCCAATAAACGCGTTTACGCTAAAACTATTATTTGCAGTGCAAACAGTTTGGAGCCAGATCAGACGCCGGGTAACCCGTCGTCTGATCAGGCTCCAAACTGATTGCCACCAAGATAAACATAAATTATCAGAATTGTCCAAATGTTGTACTTTTCTACGTTTTAGTGTGTTGCGTTTGCGTACGTTTGCGTTTAAACGGGAAAGAATAACAGATTCTCCACTGTTATCAATTTCTAACAACTCTCATAAAAGAGATAGAATTGGTTAACCCGTTTGTCGCCATATGGGACTTAAGTCTGTTTCCATACAGATTGCATTACGGTATCAGGGGCCCGTTTCATAAAACATCTTACGACAAATGTTGTCGTAAGTCAAAACTTTAAAATACATTTTATCTGTGATTTCTCTATCTAATCCTGTCTTGTGACATCTTTTTGGAATCGTCTTTTCAAGACGATTCCAAAAGGATGTCACAAGACAGGATTCGATGGAGAAATAAAAAGAAATTGATACTTTTATAATCTGACTTACGACATCATTAAAAAAAATTGTCGTAAGAAGTTTTATGAAACGGGCCCCTGGTCAGAGTTCAAACAGTTTGACACTTGTATCTCAATGCCTCCTGTCACAGGTCTGCCAATTCTCCGGATTATTTCGAAATATTCGGATTTTTCTTCTTTTCTCCAGACCTACGGATTTTTCCGCGGCGTTTGTTCTGGATCTTAACTGTTTGCATAATCGTATTAGTGTTATAGAGTCTGGCAGCGAAATTGCTAAAGGTACGATTCCTAAATAGCGTTTGAAAATAGGGAAATCTTACAATTTTTTATCAGCAACTTATGGTAGCCCTGCTGTCAAGCTTCAGAAACTCTTGTTACTTGCGCTAAATTGTTATTTTCAGAGAGCCACGTGGACCGGAAATATGTGTATGAAGCATGCGCACAATGATTTTCCATCAGATGTGTTTGTCATGTTGCTAGTGTTAAACGTCCGGATCTTGATTGGTAAGTTCGTCTTGTTGCAGTCACCAAATGTCTTAATAATATCTAGCATTATCAATAAGAGACCTCTGAAAAGGTAAGATTACGACTCTATCTGTCAATGTATTTTTGCTACGGCAGGTATGGATAAAACATTAAAATATCATCAATTAAATACAAAACGAATGCTGTCAACACACGCTCATTGGCATGCAATGCTAACGCAATACTGTACCAGCTATTGTGGCTTACACATGCATGCTGGGTCTCATTGGGATCGTCACAATTTGCTTAAATGATTTTCAACTACTTACATAAACCAATGCATCGAATTCATTAGAATAGCTTGTACTGTTATTATAAGTTTTGTCACGGTATATGATGTCCTTAACCCTTTCCCTTATAGAAGCGACTTTTAGCACATTCATCTTATTCATCCGCTGAAGAAAATAGTTCCAAATTATACCGAAATGAATATGTGTCATATTAAATACTTTCCTTATTCTAGCAGTTAATAGCTTAAATCAGGCTGAAAGTAAAGCAGAATGCGCCTTTGGGCGCATTCTGCTTTACTTTAAACCTGCTTTAAGTAGTCACATATCTTCAATACTAGAAACAATGCTATCAGGTAAAGGGTTAACGGCCATAATTTATTTAAAGAAATTCATAATTGAAATTCTACAAAATAAGGTCCAATGTGAATATTATATCGGCATCGAAAACTGACGTTATATGGCGCAAAATATGCAGGTTTGACGTCATATCGATATATTTCGCCCGTTTTTGATTGATTGAATATCGACATACGAAACAGTATTAATATGCCGAAAATTTGTATCATGAGCTAATCAGACTGCATGAAATTATTAGACTGCGTTAGAATAATTGTTTATACACTGCTAATGAAAACTCTACACTGGAAGGAAAAATCACTACCAAACCCTTTCACCTAAAGTCAATTTTCAAACTGTTTTGACTCTGGACAGACACTGCGTAATGTGATCAGGCTTCTAAATAGTTTCCACTTGCACTAATATTTACAAATATTTCGCTGAAGACACTTTCTGTGAAAGGTTTAAAGCAGACTCTTAAGTTGTCGGCTAAGGTAATGAAATGGTTTTAAAATGGGGAACATGTGTAATAGAATGACAGGTACGTTTGTATTGTCTTGTGTGCACAAACGTTATAATATTGGAGAATGTGTTATTATTTTTTCCAAGAACGCGTTTATGCTTGCTTGATTATTCCTGCTGCATACAATTTTAAGCTCCATATGACACCAAGTATATATAACTCATCATTTGATTCTGATTAACACTATTTGTCTGGGCAGATTAGGTCATTTAAAATATACTGTTACAGTGGAGAATCTGTTATTCTTTCCCGTTTAAACGCAAACGTACGCAAACGCAAAACACTAAAACGTAGAAAAGAACAACTTTTGGACAATTCTGATATTTCATGTTTATCTTGGTGGCAAACAGTTTGGAGCCTGATCAGACGCCGGATTACCCGGCGTCTGATCTGGCTCCAAACTGTTTGCACTGCAAATAATAATTTTAGCGTATACGCGTTTATTGGGAAAGAATAACACATTCTCCACTGTATATACAAATTAATAAGATTTTCTAACGCATTATATCAATTTCCTGCAGTCTCTGAAAATAATAACATGTTCTCCACTGTACATTATGAGACCAACATGCATGTATATTTTGAGACTGCATGTATATTGTACACCACATTCTTTATATTACTGCAATATATTGTCTAGACTACAGTCAATATGAATAGCATACAATTTGGCTCCTGAGCACCCATCTACACTAAATTGATTTTTTCCTATAGGTTTTAAGGGCGATTCTATCCCGATCACAGACTTTCTTCATACTAATATCGACGGTAGGCTTATCGTAGCTTACGCCTTTACAACGTTAGCGGCGGATGAATACATCAAGTTCTACAAGGTCACACAAAGAGCACAGGTAGATATTATTATCATTTTGTGAACAGTGAATATTATTTTTTTCTTCTGACTTGGCGGTTTTATTTTTAGATTCAACATTATGAAACTGACCATGTTACCTAATTAACCTATTACCCTTTATACCTTGTTCTGGTCTAAAACTTCCAGATCAAAAAGGACAATGGTTAGTTTTGAAAAAAGAATGAGCAATAAATGTACACATTTTAACAATCAGTGTTTTCTTTACATTTGACGACTCGTTTGAGAGAAAGGACTTGAAACAATCTATGCACTTTTGACAATGTACATTGTTCTGTGCTGATTCTACTGTAGCAATACAGACTTTCTTACAGTGGAGAAAACGTTATTCTTTCCCGTTTAAACGCAAACGTACGCAAACGCAAAGCACTAAAACGTAGAAAAGTACAACTTTTTTACATTTCTCACTATTCATTTTAATCTGAGTGGCAAACAGTTTGGAGCCTGATCAGACGCCGGGTTACCCGGCGTCTGATCTGGCTCCAAACTGTTTGCAATGGGACAAATAGTTTTAGCATAAACGCGTTTATTGGGAAAGAATAACGTTTTCTCCACTGTAGCTCATATGAAAGATAAACCGTGTTAATACTGGGGGAACAACTTGTTTCATACACAGTAGCTGGCTTTTGTAGTTAAAACTATTTTTTGCAATTACGAATGGTGTCACTATTTTTCTCGATTCGGAGTATCTGTAGTTATTGATTTATGGTTCATTTTTTATGTAACGAACATCACAATGTATTGTTTTTTTATCATCAAATGTTGTCAGCTATATATACCAGTACACTGCGATCACATGGATTTCTGAATAACGTTACTTTAGAAAATACAAATAGTTGATGTAAACCGTTATTATGTACGTCTAATGCATATGGAAATTAAAAATGTATTTGGACATTGAACTATAATATAGACAATTAAAGTAAAACCTCGCTATTACGACCACTAAATTATGTTAATTATTAGAGTGTTTACGGTAGGTGACCACTTAAAGCAAGGTGACAGTGAAACAAAAAGCTCCTTTAGGAGCTTTCTGTTACACTGTCACCTTGTTTTAAGCTGCTACCTCTCTATAAAACAAGCAATTATCCTTCGTTTTAATGGTCGTTATAACGATGTTTTACTGTACTTACTATGAATCTACCGTTTTCAGAATGCCCACTGCTACGTGACGGGTGGTTTCAGAGCGAAAGTTGACAAGACTAACGGGCTTCTAATGAAGGCTCCAATCGTGTTAGCGTACGCCGGGCTGTCAGCCAAATTTGTATGTATATATAGGCCTATTTTATTGACCTGGCAAGGCTGAGTTTCGATGAGGACCATTGCAATTCAACTTTGGGGCGACAGCACGTTCGTTTTATTATCGGAATTTACCGTTGTCGTGTGCCGTTTTATCTCAACGTTACAAATAAGTGGACATTTTGACAGTAGGAAAACAAAGGCGAGTGATAAACAGCTTGAATCCAGATCAGACGCCGCGTTACGCGGCGTCTGATCTGGATTCAAGCTGTTTTCAAAGGTAAGCCACGTCTTAATTTCCTCTCCCTATAACAACTCCCTCCGAACAACACACGCAATCTTTGTCTCCCATTGAGTGTTGTTGTAGAGAGGTAACACTGTATATACCCTTTTTAACGTTGATATGGCTGCATGCATAAATTGTGTTTCTCCATGTTGAAAGTATCGGACAATAGCGATATAATACAGAACTGTACCTTTCACCCCTAAAATCAAATGTAAATTAGATTATTTTTGCCTAAGGTTAGCTCTGCCCTGCCAGGTGAAAAAAAATGGTCTATACGTTGACTGGTCCTTGATATTACAACCTAGATATTTTTTTTTTCGAACAAAGCATAGATTTCCAATGACTTGCATTTTGATGGTAATCTTTAATCAAAACAGTATATGAGCTATTTTATCTAAGTTAAACCCTATAGTTTCAACTATCTAATACGCTTTGTAAAATTAAGGTAGAAATGTCAACTTCAGGAAGTACAAAAAAGACATGTTTGACACCAAACACCTCTTTAGAATATTACCCACAGAAAACAGAAGTATATTCAAAGCTGAAGCTACTTAACTTGATGCCATCTAATATGTAACTATTTTTTTCTTTCTATAGTTGTCATGATCTTCTTCAAATAAACTAACTTGTACAGTTAAACCCCTCTATTATGACCACTAAATCGAAAGCTTATTAATTGTAAAAATACAGGTGACAGCTTAAAGCAAGAAGGAGCTTTTCTGTTTTACTATCACCTTGCTTTAAGCAGTCACCTGTCGTAACCACCTAATAATAAACACAATTTAGTGGTCGAAATAGAGGGGTTCTACTGTATTTTGGTTTCAACAGAATAGAGCCACACAGACAGAGGCTTACTTACATGGCAGAAATCTGTTAGATCCAGTTGTGCTTCAAAGTAAGTTTTTCATTTCAATGTCAAGATAATGTCATAACTCAATTGAGGACTTACGATTGTTTATGCTTGACGAAAGTAAAACAAATATATTTTATTTCTTAATTATTTAAACTTTTCAAACACAAACACAAACTATTGAAAGCGTACCTGGAATTCCAGGTACGCTTTCAATAGTTTGTGTTTGTGTTTGAAAAGTTTGAAATATTAGGAAATAGATATGACAACACAGCTTAACTTTCATCAGAATTAGATTTTACTTTACATGATTTGTCTATTTCGAGAAAATAGTTTTCATGAGTTTTGTGGCAATTCTATTTATAAACGTTTCTACCTGCATAATAAGTTGAAATCATTTAACATTGTGCTTGGTATCGTTAACTGTGTAGGTAAAACTGTGTCCGTAGTTAAAATTCTAATACATTTATCAGTTGTACCGTAAAAACATGCCCCCGTCTTTCTCTCTTAACTGCTCGAGTCAATTGTTTGCTTAAGAATCAACACTTTCATTGCCATTATGACCTCTTAAACTGTCTAACACAGCCACTTATTTATTCTTTTTCGTCACCTTTTATACGTAAAATTTGGAATTAATGCACTTTGACTAAACAACGCATTAATATGAGTGTCATTCGGTTTTGATCTTGACCTTTTGCACCTTTAACCCTTTACCTGATAGCCTTTATCTAGTATTGAAAATAGTTGACTACTTAAAGCAGGTTGAAAGTAAAGCAGAATGCGCCTTAAGGCGCATTCTGCTTTACTTTCAGCCTGCTTTAAGCTATCCAGTGATAGAATATAGAAAATATTCCCTATAATATATATTCATGACTGATTAAATTGGAACTATTTTCTTCAGCGGAGGAATAAATTAAATACGCTAAAAGTCGCTTCTATGGGGGAAAGGGTTAAGTGAGTTAGTGAGTTGTGTTTTACGGCACTACGACACATTGTAGATGTTGTCGGCCTATGCAGTGACATGGTTAACCCTTTACCCAAAAGCCTGTCTTTAGTTTTGAAAATAGGTGATTTTTTAAAGCAGGTTAAAAGTAAAGCTGAATGCGCATTAAGGCGCATTCTGCTTTACTTTCAACCTGCTTTAAGCTACCACCTTTTAGAATAAAGAAACTATTCCTAATGATATATATATTTATAACTGTATAAATTGGAACTATTTTCGTCAGCGGAGGAATAAACTGAATGAGCCAAAAGGCGCGTCTATAGGGGAATGGGTTAAACACTATAGGTTTTGTTAATTTCTTTCTCTATAGCCGCTTTGTCAACGTTGATGTCGGAACTACAGGTAGACGTCTCTCCAGTTTTATCCAGCGCTGCCTACCGACGAAATCTCGCGCTGTCATTGTTCTACAAGGTGGGTTTTGATATTAACCCATTTACTCACAGTGGATTCTTTCATGTTTATATATTGGATTAGTCCATTGTTTATCAAAGGGATGCCTGGTCAAAATTTTCATTTTCATTTTGTTTTATATTGAAATGCCTATCAACAAACAGTGAAGACTCTGATCAGACGCCGCATAATGCGGCGTCTGATCAGAGTCTACACTGATTGCCTATGTCCCATATATGGGATCATTGGCAAAAAAGGGTTAAATATAGTAAACATGCAAATTATATGTTTCTCATTCTAAAGTTTATACAAATATAAATTGCAGTATTATATTTTTGTTATTTAATCTCCTAAATAGTTTTGCGTCAGAAATTTTCATGTTGAATTTTACGAAAAAGAGTACTTAATTTAACACGAATAAACAAATCTTAAGATAAGCTTATTCTTAATTAAGTAATACATTAGAGAATACCTGATATTCATATACTTAATATTGCCGATTTACACAGCTAATATTGTCTATTTATAAGTCGCAGCAGTTTTTATACTGTAGTACTAGTAGTAGTAAGTAGTAGTAGTAGTAGTTGTTGTTGTTGTAGCAGTAGTCGTAGTAGTGGGGAGTAATGTCAATAATGACAGTAGTCGTAGTAGTAGTGTAATAGTAGTTGTTGTTTTTATTATTATGGTGATTGCAGAAGCAACTCTGTTAAAGTTGTTACTGTTGCAAAACAATTTTGCGTTCATTAACTATGTTTTTTTTGTTTTTAGTTTGTCTTGTATATAGCTGGGGATCAGGCTATTCCTGAATATAGATCTGGGGCTAAACAGCTTTTCTTTGAGAGACCCATATCGTCTGGGGTCCAGTCGTATGACACGGTGAATGTAGAATACCCTGTAACAGAACCACTGAAGAAACTGGAAGCAGATGCTCAGGTATAAAACAATATGCAATGGACGCATAAACTATACTTAGCACAAGACGTTTAGTTTGAGAGAAAAAACACCTTCTTCATACGCCATATGACAGAAAGATAAAGCATCCTGAGAAATGTATCCATCTCGCTAGAAGTAAACTTGAAAAATAATGAACCTCTAATTTGTTGTAAATAACACATTACGTCATTTTGACGTCGCTTTATTGCCCGACCGTGTCCTGGATGTGCTAAGGTGTCCTTCTTTAAATCCCTATAACTTTACCATGGATGTATGTACTGATATGAAATTATGTCTTATTATCAGAACAAGAACAACGTTTCCAGTGGTGCTTGTTTTATTTTTCAGCTACGATAACTAAAGCTTTTGTGAAAAATGTCTACGAACTTAAATAACAGCCCTCGTTAATGTACAGTAAATACTGAATATCAAACTGTTTAAAACATTTTTCCTTGAAGCAAGCACAACTGAATGGTAGCAGTAGATCCAAGGAACAAACATACATTTACTGTTGTACACATAGATAAACAATAAATGGTAGCTATTAAGTCAATGTTCTCATTTGCATCACTTTCAAACTACCGGTATGTGGTAAAATATAACCTAACAGGATAATTTTACATGCCTTTAACTTTAACCAGTGGCATGCTTCAACACAGTGTGACCACTTAACACGTATTGCACAGTTAATTTACCAATCCAATAACAAACATTGAACTATAACCACCGAGTTCTTATCTTGTCCTAATACCTATATATTTATTCATGTAGATCTACTTTTAAGTTGTGTTTAACATGTGCTATTCGCCCCTTTCTATGCTGTAAATTTGTTAGACATACTTGAGGTGTAGATCCTGACCAGAGGGCTTCCCGAATGCGTCTTATATTGTTTTGATATTTCAAACACAAACAGATTAGTATTTCTGCAGAAGATGCGTGTACATATCATGCCTAGTAAAAAAGGGTTTCTTGTTAATCATTTAGATTGCAATCAAACGCCGAAGAACGCGGCACGTAATTAGGCTCAATTGTGGTTGACACTCGGACTAAAATAAATCGTCAATTTGAAAACATTCGATCTGTTAATTTCTATATTATACTGTCTAACATTTGAGTTCAGTTTTGTATTTTACCAAAATAATATTTTCCTTCTTCATACAGTGGAGAAAACGTTATTCTTTCCCAATTAACGCGTTTACACTGAAACTATTATTTCTATTGCAAACAGTTTGGAGCCTGATCAGACGCCGGGTTACCCGGCGTCTGATCAGGCTCCAAAGTGTTTGCCACCAAGATAAACATGAATTACCAGAATTGTCCAAAAGTTTCACTTTTCTACGTTTTAGTGTTTTGTGTTTGTGTTTCGTTTCGTTTTAACGGGAAAGAATAACGTTTTCTCCACTGTATGTGTTAGGCAACAGGTGAGGCGGAATATATTGATGACACTAGTCCTTACGCTGGTCAGCTTGAGGCTGCTTTTGTGCTGAGCACTGTTGGTAACGCCAAGCTGGGTACAATTGATCCAGCAGAGGCACTGGTAAGTACATCCTCTCTATTACGACCACTAAATAATGTTAATTATTAGGGTGTTTACGGCAGGTGACGGCTTAAAGCAAGGTGTCAGTGAAACAGAAAGCTCCTAAACGACAGGTGACGGCTTAAAGCAAGGTGACAGTGAAATAGAAAGCTCCTTTAGGAGATTTCTGTTTCACTGTCACATTGCTTTAAGCCGTCACCTGTTTACTATACAATCAATTAGCCTTCGTTTTGGTGGTCGTACATGTAATAGCGAGATTTTACTGTATTTGATTTGAAGCTAATGGATAAACACTCAAGCATCAATTGGCATTATATACGAGTAGTGACTCTCAACTGTTAGGATAAAACCTGTTTAGACACATATACAGTGTTACCTCTCTACAACGGCCTTCTCAACAACGACTCACTCCTTACAACGACCCTTACCGCTGTTCCCCAAACAGGATATTTACGTACAACATACCCACGGCTGCAATATCGTCTGCTTAAAATGTCGTCTGTTGTTTTTCTTCAAGTTACATAATGGAAATTTTGACAGAAAAAACCTAAATGACCAGTGACAAACAGCTTAAATCCAGATCAGACGCCGCGTGACGCGGCGTCTGATCTGGATTCAAGCTGTTTGCTAATGTAAGCCAATTCTTAGTTTTCCCTCTCTATAACGACTCCCTCCGAACAACACACCTAATCTGTATTTCCCATCGGGTTTCGTTGTAAAGAGGGAACACTGTAGAAAGTAAAATATAATCTTGATTAACTTGGTGATTATTTCGTCTTGTTTGATATGGAGATCCCGCAGTCGCAGTATAACTTTAATGATATCGTTATGTTAGTTTTCTTTGTATGTTTTGCAATTTTCACCATCTATGTTTTATTGTATTGGCTTCATGTTTTCTCATATTCTTGTTGTTTCAAAACATACATGCATAATATCCAAACCTGAAGATAGCTGATTAAAGGATTCTTTATTTTTACACTTCTCCTTTGTACACTCGATTGCTCGTGTTCACAACAAATACGAGATGTCGGTATCTTGTATAAGCTAACATGACAACCCACCGAAGCAGTAACTTCAGTATATATATAATCTTTTGCAGAAAATGCCCGGTGTTGTCAAGGTGATCACAGCCAAAGATATCATCGGACAAAATAACATATTTGCGCCAATGCAAGAGGAGGTAGGCTAAACAGTATTTCTGAAAGGTTTGCGAAAAACCAACTTAATAAATGAATGAATAGCTTAAGTGATTCACGTGTTTGAACGGATATTGATGAAAAAACTATTTGCTATTAAGTTTGATTATATAAAAGCAGCATTATGTTTTTAAAGAGAGTCATGTTTTAACTAGTCAGGAAATTCCATTATCTCATCGCAAACTATTATAAATATTTATCAAATAATTACGCAGAGAATGTTTGTGTGCGTTATCATTTTAAAGTTGAAGGAAACGCCATGATATATTGATTTGTCCAAAAGTGCACTTTAAAATGTTAAAAACGGTTTATAAACTATAAACAGAAAAGAACCGATTTTTTGTCTCACATAACTTCATTTTCTCCGGGTTAGAACAACGGTTTAAGATTGCCTTTGCAGTAACAAGTTTAGAAACATTTAGAACATATGTGACGTCAAACAAAATGTCATAGAACATAACGTCATACAGATAATTCGGACAAACTTGGGAAACCAGTATAATACAATGTTTACATGTTATTAATACGGAGAAAACACACTGTTGTGTGTATGTGAGAAAAGGAACCTAATGGTTGTTGTCTTTAAAGATCAACTATTTCTTGCCAAGAAAATGTCATTAAGCTCACCAAAAGGCTCGCTTAGTTACATTTAAGGCGAGTTTAGAAACATTTTATCTCACAAGACAACTCGCAACAGATCCTCTTTATATCAAATTATTCATGACATAAACAAACAAGAGTTTTTGAGCTAAAATGATTAACAGTTTATTACTCTTTCTACTATCTTGTTAGTTCCGTTTTGTTTTTCCGCATGATACATGTACCTTAATTAACTATTTGATTTGCATCCGAATTTCGTAAACTATTTGCACGCTGTATGCGACTTTGTGATACATCACATCGGGCAATAGTCTGAATCTAGATTAGTCTTCGAGAAACATTATACAGTTATTTCATGTGTGTTTGGGGAACAGTCAAAACTATTGACCCGAGGTATCAGGGAAGACTTTCGAAATGTTGCCCGAGGCCGATAGGCCGAGGGCAACAGTTCGAAATGTCTTCCCTGATAACAAGGGACAATAGTTTTGACTGTTCCCCTAACACACATGAAATAACTGTTTTATTACCTAATACTTTATATAGGGCTAACTAGATTTTCAAAAAGAATTAATTTGAGCCAAAATACAAATGAAATACAATTTATTATTTCCAGCCATCATAAATTCTTGGACTCTGATAGGCTGAAACTGCACATGTGACCAAGGTGACACTGAATTAAGATATATTTAGATCAATATATTTATCGAAATAAAACCAATTAGACTAAACTCGATAAGCGTAGCCATTGACCTACGTATTCATTCGTTCGCTCCTGAGTATTTCCGTTCATTTGTTATAACTAATCGTTACAGTGTTTCATAAAACATAAATGTCCGTTCGAAATATTCTAGTAGCCTACATGTAATGCACATTTATAACGTCTACAGTCCAATGTGATGTCGTAATCATGTTAGATACAGTCGAACTTAGGGCCTATCTTGAATTAATTTCAGTCGAACAGTGGCTATGCCACCTTTTAAGCTTGAAATACGGATATTTTCGACAGAAGCGGTTTATAAAGAAGCAAGTTTATGGCATTTAGGCCTATCTGTAGATATGCAGGTAAATTCTACTTACGCGAGTTCCATACATCAAAGTTTAACTGTATAACTTTGTGTACTCTAGCGCGAAAGTTTTCAGTGACATGATGTCAATTTCAAGTGTCAACTTTTAGGGTCAATTGAGTAAAACTTTGTCAGGTAATGTATGTTTCCTTTCTTGTATTGGGTCTAGACTGGAAATAAATTCGTTACACGGCATTCCGGCAGGGTGTACGGGCTTGTATGACGGTTTTGGATTCCGTATTTCCTGAGGGTTTGTACGCCCTGCCGAAATACCGTGTAACTAATAGATCTAATTTACATTTTGAGTCTTTGACAGACGTCTAATGACTGATCAGCGTCTTCTTGTAAGCGCTTGCATGTTTATATCCGCACATTATTGTAATGTTCGGGTCCGTGTTATTTTCTGTATAAAGGATAACGGCGAAACTTGATGTGTATTATGAACTCGTCTCATTGATTATAGTATTGCTATAAAAATAATAAAGCATGAAATAAAGTATTAAACCTCCACCAGACACCAATCAATGAAAATTATTCAATATTGTTTCATTATAGTTCGGCAATTCCGGGTACGGGGAAACTTCTCAATGACACTGATTTTAGAACTTCTACGCATCTTTTTCGCGCATGGAAACAGTTCGTCCTAGAGGGCAATAGTCAAAACTATTTCCCCCGGATTAGGCAATGTCAGAACAGCACAGCAAAACAGTCAAAAATAACGAATTACAAGTTTTATAGAGCATTAGGTAATAATTATCTCTAATGGATGCCAACGTGTAATATGTTTCCAGCATAAACAACGAATCAACGACGTTGATAATTTGCAATTAACAAACTGTGAAATTACAATTTGACCCGTACTTCATTCTCAGTGTTGTTATACTTTCTGGTCCTTTGGAATCATTGATTTCAGCGCATTTACAGTCGAAAGTTGAATTCCGCTTAAGCTGGTGCTAGGGGACGTGAGCACTGTTGCATATTGCAGTATTGCTCATGAACAGACTCAATTAAACCGAGTCTGCAATTTTCAGTATTTGCTTTGTTTTCTGTGCTTTCAAAGGATCTCCCCTTATTCAGAATTTATATATTTCACAACAGCAGATGTTAAGTGCTTGTGTGGCGGCTGTAAAAAGTCGCCCCGTACTTCATTCTCAGTGTTGTTATACTTTCTGGTCCTTTGGAATTATTGATTTCAGCGCATTTACAGTCGAAAGTCGAATTCCGCTTAAGCTGGTTCTAGGGGACGTGAGCACTGTTGCATATTTCAGTATTGCTCATGAACAGACTCAATTAAACCGAGTCTGCAATTTTCAGTATTTGCTTTGTTTTCTGTGCTTTCAAAGGATCTCCCCTTATTCAGAATTTTGATAACAGAAATTTAGGTTGGTAACATTTTTAATTTTATAGATACGCGCTTAGTAGGTAGTTAAGCTTTGAATATATTTCAGGTTCTAGCCAGCAATGACGTATCATATTGTGGACAAGCCGTTGCCATTGTTCTCGCAGGTAAACATAAGTTCAGAAATGCATAAATTAAATAGTTTGAGTACACTGATCTTAGCAAAAGTCAGAATGTTTTTATCTATTTTCAAGAATGTATTAAGTCAAATTGTTTAATCTAGACTATAGAGATAGCTAGAATTAAACCGCCATTACCTTATACTTAAAATCGTTTGCTTGTGAATTGACGAAATGTTTCATTTTCACTTGTTTCACTGCCATCTAATTGACTAATTCAAAGCTGACGTCTGCGTGTTACTATCTTAAGAATCTTTCAATTTGATGATATATTGGAACAAGTGTCACACATTGGAGAATAGGTTAATTTAGCAGGAATGTTGCATAATGTAGAAAGTTTTTATTACACTGCTAGAAGTTAAATATTTACCCAGACAATTTCGCCGACTGTCAGTCAGCTTGGTCACTGGTGAACTGTGAGATCTGCTGAGAGGGTTACTTCCCTTTGCCGCCGCAGGGTTTGGCGACGAACAAAAGGGTTCGAAAGTTTTCACTTATCAGATAGTTATGTGAAACGCTAATAAAAAGCTGTTTGCGAACGTTAACTTTACTTATTTGTCTGAGATATTAACACGAACCGATTCGCAAATGTTAACCCCTTCACTGCCTTACCCCGAGTACAATAGTTATTTGCAGACAATTTGGATCCTCAGACGCCGCGTAACATGGCGTCTGATCACGATCCAAACTGTTTGACACTCGTTTCAATATTTCTTAGGTCAAAATACCTAACAAATACTTTTTAGTAATAGAAGCAGACGACAATTGTTTAAATTTGAAGACGTCATGGCAGTGAAGGGGTTAAGTGGTGAAGTGGTGGAGCATAATCATATACCACCATACAAACCAAAACAATTTTACACCTTTTATTTTCTCTTCCTAGAATCCTACGGTACAGCTCTGGGTGCAGCCGCTGCCGTCAAGGTCACCTACACAGATATTAAGCCGCCATTGTTGAACCTTGAAGATGCCATCCAACAACAGTCATTCTTCCCAAAAGTCTGTGATGATAAAATTGTCGGAAATCCTGACCGTGAGTATACAACTAAGCACCCTTCCGTGTCGCTGTCTGCCATTTTATGAATCAGTTTATGTGTATCTGAACTTAAATTTTCTTGGTTTGTTTTAGAAGCGATAGAACTAAAATAAAAATACACTCTGCTGTCGAAAGTGGAATAGTCCACAAGAGAATTTCAACATACGAAAGGTTATTATACCGGAGGTTACCCTCCTGGTACTAAATCTGCCAATGCAGTACTTTTGTATATAGCTGTCCCAAACTAACACTGCTAAACTATATAGATCTTTTACGATATTTACAGTATACTTATACCCTTATAAATCTTTAAGGGACATTCAATGTCTCATAAAGACATTACCCACGTCCATTCAATGATTTGCCCCTCCCCCCCCCGAGTGTTCTCACTAGGCACAGAGTAACTGTAAAGCAGGCGAAAAGTGTGCATAGCAAATGTCAGCAATCACAAGTTGTCTAGAGCGGCCCTGACATACTCACACTCAATGGTTTTTCAATGTTTTTACTAACCAAACTATCAAATACTAAGTATAAGGTACGGTATATAGCCACACAAGATTTTAAAATCACAGACTTTGAAGCAATTAGGGGAAAATACAAAAGTCTTACAGTAAATACTACTTAGAGTCTGGTTTTCCTAACTTACTATACATGTATATAGTCTATCTTCAAAATTATTGAAGACAGACCACATATCCACTTCATCTTTACCTCTGGACAGACTGAATACTTCGGTTTTCTTTCTTCTGAAGATTTTTTAATACTGATTCTGGAAGAAAAACAGTTCCCCTCGTACTTTGATGTTCTAAATATCTTTCCTTTCCTTTCTTCCTTTTTGCCGATGTTTTTCTTTCTTCTCTCCCTATTTTGTAAAGCTCTTTTACGTTTTTGAGTTTCCTCTCATACCTACGGTGGCACTGAGGTGACATGCAAACATTTTTTTTTTTTTTTTACTTTTTATCTCGTGCGCACGACTTAATTTGAAGAAAAAACCCCAAAAAAAACCGTTACTTTTTATCTCGTGCGCACGACTTATTTGAAGGAAAAAAAATAATAAAAAAAATCTTCACATTTTATCTCGTGCGCACGACTTAATTTGAAATTAATTTTTTCAAATTAAGTCGTGCGCACGAGATAAAAAGTGTTTTTTTTTTGTTTTTTTTTTCTTTTTTTTTCAAATTAAGTCGTGCGCACGAGATTTTTTTTTTTTTTTCAAATTAAGTCGTGCGCACGAGATAAAAAGGCAAAGTTTTTTTTGGTTTTTTTTTCCCTCAAATTAAGTAGTGCGCACGAGATAAAAAGTAAAAAAAAAAAAAAAAAAAAAAAAAAGTTTGCATGTCACCTCAGTGCCACCGTACATACCTGTAACTTTTAGAAATCAAAATTACAAAAACTATTATTTCCACTGCAAACAGTTTAGAGCCCGATCAGACGCCGGGTAACCCGGCGTCTGATCAGGTTCCAAACTGTTTGCCACCAAGATAAAGATGAATTATCAGAATTGTCAAAAAGTTGTACTTTTCTACGTTTTAGTATTTTGCGTTTGCGTACGTTTGCGTTTAAACGGGAAAGAATAACATATTCTCCACTGTATATGCTGTATTCTTCAAAGAACATGATACAATACTTAATAACTGTACATGAAAGCTTTGTTTGGTCCTTCTCCTGATTCTGATATAGATGTTTCTAGAAAAATAGTGTAGACCCAGATCAATCAGCTCCTACAGGAGCTGTCTGGTCAGGAACTGCACTGTTTCGTCTCATAAGTCTGGGTCTGACAGGAGTCTGCACGTTTCTTCCTAATCTTATATACTATTAGCCAGTGTAATAGATGCAGATGATGAATATTCAGTGGAAGATGAATCAAACAGTTTTATACATTGAAAAATAATTAGAGTTTGTTTTTGTTGAATGAACGGTATGCTGCGGTTGTGTGGTATCTATGGCTTTTATAGCAACAATGAAGTTCTTTTTGTTGCTTTAAATCCAATGGTTTCACTAATCACTAGAATCGTCTCCTCCAGACGATTCTGATGAGTAATGTCACTATAGGGTTTTGGTGTAGAAATGATAGAGAACATGTTTATTTGTTCAGTTTATTCACTCCTCCTGAAGTCCTACGGTTTAACATTGGAAAAAGTTTGAACCAATCTCGGTACATGTAACTTATAAACTTTACACCAGCTTCTTCTATACTTCTTATCAAGAGCAACATATACCTTGTTTATCTGGGTATGCACCTATGTCTTGGAAGACTGTACATCACACGTTTTGCGTTTTAATGGAAAAGTCAGAAAATTGTACCTTTAGTCTTTAGGCGCATTTAGGTGAATGGCGCAGACCAAAAAGAGAAACCTTGTACAAGAGCTTTCTTATCTACATTTAGCCTACTTATGAAAGTTGCCAAAAGTTAACACTGCATGGAGAAAGCTATTAAAATCAAAATTAAACTTTTTGAGTTGTGAAGGAGTTTGTTGGGTCATGTCAGAAAAGGTCAATGTTATTAAGAAAGATTGTCTAAATTCAGTGCTGGCCAAAACTTTTAAACTATTATGCTATAAAGACCCAATGACTTTATATTTGAACCTAACCTCAGAACACATTAAACTTAGGAAATATACACATTTCCCTTCAGGTATTAAGTATAGATGCCACACACTGTAATTATTTTATATGAACTGGTAAATCTCATATGTACATTTTTAGAGTATTTCGTCCTATATAGTATTGTAATGTACAAGCCACATATGGAATGAAGATCTATGTAAATGTCTCTATTTCTATGAAGGATGTAACCTACAGTGGGTTTTGTCTACCAAAACCTACGGTAGAGTGCTTACTTTGCCCACCCACCATAACTATTAATTAGTTGCACCAACAACTACCATTACTCCTTGGAAATATTTAAGAGTGTATGGGCTGACAATGGCGATCAAGATTAGCGGACACTACTGAAGCTCCCCAATCTTGGTCACCACTGTCTGAAATGTCTGTAATAAAGTGGTGGGTTAAAATAAAAATAAAATGATCACACGCAATCTTTGAAAGCAACTTGTTGGGTCACTTACAATGGAGACATATACAGTTATAAGATAACTTTGGGGGAAAAACAAAACAAAATTAACACCACCAAAAATCCCCTTATATAGATCTATACTTGAACAGAACCTGTTTTACTGGAATATATGGCGATATCTCTCTTTTGCGAATACTATACACATGCCTAACTGATCATACGAAATACAGATGACGATCTGACTCCTAATAATCCTTTTCCTCAAGGCCTGTTTCTAGATTTGAAGACAGGGAACCCTTTAAATCGGGTTAAAAACTACGCAAGTAGTTTAAAATTAAAAAAAAAGTATAAGGCACTGGCCTCACATGAGACGCTTCAATGGTTTTTTGCCTATACATCTGTACAATTAAAAGCATGCTGATGCTTTAACTCAAACTGTCTACGGGACTAAGTGTAATCACCAAAGCTAGTTCAATTAGGTCTTTAACATCTGATATCGTATTCACAGTCTATGGTTGCTTGCAATTAACTCATTGACCCCTGAAACTTTAGATGGACAATCAGTGTCTTGATAAGGTAGCGTTTTACGAAATGATTGGTAAAATAGATAAAGGTATTTTCTACAAGTTACCAAATTCTCTCTTGCTTAAACAACCGCTTTCTCGGCCATTTTACCGGTAAATCACGCGTCAGAATCCCCTTGGGTGCCTCAATTGCGTAGATTACGTGACTAGATAGGTGGTTTATTCCGAAGCTGTCCGAGGTGATTTACGACTTTTACCGTATTAAAGTCGTTATTTTTTATATGATTGGCTTTGTAAATTTGGGGCGGAGTTTAACGAAATCATAAGCTAGGTCATGTTATTTGTTGAAAAAGAAGGTCTTAGTTGAATATCGGGCGGTCACGAGAGCCTAATTGACACATCAGTCAGTTAATTGGAGTTTCCGGCATTACATAATTTGAAACAAGCGGTATTTTTGAATACCCCTAACTTTCGCTGTTGGGGTTCGATTTTCTTGCGGTTTAAAGCAGATGAAAGGGTGTTATCTCCCCGAGGGAACTGTGTCTCAGAAATTGTATAAGTAGCTCCAGTGGTCCGTTATAAAGCGTAACGTAATAGTGGTCGACTTTAAACCGTAAAAAAACGTTGATGTTACATAACAAAGGTTTGAAGTGGTATTTTAAAAATCTGAGACACAGATCCCTAGATATGTTTATAAAGAGTATTTCTGGGCAATGTTAATTCTGTTACAAATAAAGATGGCTTTGGTATCGTTGTTTGATTGTTTTTAAATGTTCTTATAAATCGTAAAAAAATAAAATATTTTTTGTAAATTGGCTTATTCTGATGGGATGTGTACCATTTTCCCTCGACAGCTATAAAATTGGGGGGAAATCATCAATCACGATACTTAATTAGAAAAATCCGCTTGCAGTATCGATCGTAAACAGCTACCTTAAACTAAGTCATCTGTGTACTATTTAGGGCTGTTTTCTCAATATATTGAAAAGTGACAAACAGTGCAGACCCTGATTAGAGAGATCCTATATGAACCCATTGGTCTGGATATAATTTTGTTGCATATGACAAACTGTATTACTAATACATTGTTGTATACGATAAATAAGCATGTGCATGTTCTTAAGAGATACTGTGTTGAGATCGGTATAGTTTAAACAAATTTCGCAGTGACTTGGTATTATTCCCTGCTCCAACCACTTTAGACATTGCAGACAATTTGAGCCATGATCAAAAACCGATACAGTCGATGTCTAATCAGTTTTCAAATTGTTTGAAACTTAAAGCCAGAATGTCGCCCAAATTTATGTTTAAATCGCGCAATTTCTTATATAAGAACATTTTCTATGTATTAAAACTAAGCGAAAGCCGTTGTCAGGTGCCTGAAACATGCCCCCTTTCTTTAAGAACCATACATAAATGTGCCGATTTCTTATCGAGATGGTTGGAAAAATAAGCTTTTTGTTTACATAACAAATCTTCCTGTCGGCTTCCGAGAGTTTCCGCAAGGTCGAATTAGAGTCACGAGCAGAATAGTTCATAACCATTAAGGTAACGGTGGAGAAAACGTTATTCTTTCCCGTTTAAACGCAAACGAAACGAATACGCATCTCAATAATACACATAAATGGACAACCTTTAGACAATTCTGACCATTCATGTTAGTCTGAGTGGCAAACAGTTTGGTGCGTGATCAGACGCCGGGTTACCCGGCGTCTGATCTGCTCCAAACTGTTTGCAATTGAAATCATGGTTTTACCGTTAACGCGTTTATTGGGAAAGAATAACATTTTCTCCACTGTAAGCAAGGTAACATCGACTACATCGTCGTACACTTTCCTACTTGAGATAAGTATGGTTCCCGTGCAGCACGAGACCGCTGCGCTAACTTTACTTATATTTTATTCTCTCCCAATAAACGCATTTGTATACAAAACTATTATTTCCATTGCAAACAGATTGGAGCCAGGTCAGACGCCAGGTAACCAGGCGTTTGATCAGGCTCCAACCTATTTGCTACTCATATTAAAAAATAATAGTTAAAACTTCTAAAAGTAAATTTCCACAGTTACGTGCAATGCGTTTGCGTTTAAACGGGAAAGAAAATGTATTCTCTGCTGTATACTGCGCACAATAAACACAGCTATCAATGTTTCTTGCTGGATGTAGGGAATACTCATCCCTTTTAAAGTTTTAGAATGTTCCAATCTAAAAATAACTCCGACCGGTCATAAGAAAATATCTTTACCGGGCGCAAGCCGAACGAACTCGGAAAATCTCCGTCGTTGATCGGATGTCAACAAACCGATTTAAAAGTCGACCTTTTTCCATCAAATTCATGTGTTTGTCAGATTTATTTCCTCCATAATAATCGCGGATTACTTCTTTTTATATGTTTAGATTACGTATCTGCCTGAATATTCAGGTTTAAAAAATGCGCTATTCTGGCTTACATACTGCCTTTAATGTTGAAGTTTTAAAGAGTTTTCATTTTTATAATCTAGTGTACATGGGTATGTTGTTTGCGATTCGTTTGATTACAATAATTCGATAAATTTCAAGTGAAAAAGCTTTATAACCTCGGAGCCTGGTATGTTTTCAGAAGCCATTGCACAGTCATCGAGAAAGCTGACTGGAACAATATCTACGGAAACACAGTTTCACTTCTATATGGAAACACAGGTATGCACGAAACTAAACACACATGAAGAGTTGAGGTATTGTGTGACCATTCCTTGTTAAACATAATATTATACATAGAGTACGAACATTGTCAACATAAATTCTCTTACGAAACGTCATTACATGTTTGGATGCATGATTGAAGTAACACATGAAGCTCTTATGTGATTATAATAGCTGAATAAAAATGGTATATGCTTTTCTACTTTGTATACAGATTATATACAACGAAGTTGTACACCCTCTGTTTTAATGATTGTTTAAGATGAGGGTTCAAACTCTCATGCCGAACATATTTATCTGATTGATCTTATAAATATCCCCAATATAAGTGTAAAATCCAATGATACGTTATGCTGTTGATTTAGCAAAGCATTCGGCGTACTAATCCCGACTTGACTTGTCCAGCTTAATAGTGTGGCTCCCAGTGTCCCACAAGGACTTGACTTGTCCAGCTTAATAGTGTGGCTCCCAGTGTCCCACAAGACTTCAATCAAGCAAAAGAATATGCTGTCGAAATTACGTCATGAATCTAAGCTAACTAAAAACAACTGTGAATGTTAACAGCGGACATTCATTTAAATGGTGCTGTTTAAAGACAAACTACTAGATAATGTAAAATACTTATCAAATAGAAAGCTCTAATATGGCATAACCTTTATATACAGTCAACGTTGATGTTAATTCTCAACAGGAGTAAAATGTTTCATGTAACACAAGCATTGAAATGTTACCTTTATATTGTATTTCAAATGCATGACTTTCGAAAGGAACGGAGTTGTATTAAATTATATGTTCCTTTAATTGCAGTTTAAGATATATTCGGAAAATAAATGTCTTTGTTTAAGGTGAGCCTCTGTGTTCCTACAGAAAACGGTTTAGATGTGTTCACATCGACCCAGTGGATCGACTCAGTTCAAACCGCCATTTCTAATGTTACAGGACTTGGTAAAAACAGGTGAGTCGTGTGTTTTTTGTGTTGGCGGTGGTTCGGGTAGAACATACAGTCGACTCCGTATTGTGCGACATTTTATAAAAAAAAATACGGAAATAGCTCCAGATATGTTTTTGCTGAAAATGCTACAGAATTGGGGCAGCTAGTATGTCAGCTTAACGCATTGAACCTTAGAGTCCCGTGTACAAGTCCTCTTCAAAAAGTGTACGTGTGAAGAGTACACTCGTCCTATGCAAACAGTGTAGTCCCTAGTGAAAAGGGGTTTTCACTGGAACTCTCTGATTAGGGTATTTTGCTGTTAGTCATTTTAAATTATATTGTAAAACCAATCCAAAATACATGTAGTCGAAAATAGACTAGATTTTATTGAAAACTTAAACGTTCCGTTTGCGGTGTGGGTTAATAAAAGGCTAATCGGAATACTGTACCGTCTATATCAACTCTCTTGGTAGATTGCTCGACTTTCTCCGACCTCGGCGCCGAAAGGGTTAATAAAAATCAATAACAATGATGTGCGAATGTTTTAGATTAATTTGTAAATTGAACCCAACAATAATTAAGACGAACAAACTTATTTAAGATCTAGCATGACGTAGATCTATGCTCAAGAATGGCATTCGAAAAAACGACTTTTCATTAGATTAAAAGTAAATTTGTGTATTCCATGATTTTGGTAACCTTATTTCTTTTCAATAACAACCTATACAAATAACCCACAAACGTGACAATCCCACTGTTTATCAGCATCTTAACATCAGGGTCATAAATAGCTGTGAAGAAGTGAAGACAAACAATGTTTTCGGGTCATTGTATTACCTCAGTTGTGAACATGTACACAGAATACATACCTAACATGTTTCAAATGTCTTAGAGATTTAGTCGCTTTAATTCGTTCAACTCTATTGATTAGTATACTCGTCATTTGCACAGGTACTTGACACATAGATCTAGATCTATTACCATTTTTTTTTTATAGAAGTCTAGTTGTTTTGTTTTGGTAATAGATCGAGATCTATGTTTCAAGTACCTGTGGTCATTTGTAAGCAGTGTTCTAGAGAAAAATTATATTTTCCTATGGAAACGGAGAAAACACTGATTATTGTTCTCCTAAAGGTGTCCTCTGATCAGGGACTACATTGTTTGCCATTTTGCAATATTTTGTACAAAGCAATCCTAAATGGTAACAAATGATCTAGGCGTAATTAGATAGTGGAATTGTTCATTTGAAGTTTCAGACTTGAATGAGTTACGGGATAGCTGTAGCTTTTAGGTAACACTAATAAAGATTTAAATTTGAGTATACTGATAAGCAGTTTTGAAATCATTAACCCCTTCATTGCTTTGTCCCGAGTACAGTGGAGAATGTGTTATTCTTTCCCAATAAACGCGTTTACGCTAAAACTATTATTTCCAGTGCAAACAGTTTGGAGCCAGATCAGACGCCGGGTAACCCGGCGTCTGATCAGGCTCCAAACTGTTTGCCACCATGATAAACAAGAATTATCAGAACTGTCCAAAAGTTGTTCTTTTCTACGTTTTAGTGCTTTGCGTTTGAGTATGTTTGCGTTTAAACGGGAAAGAATAACGTTTTCTCCACTGTACAATAGCTACATGAAAATTTGCAAACAGTTTCGATCTTAATCGGTCTCTAATCAGAATGCTAACTGTTTGCCACTCATTTCAATATGTCTTTGTCAAAATACCTAAACTTTAAAAGCGGATACTACTGTTTAACCATTTCGCTCTGAATGACGCTTAAAAACGCGTTTGCAAACAGTTTGGATCCTGGTAAGACGCTGCGTAACGCGGCGTCTGATCAGGATCCAAACTGTTTGACACTCGTATCTATATGTTTTTATAAGTCATACTACATTTAATCTTACTTTGAAACGATCTTGCACACAACAAAGTTGAAGCAGACGACAATGAAACGGTGAAGGGGTAAAAATCTCACGAAAATGTTGGTAGTGAAAGGGTTAACTCATTGAGGCCTAGTGACGCATATATGCGTCTTCTACCAAAAGTGTACCTGTGAAGAGTACACTTGTCTGATGCAAACAGTGAAGTCCCTGATTAGAGGGCTCCTGCAGGAGCCCTCTAATCAGGGACTTCACTGTTTGTCATTTTGTAATATATTATTAAAAAAAACAACCTAAATAGTCTAAAATGGACCAGCCTTTATTGAAAACTGGAACTATCCATTGGAACTCTCAGTGGATAATGATAAGTAGATGACGTCATGTGAGTGAAGGGAACACGATAACTAATAGTTGTTTTACTGGTGCCAGCATCAACGTCCAGGTGAAGCGTCTTGGAGGTGCCTATGGTGGTAAATATTCACGAAACAACATGGTGGCCGCAGCCTGTGGTCTGGCAGCCTACATCGTAAACAGGTGAGACTTTTGATGGACATTTAACTGTGTGGTAATATTCATATATTTTAAAGTCTAAATTTTTCAATTTCACACACAATAATGATGAAAGCTATACCTGGAAGCTTTCGTCTGTGTACTTCGGACTTGGTCAGCCAACTGATCTAACATCTCATTTGCGATTAACATGCAGAGCCTATGCAAGTTATGTATTACAATAACCCTTCTTCTGCTATACGTCAATATATATAAATTCGCCAACTATTAACATTTATCATCTGAACTATTATATGATAATAAGAAACTTCTTCCTCGAGAAAATACATATACTCCTGTCATACAGATGTATTAAAAAGTACCGACCCTAGTCAGACAGTTAATTAAAAAACAAATATCAATATACACAGAAGAAGGTTAAGGGTGTATGAAACTCAGGAATTTAGGAAATTTTCAAAGTCTATGAAAACACTCTATGATGGTTTTGTATTGAAGAGCTATTTAAGATCAATGAAAAAATAGAAAAAGTGTACATCATGGTGAACAACATTTGGCTCTACAGTCAGGTAAAATTTACCCCATCCTCTTTTCCTGATTTTGTCCTTTTCAAACAGCCCGCTTCAATAAAATCGATTTCAAATGAAAACAAACATGATAATTTGGTTTTGTGTTATTTATTTCCCGTCTATGGTAGCATTTCTTCATACTTAAACTAATTTAAGAGAAAACAGGCACCAAATGTGAACTTTATAAAGCTCTAAATATCAACAATATGGTACTTTTGTGTAAATTTTGTAAAGGGAGATAACTATTTTTTCTTTAATAGCTCAAAATTTTCAGCACTGACCTTTCAATTTCTATTCATATTTTGAACTGCCTTAGCATACGCTTTAATCTGGTAGAATAAAAGAAAAAGTTCAATACTAGAACTATTTCATTTTCAAACTTTTTTACTTTTTTTCAAGAAAATAAAAAATCTAATACATAAATAGTAAAAAGCATATTTTTGATATACAAGGATCCATATTGTTCAAACCTGGGGCCTGCTTTGTCTAAATTTGGTTTCTATATGTGAAAATACCACCATAGACAGGAAATAAATAATGAAAACCCAAATTACCATGTTTGTTTTGTTTTGAAATAGATTTTACTGAAGCTTGTACTCTGAATGGATAAAATCTGAAAAAAGTCCAAATTTGACATACCGCTGTAGCTTAAAAAAAGGACACCACCATATATTTTCTTTTTAATTTTTTCATTAATCATAAACAGCTCTTCCAAAAAAACAATGATAGAAAAAAGTTTGATACTTTGAAAAAAATCGCTTATGAGTTTGATACAGCCTTAAATTACAGTGTTTTCACCCATCTTGCAGGCCTGTGAAATTTCGACTAACGCTAGGAGACAATATGAAGATGGTGGGAAAGAGGTTCTCGTACATTGCTAACTATGAGGTAACCGTTGCGCAAAATCTGCAAATATGTATTCTTTACCTCAATAAAGGCCGTCTATATTAACTCTCTTGGTAGATTGCCCAGTCGCTGCTTTAGAAATGTATGTGTCCTCTTCTGTTAGTTATAAACGAGCCATTAATCATATCGAATTTAGTTAAGAACCCCCTCTCTCCTAAAACTGGATCGATAAATAAACACGTTGACAAATAAACATGAGAATAGACTAAAATATAATGTTTAAAATTAAAATTGAAAAGAAACACAGAACAAGTATGAACATCATTAACCCTTTACCCCATAGCCTGTTTCTAGTTTTAAACATAGGTGACTTCTTAAAGCAGGTTGAAAGTAAAGCAGAATGCGCCTTAAGGCGCATTCTGCTTTACTTTAAGCCTGCTTTAAGATTCCATGTGCTAGAATATAGAAATATTCCCCATAATATTTATTCATCACTGATTAAATTGAAACTATTTTCTTCAGAGGAGGAATAAATCATATTCGCTAAAAGGCGCTTCTATGGGGGAAAGGGTTAAGAAGTATGAAGAGATATACGTGTATACATGTACAGTGCTTCCTCTCTACAACGACACCCAATGGGATACACATATTGTGTGTGTTGTTCGGAGGGAGTCGTTATAGAGAGGGAACATTAAGCCTTGGCTTACATTTGCAAACAGCTTGAATCCAGATCAGATACCGCGTAACGCGGCGTCTGATCTGGATTCAATCTGTATGTCATCCGTCATTATACATATTCTATCAAAATCTCCACTTATATGTAACTTTAAGAAAAAACAGCAGACGACAATTTTAAGCAGACGATATTGCAGCAGTAAAAGCGTTAGGCACAATTTTCCTCTTTAGGGAACTGCGACAAGGGTCGTTTTACGAAGTGAATCGTTATTGCGAGTGCGTTGTAGCGAGGGAGCGCTGTATCTGCAAAGCAGTACAATATTTCGCACAAAACATTAATATTTCCACAACTGTCGCGAGCTGAATGATATTTTCAAGCGGATTTGGTACAGATCATTCGTCTCGCTACGTTTGACAAGCTTTTCAGATGACAAATTCAAAGCATTTTGTTACATAAATTCCGTATTTTGTTTTCAAAACCATCAGGTTGGTTTTACAGAAGAAGGAAAACTGAACGGCATGAAACTGACATATTACGCTGATTGTGGAATTAATCCGAATGACAATCCTCTGCGTTTGATGCAACGATGGGCCGATAATGGTAATTTATATTTTCTTAGAAACACTCGATAATGTCAATATCACTTGGATACTACATTTTCATTTCCTATAAATTATGTGTTGCAATATTAGATACTTTATTTGTTATTTACAAGTTCAACCCTAGCGACGAGTATACTAGTCGTTTATAAATAATGTAACTGCTCAGTGTCTGCTTTGTTTGATATTTTGAAATAAACTCTAAAATTCAACCCAAAATAGTAAAAACTAGACTAGGCTTTATTTGAAACTGGAATTGTCCATTTGAAGTCTGAGGGATGAACGAGTCTTATAACATACTTTTCTTTCTACCAAATTGTAAATACAGAATATCCACATCATAGTTCTTGGCCAGTTTTATCTTTAATTTTATAAATTAAAGGTGTAACTCAGCCACGGATTATACAATACTCAACAAAACAACACAGAGAGTATTGTTTTAAACATTCGTTTTACGATTTGTGAAATACTCTCCGACTCTACATTGAAACAAACAAAACAACATGGAGAGTATTGTTTTAAACATTCGTTTTACGATTTGTGAACTACTCTCTGGCTCTACACTGAAACAAACAAAACAAAACAAAACACGGAGAGTATTGTTTTAAACATTCGTTTTACGATTTGTGAACTACTCTCCGGCTCCACACTGGAAAAAATATATACGTTTGTATATATATAAATAAATAAATAAATAAAAAATTATGCCATTGATCTTTTTTAATTTTGATTTTACAAACTAACTATAACAACTTTATAATCTTGGTAATATTATTGGAAGAATGTCCATGTTTCCATCTAACTCTTTAATGTATCATGTTTATTGTGAATGAAGTTATTTGTCTTCCCTCGCT
This sequence comes from Gari tellinella, assembly GCA_922989275.2. Classification (NCBI taxonomy): domain Eukaryota; kingdom Metazoa; phylum Mollusca; class Bivalvia; order Cardiida; family Psammobiidae; genus Gari; species Gari tellinella. Next base: position 41,156,846 of record OV277867.1, read on the forward strand.
TTGTAGGTTCACTTATATGATTTCATGTGAAGAACTTTTGAACGCACAACTCTTGTGTGAAAAGAGCGCTATATAAATCGGGTATAATAATAATAATAATCATGCCAGTCTCTTTCTCTATCTTTTGACATGGTGCTATAGATTACAAGTCATTGTTTTGAAAGCTCGTTTACATTTTAAAACTTATACAAATATTCCATTCATATGTTTCAGTAATACGAGTAAAGACGAGTGTCTGCTTACATTTATTGAATGACCTCTCTGCTTTACTTTTGTGCCGTTATAACGAACACAAAAACGTGAATATAAGTAGTGGCTGCATACTTACAAATTATGAACAAACATATTAGGAATATGCAATGGCATTAACAGGTAAAACCATGTACGAAAGGATAAAGTATCTATCATTCACCACTTAACTGCCATGACGTCATATGCTTTTAACAATTGTCATCTGCTTTTATTTCTCAAAATTATATTGTAGACATATTAACATAAGTAATATCGTAATTAGTATCAAACAGTGTTGATCCTGACCAGACGCCGCGTAAGGCGGCGTCTGATCAGGATCAACACTGTTTGCAAATAACCGTTGTACTCGGGGTAAGACAGTGAATGGCGTTAAATACTGTACAAACACATGTTTTATTCTTTGATTCCATTAAAACACACGTATTACTTAGACTCATTAACTTTGTTATGTGTCTCTGGCAGCATACCTTTGTCCAAACTGGAAGATCAGTTGTGTGGCAGTAAAAACTAACAAGCCTGCAAACACTTCCACTAGATGTACAGGTAAAATATACTTTATTTTTTAATAGCTTAATCCTTATCGCGCCTTAACCCATTACCCCATGAATACGCCTTTTATACGCCTTTAATTTATTCCTTTACGGAAGAAAATAGTTTCCATATATACAGCTATGAATATGCACCAGAAGAAATATTTCCTTTTTCCTAGCAGGTCGTACCTTGAAACAGGCCGAAAGTAAAGCAGAATTCTGCTTTACTTTCAATCTGCTTTAAGTGATCACCTGTCTTCAAAACTAGAAACAGGTTATGGGGTAATGGGCTAAATACACTTGCCTTAGAAATATATATAACCTGCACTTGAAATTAGAGAAATGTAAAAGACCTGTGTCACACGGCTATGGTCCTAATTGGAGATGTTGTTCTTACAACATAATTATATGTTGAAATGCGAGAATTTCGAAGACCTTAATACATAAATTGACACTGTGGCAAGTTTTGTTTAACACATTCAACCCTAACGACGAGTATACTCGTCATTTACAAACAGTGTACCTGTGAGGATTATACGTGTCCCTCTTGTCAGGGTCTATAGTCCGGCCGCGGGCACGTTTAACCTTGCTTGGAGTTGTATAGAAAATGTTTTTGTGGTTTTTGGTAGAATAGACCCTCAGCATCAAGGATCCGATGTATGACCGCCGGTCATCCTTGAGCGTTTCGAGATATTCAAGATGGCGTCCAAGATGGCCGCCAGCATATATCTGGCTAACTGTTAGGTTTGATTCAATAAGCTATAACGGAATTTCCAGCAAATTATTGTTCAATTTTATCGTTGATGACATTATTAAAGTTCTAAATAGAAATAAAAATAATCTATAATTCAAAATGGCGTCAAAAATGGCTGACAAAGTACTATTTTTATGTAAAATAAAATGCAAAGTATGTGCGTTACTTTACAAGGCTACGATTTGCTCCAGTTTTTTCCGTCGTGATAATAAAATTGTTCATAATTAATAATAAAGCATGACAAGATCAATTTGGCGATTAATTCATTCATAAATGAATTATAAGAGACTGTCACTAGAATAGAGTATGCATAAAAACCATACTGCCTAATTTTACATTGAGGCAGTTCATGCATAACGATATGAAGTGCAATAAATATTTCAGATTAACAGAAAAGTAATTAGTCAAGTCAAAACTCAAATATTTTCAATTTGTTCATAGAACCCAATTACCTACCTACCTGTAATATATAAATGTCAATGTATTTCAAGCAAAGAATACTGAAAGTGTCGTAAAAAAAAAGTTCTGTGTTTCCATTACTGTGATATTTGTCACCACATGTCACCTTTCTTGTTAAATAGTTCAATTACATGTGAGCTTCTTAGGAACAGGGAAATAAATTGGTAGAATGGATACCAATTATTTTTCTTGAGATGAAAGCCTCCTGAGGATGTGGTGGCACCCCTTTGAAACCAGATAACTGTGTACAGTATCTCTCAGTATAAAACTATGTTCATTTTCCCTTTTCATTAAGCCTTTTAACATGTATTCTGTGAGTTTCTAATCTGGTACTGCCGCTGCAAAGAATCATATTATCTTTGAAATATTGCTAAATGAGTACATGGCTACACAGACACTTGACTGAACAGTCTTTTGGCTTAACCATAGATTAGAATAAGAAAGAAAGACATCACACATATAATTTCAAATATAAAATTTGCATATCTTAATTCCTGAATTACCAAAGTAAACAGAACCTCGGTACAGTTACTGTCCAATTCAGTCACTACAAAAGTGGTCATCTTGTATAATAAGTGCAAAACTCATGACATGATGATATACTGCAAGGCCGCTGGCCTATCAGGGGTGATAGCCGAGATGATTAAAGCAGCTTCGGAATATAGGGGATTTGAGATGTGAAGACGGCTGACTGATGCGATTTGCAGTAATTGTGTGATATCTGAGGACAGGGAGGCAAAGTACATCCTCAAACAATAAAAAGGTGAAGATGACTCGCATGAGCGACACTTATGATGTGTTAAAGCTCAAGGACCAGACAATAAAGTTGATGAACCGATTAAAAAGATACCCCTGTGCTTGAGATTATCAACATTTATGCATGTAGTTTAGCGTTGTTAAGGGTAGAGGTACTATTGATTCCTTCTTCACCATGTACCATCTATTGAAAAAGTAAATGGTCGAAATCAAGCCTTTACATGTGGCCTTTGTTGATCTGGAGAAATCTGAATGAGGGGAGATCCTTTGAAAGCACAGAAAACAAAGCAAATACTGAAAATTACAGACTCGGTTTGATTGAGTCTGTTCATGAGCAATACTGAAATATGCAACAGTGCTCACGCCCCCTAGCACAGGCTTAAGCGGAATTCAAATTTCAACTGTAAATGCGCTGAAATCAATGATTCCAAAGGACCAGAAAGTATAACAACACTGAGAATGAAGTACGGGGCGACTTTTTACAGCCGCCACACGAGCACTTAACATCTTAAAGCCTTTAGATTCAATACCAAGAATGAGCTTTTGGTTTGTGGAATGCAATTTGCATGTCAAACAGAGTTTGAAAACCGCTTACATGAAGCGGGCAGTACTACGAGAAGTTTTTGTGTATGGTTCACATTAGGTATTTGATCTCAACCATCTGTTGTACCAGTGCTTGATGTTCTGCTCTAATAGTGTATGAGGCTCTGTCACAAGAGTCCAGCAAAGGTGTTCAGTTGGCGCTTCTGTGATCACAAACTCACTGACAGAGTAACCCAAAAAGCTGGATGGAAGGGTGTATTCAAACCGAGTTGACTGAGAGTTAACATGAAGAATACTTGGCTCATGATCTCAGAGTGGTCATTGGCTTGGTCTTCGTCGAGACTTGATGGGAATGTTCCTGTGCTGACTGTCAGATTGGAGCAAATTCAATTGCAGTAGTTATGTGACATTAATTGTAGAATTACAAGCAGTGCAGACTTTGTATATCCATGACGTCAGGACTAAAATCGTCTTTTTGATGGAAGACCAGTTACTCAGTTAGGTGTCGATGAGGCTACGTTTTATGTCTAGAATAGCTTCTGTAACATGTTGTTTGCTAGAAGAGGATGCGAGCTACTACACTGCCTAGCACAATTATAGCCTTTGAGACTCGTAGAATTGTGTTCAACACCTGTTTGTTAATTTTGTAATTTTATATGGAGGCTATTCATTAATGTCGTCTGCCCAATACTTGCAGACAGTTTGCAGAAATGGAGCCTGTGATCAGTTGGATATGTGGCGTTAAACATGACGAGGAGGTCCCATAAGTAATGAGAACTAAAGGTTTGGGATGTTATGGACAGGTTGAGTGTGCCACTTCATGCATTAACTCAATCACGAGGAGGGCCATTCTGCGCTTTAGATTTAGTAGGAGATCACAATCGCCATGATCAGACTATGGAAGAGATGACCAGGTCCTGGGTGTCCTTTAGTGACAGAGGAGCATATAAATCAGGTTTGAGGACATTCTAGCCACATTCAGCCTAACCCAGTTGCTAGGGCACCCACAGCAGTTGAGAAATAAACGCAGGATCATGTCAAGTACGACTAACTTAATTGCAAGCTATGTAACAAACCTGGCATGACCTTTTTTTAATTATTAATTACAGTGTGCAATTTTATTCCCTCCTAATAAGAATATTCATTTATATAATAGTACAATATACATGTGCTTATTTATAAACGTACTGTATATCGACACCAATATGTTTATAAACTCCTTTTCATAGGTTGTTGTGTGCGGCATACTCATTTTCAAATTCACAATACATGCAGAAACAGGAATAGTATCCAATTTATATTACATCCGCCATAATACTACTTTTTGAAAAACATATAAAACAAAAACACTGACTTTGGCAGCCATTCTGATTGCCATTTTGAAAACGAATCATATAATTCATGTTCAAAACACAAAATAACATCAATGGTGACTCAAACTTAGATTAATCTCATATTTTGAAGTTTTCTGCAGAATGCGATGATTAAGATAGATCAACATAAGACTTATCTTTCAGAAACAGTTATTTCATAATTCTGATTTCTTCTTCTTAAAAGCACTCGTTTGTCTTAAAAAGAGGCTAAAAAGAATGGTATGCTTGTTGGATAGATTATGTACTCACTTTTTACATTTATTTTACATTAAGTAAATTTTAAAGCTCCATATCTTTTGAAGTACTTCATCAACTCCAGTTTTGTTTGAGATTTTTAGGGCTCATACGTTCACCAATGTATTCCAGTAAATCAGGTATATTAAATGACACATGTAACGAAAATGAAACACACAAGGTTCATTCTTCTTTCAAATCAAAGGGAGTTAATTTGATATAAGAAGACTTTCTAGTCTTGATAACGCCGTGAATATCGTGATGAATGAAAGTCTAATGTGATTTTATTTTCTTTAAGCAAAGGTTCTAGAGACTGAATATGAGCACCATTGTATCTCTTCTATGGAGAACGTTTCTAATAAAAAATGTTGTTTTCCGGAAAGAGTTATCGACCTTTCTATTTTCAATACAATGTGCCAGCTATTTAGCCACACTGATAAGTTTATGTTTGAGACGCTGATAATTAAGAATACAAATGTTGGTACTTTCCTGTTGTTTTTGCTTATTATATAATATTGAAAACAAATATCTGTTTTGCATATTTTGTCGGCCATTTTTGACGCCGTTTTGAAATTAACAGTATTCTTTCCTCTGTTTTTGTTTTAAACATCTGAGAAGTATTGAACTACGTTTAATCTTGTTTACAGTTGAAAATTACCTCATCAGAACTGAAAGCATTTTCATTTTTATTCCCGCAACCATCTTGGACGTCACCTTAATACTTTGTCGGCCATTTTGAATAAAGGATTATAAATATTTCCATTTTGAACTTTAATAATGTCAATGGTTATGATGGTGAACTACAATCTGCTGAAACAATCCTTCAAATGCATTGAATTAAACCCAAGAGCTAGTCATTTTTTACATCATTATGCATGAATTACCTCAAAGTAAACTTAAGCTTAATGGTTTTTATGCATACTGTATTCTGGTGACATTCTCTAATAATTCATTTATGAATGCGTTAATTGCCAACTAGATCTTTTCATGCTTTATTTATTAATTATGAACAATTATATTATCACGACGGGGAAAAACTTGAGCAAATCATAGCCTTGAAAAGTGTCATTTTCATTTTATTTTACATAAAAATGGTACTTTGTCGGTCATTTTGGACGCCATTTTGAATTATAGATCTAGATCATTTTTATTTTATATTTAGAATTTTAATAATGTCATCAAAGATGAAATTGGACTATAATTTGCTGAAAATTCCATTATAGCTTATTGAATCAAACCTAACATTTAGCCAGATATATGCTGGCGGCCATCTTGGACGCCATCTTGAATATCTCGAAATGCTCAAGGATGACCGGCGGTCATACATCGGATCCTTGATGCTGAGGGTCTATTCTACCATAAACCACAAAAACATTTTCTATACAACTCCAAGCAAGGTTAAGCTAAAATAGCCTTATCTGCTACCAGACTACTACACTGTTTTCCCTTTTGAAAAGTATTGTTAAAATCAACCATAAATAGTAAAAAATGGACTAGACTTATTTTGATATTGGAATTGTCCATTAAACTTTTCAGGTGCGAATGAGTTAGTAACGTGTGTATGTGTCCTTTACAAACAGAGTACCCGTGAAGAACACATGTCTGATGCAAACAGCGTCTGCCCAGTTCGTCATATTAGTGCAATATTTTGCAAAAACAAACTTAAATAGTTCAAACGGACTTGACTTAATTGGAAACCAGAATTGTCCATTTGCAGTGACAGGGGAGAGTGAGTTGATATATACGAATCTATCATAGATGGTTTCATTATTTTCAGTACAATCGAACTACGGTATCTCGAACTCGGTAAAGTCTAACATACCCGTATTTCAAAGTTAAAACGCGGCTAAGCCGCGTTTTATTTGAAACACGGGTATTATCACCTAAACCGAGCTTAAAATAAGGCAAATTCATGTTTCAAAATATCGGATATTTCGAGTTACGCGAGTTCGAGATATCAAGTTCGACTGTATCGCGATTTCAAATTTTGCAGGAGCTCTTCCAGCAGTATTTATAACGGAATCGGTGATGGAACACGTGGCCAAAAGCCTGAGAAAAGATGCTATAGATATAAAGCTGCTGAATATGTTCACCCTAGGAGCGGTATAACTTGAGTTTGCAAATACTATACTTTTTCTTAGCCATGTTAATACTATAACTTCTGGAATAATCATATATGTTCATATGAGCCCATTATGTTAATCAGTCACTCACAGACTGCATTTGTTGATCTTTTTCTTCACTGTTCGTAAATTCCTAACGCCATTATATACTTTATATGTACTGATATGTCTTAAGTGATATCAAATTAAGTTTTCCCGTTCAGTTCCAGGATACTGTTTGTTAAAAATTTGTTTTCTGTTTTTAAATCTCAAATTCCGGCACAAGTTTAAATATTAAAAGGTCTAGATCCTATCAAGACACCGAGCCAATGTAACTAAAGGGTTAAATTGTTAAATTTAGTTTTGATCAAACAAAGTATATAGATCCAGTCATTAATATTATTTTAGATAGATCCGTTGAATGACATGACACTAGATGACTGCCACCTCAAGCCAAACATCGCCCTCCTGAAAGCTCAAGCCAATTTCGATGAACGGCAAAATAGTATTAAAACATTCAATACGGTATGTTGGCAAGATACAAAAGGATTTAATCTTTATTTGAGTCTCATCATGGTTACATTTCATATACATATATACATTGTATCACATTTCATATCATAACATGTTAACCATGCCATTCTTTAAAGAATTATAAGAGACTATTATCACCATTTAACACTATACATTTAACATTACATGTTCAACATATAAAAAGCACGCAGAACTAGCTAATCCTACAATCCAATGGTTTTGAAAATATTTTTTCAAAACGATTGTTTGTTAAGAACTGCTTTAAAATGTTACTTAAGAACTGACCGATCAAAATATGCCAATAAAGCCGGTTTGAAAAATGATTATAAAAAATCGATTATCATCAAAATCAGATTTTGAATGAACTGATTAGCTTGATCTGCATACTATGTTTCATAAGAGCCCAAAAACCAGTAAATTACCCGAATCAGATTCGGGGAAAAACTCAGTGTCGGGACCATATGTCCACAATTGAATAAACTTATGAATCATTATTTAAGAAATACAATACATTATATACAATAAAAAAGACTATCATAGTCTCATCTGGAGAGAACAAATTCCCGCCTATTTAGTATATCACAGCAGGTTTTGGCACATAATCTAATCATACCTACATTGGAAAAGAGGAACCTAAATTGCTCAACGTCTGAAAAGTCAACGAAATTAGGTTCAATATCACAGGCTTTATCAAATAGTTTCGTCCTAAAATCACCATACATAGGACAATGAAGAATAACATGTTGTTCGTTTTCAACATCATTGTTATCACAGACTGAACATACCCTTTGCTCTTCCCTTAGACCCTCATATCGTCCGGTTTCAATACGAATGGGTGCAACACCCAATCTAAATTTACTAAATGCAGACCGATGCTTAATCGGAAGTATCCATTTACAGTACTGTTCAGGTTCATATACATGCTTAAATGTCTTATAAGATCTAAGCTTATTACGTCCATTTCCTGAAGGAACAAAAGGTATTGTTTACTAGAATATGCCAACTGTCTTTAAATTTATCAAATACTTTCTGCTCAACATCATAGGCAAATGAGTGCGATATAGGAGTTTCAAGTGAACTAAACATGTTAAAATCATTCGTATTCAAAAAGTTCTTAACATTGTATATCCAGTTTCGACATGATCTACTGGCTTTTCTTAGCGACCACAATGCAGCACGTTTGTTAACCCTAGACATTTCCATACAACTAAGTTTAGACCAAAACATTATAACACTTTTCCATTGGCGGACTACCGGTGGTTTCCATCCCATATCTCCCGAAACCCCATTATTAGGTGCGTACTTACCAACCCCTAAGAAAAAACGCATTGCCCGGTTTTGAACTGCTTCTATATAAGAGTACGACTTGTACCCCCATAATGGAGCTCTGTAACTAACAACAGGCCAAACAATAGAATCATATAATTTTGTGAAAACAGCATGCGGTAGTCCGCCAACAGATTTACATTTGGCAATAAGAAGTCCTAAAGCCCTACTAGCACTCTGTGCTACTGCTTTAGTAGTTATATTTAAATCTAAATGTTCATGTAAAACCACGCCCAAGTATGTGTATCTATCAACAATATTCAGCTGATTACAACCACAGTGAAAGTTAAAAGTAGTTCTAGAAATAGAATTAGGCCTAAAATGTACAATATTGCTTTTAGATGCATTCACATTCATATCATTCCGATCACACCAATTTTGTAGCGCCGTCAGTAAGGTCTGGAGATCTTCATCGGTCTCAGACAGCAAAACGATATCATCTGCATATAACATTATACATATTTTCTCGTCATCTATCATTATACCAATGTCCAATGATTTCAAATATATTGTTAAATCATTAATAAATAAGTTAAAAAGTAACGGTGATAGAATACATCCCTGACGTAGGCCACATTCAACATCAAACCAATCAGTTGTGAACGAGTTAACTCTGACACAAGACATAACAGAAGCATACAAAGACTTTATAGCACGATACATTTTACCCCCAATACCCAAATCAGATAATCTTTTCCATAGGATATCTCTATTAATTGTGTCATATGCCTTTTTAAAATCTATAAAACCGCAATATGTTGACTTTCGTAGCTTCTTCCTAGTATCAATTAAGTTAGTCAAAGATATAACATGGTCCATTGTACTTCTTGTCTTCCGAAAACCATTTTGCTCATCAGCAATTTTATCATCGTCTTCTGCCCACACCGTAAGTCTACTATTCAAAACATGACAATATAGCTTATACATAGACGATGCCAATGATATACATGTACCTCTATAAGATAATGGATCCCTTTTATCAAGAATAGAAGACTTAGGAATCGGATTAATAATACACTTACTCCAAAGTGATGGAACAATCCCTTTATCAAAACAAATGTTGAATAATACATGTAGGAAAGAAATAGATGAATCATTATTTAAAACTTCAACAGGAATATTGTCTATACCACATGCTTTTCCTTTGTTTACATTACACAATGCTTTACGTACTTCAGTTACAGATATATGGTTATTAAAACAGGCATCTATGTTATCAACGTACAATGTAACTTGAGGAGTACACGGTAACTTAACTCTTCGTCTGCTAAGATGTCGCATTTCAATTCTAGACTCGTTTGAGATCAGCTTGTCTGAAACATCGACTCATGACAGATTCTATATGTTCGTGTTCGATATTTAAGACAAGTTGATCTCAAACTCGTCTAGAATAGAAAAGTTATTAAGCTCGCTAAGGCTCGCTTAATAACATTTCAATTCTAGACTCGTTTGAGATCAGCTTGTCTTAAACATCGACTCATGACAGATCCTATATGTTCGTGTCAGAGACAGGTGTTTTCCTTCTAATCCGTTATGGTTTTTTTTCTTCTGATCAGACACATTTGTAACCAAAGAACGGTTGTCAATTCGAACAGTTTGGGGCCTTGTAAGACGCCGAGTTACTCGGGTCAAAACAGTTTAACACTCAGTTTAAAGTAAATCCCAAACATTTCTACATGTATATGTTTCAAACTTTATTAGTGGGACTCAAGTTTTATTTATCGCATTTACCAGTACATATGAACATTTGATAGCTCAATCGATGGAAGAAGAAGGGAATATCCCTTGTACCAATCAAAATTGGCATTGACTGGAGAGGGGTGAATTACGGATGCCAAGTTTCCATTTATAATGTTGACGGAACAGTGGCTATATCCCACGGAGGCATTGAACTGGGTCAGGGGTTGAATACAAAGGTAAGACAATTTAATTAGAAACTTAAGAATGTGTGCAGTACGTGGAGTTTGTATTTTTGTCAGTTGTAAGCAAAATAAATATTTCTAAGCATTGACAGCTTCGTTTTCCGTGTATACAATATGGTGAGTATTTCATAATATACCATCGAACTACATGTATACCATTGACCTGTTTAAAATATACTCATTACAATTGCAAACAGTGTAGCCCCATATCAGAGCCCTCTGATCTTGGTATAAACTGTTTGCTAATTTAGAATAGTATTTATTAAACTACCCAGAAATCCAGGTAGGCTGGTTCATGTTTTGATAACTAAAAAGATCCACAAGGGAACCTAATAACCCACAATAATTAAATAGTGATTAAAGAGTGTTAATACGGTAAATTCAATACGTTTGGCTCCTGGTCAGACGACGGGTTCCCCTGCGTGATCTTGAATTAAACGCTTGCAAATATCTGTAGATTAGCAAGTTGACAGTAAGTTGAGAAAGTGACAGGTTTGTCGCATTTAGACAAGTCGATAGATTTACCGCTTTTAACGTTTGATTGGTCTTTCTTTCATACAGGTTTCTCAGGTATGTGCCTACGAGCTAGGAATTCCTATGGATATGATCAAGATCAAGACAACCAACTCATTAATAGGAGCAAACAGCAAAGCAACCGGTGCAAGCATGACAAGTGAAAACTGTTGCATGGTGAGTGCAAGAAACGTTCTCTTTGCACGCGAAGATATCATTTACCCGTTTTATACACAGTCTTATAAATAACAAATAATATTTTGAAGTACTGTACAATACCACTCAATCGCTGTAAGGGAGACTCATTGATGATGTTATCAGGGCTTATAAGAGGGAGTAAACTGAACAAACCCAACGTTTTCTCAATTTTAAATCCTATGGTGTTACTACTCATTAGAATCGTCCCGAAGAGACTATTCTAATGAGTTGTAATACAATAGGATTTAATGCGGAAATAAAGATTTTAGTTTTTGTAATACTCCCCTTATCTGGAGATCTGATGTTATTGTTTAACCTCTTCAAACCTAGTCGCATATTTGTGTTATACCCAAGACAGTTTTTTTATTATTCAAGCGGGAAAATTTATCATTATTTGTCCATATAAGTACATTGTTCGGATTTGATTTCGCACTTGCAAAGTTAACTTATAGTTTATTACATTTATGAACACGTGCTTCAGGGGTGCTATCGATATGGCACGTTTAATCCGCATGGGAAAGTTAATGCTAACAAATGGTTACATGTATATTTCATGTGTGTTAGATCAATGTATAGTACAAACATGTACAGTTAGACTGAACATCAGAGTTGGCCTAAACGTATAATGTTTTGTAAATGAATGTCAAACTCTTATATATGAACACATATCAATAAGTTTAGGTAAGTTAGTTATAAAAACAAATACGTTTAGTTATACTCATTGTTTATTAACAGCAATACTCTTCCTGTAGATTTAAGATAATATTCACTCTCTTTTTAACGCTCTTTTTCTATATTTATCAACCGCCATGTGTAAGGCAACATACATGGATCGTGTTATACCGAAACAATTATGATTTTGACTTTTTTGCAAAGTCAATTTGAACTCGTGACCCTAAGGCAAAGAAAACCGTTGGCGATAAGCTTTTTTATTTTACCAACATATTAATTAATCTGTAGATCAATAAAGCGTCCACGGTTCGGGAATATTTGTCTCTATTAGATATCTTTTATTGTGAAACAACACTTTTTTAAAATTATATACGGTTACTAGTTTTATCTGCAACTATGTCGTAGTACTAATATGTGGTTTAAATTAATACAATCAAGTGTTGTTTCTAATGGTAGTTTTGTCTTAATCATTAAAGTCTACTCTGCATTGCACCATAATATCATAATTTTCAGTTTTCCTTAACATTTTATTTATTTTTGTCAATTGATCATCTGGTTTTCAGTCTCTGTAAATAATATGTTTCATTAAGGCGTATTTCCTTTCTTTAATGATTTACACGCAATATATGTTCAGTATATTACAATCATCCTATTGTATATTAAGTATTATACATTTGTTATCGTTTATTGATATTTACATGTGTTGTAATTTTGTTCTTGTTCTTATATACTTAGTAGTTGGTTAATAAAAATACTTTTTTTCCATTTACATTTAGAATAGTTCAAATTGACATTTTTAGACAGGCCGCATATGTATATATATAATGCAACTATTAAGTAAAGCTGCTACAAAAATGTTCTAAATTTGCTTTGCATCGAGCAGCAAACTACCACTTCTTTCCTACCAATGTGTCGCCTATGAGAGGTTGTACTGAATTCGCTATTTTTGTTTGGTTTCAATTTTTAAAGTGCGCAATTGTGCATTTGTTATTTCCAGGCAGTGATACAGTGCTGTAAGACTCTCAATGACAGAATTAGACCAGTCAGAGATAAACTAAAGGACAAGACATGGAAGACTGTTATCAACAAGTGCTATGACGACGGGCTCGACCTGTGTGCAAGATCGTGGTATGTTTTCTGCTGATCATTGTCCTTTGATTGCCCAATGTTATAAGTAGTTCCTCTTTAAACCATTCACAAGTTAGCATATTAAATTAGAGCTAAAGTATATTAAATTGAAAGCATGTGCTGGTTCAAATATATGTTATAATTCTATCTGCCTAAATGATGTTAACCCTTTCACTCTCAATGACGTCATAAAACGCATTTGCAAACAGTTTTGATCCTGATCAGACGCCGCGTTACTGTTTGCTACTTGTTTTGATATAACGTCAGTCTTACTGTCTTAAATCTAACTTTGAAACGATATTGCAGACAACAATATTGAAACAGACGAAAATATGACGGTGAAGGCCGAAGAGGGTAAAAGCCTCACTATAAATTTAATCATGAAAGGATAAAGCGTAGTTTGCGACTTACAAAATAAACGTGTTCAACACAATCAGTTCAGTCCAGCTATTTCAGCGTTTGATATTTTCCCCCAGGAGAGAACCCAGTCAGACTACACCCTACCAGTATTACATATATGGCGTCACCATTGCAGAAGTGGAGTTTGACGTCCTAACAGGAGAACACCAGATAACACGTGCTGATATCCAATTTGACTGTGGTCAAAGGCAAGTCCTACTAGTGTTCTGTATAACCTGTACTGATATATCTATGTATGCAATTATTGTAGTTCTGAGATTTAGAAATGTATAAGTGGTTATTTTGTGCTACCATGCTAAGTTTTAAAAAAACATTCTTGTTGTCAGTATTTATTGATTATACGAATATTTTGTAAGCTATAACATAGGTTTGCTTATGGATTTTGTATACGTTTTATTTATGCATAATTATGCAGCTAAAGGCTTTATATATATAATGTAAATAAATATTTTGATTAAACGTATAAACCCTTACTTTGATAAAAAAAAAATGAATGAAATGCATTATCAAACATTGCAAACAACTGGGATACTGAAGGTTCAAAGTTAACACACTCAACCCTAGCGACGATTATGCTGGCCATTACCCGTGAAGAAACCACCTGCATTATGCAAACATTGTAGACCTTGATCAGATCATTCCTACATGAGCCCTCTTATCAGGATCTGCACTGTTTGTCATTGTACTATGTATTGTTAGAATCAACCCTAAATATATATAAAAAAATGACTTGGTTTAATGGGAAACTGGATTTACATTACCCAGTATCAGGCATTATGCTTTTAAAACGTGGTGAACGTATTCTACCTTAGGGGAACAACTAGGTAGAACCACAGACCTTCCACAAGCTAGCAGGAAGGTTTACCCACATGCAAAATCCGATGTACCCAGACCAGCATTCGAACCCACAGCGATGATGAGCTTAGTTATTGTATATCACAGTGACTACAACCACTAGGCTATGCATGCCCCTTTGTTTGTTGACATGTATTTATCCTAGTGACTAGTGACCTAGTAACAATTCAATCATGTGACCTAGCCCTTTTTAATGAACGCCCGATACACCCGTATAGCTTAATAAACAAAACATGTGTGAACGAACGTTGTGATATCCATTTTCAGCTTCAATTGAAATAGCTGGCAGTCCATAAATATCGCCAAAACAAGTTAACATTAGTTTTTATTTAAATCTACCCATCATTGACAGACCAATATTACGTAAAGTTTTGACTTTTCACTGACAATTTGAGCCGGATCTATTTTTGAACGTAGAAAATCTAATCGGTGTCTATTGTTAATGTTGAGAGTCGATGCGGGGTCTATTGTCAACGTTAAGACTAGATCTTGTGTCGATTCTTAACGTCGAAAAGCGACCAAATGATCATTTTTGCAACAGAGTCTAATTCTCACGTACAATCGGTTCGACATCAATGCTAAACATCTCTTTCTGTTTTAGCACAAATCCCGCCATTGACGTTGGGCAAGTAGAAGGGGCGTTTGTTATGGGACTTGGATATTGGCTGACGGAACAATGTAGATATGACCCAACAACTGGAGCTTTAGTTACAGATAGCACTTGGGTTAGTTTTTGTCAGGTCTTCTCCTAAAATTACGTATACAGCGGAGCTTGCTTAGAACGAAAAATGGCAAAATAGTTGATATACTAGTAACAAAATAAAATTTATTCCCCCTTTTTAATTGATTTATAGAAAATGGACCAGATATAACGAAATAGGATATATATCGAAAACAATCATTGGTACCAATGACTTCGTTAAAAGTGAGCTTCGCTGTAGTTTCAATTTTACCGTGAATTAGGCTCATTTAGCAATATTTTTGTTCAACTCAATAGCCAGCGCTTGGCTGTCAGTGATTTAGCAGTAAAACCCTATTTGACAGGTAATAGACTGCAACATGTCCACATATTCACCATCATGTATTTACTTAATCATATGACATGGGTATTATTGAATATTGTTCCCATGGAGCGGTAATTTAAACCATTCTGTCTATATAATGATATTCAAGATTCGATAAATTTTCAAAATAATCTGCAATAATTTAATTTCTCGAAATAAGCTGCAATAATTTATTTTTTGTCGAAATAATATTTTAGGAATACAAGCCGCCGTCATCAAAGGATATACCTGTTGATTTCCGTGTCAGTCTGTTAAAGAAATCTCCAAACAAGAAGGGGGTTTTAGGAGCTAAGGGTGAGTGGTTTACATGGTTTTGATACAATTGTGTCTTCTTTATACATATATATATATAGTAAGTAGGTTTGCATTATTCTAATAAATCACTGTTTTCGATACAGGTTTTATCCCTTTTATATTTTAAATGACAAAGTTACTATCTATAGAATTTAGCCCTTTCTCTGCTATATGCCACTTAGGTCGACTTTGAAAAAGGTTTAGATCCAGAACGGGTCTGATCCGGATCCAAACTGTTTGGAACTAACATCAATATATATTTAGTCAGAACTTTTGAATTTTGAATACAATTACAAGTGCCAATTTTAACGGACGATTTTTGTCTGAGAAATAAAAGAAGAGTACATTTGATGGTGACCGAGTTAAGTTCTAACAACTGATGTTGTTCTAACAATTCCTCATGTTTTCATGTAAAATCATGAACTGAGTGTAATAAAAAAATTGAAATTGAAAGTGTATATATATTAGGAAAGGCTTTCTTGAAATGGATTTTGAAATGTCACCTTTATAGTTCACGATAATTGCCCATCCAGAATCCTCCTTTTGTTCATGGTCTCTCCGTTAAAACCGAGGCAAATCAGTGCCTGCTATGTTTATCATTTCGCAACGTATTGTTACAGTGGAGAATATGTTATTCTTTCCCGTTTAAACGCAAACGTACGCAAACGCAAAGCACTAAAACGTAGAAAAGTATAACTTTTGGACAATTCTGATAATTCATGTTTATCTTGGTGGCAAACAGTTTGGAGCCTGATCAGACGCCGGGTTACCCGGCGTCTGATCTGGCTCCAATCTGTTTGCACTGCAAATAATAGTTTTAGCGTAAACGCGTTTATTGGGAAAGAATAACGTTTTCTCCACTGTAACAACTCCTCATGTTTTCATGTAAAATCATGAACTGAGTGTAATAAAAAAAATTGAAATTGAAATTGTATATATATTAGGAAAGGCTTTCTTGAAATGGATTTTGAAATGTCACCTTTATAGTTCACGTTAATTGCCCATCATGGCCTCTCCGTTAAAACCGAGGCAAATCAGTGCCTGCTATGTTTATCATTTAGCAACGTATTGTTAAACAATTTGAAATACATGTAGTAAACAATGGACTAAACTCTATTGGAGGAAAGTGAAGTTGTTCTGTTGAAGTTTCAGGGCCAAAAAGTTTAAATACAGGGTTAGTAATAATCTGGCAATAACCAATTTAAGCATAGTGCCAATTAAAGGGGACATTTTCAAACAGTGAATATCCTGATGAGACACCGCGTTACGCGGCGTCTTATCAGGATCTGCACTGTTTATTATTGCATAATTATGAAAGTTTGTGCTGGGTGGAAAAAACATTACAATTGTCTTACATCACCATTGTATATCTATAATCATATACCATTGTATACATGTATTTATAATAAAATCTTCCAGCAAGCATATAGGGATAGTTCCATATAGGGATAGTTCACTGGAATACCCACACATAAATGGGTTTATTATGTGATAACATTTAAATGTTTTCCAAGATTGTTTTACGCATTGTTTTATTTTCAATTTACATCAGCATGTGGGGAGCCGCCAATGAGCATGAGTTGCTCCGCTCTGTTTGCCATCAAGAGGGCGATAGAGGCAGCTAGAAAGGATGTCGGCCAAGATGACTACTTTCCTCTGAGTACGTGTGTAATAGCATTTACAGTACAGTCATAGTCTTAAACCCTTTCACCGCCGGAATCGCCTTAAGTCGAATTTGCAAACAGTTTTGATCCTGATCAGACGCCGCGTTACGCGGCGTCTGATCAGGATTAAACCTGTTTGACACTCGTTTCGATATTTCTTATGTCATACTCTTTTAAATTTAACTTTGAAATGATATTGCAGACAACAATATTGAAGCAGACGACACAATAACGATGTATGGGTAAAAATCTCAAAAATGATTTGGCGCCGAAAGGGTTATTATAACCGTAATTTAACTTACATATATGCGCATGATATATGGGCGGATGAGTTGGCTTACATACGATGTGTGTTGTAAATGTTATGGGTTTTATGTAATGTTGGAACAGTTCTTAAAGATTTAGGTATTTTTTAAATGGCAAACCATTTGAATCACAAATGTCATAGCCTTTTTATATGTATGTATGCAATAGTCGTATATAACCTAGGGAGTAAAGGTTGTATCTATTCATTGGATAAAATAAATGTAAAACAAACTTAGCATGTTTTATTATAGTTACTGGGTCCGAGGTTGTAAAGCTTTTGCATTGAGTCTAAAGTCGTTCTCAAACATTTGATTGGTCAGATTTGAGCCTAGGCTCCAATCGAACCAATCAAATGCTTGAGAACACACTCAGACTCCGCTCTAACACTTTATAACCTTGAAACCTGTTGTTTATAATTATTGCCTTACAGATGGTCCTGCTACCGTAGAAGCGTGCCAACTTTGTTGCCTGACAGACCCGAAGAATTTTCTTCTGAAATAACAACCCGAATAGAAAGACACCCGAAGAACTCAAATGTGATTCACTTAGTATGTAACTCTGATTCAAACAACGTCTGGTGCAGTATGGTACGCTTGTGATCAAACGACGCTGATAAATTGGAGTTATATTTTAAAATAGTTTGTTTAGCAATGATATTTGTGATAATTGTTGCAAATAGATGACCGAGATGAGACGCCGAGTAACTGGATGTTCCATATATATTTATACTGTTTGGCAATTTCTGAATTTTGTGTCCGTTGCATAGTCGAAAGGAAAGGATTGGTCAGTTTCTACAAACAGTGACTTTATCAATTGGAAGTACATGTGTGGCAATTTGAATCGAAACCAAACATGGCAAACACATTTCATTTCAATTGCTGGAGATATATGTATTCATGTAACACATTGTATTCTCGAAATATGCATATTGTGTTCACTTTTCATCTGGATCCAAATTACTGGTGGACACTTGGATAAATGCCTCGCTGAAAGGTTGCGCCCTTTACCTTCAACGTTTTAAACACAAAGTCAATACTAATTTTATCATCCTATGTATGTTAATATTACTTACTGTTGTATTGTTTGATGTGTTAATGAGTTTTTTTTGCAGCCTTCATATTTTAAAATACATACATACAGTAATCCCTCCCTACAGCGACCCTCAAAACAATAATTTCCTCCTTACAATAATGCATGCCGCGGTTCCCAAACAAGACAATTATGTCTAACACTTTCTCTGCTGCAATATCATCTGCTTTTTTCTCAAAGTTACATATAAGAAGGTATGTTTTGACAAAGGAAAAATATTGACGAGTGACAAACAACTTGAATCCAGATCAGACGCCGCGTAACACGGCGTCTGATCTGGATTCAAGCTGTTTGCAAATATAATCCAGGTCTTAAATTTTCCCTCCACATAACAACTCCCTCCGAACAACCGGCATTAAGTTTCCATGCTTAATTAAGATATAAAATTCACTTTCTGTTTAAGTTTAATTTATATGTATTTCGGTGGTACAAGTTCGAACCTGGTTACGGCGACCATTCCCCGAAGAAGCATGGATATGTGTTAAATTTGGTTGTTACTTAAACCAGTCTAAATGACATACAGGAAGCTGCATTTGTGGTGCAATAAACCTTGTATCTTTATTGGCATTAAATACATGCTATTTACGTGTAATTGTCGTCTGCAAATTGTGTCTTCTGCAACAAGTATGAAGGCATTTTCTCCTGATAAAATATAATAAGAGTGCCAAACAGTTTGGATCTAGATGAGACGCCAAGATACTCGGCGTCTCATCTAAATGAAAAAGTGTGCAAAAGTTTTGCCACAAATTTGCAAAAGGTTTAAACTATGCTCTAAATGACAGTAAAATGGAGTCTCGACAACTCGCATATCTAGACCTAGGGTCCGTAATATGAAATCTCGTACGACAAATGTTGTGGTTAGTCTAAAATTCTTAATTATGATCTTTTTCTCCATCTAATCCTGTCATATGACATGTGACATCTCTTTGAAATTGTCTTGAAATTACGATTCCGAAAAGATGTCACAAGACAGGGTTGGACGGAGAAATAAAAAACTATATGTATTTTAAAGTTTTGACTTACGGTCGTTTTTGTCGTAGATAGTTCGTAATACGGGCATGCGTGTATGACAACGTTGCACTCATGACGTCATAAGAAGACGTCATGATGAATAACGTTATCATATGACGTCTTAACATTTGAAATAACAATTACCGTGACGTTAAATAAACATTATTCTCTTTGATTTTATTGCTGAATGCATCTTACAAAAATGTGAGGTAAATTTGGACAAGATTTTTTAGATCGAACTATTAAAATAGAGCAACGTTATAATTCAATGATGTTTAATTCCCTATTTGAAATATTGTTAGCTTTATTGTATAACCATTTATCACATAATACCGCATCTGGGAGTGTAATAAAGCCATTCAATAATTGATAAATGAAATATCAATATTTGAGCCCCGGCCCTACCTGTTCATCCACAAGCGCTGCATGACGCGAGCGCCAAATGAGGTAATTGTCCATGACGTTACCATAAACAACGTCAACTTTTGGCGGAAAATACATATGGCGGAGAGCCTACAAACTACGGATTCTGTTAACTTAATAGGGTTTTAAAGTGTTTATGTGATAAATAGAATGTCAGATTCGTGCTCATTATTTATCATTTTTAATAAACTCGTTGACTAAAAAAAATATAACGCTCGCCAACATTCGCGTCATATTGATTTAGTAAAATCATTTATTGCAAAACAAAAATTAATTAATGAGCACTCATGTAAGATCCTCTATTTACTACACTAAAACAATAGATCTAGGTGGCAAAGTAATTGGTGTAATTGTCTATATTATATTTTCAAATGTAGGACTAATTGATTATATTTGTGATTTATATATATTTGGAAAGTCAAATGAATACATAATTATGTAGATTTGTTTCTGTGTTCTTTGTATCTATATAATGAGCCAAGTTTGAACTCACCGAATCCTAGTACCACGTACGTGCGTCTTCAACAAACAGTGTACCGGAGAAGAGTACACGTTTTCTTGCAAATAGTGTAAACCCAGATCAGAGGGCTCAATTTTACAATATATAGTGCAAAATACACATATCCTTTATAGCCAAGATTTGATTATACGTATTGGAAACTGGAATTGTCCATTTAAAGTTCCAGGGGTGACTGAGTTAATGGAAATACTATGGTGTCTTTGTAGTGCGAACAAATATATTACAACGCAGAAACGTTAATTTTTCCCATTAAACGCGCCTGTATCTAAAACAGTATTCCGTTAATTGCACATAGCATGGAGACAGATCAGACGCCAAGAAACTCGTGGTCTACCAAGGCGCCAAACTGTTTCTTATCAATATCAAAACTGACAGTTTTCAGATGCAAAATCATTTGTACATGTATTTCATGGAATTTACAGTTAATGGAAGTCGTAATAATCACACCAACGCCTACGTTGCCTGGTTGCCGCTAAACCCTCGTCATGCTGCATTGTCGTCTGCTTCAAATATATCGTCTGCGAAAAATGTAGAAACAAATTTTATTACATATTTCTTGAATTGAAGAAGCTATGAATATGGGTGGCAAATAGTTTGGATCCAGGTCAAACTCTGGGTTTTTTTTATTAACGGCGTTATTTTTTATCACAATTTTATGCTAACCAGAAGCATTACAGGGGGAAATGCAGGGCTGCCATAAGTTGATCATAAAAATCCTAAGATTTCAAATTTTCAATTTTTTAGACGCAATTTTACTTATCATACCTTTACCCCATAGTCTGTTTCTTATTTTGAAGACACATGACTGCTAAAAACAGGTTGAAAGTAAAGCAGAATGCGCCTTAAGGCGCATTCTGCTTTACTTTCAGTCTGTTTTAAGCTACGATCTGCTAATGCGCATTCTGCTTTACTTTCAGTCTGCTTTAAGCTACGATCTGCTAGGATAAAAATCCGAATACTTAGGAAAAATCCGGAGAAATGGCAGCCCTGGAAATGCATCGCTGCGACCGACCCTTTTTTCAGGTACGAAATGAGAGTACGTAAGAGACGATCAACCCTAACATTAAACGCTCACAACAGACAGAAAACACAGACGCGATATACCTTAAACATCAGCTTTGAAAAGATATAAGCCGTGTCATGACAAAACCAGCCTTATTCCACAGGGCTGCCATAAGTTGACATGAAAAATCCTAAGATTTCTAAATTTGCATTATGTCAAGTGCGAATTTACGAGTCGTACCTTTACCCTATAGCCTGTTTCTAGTTTTGTTGACACGTGACTACTTAGAGCAGGCTGAAAGTAAAGTAGAATGCGCCTTATGGCGCATTCTGTTTTACCTTTAGCCTGCTTTAAGCTACCATGGTCTAGAAAATAAATCCGAAGATTTAGGAAAAATCCGGAGAAATGGCAGCCCTGATTCCATTGCAACATTGCACAGAACAAGCATCAATGTCATCACAGGTTCTGTATCCGAGCTTGATATACAGTGTAAAATACCGTATCGTATTACAGCTACATAAATAGAGGATCTTGTATGAGTGCTCATTATTTATCATTTTTAATAAACGAGTTGACTTAAATAATATGACGCGAGCCTTGGCGAGCGTCATATTCATTTTAGTCAACGAGTTTATTAAAAATGATAAATAATGAGCACGAATGTGAGATTCTATTTATCACATAACAAGTTTAAGCACATATCAAATTGATTGAAGCCGTAGTTTGTAGACCCTCCGCTATATAGATTTTCCGCCATTTGAAACGTTACGTTGTTTACGTTAACGTCGTTGCAAATGACGTCATTTTGGCGTCCCGCTGCATGCAGCGCTTGTGGACGAACAGGTTGGGCCGGAGCCCAAAAAACGATATTCCACTAGTGGATTACGATATTTACATAATGGCTTTATGTAACTCCCAGACCGCAAGTTATGTGATAAAATGCTTTATATAAATGTGTGTGTCAAACAGTGTTGATCCAGACCAGTCCCGCGTCTTTGACGCGACGGCTAACCTTGATCTACACTGTTTGCAGTGGAATACGGCAGGTTTTGTCATGGTACGGCTTGTATGCTTTTTATCACGTTCAGCAGAGCTCGTACAACTTTATTCTTCGTGGTTCTTTCTAAACTGATACGCTTTTTAACACCGATCGCATTGGTAGCGTTTCTCTCCAGAATGTGTTGCCATATGTTTTCGAAGATCTCGTTCACTTTTTGCTTTGTGAGCACATTCTTGACACTGCAAATACGATTGCTTATCGTGGGGTATTCTGTGATCGTTAAGCAGGGCTGCCATAAATTGACATGAAAACTCCTAAGATTTCCAAATTTGCATGCATTTTTCAAGTGCGATTTTACGAAATGTACCTTTACCCCATAGCCTGTTTCTAGTTTTGTGAACATGCGACTAGTTAAAGCATGCAGTAAGTAAAGCAGAATGTGCCCTAAGGCGCATTCTGTTTTACTTTCAGCCTGCTTTAAGCTATTTTTAAGTGGAAAAAATCCGAAGATTTAGGAAAAATCCGGAGAAATGGCAGCCCTAGATAAGTTTGGTTTGACTGCTAACATATTTAGCACAGTCAGTGCACTCATAATTCCGCGGTCCTCCGTGTTTACTGGCCATATGTCGGTTTAGCTTAAATCTGTCGGGGATAGCCAGCCAGCAGCATGTGAATCGCCCATGTTTAGAGTGGCTGTTTCTGTGGCGTTCGAGATTATATCTCTTCGGGAAACTGTTCCCGCACTCATGACACATAAACTCCATTCTATTACAGACATATATAGTTCAATTTATTACACCTCGCTTTGAGTTACAATGTTAATTTCCCATAGATCAAAATGTAACATTTTGCATGCATATTTTTTTTTTTTTACATCTATTCAATCACTTCACCGTCACTCTATGAAATTGCCGTCTGAGTTATGTACCATTCTTTTGCTATGCGACATTCTTTGGAATGTCACATAGGGGCAAGTAATTCTAATGTTTCTTGATCTCTGTCACTATATGACATTGTTGTCTGAGGTATGCGACACTCTTTTGCTATGTGATATTCTATGGAATGTCACATAGGGACAAGTAACTCTAAAGTTTCTTGACTTTCTTTCAGTATTATTAAGAGCGCTTTGCTTCTTTTTTTCATATAACACGAATGAGACGATTTCAAAGTCAGGGTTGGCATGGAGAAATCACTGTGATTTATCCATGGGTTTGGTAAGCTCGGTATAATAAAATAAATATTAAATGGCAGTTTGCACAGGGGGCCAACTAGGTATTACGTTGGAGTGTTTGTCTACGACAACATGTATTGGACTGGCTACAACAACATGTATACAAACAACATTGAAGTACTACGAAAAATGGAATTATTCAGGGCTTTAGCCCCTAAAGTGCTGAAAAATCCCAAATGGTAAGTGTAAATATATTATTAAACATGCACTTATATAGGTGACATGATCATTTAGGCCTGTTTAAAGGCGATATAATACATTGCTGTGATTTAACATGTGCCAGATAGCTTTTGTTCATGTATAAATGCATTTGCGGCTTAAATTTTGTATTATAAAATAAAACATTGAAGAAATAATCTATGCATGTTGAAGAAATAGCTATTCACTATTGACCAGGTCCATTTAATACTTCCATGATGCTTATATTCTACCATAAAACACTTTTTTGTAAAGATTGTGTATGTCTACGTGTTGCACAGAAGCTGTATAAGTTTCTATACGAAGTACAGTTCAGATGTATAGGTTACGCTACAAAATCATGTATTGGGTTGGCTACAAAGTCTCTTGTTTGATTTCAGGACATCGAACATGCTGTGTGTTCCTATTGCCGAACCCATTTCAGAAGAGGCGGTCTATCACTGATCTACGGTACACCAGGATAAAAAGGTCTCATTCACGTGGGACTCAACTAAGTAGAAGACAGTGTCCAATACAAATACCGGACTTTCAACGTAACCGGCAACCATATCGGAGAAAAAGCAAACTGTTAACTTTGATCCTGACACCGGCAAACTAAAGTTTCAATTTATTCCTCAATTGAAGAAAAACATACTAATTTATACAGGCATATGTATGTAATGTACCATAAGATATTTTCTTGGTTAATGGTAGCTTAAAGCAGGCTGAAAGCAAAGCAGCAAACGACTAAAGGTGCATTCTGCTTTACTTTCAACCTGCTTTAAGTGGCCACCTGTCTTTAACATAAGGAACAAGCTATTGGGAAAAATGGTTTCAATAACATAATGGCTTAAACGGAGATATCTTGCAGTCACCTGCATCATTTTAAAAAATGTCGAGACATATTATTTTTATAAATAAATGAAAAAGTCGGCAAAATATAAGTATGTCTTGTAAAGATTTATGATAGAAAACCGATACATGTACTACGCATTCTTGTTTACGGTATATACGAGTATTCAAGTATAAAAGCATTCGGAGAACGTATACGAAATAAACACAACTTTATTTTGAAAAGGTTTTTGATTTTTTCAATTTGAACCATGCAAAGAGAAACTGGGACTCATGAATTTGAGAATAATAACATTTCAGATTAGCTGCCAGTGTCAATATTTGAGGTCAATCAATGTCTACACTTTTTGACAAATGGTAAAAGGCTTACATACTGATAACACCTGCTGGTAACAAACGCTGACCCCTAAATTGAAACTAAACTGTTACCTTGACCTAGAGTACAGTAAAGTATCTCTATTACGTCCACGATATTGTGTGCATTGTTAGATGTTTACGATAGGTGATTTCTTATATATATATATATAGCAAGGTGACAGTAAACAGAAAGCTCCTAAAAGAGTTTTTTGTTTTCGTACTACCTTGATTGTTACCGTAATTGTCACCTGTCTTTTTACAGTCAATTAGCCTTTGTTTTTACGGTTGTATTAGAGAGTTTTTACTGTATATATAAGATGATAGGCATATTTTCTGCAAGACAAATATGATGCCTCCCTCCCCCAATTTGACTTTAAGTTCACGTGCACATCTACTGTATATGTGCAAACACTCTGCCAAGTTATAAGGTTGTAGCTAGAAAAGTGTAGGAGAAGTTAGCTAGACAAAGTATGTACTATATGTGGGACGAACGAACGGACGGACGGACAGGGGTAAAAAAGTATGGCCCGACTGATCGTCGCGGAGCATACAAACAGGCAGACGCAAACAATGAAGCTGTGTTATTTGGAGCAACAACTGTACATTTTTATTGTTCCCAATGTTCAACACTCGGCAGTATTAACGTTAATCATTAAATGACATTACACATACTGTTACATTTGTGCCAATCTTGGGTGTGTACTAGTCATGTATTATCCCATTAGGCTATATACAGATTTTAAATGTGATGGTTTTCAAACAACGATGCTCAATTGTGAACTCTTTTCTACAGATAAAAATGTAGAAGCTGCATCCATTGATGGGCATTAAGATAACAAAAAACCCAGATTAGACGACACACTCTTCATTGGGCATCATTTGGGACACACTCTTCATTCAGCGGCGGATCAATTTTTTTTTTGCCTTTTGAAATACTGACGGTTTTTGGGGGTTTTTTTGTTGTGCGCTAAAATTTGTGCGTTTTGTGGCGTTTATCTAAGTCCAAATAAAAAGGAAATTGCCTGGTTACCATTAATTGCAAAATTATTGGTGATGGGGGCACGACCCCCTACCCCATCCCCACCCCACACGTTTCCTACGGGCCTGTCAATAACGTAAATGTCCAAATATTCCATTTCAGCTGGTTATGTAGTAAAAGAAAACTTCGTGAGCATACCAATACACCCTCTGTTAGAAACGTATACACACAGATGCATCTTCGTAGCAATGCATACACATATTATGCTGATTACTGAACGGGTTAATAAAATGATAAGATCAGATATTATCAATCACAAAGTGACAATTGGAACCACAAACTGCATATGATGGGGCTTGATTCTATAAACAGTGTGTCACTTCTTATAATTTACGAACAAAAGGACGATTTATGATATTTAACACTGTTGACATTTGACAGAACATGTAATATATGTTAACTGTCGTAGCCAGTCCAATACATGTTGTCGTAGACAAACGCTCCAACGTAATACCTAGTTAGCCCCCTGTGGTTTGCGTGACATTCAATTATCAACCCTCGAAAATAAGAATGTCATCCTCGGCTCTGCCTTTGGTGACATTCTTTTTCTCGGGCTGATAATTTGAATCAGAATGGCACGCAAACTGCCATCTATAGACTACTATTATTTATATACTATATTAGTTTAGTGTTAATCCTACTGTTTCAGAATAAGCTGATGGTGCTTTAACAGTCTAAAAAGAGAGAAGAAAACATGCGAATAAGGATTAGATAAACTGGCCATGAAGAGAAGATATATGATGAAAATGGATTTTCCATAGTTCTCTAAACATGCGGAGTAAACAGATCTAAACTTAAATAATACCTACCTTTTGTCTACCTTTTGTCTACCTTTTGTCTTCTAGGGAACTTCTATAGCCCCTTAGCTAAATAAATCCCTTTAAAATTCTTCTTTATAATATATTCTCCTCCTTTCCGGTCCGATAAATTTCAAAGATCAATAAACTTCATTTAGAATATATCTTTTATCTCTCCACAGTTTATCTAAATTTGTTTTGAAAGAGTTCACTGATTTACAGCAATCTTTATTATCAAGACAACTATCGATGCAGAGGGCCGCTTTGTCTCGAAAAAGGCGTTATATGACAGTATTAATAGCGAGCACGCTCGCGAAAATGGCCCAATGGCCCAGAGGGCCATTTTCGCGAATGGTAAGGGGGTCATTTTCAAACTAATTTCACTTGTTTTTTTTTACCTGTACATTGAATTGTTTTTCAGCTGTCACATTCCGTTCTTCCGGCGGATCTACTTGCTAAAATATTTTTCTTCCGGCGGATCTACTTGCTAAAATATTTTCAAGGACTGGTTCTTAAGATTTTTACACGTTTACTCTAACAAGTTACTCTTTTTACTTGAAATACAGTTGACCAGTGTTGCAATTCAATCTCGCCTGTCACCCGGAAGCTGTCTTATATTCATTTACCTCCAAAATGGAGAGTATTCCGATTACCGGATGTGGCGGTGTATAAAACCTGCGCTCCATCACCGGACGATCGGAACGCCTTCGTTCTCCAGTCGAACGAAAGGTTCCGTGGCCGATATAAGTAGAAATCTACTCGTTAGTTATGAGAGATATCTTCCGTCATAAAAACTCTACTTTTTTTTTGTCCCGTTAACAACGGAATGTATTATTTCGTGCTTTCACCATTGTTTCAAAACCAATATACTCATAAAATATTTACGTTCTATTTATAGATTCCGGATCTTTTCGGTCCTGTGTAGGTTCGACCTCGGTTGTTTCGGTGCAGTTTTTCTTTTTTTTCTTTATCATGTCAAATTTACATATCAGAAAATTAAACGTTTTTTTAACATGGATATCGACTTGAATTCTGTTCATGTACAGTGTTAACCCAAATCAGGCTCAAAAAAGAATATTCAAGAGTCACTAAGTGAGAGTAAATTATTGGCAAAAACCTAAAGTATTTATTTATGGTACACTTCTTAGCCAGTGACATCTTTTTTATGTTCAATATTTGGCCATCGTTTATTTTAGTTACTCATACAGATAACTACTTATTTGATTTACATCTTTGACACATGCTATTATATAAATGGCTCCCAAACTTATGCCTGTCCGTCTGTCTGTCACGCTTTGGTTTCCGGACAATAACTTGTTTTCTTATAGAGAATTCATGTCCATTTTTGGTGTACTGGTTGCTTATGACAAGGGGATGCAGTGGATTGCATTTGAGGTCAAAGGTCACATGATCTGTTACTAAAAATAGAATTTTGATTTTTCTTTGGTATACAGACAATAACTTTTGTTCTAATGTCCATTTTTTGGTGCACTGGTTGCTTATGATGAGGGGATGAATGGGGTTGCATTTGAGGTCAAAGGTCACATGATCAATAATTAAAATAGATTTTGACTGAAATTATTCGGGATAGGGGAATACAGGGGAGACATCTGCTTTTCTCAAAAATACGTTCCAGTTTTAAATAGATTTCATTTGACATTGGGAGAAAATTAAACAATAGAATTTGCAAATAAATATTTTTATTTCGCTTACACAAAATGCAGTTTACAAAAAACGAAGTAACTATTAGATATCTATATAAGTATATAAGATCTGTGCCGCAAACTGGTAGTGATGGTAATTAAGAGTCAGTAAATTTTTTGGTCACTCTGGTGCATGGCCAAAATTGATTCTTTTCCATCAAACACATCACTGTCTATCTTGATAATGTATATCCACTTTACTTTTCTAGAGCCATTAAATCTGAAAAAATCAAATGGTATCTCATTAAACTCAAATTTAAGTGTCCAATTTTCTCTATATCTCCCACCCTTCAAAGCAAAATATTCATACAATCACAGAATTATTGACCGATCACTCAGAATATATAAGTCTGTTAAAGTTGACCTTAAAGGCAGTTTTTGCGACTGTTCCACTTGTTTAATCACCTTTATCATATTCTCAAACACAATGTAAATGTGACCATTACCACATTTGGTCTTAGCTAGTAGACTATGAAGTACATACATCCTTAGTTACACCTGGTTGAAATTAATTCTGGCTTTCAAATAAATTCAATTCAGAGTAATAATTCTTGAAATTTACAAGAATGAAGATAAAAACAAGTATGAACATGTACATACATCTAATTCTTAGATCATCTAAATAAAACAAACAACAAAAACAAACACAGACTCACCAAAGAAAATATAACGACAAATTAAACTGCCAGTTTATTTCAATGGATAGGTCCCCGAATCAAATCACCTTAAATTTCTCCTCCTGTGCCTCTGTCACATCAATGACCTACTTGACTCCGTTAAATTGCAAGTCTGGCTGTTTGCAGATGACTGCCTTCTGTACAGAACAATCCGGAGCATGACGTGCTACAGAGGGACTTGAGTAGGCTGGAGGCCTGGGCCTCGACATAGGGTATGGGTTTCAATGCCAAGAAGTGCTACCTCATGAGTGTCAATAACAGATCCAGTCATTTCTACACCCTAGACAACCAAATCCTAAAGCAGGTCCAGGAGAACCCTTACCTTAGCGTGACAATATCAGAAGACCTGAGATGGGGTTTCAACATTAATAAAATAACCAAAAAGGCTAATTCCACCGTAGCCTTTCTTAAATGAATTTGACCCTCATTCAGTAGGAATAGGGTTTGGGTAAGTGTCATTCTGTTCAAAGGTTAGTCTAATGGAGCAACCATTAATGGAATGATTCTTGTGCAAACATATTCTTAATTTGCTCCAAATGTACAGCTGCACTTGTTTATTTCATAATACATTACATGTAGCTAAACTATTGTTAAATTTTATTATCTTAAGTAGATATATAAAACATGTATTTACGCATAATCGTATTTATTTGGTATACTATTTTGTTACAATCTTCATTCTGTGCTTTCTGAAGATGGTTTAGCACACTGGTGACCGTCAAAATAGAAGTCTGAACCCCAAAAGAAGAAAAAAATGTATACAAAGTCTATATATCTAGTGTTTATACATTTTTTTTGGGGGGGGGGGGGGGGGGGTCAGACTTCTATTGTTATGGTCCCTGTGGTTTAGCAGTGCTCGCTTATAGGCTTTGCCTATTCCATATTAGACAGATAGTAGTACTCACCAATGAGTCATATTACTGACGAAGAGTTCGTGGACCGAGGTTGGTACTGTGGTGACTCTTACGGAAATGTTATTCTATCGAGTCACATATTTTTAGCAAAAAACAATTAAATTTGTATTACTAATTTATAAGTATAACAATTTCGGTCAATTAATATTAATATTTGGTTTAATTGATTTTATCTAATAAATTTACATTTTGAAGCCGAAAAACCCGAATCTCGATTTCACGAGATATCCAAACGAGAGTTGGTAGCCATTTTAATGAACAACTCGTAGGAGGAGGGACCAGTGCGATAAAATGGTATGTCGCCTATTGGGGACACCTCTACGTCCTTATTTCCCCTACGTTTGAATATACCATTCTCATTTATTGCACTTTGTGCGCATGTCGTCAGAAAATCATGTTTCGCTGCGGAATAATCACCCCAACCACCCGGTAGTGGATCGAAGTTGATCGAATCTGTCATGTGATGCAGCTTTGTAAACAACATAACATTTATAGTATATGTAGCAGTAAGATGCCTCATTAATGGTAGAAATTAATGCACAGTTAAACAATAGTTAGATCACGACATAAAACAAAGATTGTCAGAGAATGTATGGAGTAGATACGCTTGGTCAAACAAACGACTTTCAGTTTCACAGGGGTAACCGGCTTGAAGAATTTAGGACACGATTAAAGAAATCTTTTCCTGTTTATATTTGTATGGTTTACAAAACATATTTATGACAAAAGATAATAACTTCCCACAGTGACCCTCAATTCTGACACTTGTCGACTGCATAGCTCGGATCCATGGAAGAGCGTCTGCATGCAGTTTGATAGGTCGCAAGTTCAATCCCCAGCCGAGTCAAACCAAAGTCTTGGTATTACAGTCTATTCGTGATACTGCAAATCCTCACTTGGTCTCGGCAATTGTTCGAAGGAATGCATTTTCGTAACAATGCATCTTGAGAATATTATGGGATTTCCACCTTACCTCTTCATGGTGTCGCCATAGTATCAACATAAAGGTATATTCTACCACTGGTACCGGGTAGTCCAAATAATGAGGACGCATGATGAATCTAGCGTAAAAATTCATTTGCTCAATTCCCGATAGCAATGAAACGGATATAACTTTAACACTAAGTTAACAAGGTCAGCCACACGGACTAAAGTTCTATTATTACTATATTAGGTAAAAAAACATGTTTAAATAGCATTCTGCACATAAATAAAAAATAATTCCCTACCCTTTTTCTGCTTGAATTCACAACTTTACTCAGTTTAGCGAGAGAAAACTAAGAGAATGACAAGAGAATCTTCAACTTTCGGTGGAAAAACGTCAACTTCCGGTTGAAATAATAAAAAGAATAAAATTATAAACGAAACCAGAAATTAAAATTGACGGGGAGCCAGTGAGCCAATTTTCGCTCAAACCGGAAACGGAAATTGGTATTCTTGTATTTTACATGACCTTTGTTCTACAATTAATGGAAAAAAATGTGTAGTGTTCGGATTTAAATGATGGAATAAGACGCTAAGGTAGTTGTCATTATATATTTTTTGTCAAAAATATTGAATAAAAGGGCATAAATTGTAGACAACACCACAAAATGTGTGCAGACGAGTGTTCGAATTAAGAGAAAAACGTGTTTGAAGTTTCGCCTCGATTTTGTGGCAGAACTTGCTATCGGAAAAAGACATTTTAGTGAAAGACCCTGGTTGAGCTGAAAAATAAAGGGGCCTCCGTGGCCTAGTGGTATAGTCACTGTGACTTACATCACTAAGCTCCTCACCGCTGTGAGTTCGAATCCCAGTACTACTGTAGGGTCGTTCGGATTTTTCATGTGGCGAAGCCTTCCAGCTGGCTTGCGGAAGGTCGGTGGTTCTACCCAGTTGCCGATTTGTGCTGTTACAGTGCATAAAGGACTTCTGGTGTCTTCCTCCACCTGTGATTAGCTGGACGTTGTGATATGACTGAAATACTGTTGAAAGCGACGTAAAAACAAAAAAAAATGAAAAATGAAAAAAATCAACATGATAATAAATGTGAAATGTTAAAAAAGTTATTTATATTCTTTGCGACATTGACATAAGTCACTCTAATTTCAATTGCAACAAACAAACATGCCTGTCCGCTAATCATAACAAGCTGTGTGTGGAAACATATCGGACATCTCAGATAATTACATAATTTATTTTTATCATTTGCGACATGCCGTCAATCAGTTTAATGTTGCTATAAACATGCCCGTGTGCTGATTCCAAAAGCCTGTCGGGTGTGTAAACAATGGATTATTTGCTGACTCGAGCAACAGATATCTGTTTCCTAAGTGTGAAAACCCACAGATGCAATTCGTACAAATGCATTTTTTTTCTACTGTTTTGGTGTTTTAGGGGTTATGAAAACCTAGTGTTTTGCGTGCCTTTTCATTTTGGTAATACAGTATAACCTCTGTTATCCGACACCCCATGGTTCCACGTTTGTAAGTCGGTTAAGAGAGGGTGTCGGTTAACGGAATTATGCCTACATTCACAAGTTTACACACCCAAAGATTCAGTCCATTTTTCGCTGCGAGGGGAATTCCTCGATGCCAACTGACATATTAAATATGTATGACTGCAGTATACAGCATATATCCTGATCAGATCGTTCCAGATTAAACTAAGTAAGAGTCACCTGGTCCGGATCTACACTGTTCTTCCCATTATTCCTTTAAACTACAGTAGGCATAAAACGTGTATATATAGTATACAATCGGAAGTAAACACGCATGTACATATCAAGGGTTCGACGAAAACATCGGCATAATTCGTATTTACATTTTATGTACAAGTATAGTCCATTGTCGTTATGTCGAACTCGCTGGAAATTAACAAAAACTTCAAAACGCGTGAATGTATTTATTTTCTCTCAGTATAACTTTAGCATATATTTTTACGCCTGCGACTATTGATATAGACCTCGAATTATGCGGAGGACGAATTAGATATATATTTCGTACTTTCTCCTGTTGACAGTGAGGACACCTGTGCAATTTAAACACGAAATCATGTTTAGCCATTAATGGAAAGGATGGATGAGTTGGGTTTTCGGCACTGCGACACTGAATGGGTTGCTTACAATTGTTGGCTTAAGTTATCTTATTAACCCTCATATCATTCACTCACTGTTAAAACAACACACTTTGTTTTACACGGCCATCCGAGCGATGTGTGTCATTATCACCTGCACATACAGTCGCTGTTAATGACCACAGGTCAGCATACCGCCGGATAACGAGGTGTGAAAAACCTCTAATTTGCCTTCATCGGACCGTCAAGGTATGTCGGATAACGGTTAACAGAGGATCCGATCAAGAGAGAGTTTGGTTACATAAAACAAATAGGGAAACTGCCGGGACCGCAAACAGCAGGGTCGGATAACAGAGGTTTCCGGGCAAGAGAGGTGTCGATCAACAGAGGTTATACTGTAATGCATCTTTTTACCATTGAAAAAAGAACAAATTCGGCCGGCATCGGCAGTGTTTTTCGTAGTAGACTGTTATTTTGTAAAAACAGTTATCGTAGTATCGCGAATAGACTACAATTATTGGCGTCCCAGTTTGGCGCTCAGGGTATCGGGTTAGCATTAGGACTGGTTTATCAGTGTCAGGCCCAGGGTAAAGTGAAAGGCCAGGTTCAGTCCGTGGTGCACCTCATAAGTGCCCCTGTTAGTAATACCCTAAAGGATTGTAAAGCGTGTAATTGCGTGTAAAAGTGGTAATTGTGTGTTATTCCAATATATGCATTACATCCATGTGAGTGTTTACGACTATCCATCAAGGTCACAATGGTTTCAAATAATACAGTCATGAATGCACACCAAGAAATGAAATACTCTCTTTATCCAACAGATGGAAGCTTAAAGCAGGCTGACAATAAAGCTTTACTTTCAACCTTATTTAACCCGTTACCCCATAAATACACGTTTTTATGCCTTTATTTTATTTTCATTACTCCTGAAGAAAACAATTCTACCTTATACAGTAATGAATAAGTAGTACAAGAAATAAATTCCATATCCTAGCAGATAATGGCTTAAAGCAGGCCGAAAGTAAAGCAGAATACGCCTTAAGACGCATTCTGTTTTACTTTCAACCTGCTTTAAGTATTTATGTCTTCAAAACTATAAACAAGCTATGGGGTAATAAGTTAAATGGTCACCTGTCTTCAAAACTAAGAAACAGGCTAAAGCATAAGGGATTAACATGAGTTTGAGAATTTGGCTGACGGCAATATTCTATATCATTGCAGAGTTTCTTTGGTTTCGGCCAAAGTGCCGAAGTAGATATTCAACTAGATGGACAAGACTCAAGAAAAACTGCAGAAATAAAGACAGAAGATGGCAAAAAGGAAAGATATTACCTCTACTATGATGGGGAAACGGTATCCGGAAAGGTATGCACATTACATGTACATGTATACAGGGCTCCGGATAAGAGGGAATAAACTGAACAAATCCAACATTTTCTTATTCTTTTCAGTACCAAATCCTATGGTGTTACTACTCATTAGAATCGTCTCTACGAGACTATTCTAATGAGTAGTGACACCATAGGGTTTAATGCAGAAATAAAGATTTTAGTTTTTGAAATACTCCCCTTATCTGGAGCCATGTGTATACAACCAAATTAAAGATTCAGATACATTGGAAAAGATATTCTTTCCCAATAAATGTTTGTGATAAAAAAAATTATTTTCATTGCAAATAGTTTGGAGTCTGATCAGAAGCTGGCAAATGGTAGCAAAAAGCAGTCTCAGGGTTTTCCCTTGCATTTTGTAATTGAGAGTCCTAAGGACCCTCAAACCTTTTACTTTGAGAGTCCCTCAGCATATTTGGGGTCCCAAATTAATTTGATGTGTATAAAATGCCTTACAATGTTGACAAATAACTTGTTTGACCTTTGTAAACAGTGCAGATTCATGATCTGATGACATTAGCATACCCCACATCAGCACTCAGGATTTACATACAAATGTATCTGATGATTTGGGGGTTTGAAGTAAAATGTGGTCAAAGATTTGAGGGTCCTGGGGACCCTAGGGGTTGGCCAAATAGGGGTCCCAGGTGACAGAATTGAGTCCAAGATGCAGGAAACCTGCGTCCGGGAAAACCCTGAGTCTCAATGTGTCACAGTGTGTAGCTTTATCATCACTTGTACGGCATCATCGTACAAGCGAGTTTTTATGGCGACGTTGTAGAGTGCATAACTGCAAACCTGGCGATCTGTGTCCGATCCTGGGTCGGTGCAGGTGTTTCTTTATAAGGACCGTCGATTGCATTTGGTGCCTAACATGATTTCTGTGACTGTATATGCTCCAAGTTCGACCCCCAGACGTTCTCATAGCTATATAGAAAGAATTTCAAGTTGTCGGGGGAGTATGTCACTGTGTATGTTTTTTTTATCACCACTTGTACGGCCTTGCTGTACAAGCATGCTGCATGCTTTTATGGCGACCTGGTAGAGTGCATGACTGCGAACCTGGCGTCCTGGGTCAGAGCGAGTGTTTCTTTATAAGAACCCCGTTTACAAATGTATAACAGAATGTTGCTTTACTTTCAGCCTGCTTAAAGCAACAATCTGTCTTCAATACTGAAAACAAGCTGCGGTAGACAAGGTTTAATACAGGTTTCACTTTATTGTGTTTTATTCTGTTCCAGGTAATGGTAACATTGAAAAAGGCAGGAAGTAAAATGGAGCACCAAGGGATCAAAATAGAGTTTATAGGTCAAATTGGTAAGTAAAGCTAGAGCTTGAGATAAGAGTGAGTAAATTACTTTATTTTCAATGTTTTCTCCTTTATGGAAATTTGAAAATATTTTCTCCTTTATGCCTCCACCAATCAGTATGCTGTCACTACTCATTAAAATTGTTGCTTTGCATTAATCTAATGAGTAGTCACAACATAGGGTCTGATGGAGGCATAAAGATTTTAGTTTTTCAATTACACACTTTATCTGGAGCGCTTAAAAAAGCCCAGGGTCTATGTTTATAAAGTGTTTGAGTTGAGTCTAAATTATTCTCAAGCAGTTGATTAGTCGAACTTAAAAGGCCTATTTATGGGGTAATGGGTTAAACATATATTGATGATTTTCGAAACAGTGAAGATCTGTCTGAAATGAGTCTGCACTCTTACCTGGGGAAAATTGTCCTTATTCTATTAGCCAGTGTAATAGCTCAAATGATTGATGTTTGTACTGGATTTAGTTTTATATTTGAATATTCTGCAGAAGAGTTACAGTGGTAAATTCGCTATTCCTACCCATTTACGCGTTAATCTATGCGTAAGAAACGCATTAACGAACGGTTAACGCCTAACGATTTTAACGCGTTAATAAACGATTATTCCAGAGATGTTGCTTTTGGTGCGTCAGTATTCCGTTTCACGCAGAGATTTCGGGTTAGCACGACTTTATCTGTTTAACGCGTAAAGAAACGGCTAGGAAACGCGTTTAACGAAACAAATAATAAACGCGTAAGAAACGCTAAAGAAACACGTTAAGTGGGTAGGAATAGCGTATTTTCCACTGTAAATGTATCAAGTTTATCACAAAGTTATTGAAACGAGTATTTTCATCATGAGTACTTCATTTTCAGAATTATACTATGATAGAGGTAACCATCATGAGTTCACTTCACTGGTCAAAGAGCTGGCGCGCCCTGGAGAACTTTCCCAGAACACTAGTTACACTTTCGATTTCCAACAAGTAGAAAAACCATACGAGTCCTACACAGGTGCTAATGTTCGATTAAGGTAATTATGCGTCAGTTATAACATTGGTTTCCCAGTTTTCACTTGTATAGTCATTGTTGTCTCGTCCCAACAAAGGAGAGAAAGCAAGACTTAAAGAAAGACTTTGTGGTTTGTCGTCTATCATTTGGATTTAGATCAAACATCAAGTTTTCATATTATTTCCAAAAGTATGGACTAAGCAGGGAGAGGCGAGACATTTAACCCAGTACCACATAGACTGTTTCCAGTTTTGAAGACAGGTAACCACTCAAAGCAGGATAAAAGTAAAGCAGAGTGCACTTTAAGGCTCATTCTGCTTTACTTCTATCCTGCTTTGGTCTACCATCTGCTAGGATATAGATATTATTTTTCATGGTACACATTTATGATTGTATAAAGTGGAACTATTTTTTTTTCAGTGAAGGAATAAATTAAAGGCGTATCGATCAACTTCGTTGAATTTTTGTTGATGTTTGCTTTGACTGTTGTAAGAATCATATATACATTTCAAACTTATAGCAATGATGTGCGAAATGGGTATTTACTTAATTATCAATTGCAGACAGGCCTATCAAACTTCCTTGATTTACATGCTCAAATTCCTGTTTAACAACATGTGTCTGCAAAGTTCCAGATAAGGGGGAGTAATCTGAACAAATCCAACATTTTTACACTTAAACTGTACCAAATCCTATGATGTTACTACTCATTAGAATTGTCTCTTCGAGACAAGTCTAATGAGTAGTGACACCATAGGGTTTAGTGCAGAAATAAAGATGTAATCTTTTGAAATACTCCCCTTATCTGGATCCCTGTGTGTGTTTTCAGATATTTCCTGCGAGTCACCATAGTGAAGCGTTTGAGTGACTACGTGAAGGAACAAGACATCATAGTGCACACATTATCTCAATACCCAGAAATGAATTCCAGTATCAAAATGGAAGTTGGGATAGAGGATTGTTTACATATAGAATTTGAATATAACAAGTCAAAGTAAGTATTAGCTCATGAATTAACTCATTCATCCCTGAAACTTTAATGGATAAGTCCAGTTTCCAATAAAATCTGGTCTATTTATGGCTATTGAGGGTTGACTTTTACAATTTATTTCTAAATAATAAACAGTGCAGACCTTGATCAGAGGGCTCCTTACCCCTTTACTTCATATCCTGTTTCTAGTTTTGAAGACAGGTGACAACATAAAGCAGGTTGAAAGTAAAGCAGAATGTGCCTTAAGGCACATTCTGCTTTACTTTCAACCTGCTTTAAACTATAATCTGTTAGGCTATATAAAATATTTGCAATGGTAATTGTTCATAAGGGTATAAACTGGAACTATATTCTTCAGTGGAGGAATAAATTAAATACGCTAAAAGTCGTTTCTATGGGGGAAAGGTTTAAGAAGCCCTCTGATCAGGGTCTACACTGTTTGCATAGAACAATTGTTCTCATCACATATCCGTGCACTATTTGTAAATGATCATGAGTATAACTCATTGCTAGGGTTGGATGTGTTAATGTCAGTACATTTCTCATCTGTAGTTAAACACTGCTATTAAAACAAACTTTGTTGCAAACAGTCACGCCTGTTACAGTGGCTAGTCAATGTTTAAGCAAGTTGAAAGACTGGTAGTTAAGCCACTTTTAATGCAGAGCAAAAGTAATGCGGAAAGATGTGGGAGCTTTCTGCATTACTTTTGCCTATAATAAGCTTGCACTCTTCAATCTCTTCTACAAGACTTACCATGCATCTAAACAGACATTTTGATCTGGTTAACATGTAATGGAATTAAAATAGAAACTGCTTATATATTATGTATTGTAAAAATAATGCCATGGTAAGTAATGCTATAATTATTAAACATATTTCATTCAATACAACCTCCCCTGAGCAACCATATCTACCAATCACATAACATATTCATCTGTGTTTAAGTCAGGTGGCAGCTTAAAGCAACATGAATGTAAAGCAGAAAGCTCTATATTCAAATTTCAATATGATCAAATTGATCAATGAAAAATCATGTTTGGGGCAAATATAGAGAAGTAGGGAAAGGTGTTGTATAGGGTTTATTCACAGGGCTCCAGATAAGAGGGAGTAAACTGAACAAATCCAACATTTTCTCACTTATTTTAGAACCAAATCCTATGGTGTTACTACTCATTAGAATCGTCTCTTCGAGACGATTCTAACGAGTAGTGACACCATAGGGTTTAAAGCAAAAATAAAGATTTTAATTTTTGAAATACTCTCCTTATCTGGACCCCTGATTCAGAAAAAAGGGTAGAGCATTATTTGGTAAGACATAAAGGGAAAAATTTGCCTATGAATATAGCTCCAGGTGATGGAATGGAGTACACCCTATGTTGTGTCTACTCATGAGGATTGTCTCACGGAGACAAGTCTAACGAGGAGTCACAACATAGAGTTTTGGCTCGAAGAAGAAAGACTGGAAATTGAAAGTTACATATGAAATATAAGTTAGATATTTCCTATCTAGTCAGGAAAATTATATACTGGTTGTGTTTTTTGTTACAATTTTATGAATGGATAGATAGTAAAATTGGCATCTTTCAGTTGATCAGAATTGTGTTCTTTAAAAATATTTAAAGGCTGTATGATCAATTCATTATGTAAACATTAAATAATTCTATAAACTGTCAGCTAAGATATGTGTTATGTTTTTGTGCTGCAAGATATCACTTGAAGGACATCATAGTGGGAAAGATATACTTTTTACTTGTGCGTATTAAAATTCGCTACATGGAGTTAGCCATCGTTCGCCGTGAAATAACAGGAGCAGGTACAAAACAGTAGCTTATGTCTTGGCAGATGATATATATAAACTTGTGTATTTGCAGCTTGGGATAAGACGTATTCTGCTTAATGTGTATCTATTGAGTGAAGGGTTAGGGTGTTCAGGGTTATTTTACACTGCTGACAGATCATCAAGGAAAAACTTGCTACTGGAAGTATGGCCTATTACACAAGCTGCAGACACACAAAACTATTCGATGTTGTTGTATTTTCTAGACTAGATTTCAGGGAACAATGCTGTCGATCCTAATTTTGAGCATGTGATACAGTAATACCTCTCTATTATGACCACAAAATTATGTTAATTATAAGGTGTTTATGACAGGTGACTGCTTAAAGCAAGCTGACAGTAAAACAAAAAGCTCCTGTAGGAGCTTTCTGTTTACTGTCATCTTGCTTTAACTCTTTCCTCCCTGAAACTTTAAATGGACAATTCCAGTTTCCATTTTAGTCCAGTCCATTTCTGACTTTTAAGGGTTGCTTTTGTCAATGTTTGGCATTATGACAAACAGTGAAGACCCTGATCAGAGGGCTCCTTTCGGAGCCCTCTGATCTGGGCCTTCACTGTTTGCACAGGACAAGAGTACTATTCACATGTACACTGTTTTAAAAGACCCCTATATGCGGGATTAGGGTTCAAAGAATTAAGCTGTCACCTTTCTGTTATACAATCAATTATCCTTCGTTTTAGTGGTCGTAATAGAGAGGGTTTTCTGTAGTTTTATTATTATAACATCACAGCATTTTGAGTTCTTAGTCTTCACATGAAAGGCTTGAAATGGTTAGTGTCTTGCTCATTAATCCATTACCCCAATACCATCAAGGCAAATTGCTTGTATCTAAAAGATGTGGCATATAAGTACTTCACTGTTTAACCCTTTCCTCCCTGAATGTTCAAATTGACAATTATTGTTTTCAATTTGGTCTAGTACATTCTTGCTTTTTAGGGTTGATTTTTACAATATATGTCAAAATGACAAATAGTGTAGACCCTAATCAGAGGGCTCCTTACACTGTTTGCTATAGGACAAGTGTACTCCTCACAGGTACGCTGTTTGCAAATGATTCATATATGCATGACTAGTTCCTCACTGCTGTAGGCTCTAATCCCGGTCTTGGCACTTCAGGTTTTTCATGTGGGGAATCCTTCCAGCTGGCTTGTGGAAGGTCGGTGGTTCTACCCAGTTGCTGATTTGTGCCTGAAACACTGTGCATAAAGGGCTTCTGGGATCTTCCTCCACCCGTAATTAGCTGGACGTCAAGAAATGACTGAAATACTGTTAATTTGATGAAAAATCAAAACAAAAAACTACTTTTCTTTGAAACAGTAGACTGCTTAATGTAAGGGCAAAGATAAAGCAGAGAGCTCCATTTGGAACTTTCTGCTTAACATTGATCTTGCTTTAAGCTACCACAGGTCACTGTTTTAATACCATTGGACACTCGAACATAAAACACAAATACAGATACTAGCTTAGGACATCTTGAAAGTTTAGCAGAATGCTCCTGATAGACTTTTAACCTGCTTTAAGTTGTCACCTGTTTTTAAAACAAGAAACGGGCTATGGGATAATTGATTAAAGAAATGCTAATCTTGGTTTTAATGTACAGATGCCAAGCTTTTGAT
Organism: Gari tellinella; assembly: GCA_922989275.2. Classification (NCBI taxonomy): domain Eukaryota; kingdom Metazoa; phylum Mollusca; class Bivalvia; order Cardiida; family Psammobiidae; genus Gari; species Gari tellinella. The sequence continues at coordinate 41,198,739 of OV277867.1, forward strand.
GCTACTTGGACTAGACCTAAGTCAGTGTTACTCTTTACATCTTAACATGTTTCTGCTTGATAGTTATGGACATGTACTTTCACCCTACTGGTGGACAATAGGTTTTGTTTCCATGTCTTTTAGTCTATCTATCTGTCTGTTTGTCTATCCATCTGTTCTTTAAATGACCGTTGGTTAAAGTTTTTTGTAATGGCTTACCATTGGCTATTAAATGACATGAATTAATTGAAATTCAGCAATGAACTGTCTTCTGATTTTCATCCATTCATTGACTTGAAAAAATATGAAAGCCTTTCAAGCCTTTCCATCTTTAATTATTGTTTTTAACTTTTACACAACTTGACAAGCTCCAGAATCTTTGTGTTCCGTGTCTAGCAGTCTCTGCATGTGTGTATCTGTCATATCTTAGCACAGGCCTCCAGATAAGAGTGCGTAAACTGACCAAATCCAATATTTTCTCACTTATTCAGCACCAAGTCCTATGGTGTTACTACTCATTAGAATCGTCTCTTTGAGACGATTCTAATGAGTAGTGACACCATAGGGTTTAAAGCAGAATTAAGCTTTTAAAATACTTGCCTTATCTGGAGCTCCGTTGGTGTATTATCTGCTTTATTCTGCTCTGATCTTCTGTTGCTCTACTACTGTCAAGTTTCCTAGTACTAGCAGGGCTCAAGATAAAAGACGTATTTCGACAGCTAAAATCTGGACGTCTGTTCAAACTCCCTAGTGTGAATACTCATTTGAATCATCTCTCAGCCCTTTAATCCATAGATTGTTTCTAGTTTTGAAGACAGGTGACCACTTACAGAAGGTTGAAAGTAAAGCAGAATGCTCCTTAATGCATTATGCTTTACTTTCAGCCTGTTTTAAGCTACCATCTGCTAGGATATAGAAAATAATTCTTATGCTACATATTCATGGCTGTTTAAATTGGAACTATTTTCTTCAGCGGAGGAATATATTAAAGGTGTTAAAATATGTATCGATGGAGTAAAGGGTTAAAGACGATTCTTATGAGTAGTTCTTCCAAAGACATGAAGGAGAAGATGTAAACTTTTATTATACTCCCTCTTATATTGAGCCCTGTACTAGTTTTATCTTAATTATGGAATTTTAAGTTAACCATGGGAATATTCATTACTACAGAATAAGATATTAGCTTTGAAGATTTTGGTAGACTCTTAAATAAGAGTTGATACAGTTAAGACACAACGATAAATGTATGAATACAGAATATTACACATGTGTAATTTATACACAAGACTAGTGGCAGCTTTATGCAGAACACATGTATTTGTATGAAGCTTCCAAAGAACTTTCAGCATTAATTTTGTTCAGCATTAAGCATCCGTCTTATACATGTATATTTTAGTCACAAATTGGCTCCTGAACACAAAAATGACTAATTGACTATTCCCATGGTGTGTATGGTTTATGATTTTTTTTTTCATTTTTATATTACTTTCTCTAGGTAAATGTTGTGCCTTGTTTTGTCCTAGGTATCATTTAAAAGATGTGATAGTGGGAAAGATTTACTTCTTACTGGTGCGAATAAAAATCAAGCACATGGAAATACAGATAATAAAACGGGAGAGCACAGGAACAGGTATACATCAGTGTTTTAACTTGTAAACCCTTTTATGCCTAGAGTATTAGCAATAGAACCTTCAATTGTTCAGGCTCCATCTAAAAGGGAGTGAACTCAAGTATCCCAACATTTTACCTCTTAATGTCCGCACCAAACCCTATGGTGTGACTGCTCATTAGAATACTCTCTTCAAACCCTGTGGTGTGACTACTCACTAGAATCGTCTCTCTGAGACGATTCTATTGAGAAGTCACACCATAGGCTTTTGTGAAGATATTAGATTTTGAAATACTCCCCTTATCTGAGGCCCTGATTATTCCTTCATTACAAACTGCAGCAGACAAAAGGGGATGAATCAATTTTGTTCTTTATTCTGAATGTATTCCCTCAAAGCCTGTACACAGTGACTGCTCATTAGAATAATCTATCTCAGACAATACTAATGAGTAGTTATAACATAGGTCAGGATTTGCTTGCGATATAAGGTCTAAATTGATTCTGTATCTTCCAAACCCTCTGATGTGACAACTCATTAGAAATGTCTCTCGAAGAGGATTCTAATGAGTAGTAACACTATAGGGTTTGTTTGAGAGATAAAAATACAGTAAAAACTCCGTAGTTCAAACTCACATTATTTCAAACATACCCATATTCTAAAGTTACGTCAAGTTTTAACTTTGAAATACGGGTATGTTCGACTAAACCAAGGTAGACTTATTGAAACTTTAGTTATGAAATACTGATTCAATCAATTTTAGCGAGTTTGAAGTATTGAGTTTCAACTATTAATATTAGTGTTCAAAGATTATCAGTTATCTAGATCTATCCATTGAGCCACTGTTTAGTTTTATTAGCCTTAATTGTCCATATTGCACATGATTTATGCATGTTACAGTGCATAACTTGATGAGATACAACATCTGGGATTTCATTTACAGGTCTGCATTGTTTGCAAATGCCCTGTCTTTAAATGCTAGGCATGAATTGGTTTATATTATATATTTGACAGGACAACTCTTTCAACACCATGGACCTGTTTAAAATATTATACTTATTACATTTGCAAACAGTGTAGACTCGGATCAGAGGGCTCCTATCGAGGCCCTCTGATCTGGGTCTACAGTGTTTGCTAATTTAGACCAGTATGTATTAAATTACCCAAAATTTTAAAAAAGATTGGTTCATGTTTTGGTTACAAAAAGATCCACAAGGGAACCTAATAACCTATAAGAGTTTCTCAGTGTTGAAAGAGTTGACAGTTAACAAACATGTTCTTGGATTCTAAATACAGGCAAGTGACTGTCATTGAAGTTTATCTTCCATTTAAACAAATAACGTGCTTAATTTAGTGACGAATTCCAAAATGTTTCCATTATGTGTTAATTAAAGACCTACTTTACAATTGGTTTGCAATATGGTTTATATCTTAACATACAGAGCTCCAGATAGGAGAGTATTTCAAAAACTAAAATCTTTATTTCTAAGTTAAACCCTTCGATACTATTAGTGACACGGTCACACCATAGGATTTGATGCTGAAATGAGTGATGAAACCGTTGAATTTGTTCTTCAGTTAACTAACTACCTCTTATCTGGAGCCCTGGCTTTCTGTTTCAATGACTAGTCCTAACTTAGGGCTTTAAGATCCTCAATTTTGCTGTACTTAGAATATTTAGATAGACATGTAGAAATCAATATCTACATGGATAATCATTGTAAACGTTATGTAAATCATAGAGCATTTTTATTGAGCTTGGTCTAGAAATAGAGATCTGCAAGCACTGTTTACATAAAGTGCTTCATGAATACTGCCATAAAATTGTCTGCTTTGAAAGTTTTCATTGGCAAATATTGTCAAAGTAGGATTTATATGTCTTTGAATTGAAGAAACCTAAAGATGAGTATCAAACAGTTTCGCTCTAGATCAGACACCAAATAATAAGCCGTAATCAAGTTACAATTGGCAGGAAAGGGGTTGAATTTGTTTGCAATTCAGATTGTCTCCATTTTAACATAAGTATAGTAATCACATAGACATTAACCCTTTCTTCCAATATCCTGTATCAATCTGTGACTGCTTAAAGCAAGATATCAGTAAAGCAGAAAGCTGCTAAAGAAACTTTCTGTTTTACTTCCATCTTACATTAAGGTTACATGTAACTTAACCCTTTGAACCCTAGTCCCGCATATAGGCGTCCTTTTCAAACAATGTACATGTGAATAGGTCACTTGTCCTATGCAAACAGTGAAGACCCAGATCAGAGGGCTCCTAAGGAGCCCTCTGATCAGGGTCTTCACTGTTTGTCATAATGTCAAACATTGACAAAAACAACCCTTAAAAGTCAGAAATGGACTAGACTAAAATGGAAACTGGAATTTTCCATTTACAGTTTCAGGGAGGAAAGAGTTAAGCAGTATCCAACAGTTGATATACAGATAGGCAATTTTCACTTTTGGCTTTTTGAGAACAGGGTTACCCATTCAATGCAAGAAGTTTTTTAGGCATTTATAAAAATTGTTAGTTGCTTATAGATGCTGAATTACGTAGTAAAGTCTTAAGACATTATTTATTTAGTGCTCAAAGAATACAAGACAGGTGACAGTGGGGCACTATCTACTATAGTGGACAATATTTATTACAGGGCACGCTATTTATTGTTAAAGCTCATTGCACTGTACAGTAAAACCTCTCTTTAACGGCCACTAAATATTCTTAATTATTAGGGGTTAAGAGCAGGCGACTGCTTAAAGCAAGGTGACAGTGAAACAGAAAGCTCCTGTAGGAGCTTTCTGTTTTACTATCACCGTGCTTTAAGCTGTCACCTGTCAATTATACAATCAATTAGCCCTCGTTTTAGTGGCCGTTATAGAGAGGTTTTACTGTATTTAACCATTTCTTCCATAGCTTGGTTTCAGTATTGAAGACAGATGGCTGTTTGAAGCAGGCTGAAAGTAAAGCAGAATGCACATGAGGCTCAGCTTTACTTTCAGCTGCTTTAATCTACCTACTGCTGCGATAAAAAAGATATTCCTATAGTGCATATCGATTAATCATGATTGTATTATGTAGAACTACATGTATTTTCTTCAGTAGAGGTATAAGTTAAAGGCGTAAAAAGGCATATCTATTTTGTATTGGGGCTAAATATGTTAAGAACAATTACCAATGTTCAGGTATAAAGTTTTTTTTAAGTTCTGACTTTTGTATCTTACTCTTTTGTCTTTGATGTATAGAAATATTTGCTTTATTTAATAGTCTTTGCTTTACTCATCCTATTCTGTAAAACTACATGACAATAATATGTATATATGAGTTAACATTCAGGGGCCGGTTTCATAAAACTTCGTACGACAAATGTTGTCGTAAGACAGATTATAAAAGTCTCAATCTTTATTTATTTCTGCATCTAATCCTGCCTTGTGATAACTCTTTGGAATCGTCTTGAAAAGACGATTCCAAAGAGATGTCGCAAGACAGGATTAGATAAAGAAATAATAAATTAAACGTATTTTAAAGTTTTGACTTACGACAACATTTGTCGTACGAAGTTTTATGAAACGGGCCCCTGATATCTGTATTATTTACAGTGACAATGATTTCCTACATTCATACATAAAGTGTCAAACAGTTAGGATCCACATCAGAAATAAGTGCATTGTTTTTATTGAGTCATCCCAGGTCATAAAGATCTTTTTCAGTGTGAATTTTATGTAGAAATTGTTTTTATAGGTGATTTATTGGGTGTATTTTGAATAACTATTCTAGACTGTCTTTCATGACCTTGTACTCAAATAAAATTGAATTAAATATTGACAGACATAAAGAATTGTAGAAAGCTTATAAAGAGACTTCCAGTGTAACTTTTGTCTAGCATTTGCTCTTCTCCTTTCGATTATTCATATATAAATTCTGCTCGCTACGAACATCTGTCATTTAAACTATTACATTGGCTAATAAAATAAGGAAACATTTTCTTGAGGAAAGAGTACAGACTTATGTTAGACTGATCCTGTTACTGATAGAAAACTATGCAGACCCAGATCAGACAGCTCCTTAGGATGGGTTTTCACTATTTTCAAAAACTTTCAGTATTCACTAAAAGCTGAGAAAAGGTTAATTAATTATTACCTGTGTTTTGAAAGTATTCATTCAATGAATAGCAGCATATGATAACATTTGACAAAACTGATTTCATAGTTAAAACTTGTGTACAGCAATTGCTCAGTAATGAAAGGTGGCAATCTATAAAGATAGACACTGCTTAACCCACCGAGCCCTAGTGAGTAGTGATGAGTATCAAATTATGCATACTTTATAAAAAAGTATTACCTTTAGCAAGTACACTTGTCCTATGGAAACAGTGTCACATTGGCTAACAAGATAAGGAAACATTTTTCCCAGGAAATAGTGCAGATTTGGACTAATCCTGTTGCTGATGGAAAACACTGCAGACCCTTATCAAAGGAGCCCTCTGATCAGGGTCTGCACTGTACATCAATTTGCAATACATTGAGAAAACATCACTAAGTAGTTAGAATTGGACTCAATTTAATTTGAAATTGAAATTGTCCATATGAAATTTCAGGGGTGAATGCGTTAATGCAGGGTTTTAACTTTACTATGGATAGATAGTTCATTGATGATCTATCAACAGATGTGTTGGATTATTGGATAGTTATTACATGTATTTTGTGTGATTCCTGTCACTAATTGATACTGTTTGTTTTCTAGGTCCAAACACATTCAATGAGAACGAGACCATTGCCAAGTATGAAATAATGGATGGTGCTCCAGTTAGAGGTGAGTGATGCTACACTGTGACTTACAGTGGAGAAAACATTCTTCTCTCCCATTAACCCTTTACCCCATAGCCTGTGTCTAGTTTTGAAGACAGGTGACCACTTAAAGCAGGTTGAAAGTAAAGCAGAAAGTGCCTTCAGGCACATTCTGCTTTACTTTCAACCTGCTTTAAGCTACCATCTACTAGGACATAGAAACTACATGTATTTCTTATTTCTTAACTGTATAAATTGAAACTATGTTCTTCAGAGGAGGAATAAATTAAAGGCGTATTTATGGGTTAAACTTGTTAGGGCCCTGAATTGAATAATGCAGAAGCCCTAAGTATGACAGAATTCTCTTTAGGAGCTTTCTGCATTACCAGACACTTTAAAGGTTTTGGAAGAAAATTGTCTTATAATTTAATGTCTCTTTATCAGGAAAAGATAGATACATAAAAAGATTTCTGTTTAGAGCTAGGAAATGTCGTAGCTGTGGGAGGTGTCATGAAGAATATATTTAACCCCAGGGCTCCAGATAAGAGGGAGTAAACTGCACAAATCAAACATTTTCTCACTTATTTTAGCATCAAATCCTATGGTTTACTACTCATTAGAATCGTCTCTTCTACACGGTTCTAATGAGTAGTGACACCATAGGGTTTAAATCAGAAATAATGAGTTTAGTTTTTGAAATACTCCCCTTATCTGAAGCCATGTAGCCCTTCCCCTACTTTAAGTGTATATTGATGCTTTTTGAAAACAGTGTAGACCCAGATCAGATAACTCCTAAAAGAGCTGTCTGATCAGGGTCTGCACTATTCTCTTTAGGATTTTGTCTGGTGTGAGTGCACTTTTAACCTTGGGAACATTCTACCAAATTTCTTTTAAAAGCCAGTGCAATTGAATCTGATGATATATTTTCATAGTGAGTGGAATTTTATTTAAGAATATTCAGCAGAGGCCCGTTTTACTTAACTACTTACGCAAAATTTTTGCGTAAGTCAAAATTTTAAATTTTAATTTATATTTTTTATTATCACTTGCTACAAACAGCAAATAGCCAGATCAGAGGACGCGCTTTTAGCGCGTCCTCTGAGCTGGCTATTTGCTGTTTGCAAACGTTTAAGATCGAAAATTAAGAGTTAAACGATTTTGACTTATGCAAAATTTTTGCGTAAGTTGTTTAGTAAAACGGGCCCCAGGTGTAGGATAATTATAAATTCTGTTGTTACAGGGGAGTCTATACCAATCCGGTTATTTCTAAGTGGCTATGAGCTGACACCAACCATGCGTGATATAAACAAGAAGTTCTCAGTACGCTACTACTTAAACCTGGTACTGGTAGATGAGGAGGAGAGGAGATACTTCAAACAGCAAGTAAGTCAATGGCTGGGGAACCATAATTGTTAACAGGACTCAAGATACCGTATATTCGCAGCCATAAGTCTACCTGTACCATAAGTCAACCCCCCTATTTTGTCCTCAAATTTCCGGCTTTGTACGTTGACCCTTCCATAATTTTTCATCAAGGCAGTTGAAATGTTTGCCAAGTAGAGAGTGTGTAAGCTGTCCCAATTTATGTAAAGAATTTAAATACTTCTCTGCATTCAGTCCTTTTTGGTTAGTATTAAGATCAAAGTCATTAGAAATTATCGAAATAATTGGCCTCATTTGTCACTTATTCAGACAATTGTTTGTTGCAAAATCGAGGGAAGCAACCCTCGTAACTTGTCAAAATAGACATTAATCAGCTTTACTGAATCTCTCTGTACCTGTAAGAATAATTTCTACAGTTTCCTTTGTGTACAGCTCTCATGTTAATTAATCCATGATTAAAGCAATTACACATCTTCAACACCTTTAGACTTTACAGCAGCTAGGCCCATTACGTCACTGTACATGACTTGTCTAGATAGACAGATAACATCCACATATTTATTTATTTATTTCTCTTCAGTATATAACATGACAATATATCACAGTTAAAAGTTCAACATAAGATGTACACTGCCACTCTAAGATAGAGTTATAAGAGACTATCTACACTTAAATCGTACTTATCACACTATACAATTTCGGAAGTTTCAGATGAAGAGCCCTGAACATTATTTCACTTGCAGAGATATATTGTTCAGGCCTATTCCATTTCCTTTGTGAAAATAACAAGGTTGATTTTCAAGAGGGCTCCACCAACAGAGCACCTAAGAGGCAAAAAGAAATAGTACCATATCTGTAATGAGAGACCATCTCTTCCAGATAGCCTTGAGGATCCCATCTAAGAAGAGACGGTTACCAATTACAGAATGTATTTTTAAAACTTTTTCAAGGAAAAAGCATATTTCCTAAAACTTAATATCCAAGATAAAAAGTTATTCATTTCAATTTAAATAGGGTTATAAGAGACATGAAAATTAACAATACTGAATCAGAAATTATTGCACACATCATATCCTTGTCTTACAGCCTCTGTCTGACTGGCAAACATAAATGTTCTTTGATACTAAAATCTATGAGCATCCGTATTTGTTACCCTCTGCAGCACTAGAAATAGGTGCTAAAAATTGTTTTGAAATTGACCAGTAGAGTCCATTTTATAAACTATTTGACTATAATCTGCAGAAGAATAACTACTTGTCAGGCAGCAAGCAGTGAAGACCAGAATGCATTATCATTTGAAGGCTACATGGTAAAAGCATATTACAATAACTGTACAATTTCACCATCCTCTCTAACTAACTGTCTGTCGAAGCTAGAATGGTTGGAGAACTCTTCAGTCATCAGAAAAATAAAAAAATTACTGTTTACTATAGAGTCTAACTCATATAATCTAACCAATCACCCCATAACTATGCCCTTTAACACCTTTAATCCATTCCCTCATAGAGAGATATTTCTGCTTTATACCATCATGGGTATCTATGAGATATTTCCTTTATTCAAGAAGTTTGTAGCTTAAAGAAGACTGAAAGTAAAGCAAGATGTAACTTCAGGCACATTTTGCCTTACTTTCTACCCATTTTAAGCCTTCACATCTCTTCCTCTCTTCAAAGCTAAAACCAGGCTATAGGGCAATAGGTTAACTCTTCTGACTCATATCTAATTAGATTATAGTTATATTACTGTTTCAAACAACTGGACAAAACATGACCCAAGATCATCAGTATTGCTCTTCTTGTAATAACATGATTGTCTCAAACACCTGTCTCAAGCGGTCTGTTTTGGGCTGGTTTTAAGCCACACCATATTATTTACTATAAACTTGAGTGGTATTAACTGTAGATATTTACATATAAAATATAAAATTCTCAGATAATCCCAGACTGAATATCAGAGTTTGTAGACACTGTATTACAACCATTATATACATGGTAAAAAAAGTGTTTAAAAGTAAAATCCTGATCAGCTATAAAATTCTGATCAATGCAGGTTTTGGCAAGATTACAAAATCTCTTAAAACACAGGTTTCTACCTTTCAAGTACATAAAAGAAATGCACTGCAATCCTGAAAGTATTAAAATCTACTTAATCCCTATCTACATAGGAAGAATCTCCTTCTCTGCAGTATCTCATAACATGTTTTAGCAGATATTCTAATCATATTGGGTTCAGTTAAAATTACTTTCAACTTGTCCACCTCATTCATTGCTAAAAAATTTGGAACTGACCTCTCAGCTTTGCTGAACAAGACATTTCTAATGTCATTATACAAAATACAGTCTAACAAAACATGACTTTCATTTTCTATGACATTGCAAAAAGGACAAACCCGGTGTTCAACTGTCCAGTTTCTAAGCGTATAGGTGCGACACCACATCTAAATTTACTGAACGCTGATCTATGATTTGGTGGTAAAATCAGAGTGCAGTACTTTTCAACATGGTATACAGTTTTTAATGTACAGTAGGTACGCAGTTTGTTTCGACCACGCCCTGATGGGCCAACAGGTGAATTTAACTTCCTAGACCAGTCATGAACAAATTTTTCCATCATTTTCTCTTGAATTGATCTAGTAATATCAAGCTTAGAAATAGGAATTGACAAGCTACAAAACTTTTGTAAATTCAGATCTTTGAAAAACTTTTTAACACAGAAATACCAGTTTTTGGTATGCTCTGATTTGGAGAAGGCCCATAGTGCTACGCGTTTATTGAGTCTTGAGGAATTTGTACATGTTATCCTAGCCCAAAAGTTGGCTACTACCTTCCACTGTCTAATACTATTAGGAACCCAACCCATTTCACCTGAAACAGCAACTGAGGGTGTATACTTACCTACCCCTAAAAAGAATCTCATTGCTCTGTTTTGAACAGAGGAAATACAAGAATATTCTTTATGACCCCATATTGCGGCGCCGTACCCAATAACTGGCCACACTATGGAGTCATAAAGCTTAGTAAATACATTGTAAGGTACACCCCCAGCTGCTTTACACTTTGCAATCACAAGACCCAACGCACGACCAGCACTAAGTGCCACCATTTTAGCAGTAATACCAAAATCAAGGTGTTCATTAATTACCAAACCAAGATATTTATACCTTCCAGAATACTCAATCATTAGCTCACCACAAGTAAAAGGAACATCAAATCTCTTTGTAGAATTTGTACGAAAGTGAACGATATTGCTTTTACTAACATTTATGGTCATATCATTCAATTTACACCAATCATTTAAGGCATTTAATAAAGTTTGTAGATCCTTCTCATTTCCAGCCAACAATATAATATCATCTGCATACATTAAAATACAAACTTTTTCATTACCAATGTCAACACCTATATTAAAGGATTTCAAATACAATGCCAGGTCATTAATGTACAGGTTAAACAGCAGAGGAGATAAAATACACCCTTGACGCAATCCACATTTTACATCGAACCACTCTGTTGAGTGACTATTCACTTTAACACAAGATGAAACACCATTATATAAAGATTTGATCGCTAAAAGCAATTTACCAGATACATTATTAGCACAAAGTCTATTCCAAAGCTTCTCCCTATTAATACTATCATACGCTTTACGGAAATCTATGAAAGCTGAAAACGTTGATAACTTACTTTTCTTACGTGTTTCAATTATATCTATTAAGGAAGAAATTTGGTCAGTTGTACTTCTATTCTTTCTAAAACCATTCTGTTCTTCAACTAAAATACTATTTCTCTCCACCCAGCTGTTCAACCTGTCATTAATAATCCTACAATACACTTTATAAACAGCAGAGGCCAGAGAAATACCTCTGTATGACAAAGGATCTCTTGGATCCAGAGTTGAAGACTTAGGTACAGGGTTAATTACAGTTTTACTCCAAACTGTTGGTACAATGCTATTTTCAAAACACAAGTTGAACAAAACATGTAAAAAGTAAATGGCAATATCATTCTTTAAAACTTCTGCAGGAATGTTATCAACGCCATACGCCTTTCCATTTTTGGCCTGAAAAACTGCTTTCTTAACTTCTAAAATAGATATATATTGATTAAATTCTAAGTTTGCATTGTCTGGTTCAGATATATCAGTATGAACAGGACGTATTTCAGAACCACCATCAAAAAGTGAACTAAAGTCCTTTTTCCACTTTTTAAGCACTTCTGAAATATCTGTAGATAAATCCCCATTCTCTAAAATGACTTCTTCTGGAATATTTTTCTTACCACTGTACCGAACACCAATCTTACCAATGGATTTCCAGAATTCATTTGGATTTACGTTACATTCATCAAGCAAATTATTTTGCAATGAGAACCAATATTTCCGTTTACATCTCTGTACCTCCTTGTCAAAACATCTCCTTGACATAACATAAACATCTTTAAGATTTGCCTTCTCTGATCTAATAGTGCATTTTAACCATTTATTTTCAGCAACACACATTTTCTCCCACTTTAGAGTCAAATCAGTATTCCACCAAGGCTTATTACTTTTGCATTTACGGAAATAACAGTTATTTTTCAAAGTTTTATATGGTATTTCTTTATACATACAATCTCTTACCATTCCACACCACTGAGTATAGATATTATCAATGTTTTCTACATTTACAATATCATGCTCAAGTTTATCAATGATACTATTGATTTCTACTGCCACTGATAGATGTGTTTACAATTTAAATTACACGCGCCAACACCCACAGTCAGTACACACAGCACTGAGCGTCTGCAACTGCCAGATGTGTAGTTTATCACGGGTCGGTTAATGACACAAAGATTAACACATGACCAGTGTTTAGTGTCATTTCACCAGGCTTGCAAATTGAATTTCTGTGAAACTGGATTACTGTTTAATGTTATGAGTACAAGTTATTTTGTATTTAGCTACAGAATAGGACAGCATTTGCGGGAACTTTTGCTTGTAAATTTGGTATCAGTACACACTGTTTTTAATCAGATTTTTATACAAAAAAATCTTGACAAAGATTATGATGGGTGTGATTTTTGAGGGTGTATTTTGAGTCTGAAAAACTTGACTTATGGCTGCCTATATACGGTAAGAAGGAGTAAACTGATTTTCAAGCTCATTTCAGCATCAATCCTAAGTTATTACTACTCATTATAATTGTCTCGAAGAGACAATTCTAATGAGAAGTGACACCATAGGTTTATATATTTTAGTGTTTGAAATACCACCCCCTCCCTTATCTGGAACAGGCTTCAGATCAGGGGAGAGTTTCAAAAACTAACACCTTAATGTCTGCACCAAAGTCTAGCATGTTACTACTCTACTACTGCTAAACTATCAGAAGAAAGCTCTTGCACAGTGTGTAACTGTTGAGTATTTTGAAGGCAAACAACAAACAAAAACAAGCCTAGATAGTCAAAAATAGACTAGACTTTATTATAAATCAGATTTGTCCATTTGAAGTAAAGTCCAGGTGTCAATGAGTTAACAACTTCTATAATAATTTCCCAGGAAATCACCATATTTAGAAAGGCAGAGAAATCACGAGGTAGAGGTGGCAGTAACTACCAAAGTACCCACAGGTCCATGATGCAACACTCTTCCCGAGAGCCCCCTATACCCCAGCAACCAACCCCAACAGAACCAACTGCCAACACACCAGTGGAGGAGAAAGAATGAGAACGATTGCCAACAGTTTAATACAGACTCCTGTCTTCACTGTCATTACGTCATGTACTGTATAATGGGATGTTGCAATAAGGGAGGTAACTCAATGGACTTCTGCTACTGTGTTATGTGAACAATTGTGGTTATCCCTCTTTTGCGGAATTGGTGGCTCAGTTAACAAAAGTACTATACAGCAGACCCTGCATTCAGACAGTTCTCTTTGAGACAAGACCATTATTTTATGTGCACATAGTAGTTTAGATAGGTACTTATGTGAACCACATTAGCAACATGACTAGAATAAGGTGGTCATGGTTGTAAAGCTTTTAAAGTTGAGTCTTAGATTATTCTCAAGCATTTGATTGGTCAGATTTGAGCTTTTGCTCAAATCTGACCAATCAAATGCTTGAGAACGATCTGTGACTCAACTCAAAAACATTATAATCTTGGGACCAGCTCTCGGATACTGCAAATCTAAGTTCAAAATGTGGCAATTGATCAGGGTCAATACTGTTTGTCACACATTATTCTGCAGTAATTTGTCTACTGTAACTACCAACAGTATTGAACCTAATCAGAAACTACAGATTCGTCATGGCATATTCTGGGTGTTCTTGGTTTACTGTGTTCGGTAGCCAGCAGTCTTGAGTTGCTCATTAAACAGTCAAGTATTGCTTCACTGTGTGGGATATCTGTACTAGCTCTTTTCATTATTTTCCTTTTCTGTGAACAATAAATCCTCTCTTCAGCGACACTCTAAAAATAAAAGTCATTGCTTAGTCTTTCAGATGAGTGACGGGTCAGTGCAGGATAAAATTAATGCAGTAAGCTCTGTTATTCTTTTGTCCTGCATAAAGCATCCACCTGTCTTTACCATTCTTCTTTCCCCCCTGACAGGTTGATCGCTCAAGAGAGGCTTTACTGTTTGTTAACCCGTAGCTTCATAGATACTCCTTTTTACGCATTTAATTTATTACTCCACTGAAGAAAATAGTTTCATTTGTTACAGTTATGAAAATGTACCATAAGAAATATTTTCTATATCTTAGCAGAAGGTAGCTTAAAGCAGGCTGAAAGTAAAGCAGAATGCGCCTTACAGCTCATTCTGCTTTACTTTCAACCTGCTTTAAGTGGTCACCCGTCTTCAAAATTATAAACTAGCTATGAATTTCAAATAAGCTATGGAGTAATAGGTTAAAGTTTAAATTGTACTGAATGTGTGGCATGTTTTAAATGTAGTTAACAACTGAATGCCTGTTGAAGCAACATTGAATATAAGGTCTAAATGATGTGATGGGTTTTTGTTTCAATCACAACCTCATATACGTCTGAGTGCAGTGTGTTTGCAAGTACATTTGATATGTCCAGTGACCTGGCCTAGTTTATAGTGGCATTTTATTATTTTGTATATGTTGATGTCATTGATTTTCTTGTTTTGTCATTTATAGTTGACAAAAACATGAGCTACGGGAAAGCCATACCACAAACTCAAACCAATTTTCATTGCTGGTATTAGGAACAGTTTCATTTGGTTCATTCAACTCTAGTGACGAGTATACTTGTCTTTTGCAAACAGTATACCTGTGAAGAGTACACTTGACCTAAGCAAACAGTGTAGACCCTGATCAGAGGGCTCCTGCAGGAGCCCTCTGATCAGGGTCTGCAATGTTTGTCATTTTGCAATATTTTTCAGAAAACGACCCAAAAGTTTCATTATTGGATTGAAAGTGTCTGTTAAAAGTTTCAGAGTTGATTAGTTAACGCTTTTCTCTGCAGAAACACATTAGGACACAACTTACTCCTGCACTTAAGGGCCACACAAACAAATTTTGGTTGTTGATATTGAATACAGGTGACTGCTTAAAGCAAAAAAAAAGTAAAGCAGAAAGCTCCCTTAGGAGGTCTATGCTGATCTGTCACCATGCTGTCAGTATCTGCCTGCCTCAAACATTAGCTTGCTGAAAGTAGTTTATACTTTAGGCTATTGGGAAGAGAGTTAAGCAGCCATCTGCATTTAACCCTTATGATATCAAGAATGCTTGTTCTTTAAAAACAGGATACAGACGCTTGAAAAATAAAAATTAAGCGTCTCCGTGACACAGCAGTGTCATCAAGAGCGACTTCACGTGGAATTATAGTTCGAACCTCTAGTCAGGCAAAATTGCGGCATGCGCATAAAGGTCGGCAAAAGAACACTGTTTGTCAAACCAATGAAAACTGAAAATGATCTGTCTGTGGGTTGAACCAACCGGTGCAAGGTTGGATTTATAGTCACAGACGACTATAGAATGGACTATAGTTCCAGGTGAAGTCGCTCCATGTGACACCTATTTATCTGTGTGGCCCTTGGGTATGTGAGAGAAAAACTAAATGCTAGTCACATTACACTGTCGATATAAACATCTGTCATCAATGCATGTTATTTGTTACAATGTATGTATACTCCTACAGTAGCTTATGCTCATTGAAGCATGTATTTCAAGTGAATTGTTAAAGAGAACTCGTTTTAAAAGCTTCAAGATACAGTAAAGTCTACTGTTTATTTTGTGTTTGTATTGGGTTGCAGTGGTAAATACGCTATTCCTACCTACTTTACGCGTTTCTTAAGCATTTCTTATGGGTTTCATTTGTTTAAACGCAATTCCTAGCCGTTTCTTTACGCGTTTAAAATAGCCCGGATGAAAGGGTCATCCCTTAACCGAGACTGCATTGATTATAATCCTTTATTAATGCGTTTAAACTCGTTAAAACGTTAAGCGTTCACTATGCGTTTCTTACGCATAGATAACACGTAAATGGGTAGGAATAAGGTATGTACCACTGTAGCTGTGTATAGATGGGTTTTTTTATTGCCTGATCTTGAAGATTGAGGCTTTGTTTTTGGTTTGTCAGTCTGTTTTACAGAGCTCCAGCTAAGGGGGGTATTTCAAAAACTAAAATCTTTATTTCTGCTTTAATGAATTGTAACACCATAGGATTTGATGCTAAAATAAGTAAGAAAATTGGATTTGTGCAATTTGCTCCCTCTTATCTGGAGCCCTGGTTTTAGTGTCTGGCCACATTTTTGACTTGGGCCTGAACTTTTGAACTACTTGAGATAAAGGCTTCATATTTGGTATGTGTTCTCAACTCAAAAAGTCCCTGAGCCGAGTACAATTTGAGTCATGTCAAACTTTAAGGTCATTTGTGGGAATTATTAAGGTGGAACTTCATTGGGCGTTTGAGTATAGGTAAAACTTCTTTGGGTATTTGAATATAAGGTTGTTTTCAATAAACAGCTCAAGTCTACTATCAAGATATCCTTATGCTCTTAAATGGTTACAGATTAGAGTAAGAAATTATTTTTTTATTCTTTAACCCTTTAATAAATTGTCTCTTCATTTTCCAAGTAAATGATCAGTTTAAATTGCTTCTTGAGGAGTTTGTAGTAACTTTCTAAAAGTAAGGCAAAGAGCAGACTGAAGTCAGAGAGCTCGTTCAGACAGGACCTCTTTGATCTGTGTCTACACTGTTTGCTGATTATGATGAACATAGACATTGCTTTGTAAAAGGATAAAGTGTGCTTCAAGTAAACATATGTTATGATAGTTCAGAAGGATATTTTCAAGGTGTATAAATGTATACTACATAGACCTATTACTTGGATATTACTTGGAACTTAATGTATTGCTTTGGAAATTTGTTTTAGAAATACGATCAGACTTGTTGGTAGCCGTCATTCTTTGAAGAAGCATTTGTCTGTCTAAAGACAAATGACTGCTAAGTACAGGACAGAAGAACCTCCTGTACAAAGCTGTGAAACATCTAAATTCACAGCATTCTTGTATAATCAAGCAGCTTTTCAAGCTGTACTATGTTACTGTACTTGTTACAGAAAGGGAGACAACCTCTATTATTTAGTGAATTTGAGACTGAATGGTGATCCCTCTTGAATTATATAAAATGTGAAATCATGATGTCAACTATCTTGAGAATACAGTCAAAACTTGTATAAACTGGCCATTCAACACAATGTCCATTAGCAATGTCCAGTGCAGTTGGTTGTTAAATGTGGATAAAAACAATGCAGAAAACTCCTGCAGAAGCTTTCTGCATTATTTTTTACCCAGCTTCTAGCAGTGACCTGTCTCTGATTACATATATATTGGTTGAAAGAAAGATCACTTAATACAGGTCTGACTGAAAGGTAAACAAACAACTATCAAAATGGCTGAAAGGAAGATTTGATTGATAGTGTTAAATACATGTAATAGATAAAAGTAAAGCAGAAAACTCTCAGGAGCTTTCTGCTTTACTTTCATTCTGCTTTAAACATTCACTTGTCTTTAACTCTGAACACAAACAGTCGTTTTTTAGGGGTTGTAATAGAAGGAATTTACCAGATTTTGTTGGGATATGCCTGGTCATACAGGTTATAACTGTTGGTATGCATGCTAAATAGTTAAGGATTTCTTGTATGCAAGTGCTACATAATGTATATAGATATATATGTTCAAGAATGTAAAATCCTGTTGTTAGAGGTGTAAATTATTGATAAATAAAATGTACATAAAAGAACTAAAAAAAAAAATGAAATACATTTTTTGTACATTTGATTTTATGTATCCAAATATATTATTTAGTATTCATTTTACTATACTCTTTTTCTGAAAGTTGATCATTTCCTCTCTCTATAATTACTTCCTTTCTTGTATCTCATCACCATTCCCTAATCGTGGTCATATTTTCTGTACCTGGCAGGGCTCCTGATAAGATGGAGTAGACTGAACAAATCCAACACTTTCTTACTCATTTCAGCGCCAAATCCTATGGTGTAACTACTCATTAGAATTGTCTTGCAGAGACAATTCTAATGAGTAGTAACACCATAGGGTTTAATGCAGAAACAAAGAATTTAGTTTTTGAAATACTCCCTTTATTTGGAGCTCTGGTGTAGGTCTGTTATTCAGCATATTCTAGTACAATTTGCTAGACATATGCTTATAGTATGAATGACAGGCTCTCTTTCTACAAAACTACCGGATAGTTTATTCAAGATATGGAAATTACCAAACCAGTTTTAAACATCCATATAGATGGTCATACTTGAAAGTCTTAAAAATAGATTCAAACTTAATTCTGGTGTATAGTATAAACAGATTCTTTATGAATTTTCTGCATATCCTTTGTCCTGATTTAAACAACAATAATAATAATAATAATCTGTAAATATGTTGTGAGTAACGAGGAATTTGTTAATTCAAGTTACTGATTGAATAAAGAATTATTATTACTGATTTAAACAGTCAACTGTCTTTAAAGATTCTTTATACATCACCAACTCAACAAAAGAAAACCTCTGAAACTAAAACTGTGAAGACAGGTGGCCACTTAAAGCATGTTGAAAGTAAAGCGGAATTCACCTAAAGGTTGGTTCTGCTTTACTTCCATCTTGCTTTAAGCTACATTCTGCTAGAAAATATTTATTATCTGCATATTTATAACTGTATAAAGTGGAATTAATTAAATGGGGAAAAAAAGGCATATTTATGGTGCAATGGGTTAATATGGACGAGAGTTTAATGCAGGACAATAGTATGCAGAAAGCTCCTTTAGCTTGCAACTGTTCTGTATTAAGCAGTCAGTTGTCTTCAGCCATTTACCCGTTACACCAAGAAAGCAAAGCCTGCGACATAACAAACAGTTTGAAACTACAACCAATTGCCACATAAGAAATACAGGGCTACCACAAGTTGGCATGAAAAATCCTAAGATTTCAAATGTTTCATTATTCAAGTGCGATTTTATGAATTGTATCTTGACCCCATAGCCTGTTTGTAATTTTGTTGACACATGGCTAATTAAAGCAGGCTGGAAGTTAAGCAGAATGCGCCTTAAGGCGCATTCTGCTTTACTTTCAGCTACCACATACTAGAAAAAATCTGAAGATTTTGAAAAAATCTGGAGGAATGGCAGCCCTGGAAATACAGTCAATTCTGTATTAAGCAACTACAAGTGTACTCAATAGAAGGCCCAAGAAAAGCCTTTATACAGGTAATTGTTTAACCCTTTACCCAATAGACACGCCTTTTAGCGCATTCAATTTAAAACTCCGCTGAAAAAAATAGTTCCAATTTATACAGTCATGAATATGAATCATAACGAATATTTTCTTTATTCTAGCAAGTAGTAGCTTAAAGCAGGTGAAAGTAAAGCAGAATGCGCCTTGAGGCGCATTCTGCTTTACTTTCAATCTGCTTTAAGTGGTCATCTGTATTCAGAACTAAAAATTGGGTAAAGGGTTAACTTATGATATATAACGATGAAAGCTCCTATAAGAGCTCATTGTATTTCATCAAGAGCATTTTGTTACTTCTTCAGCAATCTTGGAAGATACTTTTCATTTTGCACATATTTCTAATCAGGTATATGATCTGGGTCTACACTTTTTGCTGTATACATGGGTCCCTTTTCTCAAAGACATCACATGCATGTATGATATTTAAATAAAGAATAAAAATAGGCTCTGGCTGAATATATCATTTCAATTTTTACATACTTAAGCACAGAATGTATTGATATACATTTTTCTGCATCATAGTTTTTAGTGTGTTCAAATTTGTGAGAATATGTAACCCTTGTATGAAACCATTGAGTCACATCACATGAAAAGATAATCAGTTGTGCAAAATTCAAATCAAAGTTGGAATTCACCAATACCTAAGAAATAATCTCCTACTTTGGTTTGGCTTCCAGCTTCTGTCCCTGTGCTAGAAGCTGGGAGCAAGACCAGAGTTAAGAGACTAATTTGAGTATAAGCAGGAATTGGCCAGTACATTAAAATAAAATACTAATCTCTAGCCCTATTGATCGTTTCCCAGCTTTTCAGTCTAATCTATAAGTTTATTAGATGATTAAAAACCGACTGTTAAGTTTGGAATGATGTGTCTACCTGTGACTAACCTGGTTTGCAGGATCTGGTGCAAAAACCAGGGAGATGAATTATAAAGCCTACAAGATGTCACCATGATCTGTGTCTGTCTAGGTTTCCTGTGATGTGTCTCATTTCATAGTTAAAACATTCCAGTAGTGATGGTACAGAATGATTGAGAATTGTTAAAGCTTCCCTTCATAGTAAATTGTAGTATAACATGGACTTCACTGAAGTGAGAACTGGAATTGTCAGAAAATGAGTTAAAACAAGATGAAAGTGATGTAGAAAAACACTCAAATGAACAGTCTGGTTTATTTTTTGTGCCTGCTTTAAGCAACCACGTCATAGGCACTTAAACTATGAAGGAAAGGGTTAAGTGTGAGAAACATGATAAATCTGTAAAATGCTTTTTATATGTTTCCCTGTCTTCAGTAAGTCATGCATCGAAACACACCTTTCATAATTTCTTGATTAATATTCTAGAATTATACATTCAATATAAACTCTTGGCATGCTTGCAATAGGCTTTGCAAAAAAAATTGGATCCTGACGGAGATGCTACGTTAATGAGATGCCAAGCAACAAGTCATCTCATTAGGATCTACACTGCTTGACACATTGACCCTGTTTTGAAAAGAAATTAAGAAAAATCTAATTCAGACAGCAATTGTGACAGACAAAAAATTTACTCAGCATGCAAAGAGTGAAATATTAAAAAAGTTAATATTCTAGGATTACACATTCAAGGAAGTCTCTTCAAGATACATTTTGTTAATTCAAAGTTGATTTCCATGAAATCTATCTATTTGAAAAAATTAAGTGTTTGAAACAGGTTTTCAACGAAAAAACCTGGTTTTAAGAATTGGGTATGTTGTTGGGCAATGCGACTTTTAACCAGACTTATAATCTGCAGTATGTTTTTGTATATTTATGAGTTAGGAAGTGCGGATGTGTTTAAGGTATGGTGAGAACATTGAATGTAGTTTCGACAAGAGCCATAATATTGCTAAGTATGCCCAAAGACTTGTGATGTATAAGTGAATGAAAGTGCTAAATAAGATTCAGTGTATTAGAAAAGACTTACATTTTGTCACCAGGTGCCCATTTCATAAACGATCTTTTGACAACATAATGTCTAAATTTCATTACAGACCTGCTGTTACAGACACAATAAAAGGGAGACTCTAATGGGAGGCTTATTAACTCTTTCCTCCCTGAAACTTTAAATGGACAATTCCAGTTTCGATTTTTGTCTAGTCCATTTCTGGCTTTTAAGAGTTGTTTTTGTCAATTTTGGCATTACTGACAAACATTGAAGACCCTGATCAGAGGGCTCCTTTCGGAGCCCTCTGATCTGGGCCTTCACTGTTTGCACAGGACAAGTGTACTATTCACATGTACACTGTTTGAAAAGACGCCTATATGCGGGACTAGGGTTCAAAGAGTTAATGGTGGTAATCCATTACTCCATAGCCTGTAATGGTATTAAAGACAACTTAAAGCAGGCTGAAAGTAAAGCAGAATATACCATAAGGCATGCCGGTATTCTGCTTTACTTTCAGCCTGCTTTAAGCTACCATCTGCTAGAATATAGAAAACATTCTTATGATAGATATTCATAACTGTATGAATTTGAAGTATTTTCTACAGTGGAGTTTACCGTGTAAAATGTGTATCTATGGAGTAATTGGTTAAACACACTACACTGTTAGCATAGGTCAAGTGTACACTTCACAGGTATACTAATTGTAAAGGACATGTGTACTCGTCACTAGGGTTCCATAGGTTATAGCTGGATGAGGGTAAAGCAGAAAGTTGATGCTTTGTTGTATACAAATACAATAAAACAGCTCTATTACGACTGCTAAAACAAAGGCTAATTGAATGGTTATAAAGACAGGTGACAGCTTAAAGTAAGGTGACAGTAAAACAGAAAGCTCCTGAAGGAGCTTTCTGTTTTACTGTCACCTTGCTTTAAGCTGTCACCTGTCGTAAATACCTAATAATTAATACAATTTAGTGGTCGAAATAGAGAAATTTTACTGTAATCCAACCTGGTATTACAAGTGGCAGGTGTTACTGTACTGGCTAGAATTTGTGTATGAAATGGGCATCACTTTCCTTCGTAGCAATTTATTATTGCTATGGATGTAATTGTTATTTATGAATAAAATAACAAATCGAGACATCTTTTACTGTTATTTCATCCCATTTCCCAGTGTCAGTTAATATTAGGTCATCTGAGCAAAATGCTCAATGTTATTCATTGCAATGGTCAGTTGTCAGTTTGACACTAGTATTGGTACCCGCAGCTCACAAGAGCATAAAGAGCTGAAGGTGAACCAATGTGATACCCCTCTATTACGACCACTGAAGTATGTTAATTAACATGGGCTAAGAACAGGTGACTGCTTAAAGCAATGTGACAGTAAAACAGAAAGCTCCTGAATGAGCTTTCTATTTTACTGTCACATTGCTTTAAGCTGTCACCTGTCATTTATACAACCAATTAGCCTAATTTTTAGTGGTCGTAATAGAGAGGTTGTACATGTAATGTGATACCCCTCTGTCTGTCTGTTCGTCTGTACATCAACAGTTGAAAACTTCTTCTCTGAAACCAACGTACCCAGTGTATCCTTTCTTGGTCAGATACATACTGTTGGATTGAGCTTCAAAAGATGCTCAAAGAGAGTGAATGAGGTTAATGGTCTGGTTGCCATGGCAACCATGCACATTATCTAGAAAAATCTATGAAATTAATGTTCCGATTTCAATTTGGTATTCACCAATATGTTTCACAACTGATAGACTTCAAAAGTTGTTAAAAAATTATGATAGTCAAAAATCATGGCTTCCAGAGGGCGTGGTCTTTTTCCGTGTTTGGTAATATCAAATTAAAAGTTAAGAACCTTCTTCAAGTTGTATTTTAGCTTTGTTTTATGAGATTTTGTCAGTATCATGATCATGATAATTTATTATTTGCAGTGCCCGGCGTCTGATCAGGCTCCAAACTGTTTGCCAGCAAGATAAACATGAATTATCAGAATTGTCCAATAGTTGCACTTTTCTACGTTTTAGTGCTTTGCGTTTGCGTACATTTGCGTTTAAACGGGAAAGAATAACGTTTTCTCCACTGTACGACGTAGAGCGTAACTATTATAATTCTATTCAATTCAAAGTTTTATTGGCAAAAAACATATACATTGTTCATAGCCACATAACATAGTATTATGTACATGACTAGCAATAATAAATATATTGTACAAGATCAGGAAATACACTTAGCAGGCGAAAAATATGAAATGTGTGTCATTTAGCATTCATTAGTATATATAGTAGACTATAATTATATTATAGACTGACTACTTTAAAGTTTAAATATTTAAGCATGCTGTAGGTCGTTTTGCTAAACAAAGTATTAATTAACCTATTAACACATAGATACTTCTTTTATGTAATTTATTACTTCACGGCTTTGCATAGTTTTTGTATAAATACTGTAGGGTGGGCCGTTTTGACCCACATCCACTCTTCCTAACTCATGACAGCAATTAGCACAATAATAAACGTCTAAATCCCTCTTTGGGAACCATCATCTGATGCTCGAAAACAGCCACTTTAGACTATGCAATTAGGCCCTGCCGCTGAAGGGAACGCTCCCCCATTTAATGGCTTAGATCTTTAATAGAGTAGCTTGGGTAAGAGACGTGAAAACGAATAAAGAAGGAGAAGAAAAGTTTTGACCCGGTGCCGTTTTGACTCAGCGGCCGTTTTGACTCGGGGCCTTCTGAAACATTCTATGCATTTTGTTTAAGAATTTTCTATCTCTTACATTTTCAACTAAGAAAAAATTATATTCTAAATTTTCCTTATTTGCGTTGTTTTTTTTGTTTGGTTTTTTTTTTTTTTTTTTTTTTGGGGGGGGGGGGGGGGTTCTTATTTGTAAATTATTATTTATGAAATATATTTCAAAATAGTTGCTAATAGTTTTATAAAATCATTTCATGTTTCTACTCTTTCTTGATATTTGAAAAGCTTTAAAAAAAAAAAAGGTTGTGCAGGTTGCTGTTTAACCATTGACTGTCATGTCGAATAGTCATCTGCTGCAAACACGTCATCTGAAGAAAAAAAAAACCATACTCAAATTAATGCGTTCAAAACTTAAGAAAAGTTAAATATGAGTAGATAACAAGTTTAGATCCAGACCAGACCAGACGTCGCGTAACATTTCGCCTGATCTGGATCCATACTGTATGCAAACTGTTTACACTCTAGTGGTCACAAATGTTATCCAATCTCTTTCAAACTTGTTCTGATCGCATATTACCATAATGTCTCGGGTGAGTTTTGTTATGGTTGAAATTGCACCAATAATGGCTTATTTTCCATCTTGTGGCTTATTGATCTTCTTTGTCACATTTTACTATTATTGTGGTTTATTTCCTTTGTTGTGGCTGATTCATTTTTCTTGTCGCTTTTTATTATTCATGTGATTTATTTCCCTTCTTGTGGATACTGTATTTGCAGCAGACGGCCGTTTAACAACGTCCGTTTTTACTCTTATATTTTTACTGTCCAGGCCACAGGTACTTGACACATACTTTATTATCTATTAACACCCCCCCCCCCCCCCTTAAACTATAAACTATACTTCTATTATAGATACACGGTAAACAGCGCAATTCGACACCTAGTCTTTACTATCCACTTAAACTGATGCTGAAATAGACTCGATCGCCGATATTCTCTTGTGGTATCCTCGGGAAAGGATTAATTTATCAATATCTACTTTTTATTTCATCAAATTCCGTCAAATAACGCCACAGTACGTGAATTATAACGAAAATTTGCATCAAAAAGTTTTCTGTCGTTCTCTTGGTACAGAATTTATTGCCCAAAATAAGGGGTAATCTAGTCGGTTCGCACATTTAACGGCCTTTACGGCTGGAACTTTCACCTAATTTCATTAGAGCAAACGCGTTTGTGTCGGAACATGACCCTCTTCACTATCAGCTATATGAAATATACATGTAATTTGGCATGAAATTGACAAGTGAAAGACTCATTTCATTGTGAATGCCATTTTGAATACCGGAATGAATTGAATGAACGGAGCGATCTCATTGGTCAAAATTAAACAGGTAAAGTTTCTTTTAATTTTGCATTCTATGTAAATTATATAAAACTGATAATATTTCATTTAAAGATGATTTATAATATTTGGTGAAAGTTCCAGTGGCATAGGCCGTTTATTGTGGACAAATAACAGATCACCCCTACATGTACATTCGTTGCTATGTACCATGAAAACGACAGAAAACTTTTTGATGCTTATTTTCGTTATAATTCACGTACTGTGGCGTTATTTGACGGAATTTGATGAAATAAAAAGTAGATATTGATAAATTAATCATTTCCCGAGGATACCACAAGAGAATATCGGCGATCGAGTCTATTTTAGCATCAGTTTAAGTGGATAGTAAAGACTAGGTGTCGAATTGCGCTGTTTACCTTGTATCTATAATAGAAGTATAGTAAAGAAAAAAAAATATTTTTTTTTTAAAAAGGGGGGGGGGGGGTGTTTAATAGATAATAAAGTAATAACGTATGTGTCAAGTACCTGTGGTCCAGGCTAATGTATTTTCTTAGGGGAAGAGTTAGAAATATTCATTTTTCTAAGCGGAAAATGTTAGTCCGTATTCCCTGATTGAAATAAATTTGATATCATTAAATATTTGAAATATTGTTAACAGTAATAACCCGTCCTTGTTCACGACATACATCAGGGATTATTCAAAAACTTGTTGTCTTTATTTTGTTCTTATCAACAAAACGAAATTTAATTTCTTTACTGCCTGTGGTGGGTTTCTATTTTATGTTCAATTATCCCTCTTAATCTATTGGGATGAATCCGCGTAGTAAGCACACTTGTAATCCATGGTATAAAACTGAAAATAGACGAAGAACGGTCATTTAGTATTAACAAGAAGCATATCAGTAAATTTCACTAGCCTCTGCAAGAAACAGTACATACATATAGCAAGACGCAGTACAGTAATGCTGCCATAAATCGACCAAATTTGCAATCTGTAGATCATTTTAGCAAACACTGTGAGATACTCCCAATACATGTAATTATTTCCCATCGATACCGTGAAAAACAATTATCCTTTAACTGTATATAATGCACATATTCAGCCAATTTGTGAAAACTCGGCACACGTTCGCAATGATCGGGTACTCATAATGCACGGACAAATCGAAGTTTGTAACAGAAGAGACTTGTTTGCGACAGGCAGAAATTAGTTCTGGTTCGGTACAATTAAATAGAACAGAACAGAACAGAACAGAACAGAACTTTATTCACTCAGTCATACAAAGTACGAAACAAGAGGTTGATACAGTTCACACATACACAATATAAGTGATCAACATGGTTGTCAGGCTAGGTTGTATAATTATGATGAATTTTGAAAAGATCCAAAACACTGGGATAGAGAAAAACTTGGGGAAAAGATTTCTTCGTTATATTATAAATGTTTGATACTTATGTGTTGCAATAATTGTGTAATAGACGTTTTTCTTACCTGTTCTGACATTGTTTACATCAATTTACCGCTGATTCCGAATCACCTTCGGCCAATATCCGGTGTACAATGTATATCAGTGATAATGACTCTGATCTCTTTGAAACCAGGTGGCTGCGAGTTTGTGGTATAATTCTCGGGCAGTTTATTCTATAGATGAAGGGTAAAATTCAGCTATAGATAATGTAGGTCCTGGGGTGGCCGGGACAACAATTACTTTTAAATCACTATTTTAATCATGTCATTGATCTTTTAATTATTTGACTCATTTTAGAGTTGATCTTACAAACTAATTATAACTATTTTTATAATCTTGGTAATAATATTGAAAGAATATCCATATTTCCATGAAACTTCATAAGGTTTCATGTTTATTAAAAATGTTGTTATTTGTCTTTTCTTGGTAATTTAAACATTTATATACATGTAATTCCATGTGAAGCGCTTTTTAACTCACACCTCCTGTGTGAAAAGAGCGCTATATAAATCAGGTATACTACTAATAATAAATAATATTTCCACCTTCATGTTTCTCTATTGGTCAGGAGATAATTATGGTAGTCAGTCGTTTATCTTGCCGACACTACTTTATATATATAGTTTCATCATGTGAAGGGGGTTTCTGTGTTGGCCAAAGGTTTTAAAAAGGTCAAGTATCACAACGTCAACTTGGGATCCTGGGACCCGTTTCATAAAACTTCGTACGACAAAATTAATGTTGTCGTAAGTCAAATTATAATTAAAAGTCTCAATTATTATTTATCTAACTCTGTCTTGTGACATCTTCTTGGAATCGTCTTGAAAAGACGATTCAAAAGAGATATCAAAAGGCAGGATTATATAGAGAAATCAGAAATTAAATGTATTTTAAAGTTTTGACCTACGACCGTTTTTGTCGTACGAAGTTTTATGAAACGGGCCCCAGTATCATACTTTTCCAAAAGGGCAATCAGACTAACGTTCTGTTGCACCGCAATGCTCTTGTTGCGGTTTGCCATCTTTTTCGAGGGCTTGTTATTGTATGCATTAATTCATTATTTTTTAGCTCACCTGGCACAAAGTGCCAAGGTGAGCTATTGTGATCGCCATGTGTCAGTCGTCCGTCGTCGTCCGTCGTGTGTCGTCAACTTTTTCTTTAAAGATCTTCTTCTTGGAAACTACTTGGTCAATTTCATTAAAACTTCATAGGATTGTTCCTTGTAGGGTACTCTCTCAGATTTGTTTTAAATATAGGTCATCCAATTGAAATTGTGGTTGCCATGGTAACCAATTGAAAAACTTTAAAAATCTTCTTGTCAAAAACTACTGGTCTGAATTTAAAATAATTTTACCCAAATGTGCCATTGGTGACCCTCTATAAGATTTCTTAAAATAATGTTCCTATCTTGAAAAACATGGCCGCCAGTGGGTGGGGCAGATTTTCCTTATATGGCTATATAGTGAAAACTTTAAAAATCTTCTTGTCTCAAACCGCTGATCCAATGTGAAAAACGTTTCGCACAAATAATCCATGGGTGACCCTCTACCAGATTTCTTTAAACAATTTTGATATCTTAAAAAAAAAAAACATGGCCGCCAGTGGGTGGGGCACGTTTTCCTTATAATACTGTATAGTAAAAACTTTAAAAATCTTCTTCTGTAAACTGCTGGTCCAAATTGAAAATAATTGTACACAAATGATCCATTTGTGACTCTCTACCAGATTTTTAAAAATAATTTTGATATCTTAAAAAACATGGCCGCCAGTGGGTTGGGCACTTTTTCCTTATGATACTGTATAGCAAAAACTTTAAAAATCTTCTTCTGGGAAACTACTGGTCCAAATTGAAAATAATTTTACACAAATGATCCATTGGTGACTCTCTACTAGATTTCTTAAAATAATTTTGATATCTTTAAAAACATGGCCGCCAGTAGGTGGAGCACGTTTTCCTTATGATATACTGTACAGTTAAAACTTTAAAATCTTCTGTAAAACTGCTGGTCCAAATTGAAAATAATGTTACACAAATGATCCATGGATGACCCTCTACCAGATATCTTAAAATGATTTGATATCTTAAAAAGCATGGCCGCCAGTGGGCGGGCAAGTTTTCCTTATATTTCTGTATAGAAATTTTTCAAAAATCTTTTTCTCTAAAACTATTGGTCTGATTTAAGAATATTTTTAAAATAGTAATGACGGGTGACCCTTTGCCAGTTTTCTTCAAATAATCGTCGTAGTTTAAACAATATGGCTGCCTGTGGGTGGGTTTAATTTACCGGTGATGGCTTATAGTGGAATTTTATCATTACTGGTCCATTACCATGACCGTAAACATGGGTACCAGGTGAGCGATTTAGGGCCGCATTCGGCTCTTGTTTAAATTTGATAGGTAAACTTATACATGTAAGTGTGTTAAAAAAGTTTTGATCCTGATCAGACGCCTAGTACTCGGCTTCTGATTAGGAAAACCTCTATATTACGACCATTAAATGGTGTTAATTATTAGGAACTAACACTGGTGAATGCTAAAGCAAGGTGACAGTAAAACAGAAAGCTCTTTCAGGAGCTTTCCATTTACTGTCACCTTGCTTAAAGCTGCAACCTGTATCTTGTACAAACAATTAACCATCGTTTTAGTGGTCGTAGTAGAGAGGTTTTACTGAACATTTCTCTATTACGACCACTAAAAAGAATGCTAATTGACTTGATTAAAGACAGGTGACAGCTATAAGCAAGGTGAAAGTAAAACAGAAAGCTCCTAAGTGACTTTAAGCAGCCACCTTCCTATCAAAGGCATTACATGCATATTAAACCAAATCGAGTGGCGGTTATAGAGGGGTTTTACTGTATTTAGTCATCACTTTAAGACGTTAATTTGGCATAAAATAGTAGACGACAAATTTTAGCAGACGATATTTTCTTTGTGAAAGTGTTAATAACCGACCCTTTCATGGTCATGCAAATTATTCAAGAGATTTTTCCCCCTTTACCGCTTTATTGCCGTGTGCTTCCGGTAATGTTGTCTGCAAGACAAGTTTCAACGTTAGATTTAAGGCAGTATGACTGAAGAAATTTCGAAACGAGTGTCAAACTGTTTGGATCCTGATCAGACGCCGCGTAATGCGGCGTCTGATTAGGACCCAAACTGTTTGCAAACGCGCTTTAAGGCGTCATTGAGAGTGAAAGAGTTAAATTCGACTGTGAAAGGGTTAAAGCTACAGTGGAGAATCTGTTATTCTTTCCCGTTTAAACGCAAACGTACGCAAACGCAAAGCGGTACAACGTAGAAAAGAACAACTTTTGGACAATTCTTATCATTCTTGTTTATCTTGGAGGCAAACAGTTTGGAGCCTGATCTGGCTCCAAACTGTTTGCACTGCAAATAATAGTTTTAGCGTAAACGCGTTTATTGGGAAAGAATAACAGATTCTCCACTGTACATGTTTGAAAACCACCTCCAACATTTCATGCTATTAGTATTGTTTATAGAAATCATTAATAACTTAACAGAATACTTGCTGAGTCAAATTTTCTCACGGGTTGATGTCAATTTTGAATATAATTGTATTTATAATTTTCTCCATGAAAACTAAAACCGAATTAAAATAAATGTCGACTTTAAGATTGATCATGAACGCACAACATGAATACAATGGAGCTTTTTAGTACTGATAAGCTAAAAGTTTAGGAAAAACTGAATTATATATGATTCAGTTTATTTCAGTCTTCTGAGACCATAACCCATTCGCAGCCAAGACTCATTAATTTTAAACAATTATCGTCTGCTTTTAATTCTCAGATTTTTTTAGGTATTTTGACATAACAATATTGAAACGAGTGTTAAACAGTTTGGATTCCTGATCAGACGCCGCGTTACGCGGTACCTACATAGTTTGTTATTTGGTAAAATACTGTAAAAATAAACACACTCGACTGGAAGGATCAAAGAGTTGGATATTACGGCACTGCCACACAAAATAGGACATATATAGCGCCGATGAATGATTAGGGATGTTGAGATGAGATGATGGTGCTTTCAAGTGCGATGGTTTTGGCTAATCTCATTAGTTGCGAGGCAGCGAATGGGATCAAACCCACCTACATGCCTTCCTTTTAGTTCTTGGCAGATGGGATAATATCGGACTAATAAACAGTATCCCCTTTGACAAGAACTAAGATGAATGCAAGTAGGTGGACTTGACAGGAAACTTTGTTAATTGCTTTGTTATCATTTAACGTCGCTTTTAACAGTAATTCAGTCATATCGCGACTTCCAGCTAATTACAGGTGGAGAAACCCAGAAACCCTTTATGCACTTTTCAGGCACAAATCTGACCACCGACCTTCCGTAAGCTAGCTGGAAGGATTCCCCACATGAAAAACCCGAAAGACCCTACTGGGACACGAACTGATAGCGGTGAGAAGCCTAGTGATGTAAGTCACAGTGACTATACCACTAGGCCACGGAGGCCCCCTTTGACAGGAAACTGGAATTGTTCATTTTAATTTCAGGGGACAATGTGTTACAGTGGAGAAAACGTTATTCTTTCCCGTTCAAACGCAAACGAAACGCAAACGAAACACACTAAACTGTTGAAAATGGCATCTTTTTTAAATGTCCAACTATCTATTTTAATCTGAGCAGTTAACGGTTTGAAACCTGATCAGACGCCGGGTTACTCGTCGTCTGATCTGGCTCCAAACTGTTTGCAATGGAAATAATAATAATAGCGTAAACGCGTTTATTCGGAAAGAATAACTTTTTCTCCACTGTAAGAGGGGTAATAGCTATATTCCCTGTTCTAACGTAACCGTGAAGAGGACGTTATTCTTTCCCTTTTTTTTTTATTTGTTTTGATTTTACGTCGCTTTCAACAGTATTTCAGTCATATCGCGACCTCCAGCTAATCATAGGTGGAGGAAGACCCCAGAAGCCCATTATGCACTGTTTCAGGCACAAATCGGCAACTGGGTAGAAACACCGACCTTCCGCAAGTCAGCTCGAAGGCTTCCCCACATGAAACATCCGAACGACCCTACTGGGATTCGAACTCACAGCGGTGA
The DNA here is from genome assembly GCA_922989275.2 of Gari tellinella. Classification (NCBI taxonomy): domain Eukaryota; kingdom Metazoa; phylum Mollusca; class Bivalvia; order Cardiida; family Psammobiidae; genus Gari; species Gari tellinella. The sequence continues at coordinate 41,230,730 of OV277867.1, forward strand.
GGAGCTTAGTGATGTAAGTCACAGTGACTATACCACTAGGCCACGGAGGCCCCCTATTTATTCTTTCCCTATTTAAATGGAATTAAAAGCAATGTAATAATAAAGAAAATAACAGCTTTTTAAATGAATGGCACACAGTTTTTAGCCTGATCAGTCACCGAACTGTTTGGAAGGGATATGCTTGATTAAGTACAAACGCGGTTATTTGGAAAGAATAACGTCTAATCCACGGTACAATTTTCTCTTAACTCATTGAGCCCTAGTGACGCATATATACGTCCTTTACCAAATATGTACATGTGAAGAGTACACTTGTCCTATGCAAACAGCGATTTCCCTGATCAGAGGGCTCCTGCAGGAGCCCTCTGATCAGGGACTTCACTGTTTTGCATTTTGCAATTTATTACAAACAACTACCCTAAATATGGACCAGCCATTATTGCAAACTGGAATTGTCCGTTGGAAGTTTCAGGGGATAATGAGTTAAATGGAGTCCCTTTTGGAAAAGAAAGGTAGACCGCAAAATAGGTGCTTACTCGATGCTTTCTGTCTGATTTTATCCTGAATTAAACTGTCACCTGAACATTACCAACTGCTTTAATTGGGACAGTAAATAGTGTTTTTAGCTCACCTGAGCTAGCTCAGGGTGAGCTTTTGCAATCCTTGAATGTCCGTCGTCCGTCGTCCGTCGTGCGGTGTGCGGCGTCAACAATTTAAGTGTTTACTCTCTAGAGGCCACAAAATTTATCCAATCTTTCTGAAACTTGCTCACATTGTATATTACCATAAGAGTTCGAATGAGTTTGATTATGGTTGAAATCATACAAACAGATCAAGAGTTATCTACCTTTGAATTGCTGAAAATGCCATATTTAACAGTGTTTACACTCTAGAGGCAACAATTTTTATCGAATCTTTCTTAAACTTATCCTGATTGTATATTACCATAACATTTCGAATGAGTTCAATTTTGGTTGTAATCGGGCCAATAGGTCAAGAGTTATCTACCTTTGAATTGCTGAAAATGCCATATTTAACAGTGTACTCTAGAGGCCACCATTTTATCCTATCTATCTAAAACTTGCTCAGATTGTATATAAACATGAGAGTTCATATGAGTATCATTATGGTTGAAATCTGACAAAGAGGTTGAGAGTTATCTACCTTTGAATTGCTGAAAATGCCATATTTAACGGTGTTTACACTCTAGAGGCCACACTTTTAATCCAATCTTTCTCAAACTTACTGAGATTGTATATGACCATAAGAGTTCGAATAAGTGCAATTATGGTTGAAATCGGAATAATGGGTCAAGAGCTATCTGCCCTTGAATTGCTGAAAATGCCATATCTAACAGCGTTTACACTCTTGCAACTACAGTTTTCAATGGCTTTTGATTTTACTTGCACACAAAGTATATAGAGAAAACATTATTATTTCCCAATAAACGCGTTTACGCTAAAACTATTTTTTCTATTACAAACAGTTTGGAGCCAGATCAGGCTCTAAACTGTTTGTCACCAAGATAAACATGAATTATCAGAATTGTCCAAATGTTGCACTTTTCTACGTTTTAGTGTTTTGCGTTTCGTTTCGTTTAAACGGGAAAGAATAACACATTCTCCACGAGCTATCAGTTCTCGAAGGAGTGCAATTATTGTTGAAATCTCATCATTGTGGCAATAGTTATCTGCCCTTGATATACTTAGAAATACTAGAAAAGGCTTCATTTCAGTATTGTTTAGGCTTTAGTTACCTGCCCTTGATGTACTCTACTATACTAGAATTATGAGGTTGTATTCCAATTTTTTTTACATGCTTTACTACTTTGAATGGATTTAGATAAAAACAGGTGAAACAGAAAGGTAAAGCCATCAGGCTTCAGTACACCAGGTGAGCGATACCAGGGCCTTCAGGCCCTCTTGTTTATGTTCAGTTAAGAGAAGTGTCACGGTATAATGTATTACAAAGTCTTGGTGTCTGATATGTATCCATATTGTTTTCAAATTAGACTCCTGATCAGATGCCGAGTTACGCATCGTCTGATCAGAATACAAACTGTTTGCAAGTAATTATTGTACTCAGGATAAGGCAGTGAAGAAGTTAAGTTAAAAGTAACTACATCGCCCCCTCTCTATACACCGACACCCAATTGGAGACAATGATTGTGTGCGTTCTTCGGAGGGAGTTGTTATAGGAGGGAATTTGGCTTACATTTGCACACAGCTTGAACCCAGATCAGACGCCACGTAACGCGGTGTCTGATCTGGATTCAAGCTGTTTGTCACTCGTCATTAAGTTTTTTTCTGCCAAAAGGTCAATTATGTAACTTTGTGAAAAACAGCAGACTACAATTTTAAGCATACAGCATTGCAACCGTGCATATGTTTGGCATTAATGCCTTGTTCGCGGGAACAGCAGCAGGCGTTGTTGTAAGGATGGACTCGTTTTTGTTGGGGGGGGGGGGCGTTGTAGGGACGGAGTACTATTAACTGATAGTTTTCACTTTAACCCATTATAGAACACTATTTACATTGTAGTACTACGCTTCTCTTGACGATCCTGTCTTGATTGTCACATTTGCAATATTTCATAACAAAAACGTCAGGAAAAAAAAAGACAATTGCTGCAGGGAGCGCTGTTTGCAAATTGACAAATACGGTGAAACCCCTCTAAACCGGACATGTTTGGGGACAACAAAAAGTTCAGGTTTTAGAGGGGTTTCCAGTTTAGAGGGGTTTTAACCAAATACCAACTAACTTGATTCTAGTATGGAAGATAGCTGACCACTTAAAGCAGGTTGAAAGTAAAGCAGAATGCGCCTGAAGGCGCATTCTGCTTTAATTCCAACCTGCTTTAAGTTATCGTCTGCTAGAATGTATTAACTATTTTTCGTCAGTGTAGGAATTAACCAAATACGTAAAAGGGGTATTTATTGTGTAATGGGTAAAATAAAAGAAGGGTTGGAAACAGGACCAAAGCTTTTGTACGGTTTAGAGAGAATTCCGGTATTTAGAGGTTCCGATTTGGAGGAATTCGACTGTATACCAAATACAGTGGAGAATCTGTTATTCTTTCCCGTTTAAGCGCAAACGTACGCAAACGCAAAGTAGTAAAACGTAGAAAAGGACAACTTTTGGACAATTCTGATAATTCTTGTTTATCTTGGTGGCAAACAGTTTGGAGCCTGATCTCTGATCTGGCTCCAAACTGTTTGCACTGCAAATAATAGTTTTAGCGTAAACGCGTTTATTGGGAAAGAATAACAGATTCTCCACTGTATTGATCACTATATCTGAGAGATTAGAGACGAAGCTGGTGGTTTTTTTCTCAGCAAAAACATGTGTGCCGCACACACAGGTTTATTAGATTGTAACTAATTCACCCCTAAAACTTTTAATGGACAATTCCAATTTCAAAATAAGTCTAGTCCATATTTGACTTTTTAGGGTTGATTTTAACAATATATTTCAAAACGACAAACAGTGTATACCCTGATCAGAGGGCTGCTTAAGGTAAACACTGTTTGCATATGACAGGTGTAATCCTCACAGGTACACTGTTTGTATATGACAGGTGTAATCCTCACAGGTACACTGTTTGTATATGACAGGTGTAATCCTCACAGGTACACTGTTTGTATATGACGAATATAGTTGCCGCTAGGGCTGAATGAGTTAACGAAATAATTTTGTTGTTACAACGTCATTTTGACTATAGAATAGTTAGTATGGGAGTGGGCAGATGTCTAAAACAAACAGTTTGGAGCCTTAAATAGCTCCAATCGCGACTAGTTAAATAATATTATATATGCATTACTGAACAGTCGCAGGTATACGTGTCAGCTTAATGTAGGGAAAATACCTAAGAAAGCTTGAAACCGGGTTTCTTTAACCCATTACCCCATAAATACGCCTTTTTACGCCTTAATATTATTCTTCCACTAAAGACAATAGTTCCAATTTATAAATAGATCTACATAAATATGTTTATAAAGAAAAAATATATATACATGTATATATAGTCTAGCAGATGGTAGCTTAAAGCTGGCTGAAAGTAAAGCAGAATGTGCCCTAAGGTGCATTCTGCTTTACTTTCAACCTGCTTTAAGAAGTAACTTGTTTTCTTACCTAGAAACGGGTTATGGCGTAATGGGTTAATCAATGGTCGCCTTTACATGAACCCTAACGACGAGTATAATCGTCATTTACAAACAGTATGTAAACGGATAAGAGTATGTAAAAACGTACGTTTGTCAAATGCAATCAGTCTAGACCTAGATCAGAGGGCTCTGAACAGGGTATGCTTTTTTGTATTTTATTAATATGTTGTTAAACAACCCTAGTAAAATGGACTAACCTTACTTTAATACAGTAATAATTCTCTATTTCGTTATTGAGAGGTTTTATTGTACTGGAATTTTCCATTGAATAATTCAGGTGTAATGAGTAAATACACTTTAACCTTTCCCCAATAGGAGCGACTTTTAGCGCATTTTATTAATTTTCCGCTGAAGAAAATAGTTCCAATTTGTACAGTCAGGAATAAGTACGATAAGATATATTTTATAATTTCTAGCAGTAGCTTAAAGGGACTCGCAACCGGATGGTGTACTTGTCAAAATAAAATAAAATACTCAAATAAAAGCAAATTTGTGGCATTATTTAGCTTCTGACATTAAAAAAATATGATCAGTCCAAAAAAAGTCTCAAGAATCGGCACTGAATCTTAGTTTTTTAAGATATTTTCCATCGTTTTTCTATAGCGTTAGCTAACGGTATAGTTGTTGTTGTTGCTTCTTTACACGGGCTCAGACATAAACCCGAGACGAATAAATTAGTAAAAGAGTACTATCGATCGCTACTAGTGGAGAACGTTAATTCGCTACTATAGATATAGAGAGCGCTGGTAGCCGAGGTAGTATAGGAGCTTCCTCATTTTTTCACGTTTCTCTCCGCATGGAGGGTCACGGGTTCGAATCCCACCAGGGCTTCTTCTTCTTCCTTTTTTTTGAAATGGATTTTTTAACAGAATTTATTATCCTAAACTAAATCTTACCCATTTATATATAAGCATTTGACATATATTTACAAATTACTATTTTTCATGCTAAATCCGGTTGCGAGCCTCTTTAAAGGAGGCTGAAAGTAAAGCAGAATGCGCCTTAAGGCGCATTCTGCTTTACTTTCAACCTGCTTTAATTGGTTACATGCCTTCAAAACAAGAAACAGGTTATTGGGTAAAGGGTTAAATGTATACCGAGTATATTGTACAATACAAGCCTTATGGATTTGGACGCTGATTTCATTGCTTGATTCTAAATTGAATAATGACATAGTGAATGATGAAAATCGAAACACTTAACGACGTCGATTTACAAATCAGAAGAACCACATAATCCTTATCGAGCATCGACGACTCTTTGCGCGCCCCACTGAGGGTGGTAGCCCGGATACACTGGGTACATTGGGTATGCCGGATAGCCGGGTGGAGGATGGGGATACTGGGCGGTTCCATTCGTCTCCTGTGGTTGTGGATGCAGGTTATTCGGGTAGGCATGTGGGTATGGGTACGGGTACGGATAGGGGTACATATGAGGGCTGTGCGTAGGTTGGTTTTCATTTTCGCCCCCAGAATTCAAGGGCGGTGGCATTGGCGTTGGGTACACATACGGCCATGGTGGATATTGCATCATAGGCTGAGGGGCCGCAGTGACTGGTTTAGCAGTAGTTTGCGGTTCTGGTGCGTCAAACGTCATCGTCCTGATTCTTTTATTTGCAGTATTAATTGTTTTCTTCACAATTGTGTTATCGACTGTCATGCCCTGCGCAGTGACTTTAAGATTCTTGTTTTTGGTTCTATTGACCTTTACGGTCATATTCATTTTAGGCATTGCGTCCTCGCCGGCAGGTTTTATCCAGTCACCTATGATGTTCACTGCGTAATTCCTGTCATTCTTCTTGGCTTTCCTCTTAGCCGTTCTCAACTTCTTCGAAATTGAGTTTGTGATGCGTTGAGCTACTCTAGCACTAATGGTTTCTATCAGAGGATCACTAAGACTGTGTTCTTGGCCAATAACATTTGTCATTAGATCAACTCGGTCTACAGGCAAGAGTGAGCCCGTATTCAAAACATCTCCTCCAATTTTCTGCATTAAGTTTTGTTTACCTTGTTGGTTTTGGTTTTGCCTATTTATCTTATTTCTATTCTTGCGCTTTCTACTACCAGGACCATTCCCTGTTGACGTGCCAGTACCTAAAGCAAACAGTGTATCCAGGGCTGATGGGTAATGATGTGGTGTAGGTGTGGTTTCATATCCATCGTAAGCAAGCATGTCGTTGTTAGTGGCAGGCATGCTAGTTGTCGGTTTCATATTTCTACCCCTACCAGCCGGTCCTCGCTCTATATCTCTGGACCCCTGACCCCGATTTCCTTGTCGACGACCGCCGTTTCTTCCCCTCTTATTGTTTTTAGCCCTATTTCCTTGTCCGCCCTCTGCGTTTGCAGCGAGTCTATTCTTAAGTTCAGCCAGGCCTTGTCTATTTTTCTGGCGATATTTTGGACCAGGTTTATTAAGTTGATTAGCTTTCTTGGCATTGGCTTTTCTCCTCGGTTTAGCCGGCGATTCTACCTCAACTGTCTTCTTAAGAAACGACTCTAACGCAGCAAGACGGTTCATAATGAGTGCCATGGGGTCTGGTTTGCTGGTTGTTGGTTTGGGCTTTTCTGTGAATTGGCATAAACAAAATTTACACAATGATGAATACATTATTGCTCCCTGTTTAAACGAAACAGTACACAACACAATTAATCCTTTCACTCTTAATGACCCCTAAAAGCGTGATGGCAAACAGTTTGGATCCTGATCAGACTCCGTGTATCGCGGCGTCTACTCAGGATCTGAATTGTTCGACACATTTGTAACGATATACGAGTATTTTAAGTCATACTACATTGAATCTTACTTTTAAACGATCTTGCAGACAACAATATCGAAGCAGGTGACAGTAAAGCGGTGAAGGTGGGGGAGGGGGAGGGGTTTAAAAATCTCACGATTTATTTGGCAGCGAAAGAGTTAAAAAAGAAAAGAAAATGAAAGTGTTTGAGAATGTTGATAATTTATCGAAATCTGAGTTGCTAAACGTTTCCTAAACTAATACATTTCATAATATTTGGTAACGGGAGGTAATCAGATAACTCATATGAATATCCGACTGATTAGAGTAGTGGACTTTATGATAGTGGTTTAATGCATACATATGAGTTATCTGATTAAAACGTTTCAATAACCATTTTTTGATACAGTTAAAACTTACTCGTTGTGGGAGCTGGTGTTGTAGTAGTGGTAGTAGTTGTTGTGGGTTTTCGCGTGGTTGTAGTCGTAGTTGTGGGTTTTCGCGTAGTTGTAGTCGTAGTTGTGGGTTTTCGCGTAGTTGTAGTCGTAGTTGTGGGTTTTCGCGTAGTTGTAGTCGTAGTTGTTGGTTTACGCGTAGTTGTGGTGGTAGGTTTGGCAATAGAGGTAGTTGTTTGTGGTATATCACTCGGAGTCTGCTGTATCCCCTTTCGACGAGAGCTCCATCGAAACATTCTTTTGACTGGAGCCAGGTTCTGAATTAAACTATTCGTACTTAGTATGGAAGACATTATTGCCCCTTCCCCTCAACGTATTTGTGCTAAAACAATTACAGTAGAGAGTGTCTCATTCTGTCCAATAAACGCGATTACGCTAAAAACTATAGTTTCGATTGCAAACAGTTTGGAGTCAGATAAGACAACAGGTAACCTAAACTGATTGCCACTCCGATTAAAATGAATAGACAGAATAGTAAAACATATATTATTTCATTGCAACACGTTTGCGTTTCAACGGAAAAATACCTTTTCTGATTCTGAAACATTTCTAGAACTATTTCTTAAAATCATCATTGGCTGGTTATTTTTTCATAAGTGGCATGTCCATATGAAAATATTCAGCAAAGATTCATGTGAACTAAATCATCATCATCATCAACAGTTATTACTTTAGAACAAGCTATTGTAGAAGTACGTGTAGTTGTTGTAGTTGTAGTAGTATTATTATTATTATTATCATTATATACAGTAAAAGCTCGATACTACAAACTCGCGTTAGTTCGAACATATCCATATTTTAAAGTTAAAACGTGGCTTAGCCACGTTTTAACTTTGAAATAAGGGTATTTTCAACTTAAGAAAGATCGAGTTAACGAAATTCATCTTGTAAAAAAATGGTAAGATGGCTTTAAGCGAGTTCAAAGTATCGAGTTTCGACTACATGTAACATGTCATGTATATCGTTATTGTTTACAATGTACAGTGGAGAAAACGTTATTCTTTCCCAATAAACGCGTTTACGCTAAAATTATTATTTCCAATGCAAACAGTTTGGAGTCAGATCAGACGCCGGGTTACCCGGCGTCTGATCAGGCTCCAAATTGTTTGCCACCAAGATAAACATGAAATATCAGAATTGTTCAAAAGTTGCACTTTTCTACGTTTTAGCGCTAAATGCGTTTGCGTACGTTTGCGTTTAAACGGGAAAGAATAACAGATTCTCCACTGTATACCGTTATTGTTTACAATGTATGTGCTGAATTATATCTCCATGTAGTGACACTTACGGTGGTTCTGTAGCCGTTGATCCTGTTGAAACGCAGCACCTGCACGGGCTTGAAGTTGCCATCATACGCCATATCCAAGATGAATACCTTGCCAACACGGTCAAGCTTCTCATTGATATTGATGTAGCCAGTAGCACCTTATAAAATGAGATGTAAAATGTTTTGGAAAAAGCAGTTCAACCCATTTGCGCACAGGGAGTCTACCATGCTTATATATTGGATAAGTCCGTTTTGGGGGCGCCTGGTCTAAATTTTCATTTTCGTTATGTATCATAATGAAATCCCTCTCAGCCAACAGTCTAGACTCTGATCAGACTCCGCATGATCTTCTAGAACTGGAAGACTTCTGTTGACAATAATAAGGTTATGGATTTATATTCAACATTCAAACTTGACTTTGTTTATGAAAGTTATTTAGATATATTACCTAGTAATTTAAGATATTTTGTATCTCGGTTGAGATTGTCATCACATTCGTTAAGAATCCAAACGGGACGTTATGGCCCAAATAGACTTGAGCGAAATCTGCGATATTGTCTGATATGTAATTCAGCTGACATTGAAGACGAATATCATTTTATTTTGATTTGCTCTAAATTAAAAGAGCTCAGAAAGATATACATTAAGAAATATTATTATGTTCGACCAAGTATGTTGAAATTCACAGAATTAATGCAAACTAATAATAAAACATTACTTTTTAATTTGGCAAAGTATATTCAGGAAGCTTTTATCTTCCGTAATTCTATAATTAACGATGTTTAAGATGATTTGTATCTATAACTTGGAAAACTATTTATTCATACCATTATAATGCAAAAACACGTCATATGACTTAGTAAAATATATGTATGTAATTGTTATTGTGCATGCAACGAGGTACATTGTACAAGTTGTGGAAATAAAATATTTGTTTGTTGTATGATTGCCTCTGTCCCATATATGGGATCGTGGGCACACTTGGGTTAAAATTATGCCCCTGAATTTTAAGTTCTTCACTGCAGGCGTTAAACTTTGAACAGATATGCTAGATGTGTATAAATTAAAACAATTCCGTTTTGTTGCAATATAATTCACGCAAGTAGATGAAAAGGCTTTACTCATTGACCCCAGAGTATCATGTGTTTTTCTTCTTTTATAAACAGTGTACATATGAAGAGCACACTTGTCCTATGAAGAAGGACGAGACCCATTTTAAGTGGGCTCCTTTGGGGACACTTTGATCAGTCTGCGTTGCTTTTAATTTTGCAATAAAATGTTAAAACAAATCTGAATAGTCAAAAATAGACTAGACTTGATTAAAATTGGAATTGACCATTTAATCCTTTCATGATCAAATTATTCGGGAGATTTTTACCCCTTCACCGCTATATTGTCGTCTGCTTCAGTATTGTTATCTGCAAGACACGTTTCAAAGTTAGATTTAAGGTTGTATGACTTGAAAAATATCGATAAGAGTGTCAAACAATTTGGGTCCAGATCAGACGTCGCGTTACGCGGCGTCTGATCTGGACCCAAATTGTTTGCAAATGCGCTTTAATGCTTCGTTGAGAGTGAAAGGGTTAAATATTCAGGGGTTAATCAGTTAAACAATAGTTAACCCGTGTCCTGCCGATCGGTATTTGACTGGTATTTGCAAACAGTTTGGATCCAGATTGGATGCCGCGTAACGTGGCTTCTGATCTCGATCCAAATTGTTTTACAACCGTCAATAAGTTTCTTCTATTCAAAATGCAAAATTTGAACTGATCAGACAACGATTTGGATTCAAATTGATCAGATTCTATACTCTTTACTGATAGGAATTTCAATATAAAACACATCGAAAATGGCATTGCACCCCGTATATATAAAATGGACTGATCCAATATATAAGCATAGAGAACCCAATGGGCGCAAACTGGTTAATTGTTTGAGGAGGATGTTAATGGGATCAATAATACTTTTTTATATTTTCAAACAGATGTCAGAACGGTATTCCTCTCTATCAATATAGTGACATAAATTTGACGTCCGCGAATACGACACTAAAGACGTGACATTTAAATTGTAATTCATCAAAATCAATACATCATGAAAGGTTATATAATTTTTATGTTCCATGAATAAGCAACTCAATTAGTACAGTGGAGAAGATATTATTATTTTCCGTTTAAACGCAAATACAACGCAAACGCATTGCAATAAAATGCAGAAAATGATTATTTGTTGATATTTCGTACAGTGGAGAATCTGTTATTCTTTCCCGTTTAAACGCAAACGTACGCAAACGCAAAACACTAAAACGTAGAAAAGAACAACTTTTGGAGAATTCTGATAATTCTTGTTTATCTTGGTGGCAAACAGTTTGGAGCCTGATCAGACGCCGGGTTACCCGGCGTCTGATCTGGCTCCAAACTGTTTGCACTGCAAATAATAGTTTTAGCGTAAACGCGTTTATTGGGAAAGAATAACACATTCTCCACTGTATTTCGTACTACTGATGTTAATCTGTATGGCACACAGTTTGGAGCCCCATCAGACGCCGGGTTACCCGGAAACGGACAGGCTCCAAGCAGTTTGCAATGGAAATAATAGATTTAGCATATACGCATTCGTTTTAAAATACAGTGGAGAATCTGCAATTCTTTCCCGTTTAAACGAAACGAAACGCAAACGCAAAACACTAAAACGTAGAAAAGTGAAACGTTTGGACAATTCTGGCAATTCATGTTTATCTTGGTGGTAAACAGTTTGGAGCCTGATCAGACGCCGGGAACAGTTTAAAGCCTGATCAAACGCCGGGTTACCCGGCGTCTGATCTGGCTCTGAACTGTTTGAAATAGAAATAATAATTTTAGCGTAAACGCGGTTATTGGGAAAGAATAACGTTTTCTCCACTGTATAAACGTCTTCTCCACTGCAGGCAAATGTTACAAAAGGGGCACTATCAAGACTACAGTGGAGAATCTGTTATTCTTTCCCGTTTAAACGCAAACGTACGCAAACGCAAAGCACTAAAACGTAGAAAAGAAAAACTTTTGGACAATTCTGATAATTCTTGTTCATCTTGGTGGCAAACAGTTTGGAGCCTGATCAGACGCCAGGTTACCCGGCGTCTGATCTGGCTCCAAACTGTTTGCACTGCAAATAATAGTTTTAGCGTAAACGCGTTTATTGGGAAAGAATAACAGATTATCCACTGTACCAATAATTTTTACCTTGAACTAGATCTAGAATCCGGAAAATAAGTATAATCTGAGTAAAGTCTTACAAGCTTATCCTACTGATTTTTAAACATACAGTTCCCCAACCCTGGATTTTGCATTGTAAAGAAAATCTACGTTACTAATTTACTAACATCGTTATAAAATGAGCAGCCCCTGTTACAGTGAAGAAGATATAATTCTTTCCTAATAAACGCGTTTACACTAAAATTGTTATCTCCATTGCAAACAGTTTGGAGCCAGATCAGACGCCGGTAAACCCGGCGTCTGATCAGGCTCCAAACTGTTAGTCAGTCATATTAAAAAAAAGAAAATGGCCAGAGGTGCCCAGAAGTTGCCATTTTTACGTTTATTACTATGCGTTTGCGTTTCGTTTGCGTTTAAACGGGAAAGAATAACGCTTTATCCTCTGTTCCAACCGGTAGTAACTTATTCAATAACATTACAGACAGGTGTTTAATTAAGAAATAATCTATGTTCTACCGTTGTGAAACTGTATTTTACAACGGTTGGGAGTTGTGGTGCGCAGGAATTGACCACGAAGGCCGAAGGCCTGAGTGGTCAATTCCTGCGCACCACAACGACCGACCGTTGTAAAATACAGTTTCACAACGGTAGAACATAGATTATTTCGATTCTAACATGACCAGATGTAAGGAAATTCATTAGAAAGGAAATCAAATGTTCCATACTTATTTCCTCAGCGGATGAAGTTTTTCGACCGAATAACTTTTTCCGCGGCATTACAAGAATCTAACACCCATAAGCAAATTTACAATTACCGATCCATAATCTGGCATAGAACAAACATTACATCAAACAAGACAGAAGAATGAGAAAATTACTGTAACGTTACTGGTTAAAAGTATATGGTCTTTACGGGCTATATGAATAACGAAAGAAATTTAAAAAACATAACGTATGAACGCACGTGGTCACGTCATGTCATATAACCGTGGGAGGAGCGGGGTAGGGAAGAGCGTGGTATACCGTCTCAGGTATACCACGATAGACCTGTTCTTTGTTTATAGAGACAAATTCACGTGTCATGTTAGAATCCATTATAATGTGTACAAGGTAACTCATTCATCCCTGCAACTTTAAATGAACAATTCCAAAGTACGTTGATTTAAACAACACAGTGCATTGCAAAATGTCAAACAGTGCAGACATTGATCAGAGGACTTCTGCCTGTAGTTTACCTCCTACATGTATCAGGGTCCACCCTGTTTGCATAGAAAAGGTGTTTTCATCACAAGTACACTGCTTGCTAATGGCCAGTAAATTCGTAGCTAGGGTTGAATGTGTTAGTATTTATTTTATTATGACACCAAATTGTTAACAACTGAAATAATTGTTTTAGCGTGAACTCGTTTAGCATATTCAATCCTAGCGACGAGTATACTCGTCATTTACAAACAGTGTACCTGTAAATAATACACTTGTCCCATGCAAACAGTGTAGACCCTGGTCAGAGGCCTTCTTAAGAAGCCCTCTGATCAGGGTCTACACTGTTTGTAATTTTGAAATATAATGTTAAAGTCAACCCTATATCGACAAAATAGACTAGACTTATTTTGAAATTGGAGTTTTCCATTAAAAGTTTCAGGAGTGAATGAGTTTGTGTGAAAGAATATCTTTCTTTTTCACTGTACGTACCGTCAGCAAAGAAGTTCTTGGCCATTTGAGCGAGTAGCTGACCATTCTTGTAGTCTATACCCGATCTGTTGACGACGTCCACGAGAACTGACCATATCACCACAGCGTCGTACAGGTACAGCGAGTAAACGTCGGGAACCAGGGCAGATGTTCCAGGAAATAGCGAATTACTGGGCTATAAAAACAGATGTAAACTCATTAGTCATTACCCACAAAAAACGCCTTTTTACGCATTTAATTTATTTCTCCACTAAAGAAAATGGTTCAAATTTATACAGTTATACTTAATTATGTATGATAAGAAGTAGTTTCTTTATTCTAGCAGATTGAAGCTTAAAGAAAACGGAGTGCTCTAAGTGGTGATCTTTTTTTCAAAATTAGAAACAGGATATGGGATAATAGGTAAACCATTTCACCGCATAATAACACGCAGGTCCGTTTCAATGGTGAACAATGACCCCTACTGTGTACATGTACCAGTATACAGTCTGAAAATTATATTTCTCATCACGGCTCATGGAAATGCAAAAAGTCATGACTTTGCATTTTACAAGATGAGCGTTCAAAAATGCAATTTATCCCGTTTCATAAAACTTCTTACGACAAATGTTGTCGTAAGTCAGATTATAAAAGTCTCAATTATTATTTATCTCTCCATTTAATCCTGTCTTGAGACATCTCTTTGGAATCGTCTTGAAAAGACGATTCCAAAGAGGTGTCACAAGACAGGATTAGATAGAGAAATAAGAAATTAAATGTTTTTGAAAGTTTTGACTTACGACCGATTTTGTCGTACGAAGTGTTATGAAACGGACCCCTGGATGTTTTTCTTCACGGAATTATTGTCAATATGAGTGTTATTTTACACTTAAATGCTTACAATAGGCTTTGATTAGTTTATGGGATAGAGACGCACTCTAAAGAATGATAGATGACATCCATCTACAGAGCTCCGTCTCTACAACGACATCCAATGGGAGACAACAAGTGTGGGCATTGTTGGGAGGGAGTCGTTATATGGAGGGAAATTGGCTTACATTTGCAAACAGCTTGACGCGGCGTCTGATCTGGATTCAAGCTGTTTGTCATTCGTCATTAAGTTGTTTTTCTGTCAAAATGTCCATTATGTAAATTTTGAGAAAAATATCAGACGCCAATTCTAAGCAGACGACATCGCAGCCGTAAAAAAATTGGACATTGTGTTCTTGTTCGGGGGAAGAGCGGTAATCATCTGTTGGACAATCGTTTTGAAATGTCTTCAGTCATACTGCCATATCTTTTAAACTTTGAAACGACACTGCAGACAACAAAATAGAAGCAGACGACAATGAAATGATAAAGGGTAAAAATCTCACGACGAAGTAGGCAGTGAAAGGGTTAAAACGGAAACAAAACATCTTCTCTACTGGATTTTTGTTGCAGATGACACATTTTACAGACGACAGTTACAAAGCATGCTCAAAGTTAACCCTTTCAAGATCAAATTATTCGGGAGATTTTTACCCCTTCACCGCTTAACCACCTTAATTGTCGTCTGCTTTAATTTTGTTGTTTGCAAGATCGTTTCAAAGTAAGTTTTAATGTAGTATGACTTAACTATATTGATACGAGTGTCAAACAGTTTGGATCCTGATCAAACGCCGCGTTACGCGGCGTCTGATTAGGATCCAAATTGTTTGCAAACGCGCTTTTAAGCGTGATTGAGAGTGAACGGGTTAACACGGAAACAAAACATCTAATCTACTGTATTTTTGATGCAGATGACACATCTCACAGACGACAGTTACAAAGCCTGCTCAAAGATAATCAACGGAAGCTCTGACATGTAATCGGGTTGATCAATCAAACTCACCTTTGAAACTACAGGCAGAATCCATTTTGGATCGGTCAATTTCGCTCCTGGTAAAGCTACCTTTGAAAACTCCTCATATCTGCTAGATGGATGGTTAACAATAGTCTGTCCATCATCAGACATTGGGTCCAGTATAATCTGTGAAATATGTTGTAAGTATAAAAAATGTAGACCTTAGAACAATTGTTTATTTTCTTCCACTTTAGTAATTTTATAATCATTTTAAAGCATCCCACACTACCATTTTTCTTAGTTTAAAAATACTTTCTTGATGGCCAAACTCTGTCGAATGTCGTCGAGATGTCACAATGTTGTGATGATTACTATCAATTAACTTGTAAGTTGTTGAGCGATATAGTAAAAATCCGGACTGATATTTCTAAAGCAAGTTACAGTCTTAAAGAAAGTTGTATATATACATGTATCTAAACTGATTCTCTACAACACTTTACACAGCAACTTAAAAGAGAAACAGACCTGGTGTGTAATTTGAAGGTGTTTATGGGGCACCCTTTTTAATATTGGTGTATGATACGCAAGTTCCGATGAGTCAGGGAATGATTTTTTATCTATAGATCGATTACAGTGGAGAAAACGTTATTCTTTCCCGTTTAAAGGCAAACGTACGCAAACGCATTACACTAAAACGTAGAAAAAGACAACTTATCGACAATCCTGACCACTTATTTTAATCTGAGTGGCAAACAGTTTGGAGCCTGATCAGACGCCGGGTAACCCGGCGTCTGATCTGTCTCCAAACTGTTTGCAGTGCAAATGATAGTTTAAACGTAAACGCGTTTATTTGGAAAGAATAACGTTTTCTCCACTGTAAATAGAATTGTTAGTGGCTTAGAAACAGTCATTGACGATCGTATTAGCTTTTTATGACTTATCAAATACGGACCTCTTGCTTTATTTACATTTAATCCTGACAAAATATTAATATTGACCAAAGGTTTGGTTAATTGTAGCGGTAATGCTATCAAAACAGCATACTGACGTTAATACTCGAAATGGAAAAAAGTACATATAAACAGTCTGTCTTCTCTTGCATTGAAATAGACGAACTTAACATATCGTCAGGTAAGGTTGTACATAATGGTGGCAATGACACAGAGAAGTCCTTGTGTGAATTTTTACAAAGTGACGTATACTCTTCAAGAATCCTCTTTTATCTGGCTCCAATTTGATTTCACTCAAATAAAAAATAATATGTTTTGAAAAATGGACAAGGATAGCGCCCCTCTCAACAACCTACTTACACGTATGAGTGTTTCATACGCTCTCCGGGCAATCCTGTCGTTCATGACGCCTCGTCTCCAGGGTCTATCGGACAGTATATCGTTCCTCAAGGCTTCTCCGGAATATATCTGTACATAAACATACATAAACAGTAGTACAGCCTTTACTCCACTGATTGAGGTAAGTAGCGTTTCCAAACAGTTTTGATCCTAATTTGGATCAAAACTGTTGACAACCGTCGGGCTTAATATGCAAATCGGCCAATGCAAAGATACATATGTATGCTCATCGGTCAATAGAGATGTATATTTTTATACTTATTGGTCAATATAGGCTCATCTTTCAATATAGATTTATATATTATATGTTTGCTCAGCAGTTTATTATGGTTCCGCTTATCTGTCAATTTAAGTTTATATGTATGCTCACGGGTCAATTTGGTAGTGCATACATGTACATTGGCAAATATAAATGTGCATATTACGGTATTCGGTCAATTTTGGTGTGTATATATTCATGCTTATCGGTCTATACCGATAAACATATTTCTTCTATCGGCCACTATAGATGATCATGTCTATGCTATATTGGCCAATATAGATATGCATATTTGTTTTTCGGCCAATATAGATGATTAAGCAGACACTCTCTTTTACAGCCATTTAAATAAATCTAGTGGATGACCTTAAAGAGTTAGACTGTTCGAAAATGCTACTTTTTTGCCACTGGTTTTGAAAAAAGTAAAACGAGTTAAAAAGTCAACATGCTTCAGATATTAGAGAGTAGTGATTAAAAAAAGAGTATTTCTTTACTTCATAACACATGTATTGATAGTTTGTGTCTTTGAAAACCCCAAACCCAACCCAACATACCTCATAGTCTAGCTGTATAAACACGTATTGACCATTGGTCATCCCGACTTTGTCAGCCGCCAACATGTACCGCCGAATGCTGTTACCAGGACAAGCGAACACAATAACTGAATAAAAAGATATCTTATACACGAGCGAAGATTCCCTAGAGTAAAACACCGTAAATCATCGTCCAAACAATAACTGTTTGTAATGTAAAACGTGGGATATACAGTGGAGAATCTGTTATTCTTTCCCAATAAACGCGTTTACGCTAAAACTATTATTTACAGTGCAAACAGTTTGGAGCCAGATCAGACGCCGGGTAACCCGGCGTCTGATCAGGCTCCAAACTGTTTGCCACCAAGATAAACATGAATTATCAGAAATTGTCCAAAAGTTGTACTTTTCTACGTTTTAGTGTTTTGCGTTTGCGTACGTTTGCGTCTTTAAAACGGGAAAGAATAACAGAGTCCACTGTAATCAACTGGATAGATAGCTTGACGCATTATTGTTATCTTGCTTTGAGCTGCCACACATCTTTAACACTGAATCTTTGGTGTCCATGCACTGCATAGATAATACAAATAAAGATACGCAATGTCCTGTTCATTTGTTTTCAGTTTAATTTCAAACAATATATTTTTTATCTTGTTTGTATCTAAACAGGTTATCTGTTTGGCACCCGCTTTGATATTTCTTAAGTCAAAACTTTCAAATCAATGGCATTATTTGCAGACTATAAATTGTAGCAGAAGCAATAATGTCTCCGACAGCGACCAAGCAGGAGGTGAAACTGGCGGTTAACTCCTCTGACACTCCTAAACATTTTAATAAACAATTCCAATATCAAATTAAGTTTAGTCAATTTTGGACAATTTGGGGTTGATTCTTACTCTATACATGTATTGCAAAATGACAAACAATGCATACCCTAAACAGAAGGCTCCTGCATGAGCCTTACGACCAGGGCCTAATCTACTGGAATAGACAAGTGTATTATTTACACATGCATTGTCTGTTAATGACGATTCTACCCGTCACTAGGTTTGAACGTGTTAAAGGGTTACCAATAAAAAAGGTAGGTTTCAGTTTTAACATCCTTCATATGATTGGATGTTGAAAGTTGGACAATATAGACTATACACTTACTACTTGCATGTTTCTTGATGTTTGTTAACATGGCCAACAGTTGGGCCTGAGTTAACCCTGGATGTAGTCGTTTTGTGCTGAATATGTGTTTATCAACTGTCGATGAAATCTCTTGAGTCACACTTTCTTTGATTTCCAGACCCATCTCACTGGTATCGTGCATCAAAACAAATTTTCTCCACCCATGCTGCTCCAGTAAATGGACTAGTGACTTTGCTACACGTGTCAGAAACAGCAATAACTATATACAAACTTTGTAAATTAAAGTACAGTAACTGTTGTTGAAAAATAGCATAGATTTCACAATGTTATTTTTAGACATACAGTGAAACCCTTTTAACCGGACATGTATGGGGGACAACAAAAAATCCGGTTCAGAGGGATTTTAACCCATTACCAAATAGCTTGTTTTTAGTATGAAAAATAGCCGGCCACTTAAATCAGGTTGAAAGTAAAGCAGAATGCGCCTTAAGCTGCATTCTGCTTTACTTTCAACCTGCCTTAAGCTATCAACTGCTAGAATGTATTAAATATTTTCTTCAGTGTAGGAATAAACCAGGGCGTATTTACGGTGTCATGGGTTCAAACAAAGAAGGGTTGTAAACGGGATCAAAGTTATTGTCCGGTTTAGAGAGAATTCCGGTATTTAGAAGTTCCGCTTTGGAGGGTTCCACTGTAATTGCATTTCAAACAAAGAGCAATTATTTACCCTTCCAAAATATTTGTTTTGTTCTAACAACCGAAATTGTGGAAATCGGCGGTTTTTTATATGAAAGACAAAGGGTGACGCCACTTGGTTTCTCTGAAGGGGAAGCTTTTTAAGTCTATTTTGCACAATCCTTACAAATGAACTATAAAAATACAACATTGGCCTTATAGCTGAAAACTGCTTCAACATAACACGAATAATTCAAATTCAACAATAATATACATATAAAAAGGAGAAGACGTTATTCTTTTCCTATTAACGCTTTATTCTAAAACATTGACGTCTATTGCAACCTGTTTTGAGCCAGATATGACGCCGACTGATCCGGTGTCTCGTAAAGCTCCAAGCTGTTTGTCTTTCAAATAAAAAATGAGTCCTCAAAACTTTCAAACACTTGTCATTTGCTTCATTTCATAGCACTACCTTTGCGTTTTGTTTGAGTTGAACTTGGAAATAATAACGTTTTCTCCAGTGCACGAGCTTACCCATAACGTTGACAGATGGGGTCATCCTTATTAGTGTTGGGTAACTTTTGATGTCGTCGAAATAATTACTGGGATTATACCATCCAAACAACGGTACATTCCAGAACCCAGCTAACTGGGCGACTGACTTCATGGCTGTAAAGATTAGTTATGAAAACATAATACAAAATCCAAATAAGAAGGAATAAAGCAATTACATCCAATGCTTTCCACTACATCTATATGCCTTCACCAAATCGTATGTTGTGACTACTCATTAGAATTTCCGCGAAGCGATGATTCTTATAAGTAGTGATATACAGTGGAGAAAACGTTATTCTTTCCCAATAAACGCGTTTACGCTAAAACTATTTTCCCCATTGCAAACAGTTTGGAGCCAGATCAGACGCCGGGTAACACCGCGTCTGATCAGGCTCCAAACTGTTTGCCACTCAGATTAAAATAAATAGTGAGAAATGTCAAAAAGTTGTACTTTTCTACGTTTTAGTGCTTTGCGATTGCGTACGTTTGCGTTTAAACGGGAAAGAATAATGTTTTTCCACTGTAATAAGGGTTGGTTGCACACGGGGTACCTGAAATACTATTTTGATCTGGCATCCTGCATACTATTTAATTTTCGGGAGGAAATATCAGGGCTGTCATAAGTTGACATTAAAAATCCTAAGATTTCCAAAATTGCATTTTTTAAGTGCGATTTTACGAATCGTACCTTTACCCCATCGCCTGTGTCTAGTTTTGTTGACACGTTGCTGCTTAAAGCAGGCTGGAAGTAAAGCAGAATGCGCCTTAAGGCGCATTCTGCTTTACTTTCAGCCTACTTTAAGCTACCATGTACTAGAAATAAGATCCGAAGATTTAGGAATAATCCGGAGAAATGGCAGCCCTGAAATATAACATATGTAGTACAGTGAAGTTGGATAAATGTTAAACTGAACCACTTCTAACTGACAGAAATCTTTACCTACATGATTATTGTAATTTCAAGCAATGCTTTACCCTGTCACTACCATTGTGACGCCATAACTTAACCAACACAATAAAGTCGTCTGTAAGACCATGGTCGGTTTTTATTGATAAAGTTTATTTGAGTGATATTTTAAATCTATTATATTGCATATGGGCTGTGCCATGAGAAAATCATCTGTATTATTGCGATGCAAACAGTGTAGATCAAGGTCAGCAACGGCGTCAAAGACGCGGTGAATGGTATTGATCTACACTGTTTGACACCCACATGCATCTCAATCATTTTATGTAGCTGTACATATCGTATTGTATTTGGCAGTGTAGACCAAATCCAGATACAGAGCATGGGATGACAAAGGTGCTTGGTCTGTACAATGTAACAATTCAATAAGGATGGTTTTGTCATGGCACGACTAATATACTTTACTTATTTAATTTAACCTCACTGTGCACATTCATATAATTATAATTTATTTGCATTTTTTTGTTTTGATTTTACGTCGCTTTCAACAGTATTTCAGTCATATCGCGACGTCAAGCTAATTATAGGTGGAGGAAGACCCCAGAAGTCATTTTATGCACTGTTTCAGGCACAAATCGGCAACTGGGTAGAACCACCGACCTTCCGCAAGCCAGCTGAAAGGCTTCCCCACATGAAAATCCGAACGACCCTACTGGGATTCGAACTCACAGCGGTGAGGACCTTCATAAATCTTCATAAATGAAGGAAACCAAAAAGTTATATACTCTTTCATTAGCATTATGTTTTCTATGACTCAGTAACTGTTATAACTTGTTACACACAATTCGTATAGTTAGATTCAAATGAAATGCAAAATAATTCGACGTCTATCTATCCTGTTTAATACACTGAATATATTTTCCTAATATGTCTCCTTGCATACTGTTATAAGAGCAAAAACAAAGATGATAGCGAAATGGCTTAAGCATTTATAATTGATATTTAAATTAAGTTCTACAGTGGAGAAAACGTTATTCTTTCCCAATAAAAGCGTTTACGCTAAAACTATTTTTCCCATTGCAAACAGTTTGGTGCCAGATCAGACGCCGGGTAACCCGGCGTCTGATCAGGCTCCAAACTGTTTGCCACTCAGATTAAAATAAATAGTGAGAAATGTCAAAAAGTTGTACTTTTCTACGTTTTAGTGCTTTGCGTTTGCGTAAGTTTGCGTTTAAACGGGAAAGAATAACGTTTTCTCCACTGTAAAGATGAATCATTTTAACCCCTTCACTGACATGACGTCATCAATTTTAAACAATTGTCGTCTGCTATGATTTCTCAAATTCAATGTTTAGGTTTTTTGAGTTAAGAAATATTGGAATGAGTGTCAAACAGTTTGAATCCTGATTAGACACCGCGTTACGCGGCGTCTAATCAGGATTCAAACTGTGTGCAAATAACCGTTGTACTCGGTACAGTGGAGAATCTGTTATTTTTTCCCGTTTAAACACAAACGTACGCAAACGCAAAGCACTAAAACGTAGAAAAGAACAACTTTTGGACAATTCTGATAATTCTTGTTTATCTTCGTGGCAAACAGTTTGGAGCCTGATCAGACGCCGGGTTACCCGGCGTCTGATCTGGCTCCAAACTGTTTGCACTGCAAATAATAGTTTTAGCGTAAACGCGTTTATTGGGAAAGAATAACACATTCTCCACTGTACAAGGCAGTAAAGGGGTAAATGCCAATGAAAACTGCGTACAGTGTTGTGATTCAAACGGCAATATAGAACTGCAAATCACGCTCTTGTAGGACAGTATTTTCGTACCTTCTTTACAGGGTGGCCCTATAATGACATCCGGGCTGTATTGTCTTTGAGCAAACATCGATGCCATAGCAGCCTGTGACGAACACTCTGTTTCAAAGAACTTCACCCTAAAACACAAAACAAACGTTTTTCTCCTGGATGTCGATAAATATCGGTATTGTTTGGTTTTATTGACCTGTCAAAATTTGAATATTCATACGTCACTGAAAGGATATATTTAGCTTCGGTATAAAGTCGATACTTTCCGTTTTGATTTACGGATAGGAACTGAAGGATAGCATGCATGCTGTGTCGAAGTTAAATCAAAAATCGAGTTAGAGTAGTTGGTAGCGAGTACGGGTAAATGTATGTAAAAGGATGAAAGGTTGTGGGTTCGATCCCCGTTAGTTTTTTTGTTTTTTTTATTACAATTATTTTCAAACAGTTAGTTTACTTGAATTGTTCAACAAAGTGATCTATAATACAAAATGTGCCATAGATAACCTAAACGTTACACTTTGTAAACAAATGTATGTAAAATGTGACCCGATGTGGTCTCTCAAACCTAGATATAAATGCCTTAACTTATTTATCACTGAAACCTTTCATGGACTCTTCCAGGTTGCAATTAATTCTAGTCAATGTATGACAACTTACTGGCAAATAGTGTATCCCTGATCAAAGGGCTCATTTAGGAACCTTCTGATCGTGGTATTCACTGTTTGTATTGGACAGGTGTATAGGTACACTCTTCGTGAATGACTATGGTACATAAATCAGATCCAAACGGATTTCAATCCATTCTTCTTTTCCTTCTTAGTTTAAACATATTTATTCAGCAAATATACACATCACATAGAAATATACGACATAAAGTAGGGATTGAAACGAAAGACAATATATAGGAGTTCTCTCCCTGAACGTGCCATGTACAAGTAATTGCGAAATATATGGTCATTGATGGCATTATACAAGATGTTTCTAAAAGTTTTTAAAAAGATAAATCAATGACATAATGTAATCAACAGTATATATGATGTTATTAAATATTGAAAGAATGATAAAGAAAAACAACTACTAACGATCATGTTATGTTTAATAGATACCTCTAGCTGTTATAGCTATTACTGGCATTGGTTGAGAGAATGAGCTACAGCGATATTGACTCAGAGCACAGCCTCCTCTGCAAAAAATACTAACTAGGTGAACCGATTGCTTCTAACAATAAATGTTTGTACTGCCTTGAATATGTGTGTATTGATATCGAGAGAAAGAGAGGTGTCATCAAACAACATAATATTCAATGATAGCTCACACAGTGCTGAAACTGTATTGAAGAGTTCAAGACGAATATGTTGGTAGAGTGGGCAGGTAAAAAAGAAGTGGTAGGTGTCTTCAATCAACCCACACTGACAAAGTGCTGACTCTACGATACCCTTAAAAAAAAGATCTGCATTTAATGCACTGCATTTTGTACGTAGACGGGTATGTAGTACTTGCGACTTTCTATCACCAATGTAAAATTGTGCAGGTATTCTTAGCCTGTCCTTGTTTAAAAGTCGCTTAAAAGTTTGTAGAGAGTTTGCACATTTTAATTCTGGCGGTAGTGTATTCCAGTCACGAATAACAGTTGGTAAAAAGGAGTTGTAGTAATTATTTGTTCTGCAATACGGAACTTGAATGTCCTGGTTATTTCTTAAATTATATCGAGAAGTTTCAAGGACGGTACGTGGTATAAGGTCGGACAAGTAAGGTGGAGAGATATTATGGATCATTTTATAAAACATTATTAGTTTGTGATGTTTCCTACGAATGTCCAGGCTGTCCCATCCAATTTCATTAGAAAGGTTAAGTAAGGAAACAATTCGAGTTGTACCAGAGCATATACGTGCAGCTTCATTTTGTATTTTATTAAGTTTATCTTTTTCATACATTGTGCAGTTGTCCCATATGACGTCCCCGTATTCCAACAATAGTTGAACAAAAGATAGATAGATTGTTTCAAGTGATTTTCCTTCTTGCAGACCCGTATGCACCGAATGATAAATATACTAAAAAAAAAATCCTCCGCTGGGTATCGAACTCATGGCCATACATGTACATGTACTAAGTAAAACACTACTGTACTATCTCGACCACGAATACATATACTTAGGTATTCAAATCTTATTCTAAATATGAACTCTATGTTTCAACCCTGACCTACCCGTAAAAACAAGCGGGAATAATCGATTTGGACCGAAGCTAAACATAGCGGGTTCAACCAGCGTATAAATATTTAAATTTTGACAGGTTAATAAAACACAACAATACACTATGTAGAGTGGTCTGTCATTCTCGTCACCAGACGTCAATAACGAACAATGCTTTGGTACAGTTCGATACGGATGTCAGTTGACGAACTGATCCGTATCCGTATTGACCAACACCGACCTTCTGCCATAACGCAGCGTCTGATTAGGATCAAAACTGTTTGCAAATGCGCTTTATGACTTCATTTAGCGTGAAAGGGTTTAAAAAGGAACCGAAAAAACAAAAAGTGCAAAGGAAACACTTAGCAATAAAGCAAGCATACACAACAATGCCAAAAGCCCAAACTAAACGGAAGACAAAACCAATGTAAAAGGAGAAACTGACCCCTCAAAAGCTCTCCAAATAACTTAAAAACAATCCAAATTGCTAAAAATCCTTAATATCTAAACACACGAAAATTATAATTGGCGAATTAAGGCTAAAAAATGAAAAGAAAGTAAAATTAAAACTAAATCTTCGATGTACTTAACTTAAGATAGCTATATACATTTACTACTAAATATAAAACCATTACCCAATTTACCCAGAATGAGCCTCAATGCTGCTTTAAGCTACCACCCGATAGAATATGGAAAACTTGTTTAAAAAGTGGTTTCGGGAGTTTTGGAGTCTTTAGACGGATGGCTGACAGTGTTTTGATAAAGTGAACAAATTTAGTTTAATATAACTTAACAAACACTTCGAAGCCTGATATTTCATAAAGGATATACACATTTAACAGCTTATTTGGGCATGAATAACGTCGTCTCAGTTGTACCACCAGAAATAAGGTTGTAATAGGATTGCAAACAAATGTAACAGATGTCATTATTTCCGTATAACCGCGTTTCTGCTATACAATTATTTCCATGACAAACAGTTAGGAACCTGCTTAGACGTCGGTAACAAGCTTTCTATTCTTGACTAAAATAGCTAGTCAAAATTTTCAAATTCTGTCGTAAAGTACATACCTCAAAGACATATGTTAACTTAATACGGGTCCTGTAAGAGCTCTCTTCATTGCATTCGTTTTACAAGATGCATTCACTTTATTAAAGCTAATAACAACACTTCATTACTATGCGGTTGTTTAACATAAAGTTGCACCGAGAGAAATAATTATTTTGAATAATGTCGACTTATGTGAAGGTCTCACACCTTTCGGCGAAATTACAATAGCTAAAGACATGCTAATTATGTAATTACGGTCTCACCTTAAAATGTCAAATTTGACATTAAAATGTCGTAAAGAATAATGAGTTTATATCATTTAATACAGGAACTATATAAAACATTACACATATTTTGACGTTAAGTATGGGCGATATTGTTCTAGTCTTTGGAGGGAACATGCTGTTTAATGATCTGTAAAAATTTACAAGTCAACATACCAACTTAAAAACTATTGTCTGCATTTTGCACCAGATTTAAATTTTAAAGAGGCTGAAAACATGTCAAATTGACATGTTTAAAAGATAAAAATCACGGTAAAAGATAAGTATGATATTGTTCGTAGGTTTTTTAAATTTGATTGTTGATATAAAACTTAAAGGAACATCACTGCGCTGCATTTATTTGACGTATAAGAGGCATATTGCTCCGTATGAGGTATAGAAACAATAGTTGGCTGGTAATAATTGTAGTCGAAAGACCGTCTCCATCTCACACAACAACAACAACAGCCCCTAAATACAACTTAAAAACCCATTGCCTTAGAATAGCGTTGATTGTCCCTTTTATATAGCCGCTGGCAATATCAAACGGTAGCAAAATAAAATTCATGCCACTGAACCCATGAGATTCGTCTTACACGCTCGTTTGCAATAAGACCAATTGTTTTTCTCTGCATTATTCAAGTGTGCATCTTTAGGTAAATATAAAGTAGCACATGTGGTCGGAATAAAAATTTGGCATATTGTTACCTTCATGATAATTCTATTTATATGATTAACAGATATACATTTAGATAACACGAATTGGTGACATATAACCTACAAACACAGTGCTTCATTCATACAGTGGAAAAAACGTTATTCTTTCCCGTTTAAACGGAAACAAAACGCAAACGCAGTGCAAGAAATTGTTGAAAAAGACAATTTTTTGACACACCTGATTATTAATTTTAGTATGAATGGCAAACAATTTGGAGCCTGATCAGACGCCGGGTTACCCGGCGTCTGATCTGGCTCCAAACTGTTTGCATTTGGAATAATAGTTTTAGCGTAAACGCGTTTATTGGGAAAGAATAACAGATTCTCCACTGTACCCATGGTATATTTATCTTCATTGGGTTAAAGCACAATCCACAAAACGAACAGCTGCAGACGGTACCTTTACAGACAAAACATTCTATTAAGGGTGTATCAATGTCATGAATTTGGGAACTTTTCAAAGTATATGAAAACACTCTATGATGGTTTTGTATTGAAGAGCTATTTAAGATGAATGAAAAAATAGAAAAAGTGTACATTTTGGTGAACAACAGTTGGCTCTACAGCCATGTAAAATTTACCCCACCCACTTCCTCTTATTTTGTCCTTTACAAACAGCCCGCTTCAATAAAACCCATTTTAAATGAAAACAAATATGATAATTTGGTTTTGTGTTATTTATTTCCTATCTATGGTAGTATTTCTTCATACAAAAACTAATTTAAGAAAAAAACGGCACCAAATGTGAAATTTATAAAGCTCTAAATATCATTGATATGGTACTTTTTTGTAAATTTTGTAAGGGGCGATAACTCTTTTTACTTTAATAACTCAAAATTTTCAACACTGACCTTTCAATTTCTTTTCATATTTTGAACTGCCTTAGTATGGGTTTTCATCTGGTAGAATATAAGAAAAAGTTTAATACTAGAACTATTTCATTTTCAAACTCTTTTACTTTTTTTCATAAAATAAAAAATCTAATAAAATATCATGCCCTATATAAAGCATATTTTTGATATTCAAGGATCCATACTGTTCAAACCTGGTGCCTGCTTTGTCTAAATTTGGTTTATATATGTGAACATACCACCATAGACATGAAATAAATAAAGAAACCCCAAATTAACATTTTTGTTTTGTTTTGAAATAGATTTTACTGAAGCTTGTACTATGAATGGGTAAAATTTGAAGAAAAAAAATCCAAATTTGACATACCTTTTTCAAATCGCTGTAGCTAAAAAAAAAAGGACACCACCATATATATATATTTTTATTTTTTCATTCATCATAAATAGCTCTTCCAAAAAAACAATGATAGAAAAAAAGTTTAATACTTTGAAAAAATGGCTCATGACATTGATACACCCTTAAGAGGTTATTTAACAGTGTTGAGTACAATACTGAAATCTATTGGACGAGTACACAGCAGCCATAATTCATATTGGACGAGGCGATAGCCGAGTCTAATATGGATTATGACTGCTGTGTACGAGTCTAATAGAATTCAGTATTGTACTCAACACTGTTAAATTACCTCTTTATTTCACACCATAAAATTATAAAATGACAAGAGAAACCACATGCATTTTTTCCTATTCCTTCTAGCCTAGCCTTTGACTTCGCAATTTCCTAAAACAAAATACAGTGTTCCCTCCCTACACCGGCTCTTGTCGTAGTTCCCTAAACAGGACAATACTATATATGTCTAACTCTTTTCATGGCTGCAATACCATCTGCTTAAATTTGTCGATTGCCGCTATTCGGAAAGTTACCTTTGATTTGAAGCATTTAAGTTTAACCCTTAGGCCTACTTTATATAACCTATATGAATTACCCCCACTTTCCGCTCCAAAGGCATTCGCCATTTTTCTATTTTGCAATGAAAAATAAACAATAGTGTAGATGACTTAACAGTACATTATAACTACGATCTTACCGAGGCGACTACTTTTAAATTCAAACATTTACACGCATGACTTTGAGTGGACGTAACTCTCTTAGAAACAGCTCCAAAATGCTATACTCATACCAATAGATCTATTTCAAATCTATAATCGTCTACACGTATCATTTTGCATAATTTTCTGTTCTAGGTCTAATTTTTAATCATTTATCCCATCAATATACTCTTTTTAAACATGTTAAAGGTGTAAGAAGTCTAACAAAGGGTCCTTTTTTTCAAATAACTTTATGAATTACCTCCCTTTAATAGTGAAGAAACACCTATTTTTATTCCTCAAAAGCATTTTTATATTTTTTCTTTTGTTTGTTATCATTATAAAACTTACTAATGTTTAGAATTTCATTCCGATAAGGCATAAATTATCTTATGCATTTTTAAAATGTATATTCGGATAAACAAAATTTATATTCATAATATAGAAAAAAAAACTTATTACAACGTCAACACGTTATTTACTGTATTTGACGTTTGAACGTTAACGAGCCAAAACGTCTACAGCATATTGTTTATCGTTACGTCATTAAATTAAATAAATATTGCAAATGTAAGTCTTGTCTTATTTTTCCCTCCCTATATAAAGATTCGCTCCGAGCAACACACACAATATGTGTCTCCAAGTGGGTGTCATTGATGGAACACTGTAGCAGACAAAGGTGAAATGCCAAGGGAAGTTACTCTTAACAGGGTGTCGGAAGAGTTGTCCAGTCCAATATGAAAAAAATATAGATTTTTTGGATCCGAGTCCAATATGAGAAAAATATGGCCTTCTGGGATAGCTTTTTTAAATTCCGGTACAATATAGGGTTCTCTTGTACCGTCACGTGGTAGAAAGAGGGGCTTTCGATTGGTTTAATCGATGAAGGTGTGAAATAAAATGTTATATAAAAAGCCCGGTGTTAATTGGACTTTCTATTTATTTCCCCCATACGAGTTCACCGCAAACGAAACTCTTTTTTTTATTAAACATCCAATTCCGTCAAATAACGCCACAGTTTGTGAATTATCACGAAAATGTGCAACAATAAGAGGTTATTTAACAGTGTTGAGTACAATACTGAATTCTATTGGACGAGTACACAGCAGTCATAATTCATATTGGACGAGGCGATAGCCGAGTCCAATGTGGATTATGACTGCTGTGTACGAGTCCAATAGAATTCAGTATTGTACTCAACACTGTTAAATTACCTCTTTATTTCACACCACAGAATTATAAATTGACAAAAAAACCATGAATTTTGTTTTTGCAAGTCCTTCTAGCCTTTGAATTTCCACAAAAACAAAATACAGTGTTCCCTCCCTACAACGGCCTTCCCAACAACAACTTTCCCCTTACAACGACCCTTGTCGCAGTTCCATTAACAGGATAATTATGTCTAACACCCTTCGGGGCTGCAATACCATCTGCGTTTTTGTCGTCTGCTGTCTTTCTCAAAGTTACATACAAGTTGACGTTTTATATAATAAAATGACGAGTGACACACGTTACGCGGCGTCTGATCTGGATTCAAGCTGTTTGCAGATGTAAGGCAAATCTTATTTTCCCTCCTTATAACGACTCCCTCCAATCAACACACACACACTGTGCCTCGATGTAGAGAGGAGGCACTGTAGCAGGTGCATGAAATGCTAAGGGAAGTAACTCTGAACAGAGTGTCGGAAGAGTTGTCCAGTCCAATATGACAATGATATGGATTTTCTGGATCCGAGTCCAATATGAGAAAAATGTGGCCTTGTGGGATAGCTTTTTTTACATTCCGGTACAATATAGGTTTCTCTTGTACCGTCACGTGGTAGAAAGAGGGGCTTTCGATTGGTTTAATCTATGTAGGTGTGAAATAAAATGTTTTATGACAGGTATGAGAGTAAATATTTCGTATCTAGTCAACAGAACAAGTTGCATCAATATATGTACGATTGATACGTTTGAACACAGTTCGTTGCCATATTATCGTCTGCTTATATTTTTGAAATTGGTAATTTTAAGCGTTCTTGACTTGGAAACATTGATGTGAGTATCAAATAGTTTATGGGTTGCGCGTCGTCGGTTCAGGATACAAACTGTTTGGCATTGACAGTAAAAGGCTTAAAACATGTCATAAGCATCTAAAACTCTAGTTAGAGATAGTTTCTTACTAAAACAAAGTTTGGTATTTTTTTCTCCATAGTGTTGAGCTAATAGAATTTACAAGGCAAACAATTTTGAGTCGGAGCATACGCCAGGCAACCTGTTGTCTGCTCAGGCTCCAATATTGTTTGCTTTGAATATCAAAACTAATAGGTAACATTTTCATCAGATGCTTTTTCTTCCTTTTAGTTCCTTACGATGCTTTTAGTATCGTTTAAATGAGACAGAACGAATAAAATTATGTGGTACTACTGAACAGTTTTTGTTTTTCTTAAAGTGAAAACACAATTTTTTTGTCAGAAAACAACCTCTTATAATGGTTCTAGAGCGAAGTATAAATGTGTTTCGGGGAAAGTGGATGTTTTTGAGATATAGCTTATAAGACGAGCACATGTGTTCGAATCAACTACTATTTCATTTGGTGAAAACCATGGTTTAAAAACTTTGGACATAAATCCTTAATTATTTAGTTATGGAAGATAACCTGCAGTTCTATAAAACTGCAGCTATTAGATTTGCAAGCAATTGACCAGAACCAGTTTTGAAATGAAACGTTCACCGAACAATGTCGCTTACAATGTAAATAATTTTGTACAAGGAAGTTGTACTGCGATTTTAAATATTGATAAGTCACACCTTACATTCAAATTTATGCATAACGTCCTTATTTGAATTGATCGGATGAAGGGTCAAGGTGTATTCAATGAAAACAAAGTTGAAATATATCGGTATGTCATGGGACAATAAAATGCGTAATTAATATTAATTAGACACTTTATAATTGGTGCACAGTGCACTGATGCATTGATAAACGTTGCAAAGAGGTCAACTGAGCTGATTTATGTGTCTAACCATTACCTATGATCAGTCTGTGTCAAAATATACCAGTTAGATAACATACGCCAATAACAAAGCAAATATACAACTATTCTTCTATTCACGCAAGACCAAGATTATACTAGACGACCATTGCATGTGTCAATTTCTTAGGATGGATATGCGTTCCGGTGCTAGCCCCGTACACAATTTGGAATTCGCTACGATTAAAGAATAGAACTTTTTCAATTAAATTATGTACAAAGTTAGTGTTTATCTACGATCAAGAGTAGAGCAGTTTCAATTAAAGTATGTACACTGTTGGAAACATCTATAATTAATCAGTAGAACCGTTTCAATACAATTATGTACACCGTTAGGAATTATCTATAATCAAAGAAGAGAAGACCCTTCTCAATTAAATTATGTATAAAGTTGAGTATACATGTATATACTCAAAGAGCAGAACATTTTCAATTGCATTATGTACAAAGCTAGGACTTATCTATAATCAAAGATTGAATACTTATAATTAAGTTATATATAGAGTTAGGAAGTATCTATAATCAAAGAGCAGAACATTTTCAATTACATTATGTACAAAGCTAGGACTTATCCATAACCAAAGATAGAATACTTATAATTAAGTTATATATAGAGTTAGGAATTATCTATAATCAAAGAGCAGAACATTTTCAATTAAGTTGTTTACAAAGCTAGGAGATATCAATAGTAGAAAAGCAAAACATTTAGTTAAATTGTATACAACGTTAGGAACTATCTTCAATTAAAGAGCAAAACATTTTCAAATGAATAGTATATAAAGTTAGGAACTATATACATAATCAAAAAGCAGAACTTTTTCAGTTAAATTATGTGCAATGTTAGGAACTATCTATAATCAAAGAGCAGAACATTTTCAATTAAGTTATTTACAAAGCTAGGAGATATCAATAGGAAAAAAGCAAAACATTTAGTTAAATTGTATACAACGTTAGGAACTATCTTCAATTAAAGAGCAAAACAGTTTCAAATGAATAGTATATAAAATTAGGAACTATATACATAATCAAAAAGCAGAACTTTTTCAGTTAAATTATGTACAATGTCAGGAACTATTTATAATCAAAGAGCAGATCCTTTTTAATGGAATTATGTACTAAGTTAGGAATGACCTATTATCAATGTCAAAAGGAAGTACCTTTCAATTAACGTATGTAAAACGTTATGAACCATCTGTAATCCAAGAGAAGAACCTTTTCAATTGAATTGTATACAAAGTCATGCATTATCTATAATCAAAGAATTAAATCTTTCCCACTGAATTATTTCTTGATTTCAGTATCAAGTAATATCTTACAATAAGAAAAATAAGCATGCAATATATTATTGCACATTTCAGATGAGGCTACAAAACGCATTAATTGTTTGATTTAGTAAAACTCATTCATTCACTCTCAACGACGTGATAAAGCGCATTTGCACAGTTACGATCCTGATAAATTGACACTTATTTTGAAATGTTATCATTCATACTGCCCTAACTCTAACTTCGAAACAATATTGCAGACAACAATATTGAAGCAGACGACAATATGGCGGTGATGGGGTAAAAATCTCACGATAAAGGGTTAAAAGGCTCTCTTTTGTAACAGTCGAATTGTTTAGATTTGACCAATCAAAATCTGACCCGTTGTTTAAGAAGCATGATAAAGTGTTTTTTTCATTTTTTCTAATAAGCTACACCAATGACGTTGCAAACTGTTTGGATCCAGATCAGACCAAGGATGACCCAGTGTATGACCAGCATCCAAACCGTTTGGACTTCTTATCAATATTTCATCTTTTAGCGAATTTGATTTATTCCTCCGCTGAAGAAAATAGTTCTTCTTAATTAGTCATGAATATATAATAGGGAATATTTTTTTATATTCTAGCACATGATAGCTTAAAGCAGGTTGAAAGTAAAGCAGAATGCGCCTGAGGGCGCATTCTGCTTTACTTCCAACCTGCTTTAAGAAGTCACCTATTTTCCATACCATAAATAGGCTATGGGGTAAAGGGTTAAACAGAAGATATTTTGTCTGAACACTCTCAATGACGCTTTAAAGCGCGTTTTCAAACAGTTTAATCAGGGTCCAAACTGTTTGACACTCGTTTTGAAATTTATTCAGTCATACTGCCTTTTTTTCAAACTTTGAAACGATATTGCAGACTAAAAATTGAAGCAGACGACAATGAAACGGTGAAGTGGTAAAAATCTCAAGATTAATTTGAGAATGAAAGGGTTGAATCAGACGGTCAATGGAGACGAAAGATAGTTAAGTTGAGAAACATCGATATCAGTGTCATGGAGTTTTGATCTTGATCAGATTGAAAGTGTCTTGTAAATGATAGTCAAACTGAATTGGCAGAGAAGGGGCTAATATATAGGATAGCAAGATATAATATATTCTTGTTTAAAGTATCATTAGACATTTAAAATGTAATAAAGTCATCAGCTTAAGTAGCATGTTACATGGCATATTCGTGCACCTTCTATCATTTTATTGACTCTAGTGGGGAAAAATGAAAAAGGATCCATTTTTGACATTGTCGAACTCACATGTATTGCATTTCATTATGAAGAACTCGCTTAAATCGACATATCCACATTTCCAAGTTAAAACGTTACTTTGAAATACGAGTGTTTTTTTACTGAAGGGATTTTAACAGAAATCAATGCTTTTTGTAGTACGACATTCTTCTGTGTAACTATATATGTATAGCTATAGCTCGACGTATACAATAAATATGTATGCTTATATGGCAACTATCTTTTTCTTTTTCATCCAAAGCAATTCTGTTCCATGCTCCCACATCCATTGTGAACTGCAGCAAAAAGTCGATACTTCAAACTTGCGTTAGTTCAAACATACCCATAATTCAAAGTTAAAACGTAGCTATGCCACGTTTTAACTTTACAATACGCGTATGTCCGACTTAAGCGAGATTGAGTTATCGAAATTAAATTGATGAATTACGGATTATTTCAATCTGAGAGCGTTCGAAGTATCGAGTTAAGACTGCATTTTGATTTTCACTGCCGTTATTTCGTTATAACCTGTTTAACACACTCACAATTATAATATCATCAGCATGATGTTTTCGTTCTGCTTGTATCCTGATTAGACTTCGCGTTGAATCAGGATTCAAAATATTTGCAACTGTACGTATAGACGAGCAGGTGTTCCAGTAGGCACTTTGCCTTATACCATAGTTTGACAAAGAATGTGTCTACCTAGCATGGAAATCAGCCAATATGCCTAATAAAGTCATAACTCGTAAATGAGCTACAATGGCTACATGTCACAGTAGTTCATTGTTCCGACGTGCAGCGTACGCCCTAACCTTTGCAAGTTGACTAAATTCCTGCGTTTACAGACCATGACATCGTGTTAATCCATTAATAGCCAATATACCTGCTTAAAAACTGTATTCTGTATTGGTTCCTCAAATTTAGATTGTATCATTTTATTAAATAAACATTAATAATATTTTCAAACAGTTTGGACACCGGCTAGTCGCCGATCTATTGAGCGTTTGATCAGGATCCAGACGGTTTAGTGAACCAGTGTAAGGTAATGCAAGGGTTAAACCGTGACAGATTTAATTTTTCTCGTCATGAATTTTAATCGTGGTGGATTGTGGGATTCCTAGTAAAGTCATTGATAGCCGTAGCGCTGTAAACATGCCTCCGTGACAAGGTATCTACACTCGGTGCCATACATTGACCTTTTAACGATGGATGTCTACAACGTGTTATATAATTAACCTTCTCCTAGCTAATAAATGTCGTCTGCAATTATATATTGGCTGCAAGAATTCTCTAAGTTACTTAAAGTGAATGTTTTGTTTCAGAAATGTCTTCAGAGTAAATCAGACAAGACAACAAACTGTTGGCAATAGTAATCACCAGTTCGCAGATGTTTCAAATGGTTTAACCCATTACGCAACATATACGCATTTTACACAGTTTAGTCATTCCTTCACTAAGGAAATTGTTTCAATGTATAGTCATGAATATGTTTGATAAGAAATAGTTTCTATATTGTAGCAGATATAATGACTGTGTCTCAATAAATATTTTCTATATATTGCAGTGGAGAAAATGTTAATGCAGACTACATATTGACAAGAGTTAATCCATCAAATCCTAGTAATGCATATGTCCAACATTTACAAATTGTTTACCTTTAAAAGGTAAAATGAAACAATATAGACCCAGACCAGAGGTCTACACGAGCCTTCTGATTAGAATATGCACAGTTTGCAGGTTTTCAAAACAGCCATAATATGACAGAAATGGGTTAAACGTAGAGTAAATACCAATGAGATTATCAATGACGGTCCCATAAATATCATTGGCCAAACTATGAGACACAGTTTACTGCTGCTATATAGTCAGAGTTAACACCGATGGACACACAGGGGAGCAAGCAAATATGTTTTACATCACTATTTCTGTCAATGACATAACAAACTTTGCGACAT
The DNA here is from genome assembly GCA_922989275.2 of Gari tellinella. Classification (NCBI taxonomy): domain Eukaryota; kingdom Metazoa; phylum Mollusca; class Bivalvia; order Cardiida; family Psammobiidae; genus Gari; species Gari tellinella. The sequence continues at coordinate 41,266,927 of OV277867.1, forward strand.
CTCCAGGTAATATACATAGTCATTGCCGCCAATATTTTATGCATCAATCCTTCAACCGTTAAAACATCGTTAAACTGTCATGTGTTACATGGAATATCATGATACAATATAGGCAGATAAAGGAAGAATTTCGGCATCTGAAACTATTTACAGAAGTATCATCAAATGTCAACTATAGGCAAATCCCCCGGTTGTTTTATCAGAGGGTAATTACTTACCTTTTATATATGTGCTAATGTACACAATTTAAAATAACATACACTACACTGTCTCAATGTACGGTACAGTGGAGTTAACTTTATCTTTCCCATATAAACGCGCTTATGCTAAAAGGCTCATGTCCCTTGCAAACAGTTAGGAGTCCAATAAGACAATTGGTAACCTGATAACTGATGAGACTCTAAGAAAAATGTATTTTCTTATATCAAAGCAAATTTTCAACATTTAAAAACATGTCTTATTTCTCCATGACATTACAATACGTTTGCGTTTGTTGTAATTAATCGGGAAAGAGTAACGTCTTCTCCTCTGTGCTAGGGGATCGTAACCTGTTGAATGTCATAATGGTTTGTCATTTAATTACTTTGGCTTGTCATTTAAATAACCTCAGCCTCGCTGTTTGGGCACACACTTTTGTATCCAATTAAGTATTGCGTGAAACAAATACACGCATTGCGGTTTATGTAACCCTTTTTGCCGCCATAGGCATTCGCAAACAGTTTGGATCCAGATCAGTCACCGCATCACGCGGCGTCTGATCTGGATCCAAACTGTTTGCCACTCATCTACAACCTTTAGTCAGTTTCAAATGCTTAAAACAACTTTCGAATTATTTTCACAGATGATATATTTGAGGCGGACTACAATTCAGCATGATAAGGCTGACAGCAGGTGATAAAACTTAGCGAAGAAATAGATAACCCTTGTTATGCTTAGCATGAGAAGGGTTAATCTTTACAAGTTTATGACAAGATTATCCCGCAAGAAATGGGATAGCAATTGAAGCAGAAGACGGAGAAAAATTACCACACAATATGACTTTATTTCCTTTAGTGCACTGTTGTATTGCCCAAAGTAATTAATTACTCCATATATACGCTTTTTAACGCATCTATTTCACCACTGAAGAAAATGGTTCAATTTTATACAGTAATTAATATGTATCACGTTATTTGCTTTTTAACATTTGCCGTCTACTATTATTTTCCAATTATAAAGTTTAGGTGAGTTAAATTAATTACGAGTGTCAAACAGTTTGGATCTTGATAAGTGTAATGTCTCTTGATAAGAACCAAGAGTTATGTAACGCAGCATTTGCTCTAACCAGCGTTGCAGTTGGACCTCCGCTACATACTGTAGATCTATATCATATTATATATATTTGGTATACCTTACATTTGATTAGGCAACATACAATTGTTAGAGTTGCTTGTCGTTCAATATACAGTATGAGTATTACCAAACTATAAATAAGCTAAGCTGCAGCAAACTATACCTTACTTCCATCTTTGACCTATATATGCCTGGATATTGCAATAAACTCTTCCTGTATACTTGCAAGAAGATTTAACTGTGGATTTACAGGAATGATCTAAAGACACAGCAAAATAATTCTTATGAAAGAGCAAATAGTGCAGACACTGACGAAACACCGCGTAACGCGATGTCTCATTCGGGTCGGGTTTACTTTCAACCTGCTTTAAGTACTAACTTGTTTTCAAAACTAGAAACAGGTGATGGGGTAATGGGTAAATCCGAGAAATAAGCGTGTACAACACAATATCATAAAAAACTTAGAAATTAAACGCTTCAGTGGATCTATTATTTCCTGTTATTTCCTGCGAAATTAAATTCAAACACGATTCAATTAAATGTTGTATATACAAAATAAATGTACATGGTTTAGGTAAACGGTCTGGACGCCGGGTTACCGGTTTGCGATGGAAATAATTGTTTCAGATCAAACGTTTCTGTTTGGAATTATTAATGTGTTCAACACTGTACAACTGAAAAATACACGTATAAAATATATTCTTACCCTACTTCATTCACCGACCCAGTTGTTGTTTTCTCTACAGATCTCAGTGCCAGTTTCAAAGCTGTTATACTTGTATCCACGTTGATTTTGTTGGTTGATTGAGAACCGGGTACCAACCAAGCTATCTTTAACGGGGCGCACAGAGAAATGGTTAAACTCCACACAAGGCCTCCGTAAAGGAATCCCCTTGAGACCATGGTTTTCTATATAAAACCTTGTGGCTGTAACCTATTCTCAGCTACAACACATTGATGTTAGACGTTCTTCCCGATACACTTACCGAGGCATTCATAACACACCTCACGCTTGTCACAGAGATTTAAGTTACCTCTTCAACCTTTATTGCGATTAGCACAACATGGCTAGTGGTTGCAAGCATTTGATGTATTTAAGATTTCATGTTACGCAGTACTTGATGACACCAACATATATTTGAATATATCATTAAGTACTTACAAAAAATTTAGCATAACATATAATAAATTAACAGATGAAAAACGGTAGTTCCGTTTGAGAAACGTTATTATCATGGAAAGGGCAGAACCTATGAACATATCACGCACATAGGTTATGTGTTAAATGTTCATGCAAGGCGCTGCCATCACTTGTCTCGTTATGCAAACTATAACTTTCAAAGGTTATAATAACAGGTCAACCAAGTTCCAGATATGAGATTATATCTTTATGTGTCAACTGATTTATGTTAAACGACTTCCGATATCCACAAGATTCTAAAGATGCAAAGGACACAATGTTAGAAAGTTTAACCCCACTCGCCTCTGGGGTTCTGGGGCCCGTTTCATAAAACTTCGTACGAAAAATATTGTCGTAAGTCAGATTATAAAAGTCTCAATTATTATTTATTTCTCCATCTAATCCTGTCTTGTGACATCTTTTTGGAATCGTCTTGAAAAGACGATTCCAAAAAGATGTCACAAGACAGGATTAGATGGAGAAATCAGAAATGTAATGTATATTAAAGTTTAGATTTACGATCGTTTTTGTCGCACGAAGTTTTATGAAACGGGCCCCTGGTTCAGTAGTTATCTCGAATTCGGGGCCTGTTCAATGTTTATACCGGTACAGTATTTATATAACATAATACTGTTCATAAAGGTTGGTGTCAAACAGCGTAGAAACTGATGTGACACTGCGTCTCTGACGTAGCAGCTGGTCTTGTTCTACGATGCTTGCATTGTGAACAATACATCTGGGCCCCGTTTCATAAAACATCTTACGACAAATGTTGTCGTAAGTCAAAACTTTAAAATACATTTAATATCTGATTCCTCTATCTAATCCTGTCTTGTGACTTCTTTTTGGAATCGTCTTTTCAAGACGATTCCAAAACGATGTCACAAGACAGGATTAGATTGAGAAATAATTAGTAATTGAGACTTTTATAATCTGACTTACGACAACAGTTGTCGTAAGATGTTTTATGAAACGGGCTCCTGGTTTTCTCATGACACGACTCATATCATGGCGCATTTGCTGCCTTTTTGGGTTGTAGAACTATTTACATTTATATACAATACGCAGTAACACAGTATTGGATAGCATGTAATCGACAGTAAACGTAGCACAGGGCGATTGATAGATAGTATAAACTCGACAATTCGAGCCCAGTTCTTGATTCTAAACAAACGCCGAAGTCCGCTACTCAGCGTGTTACAGTGGAGAATCTGTTATTCTTTCCCGTTTAAACGCAAACGTACGCAAACGCAAAGCACTAAAACGTAGTAAAGAACAACTTTTGGACAATTCTGATAATTCTTGTTTATCTTGGTGTCAAACAGTTTGGAGCCTGATCAGACGCCGGGTTACCCGGCGTCTGATCTGGCTCCAAACTGTTGCACTGCAAATAATAGTTTTAGCGTAAACGCGTTTATTGGGAAAGAATAACAGATTCTCCACTGTACCTGATTCCAAACTGGTTGCAATTCACATATCTGTTTTAGCCTAAATGCACTTATACGGATTGAATAACGTACATACATTTCCCTCCGTAGACTTGTTCAAGAGAAGATTTCGTTTGAATAAGTAAGCACTGTTCAAGTAGAAAGTCGTTTGACCAGGATTTAAACTGTGTGTAAACGTGCCTCTTAACGTTAGTGCTATTGAAAGGGCCAAAGCACGTTACTGTTGGGGCTTTCTGTATTAAGTAACCATGTATATAAATACTGCACACGTTTCTTCCATTGAGAAGTCGCTTTTCTCATTGAACCCTATTGATATCATTCAGTGGAGAAAACGTTAATCACGTCCGTTTAACGCAAACGAAATGCAATAGAACGTAGAAAACTAAACTATAACTTGTTAACAATTATGACTAGTTATTTTTATTGAGTGGCAAACAGTATTAAGCCTGATCAGACCCCGGGTCTGATCTGGTAAAAAACTGTTTGTACTGGAAATAATAGTTTCAGTGTAAACGCTTTTATTGGGAAAGAATAACGTCTTCTCCACTGTATGTGTGTCGTTTCAAAATCAATATACAGTGCTCCCTCTCTCCAACGGCCCTCCCAACAACGACTCCCTTCTTACAACGACTCTTGCGACTGTTCCCCAAACAAGACATTTATATCCAACCTTTTCAAGGCTGCAATGTAGTCTACTTAAATTTTTCGTCTGCTGTTTTTCTCAAATGTACATGTAAGTGGACATTTTGACAGAATCAATATATTGACGAATGACAAACAACTTGAATCCAGATCAGATGCCGCGTAACGCGGCGTCTGATCTGGATTCAAGCTGTTTGCAAATGTAAATATTTTTCCCTCTCTATAACGACTCCCTCCGAACAACGCACATAATATTTGTCTCCCATTGGATGTCGTTGTAGAGAGGGAGCGCTGTACCAGCAAATTATACATACATGTATGCACTATGCAAGCAGTTTGCAGTTCGCACAGTTAGCGATATATAGTAAAATACAAACTCAAAATGGACAGAACTTTGTTAGAAACTTAAATTGTCTATTTGAAGTTTTATAGGTAAATGAGTCGACACAAAAGTGACTGTTTTCTCTTTATACATAAAGAATGGCTGTTATTAGCCCTATGTAAATTGTCATAAATTGCGATTTAGTAATCCAAACAATTTATTGTCTCAGTGGCCCAAATGTCTACTAATAGAATCAAGCATGACTTTTAGTAAAGACGGGGGATTCTGTACCCGAGGTTGGTCTGTTCCTAGTCGGAAACGAGCTTTAGCGAGTTTCCGACAGGAACAGACCAACCGAGGGTATAGAATCCACCGTCTTTACCAAAAACCGTGCCTGATTATTTTTCTCGCTTAAAATTCCGCTTCAAAATGAGTAAATTAAAGGAATTGTAAAGACCTACTTTTTTCCGTATTACATATTCCATATCCAATAGCAACACACAGCTGTTTAAAGGTCGTGCTATTTCAGCGTGGCTTTGACATTTATTTATACACACGTTTTAAGAAGAAAAAATGTCCCACTTTAGATCACAACTCAGAAATATAAACGGGTTTTATTAAATCCAAGCGATTTTGTATAGTAAAAGTTATCAAAACGACCAATTATTCCTTTATTTACGTTCTACTTTCAAGCCATAACAACAACCGACGTCAATGACGTCACGTAAGAACGTGACCTTACGCGTAAACTCTATCATGTGAAACAATCAACAACAACAACAACATAAATCACTGTTTAAACATCGGATCATTGAGTTGTCGAAAGCCACAGACAAGTGTAGAGTCTACTGTAAAATTTTCGATTTCATTTCTCTCTGTGAACGTAGCTTGTGGTCCATTTTAAGTTTTAGGGTATTTCTGTAAGAGTTACCTCCCTTTCCCTTGCTTTTAACCTATTCGGGGGGAAGGATACCGTGCTAGACAAGGTTTACCGTACGGCTATTTATAGTAACAAAATGTTGTCTAGCACCCCTGAAAAGCGAGAAAAGTTTGTTCAGTATTGAATAGTTTTACAGACCAGTGCCCTGGGTTAGAACCCCTACTCTGACAAAACATATAGACGTTCATAAAATGAATTATTATCAACCAATTTTATTAACAGTGAGGAATACTGTATTCATTTCCTGTAAACGCGTATACGCTAAACTTATTATTTCCCTAGCAAACAGTTTTGAGCCAGATCAGACGCTGGGTAATCTGAAGTCTGGTCAGGCTCCAAACATTTTGCCACTGAGATCAAAATAAATAGCCAGAATTGTCATAGTTTTGTCCTTTTGTACATAATATTGCAATAGTTACATTCGCCCCGCATTATCCTTATATAACACTATTCTAAAAAGAGACTTGCATATTTCAATGAATGCTCACTTAAAATCAAGTTCTAGCCGACTGGTTTAGGGGTGGAGCTATACTGATCACTTTCAAATCGATACAGAGAAGTCCGTATGGTAGGCGCGGTTAACGCGGAGTAATCAAGTATGGCGTGTGAGTAAATCGGTTTTAAAAAACGCGACCTAAATTTAAGATGCTTATCATACAAGTATTTTGTAAATTCGTGTGTTTTTAAATATCTCAAATGGGATTTTAAACATAACGAGAAAGTTTACCGGTTAAAAGTCTAAATTTATCCAGTAAATATAATATGTGATTGGGACTAGTTTCAGTCCATATATAGAGATCGTTATAACGATAGCAACGCATAGCAACGGGCAAAGTGTCTATTAGAACGGTTATGTACATTTCTGGTTCATTTCTCAGCTCACGATGGAATATAAATATAAGAAATAAATTGCGTTCTTCCGTTATTCATGAGCTGATGGCACTTCCATGCTTTTACTAGCAAAGTTAATCGAGAAGCCCTTCGGGCTTCACGCACTTTGCTAGTAAAAGCATGGAAGTGCCATCAGCTCATGAATGCCGGAAGTACGCAATTCATTTCTTAAATGTATTTGCGTAACATTTGCGTTTAAATGTGAAGAACAATATCTTCTCCACTGTACACGTGTTTATTGTAATACGTGAAAGCACACTTCGTTACGTGACTGTCGTTAGGTGGACAGACAGCAAAAAATATTCGAGGAAATTGTTTAAACAGTAGTTAACCCCTTCACTGTCATGACGTATTCGATTTTAGACTATTGTTATCTCGTTTAATTTTCTTAATTTTAAATTTTAGGTATTTTGACATAAGACATATTAAAACGAATGGCAAACAGTTTGGATCCAAACTGTTTGCAAATGACTATTGTACTAGGGTTAAGGCAGTATGAGGTTAATAGTGTATTGTTATTCTGTATGAAACAAGGTGCCCATTGACGACGCAATCAACAGTGCAAAAACATACCCATTCAATGTCTTCGTATGTCTCTTTAAAGTTCATCGACTGATTTGTTATTCAAATTAAGAGTCTTTGACTGAAGAATTATTGATACGAGTGTCAAAAAGTTTGACTTCTGAGCATGCACCAAAACATGTTTGACGCTAATACCGAGGTATAAATTCGGTAGTTATTACATAACTTTAAATTAATACTACACTGAAAGGATTTTCTAAACGTCCAGTTAGATATAAAGGTGGTACTCTAAAAACTAGTTAATCCGGATGCAAATAATAACGTTTTCCATGGGATGAAGATGTTTTATAATAGGAAAAAAAGTTTCAATAAAATTGATTACGTATTACGGAAAATATGAATGAAATTGGAACCTAATCCGAAAATGTTAAGTCACAATGTCATGAAGTACATTCGTCTGTTGGGCTACACGCTTTCAACGTGCCATATGTAGCACTTAAATTATTAGTTTGCAAAAATACAATGTAAGTATTGATGGAATATTGTTAAAATGGCATTGAAAAAAATACTGAGGCAACTCCTGGTCTGTTTTCTTACAATATGTAAATTACCAAATATCCCACTAGCTGTCAGCGGTGGCTTAGTAACATTTACAGAATACATAAAAAAATGCCATCCTAAACGGCTTCTGCGACATGCAATGTCAATGTATCAATAAAAAAAGTGAATTTTGAGCCGCCGAGTTAAACATTTGCATTTTTAAAACGATTGGCGCTGATGCCGTTGACGCAGTTACATTACATTATTTTGACATATTCGACGGTCTCGCCATGCACGAACAGTCACCGTAGACGCATGGAAACATACGAGCCAGTGTGTGATGACCAAAATGAAATATTCCGTATACGTGAGTTTCGCTAATGACGTTAGTCTCTACACTTCCGGTGAGACAAAATGTTCTTAAAACAAGCAGATATTGGCAAACAACATGTTGAACTAAGTTGCAGTTGGTGAAATAAGATATTGATGTTTAATATTAAGCTTATGTAAACGATTTAGGGCACATAGGACGTAAAACGTCCATGACGTTAACGTGGTAGTTCAGGTTGGCTCTGAATACAACATGTCAAGTGCTCTTTTGATTCGTACAACCCGCCTTTTCGACATGTTAAATGTTTTTCTGTCAGGACGATTGATGACCAACAAATTATCAGAAACCGTGTTTAGCAACATCCCCATACACGCTTCGCACGTACAAAATACCTTAATCGTCAAATTTGGAGGTGTGACGTAACGTAGATAGAGACTCAAAGTTCAAGAATTCAGTTCAATGCACATTCAACCTAGTATTTGAAATAAAACTGATTACGTCAGTGTGCAGTTTCTGTTGCGAAAAATATGAGTTTAAAAAGTGGACGGTTACAAAACCCTCTCAGTGTTATATATAAAGCACTAGTGAAGTCACGATCAGCGGTGAAAAGGTCAGCGCTTACTGTAATTTTAACTGCCTCTGACATATATATCAGATAAGTTACCATTTCGTCTGCCTGAGAATTTGCAACTAGTTTGGACCCAGACAAGACGCCTACCAACCCGGTTTATGATCACAATGACATATGTGTTGCCCTCGTGGTAAGATACATTAAGCTAAAATGCCGTTAAAATCAATTTTGAATATACGCAGACGACACCTGCAAATCAGTCGATATTGCAGTAGGCAATGGGTTAACCTTTTGTCTTCAAGGTCACTCCAGACCTGTTAATGCCTCTACTTTTCTGCCAGAGAGTTTCTTTTGAGGCTTCTATATTATCCTGGTAAAGAACCTTTTCGTATACTATAATACGCACTAGGGAGTGCTGTAATGAGTAATAAACTTTGATTGTATATTAATATACCGAGTATACTGTACAACACAAGTCTAATTGATTTGGATGCTGATTTCATTGCTTGATTCTAAATGAAATAATGACATAGTGAATGATGAAAATCGAAACACTGAAGGATGTCTATTTACAAATCAAAAGAATCACGCAATCTTTATCTAGCCTCCCCGCTTTGCCCGCTTTGCCCGCCCCACTGAGGATGGTAGCCCGGATATACTGGGTACATTGGGTATGCCGGATAGCCGGGTGGAGGATGGGGATACTGGACGGTTCTATTCGTCTCCTGTGGTTGTGGAGGCGGATTATTCGGGTAGGCATGTGGGTATGGGTACGGGTACGGATAGTGGTACATATGAGGGCTGTGCGTAGGTTGGTTTTCATTTTCGCCCCCAGAATTCCAGGGCGGTGGCATTGGCGTTGGGTACACATACGGCCATGGTGGATATTGCATCATAGGCTGAGGGGCCATAGTGACTGGTTTAGCAGTGGTTTGCGGTTCAGGTGCGTCCAACGTCATCGTCCTGATTCTTTTATTTGCAGTATTAATTGTTTTCTTCACAATTGTGTTATCGACTGTCATGCCCTGCGCAGTGACTTTAAGATTCTTATTTTTGGTTCTATTGACCTTTACGGTCATATTCATTTTAGGCATTGCGTCCTCGCCGGCAGGTTTTATCCAGTCACCTATGATGTTCACTGCGTAATTCCTGTCATTCTTCTTGGCTTTCCTCTTAGCCGTTCTCAACTTCTTCGAAATTGAGTTTGTGATGCGTTGGGCTACTCTAGCACTAATGGTTTCTATCAGAGGATCACTAAGATTGTGTTCTTGGCCAATAACATTTGCCATTAGATCAACTCGGTCTACAGGCAAGAGTGAGCCCGTATTCAAAGCATCTCCTCTATTTTTCTGCATTATTTTTTGTTTACCATGTTGGTTTAGGTTTTGCCTATTTATCTTATTTCTATTCTTGCGCTTTCTACTACCAGGGCTAGTCCCTGTAGACGTGCCAGTACCTACAGCGAACAGTGTATCCAGGGCTGATGGGTAACTATGTGGTGTAGGTGTGGTTTCATATCCATCGTAAGCAAGCATGTCGTTGGTATTGACAGGCAGGCTAGTTATCGGTTTCATATTTCTACCCCTACCTCGCTCTATATCTCTGGACCCCTGACCCCGCTTCCCTTGTCGACGACCGCCATTTCTTCCCCTCTTATTGTTTTTAGCCCTATTTCTTTGTCCACCCTCAGCGTGTGCAGCGAATCTATTCTTAAGTTCGGCTAGGCCTTGGTTATTTTTCTTCCGATATTTTTGGTCGGGTTTATTAAATTGATTAGCTTTTTTGGCATTGGCTTTTCTTCTATGTTTAGCAGGCGATTCTACCTCCACTGTCCTCTTAAGAAACGACTCTAATGCAGCAAGGCGGTTCATAATCAGTGCCATGGGGTCTGGTTTGCTGGTTGTAGGTTTTGGCTTTTCTGTGAATTGGCATAAACAAATTCAAGTTACTAGTACACAATGAAGAGCACGTGATTACTTTCCTGTTCAAACGAAACTAAACACTTTGATATATAACACTTAACCCTTTCACTCTTAGTTACGCCAAATATCGCGTTTGTAAAAAGCTTGGATCTTGATCAGAAGTCGCGTTACGCGGCTTCTGATCAGGATCTAAACTGTTTGACACTCGTATCGACATTTCGTAAGTCGTACTACATTGAATCCTACTTTTAAACGATATTGTAGACAACGATATGGAAACATACTACAATAAAGCGGAGAATGGGGTAAACATTTCACGATTAATTTGGCAGCGAAAGAATAAATAACAAAACGAAAACGAAAGTCTGTTGAAAATGCTGATGATTTATCATAATCTGAGTGACTAAACGTTTGCTAAACTAAAACATTTCATAGTATGTGGTAAAAGGGAGGTAATCAGATAACTCATATGAATATCCGACTGATTGGAGTAGTGAACTGTATAATAGTGGTTTAATGCATACATATGAGTTATCTGATTAAAACGTTTCAATAACCATTTGTTGATAAAGTTAAAACTTACTCGTTGTGGGAGCTGGTGTTGTAGTCGTAGTTGTGGGTTTTCGCGTGGTCGTAGTTGTAGTTGTGGGTTTTCGCGTAGTTGTAGTTGTAGTTTTGGTAGTAGTTGTTGGTTTTCGGGTAGTTGTGGTGGTAGGTTTTGCGGTAGAGGTAGTTGTTTGTGGTATATCACTCGGAGTCTGCTGTATCCCCTTTCGACGAGAGCTCCATCGAAACATTCTTTTGACAGGAGCCAAGTTCTGAAAATAAAACTATTCGTTATTAACCCTTTCACTCTCAATGACACCTTAAAGCGCGTTTGCAAACAGTTTGGGTCCTGATCTGACGCCGCGTAATGCGGCGACTGATCAGGACCCAAGCTGTTTGACACTCTAATCGATATTTATGAAGTCATACAACCTTAAATATCACTATGAAACGTGTCTTGCAGACAACAATACTGAAGAAGAGGACAATAAAGCGGTGAAGGGGTAAAATCCTCCCAATAATTTTATCATGAAATGGTTAATCTGGATTTCTGGAAAACTAAGTAGCTAGTTGTGACATAAATATGCCACCATATGAAGACATTATAGCCTCCTCACCTCAACGTTTATGTGCTAAAACAGTTACAGTAGAGAATACACGAATATTTCATTATGTCCAAATAAACGCGTTTACACTAAAACTATACACTCATGTAGTTCCGATTGCGAACAATTTGGAGTCAGATCAGACGCCGGGTAACCTAAACTGTTTGCAACTCCGATTAAATAAATAGACAGAATGTCAAAAACGTTTTCTTATTCTGAAATATTTTCTAAAACTAGTTCTAAAATTCATTATAGGCTGGACATGATTTTCGTTACAAACCACCACCTCCCAGCACTTTTATCACATCCTGCTTTCCATGGTCGCAGCCATGTTTATATTTACATCACACACCCGTGACGTCACGGCTTTTTCTTCAAGGATGAGAGATCCAATAAATAACGTTGAATTTAAAAACGTTCCAATACATACAACGTGATCATTGTTGATAGCCGATAAATACTAAGCTGTAAACTGTTATGGATAAAATGGATCCAAAACAACAAGTATAAAGAAAGTTTTGTAACGAAAATCATGTCGACATCTTAGACACTTTCCGAGATAAAGAAACATGGCTATGTTGCTCTGTGATTGGTTAAAAAACGGTGACCTTGCTTCCCATTGGTCACCCCCCCGCCATCTCTCTCTCCTGACTGGTTTCTTATTTTATTACTACATAACCTTGTACTTGACTGGTAACTACCGGAATCATGCAAATGATATTGAGCGGCAATTACTGAAATGGTGACCAATTACACATAAATCCTTTTATGTTGGCATAAAATTTATTTATAATGGATGTGCTGAACTATATCTCCATGTAATAGTTACAATTACCGTGATTCTGTAGCCGTTGGTTCTGTTGAATCGCAGCACCTGCACGGGCTTGAAGTTGCCATCATACGCCATATCCAGGATGAATACCTTACCAACACGATCAAGCTTCTCATTGATATTGATGTAGCCGGTAGCACCTGATAAAATGAAATGGAAAATGTCTCGGAACAAGCAGTTCAACCGAATGGTGTCCAGTAGATTCTTCCTTGCTTATATATCAGATTAGTCCGTGTTTGATCTAAGGGGTGCCTGGTCTAAAAAATTAAATTCGTTTTGTTTCATACTGAAATTCATATCAGCAAAATGTGTGAGGCGTCTGATCAGAGTCTGCACTATTTGCTTATGTCCCATGTATTGGACCGTGGGCAAAAATGAGCTAAAGTTTTATAATAATAAATTCACTGCAAAATGATATCAGTCGTTATATTTTGAACTTATACCGGTATTCTAAATATGAATGGATTAAAATAATTCAGTTTTTAAATATGATTCACTCTAGTAGATGATATATAGGATCCTATATGAGTGCTCATTATTTTTAATAAACAAGTTGAATAAAAGAACATGGCACGAGCCTTGGCGAGATTCTACTTATCACATAACAAATTTAAGGACGTCATTTGGTGTCCCGCTACATTCAGCGCTTGTGGACGAAACGTTATTGGATAAACGATATTTAAACTCATTGATCCATTATTTGCAGCCTTTAAAAACAATCAGAGTAAACGTCTCTTATGTAAAAGGTCTAGACGTCTTTCAGAGGGCTCGTGTTAGAACTCTTTGATCATTGTCCGCATTGCTTTTCATTTTAGCAACAAATTGTAAAGAAAAACCCTGAGCAGACTAGACTTTATTAAGAATTGGGATTGTTCATTCAAAGATTCATGGGTCAATGGTTTAAAACAGTAGTTATCCTTTATTATGCCGTTCGAGACTTAACTGGTATTCGCAAATATTTTCGATCCAGGTCGAATGCCGCGTTGCAGCATAAGGTTTAATCAAACTTAAATGAACTTAGCCAATTCGTGCCCACGATCCTATATATAGGACATCAAGACAAAGTTTAACAATGTATACTCTTATTGATCAAAATATACACTATTTATTGACAGGAATTTCAGTACAAAAAAAACGAAAATGAAAATTTAGACCAGGCACCCCTTAAATAAAAAAAAGAACTGATCAAATATAAGCATGGAATAATCCACTAGGCGCATATAGGTTAATTGTTTGACGAGCGTATTTGTAGGAATAAATAACTGTATTTTATTTTCAACTATAGATGTCAAACCGGCATGCCTCTGTATCAATTTAGTGACATAAATTTGACGTCCGCGAATATTAGACACTTCAGACGTGACATTTAAATTGTAATTCATCACAATCAATACATCATGAAAGGGTATATAATTTTTATGTTGGACATGAATAAGTAATTCAAGTAGTACAGTTATCATTTCCCGTTTAAACTCAAACGAGACGCAAACGCATTGCAATATAATATAGAAAATTACGATTTGTTGACAAAAACAAAATCAGAATATTTCATCGATAACATCAAAAACCCTTTATCTTGAAGTCGACGCCACCACTTCCCCAATCACCCACCCACCCCTCCATACGTCCATACTCTATTCTGTCTTCGTCGCCACACAATTTTAATATACAGCGCTCCCTCTCTACAACGACACCCAATGGGAGACCTAAAATATGTGCGTTATTCGGAGGGAGTCGTTGTAGGGAAGGAATTTAGCTTACATTTGCAAACAGTTTGAATCCAGATCAGACGCCGCGTAGCGCGGCGTCTGATCTGGATTCAAGCTGTTTGCCACTCGTAATTATGTGTTTTTTTCTGTCAAAATGTCTAATATGTTAATTATTAGAGAAAACCAGCAGGCGTAAATTTTAAGTAGACTATATTGCAGCCTAGAAAAGGTTGGACATACTTGTTATGTTTTGGGAATAGTGGCCAATGTCGTTGTACGGAGGGAGTCGATGTTCGGAGGGCCGTTGTAGAGAGGGAGTACTGTACAAGTCAATTTCATCACGACGAGAGTCAAAATCAAATCTTTTTTTCTTTTATGTTACATCTGAAACCAACGTTGTGTTTGCATTATTTTACAACTTAGATTCTCAGGAATGTCAGTTTTAAAATAATAACACATTGTGCTTGCGTTTCGTTTGCGTTTACATGGGACATAATAATTCCTTCTCCACTAATTAACAAACACAAGATGTTGATAATACGTACCGTCGGCAAAGAAGTTCTTGGCCATGTGAGCGAGTAGCTGACCATTCTTGTAGTCTATACCCGATCTGTTGACGACGTCCACGAGAACTGACCATATCACCACAGCGTCGTACAGGTACAGCGAGTACACGTCGGGAACCAGGGCAGATGTTCCAGGAAATAGCGAGTTTGTGTGCTATAAAAAAAGTTAACACATTACATACTAAATACGCCATTTTTAGGCCTTTGATTTATTTTTTCATTGAAGAAAATGGTTCAAATTGATGGGTTGTTAAAAAAATTGATACTGAATCAATAACTGCATTATAAAACGTGCAAAATGCATGTGTGATATACCATTTTAAAGAACAATATTTTGCTACTACGGTGGTATGATGCACGATAAGATCGCATTACACTATCGGCCCCATAACAAACCTAACTGACCCCTCCTTGAGGACACTTGACCTTTTTTGTGTATTTTTGAGTTAATTGTCTGAGAATTTGATACTATAATTATAATTACGGCTTTACTATTTGAATAAGTTTATTAAATTTTCTGTCAAATAAATTCAGACAATTATTCAAACACTACTCAGTTTTAAATGTTATTATTATATAAAACATCACAAAACAGCTAATACTAAACACGTACTAAAATATATTAAAAAAAGTTCATCTACTTTTATGTATAAAAGTAGTTATTGAAATCACAAACTCATTTTTTTTTATATTAAACCAGGCTATAATTGAAGCCGTTGAAGTTGATTTTCATGTTTTCAATCAAAATGAAGAAATACTAATCTAGAACATTTTAAATTCATAGTGTTCGAAGAACATGTCCACTTTCGTCATAAGTAAGTAAGAAATGCTGGTTTTTGAAAAAAAAAGAGATTTAAGACTGTTAACCCTTAAATAGAAATAAAACACGTTTACATTAAATTTTAAACATACACTGATATGATTAAAAACAAATCTGCAGATTGTTTTCTTAATTTAAGAAGTCAAAAGACAATGTCTGAAAACTGCCATGTTCCAGTGTCCTCGAGTAGGGGTCATTTAGGTTCATGTTGTGACTTACCAACTTTTGTGATCTTATCGTGCATTATACCATCGTGTAGGCAAATAATTGTTCTTTAAGATGGTATATCACACATATATTTTGCACTTATTGCATTGAAGTTATTGATCAAGTAGCATTCCTTTTTTAACAACCCTCGCACATATGTATGATAAGAAATATTTTCTATATTCTAACAAAATGAAATTAAAGCAGGTTGAAAGTACAGCAGAATGCTGTAAGTGGTAAACTATTTTCAAAATAAGAAAGAGGTTTTGGGGTCATCGGTTAACCATTTCACCGCAATATGCCACGCAGTTCCGTTCAAATGGTAAACAATGACCCCTGCTGTGTACATAAACCGGGATACAGTCTGAGAATTATCTCTCTCATTACGGCTCATGGAAATTATTACCGACCATTTTAATATATACTGCGTACAAAAATGCAATTTATAGACCAGAATATTTCTCTTAACGGTATTATTGTCAATATGATTGCAAATCAGTCATCATGTCATTTTACACCTAAATGCTTGCAATGAGCATCAGTTTGTTGGGTAGAGACGCGTTGTAAGGATAGGGGGGGGGGGGGGGGGGGGGGGGGTATTGGCTTACATTTGCAAACAGCTTGACTCAAGATCAGGACCCAAACTGTTTGACACTCTTATCGATATTTATCTAGACATGCTATCTGAAATCTAATTTTGAAACGTGTCTTGCAGACAACAATAATGAAGCAGACGACAATAAAGATGTGTGAATGGGTAAACATTTCACGAACAAGCTGGCGCTGAAAGGGTTAAAAGGGGGAACAATCTTTACTACTGTATTTTTGTTGCAGATGACACATCTTACAGACTACAGTTAATACATGCTCAAAGTAAATCAACGAAAACTATGACATGAAATCGGGTTGATCAATCAAACTCACCTTTGAAACTACAGGCAGAATCCATTTTGGATCGGTCAATTTCGCTCCTGGTAAAGCTATCTTTGAAAACTCCTCATATCTGCTGGAGGGGTGGTTAACAATATTCTGTCCATCATCAGACATTGGGTCCAATATAATCTGTGAAACATGTTGTAAGTACCAACAATGTAGACCACAGAACTACCACTTAAGGGTGTATCAATGTCATGAATTTGGGAAATGTTCAATGTATATGAAAACACTCTATTTAAGATGAATAAAAAAATAGAAAAAGTGTACATTTTGGTGAACAACAGTTGGCTCTACGGCCATGTAAAATTTACCCCACCCACTTTCTCTTATTTTGTCCTTTTCAAACAGCCCGCTCCAATAAAATCCATATTAAATGAAAACAAATATGATAGTTTGGTTTTGTGTTATTTATTTCCTATCTATGGTAGTATTTCTTTATACAAAAACTGATTTAAGGAAAAACATGTACCAAATGTGAAATTTATGAAGCTCTAAATATCATCGATATGGTACGTTTTTGTAAATTTTGTAAGGGGAGATAACTCTTTTTATTTTAATAACTCAAAATTTTCAACACTGACCTTTCAATTTCTTTTCATATTTTGAACTGCCTTAGCATTGGCTTTCATCTGGTAGATTTTTGTTTGTTTTTGATTTTACGTCGCTTTCAACAGTATCTCAGTCATATCGCGACGTCCAGCTAATTACAGGTGGAGGAAGACCCCAGAAGTCCTTTATGCACTGTTTCAGGCACAAATTGGCAACTGACCTTCCGCAAGCCAGCTGGAAGGCTTCCCTACATGAAAAATCCGAACGACCCTACTGGGATTCGAACTCACATCGGTGAGGAGCTTAGTTCATCTGGTAGAATATAAGAAAAAGTTTAATACTAGAACTATTTCATTTTCAAACTTTTTTACTTTTTTTCAGAAAATAAAAAATCTAATAAAATCATGCCCTATAAAAAGCATACCTAGTGCCTGCTTTGTCTAAATTTTGTTTCTATATGTGAAAATACCACCACAGACATGAAAACCCAAATTACCATGTTTGTTTTGTTTTGAAATAGATTTTACTGAAGCTTGTACTCTGAATGGGTAAAATTTGAAAAAAAAGTCATAATTTGACAAAATCGCTGTAGCTCAAAAGAAAGGACACCATCATATATATTTTTTTCATTTTTTCATTCATCATAAATAGCTCTTCCAAAATAACAATGATAGAAAAAAGTTTAATACTTTGAAAAAAGCGCTTATGGATTGGATACACCCTTAAGTAATTTGTTAACTATTTTAAAACATTCAACTACTACCATTTTCTCTTAGTTTAAAGATACTTCCTTTATGGCCAAACTCTGTCGAATGTCGTCGAGATGTAACAAAAAGTGTGTGCGTTGTTCGGAGGGAGTTGTTATATAGAGTGAAATTGACATACATTTGTAAACAGCTTCAATCCTGATCAGACACCGCGTCTGATCTGGATTCAAGCTTCTTGTCATTCATCATTAAGTTTTTTCTGTCTAAATGTCCATTATGTAACTAAGAGAAAAACAGCATACGGCAACTTTAATCGGACGATATTGCAGCAGTAAAATCGTTTGACATATTTGCGCTTTTAGGGAACTGCGGCAAGGGTCATTGATTGGAGGGCTGTTGTAGTGATGGAGCACTGTATTATCGATGGCTTCACATATGTGATGATTAATACCAATTAACTGGTTATTTGATGAGTGATTTGGTAGAAATCTGGACTGATATTTGTATAGCAGTTTCAGTAATATCAATATTGTTCAAAGATTGGTTAGTTTTAGAGGTAAGGCTGTTTAAACAGCATTCTGTCGTTAATATTCGAAATGATAGACAAGTAGTCATATAAACAGTTTGCCTTTTCTTGCATTGAAATAGACGAATTTAAAGTACCGTCCCGTCAGTTAAGATTGTACATAATTGTGACAATGACGCAGATCAATCTGTTTTTAAAATTGACATTTACTTTTCCAGAATCCTCTTTTATCAGGCTCCAAAGTTTCGCCACTCAAATAGAAAATTAAATGTCCTGAAATATGGACAAGGATAGCGCCCCTCTTCACTGTACAAGTGCAACAACAAAAACAACCTACTTACACGTATCAATGTTTCATACGCTCTCCGGGCAATCCTGTCGTACATGACGCCTCGTCTCCAGGGTCTATCGGACAATATATCGTTCCTCAAGGCTTCTCCGGAATATATCTGTACAAAGACAGCCATAAACAGTAGTACAGCATTTTCTCTGCTGAATGTGGTAAGTAGCATTAGCAAACAATGTTGATCCATATGAAAGGCTAATTAACTAGGTGTCTAATCAGGATCAAAACAATTGGCAACCGTAAGCCTATTTATGCTTATCGGTCAATATAGATGTATATATTTATTGTTATCGGTCAATATCGATGTATATATTTATACCTATTGGTCAATATATAGATGTACCTGTTTATGGCTATCAGTCAATATACCAATATGTGCGTATATTTATGTTATTGGTCAATATAGACGCTTATGCATGTCAATATCGATGTATATGTCTATGCTTATTGGTAAATATACATGTGCATGTTTATGCTTATCAGTCAATATAAATGTGCATATCTATGCTAATTGGTCAATATAGGTGTGCATATGTATGCCTGTCGGTCAATATTGATGTATATATTTATGCTTACTAGTCAATATAGATGTGCATGTTTATGTCCCTCGGTCAATATACGTATATTACTAGTATATACATGTTTATGATTAGCAGGATATATAGATGCATATATCTATGATTATCAGTCAACATGGATGTGCATATCTAAGCTTACATGTATCCGTCAATATAGAAGTGCATATTTATGACCTTTGGTCAATATAGATGTATATATTGTATGATTATTGGTTAATATAGACGTTCATGTTTATAGTCGTGGGATTATTTTATATCTATGCGTATCGGTCAAAGTAATGTATCCGTAGCAAGCCTGACCCATTTTGTACACATGACACAGACAATACTGGACTTATGTGGAGCTCAATTTTTGAATAACTGCTAATTACTGACATTTCAAAACTACTCTGACGTGTCAAACGAAACTGAAAATAAGATTCTATCTATAGGGGCGCTATATCTAGAAAGTTTTTGCACATTGCGTGAGTTAGTTTCAAAAAGATATAAAAAAATAACGATTCTGAGCTCAGTTTGAGCTTTTTGAGCTTTGTGTTGACATGTCAGTGTTACTGAATTCTAGCATGAGAACTATTCTAACGGGTTTTGACAAAAAAAATCGCATACATTTTAAACCGAAAGTAAAAAGATGGACAGGTTCGGCCCCTCTGGAACTCGCATGTTTCCAATCTTGCAAATTTGTGTCTGAATCCATTTTTAATGCTGCCTGAAAGGGTCAGGGGATCATTGATATTCAATAACTAAGAAGTGCCAAACCTAGCCTTTCAGAAAAGTCTTCCAACGCGATGTGCGAATAATAACTGTTCATTTTACGGAAGCCAAAATGTGCCTATGAACGTCAAAACGTTTTAATACGTTATGGGTGTAAAACTTATATATATGGCGACAGCCTAGAGATGCCTAATTTGATTTTTAAGCATTTATCGTCGTGCAATAGTAACTGTGTAGCGAAAGAAGACAAACGTATGGCATTAGTTGGGGGAAATTGATTTCCCCCATATTGGTCAAAATAGATAATTATATTTATGCTTATCAGTCAATATAGATGACAAAGTAGAACCTCTTTTGGTGTCATTCAAAGAAGTCTATTTGACTGTTTAAAAGTGCATCTTTGGTCACCTCTAGCTGTTCAGAATCAAACTGGGTCATACTCGTATCGACATATGTTAAAACTATATTATTTGTATGAACGGACTATCAACATGCTTAATATTTAAGAACCTAGAGCAGAAGGGATTGCTGGTTGTGTCTTCGTAAGCCACACCGAACACAAGTTTGGTCCCAAACCCAAACCAACGTACCTCATAGTCTAGCTGTATAAACACGTATTGACCATTGGTCATCCCGACTTTGTCAGCCGCCAACATATACCGCCGAATGCTGTTTCCAGGACAAGCAAACACAATTACTGAAGACAAAACATGAATCAATTATAAACAGGCAAAGCTTCCCTACAATTAATTCACTCGTATTAACCAATGTCCAAACAATAATTGCATTAAATAGCAGACTATCAGTTATAGCAGAAGAAATATTGTCTCCGACAGTGATCAAACAGGAGGTGAAACTGGAGGTTGACTCCTAAACATTTTAATAAACAAGTCCAATATCAAATCAAGTTTAGTCGATTTTGGTCTATTTGGGGTTGATTCTATTTCTATACATGTATTACTAAATGACAAACAGATCATACCCTGAACGGAAGGCTCATACAGGAGCTCTCTGATCAAGGTCTACACTGTTTGCATAGGACAAATGGACTATTTACACATACATGTACATTGTTTGTTAATGACGATTATACCCGGCGCTAGGTTTGAACATGATTGGATGTTAAAAGTTGAACAATTCACTCACTACAACGACACCAAAAGGGAGACAAAGATTGTGTGCGCTGTTTGGATGGAGTTTTTAAAGGGAGGAAACTGTCTTTACATTTGCAAAAAGCATGAACTCAGATCTGGATTCAAGCTGTTTGCCACTCTTCCTTATGTTTCTTAGATATCAAAATGTCTATGTAACTTTGAGAAAAACGCAGACGATAATAGTAAACAATATTGAAGTACTGAAAGAGTTAAACATAACTGTCTGGTTTTGAGAACGTACACCGGGAAACATCGTTTTAACCCTTTCCCCAATAGAAGCGCCTTTTAGCGTATTCAGTTTATTCCTCCGCTAAAGAAAATAGTTCCAATTCATACAGTTATGAATATGTATCATAAGGAATATTTTTCATTATTCTAGCAAGTGGTAGCTTAAAGCAGGCTGAAAGTAAAGCAGAATGCGCCTTAGCGCGCATTCTGCTTTACTTTCAACCTTCTTTAAGTGGTTTCATGTATTCAAAACTAAAAACTGGCTATTGGGTAAAGGGTTAAGGAGGGAGTCGTAGTTGGAAGGACCATTGTAGGGAGGGATCACCGTATACACTTACTACTTGCATGTTTCTTGATGTTTGTTAACATGGCCAACAGCTGGGCCTTAGTTAGTCCTGGATGTAGTCGTTTTGTGCTGAATATGTGTTTGTCAACTGTTGATAAAATCTCTTGAGTCACACTTTCTTTGATTTCCAGACCCATCTCACTGGTATCGTGCATCAAAACAAATTTTCTCCACCCATGCTGCTCCAATAAATGGACTAGTGACTTAGCTATACAAATATACGAATTTATATTTTATATTGATATGTTTCCTCTTAACCTTATGTACGAGGCAGTAATTTGTAAACGCTATTTTGTGACTATAACTATTGTAAACATTTTAGGCCACATGGAACGCCGAGTGTCTCAGCGTTTGATTAGGCTTCACACATTTTGCCACTGTGATTATAACAGATATACAACATTTTCAAATATGTGTCGTTTTCTACATTTAATTGCATTGCCTTTGCGATTGGTTTTATTCATATGGGGAAAGAAAAATGTCTTCTCTGAATTGTACATATGTTGTGCCATATTTTCATATGAGTACAGTTAAACTTGTATTAAGCGACCACTGAAAATACAATACATTTATAATATCTATAACAGATGGCAGTTCAATGTAGGACTAAAGTAATGCAGAAAGATTTTGTCTGTATTAAGCATTATCTATGTCTATTTCTTTATTCAGTGTTCGCTTAACTAAAGTTTGACTGTATGTGAAAATCTCTAATGCAGATGGTATTAATCATAGAATAGATGAAATGATGTCCAAAGTTGAACTGTTTGCATTTTTAGCTCTTGGTATCGATCATATGCATGTCGCCAAACTTAGCATGAGTCTCTTTTAATTATCACTTAGGACTATTGAACCTTTCGTAAATTCTAGACTATTATGTGGACATATATAATCAACCAAGTGCACCCTTTCCCAAGAAATGGCAATTACTTCTACAAACTCGGGTCTAAAGCGTTTTCGTTTTAAATGAAAATAGGTTCTACAATTGTTCTCAAATTACTATGGATGTCGAAATACTGTCTTTAAATATTCACCCTTCCAAACTATTTATTTTGTTTGCACAACTAAAGTGTAGGAACTCGGCGATTTTGTTTCAAAAATGATAAACATATGATGTCACGTGGATTCTCTGAATTGAATCAAATGGAAACTATTAAACCTGTTTAGCAAAGTGATTGTTTGACTTTAACATTGATTATAAATGAACTAAAACATATTTGCCTTATCGCTGAATACTGGTTTTATCATAATAGTTGTCAAATACATGTCAAATGGAGATGTTAATCCTGTCCTATAGACGCTTAAAGGATAAAACATTGAGATCCCTTGCAAACAGTTTGGAGCCAGATCGGAAACCGAATGAAACGGCATCTGATCAGCCTCCACGCTGTTTGCCCTTCAAATTAGAAATGAGTCCTCAAAACTTTCAACAATTGTCATTTTCTTCATTTCATTGCATTACTTTTGCGTTTCGTTTGAGTTTAACATGGAAATAGTCATAGCGTTTTCTCCAGTGCACGAGCTTACCCATAACGTTGACAGAGGGAGTCATCCTTATTAGTGTTGGGTAACTCTTGATGTCATCGAAATAATTACTGGGATTGTACCATCCAAACAACGGTACATTCCAGAACCCAGCTAACTGGGCGACTGACTTCATGGCTGTAAAGATTAGTTATGAAAACATAATGAAATAACAAAATAAGAGGGAATAAAGCAATTATATTCAATGCTTTCCACTACATGTATATGCCTTCACCAAATCTTATGTTGTGACCAACATTAGAACTGCCGCATAGGGAGTATTCTTATGAGTAGTCGTATCATAAGTTTCGGTGACACACGGACTGCCTGAGCCACTATTCTTATCTAGCACCATGCATACCGTTTAATGTTCGGGGGGAACTATTACACACATAGTAAAATGTAGTTGGATAAATGTTAAACTAAACCACTTATTAATATATAAACTGCTTTTTCCATTAGTTATTCACTCTGATAGAAATCGACATATTATATTTAAAACCAATTCCCTACCCTTTACCTATCATTATGATGCCATGTAACGTAACGAACACAATGATTAACTAAAAGTCGTCTACAAGCCCATGGTCTGCTTTTATTGCTAAAGTTATATTGAGTGTTTTTTGTATTTATATTGCATATGAGCATTGTCATGAGAAAACCTGTATGATTGCATTGCTAACAGTGTAGATCAAGGTCAGCCATCGCGTGAAAAACGCGGTGACTGGTCTTCATGTACACTGTTTGACACCCACATGGATCTAAATCAATTTATGTAGCTGTATTATATACGGTATTTGGCATTGTTGACCAAATCGAGATGCAGAGCAAGGGGATGACAACGGTGCTTTGTATGTACGATGTTGCAATTCAAAAATGCTGGTTTTATCATGGCATTGTTCACATATTTTACTTATTCTTTTTAACCCCATTCTGTACATTTATATAAGTATGATTTATTGACAAACTCTGTGAATATGTTTATATCTTCCTGAATGGAGGAAACCAAAAAGTAATATACTCTTTTGTTAACATGATAAGTTTCCTATATCTCATTAACTTTTAGAACTTGTTACACACATTGCGTATAGTTAGATTCAAATGGAACGCAAAATAATTCGACGTCATTTCAACATCTATTCTGTTTACATTTTCTCATATTCCTCCTTGCATATTGCTATAAGAACAATAACAAAGATGATAGCAAAATGGCTTAAGCATTTATAATTGATATTTAAATTACTATTGGTGAAGCATTTTAACCCTTTCATGATCAAATTATTCGAGATATGTTTACCCCCTCACCGCTTTATTGACGTCTGCTTCAGTATTATTGTCTGCAAGACACGTTTCAAAGTAAAATTTAGGTTTTATAACTTAATTAATATCGATAAGAGTGTCAAACAGTTTGGGTCCTGATCAGACGCCGCGTTATGTGGCGTCTAATCAGGATCCAAACTGTTTGCAAGCACGCTTTTAAGCGTCATTGAGAGCAAAAGGGTCAATGCAAATGAAAACTTGGTACAGTGTTACGGTTGAAACGTCAATATAGAACTGCAAATCAAGCGCGTGTAGGACGCTATTTTCGTACCTTCTTTACAGGGTGGACCTATAATGACATCCGGGCTGTATTGTCGTTGAGCAAACATCGATGCCATAGCAGCCTGCGACGTACACTCTGTTTCAAAGAACTTCACCCTAAAACACAACACAAAAATTTGCTTTGATGGCGGTAAATATCGGTACACTATGTACAGCGATCGTCCTATCTCGCCACCAGACGTCCATACCGAACAATCGTTTGGTACAACTAGATACGGAATGTCAGTTGACAAAATGGTCCGTACCGGTGTTGACCAACACCGGCCAACTGATATTACGCGGCGTCTGATTAGGATCAAAACTGTTTGCAAATGCACTTTATGACGTCATTGAGAGTGAGAGGGTTAAAACAGGCACCGAAAAAGCAAAAGGTGCAAAGGAAACACTCAGCAATAAAGCAAGCATACACAACAATGCCAAAAGCCCAAACTAAACGGAAGACAAAACCAATACAAAAAGAGATACTGATCACTCAAAACCTCTCCAAAGAACTTAAAAACAATCCATAATTCTACAAAAATTCTATAATATCTAATCACATAAAAGCTATAATTTGCGAATTAAGGCTAAAATAATGACAAAAGTTAAATTAAAGCAGAATGTTCGATGTTTTTCATTTCAAGGGGAGCAACTCGTACAAAACTTAAGATAGCTATATACATTTACTACTAAATATTAAACCATTAACCAATATCCTATTTCTGGTGTTCAAGACAGATGTTCACTTAATGCAGGTTGAAAGTAAAGCAGAATGCGCCTTAAGGCTGTTTTAAGCTACCATCCGGTAGAATATGGAAAACTTTTTTAAAAAGTGGTTTTGGGAGGTTTGGAGTCTTTATAGACGGACCGCTGACAGTGTTTTGAAAAAAAAGTTAACTCAATTAATTAAGTTAAATCTAACTTAACAAACCATTCGGTGCCTGATATTTCATAAGGGATATACACCTTTACCTGCTTATTTGGACATGAATAACGTCGTCTCAATTGTACCAACAGAAATAAAGATGTCATAGGATTGCAAACAAATGTAACAGATGTCATTATTTCCCTATAAACGAGTTTCTGCTATACAAATATTTCCATGACAAACAAATTGGAACCTGCTTAGACATCGGTAAAAAGCTTGACTCAAATAGCTCGTCCAAATTTCAAACTTTGTCGTAAATTAGACACCTCAAAGAAATATGTTAACTTAATACGGATCAAGTAGGAGGTCGCTTCATTGCTTTCGTTTTACAAGATGCATTCACTTTATTAAAGCTAATAACAACACTTCATTACTATGCGGTTGTTTAACATAAAGTTGACTGTTTATTTGCACCGAGAGAAATATTTATTTTGAATAATGTCGACTTATGTGAAGGTCGCACACCTTTCGGCGGAATTACGATAGCTAAAGACATGCTAATTATGTAATTACGGTCTCACCTTAAAATGTCAAATTTGACATTAAAATATCGTAAAGAATAATGAGTTTATATCATTTAATACAGGAACTACATAAAAACATTACACATATTTTGACGTTAAGTATGGGCGATATTGTTCTAGTCTTTGGATGGAACATGCTGTTTAATGATCTGTCAAACTTTACAAGTTCAACATACCAATTTAAAAACTGTTGTCTGCCTTTTGCATCAAATTTAGATTTCAAAGAGACTGAAAGCATGGAAAGTTGACATGTTTAGAAGACAAAAATCACGGTAAAAGATAAGTATGATATTGTTCGTAGGTTTTTTAAATTTGATTGTTGATATAAAACTTAAAAGAACATCACTGCGCTGCATTTATTTGACGTATAAGAGGCATATTTCTCCGTATGAGGTATAGGAACAATAGTTGGCTGGTAATGATTGTAGTCGAAAGACCGTCTCCACGTCACACAACAACAACAATAATAGCCCCCTAAAAACAACTTAAAATTCGTTGCCTTAGAATAGCGTTGATTGTCCGTTTTATATAGCCGTTGGCAATATCAAACGGTAGCAAAATAACAGTCATGCCACTGAACCCATGAGATTCGTCTTACACGCTCGTTTGCAATAAGACCAATTGTTTTTCTTTGCATTATTGAAGTGTGCATCTTTAGGTAAATATAAAGTAGCACATGTGGTCGGAATAAAAATTTGGCATATTGTTACCTTCATGATAATTATATTTATATGTTTAACAAATATACATTTAGATAACACGAAATGGTGACCTATAACATACAGACACAGTGCTTCATTCATATCCATGATGTCTTTATCTTCATTGGATTAAAGCACAAATCCACAAAACGAATAGCTGCAGACGGCACCTTTACAGACAAAACATTCTTTAAACGTGTTATCAAAGGCCCGGCGTTATTTGTGCGTTCTATATATTTCCGTCATACAAGTTCACCGCCAACAAAACTTTTTTTTTATAAATCAACTCAGCATAGATAACTACGACCATGAAAACATTTCTATAATTTTTACAGGTTGAAGCATAATTATCAAGTTGACCCTTGCATTGTTTACTACCGTTGGGAAAACGATATTCTTTTCAAAGAAATATTTTTTGTTTGAATAATTATGTCCTTTGCAAAATGTTTTGATCCAAATCACATGCTAGGAAACCCGGCGTCCGACCAGACCCATAACGTTTGCCACTCAGTTGAAATAAAAAAAATCAGATATTTCAAAAAGCTGTAATTTTATTCATTGTATAGCACTGCGTTTGAGTTTCGTCTTCTCCACTGTATCACCAAGCTGATGAAGTTTGTATACACTCATTCAAATACGATTGCACCAAACTGACACATTTATTACATTTTTAGAATAAATTAGTTATTTTCAGGTTTGTATATTTGTAGCTGTCATATGTTAGTCCCGGGAACGCCTACAACTGATGGCTAATAGGAGGTAAATCATGATTGTGTTAGCTTTAGCAGGTATGGTAGTAACTATTTCCGATATAGTCAACAGAACAAGTTGCATCAATATATGCACGACTGATAAGGTTTTACACAGTCGTTGCCATATTACCGTCTGTTTATATTTTTCGTCTGCTTTCATTGTTAAAATTGGTAATTTTAAGCGTTCTTGACTTCGGAAACATTGATTCGAGTATCAAATAGTTTATGCGTTCAGTGTCGTCTGATCAGGATAAAAATGTTTGCAATTGACAGTTAAAGGTTTAAAACATGTCATAATAAGCATCTAAAACAATAGTTAAAACAAAGTTTGATTTTTTTCTCCATACTGTTGAGCTAACAATATTTACAAGGCAAACAATTGTGAGTCGGAGCATATGCGGTCTGATCAGGCTCCAATTTTGATTGCTTTCAATATCAAAACTGATAAGTAACATTTTCAACAGTTGATATTTCTACCTTTTACTTCCTTACGTTTAGTTTTGTTTAAATGAGACAGAATGAATATTCCCCACATTGAAATGTGGTACTAGCGAACAGTTTTTGGTTTTCTTAAAGTAAACATACAACATTTTCTTGTCATAAAACTACCTCTTATAATGGCTCTAGAGCGAAAAATAAATATGCTTCGGGGAAAAGTGGATTCTTTTGAGACATAGCTTATAAGACGAGCACGATGTGTTCGAATCAACTAATTATTCATTTTGTGAAAATCATGGTTTAAAAATTTGGACATGGATCCTTAATTATTTCGTTATGGAAGGTCACAGGCAGTTCCATAAAACTGCGGTTATTAGTTTTGAAAGCAATTGATCAGGACTAGTTTTGAAATGAAACGTTCAATGAACAATGCCGCTCACAATTTAAATAATGATATATAAGGAAGTTGTACTGCGAAGTTAAATATTGATAAATCACACTTTGCATTCAAATATGTGCATTATTATTATTATTATTATACCAGATTTATATAGCGCTCTTTTCACACAGGGGTTGTGCGTTCAAAGGCGCTTTACATGAAATAACACAAATGTACCTAGAAATCGAGAAAAGACAAAATAACTACAATGCATCACCTTCTTATTTCAATCGATCGGGTGAAGGGTCAATGTGTATATACAATGAAAACAAAGTTGAAATACATGCCCTATAATTAGACACTTTATAATTGGTGCAAAATGCACTGTCTTATGTCTTGATAAACGTTGCTGAGAGATCAACTGAGCTGATTTATGTGTCTTACCAGTACCTTTGATTAGTGTTTGACAACATATATCAGTTTGATAACATACTACGATTACTCAGAAAATAAATGACTATCACTGTATTATTAAACTAGACGTCCATTGCATCTGTCATTTTCTTAGGACGTTTTAGTGTTTTGCGTTTGCGTGCGTTTGCGTACGTTTGCGTTTAAACGGTAAAGAATAACGTTTTCTCCACTGTAAGTGTCAGACATTTGGATCCTGATCCGATGCCGCGTTCTGATCAGGATCCAAACGTTTTATAACTGTCAGTATGGACGGGCAGTGTTCTGTTAAACTCTTCAACTTACACCATTGATATACAAAGAATGTGTCTACCTAACATGGAAATCAACCAATGTGCCTAATAAAGTCATAACTCATAAAGGAGTTAAATGGCTAAATGTCATAGTAGTTCATTGTTTCGTAGTGCATCGTGCATCTTTACCTTTGCAAATTGGACACATTCCTACGTTTACAGACCATAAAATCATGTTAATCCATTAATGGCCAATATGTCTGCCCAAAACTGTGAACTGTATTGGTTTCGCAAATTGAGATTTACATCATGTTTTAAATAACCATTATTATATTGTCAAACAGTTTGGATGCCGGCCAGTCGCCGATCTGTTGAGCGTCTGATCAGGATCCGTTAGGTTTGCAAATAATAGTACACGAGTGCAAGGCAATGCAAGGGTTAAATCGTGATAGATTTAATATTTCTCGTCATGAATTGTAATCGTGGTGGATTATGGGATTCCTAGTAAAGCCATTGATAGCCGTAGCGCTGTAAGCATGCCTCCATGACAAGGTATCTACACTCGGTGCCATACATTGACCTTTTAACGGTGGGTGTCTACAACGTGTTATATAATTAACCTTCTCCTCGCTAATAAATGTCGTCTGCAATTATATATCGGCTGCAAGAATTCTCTAAGTTGCTTAAAGTGAATGTTTTGTTTCAGAAATATCTTCAGAGTGAATCAGACAAGACATCAAACTGTTGGCAATAGTAATCACCAGTTCGCACGTAACGTGCAGATGTTTCAAATGGTTTAACCCATTACGCAACATATACGCATTTTACACAGTTTATTCATTTCTTCACTAAGGAAATTGTTTCAATTTATAGTCATGAATATGTTTGATAAGAAATAGTTTCTATATTCTAGCAGAAATTATGTGTCTTAAAAATATTTTCTATATTCTAGCAGTGGAGACAATGTTAATGTAGGCTATATACTGACAAGCTAACCTATCGAATTCAATAAATGCATATGTCTATCTTTTACATATTGGGAACATATTAAAGGTACAATGAAAAAAATGTAGACCCGGATCAGAGGTCTACACGAGCCTTCTGATCAGAATCTGCGTAGTTTGTAGGTTTTCAAAACAGCCACAATATGACAAAAAATGGATCAGACGTAGTGTTAAAGACCAATGAGATTATCAATGACGGTCCCATAAAACATCATTGGCCAAACTATGAGACATAGTATACTGCTGCGATATAGTCAGAGTAACCACCGATGGGCATACAGGGGAGCAAGCAAATCTTTTTACATCACTGTTGATGTAACTGACTTTACAAACTTTGCGAAATGAAAGCATACAAATCTCTAGGTATACATAGTTTGATGCCGCTAATATATGCACCAATCCTTCTACCGTTAAAACATCGTCAAACTGTCATGTGTTACATAAAATATCATGATAAAATATAAGCAGATAAAGGAAGAATTTCGGCATCTGAAAATATTTACAGAAGAGTCAAACAATGTCAACTATAGATAAAAAAAAAAAACCGTATTTTATCAGAGGGTAAATACATGTATTATATGTGGGCTAATGTACACAATTTAAAATAACATGGACTACACTTTATCAAGGTATGATATAGTGGAGTTAACTTTATCTTTCCCAAATAAACGCGTTTATGCTAAAAAGCTCATGTCCCTTGCAAACAGTTAGGACCAATAAGACACTTGGTAACCTGATAACTGATGAGACTCTAAACAAAATTATTTTCTTATATCATTTAAAAACATGTCTTATTTCTCCATGATATTGCAATATGTTTGCGTTTAGTTGTATTTAATCGGGGAAAAAGTAACATCGTTTCCTATCTGTGCTAGGGGAGCGTAATAACCTGTAGTATGTCACAATGGTTTGTCATTTAATTACTTTGGCTTGTCATTTCAGTAACCTCAGCCTCGCTGTTTGGGCACACACTTTTGTATCCAATTAAGTATTGCGTGAAACAAATACACGCATTGCGGTTTATGTAACCCTTTTGCCGCCATAGGCATTCGCAAACAGTTGGGATCAAGATCAGACACCGCGTCACGCGGCGTCTGATCTTGATCGAAACTGTTTGCCACCCATCTACAACCTTTTGTCAGTTTCAAATGCTTAAAAACAACTATCGAATTATTTTCACAGATGATATATTTGCGGCGGACTACAATTCAGCATGATAAGGGTTACAGTAGGTGATAAAACTTAGCGAAGAAATAGATAACCCTTGTTATGCCTAGCATGAGAAGGGTTAATTTTTACAAGTTTATGACAAGATTATCCCGCAAGAAATGGGAAACAATTGAAGCAGAAGACAGAGAAAAATTACCACGCAATATGACTTTATTTCCTTTAGTGCACTGTTGTATTGCCCAAAGTAATTAATTACTACATATACGAGGGTTGTCCCATTAAATCGTGGACTGGGATTGCTGTAGAAAAAGTTATTACCGCATGAGCTTGAGATTTTCCCGTATGTTATATACATGTACAGGTATTCTTAGTGTACACACAAAATTACAGTAAAATACGTGTAAGTTTAACATTTCTGTAACAGGGTATGCTTACGCGGCGCACGCTTGCGACGTCGATGATGTCATAGTCTTACGAGTTTGAACGTCATGCACAACAAACGTTTACTGCTTTTCAAAGTACTCTCCGTTATGTGTAATACACATGCGATGTCGCTTTATCTACTTCTGGTACACGTTGCTGAACCAACTAAGTACTGTCTGATGAACGAATAATTTGTTGTATTGCCTGCATCACTTCATCTTTGTCCTAAAAGTGGTTACCCCGAAGATGCGCGTTTTTAAACTGTGGGAAGTACGAACAGTCTAGTGGTGAGAGGTCTGGTGAATATGATGGATGTACCACTCTCTGAAAACCAAGTACATCGATTTCAAGCTGCGTCCTGCCAGCTTTATGGCTTGGAGCATTGTCTTGGTGAATAATCACAGTCTCGCTGTTGTTGTATTTTCGTAATGCGTTCATAACGGCAAATTGTTTAAAGAGAGACAAATGGTTTATTAAATCCTACACTTAGGAGCCAAGCTGCTTTTTACATGAACAACGGTTTTATTTATTTTTGGTAAATTTGAATTTCGTGCAGTTTGATGCACATATGAAACTTAGCAGACAGTTGATTTACTTATTTCAGTACACTCTGCAACATTTTTCACTGTCTTACGTCTATCTCCGTCAATGGCGTCTTTCGCAGCCTTAATGTTACCTACGTCCTAGTAGGGTTTACGTCAACACTGTACACTATCTGTCCATCCATTGCTAAACAAAAGGTTTGTTCCATTTATAGAGACTTAGTTCCTAAAATAGCTTAACCCATTACCCCATAAAACGCTTTTTTACACCTCTAGTTTATTCATCCATTGAGGAAAATAGTTACAATTTACACAATTATGAATATATACCATAATAATATTTTCTATATTCTAGCAGATCTTTGCTTAAAGAAGGCTGAAAGTAAAGCAGAACGCGCCCTTAGGCGCATTCTGCTTTACTTTCAACCTGCTTTAAGTACTAACTTGTTTTCAAAACTAGAAACAGGCTATGGGGTAATGGGTTAATCCGAGAAATGAGCGTGTACAACACAATATCATAAAAATCTTAGAAATTAAACGCTTCAGTGGATCTATTATTTCCTGTTATTTCCTGCGAAATTAAATTCAAACACGATTCAATTAAATGTGGTAATATACCAAAAACAAGGTACATTGTTTAATTCTAGTTGAGTGGTAAACGGTCTGGACGCCGGGTTACCGTTTTGAGATGGAAATATTTTTTTAAGATCAAACGTTTCTGTTTGGAATTATTAATGTGTTCAACACTATACAACTGAAAAATACACGTATAAAATATATTCTTACCCTACTTCATTCATCGACCCCGTTGTTGTTTTCTCTACAGATCTCAGTGCCAGTTTCAAAGCTGCTACACTTGTATCCACGTTGATTTTGTTGGTTGATTGAGAACCGGGTACCAACCAAGCTATCTTTAATGGTGTGCATAGAGAAATGGTTAAACTCCACACGAGGCCTCCGTAAAGGAATCCCATTGAGACCATAGTTTTTCTATATAAAACCTTGTGGCTGTAACCTATTCTCAGCTACAACACATTGATGTAAGACGTCCTTCCCGATACACTTACCGAGGCATTCATAACACACCTCACGCTTGTCACAGAGATTTAAGTTACCTCTTCAACCTTTATTGCGCTTAGCACAACTTGGCAAGTGGTTGCAAATATTTTAATTGCTTAAGACTAAATGTTACACATTACCAGATAGAATAAAAACATAGCTGACATTCTTCATAAATTACTTACAGTGAATTAGGCATAAAGCATAACAAATGAAAAGATGAATACAGTAGTTTTGTAATGAGAAATGCTTTTAACATAGCAAGGGTAAAAATACGAACATGTTCAAATAGATCACGTGTTAAAGGTTAATGCAAAGCGATGCCATCATATGTCTTGTTATACACTTGAACGTTCAAAGGTTATACTAACAGGTCAGCCAAGTTCCAGATCTGAGATTGTTCCTTTATATTTTAACTATTTTTTGTTACACCATTTCTGATAAACATGAGTATCTAACAATGTAAAGGACACATTGTTAGAAAGTTTACCCCTCGCCTCTGGGGTTCTGGGTCAGCCATTAATTTGACTGATGAACCCATTCAACTGATGCGCTCATTTTGCCTTTTGGACTGGTCTATTGGCACTCATAGATATACGTATGTGCCACGAGAAAACCAGACTAACTGCGTCGCAAAACAGTGCAGAGCGAGACAAGCTTTAATCTCGAATTCGATGCCCGATCAGCGTCTATACCGGTACAATGTTTATGTAACAGAATAGTGTTGATAATAGTGGGTGCCAAATAGTGTAGAACCTGCGTCTGTGACGATGCTTGGATTGTGCACAATACATCTGGTTTTACATCTTGAATCATTGATTTCAGCGCGTTTACAGTTGAAAGTTGAATTCCGCTTAAGATGGTGCTAGGGGGCGTGAGCACTGTTGCATATCAGTATTGCTCATGAACAGACTCAATTTAATCGAGTCTGCAATTTTCAGTATTTGCTTTGTTTTCTGTGCTTTCAAAGGATCTCCCCTTATTCAGATTTATATAATTCACAACAGCAGATGTTAAGTGCTTGTGTGGCGGCTGTAAAAAGTCGCCCCGTACTTCATTCTCAGTGTTGTTATACTTTCTGGTCCTTTAGAATCATTTATTTCAGCGCGTTTACAGTTGAAAGTTGAATTCCGCTTAAGATGGTGCTAGGGCACGTGAGCACTGTTGCATATTTCAGTATTGCTCATGAACAGATTCAATTAAACCAAGTCTGAAATTTTCAGTATTTGCTTTGTTTTCTGTGCTTTCAAAGGATCTCCCCTTATTCAGATTTCTAATGACATGGATCATATCATTGCGCATTTGCTGTCTGTTTCGGTTGCAAAACTATTTATATACACATGTATATAGAATAAGCAGTGACACGTACATTTTATTACTTTTTTGACATTATTCTTTAACATTTTAACGAAAATCTAACATACCTCGAGCACATCCCTATATAAACAAAGAAGGACGCAACTGTATTTAACCCTTTACCTGATAGCCTATTTCTAGTATTGAAAATAGGTGACTACTTAAAGCAGGTTGAAAGTAAAGCAGAATGCGCCCTAAGGCGCATTCTGCTTTACTTTCAGCCTGCTTTAAGCTTCAATGTGTTAGAATATTGAAATTTTCCCCTATACTATATAATCATGACTGATTAAATTGGAACTATTTTCTTCAGCGGAGGAATAAACTAAATACGCTAAAAGTCGCTTCTATGGGGTAAAGGGTTAAATTAACGATGAAACACTCACGCGCTGTAACGCCTAAACTTTGAGGTTACTGACACAATATGGCTTCGATAATTCGTGCACCAAAAGTGTAGCACCCCTGCGTCGGTAAAATAATAGTTAAATTGAAGTGTTAGAATCGAAACAATGAATTAATACCAGTGTTTCATCGTGCAATAGAACATGGGAAGTTGTTTAGATGCTGGTAATTAAATTAACAATAGTAAGACCGTAAAACGTTGCTCATTGCGGTATAAAATGGCAATAGTCTTGATCCTAAACAAACAGCGAATTCCGCTACCGGTACTTAAGCGTATTACTGGATTCCAAACATTTACAGTTAAGATATCTTGGTTTAGCACAAAGGCGCTTATGCGGATGGAAAACGTACACGCAATTCCCTCCGTAGACTCGTTCATGAAAATATCTCGTTGGAATGAGTAGGCAATGGACAAATAGAAAGTCGTTCGAGCAGGATTCAAACTGTTTGCAAGTGTGCCTCTTGGCGTCAGTGACTATGAAAGGGTAAACACGTTACTACGTGTCGGGACTTTATGTTTTGTTGCCAGCATTTCCAGTAATAAATAATCACATGTATAAAATACTGCACAAGTTTCTTCCATTGAGTAGTCGATTAGCCATTTGAACCCTAGTGACATTTTGCAGTGGAGTAGACGCTAGTTTTCCCGTTTAAACGAAAACGTAACGCAAACTCATGACAATAAAGCGTAGAAAACTAACTTGTTGACAAGTCTGACTATTAAGTATAATCTGTGGCAAACAGTTTGGAGTCTGAAGGGACGCCAGTTTTAATATTTCAGTGTATACGCGTTCATTTGGAAACAATGACTTATTATCCACTGTATATGTGTCGTTCAGGAATCTATGTACTAGGGAATGATAGTTTTGCATTATGGTAGCTGTTTTTCAGTTCGCAGAGTTTGCGATATAAAGTTTAAAAACACACTTAAAATAGACTCCATTTGGAGTTTCAGGGGTAAATGAATCGATACAAAAGTAACTGTTTTCTCTTTATATATACAGCGTGGCTGTTATTGGCCACAAAAAGTTCACTATTACCTCAGTGGCCAAAATGTTTAAAACTTTGTTCAGTATTGAATTAGTTTTACAGCCCAGTGCACTAGGTTAGAATCCCTACTCTGACAAAACATATTTTTTTCACCGAATAGACGTTATTGTCACAAAAGTTTTATATACACTGAGGAAGACAGTATTCATTTCCTGTTAACACGTATACGCTAAACTTGTTATTTCCCTAGCAAACAATTTGGAGCCAGATCAGACGCTGGGTAATGCGACGTCTGGTCAGGCTCCAAACATTTTGCCACTGAGACCAAATAGATAGCCAGAATTGTCAAAATGTTGTCCTTTTCTGCATTATATTGCAATGTATTTGCGCAACGTTTGCGTATAAATGTGCAGAACAATATCTTCTCCACTGTACACGTGTTTATTGTAATACGTGAAGGCACACTTCGTTACGTGACTGTCGTTAGGTGGACAGACAGCAAAAAATATTCGAGGAAATTGTTTAAACAGTAGTTAACCCCTTCACTTTCATGACGTATTCGATTTTAGACAATTGTTATCTCGTTTTATTTCTTAATCTTAAATTCTAGCTAGATCTATTTTGACATAAGACATATTAAAACGAATGGCAAACAGTTTTGATCCAAACTGTTTTCAAATAACTATTGTACTCGGGTTAAGGCAGTATGAGGTTAATAGTGTATTTTTATTCTGTATGGAACAAGGTGCCCATTGAGAACGCAATCAACATTGCAAAAAATATACCCCTTCAGTGTCTACGTATGTCTCTTTAAAGTTCATCGATTGATTTGTTATTCAAATTAAGAGTCTTTGACTGAAGAATTATTGATACGAGTGTCAAAAAGGTTGACTTCTGAGCATGCAACGAAAACATGTTTGACGCTAATACCGAGGTATAAATTCGGTCATTATTACATACCTTTGAATTAATACTATATATAAAGCACTAGTGAAGTCACGATCAGCGGTGAAAAGGTCACCGCTTACTGTGAGTTTAACTGCCTCTAACATATATCAGATAAGTTATCTATTTCGTATGCTAGTCAGTCGAGTCATCAGAATAATGTGCAACTAGTTTGGATCCAGACGACAAGACGCCTACAAACGTGGTTTATGATCACTATGAAATATGTGTTCCCCTCGTGGTAAGATACCGGTATCTTAAGCTAAAATGCCGTTTAAATCTATTTTAAATATACACAAACGACAGTCGATATTGCAGTAGGCAATGGATTAACCTTTTTTCTTCAAGGTCACTCCTGTTAATGCCTCTACTTTTCTGCAAGAGAGTTTCTTTTAGTGCTTCTACATTATCCTGTAAAAGAACCTTATCGTATACTATGATATGCACTAGCTAAAATCGACTGAGAGAAAAGCAGAAACGTTCTGCTTAACTTCTATCCTACTCTAAAGCAATCGATTGTCCTTTTCAAAACAATCCAAGGGAAGGGCCGTAACTAATGTTGGCAGAATGTGTGGCTAAACTCTTTTGCACTCATATTTGTATTTTGTTAATCTTGATAATTCTCTTGTGCTATATGGTTCTACAAATATATGGCAATAAAATAAAATTAAAAAAAAAACACTTTGAAGGAAATTATATAATTTGCAATCGTGCCAGTCAGACAGTGCAAACGTACTATCGATGTACAGCGTTCCCTCTCTTCAACGAGTGTACGTTGTTCGGAGGGAGTCGTTAGAGAGAGGGAAATTGGCTTATATTTGTTTAACAGTTTGAATCCAGATCAAACGCCGCGTAACGCGGCGTCTGATCTGGATTCAAGCTAATTGTCATTTGTCATTATGTTTTTTTCTGTCAAAATGTCAATTTTTTTAAGAAAAACAGTAGACAACAATTTTAGGTAGATGATGATGCATCAGTGCAAGCATAAAACATAATTTTCGTGGGAACAGCGGTGAATGTCGTTGTTAGGAGGGAGTCGTTGTCCGGAGGGCCGTTGTAGAGAGGGAACGCTGTAGTATAATTGTTAACAATGATTAGATATGCATTGTTTTATATCGTGGCATTTCGTTTCTTTAAAAATTCAAGTGTGTCAATAATTTTATGCGGGAACGATCAGTTCAAACTTATTTTAGAAACAGTAACTTCGTTGTGAATGTGTTTACTAAAGGGTACGTCATCTTTTACGAGAAAGAGAAACCTTTGAAATCGACAGGATCAACGAAAGGTTGCCTAATGATTGACTATTTACATGAAAGCGGCCAATAACTCTACTTATTGACTGCCAAACATGGCATCACTGACATTTGATTAAATGTCAAATAACTATTCCTGACAAAATCAAGGCGGTGATATTTAACCCCTCTTTATTCCCTTACTCCGAATACAATACTTACTTGCAAACAATAAAGCGGCGTCTGATCAGGAAACAACTTGTTTGATACCCATTTCAATGATTTAAGTCATAATGCCTTTATTTCTGAAATAAAAGCAGACGATAAATATTTAAAACAAATGACGTCATGACAGTGAAGTGGTTAAGCAGAATAAGTAAAGGAAGTAAAACCACAAATACTAATTATATACAAAGGCAATTTTGAGACAATTTGTTTCATTACAAAGGCCATTTGTAAATTAAGTTGAACTTATGTATAGTCTGTTAGTATTTTACATAATCAGTAAAACATTTTTATGTGATGTACGCTCGTTGTAAAATAGCGTTTTTTCATTGGCTCACATAGCTCGGGACAATATGAATATTTCAAATACTTACATCCCTAAGTCTTACGGTTGTTGGAGACACAAAGGAGGAAATATTGATAATGTTCGGTTAACATATTCCTATCTAGTACACTGCATGCACTATAGTGTACCCCCTTAACCACTTAACCACTACAGTACCGTGGTCACAAGTGACGACGCTGGATAGTCTCTCTTGTATTCTGCTATATCATTGGACTTCTTTATAAAAGAGAACATTTGTGGTAGCTTGGTTTTAAGATGATGATATAGAATAAAAATACATACCCTACTGTTCGAAAGAAACAATAACTGTCACACATGCAGAGGAAAAGATATTTCCTATTAAATGGCATATGTGCAAAAATGAATAGAATTTACATTCAAAACATGTTGGTACTATTCAGGCGCCTGGTTACAAGCTGTCTGATCAGGCTCAAAACTGTTTGTCACTCAGATGAAAAAACTCGTGAAACGTTTCAAAGGGCTGTTAATTTACTACTTGCATTAATTTCGTACCACTGTTCGTGCGTACAGTAAAACCTCTCTATAACGGGCACTAAAGTGAATGCTAATTAATAGTTTTAAATACAGGTGACAGTTTAAAGCAAGGGGACAGAAAAACAGAAAGCTCCTGTCGGAACTTTCTGTTTAACTGTCATCTGGTTTTAAGCAGTTACCTGTCATAGATATAAAAAACTGTACAAAATTGTAGTGGTCGTAAAAGAGAGGTTTACTTAAAGTCCACTGAAAATGTGTATTTACTGTTTTAAACTATCATTTATATCGTTAAAAACCAAGTACGGTACAGTAGAGGCGACGTTGGACTGTTGTAACCAACTTGAATATTCAGCACCCGCATCATACAGGAAATACACCTTTGGAGTTTGGTTGTTGTCCGATGATGTATCTTCCAGTTATGCCCCTTTACATACACACAAATATATATATTTACTGTTTCAAACTATAATTTATATCGTTAACAACCATATACGATCTGGTAATAAGTTGTCTGAGCAGGCTCCAAAGTAAAGTCCACTGAAAATGTATGTTTCAAACTATAATACCTTTAACAACCAAGTACGACACAGTAGAGGCGACGTTGGACTGTTGTAACAAACTTGAATATTCAGCACCCGCATCATACAGGAAATACACCTTTGGAGTTTGGTTGTTGTCCGATGATTTATCTTCCAGTTATGCCCCTTTACATACACAAATATATATTTTTTTAACTTTAGTTCTATTTGACCTAGTGTTATCAAATTCCAAAATATTATATAGCTTTCACGTCATAGAGAGAATAAGTACCAATTGGTTTTGGTTCCAGGTCAATGCAACAATTCTATTTTACCTACTGGAGCTGATTATTGTATTTAGCTTTATCAATATACAGTTAATACATATTTCTTTTGGTTCCAGGGCGATTCTTTTCCTGCAGTCCTGCCCATTCACATACAAAATTGATACCGATTACATTAAATATATTGTTTCTCCATGCTAGTTATAAGTATTCTATGTACATGTAGTTGCCGATCATAGTTTCATATCTTGACATCTTTGAATCGAATGTCATAGCTTTTTCTTGCTCATCATTAATTGTGCCATGCCAAGCGTATTTTGTGAATCCGCGGTACGGTGTTTACGTTTCAACATGAGAGAATCGTCAACTCCAGTGTATATGTTATTTTAATGAAATGGCTACAGGTTAAAATGAACCCATGATCTGGTCCGAAAACAGGTTCAAGTCAAATATTACTTAGTGTGATGTACACAATTTGCATTTACTTTATAGCCGGCATAGTTCATGTCCAGTAAGCGCGTTTGTTCTAAGACAACTATGTCTGTGTTGAAAGGTTGGGGCCAGATCAGTGAACCGTCAACATTTTCGAAGTATAGGTTAGACCATGGTTGCGCGCGAATAAACGATATAGTTCGAGGGGGCGTAGCCCCCGAGAACTATGTCGTTTATTCGCGCGCAACCATGGTCTAACCTATTTAGCACTGGCTTGGGCTCGAGGAAAACAAGAAGACCCTTCGTTTCTGCTTTTTGTTTCAGACGAAAAAGTCATTTTATTTGTAATATGTTACTTAAATTGAAAGGTTATTTCAATGTGTAGTTTGAGGCATTAAGCATGCTTCAGCACCAACATAAATAACGCTTATTGAAGCTCTATAATTATGTAAGCACAATTCATTATTAATTACCTTTAAAATTTAGGTCTCACTGTACATAATATGACGTCATCAAGCGAGTACAGTTCCCCTCCAATCTCAGCTGTTTAGTAAAGACAATCTAGACATGCATATCCCGATTTTAACATACATGTATGCGGCTGAAACAATGCATATATCTAGGTCCAAATGGATGGGGTAGATCTAGATCTATTATTGATACTGTGGAATTACCGTATTGCTTTAGTTTGAATCCTTGAATTTAGTGTTTATTCCGATTAGTTATCGTTAAGCCTACAGTGCAGGCAAAAAGTTTTC
This sequence comes from Gari tellinella, assembly GCA_922989275.2. NCBI lineage: Eukaryota > Metazoa > Mollusca > Bivalvia > Cardiida > Psammobiidae > Gari > Gari tellinella. The sequence goes on from OV277867.1 coordinate 41,308,640, forward strand.
GCGGTGGCCCGCTCGGAGGATTGCTAGGGTTGTGACGTCAAATTGCCTTGAGATGACGGAAGCATGGAATAAGTGAACAGTGTGTTAGTTATTTCATGGTTTTGTAAAATAAACGATATATTCACAGGTTGTAGCCTTAATGATAAATAATCGGAATAAACACCAGATCAAGGATTTAAACTGAAGCAATACGAAAATTTCACAGTAACAATAAAAGATCTAGATCTACCCCGTTCCTCTTGACCTAGATATTTGCATTGTTTAAGCTGTAGATGTAAAAACCGGAATACACATGTCTAGATTGTCTTTAAAAAATCAGCTGAGGTCAGAGGTGAACTGCACACGCTTCATGACGTTATATTATGTACAGTGAGACCTAGACTTTAAAGACAATTACTAATGAATTGTGCTTACATATAGAATAAGCGTTATTTATGTTGGTGTTAAAAAGCATGCTTAATGTCTCAAACTTATCATTGAAATAACCTTTCAATTTTAGTAAAATATAACAAACAAAATGACTTTTTCGTCTAAAACAAAAAGCAGAAACGAATGGTCTTCTTGTTTTCCTCGAGCCCAAACCAGTGCTAAATAGGTTAGACCATGGTTGCGCGCGAATAAACGACATAGTTCTAGGGGGCTACGCCCCCTCGAACTATATCGTTTATTCGCGCACAACCATGGTCTAACCTATCTATACTTATTTTTAAAATGTCTCAGCATTTGCGTTTAGTTTTACCGAAACTGTTAACTGTATTGTACTCTTATAACATATTTGAAAGAGTTCAAGTTTAGATATTCCCGCAAAACCTTTGGGTTAATGTTAGGCTGCCACGCACCTCTCATTAAAGTCCTATTAAAAAGATATTAATATGTAATGTTTATACCTAGTATAACTAGTGTTATTCATGAACATGAATTGCTACAATGGAGAATACGTTATTCTTTGTCACAAAAGCGATTATGCTTAAACTATTTTTTCCCAATACAAACAGTTTGGAGCCTGTTCAGACACCGGGTTATCCGGCGTCTGATCAGGCTCAAAACTGTTTGCCACCCAGATTGAAATGCAATCAGATTGCATTCGAGTCTGGAAACTCGAACTCGCTAAAATCAAAACTCAGCCAAATGAATTTCAATGAGTCGAAGTTGTTAATCGTTCAAGTGTTTCAACTTTGAAACGTGGATATGCAACGATATTTAAATACGGTTAAGTTCGACTTAACATTTCCTGCCTAAAATTTCAAATGGGCAATCCCAGTTTCTAAGTTCGTCTAGTCCATTTATGATTACCGGTATTAAGGGTTGGATTGTCATTTATTGCAATATTACATATAGCATAGACCAAGGTCAGAGGGCTCCTTTAGGAGCTCTCCGATCCGGATCTTCACTATTTGCATATGACAAGTGCGCTCTTCACATGCACACTGCCTGCTCGTCTCAACTTAACTATAACTCAAACAAGTTAATTATCAGTTATGGTCCATATTGGATACCTTGAAATGTGGCTTCTGATTGGAAACCTTTTTGTAGATTTATTCAGTTTAAATAGTTTTAACCCATTCGTGTCACCGAACCCATTTATTGGACATAGGCAAAGAGTGTAAATTCTGATCAGACGCTGCATAATGCAAATATATAACACGGGAAGACTCATATCTTAAAAATAAATCGTTTTATTCCAATCATGGCATTACATAAGTCTTCACACATGTAACAACAAAAAAGAAACAAAGAGATTTCTCTTTCACAGTGGAGAACACGCTATTCGTTCCAAATAAACGATTTTTTGCTAAATAACTTATGTCCCCTGCAAACGGTTTGGAGCAAGAACAAGCGACTGGTAACCCGGCGTCTGATCAGGCTCTTATCTGGTTGCCACTCATGTTTAAAACATCGGTAGATGCTTTCAAAACGTTTTCATTTTCTACATTTCATTTCAATGGGTTTGTTTTTGTGTGTGTTAAATGGGAACGAATAGCGTCTTCTCCAATATATTTTGTAATCCTTTCTTTGTAATCCTTTCTTTATTTAACACGAGGATTTAAAGAGTTTGAAGGCTGAACAGACGCCGGGATAACCAGTGTCATATCTGTCTCCGAATATTTGCAATTGATATACATGTACTTGTTTGGGCGTGGTTTTCTGAAAAACAATTTACGTCTTAACCACTGCTAACCGATTATTACATTAAGCATACTAACACAAAACATGGTCAATCTTTAATTCCGAAGCAATCTATACATTAGTGCACACCATTCACTCACAAACATAAAATGTTTAGCGGGCATTACAATCTCATCGTAAGACATTCAAAGTTCTCCACAGGAGTAAGATAAATAAATGGTGACATTGCTCGTAAATAGAAAATATCCGTGCTATGAAAAACTCAGATGTGGTTGCTTGCTTTTCTGGGCAAGGCTCAAAACTGTTTAAGTCGCCTCGAGTTATAAACTAGTTGGTGTTTTCAACGTAATTAGCGTTAACGTGTTCGCCATATTTCCCTCCCGAGTTAGCAACGTTCTCTCCTCTATTACTGCAGTGTAGTGACCATAAGGCGCTGGCTGACTGGGTATACACTGGATATTTTTATGCTGTTTTTCATGCACGCTAAAGCAAAGAAGAACTTATACACAGTTTTGATAAGTAGCATAAAACTTTACTTTACACGCCACCGGCGAAACAATGATACTATAGAGCCGCACACAGTTTGTAGATTGAACATTTAGTGATTCGAAGTCTCGTCCATTGCTTGACACTCAGAACACATTTTTGAAAGAAAAGTTTTGAAAATTCTCATCTTAACCCTTTACCTGATAGCCTATTTCTAGAATTGAAAATAGGTTACTACTTAAAGCAGGTTGAAAGTAAAGCAGAATGCGCCATATGGCGCATTCTGCTTTACTTTCAGCCTGCTTTAAGCTTTTACCAGCTAGAATAAGGAAAGTATTAAATATGACACATATTCATTACGGTTTATATTGGAACTATTTTCTTCAGCGGATGAATAAAATGCATGTGCTAAAAGTCGCTCCTATAAGGGAAAGGGTTAAAATGGATTCAGATGATTGTTGTTTCAACGGTTAAATGGCGAAGACGTTATTCTTTTCCATTGATATGAAGTCAACCCCGAACATAGTGCAATGAAATGTAGAATATGAAAGCACTTTTAAAATGATTTATGATAAGAATACAAAAAATCAATTATCTCTCAGTTGCAGACGGTTTGGATGATCAGATACCGGGTAATCTGGCATCTGACCTGGCCTAAAACTATTTGCGGTTGAAATAACTGTTTTAGCATAATAAACGATTATATTTTCCTTTCATTGTTTTATATGATAATTTATGGAGTTAAGTTAATTTTGTATTTCTGGGCCCCGTTTCATAAAACTTCGTACGACAAATGTTGTCGTAAGTCAAAACTTTAAAATACATGTAATTTATGAGTTCTCTATCTAATCCTGTCTTGTGACATCTCTTTGGAATCGTCTTTTCAAGACAATTCCCAAAAGATGTCTCAAGACAGGATTAGATTGAGAAATAATTAAAAATTAAGACTTTTATAATCTGACTTACGACAAAATTTGTCGTACGAAGTTTTATGAAACGGGCACCAGCACTCCATAAATTCTCATATCGACCCATTGAAACTGCAATAATTGTTTTATTACATTTTAGTTATTGAGTCAGGTCGGAATAAACACTAACTACCTTTACTTGCAATGCTCGAATACGGATATCACGTCATTTTGGTTTGACGTCGTCTACGGATTTATCACGGGAACCAACTCGAGTATCTAAGAGTATTATCGGCATTGACGGAAATCACCGAACAGCTCCCGAACAATGTTCACTTTTTTTTCGGGTTCATTTTTATTTATTTATTCTATTGTAACTGTACAACATGATACAGAAATGAATTTAACGTGATTATGCTAAGACCAATAGGATTGCAGAAGGAATATAGAAATTTAATGAACGAGTATATCGTAAAAGAAATACGTCTTCTCCACTGTGCGTTCGGTGAGACCTTTTACATAGTACCCGAAGTCCGAGGTTTTAAAGCTTTGCGTTGAGACTGAAATCGATTTCAAGAATTTGATTGGTCAGCTTTGAGTGTTCACTGAGCAAACACTCAAATCTGACCAATCAAATGCTTTAGAACGATTTCAGCCTCAACTCAAATTCTTTATAACCGTAGGGCCAGTCATTATGGTTTATTCTACCTCCACCAAACTTGTTCATACCAGGGATTAACGACAGTTGGTGTCTCCACGGGAGCACCGTTTGGCGGACCTGGTTGACTCTGACTTCCCCTACTATTGCCAATCCCAGAACTGTTTGGCTTAGCTTTGGTTTTACCAGCTTGGCTGTTCTTGCTAGGAAGTGGGGCCGGATGCGGAGGGGCGGGATGGGGATCATGGAAGGTTGGAAAGAACGGGTTCATCCCATTAAAGTTAATGAATGGATGCATTTCCGCTGGAATTTCCTCCCGTATTCTAGCCATCGCTTCACTGAACTCTTGTTGCATTGCAGAACCCGGGTGCTCACCGCTGTTAGCAGCACCGCCCTGATATTCACCGCCTTGTTGCTGCCTGTCGATTGCTTCAGGAAGCTGTGCTGGTGGTTTTGTGTTTACGGGTGGAGTTGGCTCTTGTTGACCTGGAGCTGCTACACCTGGTTGTAAAGAGTTTATAGTGTTGTTTAAAACACCACTCAACTTACTTATGAGTTGTGTTGCTACGGTTTCCGCCGTTTTATCGACAGTTGCCTTCCCCTTTCTACCTGCTTTGCGTGGATTTTTCTTTCTTCCTGGCTTAACGCCAGGTTCAGTTTTAGTCGCCTCATAGTTCGGTGTAGGTGTCTTTTTCGGTGCTGGTTTACTGGGTTTAGAATGAGTGTGTGGAGGGGTATGAGGTGGATGGTAATGAGCTTGCAGACGCTCGTGTGGAGGGTGGTCTCTTGTGTGATCATGATTCAGTGCCTTTGTAACGGCTTTTTCTAAACTAGCAAGTCGGTTCATTATCCGGTTCATTGTCACCGCCAAAGGGTTTGCAGAGTTGACTGCGTCCACAGTTGCTCCTTGAATGCTTCTCAACTCATTTAGATGTGACATTGGCACCGCTGAGGTGGGCTTAGTAGGTAATTTGACAGACGATGGCACTGAAATTAGAACATATAAAACCCTGATACGTTATCATTCCCATATATTTATGTAATCGCATTAAAAATATGCAGGTCATACCTCAATGAACCTACAAATCGAAACTGGTTCCAGCAAGTTAGAAAGAGGGCGGAGTCTTCGCCGGAGAGATACCGACCTAGCGACCCGCTAATGGTTGCTATGGCGTGTAATTAAGGTGGTTCGCGGGTCAGCTTATCCCGTGTCAGAATTCTTTGAAACCTTGATTAAATTGAAATATACCATATGGAGAGTGAAAAATCGTTAAAATGAAAACACAATGCAGTGCCGTTGTTTTCTGACAGGACCTTTTGTCGAGAAAAACTCCTTTTTTAATGAACAGGAATATTTCTTTATAAAATGATATAACTCAATAATTTCTGTATATTCAAGTAAACTGTACAGAGACTATAAGATATTGTGCAAACAAAAATAGTTCATGACATATTTTCTGGAAATATCAATATGATGCAGAAAGTCCACCAAGGGCTTTCTGTGTTAGTTCCGACCTGTACTGTGCAGCGTCCTATATAGAGGACTTCGTTAGAGCATTTACCAATGTTTGTTTGATGGTATTAACGAAACATTTATGTATAAGGGTAGCTGATTAATCAATTCGGGATTAAAGTGATGCAGAAAACACAATAAGTGGCATTCTGTGTTACTCTACTCCACATTCTGCAACTTCATGTAGAAGTGACTGTCTATGAGTATTCAATCAGATGTTTCCTTAATACAGTATCGATCGAGTATTTTTATTTACATGTATATCTTTGGATAGATAGTTTTCCAATTTCGGATGAATGTGATGCAGAAAGCTCGATCTGGAGCTTTCTGTACTATATTTGACCAGCATTGAACAACCCGTCTATGAAAAACTGAAACAGGATAGTGTATCAGATGGTTGTTAAATCTAGTATTTGTTAATATATTTATGTATTTAGATGGATGGTTGCCCAATTCGGGATGGAATTGATACAGAAAGCCCGATCAATGGGCTTTCTGCGTTAGTTCCAGCCTGCATTGTACGCCATCAAATTCATGAGTTTATACATGTATACATATAATTGTTTAACATGATACCAATGTAGCTCAAGATAACTGATTGCTCAGTTCGGGATAAAAGTGATGCAGAAAGCATAATCAGGAGCATTTTGTGTTACTTTTGACCCACACTTTGCAACTTCATATATGGGGGATTGTCTGCGGGTATTATAATGGGTAATTTCCTAATAAAGCTCCAAAATATAGTATTGGTTGATTAATGCTATCTATATCTTATCTCAATTTGGGACGAAAGTGATACAGAAAGCTCAATCAGGGAGTTTCTGTGCTAGTTTCGACCTACACTGAGCTATTCCTATACGAAAAAATGCCAACATGGCCTTCTTTTTTCCTTAATCAGATTGTTGCTTAATAAAATACTGACAATATTAACATTATTGAATGAATAGTAGTATAATTATGTTTTCGTTATTGATACACTTGTGGAAGAAGATAACACAAACGCTGCACAATCTGGGACGAAGTAGTGCATTAAGCTTGTATATGAGCTCTATGCGATATTTCATTCTGCATTTTGGAGCTATATACATGCTCTGTTGATTTTTATTAGCCTAAAATAACTATTCAAATGAAACACGGAGTGGAATAATTGATGTTATTTCCACATTTTACACTGACACAAACTACTCTTTACTGATTCGAAAACATTAAAGAAAGTTTATCTTCGAGTAATGTACGTATATCGATGCGAGGACACAATGTGTCTTCTTATCTATTTGGTAGCAGTTATAAAGACTCAATGATTCAGCCATAGTTTACATGACATTTATATGTATTATGTTGTATTTGAGCATTGACGAAATACTGTATGTATAAGTCAAAATAAAATATGTTCTGTTCAAAAAAAAAAAAAAAAAAAAAAAAGTAAAAAAAGTAAAATTCTGAAAAAGTCAACAAATCTCAAATTACAAAAAATCTAGTTGTTTAACATACATTAATTTTACTCTTATTATATAGATATAACTTATTTCTACTAGTCACAAAAATTTAATGAAAATCCACAGTGGAATTTACATTTCATACATGATTACTAGAAGTTCTGACAAAATGTTACACAAAACGAGTTACCTCCCTTGAGTTCAACTTTAAAATGCCGTCCGCTCTAAATAATACCAGAGGTCAAACCTGTAACAAGGGACCATTGAATACGGTAGCCTGTAGATCTTTCAAGGCAGGTGACTGCTTAATGCATAACAAAAGTAATGCATAAAAGCTCCTTTAAGATCTATCTTTAAGCATTACTTGTGTCCTGTGTTAAGCTGCCATCTTCATATAGGCTATACATTCTTACAAAGTTTAGTTGTCACTTGACAATACTTGCATCTGATATTATTCATTATTACGTGACTAAACATAGCCTGTCCTTTGGTCACTGCGTTATGAATTGACTTGTCAATAAAAATCGGACAATTTATTTAAAAAAATTATTTGTAGCGAGTGGGAATCGAACCTAGAACCTTTAGATTGCTAGTCAATCACCGTACCAACTGCGCAAACAGAGAGGACACTGAATCGGATCAAACTTTTCTTTATGTAAATTTTCTACTATAAGCACGTGCCGCAAAGATCAAGTGAAAGTCATCAGCATTTCCGGAACCACCTTAAGCTAAAATAAACATGCGCGACCTAAATTTTAAATTATGCTTTAATAATAGATATTTAAGTTGTTTTGTTTATTTAAATGTCTTATAAGTGTTCGTTAAGCAAAAAGAGACAGTTTACTGGGTAAAAGCTTGACTTTGTAATTAACTCCGAAACATGTTTTGGATTACTTATCAAACCGCATATTATAGAGATCGAATGGCTGTTACATCCAGGATTACATCTATCAAACTTTTTTGGCCGGTATATGATATATTCATATACATGAAAACAAATATGGTCAAACTTCACATTAAATGGACAAGATACAAAATATAAATATAAGGAATAAACAACATCCTTTTGCCGCTCACGACGGTATGAATACATTAGCTTCAGTGATAGGTTTATCGTAAACGCCCTTCGGGCGTTTACGAAACTTACCCCCTGCGAAGCTAATGTATTCATACCGTTATGAACGGCAAAAAGATGTTGTTTATTCCTATAATAAACGCATTTACACAAAAACTATTAGTACCAATGCAAACAGTTTGGAGTCAGATCAGACGCCGGGAGACCAAGCATCTGCTAAGGCTCCAAACTGTTTGCCACTCTAGTTAAAATAAATAGGCAAACTAGTTACAAAGTCATCAGTTAATACATTTTTTTGCATTGCATTTGCGTGTCGTTTGAGTTTAAATGGCAAAGAATATATAACATATTCTCTACTGTAATAATATGCAAAATATCACACTTGCTTATACTACATGCTTACGCTAAAACCCCAATATTCTGAAACAATATGACCCTTAATACTTAAAAGTTCGTCACTCACATTATTTACCCCTTTCATAACATTGTTGTCTATTAAATTCGACTTCGCAAACTGTTTGAATCCTGATTAGCCAACGAATTAAGCGGCGTATGATTAAGATCCATTTATTATTTGGCACTCGAATCAATATTTCTTTTGTCAATATTTCAAAAACTTGCAGACGATGAGTTTAGCGATGTGTCAGGCGGAAAGTTTGGGGATGAATGAATTACAACAGATGACGTCATGACTTTGATGGGAGTAACTGTTACTTACTTTGACCCCTAGCACTTTGGTGTCCATTAAGTGGGTATTGCTCACCACCGGGCCTCCCAGGGTGAGTCACGACTCTGTTGATGACCTGAATAATCAAAAATATTACTTTTTCTAGGTCCACTTGTGAATTGCAAGGAAGACTGATTTTATTCTATAAAATGCTTGTGACCGCCCTATTCATTCCATTCGGAGCCACCTGGGCTGACTTTTCATTGTCAGTCTTTATAGAAATTACAATATACAATAAATTCTTACTCGTTTGGGAATCATCTGGGTATTAGTCTTCACTGTTTGTCTATATATAAATTACAAGTAGGATGAAGAAAATGGGTCAAGATAATAAACCGTTACACATTAAGAGAAATGTTATTGACATGTCAGACTGATAAATATGATTTATACGTCTATGAATGATATTTATGTAGGTGATTTAAATTTAATTTATGTGCATAGAACTTTTATTACTATGTACTTTGAATAAGACCACCCATGAAAAAGTCATTGGACAAAGAGGGTTTTGTGGCTTTGAATTCTAATATGCTTCATTACCAAGTTTTCGAAGTTTACAGTGGACAAAAAGCGTTCATCTTTCAATAAACACGTTTAATTAAATCAAACATTATAATTTCAATTTCAAAAAGGTTGTAGTAAAGGGACATTGACGTTTAAAAGTATGTTGTCAGTACTATAGAATAGACTATACTATAGTATTGAATACATTTTAAGGTCAAGGTCGCTATGGTTCTAAATTTGTCATTTTCTACGTTCTCTTGAATATAGTGTGAGTTTAGATTTGTGTAAACGGGAAAGAATAACGTATTCAACACTTTATGAATCAGCATTTGAGTACGGTGGTAACCTTATATTTTCCATTTTAATGAAATTCAAACGTAAATTGCCATGAAATGAAAACAATCTCGGTTTCTTTATCCCATTAGTGCATAGCGTACAAAACAATGGAACGTAGGTAAACAGTGCATTATCAGATCAGACGGGCGTCTGATCTGAGTCTGCAGTTTGCTAACATGAATTTATATAAGAAACAACAACATGAAAATAGAATAAGACCAGTCCCCCTTAAACGAAAATTTGATTAGTCCAAATAACTTCATAATCTCGAATCCGGTTATGTCGAACATATCCATAGCTCAAAGTTAAAACGAGTCGTGGCTGAGCCACGTTTTAACTTTGAACTACGTGTATGCTCATCTGAACCGAACATAAAACGATGTAATTCATGTGTCGAAATATCGGTTATTTGGAGTTAAGCGAATTCGAGATATCAAAGTTCGACTGTATAATCAGTGTCGAATCCGAGTTCCTGCTGTTTACTGGGTTTTACCGCAGACAAACTCACAATGGCCTTGTAGCTTCCAGTCTTGTCAAACTTGAGAATTTTCTGTGATCTAAACGCGCCAGCTCCTTCCATTCCCAACAAGAACACCTTGGCTGTTCGGTCTGCTTTATTGTCTAACGAAATGTAGCCCGTTGACCCTATATACAGTAAAAAAGTATTCAGAGTTATTTTCCAGAAAAAAAAGACTTATTGATTGCAAACAGGGTAACTCAAGACCAGCCACCACGTCTGTAACTGGTCAGGATCAACACTGTTTTACACACACACATTTGCAACATTTTGTTTATAATTATTAAACATGAATACAATAAATTGGCAGTGTAAATTAAGGCCAGCTGCAAAGGCTGAGATGACGATGATGATTGGTCAACATTCAATTACTGTGCAATGACGGGTTTTCTCATGGCGCCGGGCATGAAATTAATAGCAGAGGACATTTAATTGTAAAACATCGACAGTAATACATATGACTAGTAGATACAGGGCAATAGTAATGCATTGGTTCGGTTTTGACATATTCATTTTAAACATATTTATTTCCAGACATTTTACACATATAAAATTATAGTACAGGTTGTGCAAACAATATCTTGGAAATGAATTAGATCGGAAGAAAACATTGCTTATTTAGATCACTTTCATACAAGCGGAAGTGGCCTTATTGATATATTCAATTTGGATACATTTACATTACATTACTAAATACTTCATATCACATTTACATTACATAACTTAATCCTTCATATTACATTTACATTACATAACTTTATTCTGCATATTACACTTTCATTACATAACTTAATCCTTCATATTTAATTACATTTCTTAATCCTTCATATTATAGATCTACAATTACATTTACAAAATACATCATATGCTAATAACATTTACTAAATACTTTTGCAAACAGTTTTGAAAAAACTTGTCAGAAAATACTGTGAAATGTATAGAAAGCGACATTATCCAAGAAGATAACTTGATTAATAAGACCTTTTTGTTTCTGTTTTAAAACAAGGCAAAAGCTTGTCAGAACTGACGTCGGTCTTGTAGATTATACAGTTTCCATGTTTCAATGTGCTCTCCTTCAACGTAGACTCATTGCATGAAGTAAACGTGTTTGTTCAAATTAGTTTTTTTTCTTGAATTAACCTTTACCCAGGCGTCAACCTTTGCAATTAACTTACCCTCAGCTTTAAAAGTCTTGGACTTCAGAGTCATAAGCTTGGCGTCTGTGACGCGCTTGTTGTCTTTCAGTATCTGGTCCGCTAACACCGACCAAACAGACACACAGTCGTACAGATACAGAGAATATACGTCAGGCTGTAAAGAAAATCAAAATCGTTTAAACTCTTTTATCATCAAGATGTTCGTGAGATGTTTACCCTTTCACCGCCATACTGTCGCCATACTGCAATATTTTTTCAACCTTAGATTTAATGCAGTATAATTGACATAATATCAAAGTGGCAATCAGTTCTGATCAGATTCAAAACTGTTTTCAAATGCGCTTTAAGACGTCATTGAACGTAAAAGGATTTTACATAACCCTCCCTGTCAAACTCAACAAATTGTTTTATTCTTTAACCGTATTAGTATATTTCACTTAATCATTAATGCGAAAATTAATTTTATGATAAAGATTGAATGCGAGTACAGTTTCGCCAAAGAAATATCGACGGGAGTGTCAAACAGTTTGAAGTCTGATAATGGCCGCGTTTTCTAAGTCGACTTCAGCCGTAAATGCCAGAGAAAGGAACACCCTTCTTGCAAACTTGTAAACAATTTGAAACAGATATAATCCTAAGTGATCTAAACTCTACTGGCATTGTACAGTGCTCCCTCTCTACAACGACACCATTTGGGAGATAAAATTTGTGTTCGTTGTTCGGAGGGAGTCGTTATAGGGACGGATGGAAATTGGCTCACATTTGAAAACAGCTTGAATCCAGATCAGACGCCGCGTGGATTCAAGCTGTTTGTATCAAAATATACACTTATATAAAGGCTTTGAGAAAACAAAACCAGCATACCACAATTTTAAAGAGACAACATTGTAGCAGCAGCACCAGCACCGTTCAGGGAAATGCAATGGTCGTTGTTAGGAGGGAGTCGTTTATGAGAGGGCCGTTGTAGGTAGGGTAGATCAGCTCTTAATCATGTTACAGATGCCATTTTCTGCTGATAACAATTACTTGGTGTAAAGTGGGTTGACCTTAACCATGACATATACAGTGATCCCACCCTACAAAGTCCCTCCCAACAACGATTACCTCCTAACAACGCTTGCTACTCTTTCCGAAACAAGACAACCATGTCAAACCTATTCACGACTGCAATGTCGTCTGCTTAGAAATTATCGTCTGCTGTTTGTCTCAAACTTATATAATGGACATTTTAAGAGAAAAAAAACTTGACGAGTGACAAACTGCTTGAATCTAGATCAGCCACCGCGGATCACCAATGTACGTCAATGTTTGATTCCCGTGGGGTGTCGTAGGGAGGGAGCGCTGTATAGATTAACATATTCTAAATGTTTGAACTTCTAATTTATTTTGTTTTATGTATTTCTATGGCATTCTACTAGGGATGATTTCAAGGTAGAGCGGATGCACCTTAAGCCAAACAGCTTCTAAGTCTGAACAAAATATCATGTTTGTATTATACAGTGGAGAATCTGTTATTCTTTCCCAATAAACGCGTTTACGCTAAAACTATTATTTGCATTGCAAACAGTTTGAAGCCAGATCAGACGCCGGGTAACCCGGCGTCTGATCAGGCTTCAAAATGTTTGCCACTCATTTAAATATCAATAGTTAGAATTGTCGAAAAGTTGTTATTTTCTACGTTTTAGTGTTTTGCGTTTGCGTTTCGTTTCGTTTAAACGGGAAAGAATAACAGATTCTCCACTGTATCGTATAGAGACATTACTTCATTTAGGTTGTAAATCATGGACTTGCTCCATATTTAGTTGTAAAGTAGTCGACTTGTCAATCATTGTAAATCATAATACAAATAAAATATTACACATAAAATCCACACGACCTTGACTTCAAAATATATAACATATTATGTAATTAACATGTCGAATCTGACAGTTTTTAACCACAAAGTATACAATGGAAAATCTGTTATTCTTTCCCGTTGAAACAAAAACGAAACGCAGGCGCGTTGCAACAAACCGTAGAAAAAGACAAGCTGTACATAATTCTGAAAACTTCTTCTAATCTGAGGGGCAAACAGTTTGGAACCTGATCAGATGCCGGGATACTCGGCGTCTGATCACGTCCCAAACGGTTAACAATGGAAATTATAGTTTAAGTGTAATCTAGTTTGTTGGGAAAGAATGACGTCTTATCTACAGTATAACACGTGTTGTCTTACCCATTTCAATGCATGTTCTTGGACGCGTTTCAAGAGACATATTGCCAACTCAATCTTCTTAAAATTCCTTATTTTCAAGTCATTAACCACCAAACTAAACCTTTTGTTTTAACCCTGTAGCCGAAAAATATCGTATTTAAAAAATGACATCTGAAATGACTTTGCTTTTTCAGCTCTTAGAGTAGACAAATCGATATGAGTACCAAACTCCAGTTGGACTCAAATCTTTTGTAATATCGACTTCAGAAGGAAATATCGCTGCTATGGACTCAGTGTTAATATTGTCGACGTAAAGACCAACATTGATAAACCCTTTATACAGTAGTTGTATATACATGTACATAAATATACATTCTAACTTTTGCAAAATATAACAAGTTTATGTTGATCGTTAAGCCCGCAAAGCACTTTCTAAATTAGTGTGGCCTTGACATTTAACCGCAGTAGTAAGCATATTTACATTCGCTCCATTAATTCTATTGAACAAATAGCATTTATTTTGTATATACACAATTTTTCTAGGGATTTGTGGCTATCATCGCACTGGAGGCGGGGCTTAACAATCTCTTTTCCGCGAATCATGTTGTGGCGTTCCCTGAGTATTGGCAGTAATAGCCGTTCCGTTTAGGGTACGCATTTATTCGTGTTAACAACCTCTGATATGGATTAAACATGCATGCATACTAATTAGATGTTCATTAAATATAAGAAATACAGCAAAAATAATGTAAATAACAGAAATTAACCGAATGTTTTTCGGCGTTTAACCCTTTACCCCATAGAAGCGACTTTTAGCGTATCTAATTTATTCCTCCGCTGAAGAAAATAGTTCCAGTTTATACCCTCATGAACAATTACCATAACAAATATTTTTATATAGCCTAGCAGATGGTTGTTTAAAGCAGGCTGAAAGTAAAGCAGAATGTGCCTTAAGGCACATTCTGCTTTACTTTCAACCTAGTTTAAGTGATCACCTGTATTTAATATTATATACGGGTTATTGGGTAAAGGGTTAAGAGAAATAAACGACAGACAATGATCGGCAAATTTGCCGATCATTTTCTTTCGTTTATTTCGCTTAAACGCCGAAAACAAAAGTTTATTTCTTAAAAGTTATCTGGTTTAGATCTCTAACTCCACGAACTCAAGGAATACTAAAGGTTTGGTATATTTGTAGTTTTGCAAGCAACAGCAAAATACATTTCAGTGCCAAAACAAAACTTTTTGGAGCATTTGTCACTCACATGTACATACACACAACTATTTATATTTCAAGAAAATATATTTAAATCGAAAAGTGCAAAACCTTAAGGACCCTCAGGTTAGGTTCTACACTGTTTAAATATATGCATATTTGAATTGGTTTCTAGCATAGAAAATGTTAACCCTTACCCAGCGGTGATATCGTCTGCTTCGAAATGTTCGTCAGCAAAACTTATCAAATTTAGATTTATACATTGCTAAAGTAAATAAACCTTAAGCAGTGTGTCAAACAGATTGGATCCAGATCAGACGCCGCGTTACGCGGCGTCTGATCTAGATCTAAACTGTTTGAACCATTCCGGAAAGTCGCGATCAGCAGGTAAATTGTTAAAAGTTAATGCATCTTTGTATGTAACCGATGTTTGCCAAAACAGATTGTTACTGTAGTAACTGACTCGTGTAACTTACCTGTCCACTTCTTGTAATTCCATATTTTTTATAACTTGACGCTGCCACGGATTTGGTGAGATGATAGAAGTCTGTGAACCTACTACGTGGGTCTTGTATTGTTGGGTCATGATCATCATTCATAGGATCGACAATTATCTGTGAATAATATCACGTTAAAGCTTTACAACATTTCGTTTGATTAAGGATCACATTGGAAATTAAGGACCATAATAGCAATAAGACTATTTCTTACTCTTTTTTGTGTTATCCTTGTCATATAATGCTGAATGACATGGCTGTATTAAATCATACATATTGTTGCTTATTGTTTACTCTGTATGTTTTTAATAACAGATAGCCATGTTCTTGTACATTTCATGTTGACATAAATCGATCTAACTATGTGTATATTTAAGCTACTGTCACTACATTCACTGGTCTACCCCGTGTACAATGCTTATTTTTCAGAAAGTTTGGATTCTTATCAAACTCAACGCGTCTGATCAGGTTCCACATTATATTAAACTAATTTCAATATGTCTTAAGTCAAAGTACCTAAAATCCAAATTTGACAGAAAAAACAGGCGACGACAATTATTTTAATTTGCGTTCAACTTTAACATGTCGTAACTCATTCTCCCATTTACCTTAAAACGAATTATGTTTTAAAAATAAAATTCAGCAGAATGGGTAGTTGAAGCATGCTGTAGATGGTTGTGCAAAATTGTATGAAATAGAGGTTTTCAAAAGCAAACCTTAGTACAGACCTCTTAGGTCAACTGACCTCATTCAATATAAGCAGTCTGTGGTTGCATCTCTTTACCTTTTCATGATCAAATTATTCGGGATATTTTTACCCCTTCACCCTTTCATTGAATTTGTCATCTGCTTGTTGACTAATTGTTGTCTGCAAGACACGTTCCAAAGTTAGATTTAAGGTTGTATGACTTATTAGATATCGATAATAGTGTGAAACAGTGTGGGTTCAGATCAGACGCCGCGTTACGCGGCGTCTGATCAAGACCTAAACTGTTTGCGGAATCGCTTTATAGCGTCATTGATTGTGTAAGGGTTAATTTTGCACACAATTCATTTTCAGCAAACTTTGTATAGACTCACGTGTGTCAGTTTGTTGTAAACTCTCCTCACGGTCCGGTCAGACTGGTCTCCTCTCCTCCAATACCCGTCTCCAAGGACGCTGGTTTTCAGCTCAGTGTCTTTGTATATCTACAAAAAAAGATATGACTACGAACTTCCCTAACTCTTTAGAATATGACACGACAGAAACAATGGAAACATATATTAACCTACATCAATTGGTTCCCGGGAGGCCTTGATGCGTCAATACAGTGGAGAAATCACTATCCTTTACAGGGTAACTACAATAGTACCACAATTTAAATAAACCGTGACAACAGTTTGATCATATTTTCTATTTACTTTTATAGAAAGTCGGTTGGGGCCTGATCTCAAGCTGGGTTATCTGGCCCCATTTGTTTAATCTGCCACATGAGCAAATGCTGTACTTTAAGTCAAGATCTACAAAACGTATCACAAGTATGTGTGTATATGTGTTCTATAAGGGGCTTTTGTTAATTTCCATTAACCTCTTAACTAAATAAACCATGTACGTAACACCATGTCTTTGAACTCAGTGGATGCCGTAGGGTTCAACTTCAACAGCAAATGGATTTTTAAATAGACAATGGTTATCCCGATTTAGAAACACTTTTCGTAATGAAAATGTATTTTCGAATAAACTTATCATGCTCTTTTAAACATCACTTTTATATCTTTGAATAAATGGAAAAAACAACAACAGTAGTTTCCCTTGATGGTCTCAGAATGTAGGAACTCTTATCAAAATTAATTGCTTAAGCTGTTAACGCTATACGTGTTTACTTAGCAATATACAGTATAATCTGTATAACCCGCGTACACCGAGCTTATACGCATTTCAAAGTAAAACGTTTAATATCAAGTAACAGTAAACGAAATTAAACTGTACCAAATAATTACGAAAGACAAGTGGCAAACAGTTTTGGCGTCTGATCAGGATCAAAATTGTTTGCAAATGCCATTTCTTGCGTCATTGAGAGTGAAAAGGTTAAGCTGTCATCTTTTTTAACAGAATCTACTTGTCTTCTTTTCAGTAGATATGCCAATATAATGTACCTATTTCAAACCTGTATATCACTTTATCCTTTCACGTGCCTATTTTCCTGACGGATAAAGGGGTGATAGATAAACTTTGCTTTATTATCCTAGTTGGTCACATGACCGATGTTATTATGTCAGTTGGTCACATGACCTGTAGCCGGAACAATTTTCTTCCCACCGAGACGCTTATTTTTCCCGCTGTTAGGAAAGGTATTCTAAAACTCTTTCAACAGAATCCGACGTGTAAGGACGTTTATTCGAACTATTCGATGTAATCAAAGCGTTATAGAGTATGTGCAACCAGACGCTTGCTGACATACTTCTATAATTGTCCGTCTTTTAGATTTCCTGAGTGAAAAACACTAGATTTTAAAAGGTTATTTTTCAACGAAACTCGGGTGTGACGTCACTGACGTCATCTATATAATAGCCGCAAGCATTCTCTATTTAATTCACTATTGTGACAAGGATAAATAGAATATTTGGTGACTAGCTTTGAATGAGAAATGTTATCTGGCTCGGCTTCAGAAAATATCAGGTTCGCCTGCGGCTCACCTGATATATTCATCCGCCTTGCCAGATAACATTTCTCATTCAAAGCTAGTCACCAACTATTCTCTATTTATCCTCTCATGTGCCGACTTTCCTGACGGATAACCAGTAGCCTGATACACTTTTCGTGATTATGTCAGTTGGTCACATGACTGATATTATTATGTCAGTTGATCACATGACCTGTAGCCGGAACTTACTTTCTACACCGATGCGCTTATTTTTCCCGCTGTTAGGAAAAGTATTCTAAAACTCTATCAACAGAATTCCGACGTCTGACGACGCTTATTCGAAATATTCGTTACAATCAAAATGTTTGAGAATACGCAAAACCAGTCGCTTGCTGAAATACTTCTATAATTGTTCACCTTTAAGAAGTCCTGAGTGAAAAAGCACTGGATTGTAAAAGGTTCTTTTATTTCTTCTCAACGTTATCAGGATGTGACGTCACTGACGTAATCTATTTAAAAGTGCGCTTTCCTAGAGTTACATTTCAAATTATTTAGTGAGACTCTCAGAACAAAAATGAAAAACCATTCTCTATATGAGTTGCTGTCGTGAGAAGATAAATAGAATATATGGTTCCTAGCTTTGAATGAGAAATTTTATCTGGCCACGCGGGTGAATATATCAGGTGAGCCGAAGGCGAACATAATAATTTCAGAAGCCGAGCCAGATTTATTTTTTCATTCAAAGCTAGGAACCAAATATTCTCTATTTATACAGCTAATCAGGTTAATAAACAGCTTCAATTCGCCTTTACTCGTAGAGCAATGTGTATATTACGTTATTTTCCTATTCGCTTTACTCAACCGAAAAAAATACTAAAACAGTATTGAACCATTGACCAAATACATTACCTGTGGATCAAGGTGTATATACTGGAAGTTAGCTGTAACAGTAACCGTCCGTAACGCTGACAATATGCACCTTCGAACACCATCGCTGGACATCATAAATACAACGGCTGAAAGCAACAATGAATCAATGAATGTTACTACACTTTACCAGGGGTCCGTTTCATAAAACTTCGTACGATAACAACGATCGTAAGTCAAAACTTTAAAATACATTTAATTTATGATTTCTCTATATAATTCTGTCTTGTTACATCTTTTTGGAATCGTCTTGAAAAGACGATTCCAAAGAGATGTCACAAGACAAGATTAGATGTTGAAATAACTAATAATTGAGACATTCATAATCTGACTAACGACAACATTTGTCGTACGCAGTTTTATGAAACGGGCACAGGGCTCCAGATACGGTAAACTATGACTACATATGGCATTATAAACTAGTAAAAATATCGATTGACCTTGCATACACGCATATGAATTGGTTTTGAAAACTGTTGACCCTGAGTCATTACCATTAAAAGACTGATCAGGGTCAGCGAAAAAAGCATTACATGTAAAACTTCTCTATTACGATCAAAGATATATACAGTAATCCCTCTCTACAACAACACCTCATGGCAGACAAATATTGTGTGTGTTGTTAGAAGGAAGTTGTTTTAGGGAAGGAACTTGGCTTAAATTTGCAAACAACTAAATCGGCGTCTGATCTTTATTCAAACTGTTTGTCACTTGTCATTGTGGTTTGTTTTTCTGTCAAAATGTCCAATATGTGAAAACAGAAAACAACTTTTAGAAGATATTGCAATCATGAAAAGGTTTGACACAATTGTCTTGGTTGGGAAACAGCAACAATCGTTAATGTAAAGAGGGAATCTTTATTTGAAGTGCGATTGTAAGGAGGAAGCACTGTATTTAGTTGGGATAGCGTAGATAAGTGATATACCAAACGAATTAAATTACGTATGTGAAAGTACGTCCAAAATAACGTGATATACCATCCGTGTTCTTTTCAAAACATGACACATGTAAATCATAATGTGTTTTTGGATACATGTATATGTTCCTTGTTCTTAAAAGGAAGTGATATATATAAACAGCGTCCTTGGTATAAATTGATTTATCAGCCGTGATATTACAATAGTCTAAAATTCAAATAACAGGCAACATACGTGACAATTTAACATTGTACGTAGACAGGTTAAATAATTCCAAACAGGCTTGGACTAAAATGGGGACAATTTGATAGTCGAGTATCTCTCTATGATCTAAACTGATTGATATATACTTGAATGTGTTTTCAATCACAGAGTCTTGACTGAAGAAAACCTTTCCGGGCTGTTATGCATCAAATCATACTAAATCATCATACGCTTTAATTTATACATTTACATTGCAAAAAACA
This sequence comes from Gari tellinella, assembly GCA_922989275.2. Taxonomy (NCBI): domain Eukaryota; kingdom Metazoa; phylum Mollusca; class Bivalvia; order Cardiida; family Psammobiidae; genus Gari; species Gari tellinella. The sequence goes on from OV277867.1 coordinate 41,328,926, forward strand.
ATGCATTAATTAACACATTGCAGTATAAAAAGGTTCTGCAAAAAGCAACTTGCGTGGTATATTTTGATACATGTATAAGGTCGGAATGGCGTATAACAACATGGCCATTAAGGCTATGCATGTCAAGCATGCATGGATTCTTGAAATTGCTCTGGCAATAACAACATTTATACATTCGTCATTAAATGTTTTAGTAAATTACGTTTTATGCTTGATATATTATGAAACCATCAGAACAGTCTAAATAAAATATTAGATTCGTGTCAGGCGTTGAGTTATTTGGTAACAAATATGGTATAAAACTGTTTCTTAATGGTGCTATAACGTGGTTAGCAAATGAAATGTTACAAGCTAATGTGGGTTGGTCATGTCATGATTCATACAGCGGTGAAAGATGAGTTGGTTCAGATGAGAATCAAAAAACTTCGGTGCCTAATCAGAATCAGCATTGTCTAGAGCTGCTAAATCATGTGTAAAGCGCTCTTATTTGAAAACCGTTACAGAAGAACATATTACAGTGGAGAAAACGTTATTCTTTCCCAATAAACGCGTTTACGCTAAAACTATTTTTTCCATTACAAACAGTTTGGAGCCAGATCAGACGCCGGGTAACCCGGCGTCTGATCAGGCTCCAAACTGTTTGCCACCAATATAAACATGAATTATCATAATGTTCCAAAAGTTGTATTTTTCTACTTTTTAGTGTTTTGCGTTTGCGTACGTTTGCGTTTAAACGGGAAAGACTAACATATTCTCCACTGTATCAGGTTACACTTATGATAGCTACAATATGTGAAAAACACTCTTATTTGAAAACCGCTACAGAAGAACCTATCATCAGGTTACACTTATGATAGCTACAATATGTGAAAAACACTCTTATTTGAAAATCGCTACAGAAGAACCCATTGACAGGTTACATTTATAATAGCTACAACATGTGAAAAACACTTTTATTTGAAAATCGCTGCATACGCAACTGCCGTAGAAAGGGACTATTTAGACTGCTAAATCCAAACAATAAATACAGTACAATACAATACATTTTATTGGCATTAAGTACAATGTTGCTACTTCTAACAAATAAACAATAAATATGATTTCCAATAGATCCTTCCGTGCTCCGATAATTGACCATACTGACCATGTACGCTTTGTCTTAATTGAATATTTAACCTTAATTGAATATTAAACCTTGACAAACATTGCAGACCTTGATCAGGGTCTTCACTGTTTGTGTAGTGTAATTTATTCTGTCCCCGCATAGTATTATATTAGGGCGGAACTTCAAGAGGTCAATAACATTTGCTTATCAAGCGTAATAGAATAAACACTAACAATTATCCCATAATTTATAGACCAATCTATCAATCTTGAAAATGACGATCATTATTTCCTTCGTGACAATTATAACTTAACTCGAAACAAGGTCGACAGTATTTGGCAATATATCATTATCGAAATTGACTTATCCCTTTTGTGTGCTTATAAGGAGCTGGGTCAGCTATGCAAATACGTTTGCCGGGTCTGATCTGGCTCCAAACTGTTTGCAATGGAAAAAATGTGTAACAGTTTTAGCGTAAATGCGTTTATTGGGAAAGAATAACGTTTTATCCACCGTAACTAGCTGTTTCATTAAGATGCACACTTTTGACTGACCAATTTAAATGTGTGAACCCTTTGAACCCTAGTCCCGCATATAGGCGTCCTTTTCAAACAGTGTACATGTGAAAAGTACACTTGTCCTATGCAAACAGTGAAGACCCAGATTAGAGGGCTCGGAAAGGAGCCCTCTGATCAGGGTCTTCACTGTTTGTCATAATGCAAAGTATTGACAAAACCAACCCTTAAAAGTCAGAAATAGTCTAAACTAAAATGGAAACTGGAATTGTACATTTAAAGTTTTAGGGAGGAAAAAGTTAATCATGAAAAACAATATACATGAAAAGTACATCTGTTCTATGCATACAGTGAAGACCCATATCAAACAGCTGCAATAGGAACATTTTGTTCAAGGCCTGTACTGTTTGTCAGTGTGCAATATATATTGTAAATTTATAAGGGAAAAATGTAAAAAAAAAAAAAAAACGGCATTGACTTATATATTTTAGGAAATTGGAACCTCTAATATGTACTACATTTACATGCATACTAATAACATTTTCATTTAAACTATGGGAATTGCAGCAAATATAATGTAAATATAAGAAATGAAATGAGTTAATTTCATTTCTTCAGAAGACGTTGTTTTTGTGCCCGATTAAACGCAAAAGAAACGCAAACACATTGCAATTAAACGCAAAAAGATAATGTTCTGTTTACAATTCTGACTATTTATTTCAATCCGAGTGGCAAACAGTTTGAAGCCTGATAAGACGCCGGTTTACCCGGTGTCTGATCTAGCTCCAAACTGTTTGCATTGAAAATAATAGTTTAAGAGAAAATGCATTTTATTGGGAAAGAATAACATCTCTCCACCTTAACCCTTTACCTGATAGTCTATTTCTAGTATTGAAGATAGGTGACTTCTTAAAGCAGGTTGAAAGTAAAGCAGAATGTGCCTTAAGGCACATTCTGCTTTACTTTCAGCCTGCTTTAAGCTATCATGTGCTAGAATATAGAAAATATTCCCTATCATATATCTTCATAACTGATTAAATAGGAACTATTTTCTTCAGCGGATGAATAAATAAAACACGCTAAAAGGCGCTTCTATTGGGGAAAGGGTTAAATGCACAGCACATAGATCCTAGCCGGAAAGTTGTACTTACCACCTTTCAAGTTCTTTACTGCTATCATCAATTGGTCTACAGCATCAACTGTCATTGTTGAACTGTATGTCCCAGAGTACCGAATACGTATACTGGACTTTTGTAACTCGGCGTCAACGCTTGTCTTTAGAACTGAATACGGTGGCATATCCTCATAAAGCAACGAAACCTGAGTTTGTTTCATGTCAGTTAGGGAATATAAAAGGGACTTGGCTGAAATTATAAACAACAACATGCATACATCAGAGCACCAGATAAGGGTAGTTTTTCAAAAACTAAAATCTTTATTTCTGAATTAAACCCTATGGTGTCACTACTCATTAGAATCGTCTCTTTGAGACGATTCTAATGAGTAGTAACACCATAGGATTTGGTGCTAAAAAGAGTGAGAAAATGTTGGATTTGTTGAAATAACTACCTCTTATCTGGAGCCCTGATACATTAGTATTTTGATAATTTGAGGTTCCCCTAGTCGAACGTATCCGTATTTCTGCAATAAGATTCCGATATTCACTGCCAAATTTGTCGTGAGATTTTTAATCCTTCACCGTTTCATTGTCGTCTGCATCAATTTTGTTGTCTGCAATGTCATTTCAAAGTTAAAAGATGAGACAGAATGACAGACAATATTTCAAAACTAGTGTCAAACAGTGAGAATCCTGATCAGACGCCGGGCTACGCGGCTTCTGATCAGGATCCAAACTATTTGAAAACGCTCGTTTTAGCGTTTTTTAAAGTGAAAGTGGTAAGTCGAGGGAAGGTCAAAATGTTGCCGTTTATACCCTCACCATCCCAGTAGTGTCCTTTTTTTACCACTTCATTGACATACAGTGGAGAATCTGTTATTCTTTCCCAATAAACGCGTTTACGCTAAAACTATTATTTCCAATGCAAACAGTTTGGAGCCAGATCAGACGCCGGGTAACCCGGCGTCTGATCAGGCTCCATACTGTTTGCCACCAAGATAAACATGAAATATCAGAATTGTCCAAAAGTTGCACTTTTCTACGTTTTAGCGCTTTGCATTTGCGTACGTTTGCGTTTAAACGGGAAAGAATAACAGATTCTCCACTGTACATGTAATATCGTCTGTCCGAAAAGGGCTGTCTGAATAATTGTTTCAAATGTAGATTTACTGTTGAGTTACCATATTTTATCGTCTGCTTTAACACTTTCGACGTCTGTTTCAATACTGATGTCTGCACATTCTTTTTTAGTTATATTTTTACTCATTCACCCCTGCAACTTATAATGGAAAATTCCAATTTAAAAATACATCTAGTCCATTTTTATTATTATGGGTGTAATTTAACAATATATTTCAAAATGCCAAACACTGTAGACCCTGATCAATTTTTAAAAAAAATTCAACCCTTTTAATTGTAATGCCATGTTTTTTTACATAAAACTTCAGACATAAACTGATATCTCGTATTTAAAAACACATTTCAGAAATTGTACTTTTTAAGAACTTATTATGTCTAAAAATAATGTATGAAAAGTGCTATGTTCCGGTGCCTTCGAGTAGGAGTCATTAAGGTTTATGTTGTTACTTATCGTGATAAGTAATCTTATCGTTAATTATACCACCGTGTAGGTGATTTAATTGCTCTTTGGAATGATACATTACACATGCATTTTCACTAATTAAATTGAAATTAATGATCAAGTTGCAGTACTTATTGGACCGCCTCGTATAACAAAATAAGTATATAGTTCGAGTGCTAAACAATTTAGATAGTGATCCTTCTTATGCGCCATGTGTGAATGGCTGCATTTTTCTAAGCTCTGATGTTATCAATATTCAAAGTGGAATTACTTTATATAGACTTCTGAAACTTGACAGTGTTGTAAATGAATATATTTTTAAAAGAATGGTGTGATTTAATAGTGATTTTATAGTGAGATTTAAAAGATATTGTGGATTTAATAAATCATATTTGTGGAGTATATAGTGTTACACTGGACATATTGGATATTTAATTCAACATGTGTTTAGCCCAAGGCAGTCCTGACCGTCAACCAAAGAGGATCAGATATACGGATAAGTACATTTATTCACTCAGTCAATTATCACCTTATTCTAAACCTGATCCCCTTCTATTATCTAGATTGAAAGAGTTAGGTCTTTATGACTTTGGGCAATTTGGATTAGCAAAGTATAGGGGTACAAAAGGGGGTAAATCCAAACTGAAACGCATTTGGGATACAAATGATGGCATTCATCATGAAATTGTTAGAGAATTACCACAGTCAATAGAAGTTGTTTCCAGTACTTGTCAAACAAATAGTAAACTTGAAATCTCAATTGAACCTCCTAAAGCAAAAACACAAAATCTCATTCATGTAAAGTATGAACAGCCCATGTCCACCAAACCTCAGAAGCAAATTAAAATCTGCAGTTTAAACCCAAGATCAGTAAAAAATAAAGCTTTGGCTATACATGACTATATAATCTCAAATGATATCGATGTAATGGCCGTCACTGAGACTTGGCTTGGTAGTGCTGCAGATAAACCGTGCTTAGGTGAACTGGTTCCTGACAGCTATAAGATCAAACATGTCCCATCGCTGTAGTGGAGGCCGGGGTGGTGGGGTGGGGCTCATATATAAGGCATCCATTGATGTTAAAATCCTTTCCTCTACCAAAGATAATGATTTTTCAACTTTTGAGCACATTGACTGTACTTTAAGCATCAAAGATTTCGTTGTGCGTCTAGCAGTCATCTACAGACCCCCTCCATCCACTGCAAACGGTCTAAAAATCTCAAACTTTCTTGACAGGGAATGGCCACTTTTCTTATCGAAAGTTTCAACCATTGATAAACAAATCATCATTGTAGGGGATTTAAACCTTCATCTTGATCTCTCAAACGATAGGAACACTGTCAATTTCGTCAGTACAATGGATTCATTTGGTTTTCAACAGCATGTCAAAGAAGCCACCCATGTTGGGGGACACACTCTTGACGTTGTTATCACAAGAGATAACGAAGACTGTGTGTCAAATCTCGAAGTCACAGACCCTGGACTATCTGACAGTAGTGGCAAAATCTCAAGAGACCATTTCTCTGTGTCTTTCAGGGAAAAGGCAGAAAAACCACCGCCCATCAGAAAAACGGTTTCATTTCGAAGGCTTAGGGACATTAATGTCGATTTATTTAAAAGAGATATCCTTAACTCAGATTCAATTAAAGAAATTCTGAAAATGACAGACATTGACGAAATTGTCAGTGTATACACACATGAACTTAAAGCTCTGACCAATAAGCATGCACCATTGTGCACTAAGACCATAACTCTCAGGCCATCATGTCCATGGTACACCCAGGAACTTCACGATGCTAAACACTTAAAGCGTAAGCTAGAACGAAAGTGGAAATTATCCAAACTCGCAATTGATCATCAACTGTATCGAGACCAGTGTGCTAAAGTAAACAAATTGTTAGCAAAGATAAAGGTTAATTTTTACACAGAAAAAGTAGAATCCTGTCAACGGGACTCGAAGAGTCTTTTTAAAGTCACTAAGCATCTCCTTGGTGCAAACAGTGAAATTGCACTGCCGAAAAATGTGTCCTCAAAACAACTTGCGCATGATTTCAGCGACTTTTTCATTGAAAAAGTGGACAAAATACGAGCAGGCATTGCCTCTGAATCAACGGCATGCACCCCAGTCATCACAGAAACGTTGAATTCTATGAGCTATTTAGAAAGTTTTGACACTGCTACAGCAGCAGAAATCGGGGAGATTGTCAAGGCATCCCCATGTAAGTCCTGTGAACTCGACCCAATACCTACATGGCTCTTAAAGGTATGCCTTAGCGAGCTCCTACCGTCATTAACAAAAATTGTGAACTCTTCGCTGGAATCTGCGTATGTTCCAAAAGAATTCAAAAAGTCGCATGTAAGACCTCTTTTGAAGAAACCTGATCTCGATACAAATGATCTTAAGAACTACAGGCCTGTATCAAATTTGCCATTTCTCTCCAAAGTATTAGAAAAAGTTGTAGACAGACGCATTGAGTCCCATTTGGCCACAAACAATCTGCATGAACAGCATCAGTCAGCATATCGTAAGCATCACTCTACAGAAACTGCTCTTGTTAAAGTTCAAAATGACATCTTGCAATATCTTGATAAGAATGAAATCACAATTCTGGTGATGCTTGACCTATCAGCCGCATTCGACACAATTGATCATGAAACATTACTCAATCGCCTTGAAAAAGACTTCAAAATCATTGGAAACCCTCTTAGGTGGATGACCTCATACCTGAATGACCGTTACCAAACAGTCGCAGTAGATGGAGAATTATCTGCCCCAGTTCAAATGAAATATAGTGTGCCACAGGGCTCAGTCTTGGGACCCAAAAACTACATCATGTACACAAAACCTGTCGGCTCAATTTGCAGAAATCATGATCTGGATCATCATTTCTATGCAGATGATTCACAGTTATACTTGTCATTTAAGCCTAAAGACACATCTAGTCAACAAGAAGCCCTTTCAAAAGTCGAAGGATGTCTAAAAGACATAGTCTCATGGATGCACCAGAATATGTTAAAGCTGAACACTGACAAAACTGAGGTCATACTGTTTCATTCAAAAAAGGTTAACGTTCCCGGAGATTTTCATGTTCAAGTGGGAAACTCTAAAATCAAACCGTCATTATGGGTGAACAACCTTGGTGCTAGATTTGATTCCCAAATGGATATGACACAGCACATCAACACTGTGTGCAGGTCTAGCTATGCACAGCTGCGGCAAATAGGTCATATTAGACAGTACCTTTCTCCAGAAGCTACAAAGACTTTGGTCAATTCTCTGGTCACATCAAAAATTGACTACTGCAACTCACTGCTATATGGGATTCCCCAAAACTCACTACGAAAACTACAGCGTGTGCAAAATACAGCAGCCCGCATCATTACCAGGACTCCTCGGTACAATCACATCACTCCAGTCTTGAAGGAGCTTCACTGGCTTCCAGTTCAACACAGAGTTGAATTCAAAATTCTGACACTCACATACAAAGCCATGTGCAATGATTCTCCAAGGTACATTGTTAGTATGCTGGACGTGTATAGACCTCGAAGAGAGTTGCGGTCTGCGAGTAAATCAGTATCGCTGGTTGTGCCGAGAAGTCGTTTAGTGAAGTTTGGAGATAGAAGTTTCATGCATGCAGCCCCAAAGCTATGGAACTCTCTACCATCAGACATCAGAGATGCGAGCTCAGTTGCAGTCTTCAAAAAACGTCTGAAAACACACTTCTTTAATATTTATTATTAGAACACATTAGGAAATGGATGACTGCTACCTCCGGGCCATGTTCTTGCTGTAGATATTGTGGGTCTAAATGGGAGTTCTGGAATTGTACCGTTTGCCCATGCCTGTTCGGTGGATCTTGATGGTAGGGATTGCCCCTGATCTCTTTGAAACCGACTGGCTTGGGGTTTGCGGTATAATTCAAGGACAGCTTCTTATCTTGATGTTTTATAAAGTAAGGGTGTAATTTCAGCCATGTAACATGTAGGTCCCGCGGGTATGGGGTGGAGAGGGTAGATGACTGCTACCCTAGGGCTGTGTTCATTCTGTATATGTTATGGGTCTAATTTTTAGTTCTGGGGTTGTACTGTTGACCAATGCCTGTCTGGTGGATCTTTGATGGTAGGGATACAACTCTGATCTCTTTTGAAACCAGCTGGCGTGGTCTGTGGTACAATTCGTGGACAGCTTTCATCATTTTTAATAATGTTATTGATCTTCTATAGAGTTTTTAGTTATGGTCGCATGCTATTATTCCTAGTTATGTTACATTAGATGGCCTGCATTAGGCGCTCTGCTATTATTTCTATTGGTCGGCAATCTTTAGCCGGTTGGTTCATTGCTGATTGATGGGGGTAGTGTGATTGCCGTTTTGGGGGCTGTCTTTTGTATGTTTATTCTTATCTATTTTAGATCTAATTATAGTTATTTGTGTTTTGTCGATGGCCTGCATTGGGCGCTCTACCATTATTTATATCAGTCGGCAATACTTAGCCGGTCGGTTCATTGCTGATTGATGGGGGTAATGTGATCGCCGTTTTGGGGGACTGTCTTTTATATGTTTATTCATGTTTTATTTCAGATCTAATTGTAGTTATTTTGTCTTTTCACGATTTATAGGTACATATGTGTTATTTCATGTAAAGCGCTTTTGAACGCACAATCCCTGTGTGAAAAGAGCGCTATATAAATCTGGTATAATAATAATAATAATAATCCGTATTGTCGTCAGATTTGTATCCAAACAGTTCGCAAAGCAGGCTTCAGAGGCTTATAGCAAGTTGCATTTTACGATAGTATTGGTAAAAACTGAAAGTAAGTTTTTCTACTTTAATCCTTTCGTTGCTATTATTACGAGAAGTCCTGTCTAACACAATCGCTACTATAGTTTGGTCTGTTAAGATGTTTCATCTGCTTTTACTTTTTGAAATTTAGAATTTTATGCTCTTTTGTCTTAGGTATAATTTTCAAACAGTTTTGTTCCTGACGCGGCGTCTGATTGGGATCCAAACTTTTTGCAATTGTTAGTGTTATAAAGCCTGTCAGCGAAAGGTTAAGGTTACAGTGGAGAATGTGTTATTCTTTCCCAATAAACGCGTTTACGCTAAAACTATTATTTGCAGTGCAAACAGTTTGGAGCCAGATCAGACGCCGGGTAACCCGGCGTCTGATCAGGCTCCAAAATGTTTGCCACCAAGATAAACATGAAATATCAGAATTGTCCAAAAGTTGTTCTTTTCTACGTTTTAGTGCTTTGCGTTTGCGTACGTTTGCGTTTAAACGGGAAAGAATGACAGATTCTCCACTGTAGTGTTATAAAGCCTGTCAGCGAAAGGTTAAGGTTATCCGGCGTTTGTTATACAGTGCTCCCTCCCTACAACGGACCTCCAAACAACGACTACCTCCTTTCAACGACCCTTACCGCAGTTTCCCTAAGAAAGGACAATTATATCTAACATGTTTACTGCTGCTAAATATTTTGCTTAAATGGTGTCGTCTGCTGTTTTCTCAAACTTACAAAATGGACATTTTGACAGAAAAAAACTTAATGAGGAGTGACAAATAGCTTAAATCTAGATCAGTAAGCGGTATCTGATCTGGATTTAAGCCTCTTGCAAATGTGAGCCAATTTCTCTCCCCATATTGACTCCTTCCGAACAACGCACACATTTGTGTCTGCCATTGGGTGTCGTTGTAGAGAGGGGTGCTGTATATACTACATACGCCAAGTGTCACCTATGACAGTGAAAGTGATCATCTTTAAAAAAAAAAAAGATAAAAAATGCAGGAAAGCATTATTGGATAAAAAAAACTGAACTCAAATTTCTAAACATATGATAATTGATCTATTCTGTCGTGTTAACCCCTTCACTGCCTTACCCCGAGTACAGTAGTTATTTGCAAACAGTTTGGATCCTGATCAGACGCCGCGTAACGCGGCGTCTGATCAGAATCCAATCTGTTTGACACTCGTTTCAATTTTTCTTAAGTCAAAATACCTAAATATTGCTTTTTAGAATTAGAAGCAGACGACAATTGTTTAAATTTGATGACGTCATGGCAGTGAAGGGGTTAAATGTTATCAATCAATACAGTCATGTTATACTCGACAAGGCGCCTCATCTGGATAAATCATACACATATGAATCTCTTATTTGCCTGGGGTGATTATTGTTATAAATATTCATACTATTATGTTAATTAGATAAAAATACGCTTTTATAGTTTATGTTTCTATATAGGTGAAGATCAATTATGATTAATTTATAAACACTTACAATGCATCAACAGGATGTATGCCTACTTTGCAACCAGCGAAACTCTCAAAGGGGCCTCCGTGGTCTAGTGGTATAGTCACTGAGACTTACATCACTAAGCTCCTCACCGCTGTGAGTTCGAATCCCAGTACGGTCGTTCGGATTTTTCATGTGAGGAAGCCTTCCAGCTGGCTTGCGGAAGGTCGGTGGTTCTACCCAGTTGCCGATTTGTGCCTTAAACAGTGCATAAAGGACTTCTGGGGTATTCCTCCACCTGTAATTAGCTGGACGTCGCGATATGACTAAAATACTGTTGAAAGCGACGTAAAATCAAAACAAACAAACAAACAAACAAAACTCTCAAAAGAGCCCTCTTAAACTGGTATGCACTGTGTGGCATACCTTTTAAAAGTTTTAGGGACGTATCCCAATTAGAGTAAATGTTAACTAACCATTTGTCTGAAAAAAGGTTGCACGAGTTCATTTGAAAAGTTAGCATTGTAAGGATAAAGTAAGAAATCAGTGTCCTTCTACAGGGACTAACACGTTGAGCCTCGACAACAAAGGTTTAAATGCTCCAATCTAACTCAATGTATACAGTGGAGAAAACGTTATTCTTTCCCGGTTAAACGCAAACGAAACGCAAACGCTTTGCAAAAAACAAAATGAAACAAAATGACAACTTTTGACAGCTCTGACTGCCGATTTGAACCTAGAAGGCAAACAGTTTGGATAACCCGGCGTCTGATCTGGCTCCAAACTATTTGCATTGGCAATAATAGATTAAGCGTAAACGCGTTTATTGGGAAAGAGTAGCGTTTTCTCCACTGTATTTTTTACCCATGTGACAAGATTTGCGGCATATAAAATAATAAGTTAAGAGTAATTCGGCGTTTGTCCAACTCTAAGGAAGTTATCATTCATATTTGTATCTTGCAAGAGGAATCGAACTGTCTTTGGTTAGATTTATTTGATTGTTTACCTTATTTTAAATGTATTTATTTGTCTTTTTCCCTTAGTTAGTACATGTATATAATTCCATGCGAAGCGTTCTTATTAAGATTATTACAATATCATTATAATTATCATTGTTATTATCGTTATAACAGCTACTTCTATAATTGTTTTAACTTTAATCATTGACATTCTATAAGAGCGCACTGTCATTATCAATTTTAACATTATTATAATCGTTTTCACAATCCTACCTAAACTCTTCATCGGAGGATGCATCCTGATTAAGGTAGGGTAGTCGTCGAATTCGCTCTCTGGATTGTACCAGCCAAACGTTGGAATATTATAAAAGTTAGCATACCTCGCCACTGATTTCATAGCTGAAATATATAAGAAAATTCATATAACTCTATTACAGAATCGCTCAGTGCAAACTATTAAAACATGTGAGCCGACTTAAACATATTGGTTCAGTGGTGATATGATTGATTCTTTCACACTAAAAACATTAAACATAAAACGATCAATTACATTCAAAACAACTTTGAACCAAATCTCTAAACTGTTTTGAACACAGATTAAAAATAAAAAGTAACCGTTTTGAAGCGAACAGCATTATATCTATTTTATTGCATTGTGCCTGTGCTTTGTTTCGTTAAACGGAAAATAATAAAGTCTTCCCAACCGTAAAAACATTCTATTACATAATTCCTTACGTAGGTCGATGAAGACATTTACTTAAGAAGCTTTATCTTTCGTTCATATTGTATCTTGTATGTATACTGTACATTTTCTAAAAGATGTTTAAACTTATAGGGTTAGTACATGTACTTCAGTGAAATATCTTACCATTTGGACATGGTGGGCCTATGTAGACATCCGGGCCATACGTGTTATTTGCTGTCATGGCTGCTATCATTCCTGATTGGGCGTCGCATTTCGTGTCGAACATCTTCATGCTAGCGATAGATGAAGAAGAGGGACGTGTATTAGACTTAAAAAATTGAGTTTCTATTCATACATACAATACATATATATTTACAATATAATATAAAAGAAGGTCAAATCTAATAATTCTTATTGAATGAGTCATAACAATTTTGTCACAGCTGCAGACGATGGACATAAGATAGACATAGTATATTATAACTAAGTTGCAATTCAAGAGAACATTTTTTTTACAATATCCAAGTCAAATGATAGCTATATATACATGTATTCACCTTTACTGCGTCGAATATCGACTCTCTTCCAAGGATCCGTCAATGCTTTTTATTAAACCAAAGTACTAATGGTGATCTTTTTATTTAATTACTTGACCCTGTAGCCCTATTTCAGATTTTGATCAATATTTACCCCAATGAAAATCTGTTATCACATACATTGATTACTTATAGAATGTCATTTTTTTTTCAATCAATCCCGGGTGAACTATAGTTTGAGCAAAAACATCGTGTATTTGATCAGTTCAGACGACGCATGAATCGGAGATTTACCAGCATCCCATGTTTTGACACTAACATTATTTCTACAATGTTATTGGCCTAATTTATTTATTTGCAGAACAAATCAGGTCACATCGCTTAAGGGTGTATCAATGTCATGAGCCATTTTTTCAAAGTATTAAACTTTTTTTCTATCATTGTTTTTTTGGAAGAGCTATTTATGATGAATGAAAAAATGAAAAAAAATATATATGGTGGTGTCCTTTTTTTTGAGCTACAGCGATTTGAAAAAGGTATGTCAAATTTGGATTTTTTTTCTTCAAATTTTACCCATTCAGAGTACAAGCTTCAGTAAAATCTATTTCAAAACAAAACAAAAATGTTAATTTGGGTTTTCTTTATTTATTTCATGTCTATGGTGGTATGTTCACATATATAAACCAAATTTAGACAAAGCAGGCACCAGGTTTGAACAATATGGATCCTTGAATATCAAAAATATGCTTTATATAGGGCATGATTTTATTAGATTTTTTATTTTATGAAAAAAAGTAAAAAAGTTTGAAAATGAAATAGTTCTAGTATTTAACTTTTTCTTATATTCTACCAGATGAAAGCCCATACTAAGGCAGTTCAAAATATGAAAAGAAATTGAAAGGTCAGTGTTGAAAATTATGAGTTATTAAAGTAAAAAGAGTTATCGCCCCTTACAAAATTTTCAAAAAAGTACCATACCGAAGTTATTTAGAGCTTTATAAATTTCACATTTGGTGCCTTTTTTTTTCTTAAATTAGTTTTTGTATGAAGAAATACTACCATAGATAGGAAATAAATAACACAAAACCAAATTATCATATTTGTTTTCATTTAAAATGGGTTTTATTGAAGCGGGCTGTTTGAAATGGACAAAATAAGAGGAAGTGGGTGGGGTAAATTTTACATGGCCGTAGAGCCAACTGTTGTTCACCAAAATGTACACTTTTTCTATTTTTTCATTCATCTTAAATAGCTCTTCAATACAAAACCATCATAGAGTGTTTTCATGTACTTTGAAAAGTTCCCAAATGCATGACATTGATACACCCTTAAATTGATGGTTCTAATGCTATGAAGTAGTTACCTCTTTCAACACCAAGTAACTCTTTTTGGATATTAGTCTATCTTGCGGACATTTTTAGTTACAAAATCATGAACCAGTCTACTTGGAATTCTAGGTAGTTTAACAAATACTTCTCTTACTAAGCATACAATGTAGACCCAGATGACAGGGATTCTTTAGGAGTCCTCTTATCTGGTTCTACACTGTTTGCAAATGTAATTTGTATATTCTAAACAGGTCCATGGTGTTGAAAGAGTAACGAAAAGTTAAGGAGAAGGAAATATACATTTAGTACGTACTCTATGGTATGTCCTCTTAAAATGTTACTATTTTTAGAAAGAGCGCTAAGTGCCACCGCCATGGCACCTCCACTGGTTCCACTGTTAATTGAATGAGTCGATCCAGGCCCGGGTACCATCCATGCAATTTTAAAAACTTTTCCGTCACTAAACATAACACATAAACTTAAATAAACGAACAGAATGTCCCGAAACATATTTGTTAACATTGATGTATTATACTAAGTAACATAAATGTTTCGTTGCCAAAACGACACTCCCATCGAACCCCCAATCCAGACTAACTACATGTATGTGCGGATTAGACAATTTATTTAACTTATGATGTATTGTTAATACATCCCAAAGAGCCGGAAGGGTGATGTATTATTTTTTCACCGACAGTGATTGACTAGCTAAAGTTAAAGCGAGAAAATAAAACCGATTGTATTAGCCCTAAATATGCAGCAAGCTTTGTTAGATGTATGCAGTAAAATTATACCTGTCTTTGTTCCGTTTGGACAAAAGTAAACAGTACCATCTTGCATCGTTCAAAGAAACAACCTAACAAGGAAACTTATTAACCCTTATCATTATAATATCACATATATACAGTCGAACATGAATAACTCGAGCTCCATTTAGTCGAACTTCATGTAACCACCTATTAAACTTCTAAATAAGGAAAAGTTCGTTTGGAGCAAGTTCGAGTTAACAAAATTCAACGAGTTTACGCTAAAACTATTATTTCCATTGCACACAGCTTGGAGCCAGATCAGACGTCTAATCAAGCTCCAAACTGTTCGTTCAACACAAATAGTCAAAACTGTCGAAAAGGCGTCATTTTCTATGTTTTAGTGCAATGCGTTTTATTCTAACTGGCAAGAATAACGTTTTTCTCCACTGTATATGTATAACAGTTGTCCCTCAAACCAAATGTACAGTCTATTTACCGTTTTAGTATATATTTACTTAAGAATAAGCACATCAATAAGTAAGCTTTATGGAAAGTGAGCTCTTATAATTTTACAGTAGGTAAAATACAAAACCAACTTCTACCAATAAGCAAACAGTCTCGTTTCTACAGCATTCCCTCTCTACAACGACACCCAATGGCAGACAAAATAATTTTTTTTGTTCGGAGGGAGTCGTGATAGGGAGGGGCATCGGCTTATATTTGCAAACAGCTTGAATCCAGATCAGACGCCGCATAACGCGGTGTCTGATATGGATTCAAGCTATTTGTCACTCGTCATTAAGTTTTTTTCTGTCAAAAGGTCAAATATGTAACTTTGAGAAAAGAAGCAGACGACAATTTTAAGCGTCGATATTGCAGCATTGAAAATGTTGGACAAAATTGTCTTGTTTGAGGAACAGTGGTGAGCGTTGATGTTAGCAGGGAGTCGTTGTTCGGATGACCGTTGTAGGGAGGGATTACTGTACAATGATAGTCACTAATCAAACCCACGAAGGCAGTAATTTGTCTTCTGCAACTTGAACCAATACAGTGGTAAGGCGTCATTGTTTCCGTGAAAACGAAATGAAACGCATGCGCAATAAAACGAAATTGAGAAATTCACATTTTTTTTAATCTTCTTTCTTTGTCTTTATTTAGGTGGCAAATAGTTTGGAGCTAGGTCAGCCGCTGGTAAACTCGGCGTCTGGTCTTCCTCCAAACATTTTCCAAATGAAATCCATTTACTTTGACATCCTCCCTATTGTTTGCCAAAAGTAGCATGTACCTATAACCTACATGCTTCTACCATGGTAAAGTATAGCTACAATCTGACAGGCATATACTAAATAGCGGCTGTGAGTAAGACAGAAAACTCAAGAAGAAGTTTTGTGATTTACATTTAGCCTGGTTTTAGAAACCCTTTTAAACTCATTCACCCATGAAATTTTAATGGACTATTCAAATTTCAAAATTAGTATAGTCCATATTTTAATATTAAGTGTTGATTTTAACAATACATTTCAAAATGACAAACAGTGTAGCCCATGATCATAGGGCCCCTTAATGAGCCCTCTGATCAGGGTCTACACTGTTTGCATTGGATAAGTGCAATCCTGGCAGGTTCACTGTTTGTAAATGACGAGTATACGCGTTGCTCGGGTTGAATGTGTTAAAACAATGAAAACAAGTTTTGCTTGGATGGTTGAAACAGGCACACTTTGTTGTATAAAAATATAATCTTTATTCAAGTGTTATCATGGATACAACATACATACAATTAAGAAATGAACTGATTTCTTTCGGCGTTCAAGCGAAATGAATTACAGAAAATTATCGGCAAATACCATGAATCGCGCTATTTACAATATGTTTGCTGTAATTTCTAACATTACATAAACATTTTGTTAGTACGCGTGTATGTTTAATCCATATTAGAGGTAGATAACACGAGTAATGTGTACCCTATAAGGAACAGCAATGGCCGATTTACTTAAGCTGTGTACATTCGAAAGCAGGAAAATTAAGTTCCATTGTAAACTACTTGACAGTTTGGCGCGAAAAATGCCGATTTTTGACGTCATTGGAAGTGACGTCATTTTAAAGTAGGATAAATATATCGAGTTTTTATTGTCATAAAGAAACGCAGAGATAGCCGCTGTTTATAAGGTGGATTCTTATGTCAATTTTCTTGCAATTTATCTCATTAATAAAGAAGAATATTAGTCGGGAATCATGGTTTCCACTAGTAGGAAGTCATAGATCGGTTAAGAACAAATTTTGAAAAAATCCGCCAAATGTTTGCCTTCCCAAGTTCTAAAGATTAATTCGGGATTGAAAACTGCATATGCCCCGCCTCCCCTTCGAAACTTTTCCATAAGTCCCACCCTTTCGAAAAGTGGTGTTTATATGAAATGAACACACTTTTTGTCAATAGAATTAAATGGGGCGATTGTAAATATTTACATAATAACTATACAAACTAGTGAATGTTTCATGTCATTCAGTTATGAATTATAAGAGACTATCATAGTGCTATCAAAATGAACGAGACTAACCATTTTACCGCCTGATTAAACAGTCTGGTGATACCCTTCCACCAGCATGATATCGTCTGCTTTAACACCTTCAATGCCATGACGTCATCAATTTAAACAATTGTTGCCTACTTTATTTCGCTCATTTAAGTCTTTAAATAGTTCGAACCAAGAAAATAGTGAAATGGGTGTCAACCAGTTTCGATCCTGATCAGTCGTCGCGTTTCACTTTATCATTATAAGGGCCCATGTCTGCAAAATCGTCCATACCACAGTCAGTTTTTAACTTAACATATATAACTGGTAGCAAATTAAATATAACAAAAATGTTCATTCATTTCCAGATAATACTTGTAAATGACAAACCGATAATTTGCATACTCATAAATATTAACGAGAACATTAAAGAAGGAGAAAATAAAGAAATAATTTAATATCATTAAACAACTTCAATGTGCAGTTTAAGATGATGAAAAAATCCTCAGAAAACAAAATTACAGAACATTCGCGATTCTGATTCAGTAGACCCTGACGTTCATTTTGGTACCTATGAGCAAAAGTATAGGGGGTCCATTGGTCCCAAGAGTAAGATGGTTGAATGGGTTGCATGAGTAACCCGGCGTCTTGTTCAAGCTGATTGCAATTGACGTTAGTTCTTAGAAACAAACGTTGTTAAGGTACTTCGCAGGTGCGCTTGAACTTTTCATGAAGAATGATAATAGGCTAAGAAACAATGTGTGAAAATATAGGCAAAATTTATCGTGTGGTTTGTCTTTAAGGTCTCTTTTTCTGACAAAAACCTGGAATTTTGATGATTTTATTTTTCTCAAAAATAAATAAAGCTAATGACTATAAATCTCGCCCAATAAGTAGTCCACAACATTCATTACAAGAAAAGCTAAAAAAAATTGAATAAAGGTGTTCAGAAAGATGTTATCAGCTATTTAAATTTTGCAAAATGCTAAAAAATTGAATTACAAAAAAATGACTCATTCAATGTATATTTGTTTTCATTTTATTCAAATATATGGTTGATGAAAAAGTTACTCTGAAAATATTAGAAAATATTACAGTCAGGATTTGTTGTAATAACATATTGTAATGTCCTAGTTTTCGGTCGACAAACATGTTCATTGTTTGTCAGCACCTGCATTTAGAATGCCAGCCTAAGTGGCTGTTTTCAAAAGTCATTTCATCATTATAATTCCATACTGTAATCTTTACGATATAAGCTACCTCTAGATCGTGTTAGCTCCCGCAGCATCTTTTATTAAGCCGGTATGTGTACTTGTTCTCGTTCATAGTTGCTAGAAGCAAGTGCTTCGACGCCATCTTGTTTTATACTGAAGTGATGAATTGTGGGTTGTAGCCTTGGTTTCATGTACATAGTACAGTAGCGGCAAGGTTTCAACCTACGAAAGCTCTTTGAAAAGTAATTTATTCCATATTTTAGCTATGAGCGTCCCTTCTAAATATATTCCCCCTCATGTTTATAACATTCTTGTATTTTTAGAAAGGGATATTGGTACTGTTTTAGTCATTTTTAGGTCCGCGCAGTGCCAGCGTCTTCGCATACCATATAAGGAGTGTACACTTGGTGTGCACTCCATATAAGGAGTGCACACTTTGGTGCGTTTTTTGTGCAACAGATTTTCGGTGCGATTTCAATGTTAAATCGCACCAGAAATTTGGTGCACACCACGTGACCAATTTTCTGTATAAATACCTCGGTTGCAGACGAATCGAGGACTCTCAGAATTGAATTTCAAAGGTGCGGCACCATATTGCCTTACTCTTTTAGAATAGAATTAGTTAGAAATAGAAGAAGTCTAGTGACTTGAGGTTTACTATTATTGAGTAGGATATAAATAAAGCATCACATAAAATTTGATTAAGCCTTACTTTTACTTTATTTGCCGCACGAAAGAGAGTCCATTTTAGTTAATATTTATTTGAGAGAAAGAGAGAGAAGAAAGGGGTGATCTTGAATCACGCTACCAATTTGGATCCAGATCAGACCCCAGACTTGACGTGTACTACCGCTCGGCACGTGACAATATTTTCTTATTAAAATGTTGGATATTTGAAGTTGAGATACAGTTATCTACCTTAAAATTAAAACTCTGTCATTAAAATGCATTATTATTTATTCATGGACTTGCATACAAGGTTAATTATATTGTTTAAACATAATAATAATGGACAATATCGATCTTGAATAGGTTGACGTATTGATAAGCTTCAATGTGTGGCTTTATAGTTCGATCAAATCGTATATACATGTATGTATACCGATTTTATTGACTTGTAAGTCATTAAACTAAAACGTATATGTAAGTGGACTTATAATTGGACCGTTTATAACATCACTAATTCTAATCAACGAAGACTAAACATAACATGCCCATTGATCACTGCGTTATGGATTGACACGTCAATAAATCGGACACTTAAAAAAATATTTGTATCGGATGGGTCTCGAACCTATGACCTTTGAATTGCAAGTCAATCACTCTACTGACTGCGCTATGAAGGATTATACTAAATCGTATCAACATTTCCTTTAATATAAATTTTCCAGTATAAGCACGTACGGAAAAAAGTCTATGTCGTCAAGACGCATATCCGCTCGCCCGCAAGACCGACTACCGTATGCGAAAGGCCTTAATTGTTAATTTATCTTATTATATTTTTTGTTTTGGACAGTTTTCCCTACTGTGTAAAGTTTCGCGTCTTGTCTTTAAACCCGTAAAAGGTTTTTAAGTGTAACGTCGATTTCGATTATGATAATATACTAAGTTGATTCAAGTATTTAAATAAAGCATTAGTTGTTAAAGTCATTACTGAATAATTCATGGTGTTGACTATGAAATAAGCTATTAATTCTGTCATTTGATCACTAACAAATTCATCATTAACCCCTTCACTGCCGTGACGTCATCGACTTTTTTCAGTTGTCGTCTGCTGTTATTTCTCACATTTAAAATTTAGGTATTTTAACCTAAGAAATGTGTTTTTGAGTGTCAAACAGTTTGGATCCTGATCAGACGCCGCGTCACGCGGCGTCTGATCAGGAGCAAAACTGTTTGCAAATAAGCATTGTAGTCGGGGTACGGCAGTGAAGTGGTTAATACAGCTCATTTTAAACTCGTGAATGAAGTAAAACTATTCGTTATAAAAGTATCCAGCTTGACACAGAGTACTATTTTAACTTTTCCTCCTTGAAACTTTAAATGGACAATTCCAGTTTCCATTTTAGTCTGGTCCATTTCTGACTTTTAAGGGTTGTTTTTGTCAATGTTTGACATTATGGCAAACAGTGAAGACGCTGATCAAAGGGTTCCTTTCGGAGCCCTCTGACATGGGTCTTCACTGTTTGCATAGGACAAGTGTACTATTCACATGAACACTGTTTAAAAAGGACGCCTAAATGCGGGACTAGGGTTCAAAGGGTTAACTCTTATCATACCGAATTGTCGTCTGCTTCAAATATATCGTCTGCGAACAAACAATCAACATAAGTTTTAAAAGCTTTGATCTGAAGAAAAGTTGAACCTGAGTGGCAAATATATTTCACAATTAGTTATACAGTTTCTTCCAAGGGTACATGAGAATGTATTCCCGGCTGAGGAAATTCCTGTTGCCCGAGCCGAACGGCGAGGGTAACATGATTTTACTAGCCGGGAATACATCCTCATGTTCCCTTGGAAGAAACTGTATAACGAAATTATTATACTGCAAAGTTTTCACTGTTCAAAAGAAGTCTTTCGAAATTTGTCGTGTACAGCGCTCATAGTAAGCAGTAATAAAATCGCGTCAAAACAGATGATATTGAGCGTTAATGACGGCATATTTCTGGCGGATGTTATTCAAAAGAAAATGGACACGGTCGAAGACGTCCGCGTCAAAAGTTCCCAGTAAAAATGCGACTATTGAAAGATCCGGATTGGATCTTAGTCGAAATGGACTTCAAACGGAGGATGCACGATCCTGTCGAGCAATCAGCCATCTTATTTTCTGCAAAGCAAGACTCAGGTACCTGTCAGCTAATAAAATAGCTGCTCTTCTACGTACCCAGTTAGCTCACATGGTACATGGGCGCACGTTTACTTCCTACGAGCCAATCAGAAATTAGGAAATTACTTTGCAGTTTTATATGGCGTCTGATCTGGATTCAAATTGTTTGCAAATATTAGCCAAACCGTACTTAGCACGACAAGGGTTAACCTCCGGTTGGAACGAACGACGTTATTCTCTCCTGTTGAAACGACTCTGAATGCTATAGAAATGTAATAAAATGAAGTAAATGGCATTTTAAAAATTGTATTTCGATTCAGTTTAATCAGAGTAACAAGCAGATTTGGTCACTCGGCGTCTGACCTGGCTCCAAACTGATTGCAAATGAAACAATTTGTTTTAGAACGAACGCGTTTAAATAATCAATAACGCTTCTCCGCAGACAACTATCCACAAGGGAACATATTACCCACAAGATTCACCTAGTGTTGAAAGAGTTATTAAACCGTTGCCATTAGAAATCTGTTTGAAACAATGTGCTATTCTGCCTGCTTACACGATATACCATTACAAAACAGTACTCCGTGAGCTCCTATAGAAGGCTGAAAGTAAATCTTATGACACGGATTATCAATCGAAAATCGGTTGACGGTGAATTTAGAGTATTGACGTTTTTTAGCTGGTTCGGTTTCCATCATTAGAGAGAGAGAGTGACATTATCATTGGAAAGATAAAACAACATAATTTTAGCTCCTGATACACGTTCAGCAATAGTGGTAAAAGGACACTAGATGTGTCATGCTGCCGATAACATAGTGGACCTATAGATGAAGAGTTTATGCAAAATTACTGATGATGTTCCTCCGTCGTAATCGACGATGAGCAGGACATCTAAGTAGTCGATTTCTGTGTCCGGAGATGACTTGTCAGACCAATTCTTGCTTTGAAGTAACGGCTACATGTCTGACACTTAAAGTCGGTAGTTGTCGGTTGTGAATTGCTTGCCATCCTCGTCTTTCGAAGGGCCCGTTTCCTGATGCACTCATCTAACCGTTTATTTTCAGCAGATCGAACCCCAGTTGATATAGCTGCTCTCCAAGCAGTTCTGTCTTCTGCCAGATCTTCCCATGTTTCAGTACATATGCCAAGCCTCTTTAGATTTGCCTTGAGATAGTCCTTAAATCTTTTGCGCGGCGCACCTACTGTCCGAGCCCCACAAGAGAGCTCTCCAAACAGCAGTTGTTTTGGTATCATCGTATCTGACATCCGGCATATATGACCAGGCCAACGGACCTGGCATCGTTGTAGGATGACGTTTATCGAGGGTTGTTTAGCTCGGGTGAGTACATCTGTATCCGCGGATGTTCAGTAGCTTGCGAAGGCAGGTCATGTGAAAGTGATTAAGTCTCTTGGCGTGACGAGCATAGATTGTCCAAGTTTCGCAGGCATAAATCAATGTTGTGATCACAACAGCTCTGTATGCGCTGAGCCTTGTGGCAGACTAATGCCACCGCGCTTCCAAACCTTTGTCTGTAGCCTGCCAAATGCTGCACTGGCTTTTGCAATTCTGCAGTCAATCTCATCGTCTATGTGCACTACTCTAGACAGTGTGCTCCCAAGGTAAGTGAACTTTTCTACAGCTTTCAATGTCTCATTGTTGACTTGAATGTCTGGTTCGACATATGGCTTATTTGGTGCAGGTTGATGCAGGATTTCTGTCTTCCTGGTACTGATGGTAAGACCAAAGTTGTCACATGCTTTGCTGCATTTCTGTCTCACTGTTGGCCTTTAGAGCACAATCATCTGCAAACAGTAGATCACGGATAATGCTTTCCTTCACTTTGGTTATGGCCTTTAGTCTTCGAAGGTTAAACAGTTTGCCATCAGTACGGTATCTGATGCTGACTCCTGGATCGTCCTTGGTGAAAGCATCTGTCAACATTGCCGAGAACATCATGCTGAATAGGGTGGGGGCTAGCACACAGCCTTGCTTGACTCCATTGTTCACAGGAAAGTCTTGAGATGATTCTCCATCACCAAGGACTGTAGCCTTCATACCATCATGGAACTGGCGGACCATTGTGATGAAGTGTTCAGGGCGTCCAAACTTGGCCATGATCTTCCATAGACCGTCTCTGCTTACAGTATCGAAGGCCTTGGTTAGGTCAACAAATGTAGTGTAAAGGTCCTTGTTCTGCTCTTGACACTTTTCTTGTACTTGTCGGGCTGCAAAAACCATATCAACAGTTCCTCTTTTGGCACGGAAGCCACACTGGCTCTCCGGCAACAATCCATCTTCCAGATGTAGAATCAGGCGATTCAATAGTACTCTAGCTAGAATCTTGCCGGCTATACAAAGAAGAGAGATGCCTCTGTAATTGTCACAGACCTGTCTGTTTCCCTTTCTCTTGTATAGGTGCACAATGGAAGCATCTTTGAACTCTTGTGGTAGGATCCCTTTTTTCCAGAAAGAGTTGATTAGTTCCTGTAGTTTTTGAGTCATTATGTCCCCACCAGCCTTGTAGACTTCAGCCGGAATAGCGTCAGAACCTGGCGCTTTTCCACCGGAAAGCTGTTTGATGGCTTTGTCTATCTCTTGTAAGGAGGGTTCACCATCCATAGTCTTGTCTTTCTCTACTTGAGGAAGACGGGATATGGCCGCATCGTTAATAGTTGATGGACGATTGAGGACGCTGCTAAAGTGTTCGGCCCATCGTTCTAGGATCTTCTCCCGATCACTGATCAATGTTGAGCCATCAGTACTCAGGAGTGGTGACGTATCTGAGATCTGGGGACCATAAACTGCTTTGAGATAATCATAAAAGCGCTTGGAGTCGTGCATATCTGCATACTTTTGAATTTCCGTAGCTTTGTTGTTGAACCAGGTCTCTTGCATTTGTTGTAATTTGGTTTGAACAGTTCTTCTGATACTAGCGAAGGTGTCTTTCTTGGATAAAGATTTTGGGTCCTTGATATAGGCTTGATGGAGCAAGTTTTTCTTCTTTATCATGGCTCGGATTTCCTCATCATTCTCATCAAACCAGTCCTGATGTTTGCGCTCTGTTGTGCCAAGAGTCTCAAGTGAAGATGAATGCACAGTATCTCTAAACTTTGCCCAATTATCCTCAAAATTTTCTTCAAGCACCAGGCTATGGAGTTTCGAGTGGATGTCTTCAGCGAGTTGACTTGCTATCTCACTGTTCTTTAGCTGTGACACATTGATACGCTTGAGACATTTCTTGTCCTGCGGTCGACGTTTTGGCGCTGTCTGGAGGCTACGTTCGGAGACAACAAGTCTGTGATCTGCCCAGCACTCAGCACCACACACAACCTTGGTTATTTTCACATCCTGTCTGTCCACCTTTCTTGTAATTATGTAGTCAGTGAGGTGCCAATGTTTGGACCTTGAATGCATCCAGGTTGTTTTGTTGCAATTGGCTTGACGGAACATTGTATTTGTGATAATCAAGTTGTGGGTGATGCAGGTTCTAATTTATAGTACACGTGTCCTATGCAAAATTACTAATATATAGTATATACTATATATTGAAAATCTTTAAAGTTTTCATTACAACTACTAGCTCTTGTGACCTAGATATGCAATGGACCGGGACGATTCCAATGGAATACATGGCCAAACGGATTCACGTTCAAAATACTACTGCATAATGCCTATATTTGTCATAAATTGTTTTAGTGTGTTTGAATAATACCTTACATAAACAGTCAAACTTGTGTAAAATTACCACTGAATAAAGATGCGTTGTTATTTAAAGATAGATTACCGGGAAGAATTCGTTTCTTTAATCTATACTAATATTTAACACATAAACTAGGTCCTGCATTAACATGTTGTACAAACAGTATAAACCCTGATATGTTATTTTGAATATCAAATATAACAGTTAATGATATTAAATATGTAAAATAAATTATTTTAAGGATCCAGATCAAAATCACAGAAATATGGAATTTACAAGTAATTGCATCCAGACCGGATGCTGAATAAATCTGCCAGGTTTATTCTGCATCTGGCCTGCTTCTGATCTGAATGGGAACTTATAGACGCTTGGTGGAAGAGATCTTACTTACGAATATTCAAATATGTTTGAAAAGATATTTACGTGTTCATGGAATCATTTACAAAATAGAGTTAATGCCAAATTCTATTTAACACTTTACCTTATAGAAGCGCCTTTTAGCGCATTCCATCTCATCCTCCGCGGAAGAAAATAGTTCCAATCTATACAATCATAAATAAGTATTAGAAGAAATATCTTCTAAATTTCTAGCAGGTGGTTACTTAAAGCAGGCTGATAGTGAAGCAGAATGCGCCTTAGGGCGCATTCTGCTTTACTTTCAACCTGCTTGAAGTAGTCACCTATTTTCAAAACTAGAAAAAACCTATGGGGTAAAGGGGTCCTTTCTGGGACTTTCTGGTCCTTTGGAATCATTGATTTCAGCGCATTTACAGTTGAAGGTTGAATTCCGCTTAAGCCGGTGCTAGGGGGCGTGAGCACTGTTGCACATTTCAGTATTGCTCATGAACAGACTCAATTAAACCGAGTCTGCAATTTTCAGTATTTGCTTTGTTTTCTGTGCTTTCAAAGGATCTCCCCTTATTCAGATTTAAAGACTCTTTACCGTATAAGTCAATTTTTCAAGTTCAATATACATACAGAGAACTTATTACGTATAGTTTCTTATCCTACTATCAAAACGTTAAAAAATAAATATTGTTCTCTTAGAAAATGTACTACAATGTAATGGTAAACGCCTGGTTTTCTCTCTCCTCAAATACCTCTGTAGTTCGATTTGAAACCATCATCGATACTCACAAAAACTTTGATTTGCTCTAGTCATAAGGGTTATTGCCAAAGCTTTAGGACAGTGGTACAGTGGAGAAGAAGTTATTAATTTCCGTTTAATCGAAAACGAAACGCACAGGCATTGCATAAGATGTAGAAAATTATAATTCTGACATTTTAACCGAAGTGACAAACAGTTTGGTGCCTGATCAGACTGTGGATTACACGGCGTCCAATCTAGCTGCAAACTGTTTGCACTGGATATAATAATTTCAGCGTGAACGCATTTATTGAGAAAGAATAAGGTATTCTACACTGATAGTGCGTTATTATTTCACCAAGAACGCGTTTGCACGCTCTTTTGTTTACGTTGTTACAGTTTTGAGCTAGATCAGAAACATCTGTATGATACAAACACGAACACCTGAACCCCTACTTCCTGAAGTACCAAATACTGAAATGCCCGAAATACAGTCTAGCTGTAAACTGAGTAGAATATTAATTTCATTTGAAAACAATATAGAATAAATATTTACTTTAAACGACAAGATACTGTATAGTTTATATCTAATGAGAATCTGTTCTGTTCCCTTTAAAGGGAAGACTTGCCCAATGTTTAACCTAATCATTCATTGTGTAACATCAGTCGCATGTTTAAAACTTTAAGTATGTTTGTAGCTGAGAATGTTGGTGTGGACTGAAATTTTGCATATACTGTTCAGAGCTGCAAATGTAACGTAGCATGGTGCATGACACCACATAAAGTTACTATATCTATTCCGTAATTTTGGTAAACGTACACTTGAAGTGATAACAATAATCAGATAGTGAACAGGTACTTATTAATGTTGGCAGCAAAGTGTGTTACAAAATTTAATGTATTTACGAAACCGTAGTTATCAAGTTATACACATGTGTATTACCAATGTCAGAACTTTAGTCTAGGCACAGTCATGAGAGCATGGACATCAATTATTTAGCATTGACAATAAAATGTTACAAAAAGGAAATCGGACTCTACGTGGCATTGTAGCAACCGGAAGTGAAATAGAAACCAGTTTTTAAGCATTATTTTAAAACTGGGTTTTTTTTTGCAATTTCAGCTGACAATGTTCAACCAGTGTTTCAATAATCAGGATCGCAATAAAAGTTTTAAGTCCATCAGGAACTTTATACTCCATTAGATAATCATGTATACTTGATATCTTTGTGTTTTTGATCATCCAACAATATTTTATGCATTTGTCGGCGTCGGTAGTAAAGTCAAATTTGATAAATTTCAACCGAATATAACACAGTATCATACGAAATGTAGTGTAAGGTAAGACTAGATCGTAAAAAAGGTTAGTGCAACTCTGATAGACATGATTAAAACAAACTGAATTTCAATAAAAATGAGTTTAGCAACAAATAGTTCAATAGTCTTTTTTTGCAATTCCGTTTTGTTTTAATCGTGTCAACCGGCATTGCAAAACAAAGAACTATACAGGATTCATTTTTTTTACCTTAGACTACATATCTTATGATTTTGTCATATTCTGTTGAAATTTATCATATTTTTTTCTACCGACGCCGACGAAATGCTTACATTTTCACCAGATGATAAACAACCACCAAATATCAATCCGTATATTTTGATGGATATTTAACTGTGTGGTAAAATTCATTTCTTACATAGTCTAAACTTTTCAATTTCACACACAAAATGTAGAAAGCAATACCTGGTAGCTTTCGTCCGAGTACTTCGGACTTCGTCAGCCAACTGTTCTGACATATCATTGGGGATTAACACCGCTCGAGACATTCGTGAGCGATGTTAATGTTAAGTCCAAGATGTGCGGAAGATTGTACCGACCCCGTCCCTGTTTAGGGCTGGTTTGTGAGCTCCTAAGTAGATAGATTATTTCACCCCGTTCAAACCATGAGGGTTCTCTGTCTAGAATAGTCACTGATTCAAGAGAAAGCTCGGACGAAATCTACCAGGTATTGCTTTCTACATTTTGTGTGTGAAATTGAAAAGTTTAGACTATGTAAGATACCAAATATCAAGTATTTATGTCCATCTTATGGAGTATATCGTTTCTGATTTACTTCGACATTTTATTGCAATCCTAATTGCCAAACTGGCTGAACGTTGTCAACCGGAATTGCAATAATTCTTGCAAAACTGTTTATTATTACAATTCCGGCAGCTACAGGTGCAGGCACAATCTATGCGTTAGATAGGTCGTTTTGCCGTTTATCTATTCCTCAACTAACGGCAAAGAATCCAACATATACTATAATACGTATGCACTATCATAACGATATATTGAGGAAAATGAATACCTTTGGATTGATATGAAAAACATACTACTGGAATGGGTTGTTATCCTGTTGTAAAGGATAACTTTCCATTCTCATTTGTAAGTCAAAACCCCGGAAAATCCAATTCATTTTAGAAATACAGGCAGAATACAATTGTTTATTTGATGACGTCATGGCAGTGAAGGGTTAAAAGTCAGATCTTGTCAGTTAAATGTCTCCACTTGGGCTGATGTTTTTGCAATTGTTCTCGCGTCTTTCCCTGTATCGTATTATTGTTTGCAACCCCGCGACACCTGGATGATGGAGCAATTTTAATGACAGTAACAGATAGAAAACTTTAACCTTTATTAGTGATCATGTATGAAAAAGGCAACATTGAGATTAATTTACCTGTCACAACGTAAATTTAAACTTTCAGGCGTTCACATACACATGCTCTTAAGACGTCGTGTTATAATGAGTAGCCCTTTTGCTTCTTACTGCATTAATTGATGAATTTAGAAAACAGTGTCTTTATAGATCAGACAGTTCTTAAGGAAATGCCTGCTCTGGGTCTACATAACACTGATTTCTCATAAGATCGGTCTTATATGAGTATGCACTATTTCCTAGGGAAATGTTTACTTAGTTTATTCGCTAATGCTGAAGTTCAGAAAGTACACTAAACGACACTTATAAGTGTGCATGTATTATTTTTTAAATATTTTATTAACGCATCAACCGAATTAAGTCAATTTTTTAGGATGTGTGCTTAAGAGACCATGTTTCACATTGGTTTATATTTTATTTCATATCAATGAATAGCTAACAAATGACAAAGGTTAAAAAGGTACTGATGAATCACACGAAATTTCGAAAAATAAAAAAACCGATAGAACAAGCTGCTTTACAAAGTTTACACCCTGGGTCGATTCTTACGGTAAAAAATGAGCCAAGCGGGATCGAAAATTAAGGTTATATAACATGGGTCGATTCTTTACATAGAAAACTGACCCTGGGTTGATTTTATATATCAAAAACTTACATCGTGTCGATTTTTAACGCAGAGTTAAATTTCATCTACATGTAACACAATGTTTGCGCCCTTTACCTCTAGGCATTATTCGATAATATGTTTGATTATCGATTTTTCCGCGGCTAGAGTATGATTAGGTCGACAGTATAAATCGGTATAGAATCAAATTTTTTGAACAACTTCAGAACCCTAAGGATTTTCTCCTAAACATGATGTTGCATACATATTTTGGGCTTTATTAGAAAATGTTTCAAAAACATTGTGTTAAAAATAAATTGCCTACATGTGCTATGTATTGTGTTAGATGGCACAATATAAGAGCAAGTAAAACTCATTTTTTATGAAATAGGAGAAACTATTTTGCAAATTAAATTATGCCAATCTGTAGAACAAATACTTGTTATTATTCACTGGTGAGTCTATTATTTTCGTACAACAGATTGATTTGTAAATCATAAACTAAGATGCAAACTTTGCATTGACAGACACCGGCTTTAATTCAACCAATAGCTACGCCTCCTTGCGGTATAGAAAACTTTATTTTTTTCTGTTGAGCTATATTCCATTACTTATCGTCACGTGCAATTTCCTTTTGCACGCTGCGTCGAAATCCATTTGCATTTTTATGTTTTAACTTGTTTGCGCACTAGACCGTGAAGTTGTCACAATTTTTAAAAATTGAATGGCGGGTTATAATTGCATTATTGTTATTAATATTTGGTAAAAATCTGGTTGAAAACAAACCAGGAATAAACGAACAAATGACATTTTTATACATGCACACTTATAAGTGTCGTTTAGTGTAGGTATTTGTAGTGGTAGAAATATTTATAAAAAAATACGTTTAAGCGTATATAAATAAGCTGATAATTACTGTTCTTGGTTTCGAGCAAGTACTCCGATGGGGTGCATAGTGGTGCACGAAGCGTTCGTGCAGCAGCTATGCGTTTATCTAGTCATTTCGCTTTGGGAAATCGACGTGTAAAGATAGGTTAGACTTTTAATTGTTTGAAGAAATAGAAGATTTATTTGTTCTTGTTGGCTGTTATATTTTAACTCTTTCCTCCCTGAAACTTTAAATGGACAATGCCAGTTTCCATTTTAGACAAGTCCATTTCTGACTTTTAAGGGTTGTTTTTGTCAATGTTTGGCATTGTGACAAACAGTGAAGACCCTGATCAGAGGGCTCCTTTCGGAGCCCTCTGATCTAGGTCTTCACTGTTTGCATAGGACATGTGTACTATTCACATGTACACTGTTTGAAAAGCACGCCTATATGCGGGACTAGGGTTCAAAGAGTTAAAGTATTGACACAATATTTTTGCAGTAGTGCACTTTAAGGATAACAGAACATACTAACGTATTTAACCTTTCTATAATCAATTTTTTTGAGAATCATTTACCCCTTCACCGCTTTATTGTCGTCTGCTTCATTATTGTTGTCTGCAAGACACGTGTCAAAGTTAGATTTAAGATTGTATGACTAAATAATATTGATAATAATGTCAAACAGTTTGGGTCCTGATCCAACGCAGCGTTACGCGGCGTCTGATCAGATCACAAACTGTTGCAATCGCGCTTTAAAGCGTCATAGAGAGTGATTGGTTAATTATGATTAAGGGATCAGGTTACCTACTGATCTAGATTTACCGTGATTCTATTCAATTTAATCAAATAATGCATTAAATTGTCCAGTGTTAATTATTTTGTTATGTTTTTCCAAGAGGAGTCGGTGAGTACGAAGTAACAATATATATTCTAAATATCGAGTTTGGGAAGGTTACAGAACTATCTATTAGACGAAAGCAAGTGAATGCCTCTCTTGAGGTTGTTCTAGTTTTTATCTGCATAGATATCGCGACCTGTCTGGTATTTGCAAAATAGCTTACAGTCAAACCTGTGTTGAGCGACCACTAAAGATACGATAAATAAATGTGTGTTATTTTTGACAGGTTGCAACTTAATGCAGGGCTACGACCATGCAGAAGGCTCCTTTAGGAACGTAACCTGCACTAGGCGGTCTCCAGTCTATAAAGATCACCAGGGGCCCGTTTCATAAAACTTCGTAAGACAAATGTTGTCGTAAGTCAAAACTTTAAAACACATTTAATTTCTGATTTCTCTATTTAATCCTATCTTGTGACATCTCTTTGGAATCGTCTTTTCAAGACCTTCAAAAAGATGTCACAAGACAGGATTAGATGGAGAAATACATAATAATTGAGACTTTTGAATTCTGACTTACGACGACATTGTCGTTAGAAGTTTTATGAAACGGGCCCCAGGGATGTTCATTCAGTGGTCGCTTAACACACAGATTTGACTGTTTATCGAATTTCCAACTTATAGACACTGGTATATATATTACAGTCTATCTGTGTAATAGGTCATTTCATGAAATGTCTGAAAATTTCAGTAATTACGTGAACTAATTGTTTCACTTAGTCATTTCACGAAATGACAAAAATTTTCAGTCATTCATACAATGACTAAATTGATTTAGCTTTTATTATTTACAATGTTATGATTGATGTATCTTAATAATTACAAACTACACAATTCAAGCAATACATGCATATCAAATTTAAAACATAATTATCAAGTCTATTAAAGTATTAAACAAATACGTGCAAAGTTTCTGAAATATTAGTAAGATGTTCAGTATTAATTAATGATATCAATGAACAAGTGCTGTTAAATAATAAGATAAAAGTAATTTCACACATTGCGTGAATCCTGTTAAAGGTTTCAAATTTCAATCATTTCATGAAATTACTGAACATTTTCAGACATTTCTTGAAATAACTAAGTGAAACAGTCATTTCATGTAATGACTGACATGTTGTCATTTCGTGATGTATGATTTCACAGATTGACTGTCACATATATACATGTACATGTACTTCTTTTGTCTTGCAGACGACAACTTAATGAGAGCAAAATGAAAATACTGCAGAAGAAGGGTATATTCCTTCATTGACTAAAATAATTGTCTGTAAACAGTTTGGATCCTGACTATCCGCCACGTATGTAAATTTACCAAAACGTTAATATGTGAAATTTAACCAGGCGACAATTGCTTAAAAAAAGATGACGTCAATGCAGTGAATGATCAAATCTGGTAATTTTTATTTGTTTTTGTACCATTAAATGGCGATGCGTATCTCATACCACAATCAATTACATGTTTAATTACTATTCTAGTCAAAGGAATTTAAGAACAGTGTAGGAAATTATGATAATGACGTTTTATCCTGTTTTTACTCTTGTTTCCTGCTAAGGTTTTAACATCTTAACTTTGTTTTATCTTAACCCTTTATTTTTATACTGGTCTTAACTCTACTATCAGACTCAGACTGCCCGCAATTACAGTGGAGAAAACGTTATTCTTTCCCAATAAACGCGTTTACGCTAAAACTATTTTTTCCATTGCAAACAATTTTGGAGCCAGACCAGACGCCGGGTTACCCGGCGTCTGATCAGGCTCAAAAACTGTTTGCCACTCAAATTAAAATAAATAGTGAGAAATGTCAAAAGGTTGTTATTTTCTACGTTTTAGTGCTTTGCGTTTACGTACCATTGCGTTTAAACGGGAAAGAATAACGTTTTCTCCACTGTACCCGTGAGGGTGTGCGGTAGAATAACAAGATAGATAGATATATAGCATGGTAAGCTAATCAGCAGCTGATATGTCCCCGAATTGTTCGCAATAAATATAGCGGTTTTTAACAACATTATTAGTGCGATTATTGGGAAACGTATTCTGCATTACTTTTAGCCTGTTTAAGCTACCATATATTATTATATAAGTAAAGTTTCGTTTGGTAAATGTACATATTCATGACTGTATAAAGTGGAACTATTTTTTTAGTGGAGGAGTAAATAAAAGGCGACAAAAGGCGCTTCTATGAGGGAAGGGTTAACTGTTGAATATTGTGTGAAAGAAAACTCCAATAAAGTATGTGCTCGGGATTGTTGCATATTACAATAACATCGCATGCTAAACTATTTGTAAACAAAGGTATCAATGATAGTTATATTCTGTCTTGAAATAGATTTAAAGTTTTGGATAAATATGCCACTTTGTGACGATTGTTTTTATCGACATTATACGATTATTACGATTCATTTATGCTAAATGGATTCCCCAAACAAATTAATCCATCATGACATAATAACCCGCCAAAGGCATCCACTGCTATTAATATCATCAGCTTAAATTTGTGTCTTCTTACTCATTAAATTTAGAATTGCATGCATACCTGACTAAACCTGTTAACCAATAAATACGCATTATATCCCTTAAGTTGTTCCTCCATAGAAGAAAACGGTACACTTTATATAGCTACGAATATGCACCATAAAGTAATTTATATTAACTAGTGGATCGTAACTTGAAGCAGGCTAAAAATAAAGCAGAATGTGCCTTAAGGCACATTCTGCTTTAGATTTAACCTGCTTTAAGTGTTACACTATCTTCAAAACTAGAAACAGGCTTGGATTAATGTATTAAACATTTTAATATGCGGGTGTCAGTTTTGATCTTTATCAGACTCCGTTCATGCGGGCCTATTTAGGATCCAAACGGATTGGAAAGTCGACTTCAGTTACCTATAGGCATTAAAATGACTAAAATGGAAACAGCAATTGCTAGGTCTTTGACAGCTTGACACTTTACAAATAACAAATATTAATCATTGTCAGAAATTTAAAAGCATGTCAAGAAGGAACAGAATCATTTTAAGTGATTTGACAAATGAGGTCATGGGCTTTTCCGTGCATATCGTGATTGAAATGGTGGTGGGTGGTTACTAACCACACATTCCTACTCTTGCTTGACTCGAATTTGCAATCTTTTTGGATCAATATCAATACTCATGCGTATATATAAACGTTTGAGTTGAGTCTGATATTGTTCTCAAATTTTTAATTGGTCAGATTTGAGCATTCTGCTCTGAACGTTCTAAGACTCATCTCAAACGATTTAAAAGCAGGTGGCTAGATGTTGAGTAAATCGGAATTTGGATGGATGAGCTTTTATGGCAATCATATTTATGTTTGTAATTTATGACATACGGGCAATACATTTTATTGAATTATGTAATATTTGTACTATCTGACAAAAAAGTGTGTCATTTACACAATATTTGTATTATGAACACATCGAATACTGGTCTCAAGAACGACTGGACTACATTTGGTCCTGATCAGACGCCGCGTAGGGAGGTGTCTGGCCAGGATCCAAAATGTTTTATACATGAACATGACGCTTATACCCATACCCCAGGATTAACTATGGTGAATTTCTACTGCAAACTATGATATAACTCTCGTTTATTTGCTGCATTTGCATAAGTTCAACTTGGATGTATAGTAAGGAAACTAATAACATTAACATACAGTGGAGAATCTGTTATTCTTTCCCGTTTAAACGCAAACGTACGCAAACGCAAAGCACTAAAGCGTAGAAAAGAACAACTTTTGGACAATTCTGGTAATTCATGTTTATCTTGGTGGCAAACAGTTTGGAGCCTGATCAGACGCCGGGTTACCCGGCGTCTGATCTGGCTCCAAACTGTTTGCATTGCAAATAATAGTTTTAGCGTAAACGCGTTTATTGGGAAAGAATAACAGATTCTCCACTGTATGTAGCCTTACCAACAACTCATGATAGGGTCTTAACCTTTGAATTACCTATATAATCTTAAGGTGTATCTTATTATGAAAACATATAAGTACAACGTACGGAAGACAACAAATTCATTGGTTTTCCAAACAAACACGTCTATACGAATAATTCCGAATGTCCGTTGAAACAGTGTTGAGCCAGTTCAGACGCCAGATAACCCTACGTATGACCAGGCTCAACATTATTTTCTATGCAAATGAAAAGTAATCGTTATAAAATTTTGAAACATCTATCATTTTATAACATTTTATTGCTTTGCATCTGCGTTGATGTCCTCGTTTAAATTCTTTTAAAATGGATATTGGTATGTAATTGGGGAACGGTAAAATGTTTTTAATTATATTTAACCCTTTCACTTTCGATGACGTCACAAAGCGCATTTGTAAACAGTTTTGATCCTAAGCAGACTCCGCGTTATGCGGCGTCTGATCAGGATCAAAACTGTTTACCTCTTGTTTTGAATTTACGTCAGCTAAACTGCCTTAAATCTAACTTTGAAACGATATTGCAGACAACTATGGCTATGTAATTTTGGTTGGACAGACGAAGGCTAAAATCAATATATAAAAATAACAGAAATTTCATGTTCCAGCTGTCAATTGAACTCATACTACTTAGGGCTCTTTTAGGTGTAAAGTCGTTAAATGAATATAGGTGAACTATTAAAATAGGCGTTATTTAACATCAGGCAGGTCCCAAGTAATAAATCAATATTATTGTCAATACTCAAACATCTTTATTTGTCATTTAGAACATTGTAATTTGTCTTAGTAATGAGATGCTTACAGCGGAGAAGACGTTAATGTTTCCCGTTTGAAGAAGCATAATATTTACGAAATGCAATAAAATGTAAGAAATGACTAAGACATTGGTAATGAAAAATGTTGACGATATCTTAACATCTGAATTACAAGCCAGATCAGATTCCAAATTTCTCGACCTCTGATTATACCTATTTGTAATGAAAATGCATGTAATTGTTGTTGCACAAATTATTGGGACAACTTAGCCTGGACTGTCCATAATAGTTTATAGCCGTCAAATCTATCGTACTTGTATGTAAACTAATGCCAATTGGGAGTTCCTTTTAAACGAAGCTATATTTCAGGAAAATAAAGCTGCAGAAATGCCGAAACTAGTGTCCAACTGGTTGAATCATAAACGGACGTCGCCCAATGCGGTGTCTGGCCAGGCTCCAAAATGGTGGCAAAGTCGGCACCTATGACGGCGCAAGGATTTATTTGAATTCGAGTCTCGAGACAGAACGACGTTTGGATATAACAAACATTGAAACCCTGATCAGACAAAAAGCGGCTTCTTATTAAGGTCTACTCTGTTAAACATTCTTTAGTCTGGGAAAAATGACTTTCTCAATGTGCTGAATGCAAAGTACTTCATGATGCATTCCATTTGTGTTTGCATAGTGGTAAATATTGACGATATAAATGTCAAATGCGCACACATCAGGAAGTTTTAATATTTCAACAGTGCATCATCCGTCGTCAACCCCTTTACCTTCAGGATACTGCTTACTAAAATGTAGTCATCTTTTCATTATCAAGTTTTTATTTTGTAAGCAGTTTGACTGTTGAAGTATCGATATGACTGGCATACTGTTTAGCTCTGAGGCACTTTCTAGATATCTAATAATAATTAAACCTGGCCTGCAATCACGTTTGTAAACAGTTTGGGTCCTGATCAGACGCCGCGTAACGCGGCGTCTGATCGGGACCCAAACTGTTTGACACTCTCATCTATATTTATTAAGTCATACAACCTTAAATCTAACTTTGAAACTTGCCTTGCAGACAACAATACTGAAGGAGACAGCAATAGATTGGTGAAAGGGTAAAACATCTCCTGAATAATTTGATCACGAAAGGGTTAAACTGTTTTCCAACGTCAGTACAATCGGTTTTTCGAACTTAATGTCAGTGCAATCGGGTCAATGCAGTAAGGGGATAACAATAAACTGTGGTAAGTAATATTTTTCAACGTCAGATCATTTATAAATTATACAGGCCAAGCACTTATAAAGCGTTTGAGTTGCTACCTAACTCGTTCCCAAGCATTTTAGCCTATGTTCAAATCTGATCAAATCAAATGCTTGAGAATGATTCAAGACTCAAATCGATCGCTTTATAAGCATGGACCTGGTATTAAAACACACTTTTACAGTTTTCAAATTATACTGAACTTTTTTTCAAATTAGTCAACTTAGTTTTTCTTATAATTAGTGTTAGAACGATTAAGTGCAATGTCCGCCTTTTAAATTCGAGACCGACCTGACCTGAAACAATGGTAAAGAAAGACCAGAAAACAGGGAACAGGACTGTGTCCACTAGATGTATATATATAGGATATTACATGAGTGTTCATAATTTACTGGATTTATTAAACGAGTCTTTTCGAAAACGATAAAAACGAGGCTTTGCCGAGTTTTTATCGTTTTCTAAAACGACGAGTATGATAAATCCAATACATTATTAACACGAATGTTATATTCTTTTTATAACATAACCTAGAAAGTTATTTATCGCAGCCTTTAAGGTCAAGTGAATGCTTATGCGTGATATACATGTAAGTAGATCTATACAGGAAAAAGGTTGTTCCAAATTAACCCCGTTTGCTAGCATAATGTTTATGTTATTATTTGTATTAATAAGCACTTTCATGTAGGTCTAATATTGATTATTACACCAAAAATCTATAAACTGAATCTACATGATGGAAAGAAGACGTTGGAAATTGAACGCATAGAACGCATTTTAATGACGTCACAAGTAACGACGTCGTGGCGTGCCTCATTTGAATAGTTATTTAACTAGTTATATATGACATTTAAACAACGGGTGTTATTCAACGCTCATGCCGTCTGTTATGTTATAAGTAAAATAATTTGATTTGAACATAACGGACAGAAAAAACAGATCGAGTTTAACCTACCTACGTTAAGAGTGACACACCAACATCACATCTAAGCTCAGCAATCGACAGCCTTGCCATACCTTATTGTTTGCAGGCTGGGCTGATGTAAATAGGTACGTATGTCTCATTTAAGGAATAATTCGAATATTTATTGTAATCATGGAGGTATGAAAAAATAAACCTGGTCACACTGTATGAAACCTCGAAGCGGTTTCATACAAAAGTGTGACCAGGTTTTT
This sequence comes from Gari tellinella, assembly GCA_922989275.2. NCBI lineage: Eukaryota > Metazoa > Mollusca > Bivalvia > Cardiida > Psammobiidae > Gari > Gari tellinella. Next base: position 41,367,270 of record OV277867.1, read on the forward strand.
TTTTTCATACCTCCATGAATACAATAAATATTCCGAATTGTTCCTTATAATTTAATATCACTTCTGAATTTAAGAAAGTAGTTAAATAGAGAATCTTACGCGAATGTTCTTTTTTAACGCTTTTAAAACGTAGGTTTTAGTCCCTCCGCAATATATATTTTCCGCCAAAACGCGACGTTGTTATGTAGTAACGCCGACGTCAATGACGTAATTTGGCATCCTGCTTCATGCAGCGCTTATGAAGAGCAGTTGGACTATGGGAAAGTAGTCCTGACAAGGCGTGGCCTGAATTTATTTTTTACATGGAGTTATGAAACAAAAATTACAGCCAATCACAGCTAACCAAATGTAATGCAAACAAACAATATTAAATTATACGAGACACACATTCCGTGCCGAATACTTCATTTTCTGATTTCGATTATGTCATTTGTATTTTAGACATCTTAGTAGTTTTTAGACTTGGACCGATGGACACTTGCCATATTTCAAGTCCATCGCTTAGTTGATTATTTAGAAATAACCGATTAGCTATAATGCTCAGTGTAGCGTGCTTTAAGCTACAGTTTGCTATAAAATATATAATATTTCTTATTCGTAATTCATGACTGCATAACGTAGAACTATTTTTTCTTCAGTGGAAGAATAAATTTTAAATGAGTATCTCTGGGGTAACGGTTTTAAGAGAGATATATAGGGGAGATAGGAAAAGAAAACTTGTAGGTTAATAACCTTTAACCTAGAGGCATTACCCTTGTATGATATTTATTGTCGTTACGTACCATATCAATCATATAAATGTGAGGCTTTGGACACTTTCAAGCAATAGTTACAACATGTTCACGATGTCTTTCTAGAGTATTTCATCTCTTCGCATCTCGTTCTGAAGTTACTCTTTTTCGATAATAAATTGTCAGCGAATGGGACATTTTTGTGGTGCAACACACTAATTAATCATTATAATTGATCTCATTTCAGTTTCTAGTCTTTAACCAGGCTTGCCATTTCTCTGGATTTTTTTTATCCTAGCATATTGCAACTTAAAGCAGAATGCGCCTTAAGGCGCATTCTTCTTTACTTTCAACCTGCTTTAAGTAATCGCCTTTGAAAATAACAAATGGAAAATTTAAGGATTTTTCAAAACCAACTTATGGCAGCCCTGTTTAATTAGTTCTCTTTTTAAACTTCAAATGAATAATTCCAGTTTCAAATACATGTAACGTCTGGTGCATGTTTCACTATTGAGGTTTGTTGTTTACATTTTGTTTTAAATGCCAAACAGTGCAGACCTTGCTCATATGGCGTTTAAGGAGCCCTCTGTTTCCATAGAACAAGCTTTCTCTTTACATGTATGCTGTTTTCAAGGATGCATATAAGCGTTGCTATTACTGAATAAGTGAACTTTTATCACGCTTTGTAGTTATCGCCTGTCAAGCAAACCATCAACTCATCTAGTTTTAAAAAATAAAATGACCAGAATGACGTGACTGTTTCGATCAAAATAGGACAGAGGATTACTCGGCGTCTCATCTGGGTCAAACTGTCTGCAACATATATCACTTATTCGCCTACGCCACTGTTTTAACACTCTGTTTGAGTTTTACCTGAACAGTGTAGAAAACAGTTTTCTTTCCCGTTTAAAAAACGGACGAGACGCAAACGCAATGCATTAAAAAGTAGAAAATTGCCTTATATATTTTCGAATTTCTCACGAGTTATTTTCATTTAAGTGAAAAACCGCTGGCTGCCTAATCAGACGCCGGGTTACCAAGTTCCTTATCTGGCTCCAATCTGTTTGCAATGTAAACAATAGCGTAAACGCGTTTATAGGGAAATAATAATATATAGTCCACTGTGACTGTAGCAGCTATGAGTTATGAAAATGATGAAGACGGATAGGTTGAGCTTTCGCCGAGAAAAAACCGTCAGATCCATTTACATTTCTCAATCTATCTCAAGATAGGTGAAAATATACTATTTACAATTCAAAATTGTGTGCGCTATGGAGCACATCTATGATAGCGATTACAAACAGTTTAGGTCCAGGGAAGAGTCCAGGGAAGAGTCACTTAGATGCATTGTAGCTCGGCGTTTATCTTTATCCAAACAGTTTAAAAAATGCATATACATGTATAACAGAAATATAACAGTCATTAATTACATCGAGTGTTTAAACATTAATTACATATTTACTTTTTAACTTCTAAAGGTGCACGAGTTTATAAAGATTAAAAAGCATTAATCGTTTTAGAAGTTGAAACTTGGAACTTTTCCGGAGTAATTTTCGTTTTGTTCATCAATAAAGAGTTGTCTACCCGTTCCCTTGTCGTTTACTCTGCTCCGAAAAGGGACATTCCGCAAAAATACTGTCCTGCATTCATTAACGACCTATCTGAATATAACTGCATGCTTCTTCATGCAATGGTCGTTTAAGGGTGGTGACCCTAATGAGATCTGGCAAATGTTGGTCAATATCGCAAGTCTACGGAGAGCGATTGGCCATTCTCGTCGACTGTCTGATCGTACGCAAACGGAACGCAAACGCAAATCACTAAAATGTAGAAAAGGACAACTTTTTGACAATTATGGCTTTTCATTTTCATCTGAGTGGCAAACAGTTTGGAGCCTGATCAGACGCCGGGTTACCCGGCGTCTGATCTTATTCTAAACTGTTTGCAATGGAAAAAATAGTTTTAGCGTAAACGCGTTACTGGGAAAGAATAACATTTTCTCCACTGTAACAACGTCGATAGAGGCGGAGCTATACCACTTGTCGCGATAGGCCAAACAACCAGGAAGTTGTAGTTTGGTCGACGGCCCAGGAATAAAAAAGAAATAACAGTAAGGTCTACACTGGTGCCTTAAATATTTCCTGGGAGCTCGCGGTAATATACGGTAACTATTATCATTAACACCCTCGTTTATACATGTAAGTACTGTAACCCCTGTACTATGCGCTCACTCAAAATAAAATCGAATATAACTCAAACAGAAAGGTGGCATATCCATGTAAAAAAAAAGGTGATGCGCAAAGCTTTGAATTTTGTGCATTGCCTTTGTCCTGCTTCAAGTTTTTTTCTATATGATTATGCTTATGTCAAATATTGAAATACTAGCTGAAAATAGGATTTACAGTACTTTAAATTTGGTAGAAAGTAACAGCACGCTTGAGCGACAAACAGGTGACATTTGTGTGACATTCGTGAATGACAAATCAAGTCTTTCCTTAATTTAAAGATTACATAAAACGTCGTCAGCTACATGTTTAGAATTCGATATAGCTTACATGTATATTGTAATACAGTCGAACTTCGATACTTCGAACTCGCTTTACTCGAATTATCCGATATTTCGAAATCTGATTTTGCTTTATTTCAAGCTTCTGGTCCTTTGGAATCATTGATTTCAGTGCATTTACAGTTGAAAGTTGAATTCCGCTTAAGCTGGTGCTAGGGGGCGTGAGCACTGTTGCATATTTCAGTATTGCTCATGAACAGACTCAATTAAACCGAGTCTGCAATTTTCAGTATTTGTTTGTTTTCTGTGCTTTCAAAAGATCTCCCCTTATTTAGATTTATATGTAGTTTAGGAGAACATACCCGTGTTTCAAAGTTAAAACGCGGCTTAGCGCGTTTTAACTTTGAAATTCGGGTATGTTCGACTTAACTGAGTTCGAGATATCGAAGTTCGACTGTACTTACATAATAAACTCGCTAATCAGTATATAACAACATATTAGACCATCACATGTAACCCTTTTACGCCCAGTCGATTATTCCATGCTTATATATTTGACCAGTTGTTTTTAATTTAAAGAGTTTCTTGTCTAAATTTTTATTTCCGTTTTGTTTTCTATCGAATTCCTACCATCAAACAGTGTAGACTTTGATCAGACGCCGCATTATGCTACAATGTTTGCCTATGTCCCAGATGGGATCGTGGCCACAAATAGGTTAATGCACAGTGTTTCTAATATCGAGGCATGTGCGATATATTTAAGGATATTTCGGTTCAGCGACCGATCTGTCGCAGACCATAGTCAGTTGAATACACCTAAAGCATACCCCTTGCGGCAACTATTTTTGCGTTTAATTTTCTTGTTAAGGGCATATTTCCTTTACAATTTTAATCAACTAGAAATATCAAAAATTAATTTGTTAGTGCATAAAGGGATAGCAGAATGTCTCGTTTCGTTTTGAACGTCACTTTGACCTTGCTATTCACCTTTGACCTCACGTATAGAAATACAAACTTGTCTGGGGCATTATTTACAATAAGGAAAATAAAGTTGGTATGAAATGTCGCCACCATTGTCAGTTCACTGTGAAAATTGACCTTGATCTTTCACCTCAATTAAACAAAGAAAACTACTATAAAGTTTAACCCATTACCCCATAACCTGTTTCTAGTTTTGAAAATAGGTGACTTCTTAAAGCAGGTTGAAACACTGGCACCAGAGTCATGGACTTATAATATGTGTGTATTTACATTTAGATGCATTTTTATTTCTTATATATACAGAGAAGAATATATATACACACAGAGAGACATAATAAGTCTATGAATGTGGTGTCAGTGGTTAGAACTGTATCTACCGGTAAGTAATGTATACTATATATGAAGGCGGAAATCTTGATGTGTACGCTCTATAGTCTCTATCTACTAGATTCTGGATGTAGAACCTTTTTTCCGTTCTGTTAGCAACGTCTTTTGTATGGGAATGGAAATAAAAATAAAAATAAAAATGTAAGTTGACTCTAGATATGCCTCTACCTACCGGTCTGCTATTTTTTACTATAAGATCTATTAGATATAGATTCTTGATCTATAAGATGTTCCCCCAAACGTTAGCAATGTCTATCGTATGGGATTGGAATAACAAAAAACAAAACAATTTTTATTAATTTTTTTTTTTTATAGATCTATCACGATGAGCTTCTACCGGTCTGCTTATCTACTATTATAAGACCATGGTATGTAACCAATTCTACACCGTGTCACTTCAACCACAAGAATAACTATCTAAAACGCATTCAATCCAAACCAAATCTTTTGCCATCCATAGATATGATATTTTTCTATCCAAAATACACTTCTTCGACGGTTGATTTGAATACGTAACTACAAGAATCAAGATTGAAGCCGGTATTTTACCAAACAGGGATTTCCTCCACCCCCTAGCTTCCGGTTTAGACGAAATGAAAGTAAAGTTTGCGACGAGCGATTTGATTGGCTGATTGAAAAAAGAATGTATATACCGGAAAGATGTGTAAATATATATCGTTCTCATGATTTTTGGTTGAAATTGTTAATCATGCAGTTATTAAAGTCTTGCATTAATATAAGTTCAGCACAATTGTGCACAATGTGACACTGTAATCAGTAGTTTATTCAGTTTGACAGAAGCGCGGGAAGACGCTCGCGCGAATGACGTCAAGTACAGAAAACGTTATTCTTTCCAAATAAACGCGTATATACTAATACTATTATTTCATTTGCAAACCATTTGGAGGCTGATCAGACACCAGGTAACCAGGCGTCTGACTAGGCTCCAAATTGTTTGCCATTGAGATTAAAATTAATACTAAAAAATAGTAAAAAGCTGTCATTCAATACATTTTAGTGACATGCGTTTGCGTTTTGTTTGCGTTTAAGCGGGAAAGAATAACGTAGTGTCTACTGTACGGGAATACTCTCACGTGAATTATTCAGCCAATGAAATTTGCGCTTACAAACGCTTTAACTTGACCCGAGGTCAACCGGAAGCTAGGGGGTGGAGGAAATCCCTGTTTGGTAAAATACCGGCTTCAATCTTGATTCTTGTAGTTACGTATTCAAATCAACCGTCGAAGAAGTGTATTTTGGATAGAAAAATATCTTATCTATGGATTGCAAAAGATTTGGTTTGGATTGAAATGCGTTTTAGATAGTTATTCTTGTGGTTGAAGTGACACGGTGTAGAATTGGTTACATACCATGGTCTTATAATAATAGATAGCAGACAGGTAGATGCCAATAGTCAACCCATATAGATTTTTTTTTTTTTTTTTTTTTTTTTTTTTTTTTAAATTTCAATGCAATAACATAGACATTGCTAATCGGTGGGGACTTTTTTTTTTAGATATAGATCACTGGCACCAGAGTCATGGACTTTTTATGTGTATGTGTTTACTTTATCTACCTCTACCGATATATATTATAAGTCAACGACTCTGGTGCCAGTGGCATAAATTGGAACTATTTACTTCCGTGGAAGAATATATTAGAGGCGTTAAAAGGCGTATTTATGGGGTAATGGGTTAAAGAACATGTAAAATTAGATTTCTCATTCCAAGAACACGTAAACTACAGAGACTAACCTATCTTGGTTCTAGGTACATACAAATGTACATACTTTCAGTTTGTCTAAGATACAAGAGTTTTTCAATAATTCTTTAGTTCGAACTAATCCATATTTGAAAGTTAAAACGTGGAATTAAACATACGAAATACCGATAAGGTCGATGTAAGCGAGTTCGAAGTATCGACTCGCATCAATGCATTGTTTGCTATTTCATATGAAATGTTCGGTTGTATTATCAAACATTAGCAGGGTATTAAGATCATCATTGTATAGCATTAACTCAATATCCCCTGAAGCTTCCAATTAACATTTCCAATTTAGAATAAAGGAATGTCTATTTTAGACTATTAAGGTTGTTTTAATAATATATAGCACAATGGCAAACAGTGAAGTTCCTGATTAGAGGGCTCCTGTAGGAGCCCTCTAATCATGGAATTCACTGTTTGCATTAGACAAGTGTACTCTTCACAGGTACACTTTTTGTTTAGGACGCATATATGCGTCACTAGGGCGCAATGAGTTAATGAACTCTTTCAGCGAGCTCAAGGGGGAGAGGTCATTGCAATATCTAGACATACATGAGTTAAAACTTTTCAGTCATTCCTTGTTCAGGAAGCCCTTATCCTACATAAACACTCATGATGGATTCTTATTTTCTCAAATTAGATCGTTGGAAATTGACTATTAGCATTGATATGAGTATCAAACAGTTTTGATTCTATACAATGCCGAGTCCCTCGACGTCTGATCAGAATCTACACTGCTTGCAAAAGTTTTCAAACCTTGGGCAAGGCAGTGATGGGGCTAAACATCGAACATATCATACAAAGTTAATCAACAACATCAACTTATATTTCAGTGTGTTTACTATTGAACAAACTATAACAGATGAAATCAACTACGGCAGGTATTATATTTTATTGTGTAGTCTATTGAGCAAACTAAAAAAGGTAAAATCAACCACAACTCTTATTATCTTTATTGTATTCCATTGTGTCAACTATAACATATAAGAATTCAGAGTAAAAAACATGTAACCCTTTACCCCATAGCCTGTTTCTAGTTTTGAAGACAGTTGACTGCTTAAGTAGAATGAAAGTAAAGCAGAATGCGCCTTAAAGGCGTATTCTGCTTTACTTTCAGTCTACTTTAAGCCAACCTCAGCTATGATATAAGAAATAATTATTAAGGTACATGTTCAATGGTATTAATTAGGAAAATAAATATCAAGTGGAGAAATAATTTAAATGCGATAAAAGGCGCTTATATGGAGAATGGTTCAAACTGAAGTTATAATATTCAAAAGTGTTAAACAAAACAGCTCGCGCGTACAATTTTCAGGATTAGGTTTATTATTCTGATGTATATACTTGTATACTAACTCGTAAATGTGAGACTATTATCTAATTATCTATATAATATGTGTTTATTACACTCATATATTATGTAACGAAGTGTGCAGGTGCTATTCTAACTATGGGAGCATGTTATTGTGTAAAGTGTGTATCTATAGCGAGGAGTGCATGTATAAATAAAATGTTTTGATCTAGATTAGTATGTGATTTCAATATTCACATATTTGTAGTAAGATGTGCATGTTAAAGTATTTGTAACTAGATGAGCAAGTAGTCATATGATTATATATGTGTACCTAATGTATGTGTAGTAAGGCGTGCATAAATAAAATCTCATATTTGGATATATAGAATGTAGAACTACAGTAGTACTCGCTTATACATGTATAAGCTAAGCTCAGGGTCTACATTTTTTATCATTTTTATTATCTACAATAAAACAGTCTTACATTGCCAAACAGGCATTTAGACTCAATTGGATACTGGAAATATCCATTTGATCTTTCAGTGGTTAATGAGTTGACCCCTTCACTGCCTTACCCCGAGTACAATGATTATTTTCAAACAGTTTGGACACTGATCAGGCGCCGCGTCTAGCGGCGTCTGATCAGTATCCTAACTGACTGACACTTATATTACTATTTCTAAAGTCAACAGCGATCAAATTGAAAATTGAGGAAATAATAGTAGACGAGAATTGTTAAACAATTATGACGTCATTGAAGTGAAGGAGTTAATGAAACAGCATGAAGAATCAGCTTGTTAAGGATTGATGTTCAGAATACAGTTTGATTCTGATATACCATGTTACATGCGTCTTAACCCTTTCATGATAAAATTACTCGGGAAATGTTTACCCCTTCATCGTTGCATTGTCGTCTGCTTCAATTGTGTCGTCTGCAATGTCGTTTCAAAGTTAAAAAATAAGGCAGTATGACTGAAGGAAATTCGGAACGAGTGTGAAACAGTTTGGGTCCTGATCAGACGCCGCGTTACGCGGCGTCTGATCAGGATCCAAACTGTTTGCAAAAGCGCTTTTAAGCGTCCTTAAGAGTGAAAGGGTACAAACAGATAATTTTCACTTTGTATTACAGTAGAACCTCTCTCTCTCTCGAGCGACCCGCCAATATGAAAGAATATGTATCATTAGCCTTCTCAATGATATGTAAGTGTAAGTGTCGCCTGCGACAATGATATATGTCAATTTGTATGCATTTACTTTCTAAAATATCACCAGACTGTCAAACAGTTTCGATCCAGATGAAACGCCGAGTCACGTAGCGTCTCATCTGAACACATGTGTTTTCAATGATCAAATCAAATTCACCAGAAGCATACAGAAGGTTATAGACAGTAGTTTGCCTGCATTATATTTCCCTTATATAAATTGACATCAGTCACAAAATATTTAAAATCGATTTTTTAGAGAAAAAAATAGCGTTTGCCTGAGAAATAAGACAACTAAAGTTATTTGAATTACGAGGCTTATGACTCGCCAATATATGTGCGGATCTGCTTCTAAAACATTGTTTGCAAGAGTGGGATATGCCGGTATACCGCCCATAGTTCTTAACAGACATGCCTTATTCATTCATTATCAGCTTCCAATTTTATCTAATTCAGTCACCTTAAAGTATTTAAAGCTCGTGACAACTAATGCAAAATAAATGTAAAAAGGTAAGCTCCAATAGTAGGTTTCTTGTTTCTCTTTTGTTCTTCAATAAGCAGAAACTTGCCTGTAGATGCCAGTATGCTTCTAAAAGACGTGGCCTTTATACATATGTTACACTGTATTTCATCTTGAGAATTTCAATCTGCAACTCGTGACCTACGCCTTTGGCTACCAGGCCACATTGGGCGACCTCCATACATTGGCGGCATCTGATATGGAGGAAAGCCTTTACCACCACGAGCTTGCCATGCTGATGGCGGTGGAGGCCCATATCTTGCATTTGGTGGATACATTGGTGGTCCTTGGGGCATTGGTCGACCATACATTGGCGGAGGTTGCCCATACATGGGGGGAGGTCCATAAGATGGTTGTTGTTGGCCTTCCTCCGCTTCCCCACCTCCTCCACCCCTTGGTTGTTGCATCATTGAATAAGCAGGGTGCATCATCGGCATAGGCCTCATTCCACCTGAAGATGGCATATTAGGCATTGGTGGCATTCCACGCGGCATTTGTGGCATCTGTTGCATGTTAGGCATCTGTTGCATCTGTTGCATCGGTGGCATTGGTCCGGGTCGTTGCATACGTCCTGGTGGCCGCATACCATTCATTCCTGACATGGGACGCTGAGGTAATTTGAAACCCATTGATGACAGTAAAGTTGCTAGTGAAATTTTAAGTCCTTTGCCTTTGGTTTTGGACTTAACATTTGGTGACTTTTGGTTTCCATCTTCTTCTATATGATTGGCTGTAGTATTCTGTGAGCTCATAATTTGAATTTGATTACTAACATTGGATGTGTTTGTTTTATTGATTTGTTGAGAATCCACATTTGGCTTATTACTTCCAGCATTAACATCAGCTGTCTGGTTTGATGATTTTGTTTTATTTACATGAAAAGTCATCTTCAACTTTGGCAAGCCTTCTTCAACATTCGAGGGTATCCAATTACTGACTATATGAATGGCATACTTACTGTCATTTTGACTGCCAAGGGAAGCTGCAACAACCTCTTTTGCTATTTGATTAGTGACACTTTCGGCTACTTTTGCGCTCAGTCTTTCTATCATTGTTTCGTTAACAGATTTGACCGTTTGATTCCCGGCCCTCGTTGGTGGAGTCGCATATACCGCTGTAATTGGAACGTTAAGCTCTTGTTTTTCACTTTTTGGAATTTGTTGGTTATCGGTTATGTATGAAGTGTGTTTGTTTACTACAGTGATGTTGCTGTTATCAACAACAAGCGCAGGGTTGTTCCGTGTTTTCCTGTGAGACTTTGCTTTACTTTTCAATTTCGCTAAAGGTGGCATCCAACTTTTTTTATTTACATTTACAATTTGCTGTCGCCTACCCGCTGAGGGTGCCTTGTTTAGTGTATCTATATTGTTTACATAACTTTGAGTATAAGGAGGCGTTGTTGACACTATGGTTGTCACTGGTGTCGGGATGGTAGTAGGCTGTGTTTGTATTACCAGCTGTGACTGTTTTATGGCATTCTGAGACGTTTCCCGCCAGTTGACATGTCTATCTGAAGTGTCCTCTTCCACATGTTGACCATCCTGCATTTTCTGTGAAATTATTCTAGAACCCCATATGACACCATTTTGTGTATTAGATGTGTGTACTTTTCTGTTATCCATACCTTGTCGAATTCTACTATACTTTGACATTTGATTTGTTGGCAATGGCAGTTCTTTAATTCGTCGGTTTGGTCTGTGTTTCTTCTCTTTTACTTGTTTGGATATAATTGTAGGATCAGGCTTTATCGTATTCAGATATGGTTTCTGTTTTTGAGCAGGGTTTTCAATTGAAGACTCAATAGCAAGAAGTCGTTCGTAAATGGCTTGTGATGGATCTTTTTTATACTCCCTGGTCACTGGAATTTGAAATGGTGCTACAAAAGGAAAGACAATAAGTGGTGTTTAGCAAACAAAAAACTGAAATATAAATGTAGAAAGAAACAAATCCCCAATATATTTAATAGTATATCTATAATACCAGTGTAATAATTAATAGAATAAAGAATAAAATAGTATAATATAGAATATTTCCCACGAACTGTTAAGCGCCAACAAAATGGGGCATGTTATATCATTCTTCCCTGAAACTTCAAATGAACACAACTGGGCATACAGTTGCAATACTCTGATTCATTCAGATCAGATTTCCATGGCACAGAGCGAAATTTACCTGGATTGTAATTTTCGAGTGTACCTCGCTTAAACGGGGTGAAGGACTAGAGCTGGCACCCGTGTACAGTCCTCTCCTCGGGTCAGGTGACCTGACCATGTCACGTGACCGGCAATAACACTTTGCTGAAGAAGAATAGAGTGAGATACTCTCGAACATTACAATTGAGGTCAACTTCGCTCTGAGTCATGGTAAAAACTCAAACGGACAATCCCAGTTACCAAAGAAGTACTGCTCATTTTTACTTTTAACCCTTTCCCCCAATGGAAGCGACTTTTAGCGCATTCAGTTTATTCTTCCGCTGAAGAAAATAGTTCCAATTTATACAGTCATGAAAATGTATCATAAGGAATATTTTATCTATTCTAGGATATGTTGGGTTAAAGCTGGTTGAAAGTAAAGCAGAATGCGCCTTAACCCTTTACCTGATATCCTATTTCTAGTACTTAAGATATAGTCACTAGTTAAAGTAGGTTGAAAGCAAAGCAGAATGCGCCTTAGGGCGCATTCTGCTTTACTTTCAGCCTGCTTTAAACTATCATGTGCTATAATATAGAAAATATTCCCTATAATACATATTTATACTGATTAAATTGGAACTATTTTCTTCAGCGTATGAATAAATCATATCCGCTAAAAGGCGCTTCTATTGGATAAAGGGTTAAGGCGCATTCCGCTTTACTTTCATTCTGCTGTAAGTAGTCACCTATTTAAAATCTAGAAATGGGCTATGGGGTTAAGAGTTATGTTAGTTTCATTTCAAAATGACAAGCAGTGCATACCAAGAGTGGAATTTTATGAGCCGTCTTATGTGGCTCTTCATAGCCTGTGTCTATTTATAACATAACAATTTCCACGCTTGTGGACGACCACGTTGGGCCGGAGCCCCTCAAAACGATTTTTCAACAGTGGAATACTACAATTATATTTATAATAGCTTTATGCCACTCCAAGACCGCAAGTAATGCGATAAAAAAGTTCTCAAGGATCACGGTTTATTAGTACGGTTTGCAAGACTCCCACACTCATTGCTAGGGTGTATTCGTCTCGTAAAACATTTCACCGCTGTTACAGTGGAGAATCTGTTATTCTTTCCCAATAAACGCGTTTACGCTAAAACTATTATTTCCACTGCAAACAGTTTGGAGCCAGATCAGACGCCGGGTAACCCGGCGTCTGATCAGGCTCCAAACTGTTTGCCACCAAGATAAACATGAAATATCAGAATTGTCCAAAAGTTGTTCTTTTCTACGTTTTAGCGCTTTGCGTTTGCGTACGTTTGCGTTTAAACGGGAAAGAATAACAGATTCTCCACTGTAAATTGTTTGCTTACGCAGTATGGTCTGCTGTTACTTTACAAAGTAGTATATTTGAGGCATTTATAAAAAAAAATAGTTCCTATCATACTGGGGTTTAAAATTACTGGAATAGTAAAGTATCAGGGGCCCGTTTTAAAAAACTTCGTACGACAAATGTCGACGTAAGTCAGATTATAAAAGTCTCAATTTTTATTTATTTCTCCATCTTATGGAGCGAAAGAGAACTACAGCCTGTTTTAAACATCGCACCGATTTGTGCAGGTTGCGTTTTTCGGTGACAAGACGTTTCGCGCCCAAACAATTTCGCACCTTGGATGTTTCGCGCCCAAGCCGTTTCCACCCTGGTCGTTTCGCCCCTGGTCGTTTCGCACCCAATATCAAATAAGTAACTACAGTATATCTCTGTTAAAAATTAACGTATATTTATTGGTTATTTTCATCGGAGGATGTTTAGATAGAAATTTGATGTTAGCAAGTACTGTAAGACGGGATATTGATCATGCTACTGTGTATGTATGTCTCAACTTAACGAGAAACACATATAAAAAGGTAGCATTTTTTTGGCACTCTACATTTTTAGGTAAAGAAACAAACAGACGAGTGTTAAACTGTTTGCATCCAGATCATCGGCGCCGCTTGACGCGGCGTATGATCTGGATATTAACTGTTTGCCACCATAAAGAAAGTCGCAACCTACAGGCAAAGGGTTAACACATAAGACACATAAGAAAATATGACGAACAACAGAATATATATTTATATATGTATAGAAGTGAAGAAAGAACTCAATGCTGGATAGAAATATCAGAAAAAGACGTAATGAAAAATCAGCCGCCGCGGCCTTTCTCCAAGTAGTTCTATATACATGTATATATCGTAAAAAGGGGAATCCAAAGACACGTGGTTCGAATATTAAATGACTGGTGGAATATCAAATAGTTTTAATCCTGATCATACGCCGAGTTACTCCACATCTGGTTAGGGTTCAACTTTTTATAAATAATCACTTGTATTCGAGATAATCAGTGAAAGTTAATACATAAAAATCAAATCTGCAGATTTTTTAGATATTTTCTACCATGGTAGTAATGCACGTGTTTAACGTGCACGGCAATATTACATTCCTTATTTATTAAATACCCTTTAATTCTTATTCTTAAATCTTAGAGAAAATAACTATAGTCAACTCTAAAAGATATTTATCGTCTGCCCTCGTTCTGCACTTGTTCCTAAGATTTTAAACATACGGTTAAATGAAAATTTTAAATACATGGTGGAATATCAAAAAGTTTTTATCCTGATCATACGCCCAGTTACTCGGCATCTGGTTAGGGTTCAGCTTATTATAAATAACAACTTGTATTCGAGAATAAGTGAAAGTTAATACATAAAGATTAAATCTGCAGGTTAATAATATAATAGTTACAACCATGGTAATAATGCACGTATTTTACGTGCATGGCAATATTACATATTCAACATTTTTAAAAATAGTTTAATTCTCATTCTTAAATCTTAGGCAACATGGCTACAGTGAAATCGAAATATATGAAATATATCTATATTTCAGATGACCAAACTAACAAATTCAAGACATTGAAAATTTGTCAATGCACGATATAAAAATTTACAATTTCTATAATCCATTCTCGGGCATGCCATCAACCTGTCAAAAAGTGGATCGTCTGTATTTCAATGTTATTTTATATATAAATAGACTAAATTAAAAAAATGTCAAAAAGTTTTGATCCTAATCATACGCCGGATTATATTCTGAAACTGATCAGTATCCAAGCTTTTTGCAATTAACCAATATATTCGGGATAAATTGGTGAAATGGTTAATACATTATCATGGCAGTGAATGTGGTAACATGTTGTTTTTTTTAATAATAAAAGATCTAACCTGAATTGCACGAGCCCCCCGCCTGTTTAGCGCGTGCGGATACGACCCCCCCCCCCCCTACCCACCCTATGATAAGATACATGTTTTATTGTGTAAAGTTGTAGATTTAAAACTTCAAAGCGTGTTTTTCAGTGTTATTTTGTCAATTTTCGCACTTTATATATTATGCTTTTAACTCCAAATGTTTGAGAACTTTGATATGTTTGAGAATAATAATTATAATCATGAGACACAAACAACACCTTTAACTTACGATTATAATCACAATTAAGAGCGATATAATGAGAACATCTCGAAAACCACCTTTTATTAGTATTTTTTTTTCCGTCTTCCAATAAAATTGCATATACAATATAATTATCTGGGAAAAAAAACTCGATTTACGCTAATTTTCATCGAATCATCTTTCAATAATATTTAATCACAACCTGTAATTACCTTAAAACCTATCAAAATCGATTTCTGTTCAATTTTAAATGACGGGTTTAGTTTTCTTAATTATAATCCCTCATTAAACATCAAAGTTCGTGAAAAACGCAACAAACAAGGTGCAATAAACAAAGCAAATTAACACCTGTTTGATGGTACCGTGGACATTCTTTATGCCCTCGCACGTTCGCGAATTATTTGACACTTACGTGAATGAAAGATAACAAATTGTCGTCATATTAACACATTCAAGTGTTAAGATAATTATGTGTTACTATGGCAATCATGTTATGTTTAAACAGTTAATACAATCAAACAACAACAATGTAATCATTATTAAATTGTTTGTAGCTATTCTTTAATAAAATTTCAAATATGATTACAAATTTCAAATATGACATAAATTTACAAAAGCATTAGAAATATTAAGAACAAATAACACGATACATTATATTTTTCACACTTTTATTGTTTTACAAATACAAATTGGGAGAAAGAAAAATTGATTTACTATTCATTTTAATTACATGAAACTTAAAACTTAAGTTTATGGGATAACATACATATATTAAGTAAGTTTATAAAATTGGGAGCGAAACGACTAGCCCTTAGGGGGCGAAACGACTCGGGTCTCATTTGGGAGCGAAACGACCAGGGTGGAAACGACCAGGGAGGAAACGGCTTGGGCGCGAAACGACCCGGAATCGCGTTTTTCAACATTGATAACCCAGACAGAACTACTGACCTTAATGAAAAGATTAATTCACAAATACGTTCCTTCTACATACATATAGTGTAGTGAAAAATGTGCGTTTCTTTTTGCACTGAGTGTACTACTTGGATATACAGTTTCGGAATTTACGATTCAGGGGCCTGTTTCATAAAACTTTGTACGACAAATGTTGTCGTAAGGCAGATTATAAAAGTCTCAATTATTATCTATTTCTCAATCTAATCCTGTCTTGTATCATCTCTTTGGAATCGTCTTGAAATGACAATTCCAAAGAGATATCACATGACAGAATTAGATAGAGAAATAAGAAATTAAATGTATTTTAAAGTTTTGACTTACGACCGTTTTTGTCGTACGAAGTTTTATGAAACGGGCCCCAGAACAATTATTTGGTATAAGCTTACCTTGCTCAAGTCGTTTGGAATATTCCACTCGAGCTGTTACCGCTGGTGGTGTTGGAGTTGTAGTTTTCAAACTGGCCTTGATGTAGGCTTCTAATTGCATCAGACGTGCCATAATTAGTTCTATTGCACTAGGGACTTTTTTCTCCAGAATCGTCTCTTTTCCTTTAGGAACCGTTGATTCTGTTTGGAAATATAACGTTAAATGATTATTTTCAACTAATAAAACGTAAGTTTTTTTTATCTTACTTCTTAACCAAATGTTTTCTCAAACGCAAAGTGCCAATTGCATCCTAAACTAAAACTTAAAGAGTGAACTGGAGTACCCTTTGAAACTCTAGTATACCAAACGGGTGATCAATATACCCTCTCACAAACTGCCCCGATCCGGAATCGAACTCGGGGCACAGTAGTAAGAAGCTATTGCGCTTACTACTGCGCTGTTTGAACACAATGCTTACGAATTCCATTGCCTTGAAAAGCTTGATAAAATAGTGTGATGGTTAACTATATTTGCTGCAAGATATTGTCCTTTTGTCCATCTACAATCATTACAAATTACAGATGTATATACTACATTTTAAAAAAATAAGGAAATAGAAGAACAGCTTAAACATTTTGTTCTAATCAAAGAAATAATGTACAGTCGAACTTCGATATATCGAACTCGATTAAGTCGAATATACCCGTAGTTCAAAGCTAAAACGTGGCTTAGCCACGTTATAACTTTTTTCTACGGGTATGTTCGACTTAAACGAACATGAAATAACGCAATTCATGTGTCAAAATATCGGTTCGTTCGAGTTAAGCGTGTTCGAGATATCGAAGTTCGACTGTACGTTCATGTGCTCTGAAAGAAAAAAGTATACTCACTTTTTCTATGTTTCACCGTCACCGGTTTCCTCGTTGTCGTCGTTGTTCTAGTGATTGTTGTAGTTGGCTGTGTTGTTGTAGTTGGTTTTGTTGTTGTAGTTGGCTGTGTTGTTGTTGTTGGCTTTGTTGTTGTATAGATCGTGCTCGTCGTCGTTGGTTGTACTGTAGTAGTCGAAGGTACGTCTTGCCAAACCATTGCATCATTGGAATAAGGATCCGAATTTATTGGCACAATACTTCTTATACGCTCTCTTCTTAATGGCAAGTATGGTAAATTTTCAACTCGCTGTTTCGCTTCAAGCCACTGTTTTGGTATGGCATTAAAACTATCAGCGGTTTTGGACTCAAATGTATATGGATTTTCAACCGGTGGTGTGTACTCGGCCAATGTAGGCAACGATGCAGGGTCGAGTGCATCAGATGGAAATAGATTCTTAGGGTACACCATAGTTGTATCAATGAGTGATTTGCCAAAATTCCGATTTAAATCATTAGGAAATTGAGCTATATTTACAGACAGTTTGTCAACAGGATTGCGTACGGCTGTATTATGTTTTTTGGAGGCCGGGTTAATGATTCCTGTTTGACCCTGTGTACCTCTCGTATTGTCAACTAAATCGGTGTTTCTCATGATGGCTGCCGTTTGTTCGTTATTTGATGTTGTTTTCTGACTATATTGCAATAGCCTAGCATCTTTGTTTCCTGCTTTCATCATTGCGATTCCCCGGCTTAATACCGATTCGGTTTTTCTAATCCGATGCAATGGAATGTTATCTCGTCGCTGTAATGATTGTTCTTGTTGATCCCGATTATTAATATTCATAGGTCTGTTGATTTTCATGGTTTTAGATACTCGTTGTTTTCTTTTCTTTCCCGTACTGCCAGTTGAAAGAGGTTTTGAAGTTTTCATTTTATGAAACGGCGGTGTCTGTGTTTCGTCCAATTTCAAGGCATCTGCAATGAAACATGTGTGAACTCTTACACAAATTCAGTCAATATGACTCCTTTGTTGCCAAATAAATCGTGAGATGCTTACCCAGTCTCCACAATATATGTGTCTGCTTCAATATTGCTGTGTGAAATATCGTTTCCAGGTTAGAATTAAGCTAGTATGACTTAAGCCATTTCGATACGAGTATCAAACAGTTTGGATCAAGGGGCCCGTTTTACTAAAACAACTTACGCAACATTTTTGCGTAAGTCAAAATCGTTTAACTCTTATTTTTCGATCATAAACGTTTGCAAACAGCAAATAGCCGGATCAGAGGACGCGCTAAAAGCGCGTCCTCTGATCTGGCTATTTGATGTTTGTAGCAAGTGATAATAAAAAATATAAATTAAATTCTAGAATTTTGACTTACGCAAAACTCTTGCGTAAGTAGTTTAGTAAAACGGGCCCCTGTTGCCGACTGTATGCAATTTCGGCGCCTCAAGGGTTAATATCCATGTAAATTAATACTTTTGTCCTATAAATGCACCTGTTTCCACTTTGAACTAGAAATTGGTAATCGGGTAATGGGGTAACTACATGAAGTAGCTTACGTAGCTTTACACTTCCTTTGACATGATATCAACTGCTGGGGAAGGGCCGAATCTAATGTTGTAAGAACTTGTGGCCCAACCCCATTTCGTTGTATATATTGAAATAAAATATGTTTAAACTATCAACTGCTTGAAACATTGTCAGCTTACATGTCTCAAAGTTGGATTTTAGCCATTTTAACTAAAGGATCATGACGTTCATTTCAATTTCTGTCAATGCTGATCAGAATATCAAAATGTTTTGTACTGAATTGATTATCACTTATTTTATCATTCAAACCGATAAATGTTGTTGATGCATCAACAGTGTCTATCAACCAAAAGCGGAAAGAGTTGTCGTGTCAAGCAAGTTCAGTGAATTGAAAACAAATCACTTTAATGACTGACTTTTACATACAGTGGAGAATCTGTTATTCTTTCCCAATAAATGCGTTTACGCTAAAACTATTATTTGCAGTGCAAACAGTTTGGAGCCAGATCAGACGCCGGGTAACCCGGCGTCTGATCAGGCTCCTAACTGTTTGCCACCAAGATAAACAAGAATTATCAGAATTGTCCAAAAGTTGTTCTTTTCTACGTTTTAGTGCGTTGCGTTGCGTTTGCGTACGTTTGCGTTTAAACGGGAAAGAATAACAGATTCTCCACTGTATAACAAACATTATGTCTACAGCTTCTGCATACTTAAAGTGCATAAGTAATGACAGCTGCAATCAGTCGCAGACAAACTATGAGCGTCATTTTGATTCTAACTACAGTCGAAACTCAATAATTCAAACTCGTTTTAATTTGAATATACACATATTTCAAAGGCAAAACGTAGCTAGGCCACGTTTTAACATTGAAATATGGGTAGTTTGAACGTAAACAATAAAGAGTTAGTTATCGAAATTTAATTTACGAAATACTGGTGAGATCGATTAAAACGAAGTCAAATATTCAACTGTACTTAACACTTTTGTGACATAACTATTATGAAGGAAATTGAAAATGAAATTATTCTAACTGTTAATACAGACGAAGCGTTGGCAGAAGACAAATAAGCAGTGTGCTTAACATTAGACATGTTAACCATTTTTGTACCAACATTATATTAAAAATACTAATACAATAGGTGCTATATGACATATTCAGAGTCGCAGTACCGTAAAGTCATATTCACTTCCTCATAATACCGGTATACTGTATTCCGTAAATTTGGATAAATTTCTTCTTTAATTTTGAATTTTTACCACTGTGTCAAAGAACAAAAAATGTTGTCTCTTACTAGAATCTAAACTCTTTGCTCAGGAAAATTTTCCATATTTATCAGCTAATGTAATATTTAAGATGATAGATGTTAATAGTTTTATTTATGAATAATCAGCAGGAGAAGGGATACTATTCACTCATTAACAAATAATAATAAAATGCTTCATATAAAAATGTACAAACCGTTGTCCCCTCTGTTGTTCCCGTGGAAAATGTCATTGGGTGCTTGAAACACCTTCTTTTTAATCAAATTGGCGAGCAAAGATTCCAGATCGCCGAGTACATTCCTTCTACCACTTGGAATCGATTCAACGTCTTCTTCGTGCTTAAACTGTTTACGTTCTGTGAAGAAAAAAACAAGCTACTTTTAACATACACTCACTACTGGACAAGTGGATTAAATCAAAGTGTATTTGGGTTCAACAACATCACTTGCCTTGCAGTTTTTTCTACAGTCTAACCTCAAAAACGCAGACTCGTGGAAAGCAAACGGTCCGTAATACAAAATGATAACAAGGCTTAGTCATAAGAACTTATAAGAAAGTTGGTTGCTCTCTGTGTCACTGCTGTTCTGCATTAAAAATTCACTTGCCTAAAATGAATGTCAAATCATCTTCTCTAAACTAGAAACTTCCGTAAACCAAACATCTGCCTTGGTTTAAGCGTCAGGGGCCCGTTTCATAAAACTTCGTACGACAAATGTTGTCGTAAGTCAGATTATAAAAGTCTCAATCATTATTTATTTCTCCATCTAATCCTGCCTTGTCGCATCACTTTGGAATCGTCTTTTCAAGACGATTCCAAAGAGATGTCACAAGACATGATTAGATAGGGAAACTGGAAATTTAATGTATTTTAAAGTTTTGACTTACGACCGTTTTTGTCGTACGAAGTTTTATGAAACGGGGCCCTGGTGTACAGCGGCCTGACTGTTTAGCTAATTTCTCTTGCGGAGGAGGGATTTTCTTAAATAAAAGGCTTCTTATATTTTTTAAATATATTCAAGAACGAGTGTTAACTTTAATTCTAAAGTCATATACTTGTTGATAAGGTTTACTCACTGTTTCTATAACTGTTATGTGATCCTGTTGAGGTTGTTCTTGTATAAGGTTTATTAATAATCTTTTCTGTGGTAGTTGTTGGAGTAGTCGTTGGTTTTGAAGTTGTAGTGGTAGTTGTTGTTGGTTTCGGGGTTGTTGTTGTTGTTGGTTTCGGGGTAGTAGTGGTTGTTGTAGTTGGTTTAAGTGTGGTAGTGGTAGTTGTTGTAGTTGGTTTTGTGGTTGTTGTTGTTGGTTTCGGGGTAGTAGTTGTAGTTGTCGTTGGTGTGGGTGTGGTAGTGGAAGTTGTTGTAGTTGGTTTTGTGGTTGTTGTTGTTGGTTTCGGGGTAGTAGTTGAAGTTGTCGTTGGTGTGGGTGTGGTAGTGGTAGTTGTTGTAGTTGGTTTTGTGGTTGTTGTGGTAGTTGTTGGTTTAGGAGTAGTTGCGGTAATTGTGGTAGTTGGTTTAGGTGTGGTAGTGGTAGTTGTAGTTGTCGTTGGTTTGGGTGTGGTAGTGGTAGTTGTAGTTGTCGTTGGTTTGGGTGTTGAAGTTGTGGAAGTTGGTTTGGGTGTGGTAGTGGTAGTTGTAGTAGTTGCTTTTGTAGTAGTTATCGTTGTTGTTGGTTTTGGGGTAGTTGTGGATGATGGTGTAGTTGGTTCTATGAACATATATTGTTTTGTTATTTGTGGAACGTCTTGTGGTCGATATGGTATGCCTCTACGTCCCAAACTCCAGGTAAACATCGTGTCAGCGGGAGTTAAATCCTTAAAAGACAATATTGGACAGTTTGCAATACAACCAACAGTGGAGAATCTGTTATTCTTTCCCGTTTAAACGCAAACGTACGCAAACGCAAAGAACTAAAACGTAGAAAAGAACAACTTTTGGACAATTCTGATATTTCATGTTTATATTGATGGCAAACAGTTCGGAGCCTGATCAGACGCCGGGTTACCCGGCGTCTGATCTGGCTCCAAACGGTTTGCAATAGAAATAATAGTTTTAGCGTGAAAGCGTTTATTGGGAAAGAATAACGGTTTCTCCACTGTATCTGTTCTGAATATTTCTTTAAACCAAAATCTTAGTGTTAACTCTTTATCTAGTGTGATGTCTCTATTTGTATTTTGATTTTAGAAGTGAATTAAACAAAAACAATGTTCCACTAAGATTAAGAGAAAACCCATTTCTGTAGCGGACAAAATGCAACCGTTTAAATCATGTGTGCACATTTGCATATTCTCTGTCTATTTATCAATATTGAAACTATTTTCTATTTCATTTACAGTAAATGTATAGAGGATAATTGATTTTTTCAGTATAAGATAGAAATTTAAGCCATTGAGTGAACATCAGACGTTATATTTTCACGAGTGGCTTCGCCACTCGTGAAAATATAACAGTCTGATGTTCACGAAATGGATTAAATTCGATCTTATACTGAAAAAATACAATTATTTATTTATTTATGCTTTTAAGCCACTTTTTAAACGTAATTGTTCGACAATTGAGAAAGCAAAAGTAAATGATTTACCCCGTGTTGAGCCCCATCTTTATATCGAACACATTTTCGAAACAGTTTCCCGTACGATGACGTCACTTATTCATTGATTTGACGTCATCCGAATTACTTCGTTGCTCCCGAGTTTGAATTCGTGTTCTTCCGGTGAGTAGTTCGCGACAAATCGGACTGTCGGAATTTAACGATAAGACACGATTGACTACGATTCTTGGGGAGCCCTACGGGGAAAATTCATAATAAAAGCGATTGGTGATAATCCACTGCAGTGGATTACCAAGTTTTAATCCACTGCTATTTCGTGGTAATCCACCGAAAAGCATAAATAAAAACTTTTAAAAAGCATCTTTTTCAACAATCTATAATATGAACCTCAAACAACGCATATTATATACACGAGTATATATAAGTGGCAGACAAGAAAGCATCTGAGGTGCAATAACGGTAACTGCTATGGGTCTGCAATATATGAAATCTCTTTTGACCTTGTTTATCTGTTTTGCCGAGATATGTTTAAGGTAAATCACATTAACATGATCAAATTTCAGTTTATGTTATTCTAGATTTGACTTGAATGGTCAAATAGATTTTACATGTATCTTAACTCACATTTACGTCGAATGTGCTGGCTTTGTTTTCTTTTAGAACCTGAACAGGTTTAAACTTCCCTCGACGGTTCATATCCAGTACGAAAACTTTTCCAAGTCGTTCCAAGTTCTGACTGAATGTTATGTAACCTGTTGATCCTGAAAATATTTAGCAAGAATTACATACTGTATAGGTCGCAACAGTGGCCCGTTTCATAACACTTCGTACGACCAAACGGTCGTAAGTCAAATCTTTAAAATACATTTAATTTATTATTTCTCTATCTAATCCTGTCTTGTGACATCTCTTTGGAATCGTCTTTTCAAGACGATTCCAAAGAAATATCACAAATCAGGATTAGATTGAGAAATAGATAATAATTGAGACTTTAATAATCTGCCTTACGACAACATTTGTCGTACAAATATTTATGAAACAGGCCCCTGAATCGTAAATTCCGAAACTGTATGTCCAAGGAGTACATATACGTAATTTAGGTTGATAAAAAAACGATCAGGGTTTGGTAAAACCTTTGCAACCAAGCTCTATAACATTAATATTATGCACAAAAATACGAATCCAGACCAAAGTCGTGCAGACCATGCTCTACACTACTTTCAATGACGTTGCATCAAACAATATGCAAGATAGGTTTAAATCAGTCTGAACACTGCAATAATATCAGCAGTGTTTTCTTAAGAACAGGGGCTCTTTTCAATTAAACTAATTTTACAATTTGAGTAATATAACATGGAAAATGGTACCTTCCGAGATAAATTCTTTAGAAGTAAATATGAACAATGGTACCTTCGGAGTTGAAGTTCTTGGCAATGCGAGCCATTGTACGTCCGCTTCTTGGATCCATCCCTGTCTGGTTCAACACTTCCGTCAAAACGGACCACACTAGCAGGGAATCATAGAGAAACAAAGACGAAACACACGGCTTCACATCTGACAATGATTTTACCTGAAATTATAGTAATTATTACATAACCACTAAATGATCAGACTAAATAGTATGAGCATTGTCATGAGAAAATGGCATAGATCTACATGTATTTTCATTGAACATCACGTACATTATCCAGGCCAACAAAGGTATCAGAGGCAGTGTGATCGGGGACTATCCTGGCTCCGAGGTTTTATAACCTCGGAGCCTGTTTGTAGCTAAAGAAGCATATTGAGCATTTTGTTACCTTACTCGTTTAAAACACAGAACTTGACCACAGTCCAATGTTATAAAGCATTTAAGTTGAGTCTGAACTGGTTCTCAATTATTTGATTGGTCAGATTTGAGCAAAAGCTTAAATCAGACCAATCAAATGTTTAAGAACGATTTCAGACTCAACTAAAATGCTTTATAACCTTAGGACCAGACATCGAGAAAATATTGCTATGCGTGATCTATACTAATACTGGAAGAGTGCAGACATATGTCAGATATTGTAAGATAACAGTGCAGATTCTGATTAGGCAGTTTTGGGGGAGCTATATGATCCTGTCATAATATACCCCACTATCAGGAAACGGATTAATGCATGACAAGAAAGGGGTATTTTTTACATAGGATGTGTCCTGCATCAGGCAATAACCTGTCTGAACAAACCTCTCCGACATTGATTGGTCGCAATATACAGGGTACAGTAAAACCTCTCTATTACGACCACTAATACGAAGGCTAACTGACTGTTATCTATAAATACAGGAGACAGCTTAAAGCAAGATGACAGTAGAAACAGAAGGCTACTGTGTTATTGTCATCTTGCTTTAATCAGTCATCTGTCGTAACCACATAATAAAAACACAACTTAGTGGTCGTTATAGAAAAGTTTTACTCTACAGTGTATTTCTACAAATTAGAGCACAATAGATATGCATGCGACACAGTGATGTACAGTAAAATCTCCTGCTATAGCTTCTCAATAATATGATCGTTAAATACCGGTTATACTGTATCTTTACCCTTCGTCTGCCACAATGCCATCTGCTTCACATTTGTAGTGAACAGTGGTTTTCAAAAATTAACTTCTTCGTCATTTAATTTAGGAAACCCTATCAAGATGCTCAAACTGTTCGGATCCAGATCAGACGCCGCGTTTTGCGGCGTCTGATCTGGATTCATATTGTTTGCTTATGCATATACGGTCACGATAAGCAGACGAAATATTAGTCTCTGTGTAACATCAATCATACATTTAAAATTCAGGCAAATATAATTTAGAAACAGCCCATTTGTTTGAATAAACACATAATTTACAAAATGGTTTATTCATTTACCCTTTAGAGCGCTGAGTGCGACATAATGGAAATTTGCAAATAATTTGACAAATGCTCAGCTCAGACGCCGAGTAACTCTGTATGTCTGATCAGAATCGTAACTGTTTGAAACCCGTTTTATGTATACTTTGATTAAAATGTCAATTATCTTGATTTGAAACATAAACGAAAACGATATTATACGACGTTGTAAAGCAGGCGACCTTAAAACAGCAAACGTGCTGCGCAATTGTAATAATAGCTTTAGAATGCATAAACAAGTCATGTTTTAAAATGCATCAACTAGTCATACAGAAAGTTCAGTAATTCATCAGGTATGTGTGAGAAGACTGTTATTGTCGTTAGGTACCAGAGGACGTCTATTTAAAATTCACGCTTTTATTATTAACTAATTTCTCATTTATGATATACAGCATTTAGTTTTAATTAGGCAAAATTTTGTTTTAATTCCAAAGCTGTAGGTTAACGTATTATTTGAACAAATTAAAATGTAAGTTTTAGTGTAAGTATCATGTTTTACGTGAAATAAAACACTAAAAGTTACAGTGGAGAATCTGTTATTCTTTCCCAATAAACGCGTTTACGCTAAAACTATTATTTGCAGTGCAAACAGTTTGGAGCCAGATCAGACGCCGGGTAACCCGGCGTCTGATCAGGCTCCAAACTGTTTGCCACCAAGATAAACATGAATTATCAGAATTGTCCAAAAGTTGTACTTTTCTACGTTTTAGTGCTTTGCGTTTGCGTACGTTTGCGTTTAAACGGGAAAGAATAACAGATTCTCCACTGTAACATCGTAATTAACCATTTAGTCACCATGATATCCTCTATATACATTACATACAGCCAAATTGTTCCATTTGTTTTAAATCTTTAAACACAATAGGCCTGTTTAAAAATACTCATTACATTTGCAAACAGCGTATACCCAGATCAGAGGGTTGTTTGCTAATTTAGTAATTATTTAACCCTTTCCCTTATAGAAGCGACTTTTAGCGCATTCATTTTATTCATCCGCCAAAGAAAATAGTTCCATTTTATACTGTAATGAAAATGTACCATTAGAAATATTTTCTATATCCTAGCAGATAGTAACTTAAAACAGGCTGAAAGTAAAGCAGAATGCGCCCTAGGGCGCATTTTGCTTTACTTCCAACCTGCTTTAAGTGATCACCTGTCTTTAATGTTATAAACATGTTTATTGGGTAAAGGGTTAAGTACCCAGAATTCCAGGTAGACTGGTTCATGTTTATGAAACTCAAATGGTTCACAAGGAACCTTTATTACCAATAAGAGTTATTTAGTGTTGAAAGAGGTAAATATTAAAATTAATTATAAGATGTTCCAGTATGTACCTCTGGTAGTTCCCATCCTGGTTTGGTCATATTGACATCAGCAATGGCAAGTCTTGAAAACTGTCCGTACGTGCTTTTAGGGGTCACTCTAGTAAACCTTGGGTGAAGGTCATATGTTGGATCCAGAATGACCTTGAAAAAAGCAATTGTTAGTTATGACATAACTGACATATTTCCAGTCACAGGTTAAGAAACATTGAGCAACACTTCTTACTGAAAGATACTAAATGGCCGCATGTGGTATCTCAATAGTATAATCTATGGTCCTATTGATGTAATAGACCATTCTGTGAAATCTGACGTGTTGGTTCTAATTATATTTTCAAAGGTATCTTTTTGTTGATGTCCTGTGATCACATGGAATTATTACATTTGCTCAATTACGACTAACAACCTCCTGCTTATGTCTCAGTGTCAAAACAAGGTATATTGAGTAAAAGTTGATATATACCTATTTAAAATGAAAACAACGACTTGAAATACTGTTAATAACAACATGGTAAAAGATGTTTTTAAATTGGTTTTATAGAAAACAAATGATCCGTGCCGGGAGTCAACCAGAACTATTGCATTTTCAATAGTGTATAATCAGTCAGAGACGCAGCGTGTACACTTTTAATGCTCTCATAATATATAGAAAGATGTTTAGTCTTTGAATTAGTTACATTGTGTTTTCCCCGAGTTCAAGGTTATAAAGAATTGAAGAGTCTGAGGTCGATCAACCATTTGATTATTATGCATGTACAGTAAAACCTCTATATTACGGACACTTAAATATGTTAATTATAAGGTGTTCATGACACGTGACTGCTTAAAGCAAGGTGACATTAAAACAGAAAGCTCCTTTAGGAGCTTTCTGTTTTACTGTCACATTGCTGTAAGCTGTCACCTGTCTTTTATACAACCAATTAACCTTTGTTTTAGTGGCCTTATTAGAGAGGTTTTGCTGTGCTCAGCTTAAACTCTGCATAACCTTTGTATGGGCTTGCCCGCATAAAGAGACTGGGTGGAGTCAGAGATTGTTTTCAAGCATTTGATCAGTTTGGAACTGTTGCTAAAATCTGACCAATTAAATGTTTGAGAACGAACTCAGACTCAGCTCAAACTTTTTGTAATTGTCTAGACGTCGAGTCGGAGATAACTAATAGGCGCGGTCTACATTTTTCTACAATGCAATAATCTTCTTTTTGTGCGTTTAGCGCCTCAAATACTCCCGTACATGTATAAGACTTTCATAGGCCAATCTGGCAATCTCGTCCTTCGAATCCCCTCTTCGCCAGGCCTTATCTGATAAAACCTCTCTTCTCAGTTCACCCGCAGTATAGATCTACAGATACAAAAAACATAAAACGTATTACATGTGCTCCTAGGAAAATACAGTCAACGGTGTGCTACGTTGCTGTCTAAACTGTGATTTTGTATCGTCTGCTTTAAATATTTTACCGCCATATAATCGTCTGCTTTAAAAGTGTTGTCTATATAATTGCTTCAAGCTCAGTTTCGAGGAAGTATTACTAAAGAAATATTAATCAATTTATGCCTGGATATTGGAAAAAACTCTTCCTGCATACTTCTCAGAATATTTCATTGTAGATATACGATGGTGAATTAAAGACACTGAAGTGCTTGTCCATACAGCAAAATGTTCATATGATATAACAAACAGCACATGCTCTCATCAGGGTCTACACTGTTTGCAGATGTCCACTTTAGTAGATACTAGGTTTAAATGAGTTAATACAGTTTCCTAACGATTACATTCTGATAAGACGCCGAGTTACTCTTTTGCATAGCCAAAATGGTTAAAAGAAGACATTGGAGTTCAAAAAGAAAACAAAATTGAATTGAGATCAGCTGCGAGTAGCTCGGTACATTGTCAGAATTGCAACCGTTTCGCGTTCATGTCGTTATTTCTTTAGTTGGAATATCAAACAATGAAACTAAAACATTAATATCAGGATAGAGGAAACGATTCTCATGGCTCTTTATCAGGATATGGAAGAATTCTACATGTATGAGGAAAAAGTTAAAATGCGTCAAAACATGCATCGATGGAGGAAATTTACATGCGAGCTTTCTGAATCAGTCTCGCTCGGTATTTAGCATACGTATTAACCCTTTCGCGGCCAGGCTAAATAACATTAACATATGCAAACAGTTTGGATCAAGATCATACACCGCGTAACGCGGCGTTTGGTCATGATCCAAACTGTTTCACGCTCATATCAATGTTTCTTAAGTTAAAAACGCTTATAATTCCAATTTTATAAATAAAGCAGACGACAAATTTAAGCAAATTGCATTTTTTCACCGACTCTGCGGATGATTTTAACATAAAGATGACAGTGAAAGGGATTAAATAGTATGTCAACAATGTTCCCCCCTTGTCATGCTGAAAATTTATATATGAAATATGCCTATTGTGAACATATATCATCCGAAATATTACATTGGTCGATCAACAAGGAAAACATTTCCCTACAAGGAAACAATACATTCTCATGTTAGACAGATCCGCAAAACAGTGCATATCCTAATCATAACTTCCGTCACAAGTTATCTGATCTGGGTATGCACTGTTTCGAAAAAGACTTTATATTCGCTAACAACAAGAATATGGTAAATGCTTTCCCTATAAATCATAATTCCAAATCAAACCTTGAAAAGATTTGTCAGCTTCAATTACGTTTGCTACATAGTGCTAGTGTGTGGGTGCTGATAATGTAGAGGTACAGTGGAGAAAACGTTATTCTTTCCCGTTTAAACGCAAACGTACGCAAACGTAAAACACTAAAACGTAGAAAAGTACAACTCTTTGACATTTCTCACTATTTGTTTTAATCTGAGTGGCAAACAGTTTGGAGCCTGATCAGACGCCGGGTTACCCGGCGTCTGATCTGGCTCCAAACTGTTTGCAATGGGGAAAATAGTTTTAGCGTAAACGCGTTTATTGGGAAAGAATAACGTTTTCTCCACTGTAAGAGACAATTTAGAAATTAGTCGAAGATAAGAATCCTATGTTTCATTTTCTTAATGTAAACCCCACTGCAAGATAGACGCTCGAAGGTCTCATTAAACAAATGGGAACGTAGGACGATAACATTTACAGTCGAACTCCCCTTTTACAGTAGAGAAGTATACAGTCGAACTTCGATATCTCGAACTCGATTAACTCGAACTATCCGATAGTTCGACACTTGAACTGCATTATTGCATTCTCGGTAAGGTCGAACATATCCATATTTCAAAGTTAAACGTGGCTAAGCCACGTTTTAACTTTGAAGTACGGGTATGTTCGATTTAATCGAGTTCGAGATATTGAAGTTCGACTGTATTCTTAAACAACGCATTTATGCCGAAACAATTATTTCTATTGCAAACAATTTGGAGCCAAAGGCAGGTTATATTGTACAGTGGAGAAAACGTTATTCTTTCCCGTTTAAACGCAAACGTACGCAAACGCAAAACACTAAACCGTAGAAAAGTGCAACTTTTGGACAATTCTGATAATTCATGTTTATCTTGATGGCAAACAGTTTGGAGCCTGATCAGACGCCTGATCCGGCTCCAAACTGTTTGCACTGCAAAAAATAGTTTTAGCGTAAACGCGTTTATTGGGAAAGAATAACGTTTTCTCCATTGTAACATGTTCTCCTCTGTAACGAAGAGTCAATGAACTAATTGTCTACATAATTCCAAGCAGATGACTGAGTTATACATTGAACCTAGGTAGTAATGAGCATATGCGTGGTTTACAATCATTTTACATGCAAATACAGCGTTCCCTCCCTACAACGGCTTTCTGAACAACGATTCCATCCTTACAACGACCCGTTTCGCAGTTCCCCAAACAGGTATATCACGTTTGATGATTTAACTGTTGCGATATTGTCTGCCTAAAATTGTCGTCTGCTGTTGTTTTTTTCTCAAAGTTACATATTAGTGAACATTTTGATAGAATAGATATAATGACGAGTGACAAACAGTTTGAATCCAGATCAGACGCCGCGTAATTATTGTTGTCTGCAAGGCACGTTTCAAGTTTAGATTTAAGGTTGTATGACTTAATAATTATCAATTAGAGTGTCAAACAGTTTTGGTCCTAATCAGACGCCGCGTTACGCCGCGTCTGATCAGGCCCCAAACTGTTTTCAAACGCGTTTTAAAGCGTCATCGAGAGTGAAATGGTTAACACGCCTGTATTGTAAAAAATGTGGTTAACCAAATATCTATATATAGTACAGATTTCATAGTTTTATGACTAACAGTGGTCCTTTGATTTATAATGCAAACCGCCTTCTGTACTTAAATAGTAATTAAAAGGGAAAACTCGACAGGCAAACTTCGAAATCATGACAAGTAGCGGATGTATATCTTCTTCTCATTAATGCAATTTCCTACAAAATTACTAAATGAAAATAGTAAAAAAAAAGTGTGATTTCAACCACTCAAAAAATACTGTTTTTCCTTTTTACCCTTATTCGTATCACATATCGAACATACATGTATGAAATGAAATTGTCGACTGCCTTATACAGTAAAACCTCGCTATTACGACCACTAAAACGAAGGCTAATTGAGTGTATAATAGACAGGTGACAGCTTAAAGCAAGGTTACAGTGAAACAGAAAGCTCCTATAGGAGCTTTCTGTTTCACTGTCACCTTGCTTTAAGCGGTCACCTATCGTAAACACCCTAATAATTAACATAATTTAGTGGTCGTAATAGCGAGGTTTTACTGTATATCTATTTAAGCTCAATTTTAGCCTTGCGAAATTTTGGCCAGAAATACATCGATGCGTGTGTCAAATAAATTTGATCCTGAACGAGTGACTCAATGTCTGATCGAGATCCAAACTATTTGCAAATGTAGGTCACATTCCTCTGTGTCCTCTAAGGGTTCAACTAGTTGTCTGTGTCAAGCGTGATGACAGTCAAACGTCAGAATAATCTACAAAAAGATTTGCTTCCGTCTTCAAATTTGCAGTCCAAAATTGCCTAAAGTTTACCCTTTCACTATGAATGACGCCAAAAGGCTCATTTGCAAACAGTTTTATCCTGATCAGACGCAGCGATCAGCATCCCAAGTGGTTGATACTCGTATCGATACATTAAATCATACTACATTGAACTTTTCTTTGAACCAATCTTGCATACACAACAAAATTGAAGCAGAAAACAATGAAACGGTAAGTGATAAAACACTCACAGAAAACTTGGCAGTGAAAGTGTAACAGTGGAGAATATGTTATTCTTTCCCGTTTAAACGCAAACGTACGCAAACGCAAAACACTAAAACGTAGAAAAGAACAACTTTTGGACAATTCTGATATCTTATGTTTATCTTGGTGGCAAACAGTTTGGAGCCTGATCAGACGCCGGGTTACCCGGCGTCTGATCTGGCTCCAACCTGTTTGTAAAAGAAAAAATAGTTTTCGCGTAAACGCGTTAAATATTGTCTGCAACAGTTCTCAAAGGTTAGGTTATTTATCTTTCTTTTTTTTACAAAATATTAACAAACAGTCCCCAAATGTTTTGGATCCAGACAAGACACCGAGTGAATAAAATTCATATCTGGAAACTGCAGGGCTGCCATAAGTTGACATGAAAAATCCTAAGATTTCCAAATTTGCATTTTTCAAGTGCGATTTTACGAATCGTACCTTTACCCCCATCGTCTGTTGCTAGCTTTTTTACACATGGCTGCTTAAAGCAGACTTGAAGTAAAGCAGAATGCGCCTTAAGACACATTCTGCTTTACTTTTAGCCTGCTATAAGCTACCATGTACAAGAAAAAAATTAAGATTAAGTAAAAGTCCGGAGAAATGGCAGCCCTGAAACTGAAACAAAATCTCTCGTAGCATGCAGAAAGAAAAAATATCATTAAATGGCCTAATGATTTACCTTGTAGTCCAGCTGGATAAAGACGTACTGGCCACTGGTCATTCCGGCCTTATTGGCGGCCAGCATGTAACGCCTTACAGAATTACCGGAACAGGCAAGAACGATTACTGGAAATAAAACAAGAATAATATACAGTGGAGAAAACGTTATTCTTTCCCAATAAACGCGTTTACGCTAAAACTATTTTTTGCAGTGCAAACAGTTTGGAGCGAGATCCAAACTGTTTGCTACCAAGATAAACATGAATTGTCTAAAATTTGCCCTTTTCTACGTTTTAGTGCTTTGCGTTTGCGTACGTTTGCGTTTAAAAGGGAAAGAATAACGTTTTCTCCACTGTATAACACTTAATACAAAGTAATATATATTCCAGAAAACTCCTATAGGATTTTCTACAAGCGTTTGTTCTCTTTAGAGGTTTCCCTTGTAACTCTTTCACTGCCAATGGCCCAAAAAGCTGACTTTGTAAAACAGTTTGGATTCTGACCAGACGCCACGAAACGCGGCATCTGATCAGGATCCCAACTGTTTGACACTTGTATCGTCATATCTTCTGTCGAAAGAGCCCTAAAGCTGACTTTAAAAATATTGCACACGACACTTCTAATGCTGACGATATTTTGGTAGTAATAAGGCTATGCAAACGAAATTAATCGCAGGGAAAGAGTTAAAGCTTTAAACTTGTTTAAATAGTTGTTTAACCAATGTATGCGTTTAAACAGAAACGAGTGGTGTCGCCTTCTAACAATATAATAAATAACTATCATATAGCTAAATGCAAATATAATATTGTTATCAGGGAGCATCAGTATATTCGCAGACTTACAGTGGAGATGCCGCTCTTCTTTTTCAATTAAACGAATAGAAACGCAATACATTCACAATGTAGTAAAATAAAAATGTTTAGGATTAGTTTAAATCAGAAAACATTTTGGTGTCCGACGTAAGTGCAATAAACTGTATAAAATGTCAAAGTTTTGACAATATTAACGATTGCATGTAGTTTTTATATGAATTGAAAATGGTTTGGAGCCTGATCAGATGCCGCGTACCGGTGCCGGATGTGGCCCTCAAACTATTTTCAACAGATTTAACTTATTTAAAATAAACTCTTTTATTGGGACAGAATGACGTCTTCTCGTTTTGTGAAAGTAATCAGCCGTAAATAAGATCTAACACTGGTATAAATGACAAAAGATGGTGTCATAACAAAGAGCCTACGGATATGTTGGTGATTTACAAAGCCCAAACAGAAAATGTCATCAAAATGGTACAGTGGAGAATCTGTTATTCTTTCCCAATAAACGCGTTTACGCTAAAACTATTATTTGCAGTGCAAATAGTTTGGAGCCAGATCAGACGCCGGGTAACCCGGCGTCTGATCAGGCTTCAAACTGTTTGCCACCAAGATAAACATAAAATATCAGAATTGACCAAAAGTTGTCCTTTTCTACGTTTTAGCGCTTTGCGTTTGCGTACGTTTGCGTTGAAACGGGAAAGAATAACAGATTCTCCTCTGTATATACATTTATGACCTGTAATAAATTTTAGGGCGTCATTTGACAATGTCAATGATCTTAGCCTGTGTTGCAATTAAACTCCATTGTCTTTTTAGTTCTCATGTGAGTACTTTTAGGTATACATGTTCATTGATATTATGTTTAAACCTCCTATAACACATCTGGGAT
This sequence comes from Gari tellinella, assembly GCA_922989275.2. NCBI lineage: Eukaryota > Metazoa > Mollusca > Bivalvia > Cardiida > Psammobiidae > Gari > Gari tellinella. Next base: position 41,401,638 of record OV277867.1, read on the forward strand.
CTATTATATAATGGTGATATGTGGTGTATCACCTGTGTTTACATTGTTTGCTTGTGTCTATTTTATATCGGCTTTACATTAGAGTAAACAAAATGAGGTCATTGTTAAAATCTTCCCCTGCCAATTGCACCAAAAATTCGACTTTGCATACAGTTTGGACCCTGATACTAGGGTCCTCGGCATTTGATCTCGCTAAAACATATTTGCAATGGAAATCGCTATGTTAAGGCGTTACGGCACCCAACCTCATAGAACCCGGTATGCTTTAACCTACTGAATTATAGTAACCTAGGTCCAATGTAATAAAGTGTTGAGTTGGGACGGCGACCCGTTTCAAACATTTGATTGGTCAGAGTTGAGCATAAGCTCCAAGAATCAACTCAAACGCATTACAACTTTGAGCCTTTGTAGGCGCCGTTTGCAAAGAGTCGGAACATAAAAAGAACACTTGTCTTATTTCAACAATGTACATCCTGATCAAATTAATTGTTAGGGAACCCAATGATCAGGGTCTGCAGTTATTGTCATTTTGCAATACGTATATGACTAATTGGAAAACGATAATTTCCTGTTGAAGTTTCAGAAGTCAGGGAGATCATTCAATTACGTACTCGTAGATCGTTTCTTGATTTTGTTCAATTTCATTTCGAGCATGGCATCAGTCATGTTGTTACTGATCCTAGAGGTACTCGTTATCCGATACCCTTTCGTTCTTGCTACCTCTTTTCGTAAATCATCCTTGAGAATACGTCCCAAAGAATCTGCATCGTGTAGAAGTGCAAACCTTTTCCATCCATTTTGCTTCATGATATGAAATAAAGCCTTTCCTGAAAAGAACGGAAATGATTAAGTTTATTTGCAAATATCTGTAATAATCAAATCTAACAAAGTTTAGTTGCAAAGTTCTTAAAGCAACAAACGTTTTGCAAAGAGTACGTGCTTTAGCTGAAGAAAAATATGAAGAGGACCACAGGTTTCTCCACTTAGGTTAATCCTTTCTCTGCCTTATCCCGATTACAATGGTTATATGCAAACAGTTTGGAGCCTGATTAGACGCCGCGTTATGCGGCGTCTGATCAGAATCCAGACTGTTTGACCCTCAGTTTTGTTTTTCTTATTTCAAAATTCCTAAATTTAAATTTGAAAAATAAAAACAGACGATAATTGTTTAAAGCCGGCAACGCCATTGTAGGGAAGGGGTCAACTGTATTTGCTTAGGTATTAGAGGTTGAATGGTTCGCACTCAACCTTTATATAATCGTGACTTGCACTTAATTAAATTTTGTAAAAACAACAAGTACTTGCCATAACAGGTATATTCAAAATTTTAATGCATAACGTCTATACATATTAAAATGACACCTTTGCATTGTTTTAATGTCCGTTTTCTGTGCAAATCATTATTTTATGAGGGCAAGGCATGAGGGAAGTTGTACATATAAAATAGAAAATGCTTAAAAAGTACCTTTTTTTTTTCTTAAACGGAAACGAAACACAAACTCAATTCAATAAAATGTAGAAAATTACAAGCTTTTGAAGCTTCCAACTAGTTATTTTAATCTGAGTGGCAAACAGCTTCCAGCCTAATAAGACGCCAGGTTATATGTACTTGGCGGCTGATCAGTCTCGTAATTGTTTGCACTTGAAATATATATAATTTCTACCCGGCGTCTTATCTGACTCCAAACTGTTTGCTACGAAAAAATATGTTTTAGCATAAACGCATGTATTAGAAAGGAAAAGAATAACGTATTCGTGTCTTTAAATTTTGGTGCACTTTGATCAACTTACTCATAAGTCCTACAGATGGAAACATTCTGATCAGTGTTGGATACTTCTTGGAGTCGTCAAACTCCGTGGACGGATTGAACCAACTAAATACTGGCACATTGAAATATGCTGCCACTTTTGCCACTGTCCTCATGCCTACAATGGAAAATTAAAATGAGTACGATCTACCAAACAAACACTATTTATGACCAGTGCGATGAGAAAACCTGACTTATTGCATAACAAACAGTGTATTTCAAAGACGCGGCAGCTGGTCTTGATTTACACTGTTTGACACTCACGTGCACTTAAGGCATTTATGTATCTCTATAATATACTGTGTTTTGAAGAGTAGACCAAACTCGGAAACAAAGCCTTGTATGACAATGGTGCTTGGTCTGTACAATGTTGCAATGCATTAAGACTGGTATTGTTATGGCACGGCTCATATGTAAGTTTGTAATAACCATACTGGTATCTCAATAACCCATCATTATGTGCCTTAATATATTTTCTGTTTTAGTCATTTCACTGCCAGGCTCTATAAACACGCAAACAGTTTGGATTCAGATCCGACGCCGCGTCACGCGGCGTCTGATCTGGATCTAAATTGTCTGACACTCACAATGATAATTCTTAAGTTAAAAACGCTCAAAATATCCTGTAATTAAAACAGACGATATTATTTCAATGAAGTTGTTAGACGGGTTTTACGTCATAACGGCAGCGAATTTGTTAACTTCCCTTAAATGGAGGTACCTGGTGTAATATATGGTTTATACCTTATTATTCATATTATGATAACTACGGATTGCATGCATTCTAATATACAGTATAGACCCTGGTGAGACTATATTTTAGGCATCTCGGTATGGCCTTCCCTGTTACAGGTCAATTTGATTGACATTGAAGGGTGTGTTTCATTCATAACGATGCATAAAACTCTCATTACGTGCAACAAGATAAAAATGCATGAAACATGCTTCATTGTGGTTTTGCAAACCAATGCATGTAAAGATATAATCTAAAACAAGTTTGTTTCAGTCTTCAAATCCAATAAATGGAATGAAAAGCTAATAAAAATACAGAGACATGCTTTGTTAAAGTGTCAAACATCAAATTCCCCATGTCCTATATGTACACATTTGATGTAATAAATTGTAGATTAACCATTTTATGATCAAATTTATCATGCGGTTTTACCTCTTCACCGCCTTATTGTCGTCTACTTCGATATTGTTGTCTGCAACATCGTTTCAATGTAAATTGTAAGGCTGTTTGACAAATCAGAAACTAAACCGAGTGTCAAACAGTTTGGAGCCTGATCAGATGCCGCGTTCCGCAGACGCCAGGATCTAAATTGTTTGCAGAGGCGTATTCTGGCGTCATTGAAAATGAAATTGATACAGTGGAGAATCTGTTATTCTTTCCCGTTTAAACGCAAACGTACGCAAACGCAAAGCGCTAAAACGTAGAAAAGTACAACTTTGTGACAATTCTGATAATTCATGTTTGTCATGGTGGCAAACAGTTTGGAGCCTGATCAGACGCCGGGTTACCCGGCGTCTGATCTGGCTCCAAACTGTTTGTATTGTAAATAATAGTTTTAGCGTAAACGCGTTTATTGGGAAAGAATAACAGATTCTTCACTGTAGTTTAATGATTTTCATCATTCATCTGAACTGGCATTTATATCATCACATGTTCTACATAATCTTTAAAACATTTATTCATGGCGCCCATTGAAAATACCTATGGTCAAAAATTGAAGAGCAAGATGAAAAAGAATATACATTCTGTAAAAGTTCTTATGAAAGCTTTCGCTTTTCGATATTTTGCGATCTATTATTAAATTCAACTCTAATTAAATGTCTTAAAATGGCTACACTGAATTGGAAATTAGAATTGCCCATTTTCAGATTGAGTGTCACTAGTCATAGTAAAACATTCTTTCATACAGGCATCTTTGAAATATATCTGTCTTATAAGAGAAGGATCAACACAGTCTTTTAAGATATGATTAAGAGAGTATGGTTCCATCCAGAAAACACACATTGAAACAGCAGAAATACATAGTATTGGTATAATTTTGTGTTATCTGTCCACATGCTTTGGGATGTCATGGATGCTCCTTATAACAGAAAGAATAAACACTATTTGCCATAAATGATGACCAGGGTCTGATATTGCAAACAGTGTAGATCCATATCAGATGCAAATTATGAACCACTATTTTTCTTCCAACGCGTTTTCGTTTATTTTGAGCAGGAAAGAAAAAAAATGTCGATTGAATATAATTCACACTTCAACATCATTTACTTTTTAACCCCTTCACTTCCATGACGTCATCAAATTTAAACAATTGTCGTCTGCTTCTATTTTTAAAAAACAATTTTTAGGTAGTTTGACTTAAGAAATATTGAAATGACTGTCAAACAGTTTGGATCCTGATCAGATGCCGCGTAATGCGGCGTCTGATCAGGATCCAAACTGTTTGCAAATGGCTTTGAATTTCGAGCTGCTTTAGGCAAAATGCAAATAAAAACCAGTGAATACCCTAACCCGTTCTCTGATGATGGGTACTGTTCGAATATGGAAGTTGTAAAGTGTAACCTCCGAAAACCGGGTCCAAGATTATAAAGAGTTTTAAATAAGTCTGATATCGTTCTAAAGCATTTAAATTGATCAGATTTGAGGTTAAGCTCAAATCTAACCAATCAAACGTTTTAACCCATTACCCCGTATATACGCCTTTTTACGCTTTTGAATTATTTATCCATTGAAAAATCCACTTTACACAGTCATGGCTATGTAATGTAAGAAATAATTTCTATATCCAAGCAAATGATACTTTAAAGCAGGTTGAAAGTAAAGAATAATGCTCATTTAAGGCCCATTCTGTTTTACTTTTAACCTGCTTTAGGTGGTAACCTGTTTTCAAAAACAAAAACAGGCTACATGTATTTGGTAAAGGGTTAATGACTTCAAACTCAACTCAAACTTTTTATAACCTTTGAGCCATGATTCCTGGAAAGTGGAAGTCTCTAAAAACCGGAATCATTTATCAATCCTAAATGATCCTGTCAAACAGTGTTAACCTAATCGAACGCGGAAGTTTAAAGAATGTATATACATAGGACAAGTTGGTGCTTAATGCGGGAGATAACAGTTATGCAGCAAGTAGCTACCACAAGTATTTAACTACTGCAAACTCAATTTCTTTTTTAATGATTACAAATGTTGTACATTTCCCTAAACTGTAAACCTCTCTAATCAAACACTTTCTACAATCCGAAAAGGTTAGGTTTGTAGAGTTAATACTGCACTGGGGCCCGTTTCATAAAACTTCGTACGACAGATGATGTTGTAAATCAGATTATAAAAGTCTCAACTATTATTTATCTCTCCATCTAATCCTGCTTGTGACATCTCTGTGGAATCGTTTTTTCAAGACGATTCCAAAGATATATATCAAGGCAGGATTGGATAGAGAAATCAGAAATTAAATGGTTTTTTTTAAGATTTGCCTTACGACAACATTTGTCGTAAGAAGTTTTATGAAACGGACCCTTGGTTTCCAACAAAGTTAGAATTAATTGCCAGTCATTGTGGTAATGTGGTGTCTGAAGCACACGTGTCTTGATGTGACCTGTGCCCGCAGACATCATTAATGCACCTACACGTGTATGTAACACTTTGTATGTCAATATAGACATGATTGGTATTTTGAAAACAGTTTGTATCCAGATCAGACGAGTAATTGGTTTGCGTCTGACCTGCACCGTAAACTGATTTACACACGTCGTTAGTTAGTTTAAATTGAATTATTCGTAAATCTTACTTCAGTTTTGAAAACCTTTGCAGACATAACTTTCAAAGGAGATGATATTACGATCATGAATATATACAACGTCTCGACAGAAAAAAGTTCAGAAACTAATGCTAGTGCAGCATGAATGTCAAAGTCATTAACATTGGCATAGAGTTTCGATGAGTGCTGTTGAACCTGTTGGTACAGTGGAGAAGACGTTATTATTTCCCTATAAACGCCTTTGTACCAAAACTGCTTTGCTCATTGCCAACATTTTGGAGCTAGATCAGACGCCGGGGTAACCCGGCGTCTGATCGGGCTTCAAACTGTTTGCCACTCAGATTGAAATAAATAGGCAAAATTGCTCAAATATTGTCAGTTACTACGTTTTAATACACAGTGCGTTTGCATTTCATTTGCGTTTAAATAGGAAAGAATAAGGTATCTACTGTAACTACATATCGGTCGTTTGCGAAATGGAGAGGTGGTACAGAAAACCACGTCGCTGCTGCAATATCGTCTGCTTAAAATGTATCACAATAATGTTTTTCAATATTCCAGATAGGGAATAAATTAATATTAATATATAAACTGTTCTTTTCTAATAGTTCGACCTCTAAGGGCCTTTTTCGAAAAAGGCCCTTAGAGGTCGAAATATTAGAAAAGAGCAGTTTATATATTAATATTAAAATGTACCGTCTGCTATACGATAAAGTAGAGTTAACTTAGATTAAAATACGTGCATATATTGGTGTCCAACTTTCATTCATTGACAAAGCATTGAAGGTGATAAAGTTATGTCAATTATTTCTATGCAAATTTGGTTCTGTATTAAATCATTGATCGACCCCCTGAAATTACAAATGGACGTACAGTTCAGTCAGTCGTTCACTACATTTCGCACTGTTTTTAGAAATATGTTGCATCTAGTCTTCGTTACAATGTTGGTATGGTACAAGGGCATTGTGTTTTTTAAGAACGTGTTTACATGACACTGGGGTCTATTGGATTTACAGAATTACCAGAATGTTAAGGATGCAGTTCACAATATTTTGCTTGATATAGGTTTATAACTGTACATGGGTCAAATAATAGCATTTATAACATTCAGATAATTTACCTTCTTTGCACGGAGGTCCTATTATCACATCCGGGTCATAGGACCGTTGTTTTATCATAGCAATCATGGCTGCCTTTGTACTACATTCAGTTTCGAAAATCTTGACACTGAAAATCGGAAAGATAAAGAAGGATGTATTTTAAAAACAATAAACAAACGTATATATCAGCAGTACAGCGGGGCTGCCATTTCTCTGGATTTTTCCTAAATCTTCGGATTTGTTTCTTGTACATGGTAGCTTAAAGCAGGCTAAAAGTAAAAGGCTTTACTTTCTGCCTGCTTTAAGCAGCCACGTGTCAACAAAACTAGAAGCAGGCAATTGGGAAAAGGTACGATTCGTAAAATCACACTTGAAAAATGCAAATTTGGAAATCTTAGGATTTTTTATGTCAACTTATGGCAGCCCTGGTACAGCATAAAACTGAAGTTCAGCTTATTCAACAGACAACGCAATGGAAACTATATTGTTTACAAGTCTTTCAATAAAGGTTAATGTGTCTATTTTATTTTATGTTGAATTTTGGTCTGTGATGTTTGCGAAAATCGAAATTAAAAACAAAAAGTGTATATCCTGATCAGAGATTGTCTTAAGTAGTCCTCTGATCAGTCTTACACTGTTTTCGAAATACACATAACTATACTGAGTTTTAGCAAAGACAGGGTAAACTTATGCAGTTACGATAATCTAGTTACCAGTGTGTTAAGTGTATGCAAAATAAAATAAGATGTCACTCTAGCGGTTTTTAACTAAATTACTCCTGAAATGTTTAATGGACAATTACAGTTTCTATTTTGGTCTATTTAGGGTTGGTTATAGCAATAAATTGCAAAATGGCAAACAGTGAATATCCTGATCAGGGGTCCGTTTCATAAATCTTCGTACGAAACAAACGATCGTAAGTCTTTTCAAGACGATTTCAAAGAGATGTCAAAAGACAGGATTTGATGGAGAAATAAATAATTATTGAGACTTTTATAAGCTGACTTACGACAACATTTGTCATACGAAGTTTTATGAAACGGGCCCCTGAGGACTCCTACAGGAGCCCTTTAATCCACACTGTATTGGACAAGTATACTCGTTACATGTACAGTGGAACCCCTCCAAACCGGAACCTGTAAATACCGGAATTCTCTCTAAATCGGACAAAAACTTTGGTCATTCTTCAAACCCTCCTTTATTTTAATCCATTATACCATAAAAACGCCGTATTCCTTTACTGAAGAAAATGCATTTATGAATATGTATCATCTTAAGTTATTTCTATATTCAAGTAGATGGTAGCTTGAAAAGGTTGAAAGTAAAACAAAATGCGCATTCTGCTTTACTTTCAACCAGCTTTAAGTGTTCAGATATATTCCATACTTGAAACAAGCTATGTGCTAATGGGTCAAAACCCCTCTTAACTTGAAACCCCTCTAAACCAGATGTTCTCCCAACATATGTCCGGTTTAAAGGGGGTCCACTGTATACTGTTACTTCATGACTGGTATACTCGTCGCTAGGTTTTACTTAATTAAAGGCAGATAACACACATGGTGCAAAACAATCCTACTAATGCAGACAACTTATTTAGAAGCGTCCTAAATTATTTTTGTTTCGAGTTAAGCAGTCACTTTTCTACAGCGATCGTGTTTGTTTGTTTGATGGATAGCAGCTTAACCCTTTACCCCATAACTTGCTTCTAGGTTTGAAGACAGGTGATCATTTTAAGTTGATTTAAAGTAAAAACAAAATACACAGAGGTTAAACCTTATCTTTTTAATGAAACATATTATTAATATTTGCCACATTCCGATGGAGCGCCGACCTTTAGAGAAAACAGTAATTTTCTACATTTAATTGAATTGTATCTAAGGGTCTCCATATTCTAACTCATTGATCCCTAGTAGCGCGTGTATGCGTCATGTATGCATGTGAAAAGTAAATGTATTCTGTGAAAACCGTGAATGTCTTGGCAGATACTCTTATAAGGACCTACCGGTCGGGTCTAATAGACAACATTTATTGGAAAAAACGGTCAATTAAGGTAAACAATTAATATTTCCCTATTGTTCAAGCAATATGAAAAAGCACCATACCTGAAATTTTTACCATCTGGTGTAAGTGATGTCCTCGACACAGATGCCAATGCCAGTTTTAAGGCAGCAATGCTTTTGTCACTATTAATGAGGTTGGTAGAATTTGAACCGGGCACCAACCATGCAATCCGTTGTGAAGCACAAGAGGAAAAGGTTAGACTCCAAACAAGGGCTGCAACAAGGAATCCTGCTGAGACCATGACTTTTACGCATGCGGCTCTAACCAACTCCACTATGAGATTCAGGTTTGCATTACCTATATTCCATCAAACGTTCCCTGCACGAAGTAGTTCTTGTTTTATTACACCGTTGTAACGGCATTGTTCACAATTCTTAACAACGAAAATGTTACAATTTGCATTCGTCAAGGTTAAAACAAGATTTAGCATTAATTATCACAGCACTTGAGGAAGAACAACAGCGACATTTGATTGTTCAGTAAGAACGCAGAAGTTGTATTAATAGTGCGAGTACATAAAGAGCCTAGATGACGCGGTTAACCTATGTTTAGCCGCCTGTCATGTCACATTAAGAGTTTTTCCGGCAGAGTCACCACAATTACTGATACTGGTAAATTACAATGAATGTCAAACTGGCATTCAAAACTGACATGATACTATTGTTACATCAAATGTTAAACGTTTCAGTTGAAAATGTTATATTCAAATCAATGGTTTGGTTATTCAATTGTTTGAACCCTTTCACCTCATTAGGCCACTACCAGGGCTGCCATAAATTGATAAAAAAAATCCTAAGATTTCAAAATGTTCAATTTTTCAAGCGCGATCTTCCTAATTATACCTTTTACCCATAGTCTGTTTTTAGTTCTTTAGACACGTGATGCTTAAAGCAGGTTGAAAGTAAAGCAGAATGCGCCTTAAGGCGCATACTGTTTTACTTTCAGCCTGCTTTAAGCTACCATGTACTGGGGAAAAATCCAAAGATTTAGGAAAATCCGAAGAAATGGCAGCCCTGCACTACTGTCAGCGTTTGCAAACAGATTGGATCCTGTTCAGACGCCGATTTATCCGATCAAAATGATCAGGACCTACATTTAAAATGTTTGTAATTTGCATTTGTTTCCCAAGTCATGGTGTCTTAAATTTGAGTTGAAATAACGTAGGAGATCACAGTGTTAACGAAAATGATATTAATCATGGAAAAAATGGAAATGAAAAGGTCGAATATGATTTTTTTTATACATGATTAACATCAGCGTTACGTTTATATGCATTTATTGACCGAAATAGAACATATCTATAAGAGATAGTTTAGTTTGTGTGAAACAGCTAAAAGAAATATAATTCGTGTCTGATAAAATATTTTAAAAATTGTTGGTATTCCAATTTGTTTTTGGTATGTGTGCAGGCTATGTGAATATCTTCTGCAATATTTATCGTCTGCAACAATTCTTAGAAGTGTTGTGTTTGCAGTTTTCTTTCGAAAATATCATCAGAGTGTCAAACAAGTTGGATCCGAGCTACTCGGCCTCTCATTTGAATTAAAACTGTTAGCGTCTAATGTCAAAAGTGTGTCTCCAGCATGTATAAGGTTAAAACAGCTGTACCCAATTGAATATGATTATTTATAAAACAGTACAGCGCTCCCTCTCTACAACGACACCCAATGGGAGACAAAGCTTGTATGTGTTGTTCGGAGGGAGTCGTTATAGGGAGGGAAAATTATGACTTTGCTTACATTTGCAAACAGCTTTGAATCCAGATCAGACGTCGCGTAACGCGGCGTCTGATCTGGATTCAAGCTGTTTGTCACTCGTCATTATATCTATTCTATTAAAATGTTCACTTATATGTAGCTTTGCGAAAAACAGCATACGACAACTCTAAGCGGACGGTATTGCAGCTATGAAAAGGTTGAACATAAATGTCTTGTTTGGGGAACGGCGGCAATGGTCGTTGTAAGGAAGGAGTCTTTGTTGGGAGGGCCGTTGTAGGGAGGAAACACTGTAATTTGAATTTAGCCCTTTCCCCATAGAAGCGAATTTTAGCGTATTTAATTTATTCCTCCGCTGAAGAAAATAGTTCCAATTTAATCAGTCATGATTATATAGTATAGGGAAAATTTTCAATATTCTAGCACATGGAAGTTTAAAGCAGGCTGAAAGTAAAGCAGAATGCGCCTTAGGGCGCATTCTGCTTTACTTTCAACCTGCTTTAAGTGGTCACCTATCTTGAATACTAGAAATAGGCTATCAGGTAATGGGTTAACGCTTACGACTGCAACATTGAACCCCTTCACTTCCATACACCGAGTGCAATGACGTTAATTTTGAAGAAAAAAAACGGATCCAGGGGCTCGTTTCATAAAACTTCGTACGCCAAATGTTGTCGTAAGTCAGATTATAAAAGTCTCAACTATTATTTATTTCTCCATCTAATCCTGTCTTGTTATATTTCTTTGGAATCGTCTTGAACAGACAATTCCAAAGAGATGCCACAAGACAGGATTAGATGGAGAAATCAGAAATTAAATGTATTTTTAAGTTTTGACTTACGACCGTTTTTGTCGTACGAAGTTTTATGAAACGGGCCCCTGATGTTGACCCTGATCAACCGCCATGTGACTTGGTGTTTTATCAGGATCTAAACTATTTGTAATGGATCCAAACAGTTTAGCACTCGTATGGCTTTGTCTTCAAATTGCATGAAAATCTAAATTTTGGAATAAAAGCAGACGACCTCTTTTATAAAGCAGATGACGTCACGACAGTGAAGGGGTAAACATTTGACACAATAGTACCATATTATTATTATTATTATTATTATTATTATTATTATTATACCAGATTTATATAGCGCTCTTTTCACACAAGAGCTCTGCGTTCCAAAGCGCTTCACACGAAATCATATAAACGTACTTACAAAGTGATTATAGACAAATAAATACATTTATAATAAAGTAAAGACATCCTACTTCTAAATACCGGAATTCTCTCTAAACCGGACAAAAACGTTTCCACCCGTTATTTATTTTAACTAATTACACCATAAATATGCCTTTTACGCCTTTGATTTATTCATTCACTGAAGAAAATACATTCATGAATATGTATCAACAGAAATATTTTCTACATTCTAGCAGATGCTAGCTTAAAACAGGTTGAAAGTAAAGCAGAATGCGCATTAATGCGCATTCTGCTTTACTTTCGACCTGCTTTAAGTGATCAACTATAGTTCATGCTAGAAACAAGGTATGGGATAAAACCCCTCTAAATCGGAAACCCCTGTAAACCGGAAATTTATGTTGTCCCCACACATGTCCGGTTTAGAGGGGTTTCACTGTATTAAGATATTTTATGCATCCAAGATCAAAGACCGTGGACATATTGCTTTTCTTATTTTTGTCTGTATGTTTGCTTGTTTGTCTGTCTGTGCAAAACTTTAACATTGGTCATGACTTTGGAAATACATGTGACAGATACTTCTTATTTGGCATGTGTATGCAACTAAAGAAGTTCTTGATCTCAGTATAACTTGGATCATGTCAAAGACGTCTTTGCTATTTAGATGTCGAATAGGCTGAATTTAAGATTGTACAATACTTTGGAACCACATGTGATAGATGCGTCATATTTGGCATGTGTATATTCAACTAAAGAAGTACCTGATTTCAGTATAACTTGGATCATGTCAAAGACATCAATACTATTTAGAGGTCAAATAAGCTGAATGTTACATTGGCCATTACTTTGGAACTACATGTGATATTTCATAATTGGTATGTGTATTCAACTTCAGAAGTTCTTGGTCTTAGTATAACTTGGATCATGTAAAAGAGATCAATACTATTTAGAGGTCAAATAGGCTGAATGTAACATTGGCCATTACTTTGGAACTACATGTGATATTTCATATTTGGTATGTGTATTCAACTGCAGAAGTTCTTGGTCTTAGTATAACTTGGAACATGTCAAAGACATCAATACTATTTAGAGGTCAAATAAGCTGAATGTAACATTGGCCATTACTTTGGAACTACATGTGATATTTCATATTTGGTATGTGTATTCAACTGCAGCAGTTCTTGGTCTTAGTATAACTTGGAACATGTCAAAGACATCAATACTATTTAGAGGTCAAATAAGCTGAATGTAACATTGGCCATTACTTTGGAACTACATGTGATATTTCATATTTGGTATGTGTATTCAACTGCAGAAGTTCTTGGTCTTAGTATAACTTGGATCATGTTAAAGACATCAATACTATTTAGAGGTCAAATAGGCTGAATGTAACACTGGCCATTACTTTGGAACTACATGTGATATTTCATATTTGGTATGTGTATTCAACTAAAGAAGTTCTTGGTCTCAGTATAACTTGGAACATGTCAAAGACATCAATGCTATTTAGAGGGCAAATAGGCTGAATTTAACATTGGCCATTACTTTGGAACTACATGTGATATTTCATATTTGGTATGTGTATTCAACTGCAGAAGTTCTTGGTCTTAGTATAACTTGGAACATGTCAAAGACATCAATACTATTTAGAGGTCAAATAAGCTGAATGTAACATTGGCCATTACTTTGGAACTGCATGTGATATTTCATATTTGGCATGTGTATTCAACTGCAGAAGTTCTTGGTCTTAGTATAACTTGGATCATGTAAAAGACATCAATACTATTTAGAGGTCAAATAGGCTGAATGTAACATTGGCCATTACTTTGGAACTACATGTGATATTTCATATTTGGTATGTGTATTCAACTGAAGAAGTTCTTGGTCTCAGTATAACTTGGAACATGTCAAAGACATCAATGCTATTTAGAGGGCAAATAGGCTGAATTTAACATTGGCCATTACTTTAGAACTACATGTGATAGATACTTCATATTTGGCATGTGTATATTCAATTAAATAAGTTCTTGATCTCAATATAACTTGGATCATGTCAAAGACGTATCCGCTATTTAAAGGGTCAAATAGGCTGAATTTAACATTGGCTGTTAATTTGGAACTATATGTGATTTCAAGAGACTTCGTATTTGGCATGTGCACTCAACTCTTAAAGTACATCTCAGGTTATGGCAACTAAAGGACAGTGCCATTTACAAGCCATGGTCAATTCAGATGCATTGTTTAAAACATATATCGTTTTATCATGTCTTCCGTCAATCACAAAATAATTCCTTCACAAAGGGTGGAATTCTTCAAAATACAAATTCTCTAATTAACTCTAAAAACTGCTAAAATCATCTTTTGTTTTAACTCGTACATCTACATAACCGAGGTTAACCCCTTTACTGCCATGATGTCATCAATTTTAAACCATGTTTTCGTCTGCTTTCCAAGCATGGTGTAATGCAAAAATGTAATTGTAATGCACTGTAATGCACTCCGTGTTTCCGGTGTAATTCAATGTAATGTGTAATGCAAGGATTTGTGCATTACATGTAATTGTAATTTAATGCATTACAGTGCTCAAAAAGCAAGTAATTATAAGCGTTACATGGCATTACTTTTGTAACAACACAGTACCAGATTAATTTGTATCAATTGGTAGAACACTGCATGTACCAGTATTGACAAGGATACCAGTGCTTGATAAACATACAATCATATGGAGCATCAATAATCACTGTGTCAAATTAAAGTTCCAATAAAAATATTTTAATGTGATGTATAGTGTATCAGATGTGGATAGGTAAAACATGTGTTAATTGATCAGGTCTGAATACAATAGATCATTCTTCCAATAGATCATTCTTCCATCGATGAAAAAGTTTATCCTTATCCTTCTTTATACAAGTAGATATATGTGTTCTATTTGTAAATGTCTGCTCAGTTTCAGTTTTCAGTTCTAACTTTTCACACAGTATGATCTCAGTACCAAATAGTTTTGATCTAGATGAAATGTAGTGTCACAGTGACACCATATCTGATTTCAATCCAAACTCTTTGAGGTAGTGTTTGGCCATATAAGGGTTACAATAGGTGTGAAAACAACACCTTTCCACCTCTAGCATGAGGTTATACAAGAATGGCTCAACATGTTAATGATGTATGTATTAAACTCGTGAACTCGTGAACTTTTCAAAGTATCTAAAAAGGTATCACAGTTTATTTCCGCAGAGATCCTTATGATGAATGGAAAATCATATGTTGCTCTACAGTTTTCGCTATTCCGTTTTTCAAAGAAAAGGAAAATAAGCAATCATTCTCATCACTCTAGCATTACAGGGGCCCGACAGGATAGATTTTCAAAATATTTGTGACAAAGGGTATATATAGAGAAAAGTCTCTATATATATACATTGTCACATATCTATTGAAAATCTATCGTGTTGGGTCCCTGTGATCAGAAAATTCTCAAAGAGACAATTCTAATGAGTACTCACAACACAAAGAAGTTAGCATTTAAGATATCTAACTTATCTGGAGCTCTACCATAAAGCAGTACAATGCTTAAATTAAGATAGGAGCTTTCTGCTTAACAGTTTTTCAAAAAATGCTTTAAACTGGTACCTGCAATCAAAATCATTGTTGAATTTCATTTGTGGCTCTACAGGCGCTTCTGTGAAGGAAATGTTAAAGGGCTCACATATCTTACAAAAATATGCTTCCGTATCCAGTGGTCACTATAACGGGGCTTTGATGTATTCCTATGTTACCAATATCTGAATATGTAGCTGACAATGAAATTGCAGATAACAACCTATCAGTTAGATATTATGCTTTTTAGTTTTTTCTCATTCATAATTTAGATTGTTTTCATAGCTTGAAACCAAAATGTAATGTGTAATGTAATGCATTACTTTGCCAATGTAATTGTAATTAATGCATTTCAATGGTAAAAGTTGAGTAATTGTAATTTAATGCACTGTTTTGGCAATGTAATTGTAACATAATGCATAACATTCTCAAGTAAATGACCCCATTCCTGCTGCATTCATTTCTCAAATCTAAATTTTATGTATTTTGACTTAAGTTATATTGAAATGAGTGTCAAACAGTTTGAATCCTGATCAGACACCGCTTGACGCGGTGTCTGATCAGGATCCAAGCTGTTTGGAAATATCAGTTTTACTCGGTGTAATTCAGTGAAGGGGTTAAAGGGTAAAATAAGAAATATGTAAGCAATTTCGGAAAAAACTTTTTTTTCTAACATTTTGATAGATTCACTGTGTTAAACGCTAACAGAGAGCACTAATATTGTCAACATTTTATCTCAATCAAATGCCGAATAACCCGGCGTCTGATCAGGACCTAAACTACTTGATACGCTAATCTATGGTTCTTTAGTGGAAAGCATTCGAAAGCTTACTTTCAACAACAAAAACTGACCACATTTTCAACATATAAAATTGGTAATTTGGGGTTAAAAGGTTAACGAAAAACAGAACGAAAACAAGAAAATGGTTTACGCTATAAGGTATAACACACTAACATATTTCCTTATGGAATGATAAAACGTTACACCAATACTTTATGGCCAAAACAATATAATATTTTGTTGAAACATGGGGAAATGCAAAGCGTAAATAATTTAGACACTTTAAGTAATTATACACGACTCGAATTATGCGTTTAATTACATTGGAGAATGTGTTATTCTTTCCCAATAAACGCGTTTACGCTAAAACTATTATTTCCCTTGCAAACAGTTTGGAGCCAGATCAGACGCCGGGTAACCCGGCGTCTGATCCGGCTCCGAACTGTATGCAATATAACACCAAGATAAACATGAATTATCAGAATTGTCCAAAAGTTGTACTTTTCAACGTTTTAGTGCTTTGCGTTTGCGTACGTTTGCGTTTAAACGGGAAAGAATAACCGATTCTCAACTGTAACCCTTGGAATGTGCGCAACTTAAACAATATCTATACTTACAGTTTTGAACCGCATCATATGCCTAGTAAAGCCTGATAGGACCCAAACAGGTTAACACTCGTACAGTGGAGAAAACGTTATTCTTTCCCGTTTAAACGCAAACGAAACGCAAACGCAAAGCACTAAAACGTAGAAAAGTACAACTTTTGGACACTTCTGATAACTCATGTTTATCTTGGTAGCAAACAGTTTGAAGCCTGATCAGACGCCGGGTAACCCGGCGTCTGATCCGGCTCCGAACTGTATGCAATATAAATAATAGATTTAGCGTAAACGCGATTATTGGGAAAGAATAACGTTTTCTCCCCTGTACCATTGTTTCTTTAGTGGCAATGCCTTAACCCGAACAAGGAAAAATAAAAGGCGGCGACAGTTTCCAAACAACTGTCAAAGAACAGTGAAAGGGTTAAGAGACTGCCATATGTTTCTGTGTTTCTGTAGTTGTTGACACAGGGTTTTAAGTCACTTTAACAGTACCGTATTTCAGTCATATTGCGACTCCAGAAGACAAGTTGCCAAATCAACACCTCATTTACATCGATCTAAAAATATGAGGTAGTGATCTAGAAATGTGAACCCTGACCAGAATAGAATCTACCAGAGTTACAAATATTCTTGATTTTAACCTTTTTCAGTTCTTGGACTGACGTACGAATACATCAATTTATGATGGATTCATCCATCAATCAAATCACTAAAAAGAGTACACCTTTTAGCAGCCTTCTACTGTATCATTCCAGGTTATGGCAGTGGTCCTCATTCTTTTCTGTCATTTGAGCGAGCTGGCATTCCCCAGAACCACATGGGCTTTCTGTAAACTCCACAATATAAATATCTGTCATATACACTACATCGGTTATTTGAATGAGAAAGGTTTGAGTGCAGACTCGTGTCAGACATCTCCTAACAGAAACAGTACAGACCCTGATAATAACTGTCTGATCTAGGTATACACACTTTTTAAAAAGCCTAAATACAGTAAAACCTCGCTATTACGATCACTAAAACGAGGGCTAATTGATTGTATGATAGACAGGTGACAGCTTAAAGCAAGGTGACAGTGAAACAGAAAGCTCCTAAAGGAGCTTTCTGTTTCACTGTCACTTTGCTTTAAGCGGTCACCTATCGTAAACACCCTAATAATTAACATAAATTAGTGGTAGTAATAGAGAGGTTTTACTGTATGTGCAATAAGAAGAAGAATAACTAACAACCGTGTCGTGAAGACAAATATTCCACAAATGAGTTTATAAAAGGTTAACCCATGACTAATTTGTCCCGAGTACAATACAGTCGAACTTCGATATCGCAAAGTCGGTTTTGTCGGACATACCCGTATTTCAAAGTTAAAACGTGGCAATGCCACGTTTTAACTTTAAAATATGGGTATGTTCGACTTAACGACTGGAATAATTCAGTTCATATGTCGAACTATCGGATAGTTCGAGTTAAACGAGTTCGAGATATCGAAGTTCGACTGTATTTGCAAACTGTTTCGGTCCTGGTCAGACGCTGCAAAATTGTTTGACACTCAATGCAATATTTCTTAAGTCAAAATACCTAAAGTTTTGAATTTGTGAAATAGAAGCAGACGACAAATGTTTAAAATTGATGTTACAGTTACGACTTCACTTGCGTTTGGCAATAGTTTTGCCTCTGATCAGACACTCGAGATCAGGATCCAAACTTTAAAACACACGTCAGTCATAAATACATAAAGATCATATTGTTTTCAAGATTTAAAGACTTTTCCTCAGTCCATTGACGGACCACCAGCCCATTGTTCTGGAAGTGTCAATGTAACTGTCAATTCACGTGCAGTACAATCTCAGTTTACCTGGTGAGGTCCAGATTATACTCATGCTCTAGTGATTTTCAATGGTTATTTCTAACCAAACTATCAAATATAAAGGTAGAGTCTCACACAAGACGCTCCAATGGTTCAATATGCACAAGACCCATGCTTTTTGCAAAGAAATTGTCTGGCAATGTGTTATGACCAAAAGGTCGTCAGGAGATGTCTTTCAGCAGATAACTATCATGGTCCACGTGATAACGTTTGAAATATTTTAAGTCTTTCAGTTGTCACGAGATCGTGTCTCTCTTCGCTACAAACAAATTGTTGACAATAGCTACAGCATTGTTTAACCCTTTAAGTAATCTGCAGTAATATCGTCTGCTTCGAAATTACCGTCTGCAAAAATACTAAATTAAGATTGTTTACACTTTTTATTTAACGAAACTTAAAAGAAAGTGTCAAACAGTTTTGATCCAGATCAGACGCCGCAAATTCCAGACATTTCGTGATCGTCATAATCAGGTTTAATCTACAAACCTGTCAATTGTAATTGTATTTTGACAGCTTACGTTAACTCTATATCATCATACATGCTAAGATATAGTTCGCTTCGAAGTAAGTTATTTACCGAATATTTTAACGGCGAAATGGGCGTCAGGGAATTAGGCCTATCCGTCGTTTGGGCTTGATCCTGTGTTTAACCCTTTCCCCCATAGTCCGTTTCTAGTTATGAAAATAGGCGACTATTTAAAGCAGATTGAAAGTAAAGCAGAATGCGCCTTAAGGCGCATTCTGCTTTACTTTCATCCTGCTTTAAGCTACCATGTACTTGAAAAAATCCGGAGATTTGGGAAAATTCCGGAGAAATGGCAGCCCTGCAAATTTGACCTTTCAAATACTTAAGAACAATCTCAGTCTCAACTAAAACGCTTCATTAATTTTAACCCAGGTCAGATTTGCTAACATGATATTTAAATTTCATTTTAAAATATATAGACCCATGTTTATATGCAAACGCACTTTGTTTATAACGTTAGACTGCTTACGACGATCGCATCTTGTCTTGTATTGTATTGTTCAAAGTACATTTGCAGGGTCAATTTTACACTTCTTTTCTTGTTTTTCGGTGCAAGTATCTAGGATAATCACAATGCATTGAATAAACGTTTGCTTTAATTGATTGTTACTATTTTGAGTATTGTAAATATGCATATGTTACAATAGACTAATTGTTATTTTTACCGTTTAAACGCAAACGAAACGAACTAAAAAGTATAACCTGTTGAAAATTCCAACTATTTATTTCAATCTAAGTGGTAAACAATTTGGAGCCTGGCGTATGATCTGGCTCCAAACTGTTTGCACTGGAAATAAAAGTTCCATTGTAAACGCGTTTATTGAGAAAGAATGACGTTTTCCCAACTATATGACAAGGGAGATTGGTTTATGACACTTATGTGCAGGATTGCCCTTATTGAAATGCACAAAACATAAATTTAACAACATGTGCAGAAAACTATTATAAAACGAACGACAAAGTAGGCAAAACGTTAATTAATATACAGTGGAGAATCTGTTATTCTTTCCCAATAAACGCGTTTACGCTAAAACTATTATTTGCAGTGCAAACAGTTTGGAGCAAGATCAGACGCCGGGTAACCAGGCGTCTGATCTGGTTCCAAACTGTTTGCCACCAAGATAAACATGAATTATCAGAATTGTCCAAAAGTTGTTCTTTTCTACGTTTTAGTGCTTTGCGTTTGCGTACGTTTGCGTTTAAACGGGAAAGAATAACAGATTCTCCACTGTACAGACGAAAAGATGTTATTTTGCAGGTTAAGCGTGTGTACAGTGAATATACTATTATTTCAAGTTTAAAGGCAAACTAAAAGCAAATCCAATGTAGAAAACTGTTGAAAATGACAGGTTATTAAACGTTTTGACGATTTATTACAATCTGAGTGGCAAACAGTTTAGAGCCTGATCAGACACCGGGTTACCCGATGTCTGACCAGGCTCCAAACTGTTTGCAATGAACATAATAGTTTAAGCAGCATAACGGGCTGATTTGGAAATAACAACACCTGCACTGTGTGTTTAATTTCGTTTGTACGGAATATAACAACGTCTTCTCCATTGTGCTACAGTGGAGAATCTGTTATTCTTTCCCGTTTAAACGCAAACGTACGCAAACGCAAAGCACTAAAACGTAGAAAAGAACAACTTTTGGATAATTCTGATAATTCATGTTTATCTTGGTGGCAAACAGTTTGGAGCCTGATCAGACGCCGGGTTACCCGGCGTCTGATCTGGCTCCAAACTGTTTGCACTGCAAATAATAGTTTTAGCGTAAACGCGTTTATTGGGAAAGAATAACAGATTCTCCACTGTAACATGTTACATTGCTATTTTGCACACTAACATTCGTTTCCTCGTCTCTCTAGTTTCGTTTCGTTTCGTTAAGAGATGGTGTTCAAATTTGATAATTAGTAAATGATATTGAGTAATGGCGACACATTTGATAATGAGTAACAATTGTCTGTTTCAAATTATTTAGCAAGTCATCTTAACCCTTTCCCCTATAGAAGCGCCTTTTAGCGAATATGATTTATTCATCCGCTAAAGAAAATAGTTCCAATTTTATCAGTCATGAATTTATATTACAGGGAATAGTTTCTATATTCTAGAACATGATAGCTTAAAGCAGACTGAAAGTAAAGTAGAATGCGCCTTAGGGCGCATTCTGCTTTACTTTCAATCTGCTTTAAGAAGTCACATATCTTCAATATTATAACTAGGCTATCAGGTAAAGGGTTAAACTGGGCTTCAAAAACGACAGTCCCTCACATTGTAAAGTACATTTATTAACGTGGGAGAACCGCTCGAAATTTCTCAATTAGAACATAGTGTGCGCATTTCTATTTTAAGATGTCAATTAACTCTTAAGTGATCATGTTTGTTAGAGTAATGATTAGTTTTCATTAAAACCTTTCTTAAAAAATACTATAATTATCCAAGGACAATTAGTTAATTGTTGTTTTTTACGAAGATCACTCTTTATCAAAGTGATCTTTGTACATGCGATAAAAGCTAAAATAACAACTAACCCATACACCCTAGTGACGCTTGTACGCGCAATGTAGAAACAGTGTTCATATACAGTAGTGAAGACGTTATTCTTTCCCAATAAATACATTTTCGCTTAAACTATATTTTAGATTGCAAACAGTTTGAAGCCAGATCAAACGCCTCGATAGCTCAGTGGTAGAGCGTCCGCTTTCGAGGCGGGAGGTTGTGTGTTCGATCCCCGACCGGGTCATACCAAAGACCATTATAAAAATGGTAATAGTAGCTCCCTTGCCTGACGCTCGGCATTGTAAGGGAAGTGCTAGGAAGGTGAATGTAATGCCCAGGTAAGTATGCATGTTAATGGATACTTTGTTTGTCGCAATAAAAGCTCTACAGAGCTTATGTTGATTGTTTACCATATGCGACGTTAAATAAAGCTTGCCTTTGCCTTTTACTCAGATTAAAATGAATAAACATAAATGTCAAAGAGAACGCATTTTCAACATGTTTATGTTTTGTACAGTGGAGAATCTGTTATTCTTTCACGTTTAAATGCAAAGGAAACGCAAACGCAAAACACTAAAATGTAGAAAAGGACAACCTTTTGACAATTTTGAGATTTCATTTTTATCTGAGTGGCAAACTGTTTGGAGCCTGATCAGACGCCGGGTTACCCGGCGTCTGATCTGGCTCCAAACTGTTTGCACTGGAAATAAAAGGTTTAGCGTAAACGCATTTATTGGGAAAGAATAACAGATTCTCCACTGTATGCGTATAAACGGGAAAGAAAAGCGGTTTTCCCCCTGTAAATTTATCAAATGCAAACAGTGCAGGGGCCCGTTTCTTAACGCTTCGTACGACAAATGTCGTAAGTCATATTATA
Organism: Gari tellinella; assembly: GCA_922989275.2. Classification (NCBI taxonomy): domain Eukaryota; kingdom Metazoa; phylum Mollusca; class Bivalvia; order Cardiida; family Psammobiidae; genus Gari; species Gari tellinella. Next base: position 41,424,026 of record OV277867.1, read on the forward strand.
AAATCTCAAAAACTACTTATTTCTCCATCTAATCCTGTCTTGTGACAATCTTTGTGGAATCTGGAATCGTCTTGAAAAGACGATCCTAAAGAGATATCACAATACATAATTTGATAGAGAATCAGAAATTAAATGTATTTTTAAGTTTTGACTTACGACCGTTTCTGTCGTACGATGTTTTACGAAACGGGCCCCAAAATCAAATAAGAGGATTGCTATAGGATCCCTCTAATCAGAGCTTTCACAGTTTGTTATTTTCAATATATTGTTTAAAAAAACAACTAAATAGTGCAGAATGGACTAGACCTTATTAGAAACTGAATCGTCTATTTTAAGTTTCAAGATTGAATGAGTTAAACTTCTTTACCGCCAAGTGTGGATATAGTTTTTTGTTACAAAATTCAAAAGCATAAACATTGCAAACGATACTTTATATAAGGCGATATAGTCGTCTTTAACCTTTAGCAGTTTACGCAATTGTCCACTGCAAAAAACCTGTAGTCTGCAACGGTTTTCAAAGTTGATATATTGGCATTTCGTTCGGAAATTATCACCAGTCTCATTTGGACCAAAACATTTGGACCAAAACTAGTTTAAACATATTTTATTGCCATATATTTGTACAACCATATAACACAAGTTCATAATCATATTTACAAAATACAAATATAAGAGCAAAAGGGTTGGGCCACAAGTTCTACCAACATTTGTTACGACCCTCCCCTTAGTTACGGCCCCTTAGTTATGGACCAAAACTGTTATGCATATATGCAAAAGATATCACAAAATTGCCTGTAGAGTAAAATTGTCCAAGGTTTTATGATGTACTTTGCTTAACTGAATTCATAGAGAAGTATGTTAAATTTTCTCGCTGTGGTACCGTTTGTCCTCAAAAAAGCCAGCCGCTTTGGTGGTTCTATTTTTATTTGGTGTATTCCTTTTTTAATTTCAGTATTTGTATATATTTGCAAAAACACAGCATGATGAACGGCAACCCGTTTTGATCTCATTTTTATAGTCAGATATAGATTTACTGGACGTAAATTCTGGATATTGACTGTGTGACTACTTGACTAGTTGAGCTTAGCTGTTCATCGTTAATTGGTTTATCTCTCTGTATAAAGATAACAGTGGGCAAGACGTTTTCGTTTTACGTTTGAAGGAATATAAACGCAATACAATGACATTTATAACACGACTTGCTTATGAAGACCATTTAATTTAGCATTTCAATCTCACTGACGCCAAAAAGCGCATTTGCTAACAGTTTTGACCCTGATCAGACGCCGCGTAACGCGGATCGAAACGGTTTTTAAATTACGTCAGTTATACTGCCTAAAATCTAACTTTGAAATAATATTTCAGACCAGAATATTAAAGCAGACGACAATATGGCGGAGAAGAGGTAAAAACCTCACGATAAATTTGATCATGAAAGGGATAATCAAAGTGGTGCACAGTTTTGAGCCTGTCTGATCAGGCTCCAAACGTTTTGCAATGGATATCATTGTTTAACCCTTTACCCCATATCCTGTTTCTAGTTTTGAAAAAAGTGACTACTTAAAGCAGGTGAAAAGTAAAGCAGAATGCGCCCTAAGGCGCATTCTGCTTTACTTTCATCCTGCTTTAAGTTACCACCTGCTAGAATTAAGAAAACATTCCTTATGATACACATTAATGACTGTATAGATTGGAATTATTTTCTTCCGCAGAGGATTAAACGCAATGCGGAGAAAGGCGCTTCTATAAGGTAAAGGGTTAAGCAGAAACGCGAACATTATTAAAATATGACAAAATATTATCCCCACCGGACCTAGTTAGGATTATTAACAATGATTTGCCTAGCGTACATTGCAAGTGCGACAAGGAACCAGACTACACCGGACCATACATGACAGCGTGAGCTGTCTGTTTTTAACCCGGAAATAGAGAAAACAATGTATACGATTGTATAAGATTGTCGTCATATAATGTTTTTTACCAGGAGCAGTAATTTAACCATGCTCAAAAAGCTGTATAAAATAAAACCATATAAACCCTTTCACTCTCAATGGAGCAAAAAGGAGCATTTTGCAAACAGTTATTGGACGCCGAGTAATGCGGCGTTTGATCAGGTATCCAAACTGTTTGACACTCGTATCCAAATGTTGTCCAGACATACTGCCTTAAAATCAACTTTTAAACGATATTGCAGACAGCCGAATTGAAGCAGACGAAAATGAAACGGTGAAGGGGTAAAAATCGCACGAACCTATTGGCAGTAAATATTAATATTATCTGAATCTATCTTTTTATCATATTCCTGTCAACTGACATATGACTGCGAACATTTTGGGTTCAGATCAGATATTCAATAATTCGTCAAAGGATTGGAACCAAACTAGTTGACACTAGTATTAAATATTATCTAAATAATTAGACAGCATAACAAATTCAATCAATCTACAGTCAAAAGGAAGTGCAAACCACAATATTAATGCAGACGATACTCTGGCGGAATAAGGTGTCGCCCTCAAAGGTGCTTATTCACATCTTGCATGTACAGTGGAGAATCTGTTATTCTTTCCCGTTTAAACGCAAACGTACGCAAACGCAAAGCACTAAAACGTAGAAAAGAACAACTTTTGGACAATTCTGATAATTCTTGTTTATCTTGGTGGCAAACAGTTTAGAGCCTGATCAGACGCCGGGTTACCCGGCGTCTGATCTGGCTCCAAACTGTTTGCACTGCAAATAATAGTTTTAGCGTAAACGCGTTTATTGGGAAAGAATAACAGATTCTCCACTGTAAGAAACGGTTCGTTCTTTTTTAACAATAGCTTAACCCTTTACCTGGCCTGTTTCTAGATTTTAAGAAAGGTTACCGCTTAAAGCAGATTGAAAGTAAAGCAGAATGCGTCCTAAGGCGCATTCTGCTTTACTTTCAGCCTGCTTTTAGCTATCATCTGCTAGAATTTACAAAATATTTCTTATGGTACATGTTCATGATTGTTTAAATTGGAAATATTTTCTTCAGTGGATGAACGGATTAAATACCCTAAAAAGCGCTTCGATGCGTAGAATAACTAATCACACGCACACGTCATGTAAACGTGCAACTCTTGGTCACTCAAGAATTCCATTCAAGTATTAAGCATTTCCAAATAAGCTAATGATCGCCTTTAGTCTAGTCATCCGAAAGCCCCATTGTGACGTAAGAAATTATAAATGCATTGTGAAATCATGTGGGAATGTGAAGCCACGACGTTATAGTAATGATAATAGTCTCGAATAATTAATATCGTTGAAATGAAAGAGATATGCTTTGGACAATAGTTTTAAATATTCAAGGTCACAGCTCAATTTGAATGTGACATGAAATTGATACGTAACAGTTTGCAATATTAAAATGTATACCTATACCAGGAATTAGTAATTCTGGACAAGGATTGTCAATAACCAATATCAGAGATTAATGTTACAGTGGAGAAAACGTTATTCTTTCGCAATAAACGCGTTTACGCTTAAACAATTATTTCCAATGCAAACAGTTTAGAGCCAGATCAGACGCCGGGTAACCCGGCGTCTGATCAGGCTCCAAACTGTTTGCCACCAAGATAAACATGAATTATCAGAATTGTCCAAAAGTTGTACTTTTCTACGTTTTAGTGATTTGCGTTTGCGTACGTTTGCGTTTAAACGGGAAAGAATAACGTTTTCTCCATTGAAGATCAAACTGACCTCAAAATATAATGATGTACTTTGCAATCGCAATGTCAGGGTCAGGCCAAATTGATCTGGAAGTGATATAAGACACTCTATAGCTTAACATGTACAGTGGAGAAAACGTTATTCTTTTCCGTTTAAACGCAAACGTACGCAAACGCATTGCACTAAACCGTAGAAAAGTGCAACTTTTGGTCAATTCTGATAATTCATGTTTATCTTGGTGGCAAACAGTTTAGATCTGGCTCCAAACTGTTTGCAATGGAAATAATAGTTTTAGATTAAACGCGTTTATTGGGAAAGAATAACAGATTCTCCACTGTATCCGCACATAAGATTTGGTATTTCGAGAAAATGTACGATAGGTGATTGCTGTGGACAAGGTTTTCTCCTTCAAACGTCAAACCCAGGGGTCAATGTCAATGTAAAATAGAATTTAAAGAGGTACGCGAAATTGTGCAAACGCAATATGTAACCACAGACCAAGTTTTGAAAGTTTATATGATAAAGTAGAGGGGATTTGTGTTTAATAAATATTTTCCAAGACATCTAGGTCAACGATAATGTTAAGTTCAAAGTGGCCTAAATATGGCATGAAGCATCAACCATTTACAAAATCTATGATTTGGTAATCTATTTGGTAATGCTATTATAGAATATATGTGCTGGACAAAGTTTATCTATAGTCAAGGTTATTTGGTAAATGTTATGCTCTACAAACATTTCTGGACGGTTCAACCGACAAACGGATGGAACATGTGTTTCCTATATACCCCTTTCCCCCACTTCCACCCAAGGTAGTAGGGGTATTGTTATGACGCCCAATGTATTCGTTTATATGTATGCCCCGACTGCAAGTCTGCTTACGTATCATTGAAATAGAAAACACTTCAGATTTACGGTAGACCATTGATAACTCAAGCCTGTTTAATTAAACATTCAATTATATGAACGTTTGAACTACTGATATGTTCGACATATGCGACTTTAAGTTGAAAACAGAGTACCATTTACAACATTTATTATTTCTAAAAAATATTTGCTTTCAATTAAAACAATTTCCATGATACCATCACTTGTGGAAATTTGGATATTGTTTACTTAATCTTTTACCCCATTAATAAACCCTTTTACTCGTCTTATTATCTATGCATTAAGAACAGCTTCCCAATATTATTTTTTCTCTCAGTTCGTACATATGTATGTATATGTAAAAAACATTTGAAAAAGAAGAAGAAAAGCAGTTGTCAGCTAGGAATATGGGCAATACATAAAAAGTCATTTCAAATATCTCTCCGGATTGCAGCTTAAATCCGGTTGGAAAAAACGCAGAAATGTTTCTTAATTAGCAATTTGTTTCACTTTCAACCTGCTTTAAAAAATATTAAAATCAGGTTATGGGTAACAAGTTAAGCGAGTTTGCGTTCTATAAGTTCGACTGTAGTTAGTGTTTCCGATACGTCATGCTATTACCATATGAAATTAACCCTTTCACTATCAATGACACCAAAATGCGCGTTTACGAACAGTTTGAATCCTGATCAGACGCCGCGCAGCGCAGATCCAAACTATTTACCACTCGATATAATTTTATTTTTCAGTTATACTGCCTTAAATTTAACTTTGAAACAATATTGCAAACAGCAATTTTGAAGCAGAGGACAATATGGTGGTGACGGGGTTAACATCGCACGATATATTTGATCATAAAAAGGGTTAAGTCTAATCATCATGATCCGGAAATACTGAGTGGAGAATACATTATTGTTCCCAATAACCGCGTGTACACTGAAACTATTATTTCAGGGGCAAATAGTGTGGAAACATATCACACGTCAAATGAATTTGGTATCTGAAATACTAACTTCCTTATTTCTCCACGAAACCTAGGGTTGTGACCACTGATTAGAATAATCTCTTTGGTCATACAGTGGAGAAAACGTTATTCTTTCCCAATAAACGCGTTTACGCTAAAAACTATTATTTGCAGTGCAAACAGTTTGGAGCCAGATCAGACGCCGGGTAACCCGGCGTCTGATTAGGCTCCAAACTGTTTGCCACCAAAATAAACATGGATAGTCAGAATTGTCCAAAAGTAGCACTTTTCTACGTTTTAGTGCTTTGTGTTTGCGTACGTTTGCGTTTAAACGGGAAAGAATAACGTTTTCTCCACTGTAGTGTGGAAACAGATCACACGTCAAGTGAATTTAGTATCTGAAACACTAACTTCCTTATTTCTCCACGAAACCCAGGGTTGGGACCACTAATTAGAATAATCTCTTTGGTCATAGCATATGACGTGTTGCAGACGTGATTTGCCGTTTTCTCATCCGGCTAAGGTTGTCAGCTTTTTATTGAAGAACGCCGGTATAATTATCAAACAATTTAGTTCCGAAAACAGACGCAAAGCAAAATGACATCTGATCTAGGTCCAATTTGTTTTAAATGCCAGTATTGGCAAGTTATGCGGCGTCTGGTCAGAGGCTACACTGTTTGCTGATAGATGAAAATTTAGACCAGGCACGCGTTACATCAAAATTTGACAAATGCAATATATAAGTATATCGAATAATAGACTTGGCATAAATGTGCTAAGCATACATCTGACAGGATGCAGAATGAGTCTCATCTCACTCTTTATCAATAAATGGTAGAAACACGAAAATGCATATCTATCAGGAATTGGTAAATTCGACAAAGTTCGTTTCTATAGGGGAAAGGGTTAATAGTTATTTCAGATAGTGATACGGTATATCTGGTACCTCATTGCATGCTATATGCACAGTCATGTCACCGAAGATACAGTGGAGAAAACGTTTTCTTTTCCCAATAAACGCGTTTACGCGTAAACTTTTTTGCAGTGTAAACAGTTTGGAGCCAGATCAGACGCCGGGTAACCCGGCGTCTGATCAGGCTCCAAACTGTTTGCCACAAAGATAAACATGAATTATCAGAATTGTCCAAAAGTTGCACTTTTCTACGGTTTAGTGCTTTGCGTTTGCGTACGTTTGCGTTTAAACGGGAAAGAATAACGTTTTCTCCACTGTAACACCGTGTGGTGAACCATGCAAAAAATGCATGACGTATTGCGTTGGGGTTACATGTATTTAACTTCTGAATCACCTTGATATGAATGACTTCAAATGATAAACTCATAAGCAGATGTTAATATCTTCTGTCAATATCCTCTTGAATATACAGTAAACCCTCTTTACTAAGACCTTTAAATTGAAGGCTAATTGGTTGTAAAAGACATATGACAACTTAAGCAAGGTCACAGTAAAACATATATCTTTCTATTTTATTGTCACCTTGCTTTAAGAAGTTACCTGTCGAAATCACCTAATAACCAACATAATTTAGTGTCGTAATTTAGAGAGGTTTTAAAGTACCGGTAGGTAATGAACAATTTCACACATTTGTAGATAGGTGTCACCCAACTAGCTAAGGCGACAAGGGGACAAGGCAAACAGCTCGGTTCCTGATCAGACGCCGCGTGAAGCGGCGTCTGATCAGGATCCAAATTTCTTGACAGTCATTTCGATATTTATTTCAATGTGCAATAAATCTTACTTTGAAGAAAATATTGCAGACAGCAGTATCAATGCCGACGACATTTTGACGATGTAAGGCTGAAAGTAGACGACAAAATGTGGCAATGTAAGAATAACAAGAGAGAAAACGTTATTCTTTCCCAATAAACGCGTTTACACTAAAACTATTATTCGCAGTGCAAATATTTTGGAGCCAGATCAGACGCCGGATAACCCGGCGTCTGATTAGGCTTCAAACTGTTTGCCACTCAGATTACAATAAATGGTCAGAATTATCAACAAATTGTCATTTTCTACGTTTTATTGCAACGTGTTTAAACGAGAAAAAATAACGTTTTTACCACTGTAACCTATGAGCACCGTGGGAAATCACTTTATTCAACTGATGAAGCATTTATGGAACAGCTAATTCGCCCGCTATAACGCCTCAAACTTTTGCGTGTTTCCGTATTTAACCCATTACCCCATATATGCGCCATTGTATGCCTTTAAATATATGCCCCCACTCAAGTCATTAGTTTAGAATTATACAGTCCTCAATATGCATCTTAAGAAAAAAGTCTGTATTCTACGGAGTGTAGCTTAAAGCATGCTGAAAGTCAAGCCGCATGCGTCTTAAGGCGAATGCGCCGAAAACTAGAAACAAGCTATATATGGTGTAATAGATTCTTGTGGAAATTCAACTGTGTGGTATTGTTCATAATGTTCCAGGTTAGCTTTCGAATTATTTTTGTGTGTGAAATTTAAAAGTTTTAAAACTAAACATTAAGATGTGCCATAGGGTTATTTTGCTTTGTAGCCAAGATGTTTGAGCATTTCATTGGTACATGTAATGCCATCTGCCCCTGGTATGTCTTCTTCTTCAGTTTCTTCAGTGCTGCCTTAGTTCCTGTATGGTGAGGTTGTCTGTCATACAATGGAGAAAACGTTATTCTTTCCCGTTTGGATTCAAGCTGTTTGTCACTCGTCATTACGTTTTTTTCTGTCAAAACGTCCATTTTGTAATTTTGAGAAAAACATCAAACGACAATTTTAAGCAGACGAAATTGCAGCCATGAATAGGTTGGACATAGTGGTCTTGTTATGGGAAAAGAGCGAAAACGTCGTTGTAAGGAGGGAATCGTTGTTTGGGGCGTTGTATAGAGTGAGTGCTGTAGTTCATTTTTCATGCTATAGTAGTGTGTGTGGGTATTACTTTTTATTTAAAAATGAAAATCATTACAGACCCTGTACAAAGAGTTCCAGTATACAAGCCCACTGAATTTTTCAAAGGACAAGTGTACATGCTTTCAGTGGGATAAAACAGACTAGAGTGCAATTACTTTAATCTGTCACTGTGATATTTATATATATTTTATCCCTTTCCCTTATATAAGCGACTTTTAGCACATTCATTTTATTCATCCGCTGAAGAAAATAGTTCCAAATTATACCGTAATGAATATGTGTCATATTTAATACTTTCCTTATTCTATCAGTTAATAGCTTAAAGCAGGCTGAAAGTAAAGCAGAATGCGCCTTAGAGCGCATTCTGCTTTACTTTCAACCTGCTTTAAGTAGTCACATATCTTCAATACTAGAAACAATGCTATCAGGTAAAGGGTTAACTTGTGTTCATGAAAACACTTTCATTCTCCTCTCATATTAAAGGGGCTCGCAACCGGATTTAGCATTAAAAATAGTAATTTGTAAATATATGTCAAATGCTTATATAAATAGGTAAGATTTAGTTTAGGATAATAAATTCTATTAAAAAATGCATTTCAAAAAAAAAAGAGAAGAAGCTCTGGTGGGATTCGAACCCGTGACCCTCCATGCGGAGACAAACATGAAAAATGAGGAAACGCCTTTATCCCCTCGGCTACCAGCGCTCTCTATATATTAAGTAGCGAATTAACGTACTTCACTGGTAGCGATTGATGGTACTTTATTCGGCTCGAGTTTATGTCTGAGCCCGTGTAGAGAAGCAACAACAACAACTATACCGTTAGCTAACGCTATAGAAAAACGATGGAAAATATCTAAAAATACTAAGATTCGGTGACGATTCTTGAGACTTATTTTGGACTGATCGCATTTTTTTTAATGTCAGAAGCCAAATAATGCCACAAATTTGCTTTTATTTGAGTATTTTATTTTATTTTGACAAGTACACCATCCGGTTGCGAGTCCCTTTAAGACAGTGTATACCAGATTGGGGAATACACTGTTTACACAGGACAAGTGTACAATTACAAAATTTGTAAAAGACGCGTAATTGAGCCAAACAAAACCAAGACGCAATACACTATATTGTAGACAAGAAATATCTTTAAAAAAGATATTCGGCGGAATGAGTGGTTGAACTAAGGCTATATAGATGGGTGTGCAAAATTGAATTAAATTGAGGTTTTCAAAGAATATATATCTTGGATTGAAAAGCAAAAAATACAAGTATTCAATTGAAACAGTAACTTTTATTTAAAATGCAAAACTATCATGTACAGAAATGCAAAACAAAACAATAATTTAACTCATATCCTAGCTACTGGTAGGAGATCCTCACATTAATCTATTGTTCCATTCATAGAGTTTCTTGAAACAAACTATAGCATACACAAATGTACAGATACAACAATCTACTGTACTTCACTCTTGTAAATAATGATGAAACAACACAATTGTGTTTAACTCACTTGAGGCTATTCATATATAAAATATTGCTTTTAATGTATGGCAAATGTGTACAAATAGTTAACAATTAAAACAAATTGGTTGTAAACAATTATGAAACACCTAGCTTCCTCTGTATATCTATAAATAGATTTCAGATCATAGCATAATTTTGTCAATTCTGTGGCCTAGTGTAGTAAACAGACAGCCTGTATCTCTAAATTTTACACCCACAGTCCACATCATGTAAAACTGTAATGGGACATAAACCAGCCTACAGGGCTCCAGATAAGAGTGAGTAAACTAAACAAATCACATTTTTTCACCTCTTTTAGCACCAAACCCTATGGTATTACCACTCATTTTGATTGTCTTGAAGAGACAATTCATATGTATAGTGACTCCACAGGGTTTAATGCACAAATAAAGATTTTAAGTTTTGAAACAATTTCCTTATCTGGAGCCCTGGCTACTATCCAATCAGACTATTCAGTTTCAACAGGTGCTCTTAATTTTTAATTTCTGATCAAATATTATTGGTTGAAATGTGTGGCCAAATATTAAAGTGTGTCTAAATAGAAAACAGTCAGCTCCGCCGAAAAATGACATATAAGTAGTTTTGGTAAGTTCGGTTATTTACTTTAATCTGATTGATTGACAAACAGTTTGGAATCTGATCAGACATCGGTTAAATCAGCGGCTGATTTGTCTACCAAATGTTTGCCTGCAAATGCAACTGTTACAGTAGAGAAAACGTTATTCTTTCCCAATAAACGCGTTTACGCTAAAACTATTTTTTGCTATGCAAACAGTTTGGAGCCAGATCAGACGCCGGGTAATCCGGCGTCTGATCAGGTTACAAACTGTTTGCCACCAAGATAAACATGAATTATCAGAATTGTCCAAAAGTTGCACTTTTCTACGGTTTAGTGCTTTGCGTTTGCGTACGTTTGCGTTTAAACGGGAAAGAATAACGTTTTCTCACCTGTAACCGCGTACGGATTTTAAGAATACATTTCCGAATGGGTGTCAGTTACATTTCTGTTACTAAACTCTGCAAATCTGGGGCCCGTTTCATAAAACTTTCATAAGATTATAAAAGTCTAATTTGAAAAGACGATTCCAAAGAGATGTCACAAGACATGATTAGATAGAGAAATAAGAAATTTAATGTATTTTAAAGTTTTGACTTACGACAACATTTGTCATAAGTTTATGTTATGGACCTCTGACGTCCTTTGCAATCAGTTTGGAGTAAGACCATATTCCAATTTACCCCTCTTGTAATAAGACTTTAACCTATTTGACACTCATATTTAACACGAAATTTTACTTTTTTAAAATTACTTTTTGATATAAATTTTTTATTTCAATTCCTTTGCGTTTCATACCTTTCAAACGTGAAATAATTGTAAGAAATTACGTCCTTCTTTACAGTACATGTCATGTAAATATACTTTTCAAACGCATGCACGGAAGATGCATTAAAACATGACAAAACCAGGAAGTGACGTCAGGCGTACTTTATCTCTTGTATGTTCCACACATTCAATTATTGTATAAAAATACATATCCCTTGGAGACCACTCGAAATAGCATTTATAAATACACACTATTTTCTAATACGCCCCCATGTTTGTGTTACCCTTTCTCTGCCATCATGACGTAAACCCAGTCTAACAAAGACGTTGACATACACGTAATATCGTCTGCTTAAATTTGTCGTCTGTTTTATTAGCCAAATTTGGATTTTTTACCGTTTTTAACTTAAGAAACGTTGATATGAGTACATGTATCAAACAGTTTGGATGCTGATAAGACGCCGCGTTACGCGGCGTCTGATCAGCATCCAAAGTGTTTGCACATGCTAGTGTTATAGAGCCTGGCAGCGAAAGGGTTAAAAAATATCCATCACTACGTGATGAGAACGCTGATCATTTGAGTTATCAATAAATTACCTAATGACTGTTCAAAACAAACATCAAGCATACTTTAAACGCCTTTGGTGCAAGAGTGCTTTTAGAGGGTCTTATCACCAAACGTTATCAATAATAAATTGAACGCCAAGTCACGAGATGAGCCTTGTGTATGCTTTTTAATTGTCGTCTGCAAATTTGATGTCTGCAACATATCTAAAAGTTGTTTTTTTCTGTATTTTCTTTCAACAAATATCATCAGAGAACCAAGAAATTTGAATCCATTTGTCACGACGGGTACCTCGGCGTCTTATCTGGATTTAAACTGTTTGTAACAGTATAACAAATTCCCCAGCAGTTTTGAGAAGATTAAAGATGAAAGTGCTTCAAGTATAAAAAGAGACTTTTAGTAAAATGAGGATGGTATTTGAAAAGAGACGCCCATCAGTATAGTGCTGAAGGAAATAATTTACTTTCAAGGTAACTCACATACTCATTGTTTGCATTGTAAGTCCATGTTAGCTCATTAACCCATATATACGCCTTTTCACCCCTTTGATTAATTACAGATACAGATCTTTATTCGGCACAAAAATAGCATAAGCATATCATAGCCATCAATTTAGATGTATAATTCAATATGCATACGTAAAGAGCACTGACATAGAAAGTTAAGTTTCAATAAACAAACTTTGTGACGGTTTTCATATTTGGTGGCGAAGCGATTCGGTTTGAATCTGTCTGTGACAAGTATATTCTTCCATTCGTTATTTTTGTCTTTATTTGATTGTAATCACAAACCATATGTCTGCGAATACAAGCGCCTAGTACGTTTTAGTTAAGCCAAGCTAGATTACAAGGTCCTATTTTAATAGAGCTCCAGATAAGGGGAGTATTTCAAAAACTTTAAACGCCATGGTGTCACTACTCATTAGAACCGTCTCGAAGAGACGATTCTAATGAGTTGTAACACTATATGATTTAGTGCTAAAACGAGTGAGAAACTGTAGGATTTGTTCAGTTTACTCTCGTTTATCTGGAGCCATGTTTTAACCCATGGATGCCTTTTGTCCTCAAAGGTAAACATTATCAAACTGTGTAAACTCTGTTGAATCGCTGAAAATTGCGGCGTCTCGTCAGAGTGTGTTTGTCATTTTATACGAAAGTATCTGTTGTATGGACAAAGACTATTAAATGTTTGTCTTTAGATCATCCATGCATATCTATAATGAACTCTTCCATCAAGCACATCAGGAGAATACATTGAAATATCCGGGGCTAACAAACGTTAAAGAGATGCATAACGTAGGTTGCATTATTTATAGTTGTAGATATATGTGGGGATACAGTAAAAACCTCTCTATTACGACCACTAAGTTGTGTTAGTTAATAGGTATTTACCACAGGTTATTGCTTAAAGCAAGGTGACAATATAACAGGAAACTCCTTTAGGAAATTTCTGTTTTACTGTCACTCTGCTTTAAGCTACAGTGGAGAATCTGTTATTCTTTCCCAATAAACGCGTTTACGCTAAAACTATTATTTGCAGTTCTAACAGTTTGGAGCCAGATCAGACGCCGGGTAACCCGGCGTCTGATCAGGCTCCAAACTGTTTGCCACCAAGATAAACAAGAATTATCAGAATTGTCCAAAAGTTGTTCTTTTCTACGTTTTAGTGCTTTGCGTTTGCGTACGTTTGCGTTTAAACGGGAAAGAATAACAGATTCTCCACTGTACAATCAATTGGCTTCTTTTTAGAGGTGGTAATAGAGCGATTTTAGTGCATTGTGCTATGTTTCTAGTGTACTTTGTATCAGAAAAACAGTTTTGAATATGATTATATCAATCGCTGTAAAATGATAATTTGCAGACGATTTGGATCCTGATCAGACGTCGAGTAACTCGGCATCTGATCAAGATCCAAACTGACACTTATTATGTGTTATTACTTTCGTCAAAAGAGATCTATTTAAAATTTAAATTTGAGATAAAAAAGCAGACTATATATAGATCTAGTTGTTTAAAGCAAACGACGTCATGGCAGAGAAGGGATTATACATAAAAGAATTTCTCGGCCATAAATTTGGTAGTTACAAAAATGTGACGTGTGTTTTGACGTGATTTTCTTTGAAAAAGGTCCTTAGAGGTCGAAATATTAGAAAAGAGCAGTAAATATATTAATATTAATTTAATTCCCTATCTGGAATATTGAAAATTAATTGAGTAGATCTAATACGATTGTCTCTTAACTCTTTCAAGAGTAAGTAACTCTTTTGGGTTATTATGTTCCTTTGTGGATAATTTTAGTTACCAAAAGATTTACCAGTCTACTTGGAATACTGGGTAATTCAATACATACTAGTAGACTGTAATTCAGCAAAAATAGGAGCCCTCTGATATGGGTCTACACTGTTTGCAAATGTAATGAGTATAATTTAAACAGGTGCATGCTGTTGAAAGAGTTCATATGGCGATGTTTCTTTTCTGTACACCGATTTTGTTATGTTTCTGTTTTAGGTGAAGATGCTCCCGATACTAGTTCTCTGTTTGGCACTGCCAATATTAAGTGCAAGCATTTTGCCAGTCGACCAGCACAGGTTTCCAGTATCAGTCTTAGAGGCTGAGCCAACTAGACAAGACATCTTAAACGTCGTAAAAGTATGGCTTCAATCGCAACGATTACGAGATAAAATCCCCCTCAATGAAGAAAGTGTGTTTGAAGGAAGTTTCTCAACTTCGGACGCCATTGACTATAATTACCCTGGTGACACAAGGTCAATGATTGTTTCAAGGAAACGAGCATCGCTACCACTGTCTTTAAGTAAACGAATCCACACCTGTCCGTTTATAAGTCGTTTGGGGTATCCTATGGGACTGTGTTTTATAGGACGAAGAAGACAAGCTGTCACAAAACCCAAACCTCCATCCCCGCCCAAGCCTGATGTTTACGAACTACTCCGAGATATTTGGCCAGAACACAACATGCTTGGTGGCGGGGTCGGCCGACGGTGATATTAGTGTTCTTGACGACTATGGGCAACTTTACCCTTTCGGCGGCAAATTATTCGGGAGCTTTTACCTCTTCACCGATTTATTGCCGTCTGCTACATGTACAGTGCTGTTGTCTGCAAGAACGTTTCAAAGTAAGGTTTAAGTTGATATGCCTTACGAAATATCGATAAGAATGCCAAATAGTTTGGATCCTGATCAGACGCCGCGTTACGCGGCATCTGATCTGGATCCAAACCGTTTGCAAATTCGTCTTATGCGACTACGCCGCCGCAAGGGTTAAAATGAAGAAGATGTTTTTCTTGTATAAAAACGAATGCAATAAAATGGAGAAAACAAAGTGTCGAAAGTGTTGACAACTTATAAAAACTGAATAGCAAACAGTTTGGAACCTGATCAGATTCTGCATTTCTGGGTGTCTGGGTCCAAAGTTTGCAATAGACATAATTGATTTAGAACATAAACGTTTACTCGGAGAAAAACGTGCCTCTTCAAATGCAATCATTAATCACCTAGCTCTATGTGGAACCATTCATAAAGAAACAAAAGTCAGTACATGTATATCATGACATGAACAAGGAATCATTGTTGTAGACTTGGTGAGCTAAACTGTTCTTCTAGATAACCTCTAGAAAAAGGAACAAATCAATAAGAGACAAACAGAACATGTTATCATTAACCCACTCACTGCCATGACGTCATCCAGTTTAAGCAATTGTCGTCTGCTTTTATTTTTTCAAATTAAAATTTTAGATAGAACTTTGGGTTAATTCAAACATACCGGGCCCATATTTCAAAATTACAACGTGACCTACAGTGAAGAATCTGTTATTCTTTCCCGTTTAAACGCAAACGTACGCAAACGCAAAGCAATAAAACGTAGAAAAGTACAACTTTTGGACAATTCTGATAATTCATGTTTATCTTGGTGGCAAACAGTTTGGAGCCTGATCAGACGCCGGGTTACCCGGCGTCTGATCTGGCTCCAAACTGTTTGCACAGTAAATAATAGTTTTAGCGTAAACGCGTTTATTGGGAAAGAATAACAGATTCTCCACTGTAGCCACGTTTTAACTTTGAAATACGGCTAAGATCGATTTTTAAAAGCAAGTTCGAAGTATCGAGTTTCGACGGTATTACACTCGGGGTAAGGGGAGTGTACGGGGTTATTTAAAATCTCAAAGTATGCAGCAAAGTGTGAATGTTATCTATGTTGGTATATGAGCTATGCTATGAGCAAAACATTGCTTATTGCACTGTAAAAATGTGTGGCCTAAACACCGTTGCCACCCGCAAGCTCTGTATCTGATTTTGATCTATACTACCAAATACCATATATAATGCTGCTCAACAAAATACTGTTGATGCTTGTGGATGTCAAACAGTTTATAGATTCTTGCCAGCCGCCGAGTCTTTGACACTACCGCTGGTGTTGAATAATACTGTTTACAGTGCAGTTTTCTCATGACACAGCTCATTTGTAATGCGAAATGTGCAATAAGATTTCCAATAAATATATTAATTAAAACAGTCTTATTCAATTCTTCTTAGTTTTAGTATAATATCTGGCCTTTATCGTGTTTTACCATAAAAATGCAACAATAAGTAAAGAGCTATCGAGAAAAGTTTGTATAAGGTGTAATAAAATACGAGTATTACCTAATCGTTGTAAAAAAAAAAAAAAACTTAAAACTTTAAACACTATCGTCATCCGATTAATCAAATTAATATATGGCAATCAAAACCCTCGAGAGCTGATGAGCCACGACTACGTTTCGCCACATCCACGGAAAGTTGCGAAAGTCGTCGAGCCTGACAGAAGCGTGCAGTTATGCACTTCTGATGACGTCTCCAGTAAGAGACGAACCCGTCAAAATGAAAGATAATTTACGTGATGTGTTAAGAATGACAAGAGGGCCATGGCCCTTAATTCGCTCACCTGAGGACATTGAAGTTTGTACCTAAGTTGACTGGGCAAGACAACATTTTAATATAACTATAAATGGAGTTATCTTCCAGACAAGAAAACATGACAAAAGTGAATTTTGTTGCCAAGCTTATGACCCTTATCCATGACACATCCTCTTATCAAGCTATTTCCATTTCCAATAAATGATAATTATTTCACTAGCGTCAACAGAACTGGAATTATTTTCCTGACAATAAAATATGACAAAGGGGAAAAACTAAATATTGCTGCCCTTGTGCATGGCATTTTCTCTCATCAGTTTCTTTCCATACATAAAATTTCATTACAATAGCATCAGTAGAACTGAAGTGGTCTTCTTGACAAGAAAATATCACAAAGGGAAATAACTCAAAAAACAATGATGTCAGAGTTATGGCCTTTGCAAATGGCACTTCCTCTCATCAGGCTCTTTCCAAATAGGCAATTTCATTTTACCCATTACCCCATAGCATGTTTCTAATTTTGAAAATAGGTGGCCACCTAAAGCAGGTTGAAAGTAAAGCAGAATGTGTCTTAACCCTTAGCCTGCCACTCACGACTATAGCTTTATATGCAAACAGCTTGGATCCGGATTAGACGCCGAGTAACTCGGCGTCTCATCCGGATCCAAGCTGTTTGACACTCGGACAACATTTTCAGCAATTTTGAGCAACTTTGAAGCACTTTGAAACTTGAAGCAGACGAGAAATATAGCAGACGACAATTTATTTGGCGGGCTAAGGGTTAATGCACACTTTGCTTTACTTTTGCATCTTACATTTTCATGACTGTTTAAAGTGGAATTATTGAAAAGACATACAGATAACTCTGACAAAACCAATATTAAACATATGTATAAATATGGCATAAGACATAATTACATAACTGTCAGTGGATCACTTCCAGATCCTGTTTCTCTAAGTATGAATCAGACTGAACCATATCTAAACTTTAGCAGACAACATGTTCAGCTGATCATGACCAGTTCTGTGATACCCACTACCAGTTCAGAGTTGCATAATATTTGACCTCAGTGGCTAGAACGCTTGGGCTTACCCTTACCAGACTGAAATGATGTCTGCTTAAAACCTACTGTATGTGAAAAGTGTACAAAAAAACAATTTAGAAAATGTTAAGTTGGTAAATGAGTGGCAAATAGGTTGGATCCAGATTAGATGTAGCATTATGATTATGTTGCATCTGATCTGGATCCAAAATGTTTGCAAATATTGGCTATTTGCCCATAGTATATTAAGGGTAACTCAGGTAAATACAGTTCTGCCTAAATCAAAAATACTGTAAAACCTGCCTAGAGCAGCACTTAAACTGTGCAGGGTGGTGTCAAATGTGACCCTAGGGATTTCATTTTAACAAACTATAGATAGATCCACCAGGAGATTCTACTGTACAAATATCAAAGCTTAGGGCCTAGTAGTTTTGGGCAAGAAGATTTTTTAAAGATTTTTGCTTTTTTGCTTTTTCAAGCAGAGTTTGTGCTTTTTTTCCTTTTTTTTGAACAACTTCTGTAGAGAAGCATCCAAGGAACATCATAAGCAGTTTGAACTCTCCCTACAATCGGCGGGTTTCAGAGGAGATGTCGTTTGAAGTAAAAGTGAACGGACAGACGGACAGACGTACTACGGACGGTGAGCGGTCACAATAGCTCACCTTGAGCCTTTGGCTCAGGTGAGCTAAAAATGATACTCAAAATATGGATTTACCAGCATAATGAACTCTTTCAAAGATAATATTTATGGATAGCATTCATTGGATTTGTCCAAACATTGCAATACCATAATCTTCTCACAAATATTTAACATTTTTAACTCCTTCAATGTCTTAACAAGGTTATTTGCAAATAATTTGAATCCTGATTAGACGCCACGTTACGCGGCGTCTGATCAGGATCCAAACTGTTTGACACTTGTTTTTTAAGTCAAAATGCTAAATATAAATCTGAGAAATATAACGACCTGTGTTTAAAGCTGGTTACGCCATGGCAGCGAAGGGGTTGAAACCGGAACTTCTTTGTCAGCTTGAAGAATGCAATTTTAAGATCGTGTTTTTACAAGAGTACAATTTACATATGAGTGTAGTAAGATTCCATTCAACACTAGGCGAGCGACGATTATACTCGTTATTTACAAACAGTGTATCTGTAAATAGTTTACTTGTCCTATGCAAAAAATGAATATTCTAATCAGAGGGCTCCTGTAGGAGCATCTATTCAGGAAATGCACCGTTTGCCATGTTGCAATACTTTACCAAATTCAACCCTAAATATGTAGAAATGGACAAGATGAGGAAGCGGAATTGTCCATTTAATATGGAACGTCATAGCTGTCTCCTGTTGTTACATTTCTTCTTGTCGTGTTCAAATTTATGTTTGTCATCTCTAAACGCCATGTCATTATGTCGAAGCGCTGTGTGAACTTGTCTAAAAAGTATCTTAGTGTGGTCGACGACTATGATATTATGTTAAAAGGGAGCTCATCTTGTTAAACAGCAATGTGAACTTGTCGATATGATACAATTTCATGTTATATGAATGTGTTGTTCTGTCAATATGTGGTGTTGACTTGTCTAAATATGGTCTTGTTATGTTCAAACGTATTGTTAATATGTTAAAAGTGCAGTTATCTTGTAGAGCATAGGTTTGTCAATACGGTGTGTTGACTTGTCCACACTGCTTCTTATTATGCTGAAATGTTATGATTTCTAAAATGTGTGTTATTTTGTCTACGTATCGTGTGAACTTGTGTAACTTATGTCTTATTATGTCTATTGGCTATAATGTTATGTTACAAAGCAGTTTCATCTTTTCAAGATGTAGTGTGATATTGTCTATAAAATATGTTATCATGTTAATTTGTTAAATGCACGTGTTGTTATATCAAAGTACAGTGTTGACTTGTCTAAATATTGAGTTATTATGTTAACCTGCTATGCTATTATGTTACAAAGTAGTCTCATCTTGTCAACGAGCGATGTGAACTTGTCTATATAATATGTTATCAACACATACATTGTACATGATAACATGTCATATAGACAAGTTCACCTCGCTCTTTGACAAGATACAACTGCTTTGTAACATAATAACATAAGTGTTGAACATAAGACAGAGTTTGGACAATTGTATATTGACATAACAACACATACATTGAACATGATAACATACACAAGTTAACAATACACCTTGACAATATGAAACTGCTTTTTAACATAATGACATATATGTTGAACATGATAAGACACAGTTTGGACAAGTCAAAACTGTTTATTGACATAACAGCACGCGTATTTGGCATGATCACATATTATATAGACATGTTCACATTGCTATTTAACAAAATGACGCTACTTTTTAACATAATAGCATAGGTGTTTAACGTAATGAAGCATTCTGTAGACAAGATCACATAGCGCTTTGACATAATGGGATGGCTTTTTGAGATGACAAGTCTCTATTTAAACAAAAAAGAAGCAATGTGACAACAGGAGACAGCTACGGCGTTCCATAATTTCAAGTCTCAGGGTGAATGAGTTAAGCATTGCTCTGTAGAAACAGAAATGTACATACTCTGCTAAAGCGTTCTACTTTATTTTGTTTCTGTTACAATATAAGTAGTGGTTTGATTAACAGCTTTACTTCTTGTTTGAAAATATATCATTTCTGTACAATGAATGAATGGTGTTGTACGGCCCATCGACACAAAAAAGGTCATTTAGAGCCGATCATTCCTGTACAATCGGTACCTACTACAAGTGAACAACAACTCAAACTGTTTGGTTAAACGTGAAGTTAGTATACATATTTCAATGGTGAAATAAATTTCTCAAATTAATACCCCCCCCCCCCCCCCCCCCCCCCTCAAAAATAATATCGTAACATTCGCCAATAATACCACAGAATGACTTACATAAGATCGAATCATTTATCTTAGTGTGTCCAAGATAAATCAAAACTTTGTTTATACAGTGGAGAATCTGTTATTCTTTCCCGTTTAAACGCAAACGAAACGCAAACGCAAAACACTAAAATGTAGAAAATGACAACTTTTTGACAATTCTGAATTTTGATTTTTATCTGAGTGGCAAACAGTTTGGAGCCTGATCAGACGCCGGGTTTCCCGGCATCTGATCTAGCTCCAAACTGTTTGCACTAGTAAAAATAGTTTTAGCGTAAACACGTTTATTGGGAAAGAATAACGTTTTCTCCACTGTACCCTTGTAAACGATGGCTAAATAATGAGTGAAACCCATCACTTCAGATTTATTCAATTTTCCTATTTTAGTTTATATTGTCTTGCGGAAAAATGTGCAAGTATGTACTTATGATAACTACGAGATGCTACATCACCCATTGGCAGTAAAACAGAATATTGTCCTAACTACAGTGAAAGGGGTACAACTCCAACATCACAGTACAGAATGCAAATTTTAGTAAGGCATGTTGGTGGCTTTTGTGTTAGTTTTATTCTGCATAAAAAAGGTCTATTTAGAGATGTAACTATCTTAACCCCATTATACCCCATAGCCTTATTTTTAGTTTTACTTATTGTACCCGCAGGTTTCTATCTTTTCAATCTGTTTAAGCGCAACCATCTGCAAGGATATGGAACTATTTATGTTGCATACTCCTGACTGTATAAAATGGATGAATACAGTGGAGAATCTGTTATTCTTTCCCAATAAACGCGTTTACGCTAAAACTATTATTTACAATACAAACAGTTTGGAGCCAGATCAGACGCCGGGTAACCCGGTGTCTGATCAGGCTCCAAACTGTTTGCCACCAAGATAAACATGAAATATCAGAATTGTCCAAAAGTTGTACATTTCTACGTTTTAGTGTTTTGCGTTTGCGTACGTTTGCGTTTAAACGGGAAAGAATAACAGATTATCCACTGTACATTAAAGACGTAACTAAGGACGTATCTATGGAGTAATAGGTTTATCCATTGAGACCTAACGGCGAGTACAATCATTCTTTACGAAGAGTGCATCTTAGTGGACTGAATAGTACACTAAAGTATTATCCTATGCAAGCAATCACGGTAGACCCAGTCACACGGCGTCTGATCAGGATCCAAACTGATTGCAAATAACCATTTTACTCGCAGTAAGACTATGAATGGGTTAAATATAGATGTATGTGTATGTACAGTGTCTCGAGCAATCCTGCTGTGTATCGCAATAGACCGGGATTCGTTTGCCTATATACATACAGATCAAGTTTCAGAAAGATTTGGGTACACTTGTCTCAATTACATAGTGGAAAAAGTTCAAGGACAGACAGGCGGACGAACTTACAACCGTTGTCATATGTGGCTTTTTCCTTTAATATTTTCAGTTAAGCGTGACTAGCCACTATTATAGATACTTTGGAATTGAATGATCTAGCCGTAACCATATTCCCACTAGTGGCCAAGTTAATGCCGGACAAACAAATCCGCATGTTAATGCCACAAGCGATAACAAGGGCACTGTTTTGTTTTATTTATGTCTAGTTATTTTGTCCACTCATACGTATTGCTTTATTGGCACGTAACGAAGCCCCTGCACGATGTTTTAGCTCACCTGAGCTAGCTCAGGGTGAGCTTTTGCAATCCTTGAATGTCCGGCGTCTGTCGTTAGTCATTCGTCGTCAACAATTTTAGTGTTTACGCTCTAGAGGCCACACTATTTATCCAATCTTGCTCAAACTTGTTCAGAGTGTTTATTACCATAAGAGTTCGTATGAGTTTGGTTATGGTTGAAATCAGATGAATATATCAAGAGTTTTCTACCTTTGAATTGCTGAAAATGCCATATTTAACAGTGTTACACTCTAGATGCCACACTTTTAATCGAATCTATCTCAAACTTCCCTAAATGGTATATTACCATAAGAGTTCGTATGAGTTCAATTATGGTCGAAATCGGATTAAAGATCAAGAGTTATCTACCTTTGAATAGCCGAAAATGTCATATTTAACAGTGTTTACACTCTAGAGGCCACAATTTTAATCCAATCTTTCTGTGACTTGCTCAGATTGTATATAATCAGTTTAATAATTAGGGATGGGAATTCGAACCCAAATTGCTATTCGAATATTCGCTTAAAGTATTCGAATAATTCGAATAATTCGCCTGAAATAAACGCTTTGTCCATGGGGGTGTGGGGGGGAGGGGGGGGGGGGTATTATCCGATCCGAGTATAATTTCATCATCAAATTCAATTATTCAATGTTTGCTTCGTAGAAATACCTATCTTAAATGGACCAAACCCTGAGCAGAATGTGTAATCTGTGACAATCGTCTGATTGACTGGTAAACTTATCAACTTTTGCAACCATTTACTACAGTGAATCTTTGTAGATATGGCGGTCTCCGAATGTAAGGGATGCAACTCGTGTTTAACGCAACATCTATATCTGCATTAAAATTAGTTTCGAATTAAGTCTTCCGTCATGTAGAGTCAGGTTTTTTTTCGTAAATATTTTGTTGGCTTTACAAATTATATTTAATCTGCTTTTAAAATGAATCTGAACACACACTAGCTCTCAAGTTTCTGCATGCAGATGTTACACTCTGAAACGAACGTAACAAACAAAACAGGTTGCTGATTTCTTGTCGGCAGAACGAGTAAATTCTTTCACACAGGCGAAGCAGTAGCCGGTGGCATAGTTGCGTTTTAGTAAGAATTTGATCGATTATAGATCTACGTCTTGTGTAAGGTCAATATTAAGCTTTCATGACGTCTTAACTAGAATGTTTGATGATTTTAAATAGTGTTTGCGTGATATTGGTCGTTTACGAAAAGCGTCATTTGAGCCGCTATGATTGGCGATATTAACAATTATTCGTCTTTTTTTTTATTGGATGCTCTTAAATGTCCTGTGCTAAACACACCTCTTTTGTTTGGCAACTAGGGTTCCCCAACATGCCAATTTATTAACTGCGAGTCCATTGATCCGATGTCAGGGAGGGCCGTCGATTACATAACACAGCGGGTAATGTTTGCAAACTGTGTACAACTTGACAGGTGCTATCAAAACACTGACCAGCCGGGGGTGATAATCACCCTACACACGAGGATTAATGGCGAACGATTAGCCTGGTTGGAGAAAATGAAACCGCTAGTCTCTCAAATAAATTGAATAATCCATATTATGATTTTAACAAAAATAAAATTTCAGAGACAACTATTCGAATACTTAAATGGGATTCGAATATTCGGCCCTTATGCGAATATTCGTATATTCGGTCCCGCCCCTATTAATAATGGTTGAAATCAAATCAATAGTTCAAGAGTTATCTACCTTTTAATTTGCTGAAAATGCCATATTTAAGGGTGTTTACACTCTAGAGGCCACACTTTTTATCCAATCTTTCTCAAGCTTGCTCAGATTGTATATGACCATAAGATTTCAGATGAGCTAGATTATGGTTTCAAATCGGACGAATAGGTCAAGAGCTATTAGCCCTTGAATTGCTGAACATGCCATATTTAACGGTGTTTACACTCTAGAGGCCACATTTTTATCCAGTCTTTTTCAAACTTGCTCAGATTGTATATGACCATAAGAGTTGGAATAAGTGCGAGTATGGTTGAAAACTTATTAAAAGGTCAAGAGTCATCTGTCCTTGAATTGCTGAAAATGCCATATTTAATTGCGTTACCCTCTTGCAACTACAGTTTTTAATGGATTTTAATGGATTTTGATACTTGCACACAAAGTATATAGCTATAAGCTCTCGAAGGAGTGAAATTATTGTTGAAATCTTATCATTGTGGCAATAGTTATCTGCCCTTGATATACTTTAAAATTTGAGAAAATGCTTCATTTCAGTATTGTTTAGGCTCTATTTATCTTGCCTTAATGTACTCTACTATACTAGAATTATGGGGGTGTATTCCAAAATTGTTTACATGATATACTACAAATTCGAATGGATTTAGATTAAAACAGGTGGAACTCAAATGTTAAGCTAGCAGGCTTCATTACAACAGGTGAGCGATATCAGGACCTTCAAGACCCTCTTGTTGCATTTTTTCTCAGTATGAAGCAGTCACGTGTCTTATTTTAAAGATCCCTATTCTGTCCTACTGGCGTGTTGTTTTAAACGAGAGTAGAAAGTGCTATAACATAGCCAAGTACTTCGGGTCCCGCCTGAAGACGGTCGTATAAAGAGGGACGGGAGCATCTTTCTGGTCCCCAAACTGAAAGTACTTTACGCGGAACGCTAAACCTTAGCAGAAACAACAAAATAGAGCTCCGCTCCGTCTTGTGAGCACTTCAGAACTGAATAACAATGACCAGTCATACTGAACTTTGGCGCTGAACAAACTTTTTCTGCTCAAAATGTAGGCTCATCAATGAACCCCTGAAGCGGCATGCTAGTTTTGTGACAGGTGCTTTCCTCATGGTATCATGGCAAAACATGGGAAATAAGTGTTTGTAATAATATGATTTGACCTGTTAAACAGTTTGATTTATAATATGCTGATGTAACGAGATACATTGTGTATAAGTTACCAAATAAACTACATGTATGTCTATGTCTATGTCTAATTCAGTACACTTCATGACAGATTGAGTCTCATTTACTAGTTAAAATTACACTGTTATTGCTAAAATCATTTTGAAACCAGCTCCTGACCTCAAACCCAGTTTTTAGGTGGTAGAATCTACATAGATCTAGATCTAATAGATATCATATAAATCTATATACAGCCAGGTAAAAAAGTTCTCTAAGCTCGGTATGGTTGCCTATGATCACAGTACAAGGGTGGTACACATCGGATTTAAATATATCGGATTAAAAGTCGCATAAAGTGTTTTGGCATTTTATTTTACAAAATTGGTGTATTTTTGCAGCCTGAATATATCGGTAGTCTTACATTTAAGATTAATGCCCTACTTTTGAGAAAACTTGATGGCCAGCCTAATCCGCAGGACTTTACATAGGCAAAGAAGGGAATCCCATAAGTGAACCTAAACGTCGATGTACTGTAAAGGACGGCGACAAGTCCCAAAATAGCCTGTTCCCTAACTGTACACAGAGGTGGACTAGTTATTCAAAACGTTGCTTGCCTTAACTCTGAAATTAGCTTTCGTTTGAAGTGACAAACAGTTTCAAGAGATCCTGATCAGACACTTAGTAACTATGCCTCTTGCTATGTTTTAAACTATCTGCGAGGGTATTACATAACGCCCGCAGTGCTCATTCTCTTGATCACGGAATGTCCCAGTTGAGCATTTCTAGATCCGGCCCAGATCCAAAACGGTCTGGGTCGAAACGGGCCACTTGTGGAAGTTTAACTCGTTCGCCCCTGAAACTTTTAATGCACAATTCCAATTTAAAAAAAAAATCAAGTCCATTTTTGACTATTTAGGATTGATTTTAACAATATATTTCAAAATGACAAACAGTGTAGACCCCGATCAGAGGACTCCTGTAGGAGCCCTCTGATCAGATTCTTAACTGTTTGCGTGGGACAAGAGTAATCCTCACATGTTCACTTTTTGTACATGACGAGTATACTTGTCGCTAGTATTGAATGTGTTAATAATCGTTTATGCTATGTGTGAAAGGCGAGTTAATTGATGGAGAAATCGAAGTGTACAAAAACCTTTAATGAAAAGAAAGGTAATAACGTTTTATGTGCACCGACTTTGAATAAAATTGAATTGATAATTCCTTTATTTGTAAGCATTTTCACATAGTTTGGGCCAAGACCTGACTCCATCCAGAGACCGTATATCATAGTTAATATAAATCATTGCGCCATCTAACTAGGCGTCAAATAAGGAACCAAACTGTACGACAGTTTTTTTTCGTCGTTTATTCAAAAAAAATAATGTGAAATGCAACAAAGTCGACATTTTAATACGAAAACGATTGGCTGATTTATGTTAAATGTTTGGATATCTATGACATGTTTTATGATAATTATCAACATATTCAACACATATCTAGACTTGATATTAAAGCATATCGCAGGTTATCTGTAATTTTTGCTCAATAAATCAACTCTTAGTTTAAACATTTTCAAGTTACATATACATCTAAATCAAAATTTCTTTTTCAATTACACAGTCGCACATAAAAATGACAATCAATGGCGCTTTAATTAGGGACGATGTGAACCACCGCCGATGTGAACCACTGCCGATGTGAACCGATTTACCAGACGATGTGAACCACCTCATAAGATGATGTGAACCTTTTTTTAGCTTTCTAAGTGTAATATCAGATTTATTTTTAACAATTGGAAACTATGTATACTTTTTAATGTTCATTGACCTGTTATATCCCTATTTTAGCGACTTTTAGTGGGTCAAAAAATGGTAAATTCTCATTGGATATATACAAGAAGACATATTAGGATTAGTTAAACTTGGCATAAATCTTGACCAACATATCTACATCAGTATGTGTATTGTTTAAATTGAGTTTACAACATTAAAATGGCTAAAATGACAAGTTTATGACACTATTGTACTAACATTTAACAGTGAAAAGCAACTATATGTAGTTTAAAGCGTAATCATACGTCGGGTTGCCCGGCGTCTGATCTGACACCAAACTGTTTGCAAAGTATTTAAAAGTGAGTGGCAACTAGTTTAAAACCTAATCATACGTCGGGTTACCCGGCGCGTATGATCAGGCACCAAACTGCTTGCAATGGATTTAAGGATTATAGCGAAAACGTGTTTATTGGAGTAACACCCTAATTGGGTGATTGATTAACTTTTCCTTTGCACGTGTCACTTTTCCCGCGCTTTTTTCATAGATGACGCATTTCAAGAATTCGGGAAAACGTGCTTATTTTTCATATAGATCTATAAAATTATTTAATGGAATGAAAATATTACAGGCACATAAATGAAAACTATGATAAAGTTGTATTTCAAATATCTAAATATGAGAGAAAGTTATATCATTTAAATACATAATTAATTTTTATATAATAAATAGCATAAAAAAAACAATGAACGTACAGGACAAGTAGCACGCTCCATGCTTATATTGTTCTAATAATTAGTCCCCGCCTAAATGGCCATGATGACATTTCCCCCGCGCCCATGGTTTCTTTCTCCCTCATGCTTCATGTAACCATGCCTGAGATGAAATAAAAATTTGTTCTGTTCTGTTCTTATGCCCTAGCAGGAGCTCTTAGATATAACCTCCCTGGCCCCAGGCCTACCATTCAACCGGATTTTTCCTAAATCTCCGGATTTTTCGTCATTTCTCCGGATCTCCGGATTTTTTCCGAAATCTCCGGATTTTTTCAAAAATCTATCAGAAAAAATCCTAATCCCCGATTCAGTGCGGCAGACAGCACCTTCTCGGACTTTTAAATAAGAGAAAAGCAATAAAAGTATTCCGAATGCTATTTTTATTGGTTCTTATCGGGTCATTGACTGGATTAGCAGCTTGTCCACAACCAATCAAACATGTAATTACCACCTGTGGTTCTGATTCGACTGAGGGCTGAGAAGTAGATACGGCATGCACGTTATTTATGACACGTCTGGTTCTACATGTTGCATAGTGTGGTGTACACACTTCATTTTATGACACGACAGGTTCACACATTACATAGCGATAATGCTGGCAAACAGTGAGATTGCCGATATCGTAAAGAAGCTACACACGGGAGCAAAATTGCTATACCCTAGAGAAAAAAAGCAGCCAAATGAAATGATCAAATCGGCTTTGAATTTTTCAATTTTTTTTAAAATTACGGCACGGTGTCATGGAATAAAGGCAGGACGTGACGCCCTGCTAAAAGTGTCTAGCTTTGAGTATATTTATATGAATATTATTAACTTACTGGTCATAGTGGCCGGGAACAATCCGTTTATCTTTGATCGATTTAACGTATTTCAATGTGTAGCGATCGAAAGTGCATACAACTTCGTAATTCGGCTCGTGTTTATGTCTGAGTCCGTGTAGAGAAGCAACAACAACAACTATACCGTTAGCTAACGCTATAGAAAAACGATGGAAAATATCTAAAAATCTAAGATTCGGTGACGATGCTTGAGACTTTTTTTGGACTGATCATATTTTTTTAATGTCAGAAGCCAAATAATGCCACAAATTTGCTTTTATTTGAGTATTTTATTTTATTTTGACAAGTACACCATCCGGTTGCGAGTCCCTTTAAAAACAGATGTGGTTTCCTATGTAAGATATCTAATACTGTCATATTTTTCTATTCTGAACTTTTTCTAAAAGATTGTCAATTTGCCAACTGGTTTTCAGCCTCATTAATCCATTCAACCCGAGCTTGGAGTATATGCATACTTTACAAACAGTGTACCTGTAAAGAGTACACTTGTGTTGTACAAACATTTTAGTCCCAGACGAGAGGGCTCCAATCACAGTCTCAGGGCTGCCATTTCTCCGGATTTTTCCTAGATCTCCGTATTTTTTTCTAGTACATGGTAGCTTAAAGCAGACTGAAAGTAAAGCAGAATGCGCCTTAAGGCGCATTCTGCTTTACTTTCAGCCTGCTTTAAGTTGTCACGTGTCAATAAAACTAGACACAGGCGATGGGGTAAAGGTACGATTCGTAAAATCGCACTTAAAATGCATATTTGGAATTCTTAGGATTTTTTATGTCAACTTATGGCAGCCCTGTGGCCCTAGCTACCATAATGCTATGCTCATTCTATTCTTAATATGTACACAATCTTACAACAATTTTGATAATAAATATCTTAAAACAATCGCATAATTTATCATACGGATCAAATCCAAATTGACATCTATAGATCTAATAACTTTTCAATTTAGATATTGTCTGTTTTAAAACTTTATTAGATCTACTCAATGATTTATATCCCTTTACAACCGTTATTCGAACACAACCAAATATCGAACACCTGAATCATTTCGCGTGACATCTATAGTTACAAACAAATTTGCATAACCGCGCGTGACATTTTGACAGTAACACCGGTAGAAATGTCAAGAACACAAAATCGGCAAAAAAGATCAGTAAATAAGTGAAAGGGCATTTGTTGAACTTATCTGACTATAAATATTGCATTTACATCTAATCCAAAATTTCCCAATGCATAATTTAGCCACAAACTACATTTTCTGTTATCAAAAATGACCAGTGGTGTATCGGCTGCAAAACTTTTACATTTACCTCATTCCTAATGGTCCGTATAAATAATGTTGAGGGTTCAGACCACTAAATTTGATCAAATCTCAAACTAGGGGTCCTTATCACTTTTTTATTTCCTAATTGTGTTTCATATAAGAAATAACAGGGAATAAACAAAATATGTGTTTATCTAACAGGTTCCAGTACACTAGTTTTATTTTAGAAAAATATGTTCAACAACTTTTAAGAAATTTCTTCTTTGTTTTAGATGCATTTCACATCAAAAGGGAGACCCTTCTAATAATCATAAATTCCCTGTCTGTAGCCATTAACAATTGATACCTTATGTCTAAACTACTGTAAATTAATTTACTTGTAAAAAAGTTGACATTTACTTTTTATGAGGTTACAGACACTTGTTTTATGTTTTATCTGACATTTTATGAACAAACACTTACCCTGGGCTGCATATAGTAAAAATTGTGTGGTGTCAAACCTGCTGTTCGAATTTAGGTTGGAATTCCACTGAGAATGAGGTAAGCGGGCCACTTTGCTTTATTTACATTGTTAGAGAACCGATTTTAGTTGCAATAACTTACCCATCGTATTATAAGTTGAAAATAACAAGTTTATCCAGTACCTATGTTAAAAATAACTTTTATTCACATAGAAATTTGTAATTGACTGGAAGATGCTTAGGTGTTCGAATAATGGTGGTACCTGGATATGTGTATACATGGTCGCTGATCTACTCAGACTCGTCCGTGTTCCATTAAAGTTAGATGCTGGAGCACAGAGAGAGTTGAATAAGCAATTACTTATATAGATCTAAAATACACTCTTAATAGAATGATACATTATAGCACGAATTAATAAGTGCTTATTAATTCGTGATTATAGGCTAGTTAAAACGATTTGAAGAAGATAAATATGCGTAATGTAAATTAAATTAATTGTTAACATTCAGGGATCTGACTTTGATTAAATAAAATATGATTGGCCATAGGCCGTTTTGATGGGAAAAACTTGTCTCCTTTGAAGGAGTATTGTTTTATTTTGAAAAAAAAAAGTGTGGTTCACATCGTCTAATAGGGTGGTTCACATCGTCCTGAAAATCGGTTCACATCGTCCAAAAACCCGGTTCACATCGTCTAGGTTCACATCGGCGGTGGTTCACATCGTCCTTATACCGCTTTAAATATAGCATTTACGATTTGGACCGTTTTGGATCTAGGTCTTTTTGACTCAGGACCGTTTTAGTTTTGGGCCGTTTTGACCAGTGAAAGGAGATAACATAAGTCATTGTTTTATCCTTTCCCCAAGAATACTCCTGCGTCGCGCAGGCGCTTTCGATAAGAAATTACAGCGTTTCATTTGCCAATGAGGACGAAAAGAGGATTCCACATCAAGTTACTCTTACGGATTATATTCGTAACAGTTGACGAAATAAACCAAATTAGTAAGAAGATACTTTGTTTCATAAATATGAAGCTTAAAGTTGTCTACAGTGAATCTATTATTTTTACTGCCATGTTTTTCAGGCCATTTCATCACCATTTCAATAAAATGTCTGATTTAAGAAATTTTATTGACTCTGCGTTTTATCATTGATCAGCCCCCAGTTGTTTGAATTTAATTAATGTAATGATTCGGTAAATGTTGAAATTTATTGTGTGAGAAGTGAGAACAGTCAATAAATTCAATGTCACCATGTGTTACTTTTTGTGTATGTCGATCCTTGCTGTCCATGCTTGCTGCGCAAGCATGCTTTTATGGCGATGCAGCCAGATATGACCATTGGTCAGAGTGTTTAGGTTTCAAAAGACACTCGGTAGCATATAACGTATATATTGGGCCTAACGAACACAGTTTATGGAGAGGAATTTGTAGGTGGCCGCTCTGAGTAATGACATTTAGTGACTTACTTCAAGGTGGCAGGTAGCATCATCAGCTGAACCTCAGGCAAACCAAGATATACTTTTCCAATTGAAATCTAGGGTGCCAAAGTGTTATATGGACAACTAGAAACAAGGACAATGTGAACCACTCTTTGAGACCATGTGAACCTAACTATTTTTGTCTAATTTATGCCATTTCAGTTATAACAATAAGATTGAAATAGTGGGACACATCGTTTTTTAGGCTGGTTCACATCAGTTCTTGAAATGGTACATATTTGCGGTGGTTCATATTTATAATTAACAGTAGTTCACATCATCCTCAATTCATTAAATCTAGGGTCCAAATACGTTTGTTCAAAAATGCATAGTATCGGATACCAAAACATCATCATTTTTTCCATCTTAAATTGAATGAAAAAGTCATAAATTTTTTAATAAAGTTTAGCTCAGCCTCAATCGAATAGTATTTGCTACCCATTTTGTACATTGTTATGAAACATTCCTCTTTGAAGCAAGAAACAAAGTGTGAAAGCAGGGATCCAGATAAGAGGGAGTAAACTGAACAAAACAAATATTTTCTCACTTATTTTAGCACCAAATTTATGGTGTTACTACTCATTAGAATCGTCTCTTCCAGACAATTCTAACGAGTAGTGACACCATAGGGTTTAAAGCAGAAATAAAGATTTTAGTTTTTTGAAATACTCCCCTTAACTGGAGCCCTGGTGAAAGACTACGTTTTAATAGAATTCATGAAAATATTTCAGGTGAATACGAGTGTATAAGGCATGGCTACAAGGAGGTCAAGACTGCAGGTTAAACCAAACATTGGTGGTCCAAAAGGACCTACCACAAAGCCACCACCATCTAAAAAACCACCAATTAAAGATGAACCTGTGAAAGATAAAAAGAAAGAAACCAATGATAATGACAAGGTCCAAGATAGTTCAAAAGACCAAAGTGTGAAAGACGATAAGCTGTCTGCTGAGGTGACAAAGAAAACAAAGAATACTGAAGAAAAACACTTGGAGGAAAACATCAAGTCACCGAGAAAGGACAAAGGGTTAGAAGATACTGGTGTGAGTGAGAGTACCAAGAATGATGGTATAACTAGTCCACCAACTAGGGCAAGGATCAGAAGATTTGGAAAGGTAAATCTGTCTGCAGTTAGAGGAGGGTCATCAGAGACAGTCAAACAGAAGTCAGATAATGATAGTGATGCTGGTGACACTATATCCTCGGTCAAAGAAATAACAAATGAAGCTAAGGCAATTCCAAAAAGTAACACAGATGAGACCACTTCAAAGGATGAAAAACAAGAAGCAACTAAAACAATCCCAAGAAGATCAAGGTTTCCAAAAGCAAAACCCAATGTAGTCGATGCAGGGAAAAGAAGACAGAGGTAAAAACATTAGAACAAGTCTTAACACATTACTCTATAAATAATCCTTTTTAGTTTTTACGCTTTTCATTTATTCCTCCACTGGAGAAAATGTTTTTATTTTATACAGTCATAAATATGCAGGATGAGAAATATTTTTTTATTTATCCTAGCAAATGATAGCTTAAAGCAGACTGAAAGTAAAGCAGAATCTGAATGGCCCTTTACATTCAACATGCTTTAACCCTTTCCCCCATAGAAGCGCCTATTAGCGAATATGATTTATTCCTCCGCTGAAGAAAATAGTTCCAATTTAATCAGTCAAGAATATATACTATAGGGAATGTTTTCTATATTATAGGAAATGATAGCTTAAAGCAGGCTGAAAGTAAAGCAGAATGCGCCTTAAGCGCATTCTACTTTACTTATAACCTGCTTTAAGTAGTCACCTATCTTCAATTCTAAAAATAGGCTATCAGGTAAAGGGTTAAGGGGTTTCAGACTTTCATATATTGTCCCCCTACATGAGAAAGTCTTCCGGCATTCCGACAATGGGCTGTTTAACACAGATTGAAAGAAAAGCAGAAAGATCCTGAAAGAGCTTTCTGCTTGAACTTTAGCCTTATTTAAGCAACCATCTGCCATAAACACTAGAAAGAGCTATCTGGGAAAAGAATTATCAAATGTAGACTGTTTATCATTATGTTGAAAATCTAAAATGTTCATTTCTTTTTGTTAAAGGTAAAAATCATGATTGTAATTGTAGTACATTCACTTCTTAAAATAATTAATTTTGAACTGTAAAGGACAGTTCTAATATGATAATATTGTCATCAAATTGTGATGCTTAGCATTTTGTAGACATATTTTATGTTTTTATTTACTTTCAGACCACCAGAATCAACATCAAATCAAGATGATTCCACAAGAGAAAGGTTTGTTATGTCATTTTATTTGAGGATGCAAATAGGTGTTGCAAACTTTTAAGCCAGCTCCATGTTGTACCCTTGATCTCAATGCAATAAGTTAACACTTCCACTGCTATAAAAGATAGGTAATTGCTGTAAGCAGGGCTGACACTTATGGATCACTTTTCTGGCGTCCATCAGTCCGTCTGTCTGTCCTATACGCTTTTTGTATCATGCTTCATATCTATGCTCTACTGAAGCTTTTAAAAATGAAACTTCATTTATGGAAAGAGCTTGACAAGTGAATTTCACAAGGGTCATATGTATAACTATTGCATCAATATTGTGAGAGTTATTCCCCTTTTCAACTTTTTCCTTTCTGCAGATTTATTTTCAAGTTCTGTTATACTATTCAAAGACTTTGAAATGAAATTTTTTTTATAGAAAGAGATTGGTGAGTGAATGAGTCTTGCACAAGGTTGATAACTCTTGCAGCAATACTATTACAGTTATTTCCCTTTGCCATATTTTCTATTTTCAGCAAATAACTTCTGTTCTACTGATGCTTTTCAGATGAAATTTCATTTGTTTAAAGCGTTTGATAAGTGGAGGTCTATTGCACATGGCTAATAACTCTTGCATTAATACCATGAGAGTTATTCCCCTTTACTGATGGTTGCTGGCAGGTGACACATGTGTTCAGACGAACATCCCTCTATTTGTTTTCAGAGTTTATGACAGGATGTTGCTTAAAGCAAGCTGAATGAAAGTATATATAAGACAGCTTCATCACAATCATCCTGCTTTAAGTATCTTTGCCATGTGTTTGTGCAGATGAATTGTCCTATAGCTCTTTGTCAGAACATTATAAGAGCATGAAAAGACAAAAGTTTCTATGAGGAATATGTAAAGGTTTCAAAAACCATTTCTATGGGATGGATAATTTAACCAAATTATTTGCCAAGTCTGGAAAGGCCTAGTAGATTTTACTATACTTTATACAGGGTGTTTCATAATATCGGTTACCATTTTGCCGTCTCACATTTTTCAACATTCTGAATATATGTAAAACTGAAAGTCACTAAGTGATGGAAGACAAAATAACGCTTCATTTTTCATTTGATACCTATTTTACAGCGCATCAAACACTGCCAAACTTGACACATCAGTTCCGTCCATTGTTGTTACCCCATCAGATGACACGCCCTTGTCTGAGCCAGCACTAAAGGCATCGTTAGACATTCCTGGTACACAAACTGGAGACAGCGATGAGGATGTGAAAATGACCCAAATACAGCCGAGACCCCCCATGCCTCGGACACCCATGAAGACCCCAGTCAGTCCTGCTGTGTTAACATCTCCTATGAAGCAAGTCCATGGGGCTGATAAAAGGCAGAGGACCATCAGTGTTTCAGAGGTATTATACAGTAAAACCTCTCTATTACAACCACTTAATTGTGTTAATAATTTGGTGTTTAAGACAGGTGACTGCTTAAAGCAAGGTGACAGTAAAACAGAAAGCTCCTAAAGGAGCTTTCTGTTTTACAGTCACCTTGCTTTAAACTGTCACCTGACTTTTTTACTGTCACCTTGCTTTAAAACATCACCTGACTTTGATAGAATCAATCAACCTTCTTTTAAGTGGTCCTAATAGAGAGGTTTTATTGTACATATTCTAACTTGTGTAAACTTGTCATTCATTGAAATATCATGGATACATGAAATCCTAGGGTTTAAGTGTTAAGTGGGTGTTGGTGTCAAACATTTGGATTTAGCTCCATCGTTAAATTTTAGTTTTTGGCACAGCAGCTAAAATATAAGTGGTTACTAAGAAATTGTAATTGGTAGACTTTTAGCGAACTTATTATACAGATTAACAATTTTAAATGTGTGGACTGATTGGCAGATCATTTTAATATACACATGTATACAACTCAGGGTTCCAGATAAGGAGGATTTTCAAAAACTAAAATCTTTATTTCTGCTTTAAACCCTATGGTGTCACTACTTATTAGAATCGTCTCGAAGAGACGATTCTAATAAGAAGTAACACCATAGGATTCGATGCTTAATTAAGTGAGAAAATGGTGTATTTGTGCAGTTTACTCCCCCTTATCTGGAGCCCTGCAACTAAAGCAGGGCTCCAAATAAAAGGATGTACAAAATGTAAACTGTCAGAGCAAATCCAGCATTTTCACTCGTTTTAGCACCAAATTATATGGTGTTACTATTCATTAGCATTGTCTCTTCTTTAAGTTTAATACAGAAATAAAGATTTAAATATTGAAATGCTCCTCTTATATATCTGGAGCCATGTAAAGGGAGTTTTACTTCCTTTTGTTTCTTTTTCAAGACGAAAAAACTTATTTGAATGAACTTTTGTTGTTATTAGTCATAGACTTTGGAAACATGATTTGAACAATAACCTCAGATATTTGTTTATTTCTGCCATACAGAGATACAGATAGACAACCCCTTTGCTTTTTTTTACAGGCTCCTGTTACTAAGAGAGCAAAGCGGCCCCAGATTGCTGCCCCTACAGACCAGCCCCCAGACAGGACTAGGATGAGAATGCGAGACCTGATACACTGGAACCCTACAAGCAACCCCATGAAGTATGGCAATCTTATAAGACTTTTAGACTTCATATTTGCATGTGTACTGAGCTCAAGTAGCTCTTAAGTTCAATACAAAAATTTTTACAATAACTATATGTTTGGAGCTGAATGTGATACAGTCTTCATATTTGGATGTGTACAGTTCTACTCATCTCAAAAAAGCTCTTGTGCTGAGTAAAAATTGGGTTATGTCAGAAGACGGTCAAGGTGTTTAAAGGTCATTGTCACATCAGAGGGTGTAGTGTTTCACATTTACTCATCTTGTTTCTATTCTGCATGAAGCAGGGGCCTGTTTCATAAAACTTTGTACAACAAAAACTGTTGTAAGTCAGAACTTTAAAATACATTTAATTTCTGATTTCTCTATCTAATCCTGTCTTGTGATATCTCTTTGGAATCGTCTTTTCAAGACGATTCCAAAGAGATGTCACAAGACAGGATTAGATGGAGAAATAAATGATAAATGAGACTTTTATAATCTGACTTGCGATATTATTTTGTTGTAAGAAGTTTTATGAAATGTGCCCCAGTAACCTGTCTTTAGAAATATTCTTGACCACAAGAATGAATATCCTTTGCAAACGATGTACCTGTGAAGAGTACTTTGACCCTGAGCAAATAGTGTAGACACAGATCAGAGGGCTCTTAGTGGAGCCCTCTGATCAGGGTCTGCACCATTTGTCATTTTGCAACATGTTGCAAAAAACGGCCCTATATATATATAGTAAAAAATGGACTTCACTAAATTGCAACTAGAGCCAGTGAGCACAGGATTAAATTATATGTGCCAGTGTGATAATCTCAACTCTATTTATATATATAGCATTGTGAAAATGAATATTTATCAGTAACTACTACAGTGCTCCCTCTCTACAAAGACCCTCCAAACAATGACTCCCTCCTTAATACTACCATTGTCGCAGTTCCCTAAGCAGGACAATTATGTCCAACCTGTTCATGACTGAAATGTCGTATGCTTAAAATTGTCGTTTGCTATTTTTAGCTCACCTGAGCTAGCTCAGGGTGAGCTTTTGCAATCTTTGAATGTCCGGCGTCAGTTGTGCGTCGTCCGTCGTGCGGCGTCAACAATTTTAGTGTTTACACTCTAGAGACCACAATATATATCCAATCTTTCTCAAACTTGCTCACATTGTATATTACCATAAGAATTCGGATGAGTTTGATTTTGGTTGAAATCGGAATAATAGGTCTAGAGTAATCTACCTTTGAATTGCTGAAAATGCAATATTTAACAGTGTTTACACTCTAGAAGCCACAATATTTATCTAATCTTTCTAAAAACTTGCCCAGATTGTATATTACCATAAGAGTTTGGACGAGTTCAATTATGGTTGAAATCCGACCAATAGGTCAATCTTGAGTTATCAACCTTTGAATTGCTGAAAATGCTGTATTTAACAGTGTTTACACTCTAGAGGCCACTATATATATCCAATCTTTCTCAAACTTGCTCAGAATGTATATTACCATAAGAGTTCAAATGAGTTCAATTATAGTTGAAATCGGACCAATAGGTCAAGAGTTATCAACCTTTGAATTGCTGAAAATGCCATATTTAACAGTGTTTACAATCTAGAGGCAACACTTTTTATCCAGTCTTTTTCAAACTTGCTCAGATTGTATATGACCATAAGAGTTCAAATAAGTGGAACTATGGTTAAAATCAAACCCATAGGCCAAGAGTTATCTGCCCTTGAATTGCTGAAAATGCCATATCTTACAGCGTTTACACTCTTGCAACTACAGTTTTCAATGGATTTTGATTATAGCCCTGTAAATGAAGTATATAGCTATAAGTTCTCAAAGGAGTGCAATTATTGTTGAAATCTAATCATTGTGGCAATAGTTATCTGCCCTTGATATACTTTGAAATGCCGAAAAGGCTTCATTTCAGTATTGTTAAGGCTCTAGTTATCTGCCCTTGATGTATTCTACTATACTAGAATAATGAGGTTGTATTTCAAATTGTTAACATGCTATACTACAAATTTGAATAGATTTAGATCAAAACGGGTGAAACAGAAAGGCAAAGCTATCAGGCTTCAGTACAACAGGTGAGCGATATCAGGGCCTTCAGGCCCTCTTGTTCTGAAAATTACATTAATAGACATTTTGACAGAAATAATTAATGATGCGTGACAAACAGTTTGAATCCAGATCAGACGCTGCGTGACGTGGTGTCTGATCTGGATTCAAGCTGTTTGCCAATGTAAGCCAATTTCCCTCCCTATAACGACTCTCTCTGAACAACACACACACTGTTTGTCTCCCTTTGCATGTCGTTGTAATGAGGGACTACTGTATTATCAAATTAACTCTTTCACCGGCATAACTACGAAAGGTGGCCTTTACCTCTTCCTCCACATATATGCCACAAATGGGTATACACATTGAATCTGGTGAATTCAGGTGGCTGCCTAAAGCATTGTGAGAGTTTTTAGGAAAATGTCCCAAAAGGAACTTTTCCATCAAAAAGTCTTCTTTTAAGTGGCCATAAAAGAATACATTTATATCTATTGTTTCAGGCCAAAAGTAAAGAAAGTAACAGAAGAGGTTGTTGCTGGGGTGGAGAAGGAAAACGTTGCAAAGGACAATGTCGGACCTAAACCTGAGGTGGAGATCTCAGAGGACAGTAACAGCTCCATGCCTGTTCCCCAGGTCACTATAGGGCCAGATGGCAATATTGTTATCAATGAGCAAAGGTAAAGTAAAATTCAGGGCTCCAGATAAGAAGGAGTAAACTGAACAAATCAAACATCTTCTTACTCATGTAAGCATGAAATCCTATGGTGTTACTACTCATTAAAGTCTAATAAGTAGTGGCACCATAAGGTTTAATGCAGACATAAAGATATAAAGATTTTAATTCTTGAAATACTCACTCTTCTTATCTGGAGCCCTAGTGAAATGATGTCAACAAACAGCATGTTTCTAAAGGTGACACATCCAAGGGCAATCTTTAGCTTCAATATATGCTAGAAACATGCAGGAAGCTCCTTAATGAGCTGTCTGCATTAAACAGTCACTTGTCTTTAGTGGTCCTCTCTTTTCTTTATTTACAAAGCACTAACTGACTATCATTTTAAGATTGTCAAATTGAAAAATGATGTTTGCTTTGATTGAATATTTGACATTTGTGAATGGTTTTATTTTTAATAGCATGTACTTCACCAATCAAGGTATTTTAAGTGGTGCTAACGCTTTGCAAATTTGCGAGTAAAGAAACAGTTAAAATATCACATTTGGTGAATTTATTCATACACTTAACTGCAAAGATCAATAAGTCTTTGATTGCTAATGCTTTGTTCATTGTCCTGAAGAATTGATGAAAATTGTATTGACTGTGATATAGAAACTATAACAGATGGTACACAGTAAAACCTCTCTATTACGACCACTGAATTGTGTTAATTATTAGTTGTTTACTACAGGTGACTGTTTAAAGCAAAGTGACAGTATAACAGAAAGCTCCTTAAGGAGCTTTCTGTGTTACTGTCATTTTGCTTAGATAAGCTGTCTTGAACCTATC
The DNA here is from genome assembly GCA_922989275.2 of Gari tellinella. Lineage (NCBI taxonomy): Eukaryota > Metazoa > Mollusca > Bivalvia > Cardiida > Psammobiidae > Gari > Gari tellinella. The sequence goes on from OV277867.1 coordinate 41,464,285, forward strand.
TTTTATACGATTTCAGTGGTCATAACAGAGAGATTTTACTGTATCTACTCAAATTAGGATTCACTGATTGTTATATCCAGGTGGTAGCTTAAACCTTTCTCTGCAAAAGTTTACATTTAGTCGTCTAATAGAGAGGTTTTACTCAGAGCTCCAGATAAAGGCAGTATTCAAAATTCTGAAACTTTATTTCTGCATTAAATTCTATGGTGCTACAACTCATTAGAATCGTCTTTTCGAGACAATTCTACTGAGTAGTAACACCATAGCATTTGGTTCTGAAATAAGGGTGAAAATATTGGATTTGTTCAGTTAACTCCCTCTTATCTGGGGCTCTGTTTTACTGTATACATTTAAGCATACACTATATTAATATACATAGACAAGATATGTAAATGTATGTTATGATTTGGCAGTTTGGTTGTCAACAATCCAGATGAGGAGAAGGGTTCAGCGGAGGACGAGGCAGTGATAGACGAGACCGATCTGGTAACAACCTACCGAAGCTTCAGAAAGATCAATATAAGCAAGAGGTGGTCCAATAAAGGTACTTGTCAAACCTTTACCCTATCATGTAATGTTTAACACATTACCCCATAAATATGCCTTTTTATGCCTTTAATGAATTCCTCTACTGAAGAAAATAGTTAAACTTATACAGTCATGAATATTTTTCATAAGACATAGTTTCTTTATTCTAGCAGATGGTAGCTTAAAGCAAGGTGAAAGTAAAGCAGAATGTGCCTTAAGGCACATTCTGCTTTACTTTCAACTTGCTTTAAGTGGTCACCTATCTTCAAAACTAGAAACGGGCAATGGTGTAATGGGTTAAAGAGACCAGTGTATACATGACTATCAATCAGTAAAGTGAATGTAAATAAAAACTATAATAACTAGATCTATAACCCTTTACCCTATAAATCCACATTTTTATGCTTCTACTTTTCCAATGTTAACTTTTAAATGTATTGCTGTTTTGAATAACTGACAAGCATGCTAATATTGAATTTTGAGGCAGTTTTTTTCCCAGACAATATTTGAATGGAAATAGACAGTGCAGTGTCTGATCAGAGGGCTCCTGCATGCAAAAACTTTCACAAACACATTTAAATCAAACTGTTTTTCAGATACGACCAAGTTCTACAAGGCACTCGGGATGATTGGCATTGATTTCACCCTCATCAACAAACTGTTCCCAAGCAGGTCCAGGTTTGAAATAAAGGTACAGTCGAGACTGTCTTAGCGACCCCTTATGTACAACGACGTTTTGTCTTGAACGACCCTTTTATATCCCCCCAATGCGTTTTACACTGAAAAGGCTCTGAATACAACGACTCCCTGCGAAATCCGTACAACAACCATGATTTTTAACTCCCTAATCGAAATTTTGGTCTTCTTCAGCGACTTTTGAATCTTTCGTAATGGCCGTTATTCCTTTAAAAACACATTATGTATCGTAGCGCTACGTTCGCGTAAGCCGCCACTTAGACATATACGGGTAGGTACTACGCTGGTAGAATGGTCAGTCTACTGGCAATGATAAGCTGTCAATCAAACTAAGCTCCGCCCTCATTTACTCAAACACTAGAAAATCGTACATCAGCTGCTACTGAAAATGTCGCCTATCGTCTGACCTAATTACACGAGTGTTTACACAGTAAGACCTTGCTTCTTCGACACATGTTTTTTTATTGCGCGATTATACGCATTAATTAAGAAATTTTGCTGGTTTATTTGCGTGCGTTATGTTGCGAACATTCTTTACTGAAAGAATAGCTAGTGTTAATGGTTTACACATTTAGCTTGAAGCCTTCCGACGAAGAAAAAAGTTTGAATGATGGAGGTGTCAATCAAGGTGCGATTTTTATATGCAATCAAACTTCAAAAGGCATATAAACAAGTGTGTACTCACTGTACTGGCAATTATTATAATCCATTAACGGTGATTAAGAGTCAACACACAACGCTTATCAATTAGTGATAAGTGGGGTGTGTAAAATGGATGGCCAGCGGTATCGTTCTGCGGAAATAATTATGAAGAAGAGAGCAAACGTAAAATTCAAATTCTGATGTCTGTTTAAGGTAATGAACACAAATCAACTGCAGTTTATCACGATTTATTTACATTCTTCTTTTTTTTACACATATTCCAATGACTGCTTGTATAGTAATACACTGTAAGCCCTTCTTACCATTTTGAATCAATAACTACAGGGGGAAAACTTGGAATTTGTGTATAGCGACCGTTTGTCTACAGTGACCTTCTTTCAAATCTCCCTCGGAAGGTCGCTGTAGACAGTCTCGACTGTAATTGTCTTAGGAGTCATTATAACCCTATAGAGGAAGTAAAATATATTAACCTTGTCTGTTCATCAGTCTGGTTGTCTGTCAGTCTATCAGGCTTTTTTATGATGTAAACCGATATATCCCATTTACCACAAGTGCAGTGCATTAGATTCATTACTGTATCTTTTGTATTTTTAGCTCACCTGGCACAAAGTGCCAAGGTGAGCTATTTTGATCGTCCTGTGTCCGTCGTCGTTCGTCTTCCACAATTTCTTTAAACGACATCTCCTCCTAAACTACTGGATAGATTTTAACCAAACTTGGCAGGAATGATCCTTATATGGTCCTCTTTAAAATTTGTTAAAATGGTTTCGATCCGTTGCATATCTAGGTCACAGGAGCTAAAAATAGATTTATATAGTGAAATCTTCAAACCTCTTCTTCTCTAAAATTAATATTGCTAGAGCTTTGATATTTTACAAGGTGTAACTTCTAGAGGTACTTTACCGATATTGTTCAAATGGTTCTGGTGCGTTGCATATCTAGGTCACAGGAGCTAAAATAGATTTTTTCAATTAAAACTTAAAAAATCTTCTTTTCTGAAACCGCAGTACCCTGAGCTTAGATATTTTGCACAAAGCATCATCTTCAGGTCCTCTATCAAGATTGTTCAAATTATGTCCCTGGGGTCAAAATTGACCCCTCCCGGGGGTCACAAATTTACATAGAGTTATATAGTGAAATCTTCAAACCTCTTCTTCTCTGAAACTAGTATGGCTAGAGCTTTAATATTTGGCATAGTGTAACTTCTAGAGGTACTTTACCAATATTGTTCAAATGGTTCCGGTCCGTTGCATATCTAGGTCACAAGAGCTAAAAATAGATTTTTTTTCTCAATAAAAACTTAAAAAATCTTCTTCTCTGAAACCACAGTACCCTGAGCTTAGATATTTTGCACAAAGCATCATCTTCAGTTCCTCTATCAAGATTGTTCAAATTATGCCCCTTGGGTCTAATATGACCCCTCCCGGGGGTCACAAATTTACATAGAGTTATAAAGTGAAATCTTCAAACCTCTTCTTCTCTGAAACTAATATAGCAAGAGCTTTGATATTTTGCATGGTGTAACTTCTAGAGGTACTTTACCAATATTGTTCAAATGGTTCAGGTCCGTTGCATATCTTGGTCACAGGAGCTAAAAATAGATTATTTTTTTAAAAAAAGCTTAAAAATCTTCTCTTAAACTACAGTACCCTAAGCTTAGCTATTCTGCACTCAGCATCATCCAATCAGTAATTGGCACAATGATATTGTCATAATTTCTCTGCTTTCCAAGATATGTTACATTTACATCAACGGTCCCAGGTGAGCCATTTAGGGCCGTATACGGCTCTTGTTGGAGTTATTTTCTTTTGTTATTTTTGTCCAAGTCAGGTACTGGTGTCATACACTCAACTATGATGCCAGGGGTAGTGAGTTTGATCGCGAGGCGGACCAAGTCCTTGGGATGAGACTTTATAACAATCAGTGCTTTACACTGGGCATCTTAACCCTTTACCTGATAGCCTATTTCTAGTATTGAAGATAGTTGACCACTTAAAGCAGGTTGAAAGTAAAGCAGAATGCGCCTTAAGGCGCATTCTGCTTTTCTTTCAGCCATTTTAAGCTTCCATGTGCTAAAATATAGAAAATATTCCCTTTACTATATATTCATGGCTGATTAAATTGGAACTATTTTCTTCAGCGGATGAATAAATCATATCCGCTAAAAGGCGCTTCTATAAGGTAAAGGGTTAAAGAACCAGAGAACTCTTTCGTTAATAAGAGTAGGGTATCCCATTTGGTTTTTCTGCATCCTCTCCTCTCTCTAGGGCATCCAATTAGCCTATTCATGGCAGAAACAGAAGTTAAAAAACAAACAAACAAATCCAAGTCAGGTTTGTCTGTAGCATAAAAGTTATTGACTTCCATTACTATTTTCAATACTTTTGACGTTATTGCCCTCTTGCGTCAAACTCAATTTGTATACAAGACAAAGAAGAAAAGAAAAAACCTGCTTTTTTGTGTAAAGGACTATTAGAAATGATTATTGGCAAAATCAATCCCCCAAGAAACATTAGATTACTCACTCATGTACAGTAAAACCTCTCTATTACGACCACTAAATTATGTTAATTATTAGGGTGTTTACGATAGGTGACCGCTTAAAGCAAGGTGACAGTGAAACAGAAAGCTCCTATAGGAGCTTTCTGTTTCACTGTCACCTTGCTTTAAGCTTTCACCTGTCTATTATACACTCAATTAGCCTTCGTTTTAGTGGTCGTAATAGCGAGGTTTTACTGTATTTTGATGTTTGATTGATCTCGACATACAAAAAGTGAAAATGTTGTTCAATTTTTCATTTCAGGGATAGAAATATCTTGTTCACGCAGTCACATCTTATTTATTTTTGACTTTCAATGATCACTAATTCTTTTGTCACTCAGTAAATTGGATTTCGCTAACTCAGACCTATTAAGTCAACCATGCTCATATTTCTTCTGCTGAAATTCAATAATTAGAGATCCCTCAAATTAAACATATCCATACCGGTAATCCAAAGTTGAAACATGGCTAAGCCACATTTTAACTTTGAAATACAGGTACCGGTCAGTGTGACTTAAGCGAGTTTGACTGTCATTTTAAAGTGATATTTTGTCAGCATCAATATTAACCCTTTCCTCCATAGCCATAGCCTGTTTATAGTTTTGAGACAGGTGACCCCTTAAAGCAGACCTGTTCAAAGTAACTATTTTCTCTGGTTGAGGAATGAAATTTATTGTTTCAACTTTAGCTTTGCAAAATTAGGATCTAAGTGTTGAACATTTGGATTCAGATCAGGATCTTCAAAGAGTTAATTTGAATTTCTGCTTTTTATTTTAGAAAAAGTTCAAAAAAGAAGAAAGAAAGAACAAGCCTCTTGTTGATAAAGTCCTCAGTAAGTAGATTATCATTACATAAAACAGTATTTACCCAAACAGTTTGGACACTCTAAAAGTCCGGACACCAATAATTATTCATGAAAACAATTTATTTTTGCCTCTAAATCCGGACACGAAGATCAAAAGTATTTTCTATGTTTCCGGACCCCATGTAACCAGGAACGTGTATAGATGTAACATAATTCTGGTAATAGATAATCAGCGTATTTTCAGGATCCACCTGTCTCTTACCTCCGTAATCGCTTGTCAAAACAGGTTGCTCGGCCGTGCGTGTTATTAGCAAGATTGTCAATTTACCAGCGCTGGGAGATAAGCAATTACGTAATCTTAAATAAACATTGTCCACACCCAACGCTATTTTCCCACAGTATTAAACAGTCAGAGAACTGCCACATTAGGAGTGCCTTCGTATGCCTATATTTGGCTTTCGCTAGCTACTGTTTTTATGGTTTCGCTTTTCTGTTCAATGAAGCGTCGACAGCCATGATTGTTTGACCTAGAAATTTATCACCCACAAATCGCCTGTGATAGACTGATAGTGACGTAGCCCGGTACGCTATATTATCGCGGTAGTTGTTGAATTTTGCTAAATTTAGGAGACCGGGAACCAGACTAGAACCAGACCTAGGAAGATAACGCCCACAAATCACGTGTAAAAGTGACGTATATTACATGTGACTTTCTCTTGAGGGTGTGTCCGAGATTCCGTGTTTCATTGGTTAATAAACTAAGACTTTGAAGACAAAGACAAAGGAATTTTTTCCCGCCTTTTACGAGCTGTACAGAACACTAACAATTGACCACTGGGCGCTGCGCGGCATTAGTTCAACGCATCAATCATTTTCCATAGCACAAATTTTACGGAATACCTACTAGATCTATCTCTAGAATGGATTTCCGAAAATCTTTTAATAGCAATAATAAAACACATTTCTCAGGAATTGTTCTAAAATAAGTACAGTCGAACTTCAGTATCTCGACGGTGGCGGGACGATCGAAATAGCATCGAGATAAGCATGGGCTCGAGATAACCAAACTGGTAAAAAATTCAAAACTTACAGAAAATAAGCCTGTGAACAATAAAACCGCTGTACGTATGTACTTTCGCGTGTTTGTGAAATGCCGTAATGTTTTTAACACGTTAGCCTATATGCCGATTTCGATGTTACATGTTTACTGTATTTTTGTTCACAAAATATGGACGATAAAGATAGACAATCAATAACTCACATTTTATTAAGTACTTGACCAGGGAGATTATATTGAATAGCTGCGAACGTAATATATTTATTTTGCAAACATCGAACATGAAATTATACATGGGTTGTTTTGGTTATTACAGTCGAGTCCGGTCTGCGCGGCCGGTAAAGCTGCGCATCAACAAACCGGTTTACTTCCGGCTGTCAAATTCTCACGAAAATCTCGTTTTACTTAGGAAATCACATTGAAATTCATTGGAGCTGTTGAAAAACCACCCTAGGTTAAGAAAAAGTAATTGCGATAAGCATAATTCGTAATAAATCCTTATATTTAGTATTTAAGACACGTGGGTCAATTGTGTACATTTCATGCGTTTGACCTCATTGAATATTCATGAGACATTGACACGGATTCCGCAAGACATCTCGGTCGATTCAGCTCAATATTTATTTGTCGGACAGTTCATAACAATATAACATACGCTATGTATAGCTTTTTACCACTCTGTTTTGTTTATCGCGGAATTTCGTGTATTATTCCTATTTTCCTTCCTACTCCGCGGTACTGGTTTTTTTTTCAACATCCGTTTTATCAAGGGGCGCTACTCTTGATGAATTGAATCAACACCGATAATGACGGTTATTAGGAGACTGAATTTAAGGATGCGGCGACCAAACTTTAGGTGATAATTTACTGTTGTTTGACAATTATCACCTAACACCCATTCAGCCAACGTGTAAAGCTACCGATAGTTCCGGTTAATGATTTTACCTGTCATTTCCACAGTCCGATACTCGTGATCAAAGTCGGCGAGCGTATCAATGCATGATGACTTACAGTCGTCGAGATACTGGGTGTTAATTGAGAACAATTAAATGGATATGGGCAAAATCTATAATCGAAATACCGGGGGTAATCGAGATTAGCCATAGTCGAAATAGGGCAGGTAAGATTACATAAGAATAAGAACAAATATTTCCGGGACTTGAGACAATCGTCGAGATAGGCATTGTAATCGAGATTCTGACGTTCGAGATACTGGTGCTCGACTGTATTTAGATCTATGATTTTGATGTCTTTTTCATTTCTGTTAAAATTTATGCACAAGCTTTCTCTTTATTTGACATTGGAATAGCGAAGCTGTTGATAGTTTCGTATATCAGAGTATAGCATTAAACATCGGGTCGTGTGTGTCTGGAAACTGTTTTTAGTGCTACTTTCACCATCTAACTACATGTATACTCAATGTCAATCACCCCCTGCAGGTGTGTGTTACGAAATGAACAAAAAACATGGATTCTTTAATTAACGCGGACTTATGTTTGATTGTGCGCTAATGCGCTTAGTGGCTTACATCAAAATATGCGGAATGTTCTGGAATTCAAGGTGATTATCTTGTATATATTTATTGTAACTTCGTTTTACCGACAGCTTGTTCTTACTTTCAGCAGCATATGAAAGCATCTATACGCACATGCGTGTAAACTTCAGTGGTTTAAAGATGCCGAAGATTCGTTTTGCTGTTCTGCGATAATAGTACGAGCGGAAACAATACTTCATTAAGGAAATATTTGTTACTATTACAATGAATTCGGACACCCTCTAAAATAACTTGAAATAATTTATTATGTATTTGGACAATAAAAAATATAATTATTTTTTGTGTCCGAACTGTTTGGGTAAATACGGTAGCTCAATATTGATTAATTGTTATCTTTTATGTTTTAACCCTTTACTGGTTCTAGTATTGAAGCCTGGTTCTAGTATTGAAGACAGGTGACCACTTAAAGCAGTTGAAAGTAAAGCAGAATGCGCCTTAAGGCCCATTCTGCTTTACTTTCAGCCTGCTTTAAGCTACCATCTTATAGGATATAGGAAATATTTGTTATATTACACATTCATTACTTTATAAACTTTTTTCATCAGTGTAGGAATTTATTAAATGCAAAAAATGTAAGGAGTAAATGGTTAACTGTTGGCAGTTCATTACATGACAGAAAGCACCTTACACTCCTCAAATATATTTTAACCCTTTTCCTCATAGCTTAGCATTGAGTGTTTGACTCGAGCCATCACTTGTAAAGATTTAGAAAAGATAAACGTTTCCTTTGGCTCATTATCAGGACAAAGTAATGAACAAATGCACATATCGTGGAATACTGCTATAAGGTGTTTAAATTATGAAAAGGGTTAAAGTAAAGGTTTTTATACAATATAACCTCTCTATAATCGTGACAACTAAATTGAAGGCTAATTGATTGTTTAATAACCCATTACCAGATAGCCTGTTTAGTGACTATTTAATAGGTGACTACTTAAAGCAGGTTGAAAGTAAAGCAGAATGCGCCATATGGCGCATTCTGCTTTACTTTCAGCCTGCTTTAAGCTATTACCTGTTAGAATAAGGAAAGTATTAAATATGATACATATTCATTACGGTTTAATTTGGAACTATTTTCTTCAGCGGATGAATAAAATGCATGTGCTAAAAGTCGTTTCTATAAGGGAAAGGGTTAAAGGACAGGTGACATCTTAAAGCAAGATGACAGTAAAACAGAAAGCTCATTAAGGAGCTTTCTGTTTTACTGTCACCTTGCTTTAAGCAGTCACCTGTTGTGAACACCTAATAATCAACACAATTTTGTGGCCATAATAGAGAGGTTATACTGTACAAGACATGTTTTTGTGTGTTTTTTACTACAATTTACAAACTCCAACTTTATGTAGAGATTTTCTTTGAATCAAATCTCTACATAATGGACTTACCAACCAGGTGGACTGATTCAAGGAAACTCAAACTTTGTTTTAGGAGAAGGCATTCACTTTGATCCAGCTGTGTTTGATGCTCCAATGGAGGAATCATCCGAGGATGAGGAGGCAACAAAGAAAAAAGAGACAAAGAAGAAAGCAGGAAGGAAGAAAAAGGAGGCAGACGGCCCGAAACCAAAGAAGAAAGGAACAAAGAGTATGAAAATTAACTTGCTATTTGCTTAATATGCAGTGAATCATTTTTACTTAACCCATTGAGCTCTAGCTATGTGTAAACTAGTTGTTTACAAATAGTGTATCACTTGTTAAAGGGCTCCTTAAAGAGTCCCACTGGTCAGGGTCTGCATTGCTTGTCGTTTTGCAAAAAAGTGTATCTGTTGTGGTATATTATTAAGTTCTCTTGTGGATCTTTTTAGTCACCAAAACAAGAACCAGTCTACTTGGAATTATGGGTAGCTTAATAAATACTGGTTTAAATGAGCAAACAGTGTAGGGTTTGAAAATGTAATGAGTGTATTTTAATCAGGTACAGTGGAGAATCCGTTATTCTTTCCCAATAAACGCGTTTATGCTAAAACTATTATTTGCAGTGCAAACAGTTTGGAGCCAGATCAGACGCCGGGTAACCCGGCGTCTGATCAGGCTCCAAACTGTTTGCCACCAAGATAAACAAGAATTATCAGAATTGTCCAAAAGTTGTTCTTTTCTACGTCTTAGTGTTTTGCGTTTGCGTACGTTTGCGTTTAAACGGGAAAGAATAACAGATTCTCCACTGTACATGGTGTTGAAAGAGGTAATAGCTGAAAAATAGCACCCCCTTTGATGCAGGTGGTTTTATCACAGAATAGTCAGAGAGCAATGCTGCTATATTTTATCCTGTAAAATTCTTTCTGCACAATGCCTGTTTATCCACATAAAGATTTGTTTTTTGGAAGGCATATATGGTAATTGTCCTGTCCTTCCACGGGTCTTTATGTGGTAAACCACATTTTACCATTTTGTCTAGCATCAATACCGAAGGCTGTAAGTAAAGCAAAGTATATGAAATACGGTAAAACCTCGCTATTACGACCACTAAAATGAAGGCTAATTGATTGTATAATAGAGAGGTGACAGCTTAAAGCAAGGTGACAGTGAAACAGAAAGCTCCTAAAGGAGCTTTCTGTTTCACTGTCACCTCGCTTTAAGCGGTCACCTACTGAAAACATCCTAATAATTAACATAATTTAGTGGTTGTAATAGAGACACACTGTAAAATGCAGACATGATTAGTGATAACCGTAACTGCTTTATTACAGGGTTGAAGAAGCCTTTGAACTACTATGATGAAAGCCTGTCAGAGGGAGAGGAGGAGGAGAATCCAGTCAAGTCCAGTGCCAGGTACAGTAAAACCTCTCTATTACTTACCAATAGATTAAGTTACTGTTAACCGTTCAATCCAAATAACCAGTATACTTGTCATTTACAAACAGTGTACCTGTGATGATTACACTTGTCCTATGCAAGCAGTGTAGACTCTGATCAGGGTCTATCCTGTTTGTCATTTTGAAATATACTGTATAGCTGGTATTTTCTGCTGCCATAATATTTTGCGATTTTATGAAAAAGCAGGGTGAATTATATTCTACTGTTTTTATTTCTGCGCTTCTTTGAAAGCAGCATAATAAAATTCTGCTGATTCAGTTCTAAAGATAGTTATCAAAGCTAATTTACCTACACACTTGCTGTTGTTTACATGTACGTAAGCTTCACTGTACTTCCGATATGGGCTAAAACCTTATTCTAAATTCGGCTTTTCATGTATAGTTTTCCATACCATTTTCCATGATTTGTGTTTATTGTTGCTATACTCATGGCTCATGTTAGAGTTATTGCATAATAAAGATTCTATTCTATATATAGAGTAGCGGGCATGTAGATCTACGATAATTTGAAATTGGGCTTAAATGTGAAACAAATACAATAAATATCTGAACAAATATGTTTATTTACACGAATTACATCTGTAATTATCATAACAAATAAATATATGGCAAAGATTTCATATACCTTTCACGCCACCTGACCCGACAACACTAACAGTAGCAAACAGCTTGGACTAATAATTACCTATAATTATACATACCCGCTTTGTTGTATTCGGAGTACCCTGGACTTATTCGCTCAAAATCTACTTTGTCGTGGTAAACTTCGGTACATTTTAATAAGTTTTGCTAGGGTTTTTCCAGGGTCTTATATAAGGAAATTTGATAGAAACTAAATAACAACACAATTACTTAAATTTAATGCTCTAAGTTGCCGAGTGAGTATGCTCTGTGGTTATTATAATGGTGTCTGAAACGCAATAAATGTTCGAGTGAGTGCAAAGACCGATCACTTATCGAAGAAGCTTACTGAAGGATTATCAATTATTTTCATGTGATAAAATAGTATGGTAATTTTATTCTGCCTATTTTTTTCTCTGGTCGGACGATTGAACCGCAGAATGGCAGAAATTTCTACCCCGCAGAAAATACCAGCTATACGGTATTGTTAAAATCAACCCTAAATAGTTAAAAATGAACTAAACTTATTTTGAAATTGGAATTACCCATTAAAAGTTTCAGGGGTGAATGAGTTAATTATTAGGTGTTTATGACAGGTGACAGCTTAAATCAAGTAATCCGAAAGATCCTGTCACCCATTTTTTATACCATCAATTAGCCTTCTTTGAGGTGGCCGTGATGGAGAGGTTCCACTGTATATTTATTTACAAGTTTCAGTGGAGAAAACATTATTCTTTCTAGTTTAAACACAAACAAAACGCAAACATGTTGCAATAAAATGTAGAAAATGATATCTTTTTGACAATTCTGACTATTCATTTTAATCTGAGCGACAGGCAATTTGTAGCCTGAACAGATGCCGAGCTAAAGAGGTTTCCTGTTACAGGAGTTTAAATAGTCATTAACCCTTTCCCACATAGCATATCTCTAGTATTGAATATAGGTGTCCACTTAAAGCAGGTTGAAAGTAAAGCAGAATGCGCTTTAAGCGCATTCTGCTTTACTTTCAGCCTGCTTTAAGCTATCATCTGCTAGAGTATAAAAACTATTTAGTATTATACATATTTATGATTGTATAAATTGGAACTATTTTCTTCAGGGCAAGAATAAACTGAATGCGCTAAAAGGCGCTTCTATGGGGGAAAGGGTTAAAAGAAATTGATTTTGCAGTTATTCAACCCATTACTCCATAAATGTGCCTTTTTACGCTTTTTTGTGTCACCTGCTTCAGGCAGAGGTGACACTTGAGGATCACTAGAAACAGACAATGGGATAAAGGATTGTTAATACAGTTTGCAGCTTTTCAACTAAAAGCATCTCCCTTAGGAGTTCGCTGCTTTTTATCAAGCCTGTTACAAAGATCCATCTATCATAAAATCTGTCAAAAGCTATTAAGAAACAGATTAATTGTATAAAAAGAATAATGTTTTCCTCACTTCACCACATTTTATTTTTCAGAGGGGACACAGTCTGGCAGCCCCCCAGCGTGTCTCAGAAAGATGGAGAGGTAGTAGGCATTCTGATGGACATGAGTAAAGGACGTCTCTCGGTGGACGGTAATCAAATCGAAAATTCCATGGTGGTTGAACCTAGGAATGATTCTTCACGTGGGAGACAGCCTTCTATTCCAGGAATTGAAAGTATAATTACTGTCCAAGCGCAGCAAATGACACCAAATTATGTGAGAAACTTTAATAATGGCCAAAATGCTGGTTTCCAATCTCCTTCAAGTACTGTCGGTAGTCCATTATTAGACAGAAGCTTTCAATCCCAATTTACTGCCAGAAGTTTACCACCAGATAGTCCATCATATACCAGTATTAGTAACTCTTCAGGTAGAAGTAATAGGGTTGTGTTGAACAGCCCACAAAGTGCAATACAATCTAATTATACTGACTTAAACAGAGCAATAGTTCCAATGAACGGTCCATTCAGAAACCTAACCAGTCCAACTACTGATAGCAGTATTCAGACAGATCTAGAGCAAAATCAAACTGTGTACCAGTCGACACAGCCGGGCGCCAGCACTGTGAATTATGTTGATGATTCTGTTTCACACACAGCTGTGCCTGCACATTTTCAAATGGCTGGGGACCAGGAACAACAATATGTTCTAGTGACAGTGGTACCAGAGAGCGGGGAGGAAACCGTTATTCATATTTACAAGTTACATGCGGGTGAGGGTGGTGATGACCAAACTTTAAATGAGAATCCCACAGTGGAAAATTTGTAGTAAAAGTGCTGGATGCTTTTACAGGGCTGCCATAAATTTGATAATAAAAATCCTAAGATTTCAAATTTTCATTTTTTCAGACGCAATTTTACTAATCGTACCATTACCCTATTTGGCTGTTTCTTGTTTGGAAGACACACAACTGCTTAAAACAAGTTGAAAGTAAAGCAGAATGCGCCTGCAGGCTGTTTTAAGCTTCCATCTGCTAAGATAAAAATCCGAAGACTTAGGAAAAATTCGGAGAAATGGCAGCCCTGCTTTTATAATCCTTTCATCCGAATAAGCGCCTTAGGACGCCTTCACTTACTCTTTTACAGTAAGCACCAACAATTTATCATTTTTAGTGATGAATATAGGTAAAAGCTTAAAGCAATATGAAAGTAAAGCAGAAAGCTCTGACAGGAACTTTTTACCTTTCTTTCATCATTCTTTTCAGCAGTCACCTGGCTTAACCCTTTCCCTTATAGAAGCGACTTTTAGCGCATTCATTTTATTCATCCGCCAAGAAAACAGTTCCAATCTATACAGTCATGAATATGTATCAGAAGGAATATTTTCTTAATTCTAGCAGGTGCTAACTTAAAGCAGGCTGAAAGTAAAGCAGAATGCGCTTAGGGCGCATTCTGCTTTACTTTAAACCTGCTTTAAGTAGTCACCTATTTTCAAAACTAAAAGCAGCTTATGGGTTAAAGGGTTAAACACAGTTGACAATATTGTAGTGGATTTGTATAATGATATCAAGGTTTAGAAGAGAATTTGGTATGGTTTTAAACTAAACCAGCTCCAATTTCAGCTGGAATCTAAACCTTAAAACATAAGATATGGAAATCTAGTCACGCTAATATGAGTCATTTGCAAAAAGTGAAGACTCTGATTAGAGGGCTACTTAAGGAGCCCTCTTGTCAGGGCCCACACGGTTTGTCATTTTGACATACAAAACTAGGCCTGATGAGATGGCAAGTTATTTTGCATCTCATTTGGATCCAAACTGTTTGCAATGGTAATCATCAACAAGCTTTTTTATGCCCCCGGCATCGACAGATGCGGGAGCATATAGTAATCGTCCTGTCCGTCCGTCCTTCCGTCCGTCCGTCCGTCCGTAACCAGGTTAAGTAGATTTTACCGTTTCGTCTAGCATCAACACCACTTATTCAAATGCTTGGATACTTATACAGTTGTTGCATGGACCATTCCCTAGCCACCAATAATACCTAACCTTGATTTTGACCTTGACCTTGACCTAATTTGGACTTAGAATATTTTGAATAAGCTATTTCTTGGTTAACTAGATTTTACCGTTTCGTCTAGCATCAACACCGCTTACTCCAATGCTTGGATACTTATACAGTTGTTGCCTTGGACCATTCCCTATCCACCAATATCACCCAACTGTGATTTTGACCTTGACCTTGACCTAATTTGGACTTAGAATATTTTGAAAGGGCTATTTCTTGGTTAACTAGATTTTACCGTTTCGTCTAGCATCAACACTACTTACTACAATGCTTCTATACTTATACAGCTATTGCCTTGGACCATTACCAACCCACCAGTAATACCCAAGCTCAGTTTGACCTTGACCTAATTTGGACTTAGAAAAGATTCAGAATATATTGTCAAGGATGCCACCGGGGGCATAAGCGTTTATTGAACGCAGTCTTGTTTCCCTTAATTTATTAATCAAAGCTCTTTGCATGCAAACAATAGTGAATTCAGAATTATACACTTGTCCTATATGTAAACAGAGTCTACACTGTCAATTTAAAATAAATTGCAAAAGTCAAAGGAGGACTAGACTAACATGTTAATAGGAAGTACATATTTAAACTTTCAGGGATGAATGAGTTTAAGTTGTGTTCATTTGAATGGTTACTAAACCCATTAACCCGTAAATACGCCTTTAATTCAATCTTCTACTGAAGAAAACAGTTCAATTTTAAACTGTCACAAATAAAATTCATAATAAATAGTTTCTATATATATTCTAGTAGATAATAGCTTAAAGCAGGCTGAAAGTTAAGGAGAATGCGCTTAAGATGCATTCTGCTTTACTTTCAACCTGCTTTAAGTGCTCAACTATCATGAAAACTAGAAACAGGCTATGGGGTAATGTGTTAACCCTTTGAACCCTAGTCTCTCATATATGCGTCATTTGCTAAAAGTGTACCTGAGAAGAGTACACATGTCCTATGCAAACAGTGATGATCCAGATCAAAGGACTCCTAACGGAGCCCTCTGATCTGGGTAATCACTGTTTGTCATATTACAATATATTGTCTACAACAACCCGAAATAGTTGAAATGGATTATACTAAATTGGGAACTGGAATTGTCCATTTTAAGTTTCTGGGAGGAAAGAGTTAATTCAGGTTCAGCTGTAAATGAAGTTTAAGAAATCAAATTATGACAAGATTAGTTTAGAAATTCATGATAAACTATGTATACTTAATTTGGATAAAATTTTGAGAATGTTTTTTAATTTTAAATCATGTAACATTTTGAGATTTTGACACTGTTGATTGCCAGACAATGTCGAACCCCTGACGAAGGGAACACAGATCCTAAACTAGGATAGTGAGTGAGTGATACAACTTCCTCTAGCTTGACCTCCTCATACATTGGAGAAAACATTATTATACTACTCAAAGTTTGCTAAGCACCAAGGGTAAAATCAACATAGACCCTATTTCATCTCATCACATAACTTCAAACATTTTTGTTCGATTTCTTTTAAATTTGGAGATGTTTTGGCCAATGGTTTACTTTACACATTCTGATAAACTTTACCCTTATTCTGGTCCTGTAGGCAAAACCCGAGAAAATTATCAAAATGTGAAATTTCTGAGATTTCACCGAAATTTGCAAATCCATTGATTTTTACATTTTAATGTTCTTAGAGATGTTACAATGGGTACAAGTGAATGTTCAAAGGTAAAACTTCTAAGAACATTACAATGTACAATTCAATGGATTTGAAAATTTGGGTGAATTCTCAGAAATTTCACATTTCGATGATTTCCTAGGGTTTTGCCTGCAGGGCCTGAACATTTGTTACATTTTAAGAATCTAAAAAGTAAACCTTTGGCCAAAGCATCTCGAAATTTGGAAGAAATCGAACAAATACGTTGGAAGTTATGTGATGAGAAGTGATAGGGTCAATACATTGGTACCTATGGAGATTTTACCCTTGGTGCTTAGCAAACTTTGAGTAGTATATTTCTGTTAATGATTTTCAATAAAATGAAGAAATGACAACTTGTGACATTTCTGCCTATTCATTCAAATCTGAGTGACAAACAGTTTGGAGCCTGATCAGATGCTCGGTTGCACGGCGTCTGATCAGGCTCTAAACTGTTTGCAATGGAAAATAAAGTTTTAGTGTAAACCTATTTATTCGGAAAGAATAGCCATATTCTTCACTGTAAGCCCCATAGGATGCCTTCGTATAATCTCCTTAGCCTTTACCCTTTCATATGCATTAGCACCATAGGATGACTCTACCTTGCAGGGCTCCAGATAAGTGTAGTTTTTCAAAAACTAAAATCTTTTTTTGTGCTTTAAACCCTATGGTGTCACTACTCATTAGAATCGTCTCGAATGAGTAGTAATAACATAGGGTTTGGTGCTGAATGAGTAGTAAGAGCATAGGATTTGGTGCTGAAATAAGTGAGAAAATGTTTGAGATGTGCAGTTTGTTTCCTCTTATCTGGGGCCCGTTTCATAAAACTTCGTACGAACATTTTTGTCGTAAGTCAGATTATAAAAGTCTCAGTAAGTATTTATTGTTCCATGAAGTCCTGTCTTGTGACATCTCTTTGAAATCGTCTTGAAAAGACGATTCCAAAGAGATGTTACAAGTCAGGATTAGAATTTAGATAAGGAAATCAGAAATTAAATGTGTTTTAAAGTTTTGACTTACGATGCTTTTTGTCGTACGATGTTTTATGAAACGGGCCCCTGAAGCCCTGTACCTTGTATCGAAATACAGTAGAACCTCATTTTGTTCCTCTAAATTGTGTTGATTATTGTGCTTACAACAGGTGACTGCTTAAAGCAAGGTGACATTCAAACAGAAAGCTCTTTTAGGGACTTTCTGCTTTACTTTTATTTTGCTTTAGGCTGCAACCTACCTGTTAAGAAGTCATTTTTCATCTTACCTAAAGATATTTTTCTACAGAGACAAGGTCAATATTCACATGCTACAGTGCATTCTGTCTTTCTTTGAACTACAGTCGAACTTTGATATCTCGAACATGGTTAAGTCGAACATACCCATATTTCAAAGTTAAAACGGGGCTAAGCCACGTTTTAACTTTGAAATATGGGTATGTTTGACAGAACCGAGCATGAAATAATGCAGTTCATGTGTCGAACTATCGGATAGTTTGAGTTTAGCGAGTTCGAGATATCGAAGTTCGACTGTATTATCAAGAACTCTTTCAAACGCAGAATTTGACATGATGGTTATTTATTTTGGTTAAGTTTTCATTGACAGAATTCAATATTCTTTTTATACAGTAAAACAACTCTATTACAACCACTAAATGAGGTTTGGTTTGTATTTAGTAACCCATTACCCCATAAATACTCCTTTAATTTATTCCTCAAATAAAGAAAACAGTACCATATTATACCATCAAGAATATGTATCTTAAGAAATATTTTCTATATTCTAGTAAACAGTAGCTTTATAAGTGGTCCCCTATCTCCGAAATTAGAAGCATGCTATGGGGTCTGGTAATGGGTTAAAGCAGGTGGTACTAAAAGCAAGATGGAAGTAAAACTTTCTGCTTAACTTTTATATTGTTCTAAGCTGTAAGCTGTTACCAGTGTTTAATGCCTTCTGTGACACTTCTTTCCAGTGGTTGAAATTTAGAGATTTACTGTACTGAAGTACATCTGAATAAACTCTTGAAGTACATGGTCAAGGCCATGTATCAGCTGTTTTCTTGCATATTTCACTTTCAGAGTTTCTGGCACACGGTAACAGCTGATTACTGCCCTATGTTGTGATTTACCTAAAATTAGCTTGTAAGAAATGTTCATATTGTTGACAGTAAAACCTCTCTATTACAATCACTAATTTGTGTTAATTTTATTTGGTTAATATGAAGGTATTTAAGCTAGGTGGCTGCTTAAAGCAAGTTGAAAATTAAACAAAAAGTTTGGTTTAGGAACCTTCTATTTTATTTGCATGTCACAAGTCTTTCATTCTGTTAGCCTTTACAGAGGTTGTAATAGAGGGGGTTTACCATATCTCACATGAAGTACATGCATTACTCTATGAAGTGCTCGGTTGTTGCAAACTTGTTAAAGATTAAAGTAAAATGAATTGTAAATGGCTTGTTATAAGTGTGTGAGTGTGGTTTATTCAAATTATTGTCTCCCCAACAATATTTTAGTTATCTGGAAATGGTATCTATTTGTGACAGCTATAGAGCTGCCCCACAGTGAGATCATGCATTGACATGTGCCACAATACAAAACCCAGTCACATGAACCCATTACCCCATGGCCTGTTTCTAGTTTTGAAAACATGTAGCCACTTAAAGCAGGTTGAAAGTAAAGCAGAATGCACCTAGGGTGCATTCTGCTTTACTTTCAGCCTGCTTTAAGCTACCATCTGTTAGAATATACAAATATTTCTTATCATGCATATTCATGACTGTATAAAATGGAAATATTTCCTAAATGGAGGTAAACTTAAGGCTGTATCTATGGAGTAACACAGGGATCCGACACGATTGATTTTTGAGAGAAAAAAAATCATCAGAAGGTATACATAGAGACAAGGGGTACAACTGATTGTCAGTATCTTCTCACGCTATCTCGACAAAACCGGGCATATCATAAAAAATAAAATAAATATTGATGAACCAACACTTTTGTTGCAATTCTGTCTAGCTTATATAATATCCTTCCTTAAAAACATCTGTAAGCATGCCCTTTCTACAGTAACTGCATTTACTCACAGAAATCATTGTTTTTTTGAAACAATGGTGCCGGATCCCTGTGGGGCAACATACACACCAATTTCTTTAAAGATTAAGAGCAAAATGTGGTCGTTGTTAACAAGAATTATTTATGATTTGACAACAGGCAAGCCAAATTTCAACTTCACCTAGATTTTATCCAAATGCAACACACAAACCATTTTCTTTAAAGATTAATTACAAATTATAGTCTATAGAGTGTTAATATGGTGTTTTTCAATGATTTGACCTAGTTTTTAATCTGACATTACCCACATTCAAACTTGACCTGGAATCAAGTGAGCCAAACATTTTGACCAAGTTTCATTACGATCTAAGGAGATTTTTAGTGGAGGAATTTCTTTGATTCGACCTAGTTTATGACACACAATCAAACTTGTCCCAGATTTTAGTGAGGCTAACATTTTGACCAAGTTTCATGAAGATCCAATCATGAAGATTTGTAGCTTCTAGAGAGTTTAAAATGTAGTATGATCATTCTGGTGACCCATATTCAATCTTGACTTTAATTTTATCTTGGGCAACAAACAAATCAGTTTATTGAAAGATTAAGTGCAAAATGTAGTCTATAGAGTATAAACAAGGCCTTTCTATGACCTGGCCTAGTAACCTAGTAGCCTCTAAGAGTGTTAACAAGAATGTTCTATGATAAGACCTAGTTTTTGACTAGACATGACAAAAAAAAATTAAAACAAGACTGCGTTCAATAAACGCTTATGCCCCCGGTGGCATCCTTGACAATATATTCTGAATCTTTTCTAAGTCCAAATTAGGTCAAGGTAAAGGTTAAACTGAGCTTGGGTTTTACTGGTGTGTTGGTAATGGTCCAAGGCAAAAACTGTATAAATATAGAAGCATTGTAGTAAGTAGTGTTGATGCTAGGCGAAACAGTAAAATCAAGTTAACCAAGAAATAGCCCATTCAAAATTATCTAAGTCCAAATTAGGTCAAGGTCAAGGTCAAAATCACGGTTGGGTGATATTGGTGGATAGGGAATGGTCCAAGGCAACAACTGTATAAGTATCCAAGCATTGGAGTAAGCGGTGTTGATGCTAGACGAAACGGTAAAATCTAGTTAACCAAGAAATTGCCCATTCAAAATATTCTAAGTCCAAATTAGGTCAAGGTCAAAATCAAGGTTGGGTATTATTGGTGGCTAGGGAATGGTCCAAGGCAACAACTGTATAAGTATCCAAGCATTTGAATAAGCAGTGTTGATGCTAGAGGAAACGGTAAAATCTACTTAACCTGGTTACGGACGGACAGGACGATTACTATATGCTCCCGCATCTGTCGATGCCGGGGGCATAAAAATAATATACCAAGTTATAGTCTACTTTCAGTCCGAATGACCGCTCAGCCGACTGTACTCCCCTGATCATTTAGCCATCTTGCATACAATATTGAGCACTGCTAACATATAGCGCAATCAAACGCAGCCGCAGTACCTACTCAGACCTTTCACAGGTACCCATTTTAACCTCTGGGTGGAGAGGAGCAATTTGCAGTACATGTCTTGCTCAAGAACATTCCTGTACATCATCTGGGATTCAGAAAAAATTCCCTAGACAGACTGCTGGTCCGGCGGGAGATCGAACTCACGACCCCTGGTACCGTAGTCCAATGGTGTTACCAGTGGGCTACTACCGCCGGTAGTGTCTAGTGACCCATATTCAAACTTGACCTAGACTTTCTTGAGGCAAATATTTAGACAAAATTTCATCAAGGTTTAATGAGATTTGTAGTCTCTAAAGTGTTAACAAGGTTTTTCTATGATTTGACCTATTTTCTTTTACCAAACATGACCCATATTCGAACATTGGTCAAAAACCAAATTTCATTAAGAACTATTGGGATTTGTATCCACTAGAGTGTTAAACTAATTGTGGACATACGGACGCGATATGAAAGGTAATTCTTAAAGCTCAACCTGAACTTTGCTCAGGTGAGCTTAAAAGGACTACATTTAAAAGGAAACTGGAATTATGCAGTTAAAGCTGCTCTCACTCAGGGCTCCAGATAAGAGACTGTAAACTCATCAAATTCAATGTTTTCTCACTCATTTCAGCACCAATCCTATGGTATTACTACTCATTAGAATCGTCTCGAAGAGACGATTCTAATGAGTAGTGACACCATAGGGTTTCATTCAGAAATAAAGATTTTAATTTTTGAAATACTCCCCTTATCTGGAGCCCTGCTCACTGTTTCAGGGGTTAATGAATTAAGATAGGTAAAAACTTAATACCTGTGCAAAGCTTCACTCTTTCATCATTAAGTTTCTGATGTGGCTTATTAAGTTCCCTTGTGGATCTTTTTAATTAACAAAATCTGAAAGTCTACTTGGAATTCTGGCTAGTTTAATGAATGCTGCTACAAAAAGTGCAAACAGTGTAGACCCTGATCAGAGGGCTCCTGATGGAGACCTCTGATCTGGGTCTACACTGTTTGCAAAATTTAATGTAATGAGTAAATTTTTAAGAGGTCCATGGTGTTGAAAGAGTTAAGTGTTTAGTTGTTTACCCATTTTAAGTCATTCCTTTACTGTTTGCCCAAGTTTTGAATGTTTTCTTTTTCAGTAAAAAGGCCGAGTTACAACACTGAACTGACAAAATTATCTGTTCAATTTTATTTTCACCACAGCTAACAGAAAGCACTTATCCATTAAAACATTTCTTATCGCATATCAATATGTATAACATGCCGATTCTTAAAACCGAATCTTATTAACAGACAATATCACTTTCCAATTAACTCTTAATATTCCTTTTTTGACTAATTAAGGTGTTTTTCACAATGTTTTGTGGAATGACAAACAGTGGAGACCATGATCAGAGAGCTCCAATAAGTGTACATCCTATTATAGCTCCAATAAGTGTACATCCTATTATGGTCTATACTGTTTTTATTGGACCAGTGTACTCTCCATATGTACAGGTTGTAAAATATGCGTGTACAGTGCTCCCTCTCTACAATACCCAATGGGAGACGTTGATTATGCATGTTGTTCAGAGGGAGTTGATATAGGAAGGAAATTGGTCTACATTTGCAAACAGCTTGAATCCAGATCAGACACCGTGTAACGCGGCATCTGATCTGGATTCAAGCTGTTTGTCGCTCGTAATTATGTTTTTTTTGTCAAAATGTCAATTATGTAAGAAAAACAGCAGATAACAATGTTAAGCAGACGATACTCCAGCAGTGAAAGTGTTAGACATACAGTCAATATAAAATACAGTACATGAGTGTACAGTAGTTGATGAAAACTTAGCCATTTTGCACACCTGCGAACAACAGCCACCTGTGAACAACGGCCAATTTTGCTAGTTCCCACAGGTGGCTGTTGTTCACAGGTTTGACTGTAATTGTCTTTGGAACAGTGCAGCGCGTTGTTGTTAAGAGGGAGTCATTGTTCAGAGGGTTGTTGTTACTAAGGGAGGGAGCACTGTACATGCATCAGCATGGCTCATGAGTTAACCTTTGGAACCCTTGTGACAAGTATATTCATCATTTACAAACAATTTATCAGTGAAGAGTACACTTGTCTTTTGCAAGCAGTGTAAAGACAGATCAGAGGGTTCCTTGTCATTTTCCAATAAATATATATTGAAAAAGTTGATACCTTGTTACGCTTGTAGACCTTTTTAGGTACCAAAAACTGAACCAGTCTACTTGGAAATCTAGGTAGTTTAATAAAAGTCGTTTTAAATCAGCAAACAGTGAGGATAGATCCTGATCAGGGGGATCCTATTGGATTCCTCTGATCTAGGTCTACGTTGTTTGTAAATGTAATGAGTATATTTTAACAGGTCCATGGTGTTGAGAGTGTAAATTGGAAAATGGAACTTTCTGTTTGACGTTTCAGGGGTAAATGAGTTAAATATTCCTTACAATGCCAGTGTGCTATTATGGGAATTGTTACATCAAATCATTTTCTGAAGATGATAAAAGAGATGAACATCACGATAAATATGTTTGAAAATATATTAACAGCTTAATACCCCTTTATTCCATAGCCTGGTTAAAGTTTTGAAGACAGATGACCACTAAAGCAGGTTGAAAGTAAAGCAGAATGTGCCTGAAGGCACATCCTGCTATACTTTTAACCTGCTTTGAGCTACCATCTGCAAGGAGATGGGAACATTTTTAAAGTGCATATTCATGAATGTATCAAGTGAAACTATTTTCTTCAGGTTGAAGAATAAATTAACAGCGTAAATATGTATCTACAGATTAATGGATTAAAGATGAAATCAGAGGTTTAATGTTAAAGGCTGGCGGCAAAACGTTGCTATATACACATTACCAGTTGACAGTGCGATACAGAGTGATGTATTTAGCTCGAGACGTTTTTGGCGGAAATAGCCGATTTGACGAGCGCCTTGGCGCGAGCCTGATCGGTTCACCGTTGTTTCAGCCAAAAACGTCTTGAGCTAAATGCAACACTCTGTAGCGCACTGCCAACTGGTGATGTGTTTATTATATGCCTTGAATACACACCAGAAACAACTAAATAGTTGTTTAAATCATTTTATAAACCAATATTAATTTGATATTCGAAGCAAAACGTGAATTTTTGTATGCCACAAAGAATAACACGGCACTTGCACATGTACGTAAATGACGTCACGTTAAACCGAAAGCAACATCAGAGTAAAATACAAAGTGGCTGATACAGACTCTTGTAATTTACTGTGCAAATACACGCGGAAACGCTCGATATCATACGAAGGCATATAATAATAGCCTTTATTCATGCTCTATAAAAAACAATGCAGACCCAGGTCAGACACTTCCTGAATGTGCTATCTGATCAGAGTCTGCACTTTTTCCTGGGATAAATTGTCTTTATTTTATTAGCTAATGTCCTAGTTCAGATTATAAATTCAACCTGGCAGAATATTCAGCAGAAGAAGGGTTAATGTGCACAAAAAAAAACAACATTGAAAATCTCCTACAGTTGAATGTCGATATCTCGAACTCGTTTAGGTCGTACATACCTGTATTTCAAAGTTAAAACGTGGCTTAGCCACGTTTTAACTTTGAAATACGGGTATGTACGACTTAACCGAGCATGATATATGTATAATGCAATTCATGTGTGGACAAATCAGATATTTCGAACTAAGGGAGTTCTAGATATCGAAGTTTGACTGTATTAAAGTTTTTCTGCAATACTTTTCTCTAGCAGCAATATGTCTACAAGATGTTCCTGCAGGTTACTTTCAGCTTTATGAGCATATAATATTTTACCTCAACACCCCTATACTTTATACATGATAAATTCGTCCATGTACAAAATGAAACCACTATTGAAACTATACAGGTAGTACTTTAGGCATTATTGCACTTAAATATGAAAGTCAAAGATGTTGTGCACAATTTAATTACATATATGATACTTTTAACCCATTCACTGATAGGATATTGCCTGGCTTAGTAACTGTTGTCTGATTGTCAAATTTAATCTAGTATTCCATAAATACACCTTTCTGCGCCTTTAACACATTACCCCATAGCCTGTAAACATGTCTACGACTGGTATGAGAGATAAACCATTTGGATCCTGATCAGATACTGAGTTACTGATCTGGGTCCAAACTGTTTATGAACCCCAGCCAGTGTGCTAGGGTCAAGGCAGTGAAAGGGTTAGATCTATAAATACAGAGTAACCTCTGAAAACCATAATGCTTAAAGCCAAACACATGATTTTTAAGTTCAAACTCTTTTCTCACTTTAACCCATTACCCCATAGCTACATGTATTTATATTCTAGAAGTTGATAGCTTAAAGCAAGCTGGAAGTATAGCAGAATGTGCCTTAAGGTGTATTCTGCTTTAAATACTTTCAACCTACTTTAAGATGTCACCTATCTTCAAAAGAATCAAAACTAAAATATGCTATGGGGAAAAGAGTAAATGACAAGGTTCTATATTTCAAATCATTATGCACTGTCTTTCAAATATTAAAGAATTAAATATATGTACAGCTGAATTCTAACGTGAGAATTTTCAAGATCTACATCTCTTGTCCAAGCCTTGATAACTGTTTCAAAAATTGTGATGCATTAGATAAGTCACTGCACCCATACACAACCCTCTTTGGAGCTGTTGCTGACTTTCCCTTTGCATAGTCAACTAAATTCTGATATTCTATGTAGTTTCCTCCACCTACTACAAACACATATGCTTCCTGAAAAGCAGATTTATTTCTTGGAACTGATGAATCTGTCCTTAGCAATTTTGGATCAAAGTAACGGTAGTCTTCAACATCTTGAAGTGTTTTCATTTCCATCAGGGCATCAACAATTCTTGTAGCGGGCAGATTGTGTTTTTTTATCACTAAATTCTTCACACCTTCCATGAAAAATTGAGAACCCTGTGACATCAACTTTGAAAACATATTCACAGTCTTGGTACCACCTCCTCCGTATTGGCTTGGAGCTGCAGCCATTTTTGTGTAGGCTTTCCATCTACGCATGTATTGCACTGACTGGATGTCACAGTTTGCTGCCTGCAGTGCCACACAATACTGATCAATCTGGGCATCACTCATTGTTGGTCCACAAATCAGGGCAATAATGAACAATCTAACTTTGTCCTCTGGACTTCCAGCTTCTGGATCTGAAATTATCTCCATCAGGTTATCTAGAACGGCTTTGCTCATTAGCTTCTCTTCTGTTTCAAAGTAAACATCCAGTTTACGACTTTTTATATGTTCTAACAAAGCTGTAGCAATGTTTGTGTGCATGTCGATTAGTCTTTTCTTTTCAAGTAACTCTGGCAGGGAACTCACTGCAGAGGTCAACTTAGCAGTGTTATCTGACAGCATGCTCAATGTTGAATCATCCTCGCCTTCTATACCCATTGCTGCTTTAAGACTCTTTACTTCATCTTCTTTTGCCCTGTATGCGTCAAGCTCCTCCTGAACAGCTTCTGCAACCATTGGGAATGGATTCCCTTTCTGTGTTTGCCAAAATTTATCTGCTGGATTCAGATCATAGGCTTTCTTCTTTTTTGATGGCCTCATATTTCCACCTGGAGATTTCTGCTCAGCAACTTCCTCTATTTCAACTCGGTTTAATTTCAGGTCAAGAACATCATGACCTAAAGCCTGATATGTCCATGTATGATGTAGCATTGAAGCAAGATCCAAATTTCTGTCCATAATGACTAACAATGGGCGTTGAAAACTAAACTGTCCTGCCTGTAGACTATCTGATGTGAAGAAACTGTTCCTTGCGTCTCGCAAATTTTCTCGTAATTTTTTGTCCAATTTTTCTGCAACCATTTCTGCGGCATTTCCTCTTGGACTTCGTATAATTGGTACAGTTCCCAGGGTAACAAAAACAGAAAACAAACTGTCCACAACAGTATCCATGATCATTTCCATCTCTGTATCTTTCACATCACCTCTGTTAATGGCATAGTATGATATGCTGTCACGGTCTTGATGGCGCAGTGTGAACATGTCTTCTTCAAGCGATATAAAATTCAGATACTGGTCAAAAACCTTTGACACTTGCTGAACACAACCACTCTGAAGTGCCGAGTTGGCGATGTCTTCAAGTTTCTGCCGAGGAATCGCAGAGATGAAGTTCAAGTAGTATGATTCATACAGCTGGTTCTGAAAGTCCCTGCATATTCGCTGAACATTATCATCTGTAGGCATAACAAAATACACCGCCGGGACGTCTGGGATCGCGTCCCGATCAGAGTGAAGGTTCAGATGAAGTGTGACGCCCATATCTCTCAATTCTTTCACACCAAGAAGAGGGGAAATTATGTCCTGACCAAAACGATCGTAAACGAGTACTTTCCATTGTGGTTCAACGTTTGATGCTTTGTGTATAGGCGTATTAAAGTTCAGCATTCGTCGTAATGCTGAAATTTGTTTTTCTCGCAACGACGTCGCCATCTTGAAAATAAACGACACCGGTTTTGACGTGGCGGAGAGCTCAAACGAAGGGAGACAACCGATAGGGTATTAAAAACAATAAATATCTTTAAAAAAGATATTTAGCGGAATGAGTGTTTTCAAAGAATTGTAATATCTTGGATTGAAAAGCAAAAAAAAAATACAAATCGTCAAGTATACAATGGACTTAGTAACTTTTATTTAAAATGAAAAACTATCATGTATCCCGGTACAACCATTCGAACACCTAAGCATCTTCGAGTCAATTACAAATTTCCACAGGTACTTGACACATTTTATTTTTTTTTTTTTTTTTTTTTTTTACTATACTTCTATTATAGATACAAAGTAAACAGCGCAATTCGACACCTAGTCTTTACTATAGACTTAAACTGGTGCTAAAATAGACTCGATCGCCGATATTCTCTTGTGGTACCCTCGGGAAAGGATTAATTTATCAATGTCTACTTTTTATTTCATCAAATTCCGTCAAATAACGCCATAGTACGTGAATTATGACAAAAATGTGCATTTTTTTAAAAGGTGGTGGTGGTGGGGGGGGGGGGGGGGGGGGGGGGGGGGGTTAATAGATCTAAATGTATGTGTCAAGTACCTGTGCAAATTTCTATGTGAATTAAAGTTATTTTTTACATAGATACTGGATAAACTGGTCATTTTTAACATAAAATGCGATGGGTAAGTTATTCCAACTCAAATCGGTTCTCTGACAATGTAAACAAAGCATAGAGACCCGCTTACCTCATTCTCAGTGGGATGCCAACCTAATTTCGAACAGCAGGTATGACACCACGAAATGTAGTCCAGGGTAAGTGTTTGTTCATGAAATGTCAGACAAAACATAAAACAAGAGTCTGTAACCTCATAAAAAGTAAAAGTCAACTTATTTTACATGTAATTTACAGTAGTTTAGACAAAAGTATCAATTGTTAATGGCTACCGACAGGGCATTCGAATTGGATCTCCCTCTTGCTGTGAAATTATTATTATTATTAAACCAGATTTATATAGCGCTCTTTTCACACAGGGATTGTGCGTTCAAAAGCGCTTTACATGAAATAACACATATGTACCTATAAATCGTGAAAAGACAAAATAACTACAATTAGATCTGAAATAAAACATGAATAAACATATAAAAGACAGTCCCCCAAAACGGCGATCACATTACCCCCATCAATCAGCAATGAACCGACCGGCTAAGTATTGCCGACTGATATAAATAATGGTAGAGCGCCAAATGCAGGCCATCGACAAAACACAAATAACTATAATTAGATCTAAAATAAATAAGAATAAACATACAAAAGACAGCCCCCAAAACGGCAATCACACTACCCCTATCAATCAGCAATGAACCAACCGGCTAAAGATTGCCGACCAATAGAAATAATAGCAGAGCGCCCAATGCAGGCCATCTAATGTAACATAACTAGGAATAATAGCATGCGACCATAACTAAAAACTCTATAGAAGATCAATAACATTATTAAAAATAGTGAAAGCTGTCCACGAGTTGTACCACAGACCATGCCAGCTGGTTTCAAAAGAGATCAGAGTTGTATCCCTACCATCAAAGATCCACCAGACAGGCATTGGTCAACAGTACAACCCCAGAACTAAAAATTAGACCCATAACATATACAGAATGAACACAGCCCTAGGGTAGCAGTCATCTACCCTCTCCACCCCACACCCGCGGGACCTACATGTTCCATGGCTGAAATGCATCTAAAACATATAAGAAATTTCTTAAAGTTGTTGAACACATTTTTCTAAAAAAAAACCTAGTGTATTGGAACATGTAAGATAAACAAATATTTCTTTTATTCTCGGCTCCTTCTTATATGAAACACAATTAAGAATATAAAAAAAGTGAAAAAAGTGATAAGGACCCCTAGTTTGAGATTTGATCAAATTTAGTGGTCTGAACCCTCAATATAATTTATCCGGACCACAGGGCTGCCATAAGTTGACATGAAAAATCCTAAGATTTCCAAATTTGCATTTTTCAAGTGCGATTTTACGAATCGTACCTTTACCCTATAGCCTTTTTCTTGTTTTTTGACATGCGACTACTTAAAGCAGGCTGTAAGTAAAGCAGAATGCGCCTTATGGCGCATTCTGCTTTAATTTCAGCCTACTTTAGATACCATGTAGTGGGGAAAAATCGGGAGATTTAGGAAAAATCCGGAGAAATGGCAGCCCTGGGACCATTAGGAATGAGGTAAATGTAAAAGTTTTGCAGCCGATACACCACTGGTCATTTTTGTTGACAGAAAATGTAGTTTGTGGCATAATTAAGCATTGGGAAAATTGGGATTAGGTGTAAATGCAATATTTATACTCAGAGAAGTTCAACAAATGCCCTTTTACCTGTTTACTGATCTTTTTGCCGATTTTGTGTTCTTGGCGTTTCTACCGGTGTTACTGTCAAAATGACACGCGCAGTTATGCAAATTTGTTTGTAACCATAGGTGTCACGCGAAATGATTCAGGTGTTCGATTTTTGGTTGTGCTCGATTAACGGTTGCAAAGGGATACAGAAATGCAAAACAAAACAATAATCCGTCGTGTAAAAGCCTTTATAGGATTCTACGACGTACTATATACAGATTCAGATCAGAATAATTTAACTCATATCCTAGCTACTGGCACAGGTATTTGACACATACATCTAGATCTATTACCCAAAAAAAAAAATTGTTTTTGTTTACTTGACAAACAGGGCTGATCCTGATCAGATGACTCATTTAGGAGACTTCTGATGTGGGTCTGCATTGTTTGCACAGGACAATAGTTCAGGGCCACTAATGCACTGTACGTATACGTAAAAATATTCGAACTGGACTCATTCTCCCTTAAAACATCTTGAGTGGACAATTTCAGTTTCCACTGTAAAATATTGTTGTTGACAGTACTGTACATGATAAAATTATAAAATTATGAGTGACATGAGCGACAAAAGTAGACCACTTGGTGTACGCACGCTTACTAGGGCGGTCGGGGGGGGGGGGGGGGGGGGGATTTTTCATTGCTAGATGGTCTCTTGTGCGTTCTTGGGGGCGTTTCGCGCATTTAAAACAGGTAAAATAATAACAAAAGGTAGAACACTTGGTGTACGCACTTTTACTAGGTGCGTTCTGATTTTTTTTTTTGCATTCAAAATAGGTAAAATACTACATAAATCTATGTAAATATTCTAATCAAAATAACAAAACAATTTATTTAATAAAGGATAATATTTTTGACAGGTTTTTTTTCGGCCATTAACGTAAAGACCAACCCCTACCCCTCCAATTACTGTACACACTGTCACTAAGAGGAACTTTTTTTTCTATATGGTCTCTGGCATTCTGGGGGTGTTTCGCACATTCAACACAGTTGGGTTTTACCACGGAGAAGACACTCCATGGGTATTACTCGTCATCTAGAGAGGCATTCAAAATGTCTTTGCTTTTTGTTACCCTTTAGATTGTATAAGAATTTAGTATTTTCACCACAGAGCCAAAATTATTGGTAAGAGCACCCTCCGTGCCCCCAGTGGATCTGTGAAATGCAACATTCATTCCAAGCTAAATGATGACTCTAGCAAAAAAAATGGCACGTGCCCCCTGTGCCCCCGGTAAATCCGTGCCTGCCAAATGCGATTTTGACCGCAAAACGACTTGCACCGGACGTTTAACGGCGCCTGAATTTGTACCGTACCGTACAAAAGTTCGCGATTCAGATATACTTTCTTCAAATATTTGGGTTACGTCCCTTGTGTGAAAAAAAGTATAAATAATTATTATAAACTTGTTCTGTATAAAAAGCCATGACCCACAGGCACAGGTTATTGACACTGGGTCACTGATTTATCCTCGGATCTTCTTGTTGAACTTTGTGCATGTTTATTTTAGATGAAATATATCATCTATAAGTTGACATTTCGGGGAAATAACTTCTAAATCTTTACGTTCAGAAAAGGGCAGAATGGAGTGCTGGATCTGCAGTAAATTGTGTGTGTTATTTTTCATACTGTATTTTCCTAAGACATTCACAGCCCAGTCTTACGGAGAAGTAATTGAAAAGGCTGTAACATTGCACTATGGCAGTCATGTCTCTACTAAAGATTTGTATGGAGAAATTGACATAAAGAGTTTGAGACCATTACAAGAAATGTGGGAAGAATGGGCAGAAAATGCAGACTCCTATTCAGCCATTGACAGCCTGTGTGCAGAACACCTTAACATTACATTCCAAGAACTCAGAAACAATAAGCAACAATGGCCTTTAGCAAGTAAGTAGATTTGTCTGACAAATAAAGTTTATAATAAACATATATTTCAGTAAATGTTTAACCGTAATTAAAAATACTTTTAGGCCATATTTTATCGTCTGCCTTATCAATTCAGAAAGCAGGCGAAAACTCACCAAATTCAAAAAGCCCTAGGAAAAAAAAAGCTCCATTATTTATGCCTTTGGAGGCATATTGTATACTAATCGAAATGTCCATCAGTGATTTTGTCCGTCCATCCAATCTTGTACAGGCCCTATCTCTGAACTCCATAAATAGATTGTGAAATGAATTGGAATAAATGTTCGTTTAGAAGGTATGATGTATCATACACAAAAACCAGGTCAATAGCTCAAAGGTCAAGGTCATTCTTAGAGGTCAAAAACATGTATTTTTTTGCTGTCAGAGCTCTAAATTTGAACTCCATGGATGGATTGTTAAGTGGTGTGGCATAACTGTTTGTCTTGAAAGTACAGCATTTTGCGCGCTTAAAACAGGTAAGTAGCTGTAAGGTCAAGGTTAAACTTAAAGATCAAAAACATTTATATTTTGACTTGTCAGGGCTAAGACTAAGACTAACTCTGAACCCAATAGATTGATTGTGAAATGACTAGGCATACATGTTTGTATAGAAGGTAAGGCATGTTGTGCACAAAGACAAGGTCAGTAGCTGAAAGGTCAAGGTCATACTTAGAGGTAAAATGTCAAAGACATGTAATTGTTTGGTGTGTCAGGGCTCTAACTCGGAACTCCATAGAAGGACTGTGAAATGACTACACATTAGTGTTTGTCTAGGGTATGGTGTGTCAAGCGTAAAAACCAGGTTAGTAGCTGAAAGGTCAAGGTCATACTTAGAAATCAAAGGTTAAAAAAAACATTGATTCTTTGGACTAGTCCAGCTTGTGATCAGCTCAACATAGTTGTCACAATGTCCTCATATGCAGATAAATGAGCACCTTATTTGAAAAAAAAACCAACATGACAGTTTTGCTTAAATCTGTCAGGAAATTGAGTTACTCAAAGTTAAATATTATAAATGTTACTCAGATTTTTACAAATGGGATGTATGCTTTAAATACTTGATATACATGCCTTTTAATGCTTTTGCAAAGTAGACTCAGATCAGGCATTCCTATGGGAGTAACCTGATAAGGTTCTGCTTTGTCTAAAATTTTCATATTAATATATATACTGCTCTTTTCTAATATTTCGACCTCTAAGGGCCTTTTTCAAAGAAAATCACGTCAAAACACACGTCACATTTTTGTTACATGCATTCAGCCATAAAATCAAAGAGAATAATGTTAACAACATTGTTTGTTATTGCCGTTGTCATGACGTCGTTATGACGTCATCTTCATGACGTCATGTGTGCAATGGCGTCATGCATGCATTAGCGCATTATCCTCCTTGACATTACAGCCAAATGGTCTGTACGTTCTCAGCTTCCAAATCCAATCGGTTTCATAGATCTGTCTTTCAATTCTACTTCCATTAAACATTCTCTTCAAAATGACAAACCTAACATCTTCATTACTATGTCCTCCGACTCCAAAATGCCTATTAATTGGCTTCTCTCTCTCATGCCTTATATCACTCAAATGTTCTTTCATTCTCTCTCTGATTTCTCTCTCAGTCTCGCCTACATACACCATCCTATTACATTTACTACATCTTATTCCATACACGACATTTCTCTCCCTACAGTTAATATTAGTACACACCTTGAAAATTGTAATAGGATGGTGTATGTAGGCGAGACTGAGAGAGAAATCAGAGAGAGAATGAAAGAACATTTGAGTGATATAAGGCATGAGAGAGAGAAGCCAATTAATAGGCATTTTGGAGTCGGAGGACATAGTAGTGAAGATGTTAGGTTTGTCATTTTGAAGAGAATGTTTAATGGAAGTAGAATTGAAAGACAGATCTATGAAACCGATTGGATTTGGAAGCTGAGAACGTACAGACCATTTGGCTGTAATGTCAAGGAGGATAATGCGCTAATGCATGCATGACGCCATTGCACACAATGTCATGACGTCATGAAGATGACGTCATAACGACGTCATGACAACGGCAATAACAAACAATGTTGTTAACATTATTCTCTTTGATTTTATGGCTGAATGCATGTAACAAAAATGTGACGTGTGTTTTGACGTGATTTTCTTTGAAAAAGGCCCTTAGAGGTCGAAATATTAGAAAAGAGCAGTATATATATTAATATTAATTTAATTCCCTATCTGGAATATTGAAAAAATTATTGTAAAATTTTCATGTACAAATGGTGATGGCTAAAGGACTCAACATGTTGCCCTTGGAAATCTAGTTTATTAACCAGGTCTGGTTTTTAGAACGGGGTTTATTATACATGTGGTTCGGCAGGAGTCTGCATGCAGCTTCAAACACAGGCTTTCACGTCAAAAACTTAGTTTGAATTAACAAATTTTCACCAAACTTGGTATGTAGCTTAAGCTTACATAAAAACCTAAGTTGGGATCATATTTGGGGTTCATCTGATACTGGCCAAGGTTGCTGTTATTAAAAATAGAAAAAGTGTTTCTGGTCAATAATTGCAGATTGGCTATATCCCAATTTTCACCAAACTTTGTATTTAGCAAATGCCAATTTCGCATTAAGACCAAGCTTTGGATTGTTTTGGGGGTTTATCAGGTCAAGGTCAAGGTTGCTGTTACTAAAAATGGAAAAACGGTTTCTGGTCAATACAGCATTCCCAACTCTACAATGACACCCAGTGGGAGACACAAATTGTGTTCGTTGTTCGGAGGGAGTTGTTATAGGGAGGGAAATTGGTTAACATTTGCAAACAGCCTGAATCCAGATCAGACGCCGCATAACGCGGCGTCTGATCTGGATTCAAGCTGTTTGTCACTTGTCACTTTAGCTTTTTCGGTCAAAATGTCCAATATGAAACTTTGAGAAAATCAACAGATGACTATTTTAGGCAGACGATATTGCAGCAGTAAAAGCGTTGGACATAATTGTCCAGTTTAGGGAAATGCGGCAAGGGTCATTATAAGGAGGGAGTCGTTATTGGGAGGGCCGTTGTAGAGAGGGAGAGCTGTAACTGCAGATTTGATATTAAAATTATCAAACTTTGTTTTTAGCAAGCTTACAATTGAAGACCTAGCTTTGGATTGTAGTTAGGGAGCCTAGCTTGGGATTGTACTAGGGGGTCATCAGGTCAAGGTCACTGTTACTAAATAAACAAAAACTGTTTTTTGGTCAATAATTGCTGATTTGATAGCTTTGTATTTAGCAAGCTATCGTTAAGACCTAGGTTGTGATTGTATTATAGGGGCAAATGGTCAAGTTCAAGGTTGCTGTTACTAAAAATAGAAAGAGGGCTTCTGGTTAGTAACTGCAGATTGGATATCCCAATTTTGACCAAACTTCATATGTAGCAAGCTTACATTAAGACCTGACTTTGATTGTATTAGGTGGGTAATTGGGTCAAGGTCAAAGTCACTTATACTAAAAATAGATTTTTTGACCAAACTTTGTATATAGCAAGTACACATTAAGACCTAACTTTTGATTGTATTTGAGGGATCATCAGGGCTAGGTCAAGGTCGCTGTTACTAGAAATAGAAAAACAAATTCGGGCCAATATTGATTAACTTCAGATTAAGTATACCAATTTTTGTGTTGACTAAACTTTGTTTTCAGCAAGCTTACATGAAGACCTAACATTGGATTGTATTGGGGGTAATTGGGTCAAGGTCAATGTAACTGTTACTTAAAATAGAAAAATTGTTTCCGGTCAATAACAAAAGATTGGATATCGGATATGTTTGACCAAACAATTTGCTTTAAACAAGCTTACATTAAAGGGACTCGCAACCGGATGGTGTTCTTGTCAAAATAAAATAAAATACTCAAATAAAAGCAAATTTGTGGCATTATTTGGCTTTTGACATTAAAAAAATATGATCAGTCAAAAAAACGTCTCAAGAATCGTCACCGAATCTTAGTTTTTTAGATATTTTCCATCGTTTTTCCATAGCGTTAGCTAACGGTATAGTTGTTGTTGTTGCTTCTCTACACGGGGTCAGACATAAACCCGAGACGAATTACGAAGTTGTATGCACTTTCGATCGCTACACATTGAAATACGTTAAATCGATCCGAGATAAACGGATAGTTCCGTGGTCCATTGGTCTAAGCGGTTTCCCCTATTTTGCCTTCTGTCCGCCAATGCCGGGCCCCGGGTTCGAATCCCACCAGAGACCAGTATTTTTTTTTATTGAAATACATTTTTTTAAACAGAATTTCTTATCCTAAACTAATTCTTTACCATTTATATAAGCGTTTGACACATATTTACAAATTACTATTTTTAATGCACCATCTGGTTGCGAGTCGCTTTAAGACCTAGTTTGGGGATTGTATTTTGAGGTCATTATAGGTCAAGGTCATTGTTGCTAAACATAGGTCAAAAGAAAACGATTTCTGTTCAATAACTGCAGACTCACTGAATATCCCAGTTTTGACCAAACTTTGTATGTATTAAGCAATTTATTGTTAAAATCAACTCTAAATAGTAAAAAATAGACTAGACTTGTTTGGAAATTTAAATTTTCCATGAAAAATTTCAGGGATGAATTAGTTAAGACCTAACCTGAGATTAATTAGTTAAACATTAAAAAACCTGGTTTCCCCAGGCATTGACACGACATTGTTTCTTGTTTTACTGATTTTTTTTGCAAACCATAATTATGATCATTGTGAATTTTGACTGTTTGGATACATGTGTACATGTATTAACCCATTACCCCATAAATTTGCCTTTTATGCCTTTAATATATTCCTGCATTGAAGAAAATAGTTCCAATTTGTACAGTCATGGATATATATCAGTACAAATACTTTCTATATTCTAGCAGATGTTAGCTTAAAGCAGGCTGAGAGTAAAGCAGAATGTGCCTTAGGGCACATTCTGCTTTACTTTCAGCCTGCTTTAAGTGGTCACCTATTTTCAATACTAGAAACAGGCTATGTGGTAATGGGTTAATTTGTATTTTGCAGTGATTGATGCTGCAGCCAAACCACCTGCTGGTATACTAGCTGGGAATTTACTGTGGCTGGGTAATTATGATGAGTGTGTAAATATCACAGCCACAGTGTACAATGGCCCCAACAACACAGATCCTACTCATCCTTTCCGTGGTCATTACTGCAGGGGAATGATTCCGCTATCAAATTCTTCAACAGTAAGTTGTATAAAATGTCACTAAAGCAAGGCACAAGATAAGGGGAGTATTTCAAATTGTAAAATCTTTATGTCTGCACCAAACCCTTTGGTGTCACTACTTATTAGTTTTTAGCTCACCTGAGCAAAGCTCAAAGTGAGATTTTAGAATTGTTGTAAGGCATATTCTGCTTTAATTTTATTCTGCGTTAAGCTGCCATTGGCTACGATATAGAAAACATTTTCATTGTATAGAAAACAGTGCATAACTTAATCAGACAGTACCTTCAGGAGCTGTCTTATCTGGATCTAAACTGTTTCCAAAGAGCAGCTATACATTGTATATGCATATAGCAGGAGAAAGGTTGATCCATTCCAGGGCTGCAATTTCCCCGGATTTTTCTAAAATCTTCGTATTTTTATCCTAGCAAATATGGTAGCTAAAGCAGGCTAGGCGCATTCTGCTTTACTTTCAACCTATCTTAAAAAATCGTGCTTGAAAAATAGAAAATTTATGACAGCCCTGCCATTTACACCCATGACTTAATAAAGTTGCATAGCGTATACTCCTGTTTCAGTGTCCCCCCTCTAATAAATTCACACCCAGTCCCACTTCTTCTGCCAAAACAAAAAAAAATCGAAAAACAGCACCTTCACTGAATTTAGCTAAAAATTATCAAATAACCTCTTTTTGGCTTTCGCTTAACCCATAACCCCATAAATATGCCTTTGTATGCCTTTAATTTATTCCTCCACTAAAGAAAATAGTTCCACTTTAATATAATCATGAAGAAATAAGAAATAGTTTCTATTTTCTAGCAGATGGTAGCTTAAAGCAGGCTGAATGTAGAACAGAATGCACCTCAAGATGCATTCTGTTTATACAATTACCGAAGACAGATGGCTGCTTAAAGCAGTCAAAAAGTATATCACAATGCTCCTTAAGGAGCCATCTGCTAGGGTATAGGAACAATTTTCCTATGGTACTCTTTCCTTCAGTTGGAAATATAAATTAAAGGCGTAAAAAGGGTGTATCTAAACTAAAGCACTGAAACACTGATTACTCTTTTTGGGATTTGCCTTTGGTGCATTTAACCAATTACACCATAAATACGCCTTTTTATTACATTTTTATTCCTCCACTGAAGAAAATAGTTCCACTTTATACACCATAAGACATAGTTTCTATATCCTAATTAATAGATAGTAGCTGCAGGCTGAAAGTAAAGCAGAATGCACATTGAGGCACATTTTGCTTTTACTTTCAACCTGCTTTGAACATTTACCTCAAAAGTTTAAAAAAAAAAAAGAGGCTATGGGGTAATTGGTATAAAGGAAGGGGGTAGTCATAATGACTTACAAAGTTGTATGTATCACATTGCTAATAACCCTTCACTGTCAACTCTTCTACACAAGCGCTGGAGCTGGGTTTTTTATTAGTAATTAACCTCTTTCTTTAGATTAAGGCTTTCCTTACATTGAATAGCAGTGTGGATGAGAATACTATACACCAGCAAAGTGCAAACATAGATAAACTGCGTCAGCCCAAAATAAATCAACAGAAATTCATTATCGGTCATTTTTCAAATGTCGAATACATGTACATGTAATCAATATTTGAACATTTTCAGCATAAAAAGGCTTACATGTAGTATACAAATGGTAGTCATGGCTCAGTGCATAAAATACCACAGTCTTACCTCAATAACTTATACTCACTTAAGTTGAACCTATCTTATTATGACAAAGT
Organism: Gari tellinella; assembly: GCA_922989275.2. Classification (NCBI taxonomy): domain Eukaryota; kingdom Metazoa; phylum Mollusca; class Bivalvia; order Cardiida; family Psammobiidae; genus Gari; species Gari tellinella. The sequence continues at coordinate 41,502,965 of OV277867.1, forward strand.
TAAAAAATCACTTTACATGTACCATGCTTTAACTTTAAAATAGATCTATGTTTGGGTTTAAATGAGCTAAAGTTATCCAATTTCAACCGAAGAAAAAAGTGTAAATTTGTTCTAAGCCAGTGCGAGCTATATATATATATATCAGGGCTCCAGATAAAGGGAGTATTTCAAAAATTAAATTTTTTATTTCTGCTTTAAACCCTATGGTGTGACTACTCATTAGAATTGTCTCGAAGAGACGATTCTAATGAGTAGTAACACCATAGGATTTGGTGCTAAAATGAGTGAGGAAATGTTGGATTTGTTCAGTTTACCTCCTCTTATCTGGATCCCTGTATATGGAGGTATGACTGTGCCAGTAATATGATCCTTGTCTAGACTAGATATAGTACTTTCGTACCGGAAAGTACAGCACTAGGCGGTTAACTTACATGTAGATTTGACAGTACAGTAAAACCCATCTACAACAACACCCAATGGGAGACAACAGATTTTGTCTTGTTCCTAGGGAGTTATTGTAGAGGGCTGAGGGAATATTAAATGTGTAGAAAGTTGAGGGGTTAACCCATTACCCCATAAATAATTGCCGTTTTACACTTTGATTTATTCCTCCACTGAAGAAAATAGTTCTAATTTATACAGTTATGAATATATTTACATCATAAGAAATAATTTCTATTTTCTAGAAGATGGTAGCTTAAAGCAGGTTGAAAGTAAAGCAGAATGTGCCTTAAGGCACATTCTGCTTTACTTTTAACCTGCTTTAAGTGGCCACCTATCTTCAATACTAGAAACAGGCTATGGGGTAATAGATTAATCCTATCTTTGCTGGAAATTTGGAATATGTTTACTTTATAAACAGTGTAGATCATGATCAGAGGGACTCCCTCTAGTCAGAGTCTGCCTTTGCTTGTTTTACTTTCATCTGAAATACAGTATAACCTCTCTATTTACAACCACAGAAACAAAGGTTAATTTATTGTATAAAAGACAGGTGACAGCTTAAAGCAAGGTGATAGTAAAACAGAAGCTCCTAAAGGAGCTTTCTGTTTTACTGTCACCTTGCTTTAAGCAATCATCTGCCTCAATCATCTAATAATTAACAGAATTTAGTGGTCGTAGTGCAGAGAGGTTTTACTGTATATTATAAAGCTGTGTTTACTTTTCACCTGCTTTTAGCATATTTCATTGACACCTTTTGAAAATAGTGTAGACCCAGATCAGACAGCTCCTGCACGAGCTGTCTAATTAGGGTCTGCACTGTTTTATTGTAGGATCTATCTTGACACAAGATTGCACTCTTTCCTGTGAAATATTTTAGTTATTTTATTAGGCGATGTAATAATTCCAATAATAGATTTTTGGTAGTCGACAGAGTTTTATATACTACATACTTTACACTTAATTGAAGCATTTGAAGAGTATAAAAACATATTTTTTTCTCATCTTTCAGGAGAATGTACTGGACACCACAGGTCAATTCATCACAGTTGGAATTTGCTTACCAAACTCATGCAGTAATGTATCATTGGTGAATCTCTCAAGAAATGGTGAGCATCATCAGTGGAACTAAACCCATTACTCCTAAGATTCACTTGTTTACACCTTCAATTTATTCCTGCATTGAAGACAGCTGGATGAAAGTAAAGCAAAATGCACCATAACCCTTTACCCTATAGACTGTTTCTAGTAACTGAAGATAGTGGAACACTTACGGCAGGTTGAAAGTAAAGCAGAATGCTAGAATATAGTAATTGTTGCTCATGGTACATATTCTTGGCTGTATAAATGGAGAAACAAATAAAAGGCATAAAAAGGTGCATTTTAGGGAAATGGGTTACGATGAAATTTGCTTTACTTTCAACCTGCTTTAAGTGGTCATCTGTCTTCAATACTAGAAACAGTCCCTGGAGTAGAGGGTTTAAGTTCCTGATTTACGACTTATAATATAGTCAGTTTTAATGTGATTTCAGATCAGCCTGGATACGACTTGAGCTTGCTTTAACCCTTCGTCCAATATGCTATTAGCAGGACAAGGTTTATATTGTAGAACTTTGTATTCTACACACTGTTTAGTGTCATATGCAAGTTTTAAACTTGTCTCTGATCATAAATTTTACCAGATTCAAAACCTTTTATTTGCACAAGGTGTTAACCTTTTAAAGGGACTCGCAACCGGATGGTATACTTGTCAAAATAAAATAAAATACTCAAATAAAAGCAAATTTATGGCATTATTTGGCTTCTGACATTAAAAAAATATGATCAGTCCAAAAAAATCTCAAGAATCTTCACCGAATCTTAGTTTTTTTAGATATTTTCCATCATTAGCTCACCTGGCACGAATTGCCAAGGTGAGCTTTTAGGATCGCTGAATGTCTGTCGTCCGTCCGTCTGTCCGTTCACATTTGTTCGTAAACACTCTAGCGCCTACAAATTTCATCCGATCTTCATGAAACTTCATGACAATGTTTGTCTTGATAAAATCTAGGTCAAGTTCGAATGTGGGTCATGTCCGGTCAAAAACTAGGTCACTAGGTCAAATCATAGAAAAACCTTGTTAACACTCTAGAGGTTATAAATCTCAATGGATCTTAATGAAACTTGGTCAGAATGTTTGCCTCATTGATATCTAGGTCAAGTATGAATGTGGGTCATGTCCGGTCAAAAACTAGGTCACTAGGTCAAATCATAGAAAAACCTTGTTAACACTCTAGAGGCTACAAATCTCAATGTATCTTAATGAAACTTGGTCAGAATGTTTGCCTCATTGATATCTAGGTCAAGTTCGAATGTTGGTCATGTCCGGTCAAAAACTAGGTCACTAGGTCAAATCATAAAAAAACCTTGTTAACACCCTAGAGGCTACAAATCTCAATGGATCATAATGAAACTTGGTCAGAATGTTTGCCTTATTAATATCTAGGTCAAGTTTGAATGTGGGTCATGTCTGGTCAAAAACTAGGTCACTAGGTCAAATCATAGAAAAACCTTGTTAACACTCTAGAGGCTACAAATCTCAATGTATCTTAATGAAACTTGGTCAGAATGCTTGCCTCATTGATATCTAGGTCAAGTTTGAATGTGGGTCATGTCCGGTCAAAAACTAGGTCACTAGGTCAAATCATAGAACATCTTGTTTACACTCTAGAGGCTACAAATCTCAATGGATCTTAATGAAACTTAGTTAGAATGTTTGCCCAATTGATATCTAGGTCAAGTTTGAATATGGGTCATGTCGGGTCAAAAACTAGGTCACTAGGCCAAATCAAAGAAAAACAGTGTTAACCCTCTAGAGGCTACAAATTTTGTTAGATCTGAATGAAATATTTTCAGAATGTTTGCCTACATCAAATCTAGGTCAACATCAAATGTGGATTGTGTCTGGTCAAAAACTAGGTCACTAGGTCAAATTATAGAAAAATCTTGTTAACACTCTAAAGGTTGATTGTGGGGATCATCATAATCTAGGTCACTATAGGTCAAGTTTGCCATGGTTTACCAGGTGAGCGATTTAGGGCCATAATGCCCCTTGTTAGCTCACCTGAGCCGAAGGCTCAAGGTGAGCTATTGTGACCGCTCATTGTCCGTAGTACGTCTGTCCGTCTGTCCGTTCACTTTTACTTCAAACGACATCTCCTCTGAACCCGGGGATTGTAGGGCGGATTCAAACTGCTCATGATGTTCCTTGGATGCTTCTCTACAGAAGTTGTCTAAATGAAAGAGAAAAAGCAAAAACTCTGCTTGAAAAAGCAAAAAAGCAAAAAACTTTAAAAAATCTTCTTGCTAAAAACTACTAGGCCCTAAGCTTTGATAATTTTACAGTAGAATCTCCTGGTCAATCCCTCTATAGTTTGTTAAAATGAAATTCCTACTAGGGTCACACTTGACGCCACCCTGCACAGTTTAAGTGCTGCTCTAGGCAGGTTTCACAGTATTTTTGATGAAACAAAAGCAGAACTGTATTTTACCTGAGTTACTCTTAATATACTAAGGGCAAATAGCCAATATTTGCAAACATTTTGGATCCAGATCAGATGCAACATAATGCTGCATCTAATTTGGATCCAAACTATTGGTACTCATTTACCAACTGAACATGTTCTAAATTCTTTTATTTGTCATTTTTCGCATACAGTAGGTTTTAAGCAGATATCATTTCAGTCTGGTAAGGGTAAGCCCACAGAGCAGTTGCTAATTCTACCATACTACCCAGTATTTGACCTCAGCCACTGAACTGATGGTCTTAGCTGAACATGTTGTCTGCTAAAGTTTAGAAATGGATCAGTCTGCTTCATACTTAGAGAAACAGGGTCTGGAAGTGATCCACTGACAGTTATGTAATTATGTCTTTTGCCATATTTATACATATGTTTAATATTCAAAATATGTATAGCAGACAGCAATTCAGCATAATAAGAGTTAGACCCTAGCCAAATTTCCTACTGGCAGAGTTACATAACTGAACTCTGGTCAGCTGATGAGGTTGCATGATGGTGGTGTCTGCTATATATTTATGCCCTGCAGTTGGGGGCATATTGTTTTTGTCTGTCTGCTTTTTTGTCTGTTTGTCCATTTGTTTGTCTGTCAGTCCACAACTTTAATCTTAGCCATAACTTTGTTAAAGTTAGAAACTTTATAACTTGGGTCATGTCGTACAAAGGTCAATGTCAATTTTGAGATATTTCCCAGTGTCATATTTTCTTGTCTTTGAGATAACTCCAGTTCTACTGATGTTAACCCATTACCCCATACATATGCCTTTTTACGCCTTTAATTTATTCCTCCTCTAAAGAAAATAATTCCACTTTATATAGTCATAAACATGTAAGATATAAGAAATAGTATCTATATCTTAGTAGATGATAACTTAAAGCAGGTTGAAAGTAAAGCAGAGTGCGCAATAAATAATCATATGGAAATACATGTAGCTTGATAAGAAGAAGTGTCATGGATAAGGGCCATAACTCTGCCAACAATATTTTTTTAAGTTATTCCAATTTGTCATGTTTTTTTTGTCTGGAAGATAATTCTATTTACAGCTATATTAAAATGTTGTCTTGCCTATTAAGCTAAGGCACAATGACCTCAGGTGAGCGAATTAAGGGCCATGGCCCTCTTGTTTTTCTATTGCGTTAGCTGACAGTATAGTTGTTGTTGTTGCTTCTCTACACGGGCTCAGACATAACCCCGAGCCGAATATGTACTATCAATCGCTACCAGTTAAGTACGTTATTTCGCTACCATATAGATAGAGAGCGCCAGTGGCCGCGTGGGTATAGGCGTTTGCCTTTGTTTTCATCTTTGTGTCCGCATGGAGGGTCACGGGTTCGAATCTTACCAGAGCTTCTTCTTTTTCTTTTTTTTTGAAATACATTTTTTAACAGAATTTATTATCCAAAACTAAATCTTACCTATTTATATAAGCATTTGACATATGTGTATGTAAGACTCAAATCGTGGGTCGGTCCCAAATCGAGGGCCGATTCGAAAATCGTGGGCCGATCCCAAATCGTGGGCTGAAAACCGTGGGCCGATCCCAAATCGTGGGCCGATCTTGAAATCTTGAGCGGTGATCTGAAATCTTTAGCTCCGATTTTCTAAAGTGCATTGAAAAATAATATTGGGCCAAAATTGTGAGCCCCGATTTCCGAAAGTGCATTCATAACAAATAAGGATGCAACATTGAAAATCTTGGGCCGATCTGAAGTCGATTTCGGAGAGGACGCACCTTATATAATTCAAGGATAAAAAGAATGACGACAATATACACGAGAACACAAATTTTATTACGACGTATTTTTAGAAAATGTGTAGCCTCTTAAAGAACTAGGTCTACACAGTATGCACTCTTCGCATTCAAGTACAATGGAGAAGGCGTTATTATTTCTCGTTTTTTAATTCAAGCGCAACGCAAACACGTTGCATAAAAATGAAGAAAAGGAAAACATTTTGACAACTCTATTTATTTCAATCGGAATGGCAAGCACTTTGGAGCCTGATCAGACACCAGGTTTCCCGGCGACTGATCTGTTTCCACACTGATGACAATGAACAAATAGTTTCAGCATAAATGCGTTTATTCGGAAATGATAACGTTTTCCGCACTGTACAAACTTTGTAAACGACTAGTATAGTCGTCGCTATGGTTGAACGAATTGAACACGCTTTTATGGTCATAATGAGTCAATAACAATGAACGTATTAGGTGTTATAGCATAAATGCGTACGAGTCAATTGCTGTCTTTGATACTGTATGTGGTATCGAACGGTACTTTAATGATATCCAAACTTGTAAACGCATTGTCTTAAAATAAGCAGTCTGTGAAAATGCCATTCCTTCAGCCAGCGCCGGAATCAGTCTGTAACAGCCGGCCTATAGACCCCAACCATTCGAGTAGAAGAAAACTTCGTCCTGTAATCTGTAGCGAACTGCTCCAATGTATACATGTCCTTGTGGATATATTCGTGCTGAATCAATCTGGCTGCTTTCTTTGCGATGCTGAAATTAACATAGGACTTATATTTGATATTACAAAGGTGCTCTAGTTGTGTTGTACGGTGAAACTGATACAAACTAAAACACTATGCTTTACACGTACTCTAAATATCCAGACTCGAACTTCATGGGTGGTGTATTTAACGTTCCACTCGCCCGTTAAATGTATACAATCATTTTTAGGAAAGATGAAGTTAGACGAAACGATAAAATCTGATTATTTTTTAGATGAACGATGGAACTGGTACACAAACACTATGCTTTATACATGAACTCTTAATATCCGGACTCGAACTTGATGGGATTCTATAAAAAACCTTCCATTCACCTGTTAAATCACATTCAGAACACCAATTGAACGCAATGACGCCTTTAGACGCGTTCAATGTCTGTTGCATTATTGCGTTCAATACGTGTTCTAGTTTTTAACACTTGAATTTACAGTGTGGTGACCTGTCTTCTTTTTCTTTCAAATGTAAATTATTTCCTTTACTTATATTCAAAAGCTCACCTGGGTTCATGATGGGTCAATCTGTTTTTCGACAGGGAGGAATTAACAACTGCAGGCTACGGAGTCGGCATTGACATAGGTGGCCACATCTGCTCGTCATTCAGTGGGGAGGCATCTGAAAATAATGCATTTTCCATAGGTTTTTATTGGTATTGAAGAAACAAACATGGCTCAAGTTTCGGTCAATAGCTTGAATTACATTTTGTAGACAATCGGCTTTAAACAAACCGCAGTACTGCAACTGCGATGTATGTCAGCCCAAAGACTGCCTGACAGTAATTTAAATACCCATTCAGTGAGTATAACGTGTGGGTTGTAGGTCGGTGGCTCTTTAAAACACGTGACAACCCTTCTGTCCGTTAAGTTTGGCAGTACGTATTGGTGATACACTCAAAAGAATCATGCAAAATGAAACAACAGTTAAATTCTGTACAACGACGACTAAAAACAGTCAATTAATGGTATAAAAGACAAATCGCAGCTTCAAGCAAGGTGGAAGTAAAACGGAAAGCTCTTCAAAGAGCTTTGTTTTACTTTCATTTTGCTTGAAGCAGTCACTTGCTCGGAACACATACCAGTAATAGTTAACATAATGTAGTGGTCATAATAGAGAGGTTTTACTGTATATGCCCAGTAGAACCCAAACTTTGAACCTTTTCTGATTGAAAAAAAAAAACCAACGTTTTTACGGTCAATCTGCAGTAATCGAAACTTACCAGCGACTAATCTTTCCATGGCTGTAGATAAAGTGTCCTCCGTTGCTGGTTCTTCCTACGACACTGTGTCCTCTGGTGTGCACCATTCTTCAATAGTAACAGCCACTGAAACATAATTATGTAGATCTAATAATGCTGTACATGTATTTGTTAAAACAGATTTCAAACTTTAAAGTATTTCTCTATCCTCTATTTATCACATAAACGTGCAAAATATAGAGGGCCGTAAAAATCGTATGGCCCACTGGGCATATATTTTATACTAATTTTCGAATCACCAAAATACTGTACTAGATCTACTACGCCGACTGTAAATCAGTAAAGAGAATCTAGACAAACTTAGATCACCACTAGGTATTGAAACATTCCCAAGTGTCCTAGAAACATTATTCCGAGCAGTCCCGAAAACTCAGGCTGCAAATCAGGCTGCATAGACCTCTAGTATTAACAGTGATTCAGACTGTTTTTCAAATTCAGACGTTACAAAGATAATGATGTCATGTTGCTCTAACGACGTTATTTTGAAAACGAAACTAGATTCTAAACGTCAACTGATCATATTTAGTCAATTATAGCAATTTTTAAATTAAATATTAATTTAATATTGAATATGGTATCAGAGAAGTCTTTTCACAGCACATTGATGTTGATTTTCTTTATTTTAGTTTGATAGGTGTTTTTCATTACGGATGAATACAAACGAATAACGCCTATGACGAATCGTTTCCTAAGAGCCGAGGGCAAAAGTGAAAGTAAGACCGTTCGGATTTTCGTGTCATTTTGGTGTTTATGTGATAAATAGGATATCAAATTCGTGTGTGTTCAGTCGTGAATTTATTGAACTCGTTGGATAAAATGATGTGTTGCTCGCCAAGGCTCGCAACATATGATTTTATCCAACTCGTTCAATAAATTCACGACTGAACACACCCCCATTCAATATCCTCTATGTACTGATTTAAAGAAGGACACAAGCAAGCCAGAAAAAGTTCGTTTACCACCTGCAGCAGAACAGTGTACATAGCTCCTGTTCAGGCAGTAAGTCTCATGTACAGTGTAGATCCAGATATAATTCCGAAAATATTTGTTCAAAATATATTTTTATCGAAACAAAAGTCGCCCAGCTGGAATCTAGATCTAGTTGATAATAAACGATTCATTTCATAACGACAGAACACTGAGGGAGCATCATGATTTTGTGTTGCGTCTGGTTCACAAAGACTTTGCACGTTTGATATTTTCATTACATGTTTGTTTTTCTTTAGGAAATACTGCTACAAACAGCGAAATTTTTAAGATGTGATGTCGCTTGATACAGGTTTAACAGTACATTCCACATGTTAACAGGAACGTCATAAATACGACACAGTATAGTCTGTTTCACTGTTTGACTTGTGTACTAGGTAATTTGAATGCTTATAAATGTTAGGCAAATAATGCCAACTATAGGCCTACTCTTGACGCGCTATGAATGAAAGATTTTCTGGTTTAAAAGTTAAAACAATTAGGCATGAGTTCTTACCTGAGTCTTGAATAAACTGGCAAGCGTTACTCGAACGATAGGACATTAGGATTCCTCCTTTATTCAAAGGGAGAGTCCACTTTCTGAGCAACCTGGAGATGATTTCCTTTTTGGCGAGACACCCTTTATCATGGCTTTCTCCCACTGACTTCTTCTGTATGACAAACACGTTTGCATCTCTCTTCCAGAACCATGAGTTTTGGATCTTTAGGCATAGGCTTTCTACTTTTGTTTCTCAACTAGTTGCAATCCGAAGTCCACAAGTGAGTCCATTGTTTTGAAAATATGATGTCACTTACACAAAACGTTTGTTTTGACGTCTTATCATTTCGCGCCACCATTTTTGGACATTTTATTCCGTTCATTACACCAGTTTATATGGTTCTTTTTATTCTTAAATCTTTATGCAGTTTTTAAATTAGCATTTTAATTATTTTTGTGATCTGTGTTTTAAATTTAAGCCTAGGTGGCGGAGTTTTTTATGGGTTATAGATCGGCCCTCGATTTGGGAGAAAACGGCCCACGATTTGAGATCGGCCCACGATTTTCGAACCGGCCCTCGATTTGGGAGCGGCCCTCGATTTGAGTCTTACATATGTGTACAAATTACTATTTTTCATGCTAAATCCGGTTGCGAGCCTCTTTAAATTTATATAATGCCCTAGACCTTTGTAAACAGTTTGGATCCAACGGAGATGTAGAGTACTATTGTAAAGTGTGTCACTTGGATCAAGCTTTAGCAGAAGTGCTAGTATCAAGAAGAGAGAATTAAGTACATGTACACGTATATTATAAATATGCCTTTTTACGCCTTTAATTTATTCATCTACTGAAAAAAATAACTCCTACATACAGTCAGGAATATGCACTATGAGAAATATTTTCTATAGCGTAGCAGATGGTAGCTTAAAACAGGTTGAAAATAAAGCAGAATACATCTAAAGGCATATTCTGCTTTACTGTCAACCTTCTTTAAGTGGTCACATGTCTTCAAAACAAAAAACAGGCTAACAGGTAATAGGTAGAGTAGACAATGTTTATCAAGATTTAGTAATTATTACTTAAGGTGGATACTTGACAAACAGGAGCACTTTTTAGTGCTTGAATAATTTTATTTATGTATTTGCTCTTCATTCTACTGGCATGCGTTGGGTGAAGTTACATGAAACATACATTGCAAACAGTGTAGACTCTTGTTAGTAAGCATCAGAGCACCAGATAAGGGTAGTTTTTCAAAAACTAAAACCTTTATTTCAGAATTAAACCCTATGGTGTCACTACTCATTAGAATCGTCTCGAAGAGACGATTCTACTCATTAGAATCGTCTCGAAGAGACGATTCTAATGAGTAGTAACACCATAGGATTTCGTGCTGAATAAGTGAGAAAATGTTTGATTTGTTGAAATAACTTCCTCTTATCTGGAGCCCTGAAGCATAATAAACTCTTTGCATGCTAGCAGGGGATATAATTATCTGCCACTGTGATTATCTTTGCAAATAGTTTGGATCCAGATGAGACGCCGCATCAGGATCCAAACTTTTTGACACTCTGACTCTGTTTTAAAAAGAAAATTAGAAAATCATATATTTAGAACATTAGCAGACTACCCAATTGTTGCAGACGAAAAAATTACCCAGCATGCAAAGAGTTAAAGCTAAGTGTGTGCTGTGCAAGTAGGAGGGCTTCAAAAGTGTGTGTTTGGAAGGGGTTGGTGTGAGGTGATTTAGGTTCAGTATTTTTGGGCTACAACTCAGTATCATTCCCCTTTTCAACCCTGTACTCCATAGATAAGCATCTTTACACATTTAGTCATTCGATCCCTTTACTGAAGAAAATTGTCCAATTTTTTACAGAATGATTTCTTATATCATAGCAGAGGGTAGCTTAAAGCTGGCTGAAATATAGCAGATTGCACCTAAGGGCACATTCTGCTTTATTTTCAACTTGCTTAACCCTTTCCCCCATAGAAGAAACTTTGAGCGTATTTAATTTATTCCTCCGCTGAAGAAAATAGGACCAGTTCATACCCTCATGAACAATTACCATTACAAATATTTTATATAGCCTAGCAGATTTTAGCTTAAAGCAGGCTGAAAGTAAATAAGAATGTGCCTAAAGGCACATTCTGCTTTACTTTCAACCTGCTGTAAGTGATCACCTCTCTTCAAAACTAGAAACAGGCTATGGGGTAATGGTTAAAGCGATCACCTGCTGATTGACTTTGCTTTTTCCATGGGCTAGACTTATGATTTCATGGATTTTTTGTCATATTTACTGGTGGTATGCTAATATAGTTTGTTTCTTTTTAGCTCACCTGAGCCAAAGGCTCAAGGTGAGCTATTGGGATGGCCCTGTGTCCGGCGTCCGGCGTCGTTAGTCGTCCGTCCTCCGTCGTCGTTAACAATTGCTTCAAATGACATCTCCTCCTATACGGCTTGACAGAATTCAACCAAACTTTACAGAAATGTTCCTTGGGTCAAGCTCTTTCAAATTTGTTCAAAGAATTAAAAACAATGCAGAACTCTGGTTGCCATGGCAACCAAAGTGAAAAAATAAGGAAATCTTAAAAAATCTTCTTGTCAAAAACTGGAAGGGCCAGAGCTTACATATTTGGCACATAGCATTATCTACTCTCCTCTATCAAGTTTGTTCAAATTATGCCCCTGGGGTCAAAATTGGCCCCGCCCCGGGGGTCACAGATTTGGATAGAGTTATAAAGTGAAATTTTCAAACGTCTTTTTCTCTGAAACTAATGTGGCCAGAGCATTGATAGTTGGCATAGTGACACTTCTAGATGTCCTATACGAAAATTGTTCAAATGGTTCTGGTCAGTTGCATAACTAGGTCACAGGAGCTAAAAATAGATTTTTATTCATTGAAAACTTAAAAAATCTTCTTGTCTGAAACTACAAGGGCCTGAGCTTAGATATTTGGCACATAGCATCGCCTACAGGTCCTCTATTTAGTTTGTTCAAATTATGCCCCTGGGGTCGAAATTGGCCCCGCCCCAGGGGTCACAGTTTTACATAGAGTTATATAGTGAAATTTTCAAACGTCTTCTCTGAAACTAATATGGCCAGAGCTTTGATATTTGGTATGGTGACACTTCTAGATGTCCTAAACCAAAATTGTTCAAATGGTTCTGGTCGGTTGCATAACTAGGTCACAGGAGCTAAAAATAGATTTTTTTCAATGAAAACTTAAAAAATCTTCTTTTCTGAAACTACAAGGGCCAGAGCTTAGATATTTGGCACATACCATCGCCTACAGGTCCTCTATCAAGTTTGTTCAAATTATGCACCTGGGGTCAAAATTGGCCCCACAGTTTTACATAGAGTTATATAGAGAAAATTTGAAACGTCTTCTTCTCTGACACTAATATGGCCAGAGCTTTTATATTCGGTATGGTGACACTTTTAAATATACTTTACATAATTTGTTCAAATTGTTTGGGTCTGTTGCATATCTAGGTCAGTCCTGAACCTAAATTATTATCGCCATTTTTTCAGCTATTTTCTCAGGTGAGCGAAATATGCCCCATGGGGCTCTTGTCTTTATTTGTATAGTGTTTAAGTTTGCCCTGTGCCAGAAGGAAGAGCTAGAATATGACACCAGAGCCATTGTTGCCACGTAAGTATTACACTTAACTCTCTCTTAACACTAAATATCTCTTGTGGGTTGTTAGGTTCCCTTGTGGATCCTTTTAGTTATCAAATCATGAACCAGTCTTCTTGGAATTCTTGGTAGTTTTATAAAGGCTGGTTTCAGTAAGCAAAGAGTGTTGACCCTGACAATTAATTTAACGAGTATATTTTAAACAGGTGCATGGTGTTGAAAGAGTCACAGGGTTCACACTTGTTCTATGCAAACAGAGTAGATCAAGGTCAGAGGGCTCTCTGATTAGGGTCTGCACTGTTTGCCATTGTGCAATATATATTGTTAAAATTGACCCGAAATAGTCAAAAATGGACCAAACTTTATTGGAAATTGAAATTGTAAATTTAGAATTTCAGGGAGGAAAGTTTTAACACAAAAGTATAACTGCATTTAAAAGCAATAAATAGGCAATCTTTTGTTTCTTTTGATTTCAGCGTCATCTTAAGTATCCTCTGCGTTTTGATATTGGCGGGCACAGCATATGATGTGTTTATCATACACCAATTACATGTCGGGACTGGTGACCATAGAGATGAGATAACAGCACCATTGATACCACCAGCTGATTCAGGGGGAGATGACTCAGGCAGAAATATCAGACATAGGGGCTATGGCACTACAGAAACCAGGAACCAAGAGAGTGGAGGATTGCTAGCTGAAATAAAGATACGGGAACCAGCTGAAATAGGTATAGGTTTTGTTTTACAGTGACACCTCTCTATTACGACCACTAAATTCTGTTAATTGTTATGTTTTAAGACAGGTGGTTGCTTAAAGCAAGATGAAAGTAAAACAGAAAGCTACTATGGTGTACCTGTGAAGATTACATGTAGTCTAAAACATACTTTTAATAATTCCCAAATAGTGTACAATTATATATATACATGCATACAATACACAATGCACTTACAATATCTTGGAGATCAATTGGATCCTAAGCAAATATTGAAGTTGACATTTGTCCTAAGCAAACTGTGAAGACCTCCTAAAGAAGCCCACTGATCAGGGCTTGCACTGTTTGTCATTTTTCAATAAATTGTTAAAATCAGCCTTAAATCGGTGAAAATGGACTAGACTTGATTGGAAACTGGAACTGTCCATTTGAAGTCTCTGGACTGAAAACCCCAGATAAAAAGGAATCCCCTGAACAAATCCAACATTGTCTCACTCAAATCAGCACCAAATCCTATGGTGTTACTTATCATTAGAATCATCTCAAAGGGACGATTCTAATGAGTAGTGACACCATAGGGTTTAATGCAGAAATAAAGATTTTAGTTGTTTCAAAATCTCCCCTTATCTGGAGCTCTGAGACCATTAACTGTCACAGGGCTCCAGATAAGAGGGAGTAAATCAAGCAAATCCAATATTTTCTCACTCATTCTAGCACTAAATCCTATGGTGTAACTACTCATAAGAATCGTCTCGAAGAGACGATTCTAATGAGTAGTGACACCATAGGGTTTAATGCAGAAATAAAGATTTTAGTTGTTTCAAAATCTCCCCTTATTTTTGTGAAACCGGGGCCTGGAGCTCTGAGACCATTAACCTATTACCCCATAGCCAGATTTAAGTTTTGAAAATTGGTGACCACTTAAAGCAGTTTGAAAGTAAAGCAGAATGTGCCTTAAGGCACATTCTGCTTTACTTTCAGCCTGCTTTAAGCTTCCATCTGCTAGTATATAGTAAATATTTCTTATTATACATATTCATAACTACATGTATATAAATTATAATAATAAACGGCATTAAAAGGCGTATTTATGGGGTTATAGGTTAACTGTTCATTGCATGTTTCAGGTGTATGTGGTCGACTACTACAGGCCTTCTCAGTGTATACCAATGGTAGTAAGATCCTCAGCACAGAGACACGTGGAGGTCTCCTGGGTGCCCTTAATGGGGTTAGGTTTATCAGTTTGTCCTGGGTCATTCTAGGCCACTCCTATGTGTTTAAAATCACTGTTGCAGGTTTGTATACATGTACTAATCTTTATGACCAACTATTGCTAACTCTTATTCTTTGTGATATTGTCTTCTTTAAAATTTATTTTCTATGCATTCTTAATCCTACATGAAACTAGAGATGTGCAACATACATGTGATATTTTCTTGGACCCAAATAGGGAGATCTGCAAATTTTAATAGGGAGATTGGGGTGCCAAATAGGGAGCTTTTTTCGCGACACTTTTTTCGCGACAAAACTAGGCGCAGGCGATGAAAATCCAACACATTTACATGTATCTGTTTTCATAAGTTAAGCACTAATTGCTTTTTTTTTAATCAGTGAATAGATAAGTCTATAGACCGCTATGACAGAGACAATTTTCACCTAGAGATAGTTTTTATAATACTGACATGGGCCTTTTATTCTAGCATCTAGGCTGAAAGTAAAGCAGAATACTATTCAGGAACATTCTGCTTCAGTAAAAGTTTAAGCCTGCTTTAAGCTAGATATACCATTTGCTCGGATATAAGAACTATTTCTTATGGTTCTTATATTATTCATGACCAGTAAAGATAAACTGGAAATATATCTATTTTCTTCAGAGAATGAATGAAGTAGTTCAAATGGTCTAGATTTCTATCCATGGAGTAGATCTAGAAAGAGTAAGCAACTTAACAATCTGTTATTTATTAAAAGTTTGCAAACAGTATGGATCCAGATGAAACGCCGCATAATCTTATCTAGATACAAACTGTTTGACACTGATATTTTCTGAAAGAAAATGCACAAAGATTAACTCAGAGAAATTGTTTCAGATGGCAAAGTCTGCAGACGACATTTACTAGCGCCATAAAGTTGGTGTGGTTTTAACAACGAAATAACGCGTCTAAATTTTCTAACGCGAAAACTGATTGCAACTCAATTTTATGAGCGTAATTGGTTGTAAAATCAAACTTAATAATTATACATTTGCACAAATCGTATGTAACAAACAGAAGAATTTAGGTCCAACGTTTAATTTTAATTGATTGTTAGAAAACAATGCTGGGGAAAACATTTTAGACTAACAAAATATACATGATTCTTGTAGCAAATATTAAGGCGCCCCATCATTTTGTAACGGTATACTTTTCAAAGTATTTTTCTGTTACGTGAATATTCTATTTTGTGGTGGAAATAAATTCATAAATGTAGCTTTCATATAAGATGTGTGTTTGTCCAAAACTTACGGAGAATTATCTGATTTTAATCCGACCCGCATCGGCGACATAGATCTTTATCCTTCGCATCACCGCTTCTAAAATTTGTCGTTGCTAGGTCTCCGATTCGGGACGAACCTGTCAATCACTTTTTTTGATAACCAATTAGATCTACAACACATTAAAAGCAATATGTCAAACCCCACTCGGCGCGTGTGATCAAACATTGGTTGGCAGCCTGCCATATACATGCCATGTATAGTGCTATCGACGATTGCGTAACATGTTTACACGCATCGGTAGCGTTTGGTGATAAGCGGTTGCAGGTTAAGCGTGTTTATGGATTAGCCAGAGAACTCTGATCCAATTTTAAGATTTTTAGAGTCGGCGAACGAGGTAAATGATATAAAAGTTCATAATGAAAAAAATGAACCTGGTTTAATGAAATATCGGGAGATTTCGTCTCCCGACCGGGAGATCATGAGTTGAGGTCAAATTTCGGGAGCTCCCGACCAGATCGGGAGATATCACATGTATGATGTGCAATGAAACTGGCTTTCCAATATATTGCAATCCGTTCTGAAAACAATACAATACAATTCTGAGGTTCAAAGAACAATTTTTCTCATTATTCTTAATTTTGTTTTGTTCGAACTAAATAAGCCACTTGCAGAGAAGGGATTTCTCCCTTGTTGTTTTTTAGCACAGGACATGGTATAAGTTAATGCCAAATCAGTGTGCATCAAAGATTTAAAATCTTTATAGAATATCAAAAAAATTTACATAGAAAAACGTAGTTTCCCAGAAATGTGTATCAAAAATTTAAAACTGATGTGTGTCTGTCATTTTAGAAACAATTCCTTAATTCTAAAAATAATTGGTGAGAACTTTGTCTGAGGCTGAACATATTCGCAATATTGCGATACAAAATTTCTGACAATACCTTTTATTACTGTTAATCATGTTGAAATAGGACCTATTTAACTGGTTATTAATTTCTTCTAACAGTTACAACACTATTAATCTATTTGATGTTTGTCTATTTCAGAGAATGCAGGGAGTTTCCTGACTGAAAATATCAATAGCTTCAGTTTCATGGCAATATTGAATGCCACTGTATCAGTAGACAGCTTCTTCACACTGAGGTATGTGCCCTTCTTCAGTGGAGAATCTGTTATTCTTTCCCGTTTAAACGCAAACGTACGCAAACGCAAAGCACTAAAACGTAGAAAAGAACAACTTTTGGATAATTCTGATAATTCTTGTTTATCTTGGTGGCAAACAGTTTGGAGCCAGATCAGACGCCGGGTGGAGCTGTATTCATAACATAGGGTTTGGTGGAGGCATAAAGAAGACAAGGCTGGAAAGTATACACATATTTAGCTACAGCCCTTGAGTAGATGCATGACGAGTCTTATTTATCCCTTTCCCTTATAGAAGCGACTTTTAGCACATTCATTTTATTCATCCGCTGCAGAAAATAGTTCCAAATTATACCGTAATGAATATGTGTCATATTAAATTATTTCCTTATTCTAGCAGTTAATAGCTTAAAGCAGGCTGAAAGTAAAGCAGAATGCGCCTTAGGGGGCATTCTGCTTTACTTTCAACCTGCTTTAAGTAGTCACCTATCTTCAATACTAGAAACAATGCTATCAGGTAAAGGGTTAACACTCATGGTTCTTGTCTAGGTACTACGAAGGAGTGAAAGCAATACTAAGTTGTTTCTCCATTGGAGTCATCTTTAACTTCATTTGCTATATTGTTGTTGATGTCAAACATCAGGATTAAGCTTTGATTGAATTTTTTTGAAACATTCACTAAATAGTGCCAAATTTATACAGTCATGCGTATGTATCATAAGAAATACTTTCTATATTCTAGCTGATGATAGCTTAAAGCAGGCTGAAAGTAAAACAGAATGCCCCTTAAAGTATATTCTGCTTTACTTGCAACCAGCTGTTAGTGTTCACTTATCTTCAAAACTTGAAGCAGGCTATAGCCTAAAGAGTTTAAGAAACCACCTACAGGTCTGAAACATTGAAAACAAGCATGGGGATGAGGAAGTGTTAAAGTGTGAATTTTTATTTTTTTTTTTTTTTTTTTTTTTTTTTTTTACCTTTTCAATAATTTTATTCACATATAATACATCCATACATATTTTTACATGTAGTATAAGTAGAAAATACCAATACAACGTAATTTTCATGAAGAATCGTCAAAAACTAAATAATATTTCTAACATACATACAATTTTTCTATCGAATGTAAATATGAAAACATACATTTTTATTGAAAAAAATGAAAATTTGAATAAAAAAATACAGAAAGAAACATGCATTTTTGCTAGGTTATTTTTATTACAGTACGTTTTATGTCTAAATGTAGTTTAATATAAGATATTGTACAATTGCCCATGTAGAAGCTATATTTTCTGTATTACTACATACTTGTTTTATATCCCATGCTAGTTTTAATGAGTTATTTAACCCGGTTATTGACGGAACGATTTTCTTTGTTTTACATAAAAATATATATCGTTTTATTTCTAAAAACAAAATGTCAAGTTTGAAGTCATTTTGATCGGTTCCCAAAAGTACGTATAAACTATTTATTTTGAGGTGCGGGTTATATTTTACTAACCTATCTGAAATATGTGTTATTATTGGTTTCACTTTACAACATTCCCAAAACAAATGAACAATAGTTTCTTCATGATTATGACAGAAAGTGCATAAATTAGTATCTTTGATTTTCATTTTAAATAATAATGTATTAGTAGGTAATATTCTATGTATAATTCTAGTTTGTAACCATTGCAAATAAGTATCTTTAGTACATTTAAATACATAGCTATACATATTCTTCCAATTTATAAGACTATTTTTGTATATTGACACCCATTTGGATTGACTAGTAGGGGTATCATCGTTATTAGCAAGTACATTATATACAAATTTATTATCACATTTTCCGGTTAAAATGGGGTACATATAACAATTAATGGTTGGGTATTGAAATTCTAAAAGTGAATCTTTTTTTGGAGTAAATCCTGTTCTAGTCATAAAAGAATTTTTATTTTGGTTCTATCAGTATGGAGTGTTTTGATATTTTTATTTACCACAGTGGCTTGTTGGTTGGGTACTTGACCTTAAAGGAGCTAGACAGAGTGGGAGGAGTGTTGCAGTTCCGATGGGCAATGTTTTACTTCCATCGATTCTGGAGGTAAGAATACAAGCCAATCTTAAGGCAAAGAAATGGGAAAAATCCTGTTCTTCTGTAAAAATGACTAATTGATTTATCACATGTATATATTATAAAGTGGAAAGCATAAGGCAGAAGCTCCTGCAGGTGCTTTGGTTTACTTTCTTTCTGCTTTAACACATTGAACCATAGTGACGAGTTTACTAACAGTGTACCTGTGAATATGCAAATAGTGTAGGTCATGATTAGAGGGCACTGTTTGTCATTTTGCAATACAGTAAAACCTCTCTATAACGACCACTAAATTTTGTTAATTATTAGGGTGTTTACGATAGGTGACCGCTTAAAGCAAGGTGACAGTGAAACAGAAAGCTCCTTTAGGAGCTTTCTGTTTCCTTGTCACCTTGCTTTAAGCTGCCACCTCTCTATTATACAATTGATAAGCCTTCGTTTTAGTGGTCGTAATAGCGAGGTTTTACTGTATATAGCAAAAAAAACCTTAAATATTCAAAATGGACTAGACTTAATTAGAAAGTTTTTGGGTGAAATAGTTAAGCAGCCACTGCCTTTAACTCTTTGAACTCTAGTCACTCATAAAAGCGTTCGTTGCAAACAGTGTAGACCCTGTGGAGGAGAACACTTGTCCTATGCAAACAGTGTAGACCCTGATAAGAGGGCTCCTTGAGGATCCTAAGGAGCCCTCTGATCAGGGTCTACACCGTTTGTCATTTTGACTTATATTGTAAACTTCAACCCTAAAAACAGTAAAAAGTCAAAAATGGACTGGACTAAATTGAAAACTAGAATTGTCCAATTTAGGTTTCAGGGAGGAAAGGGTTAAACAACCCAGTATTTGCTGACCACAGAGATCTTGTTACAGGTTGACTCCACCATACATGCTGGTTATGTTGCTGTACATCCCCTTACTGAAGTATTGGTACAGTGGCCCCGTGTGGCCCCAGGATGGCGTGGAGCTAAACTACTGTGAATCAACTTGGTGGCAGAATATCCTCTACATTAACAACTTCTGGCCTCTACTGAAACAGGTATCAAAGGTTTTAACCCCTCCCCTTCCTTCCATAACTGGTTTTCAGTAACTAAGACTGGTAGTTGCTTAACTCATTACCCCATAAATATACCATTTTGCGCCTTTAATTTATTCAACCACTGCAGAAATAGTTCCATCTTATACACTTTTGAATATATACCATAAGAAATATTTTCTATTTTCTAACAGATTGTAGCTTAAAAGTGGGTTGAATGTAAGGCAGAATGTGCCTTAACCCTTTGAACCCTAGTCCCGCACATAGGCATCATTTTCAAACAATGTACATGTGAATATCAAATTGTCCTGTGCAAACAGTGAAGACCCAGATCAGAGGGCTCCGAAAGGAGCCCTCTGATCAGGGTCTTCACTGTTTGTCATAATGCCAAAATTGACAAAAGAACCCTTAAAAGTCAGAAAATGGACTAGACAAAAATGGAAACTGGAATTGTCCACTCAAAGTTTCAGGGAGGAAAGAGTTAAGGCACTGTCTACTGTACTTTCAACCTGGTTTAAGTAGTTGCCAATCTTCAATACTAGAAATATGCTATGAAGTAATGGGTTAAAGCAGACTGGAAGTAAAGCAGAGAAGCTCCTGTAGGATCTTTTTACTTTACTTTCAAACTGCTTTAAACAGCCACCTATTAAACTGCCACTTTTATGTAAGTATGTAAATGCATATTATTTTGAGTGGTCCTGCAAACAAGTTGTATTGTTGTCGCTTAACTCTTTCCTCCCTGAAACTTCAAATGGATAATCCCAGTTTCCATTTTAGTCTAGTCCATTTCTGACTTTTAAGGGTTGTTTTTGTCAATGTTTGGCATTATGACAAACAGTGAAGACCCAGATCAGAGGGCTCCATAAGGAGCCCTCTGATCTGGGTATTCACTGTTTGCATAAAACGAGTGCACTTTTCACTTCTATACTGTTTGAAAAGGACGCCTATATGCGGGACTAGGGTTCAAAGGGTTAACCCATTAGTCCATAGATACACATTTTACATCTCTAATTCATTCCTGCAGTCCCACTTTATACAGAATTGAATATGAACCTTGAGAATAGCTCCTATGTCCTAGCAGATGATAGCTTAAAGCAGGTTGAAATTAAAGCAGAATTCACCTTAAGGTACATTCTGGTATACTTTCAACCTGCTTTGAATTTTAAGTTGTCTTCAAAAACTAGAACCAGGCTTTGAGGTAAAGTGTAAAAGCAGAATGAAAGAAAAGCAAACAATGTGCAGGAGCAGGACTTTTTGTCTTTATGAAGCAGTCTACTGTCTTTGGAGATCTCACTGTTTGTTAACCATTCTCCCACTATTAGTGTATGTTGATACCTTCTGAAAATAGTGTAGACCCAGATCAGACAGCTCTGGAAGGATATGTCTGACATTAGACTACACTCTTTCATGGAGATTATTTTCATATTCTATTAGATAATGTAATTGTTCAGATGATTGATGTTCAACGTTGGTGTAGTTTTGTACATGAACATTCAGTGGGAGAAGGGTTAAATGTAAAACACACTGCTAGACTTCATTCAACTTTCATGGACTGATTGGTAGCTCAACAGATACAGTGGAGAATCTGTTATTCTTTCCCATTTAAACGCAAACGTACGCAAACGCAAAGCACTAAAACGTAGAAAAGAACAACTTTTGGACAATTCTGATATTTCATGTTTATCATGTTGGCAAACAGTTTGGAGCCTGATCAGACGCCGGGTTACCCGGCGTCTGATCTGGCTCCAAATTGTTTGCACTGCAAATAATAGTTTTAGCGTAAACGCATTTATTGGGAAAGAATAACAGATTCTCCACTGTATATTAGTGTCTTCTGCATTGGGCCTGGAAGGTTGCAAGTTCAATTCCTGACTAAGACACGCTGAAGCGGTCATGTTTCTTGCTGATGCAAACATTAAAATATATTTACATTCACCCTGTAAAGTCTCTATGTAATCGTATTAAAAATATGCAGGTCAATTCTCGATGAACCTACAAATCGAAACTGGTTCCAGCCAGTTAAAAAGAGGGCGGAGTCTCCGCCGCGGAGAGATACCGACCTAGCGACCAGCTAATGGTTGCTATGGCTTAGTGGTAGAGCGTCCGCTTGCAGTGCGGGAGGTTGTGGGTTCAATCCCCGGCCGGGTCAAACCAGACTTAAAAATGGTAGTAATGGCTTCCCTCCTTGGCGCTCAGGATTTCGGGTTAGCATTACAACTGGTTCGTCGGTGTCAGGATAAAGTGATCGTCCGGGTACAGTCCCATTGGTGCACCTAAAAAGTGCCCCTGCTTGTAATACCCGAAAGGGGTGTGTAGCAGTATATAGAGAAAGAAAGAAAGAGTGTAATTAGGCTGAAATAAACATGCACGACCAATTTTTTAAAATATGCTTTAATAATAGATATTTAAGTTGCATTGTTTATTCTAAATGTCTTATAAGTGTTCGTTAAGCACACAGCGACAGTTTACTGGGTAAAATCTTGACTTTGTTATCAACTCCGAAATATGTATTTTGGGCTACTTTTCATACCGCATAATTATTATAGAGATTGAATGGCTGTTACATCCAGGATTACATCTGTCAAACCTATTTGGCCGGTATATGATATATTTATATACATGAAAACAAATCTGGTCAAATTTCACATTACATGGACAAGACAGAAAATAAAAATATAAATATAAGGAATAAACAACATCTTTTTGCCGTTCACGCGGTATGAATACATCAACTTCGCAGGGTAAGTTTATCGTAAACGTCCTTTGGGCGTTTATGAAACTTACCCCCTGCGAAGCCAATGTATTCATACCGTCGTGAACCGCAAAAAGTTGTTGTTTATTCCTATAATGAGAACTACTAAATATGACTTGTCGGCCTATGGTCACAGAGTTGCAGATTAGGGGAGTGTTTCAAAAACTAAAATCTTTATTTCTGCATTCTTTGAGAAGATTCTAATGAGTAGTGACACTATAGGATTTGGTTCTGAAACAAGAGAAAAAATGCTGGATTTGTTCAGTTTACTCCTTCTTATCTAGAGCCCTGGGTCAGTTTGAATGTGACAGATTTAGGTATCACTCTTTCACTCAATTTTCATGTTTCAGTGTATGGGGTGGAGCTGGTACCTGGCCAATGATATGCAGTTTTATGTTGTCAGTCCACTCTTCCTCATACCACTGTACAGGTGGGTACCAGTATATTCAATCTTTTACTGATTCAGTCAATCACTCAGTAGAAGGTCTATGTGTTGTTTGTTTACTTTAACTGTTTCAACACCATGGACCTATTTAAGATATACTCTCTACATTTGCAAATAGTGTAGACCCAGATCAGAGGGCTCCTATAGGAGCCCTCTGATCTGGGTATATATTGTTTGCTAATTTAGAGCAGTATTTATTAAACAATCCAAGTAGACTTATTCATGTGAAACTCAATTTATCCACAAGGGAACCAAATAACCCACAAGAGTTACTTAGTGTCAAAAGAGTTAATGCAGGAGCTTTCTTCATTATTTTTATCCTGCATTAAGTAGCCACCTATCTTTAGAGATATCCAGACTAGTTCAACTAGTAGTTAATTATTACAAAATTGGCTGTTCAGTTTTGTTAAATGTAGGATTTTACCCAGAAAATAAAAAAGTGGCTGTCCAAAGAGATCCAAACGCTGATTGGTTCTTGGCCAACTTGTACTTACAGTGGAGAATCTGTTATTCTTTTCCGTTTAAACGCAAACGTACGCAAATGCAAAGCATTAAAACGTAGAAAATAACAACTTTTGGACAATTCTGATAATTCTTGTTTATCTTGGTGGCAAACAGTTTGGAGCCTGATCAGACGCTGGGTTACCCGGCGTCTGATCTGGCTCCAAACTGTTTGCACTGCAAATAATAGTTTTAGCGTAAACGCGTTTATTGGGAAAGAATAACACATTCTCCAACGTAATAACAGCCAAGGGTTGCGCAATTCAAGGCACATAATCCTAGATTGTGTCCAAAAACGCATATCCATTGAATGCTGAGAGAATAAAAATAAAATGTAAAAATTGTTGAAAACCAGGCCTATTTGTGTTAAGCATTCACTTGTCTCTTTGATATTAGTTTTCAACGCTACTCCCATCTTTTATAATTGAGTTTTCAAAGCATGCAAATTCCTATATCAGAGCTCCATTTAGAATAACTGCATCATTTTGACCCAAGATTTCAGATCGGCTTTAGATTTTCGAATTGGCCCATGCTCTTGGACAGACCCAAAATTTGAGTAAAATGGACCTAATATAACAAAAGAAATCAGATGGTTCCAAGGACTTTGTTATCACTGAGCTTCAAAGTAGGTGCAAGAGTTGAGAGTCACTTGTAGTACTCAAGTAAAGGTTTAGTTTAGACGGGCATACAGTCCTAAGGTGTTAGGAATATATGTAAGTTATACTGTTCTCTAATAGCTCTTGTTTAAGTTCCCTTGTTTTCTTTCAGATCTAATGTTGTGGGAGGCATTGTGTGTTTCATTGGACTGTTGACAACATGGACCATTACTGGGGTACTCTCCAGCACTCATAACCTGTCATTGGCTATGTTTGGGGGTATGGACCCAGAGTGAGTAGCTTTAATTAACCCATTACCCAGGGCTCAAGATAAGAGGGAGTAAACTGAATGATTCCAACAGTTTCATAATAATTTCAACACCAAATCCCATGGTGTTACTGCTCATTAGAATCGTCTCGAAGAGACGCTTCTGATGAGTAGTATCACCATAGGGTTTAATGCAGTAATGAAGATTTTAATTTTTGAAAAACTCCCCTCATCTGGAGCTCTGATTGCCCCATAGCCTGTTTCTAGTTTTGAAGACAGATGACCACTTAAAGCAGGCTGAAAGTAAACCAGAATGTGCCTTAAGGCACATTCTGCTTTACTTTCAGCCTACTTTAATGTACAATCTGCTTTGATATAGAATATATTGTATTTCTTTTGTGCATATTCATGACTGTATAAAGTGGGACTATTTTCTTCAGTAGAGGAATAAATTAAAGGCATCATAAAAAGGTGTATCTATGATGTAATGTGTCATTAGTAAATCAGAAAATTTGTTTTGAGAGCTTTCTGATTTATTGATGTTCTGGGTTGGGCTCTCACACATCTTTTAATAGAGCTTCCTACATATGCTTCTTCATTGACCAGTTCGAAAACCATTTTGAGTGGTTTTTGGCTGCAAAAAAGTGTTCAGTTTTATAAAATATTGATTTTCACTTACACTTTAGTCCATGATGCAGGGCTGCAGATAAGGGGAATCTTTCAAAAACTACAATCTTCATTTCTGCATTAACTGTATGGGGTCACTACACATTAGAACCGTCTCATCGAGTTACACCATAGAATTTAAAACTGTCTTAAAGGAGAAAATGTTTAGTCTCTCATATCTGGAGCCCTGACGATGTCTCTCTGGTTTTATTTACAGGCAGATGCAGTACTCCCAGGATAATATCTATGTGCGCCCATACTGTCGTATAGGACCGTACATTGTAGGCATGTTGTTTGGATGTGTGTTAGCCAAGACAGACTGCAAGATAAGAATGCCAAAGGTACGAGTTACACTCTCCCTATGTCCATGCAGGAATATTTCATTATAGCTATACAAGAGTGATCTTAAAGTTTTGTGACCAGCAGACCTTCATCTAGTGGTAATGCATTAGACTGCCAATTTAGGGTAGTCCGTTCAATCCCCATCAGACCATGTGAGTGAAGGGCTCCTGAAGGAGCCCGCTGAATAGGATATAGACTGTTATATTTTTAATTCTAACACGACTCGAAACCTACGGCATATAGACAAAGAATACCCAGAAACGTATATTACGCCGCGATAATGAACTGCACGCGCGGCGTTTCCATCCGCTGTTCCATTTGCCCCATACGCTTTATACATAAATAGTATTTTTATAATAAAAGTCGCGTTAGAATTAAGATTTGATATTTCTTAATTCTAACACGACTCGAAACCTACGGCATACAGACAAAAAATACCGAGAAACGTATATAACGCCGCGATAATGAACTACACGCGCTACGTTTCCATACGCTGTTCCATTTGCCCCTTACGCGTAAAACTTAAACAGTATTTTTATAATAAAAGTCGCGTTAGAATTAAAATAACAAATTCGTAGGTGTTCATTACCGTGCATTAGATCACAGTAAGTCGTTGAGATGTGGGTAATTAGATCACTCGGCCTAAAGGCCTCGTGATCTAATGACTCCACATCTCAACTCCTAACTGTGATCTAATGCACGGTAATGAACACCTACGAATTTGTTATTTCTTAATTATTACACCTCGCTTTGAGTTACAATGTTAAATTCCCATAGACCTACAGTTAACATTTTGCATGTCTTTTACATCTATACTGTCACTCTTTATGATATTCTTTTTGTGACGTCATTCTAAAGGACATTACTTTTTTACTACGTCCGAAAACGTACTGTCAGCCTTGACATGCCAATCGCTATTGGATACATTGGAACGTTTTAAAGAGTGGTAACTTATAATCAACTTTTGGCATTTTCTGTACAAGTTGCTTCCTTTTGTCCATTCCTTAACGATTTGCCATAATTTCGGAAGAGGATATTTGCCACCTAGACAATGTAAAGACGCTGTTTCTTCAATTTACTTATCATAACGTTCTTCTTTGTTTACTTGTAATATAATTATAAACAATGTGACGTCGTAAGACGGCGACGTCATTTCCCGCGTTATGTACATGTCCGCGCTAAATTGGTGTTCACAACACATTTTATAAAAGACGAATAAAACGATTCCAAAGCCAGGGTTGATAAGCTCGGTGTAATAAAATAAATATTAGATGTCAGTTTGCGTGACATTCAAATTGTCAACCCTCGAAAACAAGAATGTCACCCTCGGCTACGCCTCGGGGTGACATGCTGTTTCTCGGGTTGACAATTTGAATGTCACACAAACTGCCATCTAATATTTATATAATATTAAGTTACCTTTTAAACATTATAAGGCCAAACCTCTTGATAGCTGATATAAACTTGTAAATGATCAGAAAATTAGTCCATTTCAAAAAGTTACTGGCAGTAAATGAGTTTAAAATATACTCATAACATACATATGCAAACAGTGTAGATTCAGAGCAGAGGGCTCTTTTTGGAGCCCTCTGATCTGGGTCTACACTTTTTATAGGCCCGTCTTCAGACGGGATGTATTATGTCGTGGCGCTGTCCATCCTTGCTCACAAAATGATAGTTGCGTGGCTAAAATTGTGTCCATAACCTAGACACATAATTGAAAAACATTAACCTGGCAGTTTCTTGTAACATTAACCTGGCCATTTCTTGTGACATTAACCTGGCCAGTTGTGGGACATAGGGTTAGGGGTAGGTTTAGCCTCCAGATCATTCTATAACAAAGTTAGTATTCATTTATGTGGCTAACCACATGCATTTTAGCCACATAAAAGGGCCATCCGTCCATCTGTCCGTCCGTTAACTTTTTCATGTCCGCTCTCTAACTCAAACAAATTTAGTCCAATCCTTTTGAAACTTGATCAGAACATGTATGACCATAATATCTCGGTCAAGTTCGATAACCAGCAAGATTGCTCCAGACATTCAAGAGTTATGCCCCTTATTTTGTCAAAAACGAGCATTTTAGTTTGTCCGCTCTCTAACTCAAACAATATTGGTCCAATCCTTTTGAAACTTGGTCGGTCAGCATGTGTATGATCAAAATATCTCGATTAAGTTTGATAACCAGCAAGATTGCCCCAGACACTCAAGAGTTATGCCCCTTTTTTCGTCAAAAACGGGCATTTGTTAGTTTGTCGGCTCTCTAACTCAAACAAATTCATTCCAATCATTTTGAAACTTGGATAGCAGGTGTATGACCATAATGTCTCGGTCAAGCTTGATAACCAGTAAAATTCCCTTAGACATTCAAGAGTTATGCCCCTTTTTTTGTCAAAAAAGGGCATTTTTTAGTTTGTCTGCTCTCTAACAAATTTAGTCCAATCCTTTTGAAACTTGGTAAGCATGTGATTTACAATAATGTCTCAGTTATGTACCATAACCAGCAAGATTGCCTTAGACATTCAAGAGTTATGCCCCATTTTTTGTCAAAAACGGTCATTTTTTAGTTTGTCCGCTCACTTACTCAAACAAATTTATTCCAATCCTTTTGAAACTTAATCAGTATGTGTATTACCATAATGTCTCGGTCAAGCTTGATAAACAGCAAGATTGCCCTAGACATCCAAGAGTTATGCCCATTTTATCGTCAAACAGATTTATTCCAATCCTTTTGAAAATTGGTCAGCATATGACCCCTAACTTTCAGGGGTCTTCCCCTTTTTTACCATTTAACTTGATAGGGTTTTAGTATGACTACATTCTAAGATCGATTTGACGGGCGTATAATGTGCCCAGCTTGCAGTGCTCTTGTTGCTTATTTAGACCAGTATTGATCACATTACCCAAAGTTTCAAGTAGACTGATTCATATTTTGGTAGCCAAAAAGATCCACAAGGGACCCTAATAACCCACAAGAGTGTCTTAGTATCAAAAGGGTTAATTTTCTTGTTTACAGTGGGTCAATATGCTGGGCTGGGTAGTGGCAGCTGTCTGCTGTCTGTCCGTACTGTATGCCACCTTTGATGTGCAGAGGGGTGTGCAGCCATCTAACAAGGATGTATCAGCCCTGTACAATGCCCTGGCCAGATCTGCCTGGGCAGTGGGCGTGTCCTGGGTTATATTTGCCTGTGCTACAGGCTATGGAGGTAAGTGGCTCTAACAAGGATGTGTCAGCCCTGTACAATGCCCTGGCTAGATCTGCCTGGGCAGTGGACGTGTCCTGGGTTATACTTGCCTGTGCTAGGGGCTATGGAGGTATGTGGCTCTAACAAGGATGTGTCAGCCCTGTACAATGCCCTGGCCAGATCTGCCTGGGCAGTGGGCGTGTCCTGGGTTATATTTGCCTGTGCTACGGGCTATGGAGGTAAGTGGCTCTAACAAGGATGTGTCAGCCCTGTTCAACGCTCTGGCTAGATCTGCCTGGGCAGTGGGCGTGTCCTGGGTTATATTTGCCTGTGCTACAGAGTATGGAGGTTAGTTGACTTGAAGTAAACTGTTTATAGTAGTGTTACTCATTACCCCATAGCCTATAGCCTTAAGGCACATTCTGCTTTACTTTCAGCCTGATTTAAGCTACCATCTGTTAGAATTAAGAAAATATTTCTTATGATACATATTCATAAATGTATAAGATGGAACTTATTTTCTTCTGTGGAGTAATAAATTAAAGGCATTCAAAAGGTGTATTTATTGGGTAATCTGTAATGGGTTAATTGACTTGAAGTAAAAAAACGTTCATCATAGGTGCACATTGGTATATTTCGACCATGTATAAGTTGATTTAACTCTGAGGCAATTTGGGTATTCCAGTTTTAATTTAAGTCTAGTCAATTTTGATTTTTCAGGGTTGTCTTTGTACAACTCTTATGGCAACTTCAAAATAGAAATCCTCTCAGAGCAAAGTCTTCACTGTTTGCATAAGCATGTTAATCAAATATTATGTTTGCATTTAGGATGTGTATATGCCTCACCAGGGATTAATTAGAAGACCATTTACCCCATAGTCTGATTCTAGTTTTGTGAACAGATGACCACTTAACCCTTTGAACCCTAGTCCCGCATTTAGGCGTCCTTTTTCAAAGAGTGTACATGTGAATAGTACACTTGTCCTATGCAAAAAGTGCAGACCCAGATCAGAGGGCTCCAAAAGGAGCCCTCTGATCAGGATCTTCACTGTTTGTCATAATGCCAAACATTGACAGAACAACCCTTAAAAGTCAGAAATTGACTAGACTTAATTGGAAACTGAAATTGTCCATTTAAAGTTTCAGGGAGGAAAGAGTTAAAGCAGGTTGAAACAGGGAGTAAGTATGTACTCCGTGATTAAAAGTAAAGCAAAATGCGCTTTAAGGCGCATTCTGCATTACATTCAACCTGCTTTAAGCTACCATCTTGTAGGATAAAGAAAATACATCTTAACGTGCACATCTTAATGTGCACATTCATGACTATGAAATCAAACTATCATCTTTGGTATAGGAATAAATTAATGAGTGAAGAGTAAAGGGTTAAGTTGTTGCAATAAATAATCAATAATCAGGCCTCCAGATTAGAGGGAGTAACTGTAACAAATCCAACATGTTCTCATTCATTTCAGCACCGAATCCTATGGTGTAACTACTCATTAGAATCATCTCTTCAAGACAATTCTAATGAGTAGTGACACTATAGTGTTTTTTTCAGAAATTAAGATTTTAGTTTTTAAAAACTATTTTCTTTGGTATAGGAATCAATTAAATGAGTGAAAAGGTGTATCTATGGAGTAAAGGGTTAAGTTATTGCAGTAAATTTATCATCAGTCCTCCAGATAAGAGGGAGTAACTTTAACAAATCCAACATATACTCATTCATTTCAGCACCAAATCCTATGGAGTCACTACTTATTAGAATCGTCTCGAAGAGACGATTCTAATGAGTAGTGACACCATAGGATTTTATTCAGAAATTAAGATTTTAGTTTTTAAAAACTATTTTCTTTGGTATAGGAATAAATTAAATGAGTGAAAAGGTGTATCTATGGAGTAAAGGGTTAAGTTGTTGCAGTAAATTTATCATCAGTCCTCCAGATAAGAGGGAGTAACTTTAACAAATCCAACATATTCTCATTCATTTCAGCACCAAATCCTATGGAGTCACTACTCATTATAATCGTCTCAAAGAGACAATTCTAATGAATAGTGACACCATAGGATTTTATTCAGAAATAAAGATTCTAGTTTTTGAAATACCCTCCTTATAATCTCAAGCCCTGTATCATAGGGTTTTATTCAGAAATAAAGATTCTAGTTTTAAGAATACCTCTCTTTTATTATATGCCTTCGAGTGATATCGAGCGTTTCCGCGTGTATTTGCAGAGTAAAATACAAGAGTCTGTATCAGCCACCTTGTATCAGCCACTTTGTATTTTACTCTGACGTCGCTTTCGATTTGACATGACATCATTTACGTACATGTACGAGTGCTGCGTTATTCTTTGTGACATACAAAATGTCTTGTTCTGCTTCAAATAAATAATAAATTTTGGATATAAAATGATTTAAACGACTATTTAGTTGTTTCTTGTTTGTATTCAAGGCATATAATAAACACATCACCAGTTGGCAGTGCGCAACAGAGTGTTGCATTTAGCTCTCGACGTATTTGGCGGAAACAACCGATCAGACTCGCGCCAAGGCGCTCGTCAGATCGGCTATTTCCGCCCAAAACGTCTCGAGCTAAATACATCACTCTGTATCGCACTGTCAACTGGTAATGTGTATATCTAGAACCCTGTATCATGTTCCAGGGATAGTGAACACATTCCTGTCGTGGAAGTTATTTCTACCTCTGAGCAGGCTTACCTACATGGCTTACCTAACCCACCCAGTGGTGACCGAGGTGTTGTACTTTGGCACAAGACAGACAATCTATATAACCAACATAGGCAATGTAAGTATAGTACAACTTCTCTATGACGACCACTCAAACAAAGACAAATTGATTGGATAAAAGACAGGTGACACCTTAAAGCAAAGTGACAGTAAAATAAGGAGCTTTCTGTTTTATTGTCACCTTGCTTTAAGCAGTCACCTGTCGTAAACATCTTATAATTAACACAATTTAGTGGTCGTAATAGAGGGGTTCTACTGTATCCTATAGTATAGACAGTTTATATAACCAATATTGGCATCGTAAGTATCCTCTACTCTGGTAGTTTCAGACACCCTACACTTACACAGAATGGAACACATCCACATGCTTCAGCATGCCTGAATTCTGTCAAAATTTTGGAAAGATAGTAATTTCGCCATTTAATAACCCTTTGAACCCTAATCCCGCATATAGGCGTCCTTTTCAAACAGTATATATGTGAAAAGTGCACATGTCCCATGCAAACAGTGAATACCCAGATCAGAGGGCTCCTTATGGAGCCCTCTGATCTGGGTCTTCACTGTTTGTAATAATGTAAAATATTGACAAAAACAATCCTTAAAAGTCAGAAATGGACTAAACTAAAATGGAAACTGGGATTGTGAATTTGAAGTTTCAGGGAGGAAAGAGTTAAAGAAGAAAACCCAGGATTATTGACTATTTTAAAGAATTTGATTGATTAAGTATCCGTTATGGTAGTTATGGCTTTCATATTGCAATACAAAATTACCGTCACATACCTACCTTTTGTTTGTCTTGAGAAAATTACTTCCACAAAAGTTTTTTTCGCTGACCTTTGCATGTAAATAATTAACATCTCATAGTATCCTTAAAGTAAACTGCAGTTGCAAATTCTTCCTCATAAGCCTCCCCATGACATCATAAATCAGAGCCTCTGAATCAACCGGTAGCATTTCGGTGATACAGATTGATCAGGGGGCATGTTTGTTTACTGTATGTACTCATATTTAGCTTGCCTGTTCGTAGAACAGCAGAGCTAATGTCATACCCCCGGGTTGGGTGTGAGCATGGGCGTGAGCGTGGCCAAGGTTAAAGTTTTTTGGACGGGTTGTTTTAAAGCTTAATATTTGTGCTAGGGTTATAAAATTTTGTATGGAGGTTCCTTTGGGGTTAAACATTGATGTTATGAAGTTTGAATTTAAAAATAATTTTAATTTATGTCAATTTTTGACATGTTTTGGACTTCTTAGGTCTTTCTACTACAAATCACCAGGTTAAAGTTTTTTGGATGGGTTGTTTTAAAGCTTAATAATTTTGCTAGGGTGCTGAAATTTTGTATGGAGGTTCATTTTGGGTTAAACATTGATGTTATGAAGTTAAATTTAAAAATATTTTTTAATTTATGTCAATTTTTGACATGTTTGGACTTAGGTTTATCTACTACAAATCACCAGGTTAAAGTTTTTTAGACGGGTTGTTTTAAAGCTTAATAATTTTGCTAGGGTGCTGAAATTTTGTATGAAGGTCCATTTGGGGTTAAACATTGATGTTATGAAGTTTGAATACAAAAATAATTTTAATTTATGTCAATTTTTGACATGTTTTGGACTTAGGTGTTTTCCTACTAAACACCAGGTTAAATTTTTTTGGACGGGTTGTTTTATAGTTTAATACTTGTGCTAAGGTGCTGAAATTTTGAATGGAGGTTCATTAGGGGTCAAACATTGATGTTATGAAGTTGAAATTTAAAAATAATTTTAATATTTGTCAATTTTTGACACGATTTGGACTTAGTTGTTTTGACTACAAATCACCAGGTTAAAGGTTGCACGGGTTGTTTAAAGTTTAATATAACTAGACTAAGACTCAACATTAATTTAATTAAAAGTTCTAAACTGAAAATTGATTTTCTTTTGATACAAGATGTTTATTATGGCTTTGACACCCATTTCTGGTTAAATAGATTTGTTAGATTCCGAGTTCACTGTTGTAAAGAATTTTGGTTGTGGTTGAGTTTTGGAATAAAAAATGTTCCATTCAAGCAAGATGTAAGTGCGCATGAGCGGATAAACAGTTATGGTGTCCGAATCTACCCTACTCCAGGCTATCCTATATATATACAGTGCTCCCTCTCTACAACATCCCTCCAAACAATGAGTCCCTCCTTATAACGACCATTACCACAGTTCCTGAACATGAAAATTATGTCCTAATGCTTTTACTGCTGTATTATCGTCTGCTTAACCCTTTCCCACATAGCATATCTCTAGTATTGAATATAGGTGTCCACTTAAAGCAGGTTGAAAGTAAAGCAGAATGCGCTTTAAGCGCATTCTGCTTTACTTTCAGCCTGCTTTAAGCTACCATCTGCTAGAATATAGAAAATATTTTGTATTATACATATTTATGAATGTATAAATTGGATCTATTTTCTTCGGGGCAAGAATAAATTGAATGCGCTAAAAGGCGCTTCTATGGGGAAAAGGGTTAATGTTGTCGTTTTCTGATTTTCTTAAAGTAACATAAAAGGACATTTTGACAGAAGAAACTTCATGACGAGTGACAAACAGCTTGAATCCAGATCAGACGCCGCTGATCTGGATTCAAGCTGTTTGCCAATGTAAACCAATGTCCCTCCCTCTAACGACGCCCTCCGAACAACGCACACAATATGTGTCTCCCATTGGATGTCGTTGTAGAGAGGGAGCCCTGTAGTAAAGTTTCCGAAAGGAAACTCAAGCTGTTAAAACCACTCAGAATAAGGCTTGTTTGCAATTTTTATACACATTATAGCTGGGGCTTTGTGGGATATCTAACAAACTTTAAGTGCTAAATCAACTAAACTTATATTCTAGATGCATGTTTGCTACTTTTGAATAGAATATAGCCAAGATGACATGATCCAACAACTTTGTTAGTATCAACATTATATTTTTGCCTCAGCATTTAATGGGCAACATTCCTGTTCAGTTTAGTTTAATCTACTGTTGTTTCATGATCTCATTTAATTCTTTGCATGCTGGGTAATATTTTTCATCTGCAACAATTATCGTCTGCTGATGATCTAAAAATAGAATTTTCTAATTTTCTTTTCAAAACGGGGTCAGAGTGTCAAACAGTTTGGTTCCAGATGAGACGCCGCGTAACGCGGCGTCTCATCTGGATCCAATCTGTTTGCAAAGGCAATCACTGTGGCAGATATATCCGCCGCTAGCATGCAAAGAGATATAGTTAGTGTTAATATCTTATATTGCAGGCTTACACTTTCCTTGGCATCATGGTTATGACCTATGGAGTATCCTTTGTGCTGAGCATGGCCTTTGAGTCTCCTTTCATGGGTCTAGAGAAGGTGCTGCTAAAAAGAGAAAGAAAGCACTAAAGGATTGATTGATCTGGAATGCCATGCACTGAAGGATTGCTTGATTGATCTGAAATGTCACAACCATCATGGAAGAATAATTACTGATCTGACAGTCGTAGACAATGACTGAGCTACAGACTATACAACATTTACATAACCCATAGCTTACTGAGCCATTTGCAAACGATGCCATTAAAGCCTGCGCTGTTTGCTATTGTATATATAATATTTACCCATTACCCCATAAATACACTTTTTATGCTTTATGCTTTATGGCTCACCTGGCACGAAGTGCCAAGGTGAGCTTTTAGGATCGCTGGATGTCCGTCGTCCGTCGTCTGTCCGTCCACAATTGGTTGTGAACACTCTAGCGGCTACAAATTCCATCCGATCTTCATGAAACTTGATGTCAATGTTTGTCTTGATGAAATCTAGGCCAAGTTCGAATGTGGGTCATGTTGGGTCAAAAACTAGGTCACTAGGTCAAATCATAGAAAAACCTTGTGAACACTCTAGAGGCTACAAATCTCATTGGATCTTAATGAAACTTGGTCAGAATATTTGCCTCATTGATATCTAGGTCAAGTTCAAATTAGGGTCATGTCCGGTCAAAAACTAGGTCACTAGGTCAAATCATAGAAAACCCCTGTGAACACTCTAGAGGCTACAAATCTTATTGGATCTTGATGAAACTTGGTCAGAATGTTTGTCTCATTGATATCTAGGTCAAGTTTGAATATGGGTTATGTCTGGTCAAAAACTAGGTCACTAGGTCAAATCATAGAAAAACCTTGTGAACACTCTTGAGGCTACAAATCTCATTGGATCTTGATGAAACTTGGTCAGAATGTTTGTCTCATTGATATCTAGGTCAAGTTTGAATATGGGTTATGTCTGGTCAAAAACTAGGTCACTAGGTCAAATCATAGAAAAACCTTGTGAACACTCTTGAGGCTACAAATCTCATTGGATCTTGATGAAACTTGGTCAGAATGTTTGTCTCATTGATATCTAGGTCAAGTTTGAATATGGGTTATGTCTGGTCAAAAACTAGGTCACTAGGTCAAATCATAGAAAAACCTTGTGAACACTCTTGAGGCTACAAATCTCATTGGATCTTGATGAAACTTGGTCAGAATGTTTGTCTCATTGATATCTAGGTCAAGTTTGAATATGGGTTATGTCTGGTCAACAACTAGGTCACTAGGTCAAATCATAGAAATACCTTGTGAACACTCTTGAGGCTACAAATCTCATTGGATCTTGTTGAAACTTGGTCAGAATGTTTGTCTCATTGATATCTAGGACAAGTTCGGATGTGGGTCATGTCCCGTTTAAAACTAGGTCACTAGGTCAAATCATAGAAAAACCTTGTTAACACTCTAGAGGCTACAAATCTCATTGGATCTTGGTGAAATTTGGTCAGAATGTTTGTCGCATTGATATCTGGGTCAATTTTGAATATGGGTCATGTCCGGTCAAAAACTAGGTCACTAGGTCAAATCATTGGAAAATCTTGTTTACACTCTAGAGGTTGATTGTGGGTATACATGTCCAGTCATAATCTAGGTCACTATAGGTCAAGTTTGCCACGGTGTACCAGGTGAGCGATTTAGGGCCATAGTGGCCCTTGTTTTATTTCTCCACTGAAGAAAAAAGTTTCAATTTAAACAGTCATAAATATGAACTACAAAAATGTTTTATATGTCCTAGTATATTGTAGCTTAAAGCAGGCTGAACGTAAAGCAGAATGCACTTTTAGGTGCATTCTGCTTTACTTTCAACCTGTTTGAAATGGTTACCTATCTTCAACACTAGAAACAGTCTTTGGGGTAATGGGCTAAAGAATAGGGTGAGCTATTGTAGTACTCTCGGCATCGGCATCAGTGTCTGCTTCCTTGTCTATAGGTTACTTTAAGTTCCACAAATTTTTTCTGTTTCTTCAAATGTTGATCTTAATTTTATATGCAACCCTTTTACAAAAGGCGTATTTACAAAATGTCCACTTAGACAAGCTATGGTGTTTTCTAACACCTCTTGTTAATTACAGTAAACACATTCTACTGTGACCACTAAATTTTGTTAAGTATTTGTTGTTTAAGAAAGGTGACTGCTTAAAGCAAGGTAAAAGTAAAACAGAAAGCTCCTAAAGGAGCTTTCTGTTTTACTTTCACCTTGCTTTTAGCAGTCACCTGTCTTTTAGAAAACCAATCATCCTTCTGTAGTGATTGTAATAAAGATGTTTCACTGTATATGACAAATGATATTGCTGCTTTTTGTATAATATTGTATTAATACCCATAATTATAACTTATAACAAGTTTTCCTAAATCACAAATAGATGTTTGGGAGAATTGTCAAGTAGACAGTCACAGGACTAGAGATCTGAAATTTAATCAAGGCCTGGTTCTATTTTCTCACTCAAAATGGAAGTAGCCAGTAACCAGAGTTGAGATCTGAATTTTATTCAAGTCCTGGTTCTATGCCTCAATCAAAATAGTAGTAGACAGTAACAAGACAAGAGATCTGAACATTATTCAAGGCTTGGTTCCATGCCTCATTCATAATGGAAGTAGCCAGTAACCAGACAAGAGATCTGAAATTTATTCCAAGCCTGGTTCCATGCCTCACTTAGAATGGAAGTAGCCAGTAACCAGACAAAAGATCTCAAATTTAGTCAAAGCCTGGTTCCATGATTCACTCAAAATGGAAGTAACCAGTAACAAGACAAGAGATCTGAAATTTATTCAAGGCCTGGTTCCATGCCTCACTCATAATGGAAGTAACCAGTAACCAGACAAAAGATCTGAACTTTATTCAAGTCTAGTTCCATGCCTCACTCAAAACTAAAGTAGTTAGTAACCAGACGAGAGATCTGAACTTTATTCAAGTCTAGTTCCATGCCTCACTCAAAACTAAAGTAGTTAGTAACCAGACAAGAGATCTGAACTTTATTCAAGTCTAGTACAATGCCTCACCCAAAATGGAAGTAGCCAGTAACCGGACAAGAGATCTGAAAACTTTTCTGTAGCTTCAAGGCTTAAACTAATATATCTTAGGCCAGGCCCCAAGGTTATAAAGTTTTTGAGTTGTGTCTAAGATTGTTTAAAGTATTTAATTGGTCAGATTGGAGTATAGCCTTGGGTCCTGGTTCCATATCTCATATGAAATAAAAGTACAGGTAACCAAAATAGAGATCTGAAATGTAAGCAATGTCTGGTTTGTTGTCTCATTCACATTGAAGTAGCCATCCACAGGGTAGAGATCTTTGACCTGTTTCAAAGACATAATGATTGCTAAAATTGTACAGTATAAATTGTCATTATGGCCACACATGAAAAAAGCTTTACTTCAGTGTTTAAGGTGTGCATTTGCTTAACACTTTCCCTCATCGAAGCGCCTTTTAGCACATTCAAATTACTTCTCCGCTGTAGAAAATAGTTCTAATTCATATAGTTATGAATGTGTATCTTAAGAAATATTTTCTTTATTCTATCAGATGGTAGCTTAAAGCAGGCTGAAAGAAAAGCAGAATGCGCCTTAAGGCGCATTCTGCTTTACTTTCAACCTGCTTTAAGTAGTCGCATACTTTCAAAACTAGAAATAGGCTATGTGGTAAAGGGTTAAAGCAGGATGGAAGTACTTTCATCAGGCTTTAACCCTTTACACCATAGCCTGTTTCTAGTATTAAAGTTAAGTAACCACTTAAAGCATTGAAAGTAAAGCAGAATGTGTCTTAACCTGCTTTAAACACTGTAAGCTATGGGTATCTACTTGTACATTTGGTTATTAAGGAAAGGGTTAAGGTCATTATACTGCATTGCTGCACTGTATATTTAGACAATCAGGATTTTGACATGTGTGTACTATCTGAAACTTTTTGTCAAACAAGTAAAGTGTTCGTGAAAATGTTAAGAGTTTTTTTTAAAGTTTAAAGTATTTATACATTATGTTTGTGACAGGTAACTCAGGTGATAGTTTTACAAGAGTTGTGTTTCCTGTATAAGATTTGAATGTAATTTCCTTTTGTTATATTTTTAGTGTCTCTATGTGAACTTGTTTGTGTCTGAACATTAAAATGCCATCCGAAATACTTCATTTAAAAACAAAAATCTCAACAGACTTCGACTTGATTCTGTCTATAAGTTAGTTTGACATAGCAGGAGCTCTTATATATAAC
The DNA here is from genome assembly GCA_922989275.2 of Gari tellinella. Taxonomy (NCBI): domain Eukaryota; kingdom Metazoa; phylum Mollusca; class Bivalvia; order Cardiida; family Psammobiidae; genus Gari; species Gari tellinella. The sequence goes on from OV277867.1 coordinate 41,542,305, forward strand.
CTCCCTGGTTGTAGTAATAGTGCATAGATAGTAATATGATATTTACAAGTTAGTTAAACCGCTCTATTGTGACTAATCAAAATAAGGATTTTTAAGGTGTGTTAGACAAATGCTTGCTTAAAGTAGAATGAAAATAAAACAGAAAGCTCTTGCTTCACTTTTATCATCTTTTAACCCTTTACCCAATAACATGTTTCTAGTTTTGAAAATAGGCGACTACTTAAAGCAGGTTGAACATAAAGCAGAATGCGCCCTAAGGCGCATTCTGCTTTACGTTCAGCCTGCTTTAAGGTACCACCTGCTAGAATTAAGAAAATATTCCCTCTGATACATATTAATGACTGTATATATTGGAATTATTTTCTTCCGCGGAGGAATAAACGGAATGCGCTAAAAGGCGCTTCTATAAGGTAAAGGGTTAAGCTGACATCTGTCTTTAACCCTTTCAACCCTACAGCCCTCTGTAGAGATTACTGATTACGAATGCAAACCGTGTAGACCCTGATCAGAGGGCTCCTATAGGAGCCCTCTGATCAGGATCTGCACTGTTTGATAGTTTCATTGGTTTTGTTGTCATACCAAAACTGTAACAGTAGACAGGTTCAAAATACTTGTACTAGAAGAGTCCAAAGGGATTATAAATACCCACAAGAGAAATTTAGGGTTTAAAGGGTTAAGAAAACCACTAGTTCTCTCTATGACTGGTCACAATGGGGATGATTTCCTGTATCTGTGTGTATTTATTTGTCTTGTTGCGACAAAGAAACAAAATCAAAACTAAGGGGTTGCTTTTCTGTCGCCAAGTATGATTGTTATTTTGCATTGTTAGCCTTTTTATGCCTTTAGTAAATTCCTCTACTAAGGAAAATAATTCCACTTTCTACTGTCACAAATAAAAATCACAAGAAATATTTTCTGTATTCTAGCAGATAGTAGCTTAAAGCTGGCTGAAAGTTGATCACTTAAAGCTGGCTGAAAGTAAAGCAGAACACGCCTTTAGAATGCTTTACTTTCAACCTGCTTTAAGTTGTCACATATCTTCAAAACTAGAAACAGGCTATGGGGTATTGGGTTGAAGTGCAGGAAACAGAATAAATTTGTCTTTGGCAAACAGTGCAGAACCAGATCAGATGACTCCTGGAGAGCCCTCTGATCAGGGTCTACACTGGTTGTCACCCTTTTAAACAATTTAGAGAAAATATCATTGTGTTTGGTTGTATATTTTATATACTTTATTGATTACAGCATTAGATAGCATTCCAGTTCTAATATATTCTTGATATATTTTGCTTTTAATAGCTACCCATAGTTGTGCCATAGATTGTGCTTACTGTGCTATTAAATTCAGGGGCCCGTTTCATAAAACTTTGTACAGCAAAAACAGTCATAAGTCAAAACTTTAAAAATCATTTTAGTTCTGATTTCTCTATCTTATCCTATCTAGTAACATCTCTTTGGAATCGTCTTAAAAAACAGGATTAGATGGAGAAATAAATAATACTTGAGACTTTTATCATATAACTTACGACAACATTTGTCGTACAAAGTTTTATGAAACTCCAGGCCCCTGGTCTGACAGAGATTACATATGTCCCCCCCCCCATTAGCATGGAATTTAATGCAATAAAAAACAAATGTAGAAAATGCTTTTTAATTCACCAGAGCACAAAATGCTCAAGGTGAGTTTTTGTGATACCTCTATGTTCTTTGTCTGTCCATCAGTCCGCATCAAAAATTGCAAACGACTCCTTCTCTGAAACCAACAGCCCCAGTGTAACCAAACTTGTTCAGATATACATGTATACTGTTGGTTTGAGCTTCAGCAGTTATTCAAAGAAAGTTGGTGGGGCAAAATGGTCTTGTTGCCATAGCAACATTGAACAATATCTAGAAAAAGATTTCTAACTTGAAAAGACTGAACCGATTTTAGTTTGGATTACACCAAATTGCTTCTCAATAGATAGACATTAAAAGCTGTAAGATAGATATTAACCCTTAGCCCGCCAAATAAATTGTCGTCTGCTATATTTCTCGTCTGCTTCAAGTTTCAAAGTGCTTCAAAGTTGCTCAAAATTGCTGAAAATGTTGTCCGAGTGTCAAACAGCTTGGATCCGGATGAGACGCCGAGTTACTCGGCGTCTCATCCGGATCCAAGCTGTTTGCATATGGAGCTATAGTCGTGAGTGGCAGGCTAAGGGTTAAAAGGTTTTCAAAGAATTTTGGTCCATAAAAAACATGGCCATTTTTGACATGGCCATTAGAGGGCGTGGTAATTTTCCATGTTTGGTGTAGTATACAATGAAAAATTAAAAACCTTCTATAAGTTGTATTGTTGGTTGTATCTTTATGAGATTGTGTCAATGTTATGTCCTTGATCAAATTTAAGTGGGTTAGATTGCAGAAAAAGTTTTTGGCCACTCCGAGGGCCATATTTGTAGCAAAATTTTCTAGGAACTTGCTTAGAATAACCATCTTGGCAAAAGCTAGGCAATGTATGAATATGGGTAATATAAGATAAAAAAGTAGGTCAGTAGGTCAAACTATAGAAAAAAATCCTAAACCCTTCACCTTGATGTAATCTTGGCATATGGTTAAAATGAAGTTAAAAAGTGGTTCACTAGGTCAAGTGGTTTAGTTGGAAAAGCTTTATTTAGAGTACTCTTTGAGTCCATATTAATGCCCCCGCGACGATCAGTCTTTTTTACCCCTGTCTGTCCGTCCGTCCGTTCGTCCATCCCACGTACAGTACATTATTTGTCCTGCTAACCCCTCCTACAGTTTTCAAGCTACAAACTTAAAACTTGGCAGTGTGATTGCACACATACCATAGATGTGCATGTGAACATTTTGATCAGCTTAAATTTTTCACCAAATTACAGTCAGTTGAACTTAGTCAATTTTTTGCCGGCGGGGCATCATATTTGTCTTACAGACAAAGCCATCCCTCTAGTTCGTGTCCTAATTTCTAGAAATTCCATTTCTCTGGTGAGTGCCTCGTGACCCTATTGCTAAAAATGTTGATGATTATCTATAACATCAGGGGCCCGTTTCATAAAACTTCGTACGACAAAAACGATCGTAAGTCTAAACTTTAAAATACATCTAATTTCTTATTTCTCCATCTAATCCTGTCTTGTGACATCTTTTTGGAATCGTCTTTTCAAGACGATTCCAAAATGATGTCACAAGACAGGATTAGATGGAGAAATAAATAATAATTGAGACTTTTATAGTCTGACTTACGACAACAATTGTCGTACGAAGTTTTATGAAACGGGCCCCAGGACATTATCTGTCTTTAGAATTACCCACGTTATGTCAATGTTGTAAACGGCATTTTAACACTGTGTTGGCAGTACAGTGTTCCCTCTCTACAACGACCCTCCCAACAACGACTCCCTCATTACAACGACCTGAATGAATGAAAGACTTTATTTAAAGAGGGTAGCCCATTTAGTCTAATGACTAATCCTCCACGAGGCCCTCCATTAAAGTATTACATAAATAGATTTTCTATAGTGTTTTAACCCTTATCCTGCTATAATATCGACTCCTTTGAAATTGTCATTTACAAATTTCGTAACATTCAGATTTCTATGCAATTTTTAATTTCTATAGAAAACCAAAAACGAGTGTCAAACAGTTTGTATCAAGATGAAACGCTGCCTGACTAAGCGTCTTATCTGGATCTGAACCGTTTGCAGATTGTAATAAAATCACCTGGATCTGGATTCAAACTGTTTGCAATGTAAACCAACTTCCCTCCCTATAACGACTCCCTCCGAACAACGCACATAATCGTTGTCTCCCATTGGATTTCATTGTAGAGAAGGAGCGCTGTATTGTAAAACAAATCTCAATCAAAGAGATCGTTGAATTGAAAAACTTGAAAAAAGTGATTGTTATACATTCTAGCGTATTGTGCTAACCTTTATTAACTTTTTAGAATAAATACATCTCATGAAAACTTTTTGTATGTATATATATACATATATTGTTAACATTTATTCGTATATTATACTCAGAGAAATAAAAATGTTTGTATGATTTTCGTTTTTGTTTTGCATGTTGTTGCATATCCTTTATTCATGTACAGCGCTCCCACTCTACAACGACACTCATCAGGAGACAAAAATTATGTCCGTTGTTTGGAGTGAGTCATTATAGGGAGGGAAATAGACCCATATTTGCAAACAGCTTGGATCCAGATCAGACGCCGCGTTACGCGGCGTCTGGTCTGGATTCAAGCTGTTTATTACTCGTCAATAAGTCTTTTGTCTGTCAAAATGTCCATTATGTAACTTTAAGAAAAACAGCAGACGACAAAATTAAGACGGCATTGTAGTCTTCTTCTTCTTCCTTTAAGGTACAGGACCACACTCTGGTGTATAATCGTACCGTGATTAAAATGTGCGTGCGCAGAACCAAAAAGTCGATGCTAAATAAAATGAGTATGTTGGAAATAATTGTCGTGTTCAGGGATCTGCGATTTTGGTCGTTATAAGGAGGGAGTCGTTGTTGAGAGGGCCGTTGTAGAGAGGGAGCGCTGTATAATTAAAAAGGCAGTGGCTAGGAGTATGGACCCGTATTCCTATAGACTACGAGTCTAGGAGTCCAGACACGTATTTGTAGCCTGGGGTGGCGGGGTTTGGCAAGGATTGGAGTACGGCACTTTTCATAATATCGTAATAACCTGTTGTAATATCGTCTGCTTTGAAATTGCCTCAGCAAATTTAGTTAAAGTAAGACAAATGCAAAAAATATGAACTGAAAATACTTATACAAGTCATCAGATTTTATTCAGATGAGCCGCTGATTTACGCGGAATCTGATCCGGATTGTAAATGATTACAAATACTAGTCATTTTGCAGGTCGGATCATTAAACAAGAGGGCAATCGTGGCCCTGAAATTGCTCATCTGAGGATATTAAATCTGATTATTTTACCCTTGATCAAGTTCACCCACAATCAAAATCATTCTAGATCTTTTAGCTATATACATGTACATAGTTGATCGACGTTTGATCAATATTAATAGCATTGGTATGTTTGAGTAACATCGAAAATTTAGATTTAGAAAATAATGTATTAATAGCTAGCGAACATGCAACACACCTTTAAGAATAGTTTGTCAAAAAAACTTTACTGAGAATAAAAAAAAGATATGTGTTGTGAAAGCTTTGCATGTACCTGCCCACTACCAAAGATTCAACCCTTATCATGTTGAATTTTCGTCTGCTTCCACTATATCGCCTGAAAAAAATATCAAAATCAATTTCTGTGATAATTTAATCTGTAGAAGAGGTGAAAATGAGAGGTAAACAGTTTGGATTCAGATTAGATGCCGCGTTAACGAGGCTGTTATGTCGACAGCAGGTTTGAATTTTTATTATGTTTTCCGAAAACTCTACAAAAAACCAAATGCAAATTGTATCCAGTTTACACATTCAGCTTTCATGGTCTTTTAGCGCTCCTGAACACAAAGTGTTCAAAGTGAGCGTTTGTGACATAGGCATTCGGTCCGTTGGCTATGACACTACCCCTAGCTGCTATAACCCCCTCCACCACCACCAAACGTGGATAAACTACCCTAAAATCTATCCATACATTCAATAATCATCATAAAAGAACATTTCCTGAAGTTTCGTGAAATTTAAAAAAAAAATTGTTTTTGCTAATTTATAAGTAAAATAGTAAAGGCTGCCATGAAAAAGCGCCACTCTAAGGGTGGGGAGACCCCTTATTCGGAAACCATCTGTCACGCAAAATTTTCCCAAACAAACGACTGGTTGCCCAGTCAAACTATTATCATTCTAGCGAACCCGAGAACCAGCTTCAAAGCAGGAAATGACGCAAAAGTCAAGCGCTTAAGGAATGATGAAAGTAAAGCTGAATTCCCGTTTAGGAGCATTCTGTCTTTTTTCGGCGGAGCTGACTGTTTTCTATTTAGACACACTTTATATTTGGCCACACATTTCAACCAATAATATTTGATCAGAAATTTAGAATTAAGAGCACCTGTTGAAACTGAATAGTCTGATTGGATAGTAGCCGGGGCTCCAGATAAGGGAATTGTTTCAAAACTTAAAATCTTTATTTGTGCATTAAACCCTGTGGTGTCACTATACATATGAATTGTCTCTTCATGACAATCAAAATGAGTGGTAATACCATAGGGTTTGGTGCTAAAAGAGGTGAAAAATGTGATTTGTTTAGTTTACTCACTCTTATCTGGAGCCCTGTAGGCTGGTTTATGTCCCATTACAGTTTTACATGATGTGGACTGTGGGTGTAAAATTTAGAGATACATGTTGTCTGTTTACTACACTGGTCTGATGAATTAGGCCACAGAAGTTTCCACTGTTGACAAAATTATGCTTCTATTTTAAGATATGATCTGAAATCTATTTATAGATATACAGAGGAAGCTAGGTGTTTCGTAATTGTTTACAACCAATTTGAGGTCAGAAATCTGTTTCTCACAGGGGTTTCTACGCATACAATAATATATTGTTGTTTCTCGAACTTTTGAGGGGACCGGCAAAGTAAAGTCTACCCCGAAATGTGTCTTTAGTTAAAAATCCGGAAATAGGTTTATCCGAATTGTGTATCCTCTGGATATTTATGAGGAGAATTCAGCTGTTCCATTGGTGATCTACAGTTAAAACACACTCAAATGGCTTTATTTTGTTCAACGTTACTGAATTATTGTGTTAATATCAGATGATCAATCATTTTAAACAACATTTTTTCTTATCTTCAATGTAAAATCTTACCCTGCGCATTCCGCCATTACCAGTCCGTGCCTGACCTTTGATATATGAAATAATCAAACATCCGGGAACCTGACTAATCTTGAGCCCTGGTATAGATAACAGATTGTCAAGGATTTCAAATAATCGATGATCATGCAATATAATGTGCACTCATATAGGTGTAAACCTCGTTCGACCTGTTTATTAGAAGACGAGTTTAACTTGACATCAGCCGTATTCTCGGGTACAGTACATTGGGATTAAACCATGGCCACATCATCTGGGTACGTTATAGGTTATTCTAATTGTGACATTGGTGTTTACATTTTGCACAAGAATATTCCTTTAATTCAAATGCATTTGCTCAATAGAATATCTATTCATGTAACATTTAGAAATAATTTCATTTTTTATGCCCCATAGCATAGCTTTTGCTGCATATACGGATTGGACTGTGTGTGTACCAGTCAGTGAGTCCGTCTCTGTTTGTAATGCTTGCCTTAGCACATTTTTCATATCATATCAAACAGGAAACCAAATTTGATGTGTGAATTTAGGATGGCAGAGTTTTTCATTTACAGGTTACTGTAATCTTCACCTTGACCTTTGACCTCAATTATAGAAAGAGCTTGTCCAGAACACCTTGCCCATACCATGTCGACTATGGATACTAAATTTGGCATGAGCACATTTTCAGGTCCATGTTACCTTGCCCTTTGACTTCAATTATATGAACAGCTTTCCCGGAGCGCTTTACAATACAACATGAGCTTGGAATATCAAATCTGATATGTGTGTAAATCTTGGGATCTCAGAGTATCGCTTATAAGTTCCTGGCCACTGTTACATTGACATTTGAACTCACTGATATAAATAAGTTTGTCTGAAGCATATTATCTATACTGTATCAGCTGGGAATTCCAAAGTAAGTGTTTCAGGATATCTCTGGGTGGTGGAGTGTAGGGTACTATTGTCATGTAATAACTTTGTTTAAATCCCATATCAAACAATTTCAGGTGAATGTGAGCTTGACCTTATATTTTAACCTCTACTATAGAGAAAACTTGCATATTACAAATATCACATCAGAAAGGGACATCAAAGTGGGATTGTGAGTATATCCTGAGATGGTGTAGTGCCGTTTATCATATTCAGGTTACTGTGACTTTGACTTTTGGTTTCAATGATAAACGAGAGCACCACAAGCGGTACATTATACGCCCACTGGCAAAGAAATATATATTTTATCCAAATTTATTTTACCTGTAGACACTTAGAGCTCTCAGAAAACTCCGAACAAGCCTTTTATAGCATATTTGAGTACACCAAGGGCAGATAATTCTTTAACGAAAATTCGAATGAACCTCAAACTCAATTCAGCTTTGGATCTTGATGCATATAACATTTGTGTGAAGTTTCATTAATATCCCTGTAATAGTTATCCAAGAAAACTCTTGACAAGCTTTTTATAGCATATTTGAGTACATCAAGGGCAGATAACTCTGTAACAAAAATTCAAATGAACCTAAAATTCGACTCAGCTTTAGATCTTGATGCATATAACATTTGTGTGAAGTTTCATCAATATCCCTTCAATAGTTTACCCAGAAAACTCTGGAAAAGCATTTTATAGCATATTTGAGTACATCAAGGGCAGATAACTCTGTAAGGAAAATTGGAATGAATCTCAATCTCGACTCAGTCTTAGATCTTGATGCATATAACATTTGTGTGAAGTTTCATCAATATCCCTGTAATAGTTTTCCAGGAAAACTCTGGACAAACAAACTGTTGACGGATGAACGGACGAACGAACGAACGAACGGACGGACGGACAGGGCCACGCCAATATACGACCACCTCTAGATGGGGCGTATAAAAACGATTATCCGAATCATATTAATTACTGCACCACATCAGTTAGGGATATACAATTGTGTGTACGAGAACATCTTGGAAAGACGGAGTTCCGCGTATTTTTTTTAAATGCAGTGAATGTGTATACTTACAGCTCTGTGTACTTTAGCAACTGCAGCCCTCAATTACAATGTAATTGAAATGTTAAATAGAGAAAAACGTTTTTCAATAATTCTGTTTTATAGAAGTTACCAGCAAATCAATCTCGTATTAACTCTAGGACAAATATATTAAAATTGTATGTGATATTGGCAATCTTACAGTTTTTAAATTACATGTATATGTAATGTATATAATTATGTTACAGGGATTACGCGTAATCCCTGAACCTTTTAGGATTTACGCGTAATCACTGGGCGTTTTAGGGAATTGATAAATGTCCATTTTTTATCAAATAAATAGATTTGTACTATCATGACATTTCCTTTGTTTTAAACAGCATGTTTTATTGACATGCCATGGTCTAATGAACGTTCATACAAAGTTTCTCGCACAAGTGAATAAAAATACATGTAAGTGAACAGTTTACATATAAGCCAGGACAATTAAAAAACCAAGACATATATCTTGTTAATAAGGTTAACAAAATATTTTATAGCGTAGTATTTGCCTTTGAACAAGGTAAGATTCATTATTTTAACCAAAAGTAACTGCCAAATATTTATAAAAAATTAAAAATCAACGAAAAGCTTCAAAATTACGCATTTTCTCTGGGAGATTTAGAGTTTTCGTGAAATCCCTGTTTTTTCAGTGATTTCACGTATTCCCTGATGACACGTAAAATCATGTAACATATATGTAAACCATAATCTGCATACTATAAACAAGTAATAGGCTTTGTTCTAGAATAAATTGATGCTTAGTCGAAATAACGCAAATAGAGTTCCTTACACTTTTCCAGAAAGGAAGAAAACAGAATAGAAGAGGAATGGAAGCTGGTGGACACGATTGTTTTATCAGCAAAAGCTGGACTGTGGGAATGGGTGTTCAAAATGCTTGAGAAATCTCCTCATGTTATCAACCTCATACCAGAAACAAGAAGATGGGGTGTCTTGCATCAGGCAGTTTGGTGGAATAACACAGATATTCTCAAGTATGTGCTTACACTACCTGGTTGTGATCCAGCACTGAAATCAAAAGCATGTAAATCTGAAAAGGGAGACACTGAAGGGAAAACCTCAGAAGAAATAGCACACATGTACGGTTATGAAAAGATCGAAAAACTACTACAAAATTCGAAATTAAAGAAATCTATTGACGAAACCATCACATTTGCCTCATACGATACTTTGTTGATAAATAAAGGATTATTGGCTATCGGTCTAGCAGGCTTCAAAAACGCCTTCCACCCAAATCCCATACAGAAAAGCCAATCGGTTATATCTGTTCTCGAAGAATCATTCAAGATGATGAATTCCTCTGATGATAGTTGGAAGAGAGTAAGAGATCAAGTGTGTGACACTCTATCTATTGTGAACACGTTTGCCATGCAGTCCATTAGAGACAGTAGCTCTACACGGGAACAGTTCTTCATTTCCATTGTGAATGACTACACCAGAGAAAATACATATCTGTACGACCTAGCAAATACCGCCCTGCGACACCAGACCGAGACCAACTATATCCCTTCAGCAAAAGACTTGGCCCTTGTACCATACATTACAGTGTACATGATGCTCCTGCTGTTTTGGCCTGAACTAAAGAAAGAATCATTACCAACATACCGCAGAGTACTACTGACCAAAGCACATATGGATCAGTACCAGGTAGGAACGAAATTTACGTGGCTTGGTTTTGTTTCCTCTTCCGCGAAAAAGTCAAAGGCTATCCCGTTCCCTACATGCAGTGCACACGGAGAACATATTGCTTTCTTCAAGATAGACAATACCACAGAGTCACACTGGCAGCCAAGGAATATAGAGAAGTATGCCTTCTATCAGGAAGAAGAGAGAGTGTATCCTTCAGGAGCCCGATTCGAAGTTATAAGGCATAGACAAGCAAAAGATACACTATATATCAAACTAAAGCTTTTGAGCTGAATAAATACAAGAGCCGGTATAATATGACCAGATACACAAAACTTCAAAGGATCGCTGTATGTATGGAGAGTTATATAAGGGCACTGCAAATCACTAAAATTACATGTTTATTGAAACTTGTTTACATTTCTTTTCAATCATAAAGAGCATGTAATGTTCAACGAATAAACCAGTATACGGCTCCGTCATTCCACAAATACTGAACGCTTCTAATACCCCCATTCCACTGAGCGGCGATGCCTCTACGCTTCGAAATTTTGGAAAATCGCCGCAAATCGTAGTAGGAACGGCAACAGCGCAGTAGAAACGCCAACGTCGTAGTAGAAGCGTAACGGAAGCGCCTTGATCGCCACCTCACGGCGAATGTTTTGACCCTGCTCAAAATTTACGTAGCGGCATCGCCGTGGACTCGAAGCGCAGTAGAAGCGTACTAAGAAATTCATCAGCGTAGTGGTATCGTAGTCGCAGCGTGCTTGACGTAGCGGAAGCGCAGTCGCATCGTAGTGAAAACGTCGAGATATTTGTCCGCGAGTCCGCTACGTTTTTCGTACGCTCTGGGCGATTCCACTACGCTCTGTACGATCTAGCGACGATCAAAGCATTTTCACGGCGATTCGACCATTTATGAATCACAAACCACGGCGCTTCTACTACGCCCTCACTACGTTGTTGGCGCTTTGACTGCGTTTCCTCTTCGCTTCCACTACGCTCTTGGCAACTGAGTCACGCTCATGGCGATTTACGTTTCGCGCATGGCGATTTACGTTTCGCGCTAGCCGACCAGTGTATAAATATGCATCACTTCTACCTTTATCTTCATTATTTGTTAGCACTTAAAACTGTACACATCAATAATTAAAAATGCCAAAACGTAAGACAAAATCAAGGGCTGCGCATGCTACTGTCAAGCAGCCTGAACCTCAGGTGGAGGAATCTCCTGTTTGTCAAGAAGCCGAGGCCGCTTTACACTCTCCAGCACTCGAAGTAGAGTCCCAACTGCATCCCGATGATCAACAAGATGAGCTCAGCGAAGTAGAAGGGACTGCGGTTAAGAAAGGAAAACAAGTGACTGCCCTGACTACTAAACATGAAGATGAGATGGTTGAGTGGTTGGCGAAAACAGTAAAATCGAATATTTTATACAGAAAGTTTCAAGAAGCGCAACAGAAGCGTAGCTCCTGCGCTTAGGTCGAAGTAAGGTCGCAGTAGCAACGTAGTAAGCGTAGTGGAAGCGTAGTCAGAAATCCTTTATCGTAGTGGCAGCGTAGTAGAAGCGTCTTGGAGAGACTTAAAGCGCCGTAGAAGCGCAGCAACAGCGTGGTGGGATCGTGATGAGCGCAGTGAGGTCATCGTTGAAGCGTACTAAAAGCGTACTAAAAGCGTACTTGAAACGCCCAAGTCCAAATTTTATGCACACTTGGCGGCGCTTCTACGGCGATTTGGATGATTTTGGAGAATCGCCATGATCGCCATGAGCGCAGTGGAACCGCCGCCCAGTGGAATGGGGGTACAATTTAGTCAATAAAATTCGCCGATTCGCACATAAGGCGTTTGTTTGGAATTAAAAGACATGGAGCGTTTGTTTGAAATTAACAGACACATTTCCGGCGATTTATACTGAAATAGATTGCAGTGATTATTAGAAAGGTGAAGCCTTTCATGTTCTGTAACTTTGTTTCATTTGTTTACAGTTTAAATACCTTATCAGCTATTTACTTTGTACTGTTTATGAGCATTGTGATGTTTGCTTACGGACCTTTGCATTTTAACTTTGGGGGCGGCAGTACGCGCTTTACCGTTGTCGTCTGCCGTTTTTTCTAAACATTACATATTAGTTGACATTTTGACAGAAGGAATATAATGAAGAATAAAAAACAGCTTGAATCCAGATCAGACGCGGCGTTACGCGGCGTCTGATCTGGATTCAGGCTGTTTACAAATGTAAACCAAATCTTAATTTTCTCTCCCTATAACAACTCTCTCCGAACAACACACGCAATCTTTGTTACCCGTTGTGTGTTGTTGTAGAGAGGAAGCACTGTATATACCAATTTGATGTGGATATGGATGCTCGCATAAAGCATAAATCGTGTTTCTCCGTGTTGAACGTGTCGGACAATGACGATATAATACGGAACTATACCTAACCCGCCCCCCCCCCCCCCCCCCCCCCCCCCCTTATAAAATCAAAAGTAAATTAGTTTATCTTTGCCAAAGGTTAGTTTCGCCCTGCCAGGTAAAAATCGGTCTATACGTTTATGAGCATTGTAATGTTTGCTTACCTTATCTTGCTTATGTTGTCGCGTTTTCAATGTCAGTTTGAATTTATCACAAGTACATTTGTTGCATGTACCACCAAGGCTGCCATAAGTTGATCATGACAAATCTTAAGATGTCCAAATGTTTTATTTTTAAGCACGATTTTACGCATTGTACCTTTAATCCTTTACCCCATATTCTATTTCTAGTTTTTAAAATACTTGGACGTTTAAAGCAGGTTGAAAGTAAAGCTGAATGTACAATAAGGTGCATTCTGCAATACTTTCAGCCAGCTTCTACCATCTGCTAGGATACAAAATCCGAAGACTTCGGAAAAGTCCGGAGACACGGCAACCCTGTACGGTCTTAAAACGTGGACTAAAGTGAATAAAGGGTTTTTGTAAGTAGGCTTGCAAAACTGTGTATTGTCATCCTCAGTTATCGTATTCGAATCAGGACAACCATAGCGTTAGTTGGACGTGTTGTCAACAGGTTCTATTCGAATCACCACTTGATGTTTTCCGTTGACAAAATGTTGTCAAACCATCAAATCGTTGACCACAATTTCGATTCGAGTCGGGTCAAAAACGTTGTCATCAGTAAATCTTCGAGCATTTGCTCCGCCTAGTTTTCGTTGACAACAAATTGAATGATTCGAATACGACCAATGATATCATATCCGTTTGTCAACCGAAACTAAACGAAAGTTATCTAGAAATTTATTTCGTAACAGAAATGCTCATTTACCGATAATTCAAAAGGTATTTATTATATATTTCATTTTCTATTAATTACCCGTACCATGGTGTAATGCATGGTCGCAAATGCACTTGTTAATCGCTGAATCAGTGAATGACTGACGAATAAGTCCAAAAATTAAGGTGACAGAAGGATTCCGATATAAGGTGCCTATCGAATTTTTTATTTCTTCACTTGTGCTCGTGTCTTGCATGGGCTGTGAGCTAACTTTCTTTGAACAGAACTGTTAAATGTAAATAATAAGCTATCATTTGTCAAAATCGGCCCAAAAATGACAAAATGACAAGGTTGGGAAGTTGATGGCCCTGAATACACATCTACCTTTTCATTGTATACATACATGATACGATTTTTTTTTTTTTTTTGAAACTTCTTGAAACTTCTTGAAACATTTGTTAAGGATGTTTGTTGAACATATGGATGTATTTTGACTCATTTTGAAAGATTTATGTGGGGGGGGGGGGGTCATAGCTTACGCGCCGAAAACCTGTGGTTTGTGATACACATATGTCCGTCGTCGGACTGTCCGTCAACCATTGCAAACAAATAAAATCAATGTCCCTATTGTAGCAAAATTTATCAGCTACTGAATTTCAACGACCTCGGGTCTTCATGCACCATGTCGAGAAAAATATTTTCCAAAACAGCTGGTCTGATATCAATTTGAGTTTCACAAACATGTTTCTCAATCATTTGGCTTTAAAAGTTGTTCAAAGAATTTTGATCCGTAAAAATATGGCCGCCAGAGGGTGTGGTCATTTTACGTACTTAGTAATTATGATCATGTTAGAGTGAACGAAGAAGATAGTGATTAAAGAGTAAAAATTTGGAGAAGTTTAAGAGTTATCATTCACCTGACAAGTACCCTAAGCTTAACTATTCTGCACTCAGCATCAGCAATTGGCACAATCATATTGTCATAATTTCTCAGCTTTCCAAGATATGTTACATTTACATCAACGGTCCCAGGTGAGCGATTTAGGGCCGTATACCGCTCTTGTTTGACAAAAGTTATGGCCCTTTGAATTTTTTTTAAGACAAGTAGTATAGTGGTCACTGGTAGTGCAAACAAAAAATCCTAACCCGAACCCTATCCCTATCCCTAAATTTTGTGCAGCCAACTACTTCTACACTACTGGAAGTATTTGTTCCAAATTTTCACACATTAACAACTTTGTCGGGATAGGGATATGTGAGGGGAGACATACGTTTCCCTCAAAAACACAGTCTAGGATTGTTCTGGAATTTAATATACGAAAGCCAACTGTTTGGTGCTAACTGCCAACTGCGTATCTTCATATACATGTCCATTCGAACTCGAGTTGGCAGTCAACAGCTGACAGTTGGCAATAAACAGATGGCAGTTAGTAATGCAATGTAAACAGTTGGCTGTTACAGTTTCTTAAAGTCAGTCGAGTATAAAACAATGAATTCTAATAAATTTGTCATCATCACCACCATAACAATATTTACCTTAAATTAGTGAATGTCGTAACGCCGGGTTACCCGGCGTCTTATCTGGCTCCAAATCGTTTGCACCACTGGAAATAGTAGTTTAAGCTTAAACGCATTTGTTGGAAAAGAATAACGTCTTCTCTAATGTGTTTTTACAGTGGAGAATCTGTTATTATTTCCCGTTTAAACGCAAACGTACGCAAACGCAAAGCACTAAAACGTAGAAAAGAACAACTTTTGGACAATTCTGATATTTCATGTTTATCTTGGAGGCAAACAGTTTGGAGCCTGATCAGACGCCGGGTTACCCGGCGTCTGATCTGGCTCCAAACTGTTTGTAAAAGAAAAAATAGTTTTAGCGTAAACGCGTTTATCGGGAAAGAATAACAGATTCTCCACTGTATCAGTAAAAACTTAAAACAGAAAACACATACTTACAGTTAATGGTCCACTTCTGTGCAGTTGTACGATTCTAATTGTGTTTAAACCTATATTTCATAGTAACAGTTAAATTAACCATTTAGGAAAGATGCTTGCTGTCAAAGAAATTTTTCATTACGAGAAACATGGTAACTTTATGCAGGGTATAAGGTTGGAAACTAAAATATTTCTTATCCATTTTAACAAAGCGTAAGGTAACGCAATATACATCGTTATGCTGAACACGTTTGCTTTGAAATAGTTTTTTTTATTTATTTTTCCGTTCATCCTTTTGGGCACCTGGGGCCTGTTTCATAAAACTTCGTACGACAAATGTTCTCGTAAGTCAGATTATAAAAACCTCAATTTTTTTTTCTCCATCTAATCCTGTCTTGTGACATCTCTTTGGAATAAATCGTCTTTTCAAGACGTTTCCAAAGAGATGTCATAAGACATTATTAGATAACTGTATGATCCATATTATAAACCTATAGTCATTACCTATCATTGAAGACACGAGACCACTTAAAGCGGGTTTAAGGTGAAGCGGAATGCATCAGGCGCGTTCTGCCCTACTTTTAGTCTGATTTAAGCATAGAATTTTAAAAAACTCCCATCTGCTAATCCTAGACTTAACAGGTGTTCACTTGGGGTAGGTTTAAAGTGAAGCAGAAAGCACATAAAGGCTCATTTTGCTTTACTTTAGACTTGCTTTAAGTTTAAGTGTTTAAGCTATCATCTACAATAATATCGAATATATAGATCTGTTACGATACATATGCATGCCTGTATAAACCCATTGTCATTTTCTTAGGTGGTTTAAAGCAAATCAGAACTCGCCTTAGGACATGTTCTGCTTTGCTTTCAGCCTATGTCAAGCTTAGCTTTTGAAGCTACCACCTGATACAATATCCATATATATGTTTTGATACATATTCATGACTGTAAGCGAGGTTCTAGCATCGAAGACAGGTGAACACTTAAAGAGGGTTTAAAGTAAAGTAGTATACACCTAAACATGCGTTCTGCATTACTTCCAACCTGCTTTAAGTTAAAATATTTAAGGTATCATCTACTGTTTACTACGATATAGAAACTATTTGTGGTTCTAACATATTCGTGATTATATAATTGGGATAGGTTTAGATGATCTCTTGATGTGGGTTTAACGCAAAGGAGAACGCGTCTTAAGGCGCGTTCTGCTTTACTTTCAACTTGCATTAAGCTTAAAGAGCTAAGGCATCATATATTGTCTACTACAACGTAGACAATACATGTATTCGTTATAATATATATTCATGATTATATAAACAGGATAATTATGTTAAGGTGATCACTTGAAGCGGATTTAAAGTGAAGTAGAAAGCGCCTTAAGGCGCGTTCTGCTTTACTTTAAGCCTGTCTTAAGTTTCAATCTCTAGGCTACCATTAGCTAGAGTATAGAGATAATTTATTTTAAGAAAAAGTGACTGCATAAGCAGAAATTACTTCGAAATAAATACAAAATTGTTGAATTGCGTGTCTATGGAGAAATAGGTTAACAAACGGGGGCTTTCCCCGATAGTTAGCACTTTACTCCATAGCTTGTTTTAGAAAGTTGAATACTTGAAGCGGGTTTAAAGCAGAGGCGGAATGCGTCATAATGCGTCTTCTGCCTTACTTTAAGCCAGTTTTAAGCTTAAATCTGCAAACTACTGGAGTATTGAAATATTTGTTTATGCTGGAATTATTTTCCTGAAGAAAAAAAAATGTGTAAAATAATCGAAAGTTCATATACAAAAACATGTAAAATGTGCAGATTATAATATACTTTGCAGATTATTGTTATAAGAATGACTGTCCGTCATTACTCGTCTTTATATGTATTATATTATATAATGCTGATAGACATGTATGTCTTTGCTGAATAAAACATATCATATTATGGATCCTACAGTGTAACAAACCCAAATTTCTACAAATCTGGTGAACTTCATTATTTAAAAATATCCTAAACCGAACATATCCGTATTTCAAAGCCTTATTTTAATTTTAAACTAGAACTATCACTAAAGGTGATTGATACCCCCACAGGAAACCTCCCTGTCACAAGGCGCCAATATAACGTTTTGTTTGTTTAATTGATATTACTAATAATTATATCGTTAATCCCAATATAACGCACGTGGAAAAAGACGCGAATTCATACAACGTTAGAAAATGACTTACCAAATCGCGCCCGATTCCAAGACAATGCTCGTGGAAAAATACGCGACTTCATATAACGTAAGAAAGTGACATACCAGATCGTGGTAAGAACACTTAACTAATCCAGAGAAAATCAAATAATCACATTTTATAATCGAGACAAAACTACTCTCAACGGAACAAACATTCACAACAGAAAAGGGAAATCACTCTACAAAACTAAACCGGAAGTTATTTATTCATCCCATTACCTGAACGTAACTACCACCCGGTTACGTAGGATGAGTTATCTCCCTTCCTACTCACTTCTTAGTCACTGGAAATAATATAGGATGAGTAATCTCCCTTTCCACCAGAGTAACCGCTAAATGACCACTAAATGACCTTTACCTTTGTCGGACATGACTCAAATTTTACTGAACTCAAGAGCTTCTTGAGGTGAATGCACATACCAAATATAAAGTCTCTATCTTAAGTAATCAAAACGTTATGGCCAAGGTGTCACAGAAAGTGACAAATGCCCCCGAGGTGTTTTGTCACTGCAGTGTATTCATTTGGCTTTCAAGTAAAATCATACAGCAGGTTATAATTGTACTCCTTGTTGTTGTTGGGATGGAAATGTACAAAGAAACAAGCTTTTTCTAGATTTTTCATATGCATCATCACCATAGCATCATGATGTCATCATGACGTCATGATGACATCACCATAGCATCATGATGTCGTTGTCATAACAAGGTTTGTCATATGTTATATTGAGGAATTATTTCTAAATTTAGAAATGATCACATAATCAGAGTGTTATGGCCAGTTGGGATGAGTTATCTCCCTTCCTATTCACTTCTTAGTCACTTGACATAATATAGGATGAGTTATCTCCCTTTCCACCAGATGTGCATATTAAGGAACAAAATGTAAAGTTATAAAGGGGCATAATTTTGTCAAATTTTGTGCAAGAGTTATGAAACCTGTCACTGAGTGTCCCCATATAACACTGATACTATATACCAAGTTTGAAAATGGTTTTGTATATAGTTTTCAAGAAAAAGTCAAATGTCCCGAAAAAACGCGACAGACGGACGGACTGACCGACCGACGGACGGACAAGGCATTTCCTATATAGCCCCCACCACACAGTGTTGGGGGTATAAATATGAATATGTTCGACTTAGCAAGTTCGAGATTTCGAAGCTCAACTGTATGCTGTTTAAATGATATAAGGTGATTTTTACACGTGTATACAAAGGAGGAATTGGTTAAGTTGCTGCTTGTTTAAACCATATCTATTTATCTGCGATAGTCAATGGAAAATTAACATTTTCATGGTCAAATTTATTGTCAGGATTTTACCCCTTCACCGCCATATTGTCGTCTGCTTCAATACTGTTGTCTGTAATATCGATTCAAAGTAAGTTTTAAGTCAGTATAACCGCGTTACGCGTCGTCTGATCAGGATCAAAGCTGTTTGCCAGCGCGCTTTATGACGTCATTGAGAGTGAAAGGGTTAACTGTTGATTTGATGGCTTTCGTTATCCGAAAATATCATCAGAGTATCAAACAGTTACACGGCTTCACATCTGGATCCAAACTGTTTGCAACGATTAATACAAATTCGTCCGCATCGTGCAGGTGTAACATTGGATAAGGTTATTTTCAGTGTATGTGCATAGGGAGGCAAAGGGTAAGGTGCTATAGTGTATAAGACGTTATAATTACCCAATAAACGCGTTGCCGCTAACACTTTAATTTCTAATGCAAACAGTTTGGAGCCTGATCAGACGCCGGGTAACCCGGCGTCTGATCAGGCTCCAAATCGTTTGCCATTCAGATTAAAATAATTAGTCAGGATTGACAAATTATTTTCTACATTTCATTGCAATGCATTTGCGTTGCGTTTGCCTTTAATCTGGAAAGGATAAGGTATTCGCCAGAAGCATATACCTATGTGTCTTCGGTTTAGTTGGGACCACTGGTGGAACTGTAACTATTCTAGCTGTCTTATACAGTCAGTCTTGTTTTAACTCACAGGTACTTGACACATACTTTATTATCTATTAACACCACCCCCCCCCTTTTTTTTTTTTTTAATTTTTTTTTTTTTTTTACTATACTTCTATTATAGATACACCTTTTATGTGTCAAGTACCTGTGTTTTAACTATTCTCCTGCTAGCGGCATTACTGACATTTTTATTAGGAACCAGTATACATGTACCCCCCAGATCAAACAGCTCATGGAGAAGCTATCTGATCAGGATCTGCACCCAACGGTTTCCTTAGAGGATCGGTCTGATATAAGTCTGTACTCTTTTATAAGGAAAGTTTCCTTTATTATATAATGTAATAGTTCGGTTAACAGATGTTTAGACAATGGAGAAAACGTTATTCTTTCAACAAACGCGTTAACGCTTAATCAATTATTTCCTATGCAAACAGTTTGGGGCCAGATCAGACGCCGGGTAACCCGGCGTCTGATCAGGCCCCAAACTGTTTGCCGTCAAGGTTAAAATCAACATTCAGAATTGTCTAAAAGTTGTAATTTTCTTCAATTTTTGCATTGCGTTTGCGTTTGGTTTGCGTTTAAACTGGAAAGAATAAGTTTTCTCCACTGTAGTTAGGTGAAAATTAACATACGAATATGCAGCAGGAAAAGAGTTAAGCGATCCTTCAATAGACTAACCATCGGGAGTCTCTAAATAATGTGGTTGCTTAGTGTTAAGCGACCCTTCAATAGACTAACCATCGGGAGTCTCTAAATAATGTGGTTGCTTAGTGTTAAGCGATCCTTCAATAGAATAACCATCAGGGGTCTCTAAATAATGTGGTTGCTTAGTGTTAAGCGATCCTTCAATAGAATAACCATCGGGAGTCTCTAAATAATGTGGTTGCTTAGTGTTAAGCGATCCTTCAATAGAATAACCATCGGGAGTCTCTAAATAATGTGGTTGCTTAGTGCAGGTTGCACAAAATACAGACAACTTTCTGAAAAAAGCATTTGCCTGTCTTTAGCAATCTCCGTGATACGTCATTGATTGGTTGCCTAACCCCTTCACTGTGATGACGTCATCAATTTTAAAACAGTTGTCGTCTGCATTTAGCTCTCAAAGTTACATTTTAGGTATTTCAACTTAAGAAATAATGACATGAGTGACATACAGTTTGGACCCTGATCAGACACCGAGTAACGCGGGATCTGATCAGGACCCAAACTGTTTGCAAGTAACTTATGTACTCGATGGTAAGGCAGTGAAAGGGACATCACAAGACTGACTGTAGACTGACTGCCTGTCGTCGGTTTAAAATAAATAGGAGTATTTCATAGGATAAGATTTTATTGTGCAAACAACATAAGCTTCTCTGTGTCTCTATGCAAAAATACAGATATCAAACAAATTCATGAGAGATGTATCAGCTATTCGTTATCTACAGGACGCGCTCTCTAGACAGGCGGAAGCACGCATGCACAGGAACATACGGGAACAACCAGCGGATCTCTTCTTCACATAATTAATTACAGTCGAATTCCTCGATATCTCGAGCTCGCTTAAGTCGAACTTATCCGTATTTCAAAGTGAAAACGTGGCTTAGCCACGTTTTCACTTTGAAACACGGATAAATTCCACTTAAGCGAATTCAAATTAATGATAAAACACAAGTTAGTTCGATTTAAGAGAATTCGAGATATCGAAGTTCGACTGTATTAGAAATATATCACAGTTAAAATGAAGGAATACTAGTCATTTCAATTCACTTGAGCAATGCTATTTTCAAAAAATCGTTTATAATCATTTGCATGGAGGCATATAATACTTCTTGTTCGGATTATAATACTGATTAGCACGCTGTAGCCAATTTCGTCGTGTGAACAATACGTCATCATCGGACTGATCACGTGACGCTATAGGTTGTGTACGTTTCAAAAGATCTTGATAACCACTTGAAGCTATACAAGGATCAAAAGTTAATGAAACCAGACTGTCTATGATATTGTTCCTACACACAGCATAATGATCCATCATTTATCGGACTGGTTCCAGATTAAACACATTTTTATTTCTGGTTTCAAGAACTTTTTAGAATGGCTAGTCTACTTTTATCTATACTACTCATAAATATAAACTGAATAAAGAGAATCTCGTGGAGGACATTGGTAATGAATTTCTCATGTAAGACAAGATTATGGCTATTAGTCGTATTCTCCATGTTAGTATAGTAACATACAATCACCAACAAACGAGAAAATCACGTGCCGTATCGCGAGACCCTATCTATCCAATTACAGCGGCGACTGAGATCACATGCTCCACGGCAACTAATGACACGTGATCAAACAGGACTTGATGCTGGATAATGACTATCAAAACATATATAAATATATTTTGCATGTAAAGTATAAATCAACATAACTATAATACACTCGGTACATATAAACATTTTGTGGACGAATGGAAAAATAATACTGTAGAAACATGAGTGAAATGTACACCCATACCGATTAAAAATAAACCCAAACAAACATATGTAACAATTATAGAACAACTAGCATTGTTAAACGAGAAGACACAAAATAATAATTTGCTCACTAGGTAAGCATTGGAGCAGAAGAAAACTAGAAGAAATACAAAACTCATAATAATATATATATGGTAGTGTTTCGGGTGGCAGTTTGGAGGATATTGTGTTAATTCACCATCGCCTGTATCTCCAGCAATTTCCTTTAATCGAACTTCAGACAAACGTTTTTGAAGCGAACTTTGTATGAAAGAGCCATGTTGGTTTCATGGTTCCTGCTATGACGCTTCTCTTTCAATAGTCGGTTAAAATGTTTGCCTTTACGTTCAATGCATGTTAAAACCTTCCACATTAACGAAACAAGAAATAAAGGAAAGGGTATGCAAAGGAATCACACGCTAAAGATGAATGTTCAATTTAGCACTTTTCCAAATTTAATAAAAATAACAGGGCTCCAGATAAGGGGAGTATTTCAAAAACTAAAATCTTTATTTCTGTTTTAAACCCTATGGTGTCACTACTCATTAGAATCGTCTCTTCGATACGATTCTAATGAGTAGTACAGCCATAGGATTGGATGATAAAATAATCGAAAAAATGTTGTGCAGTTTTCCAAATTTAATAAAAATGGTATAAATATCGTCCTGGACAAACAGTACCAAACTTACCAAAAACTGAACAGCAGAATTTTATTCTTTTTTCAAATACGGTAAAACTCGTTTTCAGCGACCACCCATTAAATAGACATATAGATTTCTAAATATTATACAGTGCTAAATGCATTACACAAGTATAACAGAAATCTACTTTATTTTGAGTGACCGCTCAACACAAGTTTTACTGTACACAGTATATATATCAACTATGATCCACGTGTACGATAAACTTAGGACGCATATTCACATACGCATAATTCCTATCAAAATGCAACTTCGTTTTCATGGTTGCGGATTCCTACAGTAAAAAAGGAGACCATTAGATAAGAAGACATTACGATTCCTCTTTCCTCATCGTCATAAAACACACAACGCCAACGATAACATTCTCCTTGTAATCATCTCCCTTTAATTGTGTAAAAATCAGTATTCATAAATGTTTTGATATCCTTAACAATTATCTAATGTTCTATGCTCTCAAAACAAAAAGTCCTAACAGGTAGGCATCTGGAATATTGGTCCAACTTTGGGGTCCATTGGGAAGCCTTTTCGCATGCCCATGCAGTACTGTGAATCTATTCTTAAACTGTTCTCCTTTACAGAGATATCGTGCTCTAGGGTAGCCTTGGTCTTCATGAGGCGAGCCAAGCTGAGCTCAGAAGCCTTCAGTCTCTCCTTCAGCAGGCGTACGGACTCACGGATCTCGTTCACCTCACGCTGGAGTCTGTAAACAATACAACACAATCGTCACAATCACATGTTCCAAGAGTTCGGTATTTAATTGTGGACCCTGACGCTGAGTTTCTTATTATCAGTGCACTAGAGACATACCGATTGAGTAAACCCATTAACCCATAACTACGCCTTTTAACTCCTTTTATTTATTCCTCCTCTGAAGAAAATAGTTCCACTTTACACAAATATGAATTTGCGTCATAAGAACTATTTTCTATATCCTAGCAGATTTTGAGTTAAAGCAGGCTGAAAGTAAAGCAGAATGCGCCTTAAGGCGCATTCTGCTTTACTTTCAGCCTATAGGGTAACAGGTTAAAGCGGAATACATTCATGATTGGAAGTGTCCAGGCTTGTGAGAGTTTAATGAAAAACGGACTATTATACAGAATGCCAAATGTCCTAAAATTAACTACTAGAGAGTTAAACCTACTATACCGAAATCTATTAACAAGTTGGAGTAACTTGTCTATATTGTTTGGCATGCATATTAATATATCTTCAGACATACATTCTGTTGAAAACAGATAATATGATGTGATATTTGAAATGGAAAATTCCAGTTTCAAATTTAGTCTGGTCCATTTATTATGATTTAAGATTGTTTTTACAGTAAATGTATATTGCAAAACAAAACGAGTACTGGAATTTGTTTATCTGTAAGCCCTATGATAAGGGTCTGCGCAGTTTATGTAGGACACATGTACTGTTCACTGATACAGCGTTCCCTCTCTACAACGACCCTCCTAACAACGACTCCCTCTTTACAACTAGCCTTGTCGCCGTTCCCTATTTAGAATAGGACAATTGTCTTACGCTTTTATTGCTGTAATATCGTCTGTTTAAAGTTGTCGTCTGCTGTTTTTCTTTAAGTTACATTTTTGAACATTTTAAGAGACAAAAACTTAATGACGAGTCTCAATTACGCGGCGTCTGATCTTGATACAATCTGTTTGCAAATGTAAAGCAATTTCCCTCTCTATAACGACTCCCTCTGAACAACGCACACACTTTTTGTTTCCCATTGGTTGTCGTTGTAAAGAGGGAGCAGTGTTACATTGTGTGTAAAGGGTGTAAACATAGTACTTACGACTTCATGACTGGGTCGTTACACAACTCAACATTGATACGTCTTGTTCTCTCGTCAAGTCGGGACTGGGCAACCTTCATTGGTCGCTCCTTGTCTTGGATAGCCTTCCTAAGCAGATCTATGTTCTTCTCCATATCAAAGATCTCAGCCATTGTCTGTAAATAGACATTTGTAACACATTCTAACCATTTTTTACATTTGTAACCAATTCTAACCATTTTTAGACATTTGTACCAATGATAACCAATTTTAGACATTTGTAACCAATTCTAACCATTTTATCGCCAAATTTAACCGTCTATTTTAACCCTTTCGCAGACAAAGTACCGTCTGCAAAATTTTTAGTCTGCAACTTTAACCCATTTGCGCTAAATGGATTATTTAATGATTATATACGGGAACAGTCCATTTTTGTTATCTAAGGGTGCCTAGTCTGAAATATTTTACGAAATAAATAAATTCCTATCAACAAACAGTGTATACTCTGATCAGACGCCGCATAATGCAGAGTCTATACTGTTTGCCTATGTTCCATATATGAGCTCGTGGGCCAAAAGGCCAAGAGTTTGCTTTCATTCTCACCCTAATGTATAACCATGCATTGCTAATAAAATATTGTATATTATTATGATATAAAATATGTTTTAACTAATATTTTATAACAGCTGTCCTTTGTATATTTCTTTTATTCCATAGTGTTTCCTGTTTTATATTGAAAACAATAATGTAAATTTCAAATGATAAAACCCAATTTACAGTTTACACATCGGAAATAATTCTACTTACTCTCTGCAAATGAGCCTGTAGTCTGTTTCTAGCATCTGTTGTCTCGCGTATTCTTGTGTTAAACTGGTTGTTTACGTTGTTGAACATGTTCCACATATCGTTTGCGCAAGCGCGTAGGATGCTGTCGATCTCTCCCCGTAATCTTTCTGATGAAGCTCTTTCCTTTTGAGAACGGGCAATATTTTCCTGTGTGTATCTAGCCCAAGATTCAGGGATAGTAATTCTGAAATGATAAGAAAAGCCATAAACTAAAACAATCTTCAATACACTTGAACCAATTATAAATCTCTTGCATATCACGTACATCTGTGAATTTTGCAACAGCTTAGATTTAAAACTCAGCATACTATCTGAAAGTTTTGAATACTCGAAGTGTGCATCTACAGTTAATTAACCCATTTGTACCCACGATCCCATATATGGGACATAGGTAAACAGTGTAGACTCTGATCAGACGCCACATTATGCGGCGTCTGATCAGAATCTACACTGTTTGCTGATAGGAATTTCAATATAAAACAAATTAAAAATGAAAATTTTGACCAGGCATCCCTTTGATAAAAAATGGACTAATACAATATAAAAACTTGGAAGAATTCACTGGGCACAAATGGATTAATCCTGCTCTACAGTTATCATTCGAATAACAAAACCGTTGCCTCTAGAAAATTAATCCTACGTTCGACAGAAACATTTTGTTTCAACAAACGGGAAAATAGCGGGATAAAACGTTAAGAACTGGACTTACGTGTTATCGATGCCTTCGATTCCTGGGTAGTAGCCGATACCAGCCGAGGAGTTCCGCATGGTCTGCATCCTGTCGTCGAGGCCCTGGGCGTGGTGCTTGTCTTTGGCGTCAATCTCTAGAGCGTGCTGGGCAGCACGGTTCATCCTGGAATGAATCAATGAATTATTCAAAAGGCTAATTTATAATGAGATCATCGGCATTTCACGTACATTGAAAACAGACTGTAACAATTCGACAACGCACTATCAACAATAAAAGGAATTATCTTGTAGTATTTCAAGGTTGGTTACCGCCGGGAATTTTCTATTTCCCTTTTGAATGAAATTAAACGCAAATGAAGTTCAAGTAGATATAGAAATAACCGGTTTATGAACATGTTGTAATTTAATTTCAATTACTAAAACTTGAGCATAAATTAGAGTGGAACTTGATCAGACGCCAAATAGATCTAACTTGGCGTTGGATCTGGCCCCAAACTGCTTGCAATGGTCGTACCGGTAGTAAAAACAAACACGTTTATTGGGGAAGAATAAAGAGTATTTCACACTGCATATACTATTTTGCTTTCGTTTGAATCCTGAACTTTGTTTTATGTTTAAAATAAATACATGTAAATTATTAAAATAAAATATTTTAAACCAAAGCGTTTGAGTTGAGATCGTTCTCAAGTATTTGATTGGTCAGACTTGAGCTTTTGCTAGCAAAAGCTCAAATCTAAACAATCAAATGTTTGCGAACAATCACAAAGCTCAACCCAAATGTTTTTTAACATGGGGAGGGTGACAGTACTACAATAGTAAAAATACTCACTTGAGCTGAACGGAAGCCTTGTCCAAAACTCTCTTCATCTTAGCTTGGCATTTCTTAATAACATCAACTTCCTGTGCAAAAAGTAAACATCTTCTGTACTCAATATGAATGTACAATAAAACCTTGATATGTTGATACATGTAGCTCATAAGGTGGCATAATGTCAGCCTTGATGGTTGATATGGAAAAATATAAGTTTAAAGAAAAGAGAAGCTTAAACAGTTAAACCTTGTCAGCCTTGATGGTTGATATGGAAAAATATAAGTTTAAAGAAAAGAGAAGCTTATACAGTTAAACCTCTATATTACGACCACTTTTAGCCAGTTTTAAATTTAAGATTTTAGGCAGGTGACTACTTAAAGCAAGATGATGGAAGTAAAGCAGAACCTTTACTTCCATATTGCTTTAGGTTTAAACTGAAGCTGCCATTTGTCCTTTATACCATAACGTAATTTTTTCATCAGTGGCCGTATTATGAGGGTTAATTCTTAGTTGTAATGGACCGTATTGGAGGAGACCGTTCACCAGGGGCCCGTTTCATAAAACTGCGTACGACAAAAACGTTCGGCAGTCAAAACTTTAAAATACATTTAATTTTCTGATTTCTCTATCTTATCCTGTCTTGTGACATCTTTTTGGAATCGTCTTTTCAAGATGATTCCAAAAAGATGTCACAAGACAGGATTCGTTTGAGAAATAAATAATTATTGAGACTTTTATAATCTGACTTACGATCGTTTTTGTCGTACGAAGTTTTATGAAACGGGCCCCTGATTAATATTATATGACCTACCCTGCCTAGAGATTTCTCTACGTCGTCGTTGACGAGGTCAATACCATGACGCTTCTCTCTGTGCATCAAACATTCCTCGGCAATATGTAGAGGGTTGGCTGTGTCTCCAAGGGCCTTCTCACATGTACGTCTGTATTCCTACACAGGATAAAACAACCATCGCATATACCCCCTTTCTCTTCTATGACGTCATCAATCATAAACAATTATCGTCTGTTTTAATTTTTTAAATATTACAGCGCTCCCTCTCTACAACGATCCTCAAAGGGAGACAACTATTGTGTGCGTTATTCGGAGGGATTCGTTATAGAGAGGGAATTTGGCTTACATTTACAAACAGTTTGAATCCAGATCAGACGCCGCGTGACGCGGCGTCAGATCTGGATTTAAGCTGTTTGTCACTCGT
Source organism: Gari tellinella (assembly GCA_922989275.2). Lineage (NCBI taxonomy): Eukaryota > Metazoa > Mollusca > Bivalvia > Cardiida > Psammobiidae > Gari > Gari tellinella. Next base: position 41,570,629 of record OV277867.1, read on the forward strand.
CATCATGTTTTTTCTGTCACAATTTCCAATATGTGACTTTGAGAAAAACAGAAGACGACACTTGTCAAGCAGACGATATTACAGCCGTGAAAAGTTGGGACATATTTGTCTTGTTTGGGGTACAGCGGCAATCGTCGTTGTAAAGAGGGAACCGTTGTTCGGAGGGCCGTTGAAGAGAGGGAGCACTGTAGTTAAATTGCGTCAGTAACATCGTAATGAGGGTTAAACAGTATGAATCCAGATCAGACGCCACGTGACGCGTGTCTGAACAGGATCCAAACAGTTTTCAAACAACAATTGTTTGCCACCAAGATAAAGATGAATTATCAGAATTGTCCAAAAGCTGTACTTTTAGTGTTTTTAGTGTTTTGCGTTTGCGTACGTTTGCGTTTAAACGGGAAAGAATAACAGATTCTCCACTGTAAGGCAGTGAAGGGGTAAAATATATTCAACCAAATTAAATGTTTCATTTTACAACTGCCTCTTTTGGCTTTACACTCACTCTCAGACCGTCGTCTGCTAATTTTGTCGTCCGAAACTATTCTCATATCTAATTTATCTACTTAGTATATGCGCTTAAAAATCCATCACCAGAGAGTCAAACAGTTTAATCCAGATGAGACACCAAGTTATCCGGCATCTCGTCTGAATCCAAAAAGTTTGAAATAGTTATCACGAATTCATTCTAAGATCGTTTAATACATCTAAAGCTAGAATAATGTTCAGCTTTAAAATACAAATTTATGTCAAAAAAGCGTTAAAGAAATCTGAATAAATGTGTGACAGAAATGCGAAATTGGAACGATGACATTAAAGAATCTACCTAAAGAAGTATTATTAACCTTCTGCACGTTTTGGACGCCTTTGTGATATATGTTCCAAACAGTTTAAACCTTGATGAGACGCCGAGTAACTCGGCGTCTCATCAAGGTCCAAACTGTTTGACACTCTGATAATACGTTTTGAAAGAACATACATTTGAATCAACTTTTAGCATTGTTGCAGACGACAATTAAAGAGCGTGTAGAAGGTTTACGTCCTCTAGATACTGGCATGAGCTCATCGTAATTATGATATTAATTTTGACTACATGCGTTGATTACTCTAGCGTAAAGAAGACTCCTACAAATGCATTGGTACAGTTGCTTAAAAAAACATTTGTGCAACCAGTTTGGAGCCAGATCATACGTCGGTTAACCCACTGTCTGATCTTGCTCCAAACTGTTTTCCACTAAGAAACAATTAAATAGTCTAAAAAAGTGTCTTTTTCAATATCGTATTGCATTGTGATTTCTTTCAATTCCGTCTAAACGGAAAACGGGAAAGAATAACGTTGTCTCCTTTATAACACGGATTTGGCAGTTTTAACATAGCGTCTTTCGAAATAAATACTTTTCATATTATTTGTTGACGTCAGAGTTATCGCGGACATGTGTATCATAAACAAGGTTTTTTTTATAAACATGAAATACCAAATGTATCGTAATTGCAAACTTTCAACATAATCATTGAATGTACAGTGGAGAATCTGTTATTCTTTCCCGATAAACGCGTTTACGCTAAAACTATTTTTTCTTTTACAAACAGTTTGGAGCCAGATCAGACGCCGGGTAACCCGGCGTCTGATCAGGCTCCAAACTGTTTGCCTCCAAGATAAACATGAAATATCAGAATTGTCCAAAAGTTGTTCTTTTCTACGTTTTAGTGCTTTGCGTTTGCGTACGTTTGCGTTTAAACGGGAAAGAATAACAGATTCTCCACTGTATGTCTAGAAGCAATCTATTGTTGTCTGATCTAAGTAGTGTTAGTTTTATGTCCTCTGTTTTAAATACTAAAAACTACACGTTATACGTACTTGATTAACTGGCTATGAGATAAACAGATTGAAAAATGAGTATAGGGGTGCCAGTAGATCTAAAATATACTATTTACCGTTGTATTTATTTACATTCCAATATAATATAAATATATGTATGTATTATTATCTAAAATAAAAGCCTATTGCTAGAAATAAAGTACTAGAAATAAAAACTATAAACTAAGCCATAAGCCAGGGATGTCTAAAGAAAAGAACTGTAAAATGCCACTATAACGCCGCTTGTGAATGATGACTTTAACTAGCAATGGGATAGTTAACAAATTATTTTATGAATAGAAGGAAATAAACGCATAACTGGTACGGGTGTTGCTTTGTATAATAATGCAAAATATGATAGTAGAGGGGATCTTTGATGTAACAATAACTGCCGATTAGATCAGCTGAAATGAAAACGTGGCCTTTTGTAGGTCTATACTGGCAACTGTGTTTAACCAATAACCCCATAAATACCGCCTTTTACGCCTTTAATTTATTCATCCACTGAAATAAATAGTTCCAATTTATACTGTCACAAATAAAGATCATAAGAAATAGTTCTATATTCTAGCAGATAACAGCTTAAAGCAGGCTGAAAGTAAAGCAGAATGCGCCTATTGGCGCATTCTGCTTTACTTTAAACCTGCTTTAAGTGATCATCTTTCTTTAAAACTAGAAACAGGCTATGGGGTAATGGGTTAACGATCAATTGCAAATAAATAGACCTATAATTTATTTTAAGTGATGAAAGTGTAGAAAATAGGTATAAACAAACGTGAATGGCATGGAACTGATTTAATAATATACCAATTTTATATAGTCTTAATTACAGGTTAGATATTTATATCAACTGCACTTAAATGGTTTATGCCAGAGAAACACTAAGACGAAATCTCTAAATAAGCTTTCTGTTTTGGTGTTTAGCTTTCAGCTACGACTCTCCCACCTCTTAACACAAAACAAAATCTTCTTTAGAAGAATTCTTCCGAATCTGCTTCACTTACATTCGGCTTTCAGTTAATATCTGCTAGAATATAGATAATATTTCTTATGGTGCATATTGACGACTGTATAAAATGGAACTAATTTATTGATGGGAGGAATAAATTAAAGGCTTGTAAACGCGATTTATGCAATAATCTGTGCTATATATTGGTTTTAGTGCAATGTATAATGGGCAATACGGGAGCTTACTGTAGATACTTTAATAGTTTTCCTCATTCAAAGGCTTCTAGAACCTGCACAAAAAGTAGCATAATTAAGGTGTGCGAATTGAAGAGTATATTGATCTACTAGGCGACCAAGTCCATGTGCATTGCATGGAAATAACACCCAATAGAGAGTGAAACATTACAAAAGCGTTTCAAATACCTACTGTTAAACTTCGATATCTCGAACTCGGTTAGGTCGAACATGCCCGTATTTCAAAGTTAAAACGTGGCTTAGCCACGTTTTAATTTTGAAATACGGGTATGTTTGACTTAACCGAGCATGACATAATGTAATTCATGTGTCGACAAATCGGATAGTTCGATTTAGCGAGTTCGAGATATCGAAGTTCGACTGTAGAGTGTTTCAAAACTGCAGCAATGAACAATTGATAATAAGCACAGTGAAGAAATGCACAGAAATATATAAGAACTTAGGCCTCCAGGTAAGAGAGTTTACTCAATCACCCCTTAGACTTCAAATAGAAAATTCCACTTTTCAAATTAGTCTTGACCAATGTTCAAGTTTAACTAATTTCAAATAAATCTCTTATCTGGAGTAAGCAGAAAACAAAATTGAAAGAATCGACAAAGAAAATATATGTGAGAGGAGCTTGTGTTTGTCAATAGAATGAAGAAAATAAACAAAAAACGCAATTTGTAGACGAAACACACATAACATGATGAGGACTCTCGCGTATTTGTATTGGTATTTCGATTCGTAATATATTATAACTTTTGATAATCAAACATCCCTATCATTGATACGTATTTGATCGTAAATGTATGCATATTAAGGCCACGTTATTGAAACCTTTCTACGATACTTTTCATTTTACTTTCATCATAATTTATGTTCAGAGCATGGGGGAATTTAATTGGAATGAATGGTTAATGTTTGGTGACATATATTAAAGTTTTTGATCCATTTTCAATATTCTTCAAAATATCTTTCATGAAACACCTTTTGTTCTGAATGACTATGATGGTTGTTCTTTTTTTTACAAATACTTAGATTATTATAAATTATATGTTATATATAATTGTAGCTGTAGTTATGTCATTAGAATCCTTCAAGCAAGTCAAAACAATACAAAGTTAGACATATGGAGTTGGTTTGTTATAAAACAATATGTAATGTATGGAAGGGATTTTTGTTGAGCTTTCATTACATGTTTATTAAAACCATCGTCAGTATTTCACTGTTATAAAGTTAGATATTTCCACAAAAGTCACACCAACGTTTATGGGCATGGATGTATTAACTATACACAGTTTATTAAGACAAGACATGCTCTCATTTTGAAAGAGTTTGATTTCGTTGTCCATCGTCAGCAATCATTACCTTTAGGTTTTGTATCTCGGTAGCCAGGGAGTTGATTTCCATATTAAGTTCACTCTTCCAAAATGCGATGTCGTAAACCCGCTCGCCTGAGGAAAACAATGAGGGGGATACACAAGCTCCTTGGCGCACTCCTCGTTAACTACTATCCGAAAACTTCAGCCACTTTCACAGTTTCAGTCTATGTATGTTAACTAATGTCTGTATTCGTTTCTGAAAATTTCTGTTTCTATTTTTTGTTCGGTGTAAGCACACATCTGTCATTACAGATTTCCATACTTATTCAATGCTTATTGAACAATTGCTTGTTTAACACCAGTGCCATTGAACTTCAAAACAGTCCGAAAGAGACAACCGTATGGCAATAGGATGAAAACAAATCTTTTGTGAAGTATAATTTGTCGTTGATAAATAATTTTGGCACAATGTGTTTGATTTTGATTAATTCCAAGACTGACGTTGCTGATAATGGCCGAGGTTTGCCGAATGATGTATACTAATGGCGCCTTTGACGACCCTGAGATCAAAATGCGGCAATCAAATACAAAATGTTCGCCAAACATTTTCATAAATGTTCCCAGGGCTCCAGATAAGGGTAGTTTTTCAAAAACTAAAATCTTTATTTCTGAATTAAACCCTATGGTGTCACTACTCATTAGAATCGTCTCTTCGAGACGATTCTAATGAGTAGTAACACCATAGGATTTGGTGCTCAAAAGAGTGAGAAAATGTTGGATTTGTTGAAAAAACTACCTCTTATCTGGAGCCCTGTGTCCCCTCTGTCATTGCACATAATGGCAAATATTGCAGACCATAATGAGACGCTGTTTTTTACATCGTCTTATCAGGACATGCACTGTTTGGAGTCATACAGTGGAGAATACGTTACTGATTCCCGTTTAAATTAACTCTTTCCTCCCTAAAACTTTCAATGAATAATTCCAGTTTCCATTTTAGTCTAGTCAATTTCTGACTTTAAAAGGTTGTTTTTGTCAATGTTTGGCATTATGACAAACAGTGAAGACCCAGATCAGAGGGCTCCTTTCGGAGCCCTCTGATCTGGGTCTTCACTGTTTGCATAGGACAAGTGTACCATTCACATGTACACTGTTTGAAAAGGACGCCTATATGCGGGACTAGGGCTCAAAGGGTTAACGCAAACGAAACGCTTAAACGCATAATAATAAATTGTAGAAAATTGCTTTTCGAAATTCTTGACAATTTATCTTAAGCTGAGAGGCAAACGGCTTGAAGCCTGATCAGACGCCGGGCTACCCGGTGTTTGATCTGGCTCCAAAACTGTTTCCAATGGATATAATAATTTTAGCGTAAACGCGTTCATTGGGGAAAAAACTATGTTTTCTCCACTGTAAGGTTTTAACTGGTATTTATCTTTTCAGATGCTCGCTTGGTTGATCTCAGCGTAGTTGAAAGAACGGGCATGCATATTAAGAACGTAAGGTGTAGTAGGCAGCTAGATTAGATGGCATGACAACTAAGTTGCCACGTGTTGATTACCAAAGTCAATGGCACACAATCGGAGTACCTCTAAGTTCCCTGTTTCCGATTCTATACTGTGGGTTTCATTGATCAATTCTGACTTCCAGAATGCAATATCCTGAACCCTCTCGACTGTAAAAAAGTTCCATCCAAAAACATGTTCAAATGATGTCATTGTACATACATATGTATTTGTATTTATATGTTTTAAGTGCAATCAAACTTATATTAAGCGACCGCTCAATTACTAAGTGATAAAACTTTAAAAGACAGCTACAGGAACACGTTTAATACAGGACAAATATAATACATAACCCTCCTTTATAAGCTTCCTGCATATTTTTTGTCCTGTATTAAGCTGATGTTTTTTCAATAAGACAACCAAAATATATTCATTGTACATGTAGTGGTCACTTAACTCATTCGCCCCTGAAACTCGTATTGGGCTATTCCAGTTTCAAAGTAAGTATATACCATTTTTCAGTATTTAGGAATGCTTAAACACAAATCAAAAAAGAGTGTATATCCATATATTGGTCTACACTGTTCGCATAGGAAACGTATATTATTCACATGTACACTGTTTTGAAATGAGGAGTATATTCCTCCGTTGGGTTGAATAAGTTAACTCTTTATCACATAATGTCACGCAAGTGAAGAGTAGACGTGCAAACAGTGCATATCCTTATCAGAAGGCTCCTGTAGCGAGTGTCTGAACAGGGTCTGCACTGTTTGTCATTTGTCAATGTATTGTGAAAAATACATACCCGAAGTGGTCCAAATAGGACTGAACATGATTGGAAATTGGGGTTGTCTATTTAAAGTTTCAGGGGTCGAAGAATTAATACAAATTTGATTGCACGATGCCGATAAAATGTAATTCCCGTAGCCCTGTACAACATGAAAATATGTCAGAGCCTATCAACAATTTTCTAAATGAATATACAGTAAGGCTTTTTTCTTCATTTAAATTCACTTTTTTGAAGTTCTGGCCAATGAAGTACAGTCGAACTTCGATATCTCGAACTCGCTTAATTCGAACTATTCGATTTGTCGACACATGAATTGCATTATTTCATGCTCGATTAAGTCGTACATACCCGTATTTCAAAGTTACAACGTGGCATAGCCACGTTTTAACTTTGAAATACGGGTATGTTCGACCTAACCAAGTTCGAGATATCGAAGTTCAACTGTATTAAGAAGAATGATAAACAGTTTGGATCCTGCTAACGTTTGCAATAATGGCTTATGTCGCCTATGGCGATGAAAGAGTTATTGCATGCTGAATGCAAATTTACAAAAATCTTTTTGTCAACGACATTTTACCAGATTCGAGAACATCGGAGGCTCTTCCAGATTCAAAGAATTTGGCACTTTGATGACATATTCGGAAAAAAATAGAATAGTCGATTATCTTACTATGCAGATTGATGCAAATGGCAAATTTATGAAAAGTACGCAATCTAGTGTGTTAAAAATTAAACCCTAGGTGAATAATAAGCCAATTAACGTAAGAAAAATAGAATAAAAATGTCTTGGTTTCAAATTACAGAACATACTAATACGCTTATAAGTATGCAAGTTGAAGCACAGCTTTATAATAGCTTACCAACGTTTTAATTCTAGACGTTTTCTCGCTATCAAAATGAATGTATCTAAACGCTCGTTAAAAAAGGTGTGGACCTAGATCAACAAGAACGGTGTCACAGTAAGTGACAAATGCCCACGAGGTGTTTTGTCAATGCAATGTATTCATTTGGCTGTAAATAAAATCATGCATAAGGTGTTTTACTCCTTCAAATTTTGTTTTGTTCAATTGAAAAGGTTTAACCTATGTAAAACACAAACAGTCAGGCAAATCTAGAAACCTCAAGATTATTCAAATGCCTTTTCGCCATAGCCTCATGACGTCGTGATAACGTCGCAGTCATAACAAAGTTTGTTATTTTGAAGACTATTTTCTAAATTCAGAAATGATCACATGATCACAGTGTTATGGGTATAGTTTAATTAACCTTATTTGACCTCTAAATGACCCTGACGTTTGTTTAATATGACCCAAGTTGTACCAAGCTCAATAGCTTTTAGAGTTAAGTACACATTCCAAATATTAAGTCTCTATCACATGCATTTCTAATGTTATGGCCAATATTAGATTCACCCGAGTTTACCTTTAAATGACTTCTAAATAACATTGACCTTTGTCGGCCATGACCAACGTTGTACTGAGCTCAAAAGCTTCTTAAGGTGAGAACACATACCAAATATAAAGTCTCTATCCTATGAATTGCCAAAGTTATGGTCCAGGTTAAGGTTGTGTACAGACAGACAGACCAAAAACAATATGCCCCCGACTAGGTCGCACGGGGACATAAACAGTTTCAGAGGGAGCTGTCTGATCAGTGTCAGTGCAGATTTATTACAGGGTCAGTCTGAATTGAGTCTGTACTGTTTCCTGGTGCTTTCATAAATGGTTGGAAATTACGGTAAATTCCAACTGTTCCAATTTGGATTCGTTAGTTGAAGATAACTCTTACCGAGTTTCTTGGTGACGTCATTTTGCCTGTTCCTGGTGCGGGCGTCGGTTTCCTTCATGGCTCTCCAGGCATCAGCTCTGAGTCTCTCTCCAAAACTCCTCTCCTTGTCTGAGAGACTGTAGTTCATCTGGTTGGAGAGACCCCAGTCATTGGGTGTGTAGCGAGAGTACACCGTGTTCCTGTAATAAAATACTTGACAATCAATTATCATATACTATCACTAGAGATGTTTTACGTAAAGACTTGAAATACAGCGATCCCTCTCTTCAACGACACGCAATGGGAGGCAAAAACACCTATTTGCGTTGTTCGGAGGGAGTCGTTATATGGAGGGACATTGGCTTACATTTGCAAACAGCTTGAATCCAGATCAGACGCCGCATACTGCGGCGTCTGGTCTGTTTTCAAGCTGTTTGTCACTCGTCATTAAGTTTTTCTGTCAAAAGTTCTATTATGTAACTTTGAGACAAACAGCAGACGACAATTTTAAGCAGACGAAATTGAAGTCGTGAATGGGTTAGACATAACTGCCTTGTTTGGAGGAAGAGCGGCAATCCTTGTTGTAAGGAGGGAATCGTTGTTGGGAGGGCCGTTGTAGGGAGGGAGCACTGTATAGAGGTTTACTTTTCCAACTAAATGCGTTGGACAGAGGAGAAGACATTATTCTGTTACGTTTAATCGAAACGAAGTGTAAACACATTACAATAGCATGAAGAAAATGCAACATTTTGAAGAAAAAAATACAATTAGTTTTCATCTTGATTACACAAAGTTTGAGATTTGTTTAAGTGCCGGATCTGGCTCAAAGCAGTTTGCAATTGAAATGGGGTTAGCACATAAAAGCGCCTTACTCGGAAAGAACAACGCCTTCTCCACTGCACACACATAGCCAGTGTTCATTACGTAACAGTTTGAATAAAGGCCCGATTAACCCCCTCTCCCATAAATGTAGCTATCGTATGACTTTGGATCCAGGTCAGACGCCGGGACACTACTTTCAATGATTTTATAGTCAACATTTTAAAACCTTGATTTTTTACATAATTCTTAAACAGACGGACAGTGACGGTGAAAGAGTTAATTAATCGTCAACCTTTTGATGAAGTCATGCGAATGTTAAGGAAACGTATATATGTATGTGTGTATGTTAAATTGACAATTCTATTCTTGTTTGCATTTTAGAGACCTAATACAGGTCAGTATAACATCATTTTACAGTGGAGAAAAAGGTCATTTTCCCAAATGTATATTATACGTGTTATTGATAATCCCCTTATGTCCCATGCAAACAGTTTGGAACCAGGTCAGACGCCGGGTAACCCGGTTTATGTTCAGGCTCCAAACTGTTTGTTATTCAGATTAAAAATGATTGTAAACATTTTCAAACAATTGCCCTTTTATATGTTATTGCAAATTTTGCTTTTGGGTTTTGTTTCGTTTAAAAGGGAGAAAATAACGTCTTCTCTTCTGTACCCAAAACAGTCCATGCGATATATCGCTGTTATTATTTAACACTTCTAGTGCGGAATATTCATGTATAAAACTACGACCAAAATGAGCATTTAGTACTTGTACTATTACAATGGCTAATAAAATAATGCGTATTTCACCACATGAAAGTATGCCGACCTGTGTCAAAGAGCTTCTTTAAGAAAACAGGACATAACCTATCAGTAAAGAGCTTTCTGATCTGGGTCTACAGTTTGTATGTTAATAGGAAGAGAATGGTTAAAAGGTGCCAACGTTTTCCTTAAATGTTGATTGTAGCTTTTTAAATACCAAAGGATGAAAGTTCATGCGTTTAGTAAATTCTGCAGTCGGCAACGAAAACCTAAATGTAGACAATACTTAGTTAAGAGACTAGGAATAAATAATCAATTTGAGTAAAACAACACTCTCAAACACAATGAGATCAATACAGAAGTTAACTTTATAGACGCACTATGTTTCATGCGTTTCCCTTTACTCTTCCATACTTTGACCATTTTCCATAACGCATTGCATGTCAACCGTGACTGGTATCTATTATAAATAAACATGATCCAGATAAGATGCCAACTAACTCGGCACAAAATCACTCATTTGCTGGCGACAGTACATCTATATGAACATGGTTTCTAAGTCTTATATATTGCACTAAGGGACTACAAGCATGCAAGTTAACCGACTCCGTGGCAACATATTTAACGTGCAACAAAATTCTAATTTCTAGTTTTCTAATTCCCTCATTCTCCAAACCATCACCAGTTTCAGTTACTTTTCCGTACAAACAAACCTCAACGCAAATGAAATGCAACATAATGGAGAAAATAACAATTGCACTCTATCCTTTGGAAACAAATTCTTCCTTACCTAATTAGCCGGTGAAATGCCGGAGTCAAATGATAGATATTCATTGTAGGCGGAGCTTTAGATATGAGTATTAAGAAAGGCCATATGCTGTTTGTAAATAACCATTGCCCTTGGGATAAAGAACATGAGGGATGGCGCGACCACTCAATAATAGATACATGTATATGAATAGCTGCTGATAGTGGGGACTACTTCAGGTAGGTACCAATAATATGCAAAGCTCCTATATTAGACTAAAAACTTACGAATAGAAAGGACGTTTAAACAGCTATTATAACAAGGAGCAACATCACAGTAAAACTTGAATTATGCGAAAATGAAGCCATACTTGTGTTATGTGACTCCTCAAAGAACAAGAACAGTGTCCCAGTAAGTGACAAAACATGCCCCCGCCAACCCTAATAACAATGTTCTGACAGTGAAATGCGTTAAGTTGTTGTAGACAGACATGCAAAATTACTCGTTCCATATTTGGGATTCCTTGCTGCTGTATATAGTGTAGGAGATATATACTCCCGAAAAGCCTTTTGATTATTAGCGTCTGAGGGTAAGGTTGCAGTGACTTGAAAATGGTATGTGATGCTCCACCATCCCAAAATATTCTCATACACCAAATTGTAATTCCTAACTGATGTGATGCATGTTACAAATGATATATTCTCGGGCGATTTCTTTTCTATAATAAAGATCAAAATTCAATGTCAATGTCACAAGGACCTGAAACTAGTACTTGGCATCAATTGCAGAAAGTAATTGGCATTGCAGTCTATACAGTTAATCTTGTATTAAGCGACCATTCAGCATAAACTTTTAGTATTTTGGATAGATGGAAGCTTCATATAGGACAGAAATATTCTACAGTAAAACCTCTCTATTACGACCACTAAATAATATGAATAAGTAGCGGTTTACGACAGGTGACTGTTTAAAGGAATGTGACAGTTAAACAGAAGGCTCCTGTAGGAGATTTCTATTCTACTGCCACCTTGCTTTAAGCTGTCATCTGTCTTTTATACACTCAATTAGCCATCGTCGTAGTGGTTGTAATAGAGAGCTTTTACTGTATATTACATGTTCTTTTACCAGTATACATGTTTAAGATTATACATATAATTCTTGTCTGAAACAATTTAATGAGTTCATTTATTTACTTTTTCCTTTTTAGAAAACATCAATAGAGTGTCAATTAGGTTGACTCCAGATAAGACACCGAGTTACTTGGCTTCTCACTAGGATCCAAACAGTTTGCAACCATTATCAGAATGAATTGGCATGCAGCGTGCTGAATGTTAACTGTACATGTAACTTATATTCTGGCGACGTCATTGGAAGCAAAATATTGTTCTTACACCTTGAAACTATGAACTACTGTGGCCAAAGTCACCCCCGAAATGCACACGTAAACAGTTGCTGTATTTTTAGTACTACATTAGCAAAACACAGATCTATAAATCACCTGTTCCAATAACTGGAAAACAAAACACGATACATGTACCTTTGTAATGTTAAAATTGTGTTTTAACAAAAATATGCACTGTACATAGATGTTTGCTTATCTGGGGATACTTGGGTCAATAATTTGTGACTATTAGCATTTAAAAAAAACATTACCACAGATGGTAAATAAGCAATAATGTCGACCCAGATCAGACGGTTTCTATAAATATTTCTGATCTTGATCAAGACTACTTGCACTTACAGTTAGTACTCATCCAGTTCACTGGTATTAACAAATGTCTTTAAATAGCAACTTCAACCGAAATACATGTACATATATGTTTAGAGTTAAATAATGCTGGATATTTTATGCAAGAAATATATCTGTAATAAAGATCATGACAGGTAATGACTGAGAGGTTAAATATGTATTACATTTTCATACAAGGGTTTATTTAACTCTTTCACCACCATGGAAGGCTGCTGACCGCTTAACATTGAAACATAAAGGCGTTTTCTATTTTGCTTATGTCCTGCATTAATCATGCATTCATCTGCCACATGTCATATTAACCCTTTCATTCTCAATGACGTCATAAAGCGCATTTGCAAACAGGATCAAAACTGTTTCCAATTGTTTTGAAACTACGTCTGCTATACTGCCTTAAATCTAACTTTGAAACGATATTGTAGACAACAATATTGAAGCAGACGAAAACATGGCGGTGAAGGGATAAAAAGCTCACGACAAATTAGATCATGAAAGGGTTAAGCCACATGTATACCCACTTTCAATGGTCGCTTAATACAGGATTGACCGTGTTTCACTTAGTCCAACGTGACTTACCTTGCTGGGTTGAAGTAGTTCCTGGCATGACCGAGGTCCATGGATCTTCCAGCATATCCCAAGTGACGGGAAATGGTTTTGTCGGAGACGTATGGCAGTATTTTGGACATCTCCGGTGTGCATGGAGTGGCGCTTCGTGACCGAACAATGGCCGGGCTATCGTAGAATGCCAGTCTGTGAACAAACAATTTAGATATACAGTGAAGAAAACGTTATTCTTTCCCGTTTAAACGCAAACGAAACGCAAACGCAAAACACTTAAATGTAGAAAGTATCAACTTTTCGACAGTTCTAACAATTGATATTAAGCTGAGTTGCAAACAGTTTGGAGCCTGATCAGACGCCGGGTTACCCGGCGTCTGATCTTGCTCCAAAATGTTTGCAATCGAAATAATAGTTTTAGCGTAAACGCGTTTATTGGGAAAGAATACGAGTTCTCCGCTGTATCACTAGACTATCACCGAAGATGTTCTTGAAACAGATCGTATGAATATATTCAGACCTAGCAACGAGTATACTCGTCTTTGAAAACATGTAAAAATAACGTGTAGCTGTATAGAGGACGCTTATCACATGCAACAATGTAGACTAGACTCAGATAAGACTACCCCTGAAAGAGCCGTCTAACTGAATGTGGAACATGTATGTACAGGCGACAGTCATGATTGATTTAAGATTAATTGTTGGCTTTCGGTTACGCTCTATACCTGCGTAACAACCTTTACTGCAGTTCTCAGGTAAGTCAATTGCTTTAGTTATGTAAGGACGTGAACGCTGTTAAGAGAGTAGCGTCATGGCGTCATTGAAACGTCATGACGTTTCTTACTATGACGTCAAATCACAATATGTCGATCTATCGAGGTCAAATCGAAAATCGTTTTTTTTTTAACCAAAGACGATATTTACAGTAGTACTCTATACATGAAACTCACTTAAACTCGGTACAATAAAATGTAGAAAACGGGTACTCAAATGTGAACATCAAGAACTGTTTAAGAACCCAAATATCGGTCAAAAAAGACCCGAGGAAGGTCCAGACTATAGTGATTTGCAAACAGTTTCGATCATGATCAGACGTCGCGGAGACTGATTAGAATCCAAACTGTTTGACACTAATTTCAATAGGTCTTAACCCTTATCCTGCGGTGATGTCGTCTGCTTCGACATTGTCGTCTGCAAAGTTTGTTAAATTTAGATTTATACATTTTTAAAGTAAAGAAACCTAAAGAAAAGTGTCAAACAGTTTGGATCAAGATCAGACGCCGCGTTACGCGGCGTCTGATCTGGATCTAAACTGTTTGCAAAAATCAATAAAGTCGCGACCAGCAGGCAAAGGGTTAAGTTAAAATACATAAATTTTAAATTTGAGAAATAAAAGCAGAGGGCAATAGTTTAAAATTGATAACGCCATTGCAGTATTTTATGTACATATAGAGTTCTAGTATCAAAATAACAAACTTAGTGGCCTTAACCTATTTACAATCATATTCATATCAACAAGTACAAATAACAATATTTAGTTTTAAGTTTGGGACATCTTCAGTCCATCTTGCATTTTGCGACGACTTAAAGTGAGTATGTATACTCATTTGCCAAATTAATGTCCTCAAAATGGCTGCCAAGCTATTGATTTTCAGGGGACTGCAAATCCAAAAACAGTTTGTCTTTCATATCAAATCAATCTGGGCTATACTAATTTACAGGATCATACTCTAAGACTATTTCTCCACCTACTGATTGACAATTTACTGCCATCCAATAGATAACAAATCGCAACATTGGCGGCCATTTTAAGGACATTGATCTTGCATCTGAATGTATGTCTCGAAAGACAGGTGGTAACATAAAATGCAGAAAGTTTCCGTAGGAACTTCTTGCATTATTTTTTATCTGCAATTAGCAGTACTGTTACCTGTCTTTGATAATCGTCACGCCTCCTAATTAAAGGTTACTTTATACCTCATTGGCTGTATTATGTTCATTCCATGCTTGTTATGGCTTTAATGCTTGTATTATGCAGCACTTATAAGCGCATGCACTGCACTTAAACCCTTCACTGCCTTACCCTGGGTACTATGTTTATAAGCAAACATGCATCCTGATCAGACACTGCGTAATGCGACGTCTGATCAGCATCCAAACTGTTTGACACTTTAACATGATACAGTCGAAACTCGATTATTCGAACTCGCGTTTGTACGAACATACCTATATTTCAAAAATAAAACGTGGCTTAGCTACGTTTTAAGTTTGAAATACGGGTGTGTTCGACAAAGCGAGGTCGACTTATCAAATTTCAACTTATAAAATACTGGTACGATCGATTTAAGCGAGTTCGAAGTATCGAGTTTAGACCGTATATTTAGCTAATTCAGATAAAATTTAGATTTTAGAAATGAAAGCAGACGACAATTATTCAAATCCACTGCCGTCATTGTATACATATAGTGAAGGAGTTAAATCAATCTAAGCCACCTAAATACAACTCATGGTTTCAGATAAGGCTAGCATATGAGTTTATACATGTATCTTATAAACTAAATTCCTTTTGTCTGCATTGAACCCAATGCTCCGATTCTTAGTTAGAGTCGTCATGGAGAGACGGTTAGAACGAGTTCTCGCAGCATAAGGTTTGGTAGAGACAATACTATAGTACAACTTTAATGAGATACGGCCAATGTCGGTCAATTCCGGTATTCTACGTAAAACGATCGACCGTTTACGTCCAATGGCTTTAGCTACCGATTCTAAATTCCTGTTATAGTTTATCAATAAAATAACAGTTTTATCATTTGATGTATGAAACAACAAGAACGGCACCACAGTAAGTAATAAATGCCCCGAGGTGTTTTGCAATGTATTCATTTGACTGTAAAAAATCATACAGCAGGTATTGTACTCCTTCTAATTTTATTTTTATTCAACTGAAAAGGTTTAACCCTTTGAACCCTAGTCCCGCATATAGGCGTTATTTTCAAACAGTGAACATGTGAATAGTACACTTGTCCTATGCAAATAGGGAAGACCCAGATCAGAGGGCTCCGAAAGGAGCCCTCTGATCAGGGTCTTCACTGTTTGTCATAATGCCAAACATTGACAAAAACAACCCTTAAAAGTTAGAAATGGACTAGACTAAAATGGAAACTGGAATTGTCCATTTAAAGTTTCAGGGAGGAAAGAGTTAAGCATGCAAAAAAAAACCAGCCTGGCAAATCTATAGAAACCTCTTATTCAAATGCATCATCACCGTATCATCATGACGTCATCTTGATGTCACAATGACGTCGTGATGACGTCGTCGTCATAACAACGTTTGTCTTATTAAGGACTAGTTCCTAAATTTAGAAAAGATCAAATGATCACAGAGTTATGGGCAATGTTTAATTAACCGTATTTGACCTCTAATTAAATGACATTGACCTTTGTTGGGCATGACACAAATTGTACCAAGCTTAAGAGTTTTTTCAGTTGAGAAAATCTTCACATTCCATATAAAGTCTCTATCACATACAGTTCCAAAGTTATGACCAATGTGAAATTAACCTGGTTTTACCTCTAAATGACCTCTAATTGACTCAAGTTGTACTGAGTTCAAGAGCTTCTTGAGGTGAGTACATATACAGTGGAGAATCTGTTATTCTTTCCCGTTTAAACGCAAACGTACGCAAACGCAAAGCACTAAAACGTAGAAAAGAACAACTTTTGGACAATTCTGATAATTCATGTCTATCTTGGTGGCAACCAGTTTGGAGCCTGATCAGACGCCGGGTTACCCGGCGTCTGATCTGGCTCCAAACTGTTTGCATTGCAAATAATAGTTTTAGCGTAAACGCGTTTATTGGGAAAGAATAACAGATTCTCCACTGTACCAAGTATTAAGTCTCTTTCCTATGTAGTTCCATAGTTATGACCAAAGTTAAAGTTGTGGACAGACAGACAAACACACCAAAAACAATATGCCCGACTGTCGTGCGGGGCATAAAAATGGGAACGAAAAACGTGATTTTTTTCCTGTTACTTCCGCTAGAGTATCGATGTTGACCGGTATTAGCTTATGTTTCTCGTTCTCATTAGAGTTGTACTTCCTTAAGGAGAAAATTAGGGACTTTATGTTTTGGTTACTCCTTCTTACATGTATCTGGAGCACTCCAACTGATCAGAACAAAATAATTCCCGAAAGTATTACATGTGAGTAAGTCTTTCAATGGATACAAATCCCATGCTATTAGGTTTGAGCACAATTATGAGTCACTTTAAACATGCATAGTGGGTTGTATATCAAATTCCCGCTTAATTACGATCACTCAAAATCAGACTCATTGCTTTAACCTATTGAGCACTAGCGACTAGTGTACTCGTACTTAATAAACTGAGTACGTGTGGTGTGTCCAATGCAAACAGTGTAGACCTAAATCAGAGGGACTCTAAAGGAGTCATCTGACTAGAGTCCGCGCTGTTTGCCATTTTGAAATAAATTGTAAAATCATCAACACCAAAGAGTAAAAATGGAAAATACTTTATTAAAAATTGGAATTGTACACTGCCATGAATGAATGCGTTCCAGGCTGGTGCATGCTTAAAGCCAACTGAAAATAAGTCATAGACAAGAGAGTTCCAAAATGTGCGTTGTTTTATTTTCAGTTTGCTTTAGGCGCTTACCCGTCTCAAATACGGAAAAGAACGCCTTTGAGGGACCATATCTGCGGGGGATTACGGTTAAAACTAAATCGAATGGATCAGGTGGACATATAATGACAGTATGATGTAACTAAAGTAAACGTTGGGTACAGTGGAGAATCTGTTATTCTTTCCCGTTTAAATGCAAACGTACGCAAACGCAAAGCACTAAAACGTAGAAAAGAACAACTTTTGGACAATTCTGATAATTCTTGTTTATCTTGGTGGCAAACAGTTTGGAGCCTGATCAGACGCCGGGTTACCCGGCGTCTGATCTGGCTCCAAACTGTTTGCACTGCAAATAATAGTTTTAGCGTAAACGCGTTTATTGGGAAAGAATAACAGATTCTCCACTGTAACAATCATTAGACACACACTGATATGTCGAGGGTTGAACGTAAAGGATAACGTATGGATGCATTGTGGATTTATTTTCTCACTTCTTTCATCGTTTATAAACTACAGCAAAACACATCTACAACGACCACTACATTATGCTACGTATTTTGTTTTTTAAGCCAGGTCACTGCTTATAGCAAGATGAAATTTAAACAGAAAGTTTCTTAATTTAGGAGCTTTCTGTTTTTACTTAAAGACAAATTACATGACCAAGCTTGGGTGGTAACACCTAGCACCTGGAAAGTTTGAGTCAAAGCATGGAGCCCATGCACTTACTCGGCTAGCGTCTAGGCAAAGAATCATTCAGGCGTCTCATGTGAGGCCCGCACCTAATATTTGATAGCTTGGTTAGTAAAACCCATTGAAAACCCTATTGAGATATATTATGTAAGGGCCTCTATTCAAAGCTTCAGATGGCTGAGCCGTTACCTGAGCAATTTTCTCGTAATCGACCTGTATTTTCACACCAAGTGAGAACAATGAGGGGAGAATCGATGAAAGGACTGGCTTAATGTCTTTAAACCTAACTTTGAGATGTCGCCTAGTTTTCATACAATCAATTAGCCTTCTTTTAGTGGTCGTAATAGAGGGGGTTACTGTAGATCTATATCATATAGCTGCCTATTGTTGGCTATTCTAAATACTTTATATTGTCTATTATAATGCATGTCTGTCTACATGTATGTAATGCTAAGCTATGTTTCCCCTATAGAGTCTCTGATTCTCTTTTTGAAATGAAATTATCATTTAATTGGTCATGAATACTTATTTCATAACAGTGCAATGGAACCTTTCATTGAGATGTTTTAGCATAGATGGATCAACATTGTTGGTAAATAATAACACAGTCGAAACTCGATAAGTCAAATTCGCTTATGTTGAACATATCCGTATTTCAAAGTACAGTAAAACCCCTCTATAACAACCACTAGAGTGTGATCATTTATTAGGTTTTTCGACAGGTAACTGCTTAAAGCATGGTGACAGTAAAACAGATAGATTTAGGAGCTTTCTGTTTTACTGTCACCTTTATTTAAGCTGTCACCTGTCATTTATACAATCAAATAGCCCTCGTTTTAGTGGCCGTTATAGAGAGGTTTTACTGTAAAACGTTCTTTAAAAATGTTGCCAATTCACGTTTCAGCTTGGAAATAGGAGTGAGTTCGACTTAAGTGACTTGGAGTTATTGAGGATGGAATGTGGGTTCCTGATGATAAATGAAAAGGGTACCTATTATGGCAATGTGTTTAGTATAAGTAGAATGCCTCTGCATCTAGCCAACAGGAGAGAGCCCATAGCCCAACTAAACCACCAAGCTCTAGCTATAGAATAACTACAAAGGTGGTGCTTTCTTGTGTGTTTTGGGGTTTTTTGTTTGTTTTAATCGAATTAAGTCTTAAGCACATAAACCTAAAATATATGGCCATATAATTTCATAAGAATAGGTAACTTACGATTCACTATAAGTTTGCATGATGCAGATATATTTTGAGTCTCTTTGCAGGCCTCAGTGTTATAAAAAAATGTATGAGTTGAATCTGAGGTCGGTCTCAAATATTTGACTGGTTAGTTTTGAGGCAAACGCTCAAATCTGATCTATCAAATGCTTGAGAACGATCTCAGATTGATCATTCAACTCAAACTCTTTATAACCTTGAATCAGGCGTGTCTCAAAAACTCGAACCGGCACGAGTGACTCGATAACTTGAACTTGCAGGTGTGCCTAGATAATTCTAGCTCTTATTTTAAAACTGAGTTGACATGCTATATCTCAAAAGCATAGAAGACTAGCTGGCTAATGTTACGATTTAAACCCTTTCATGATCAAATTATTCGGGAGATGTTTACCCCTTGACCGCTTTATTGTCTCTTGCTTCAGTATAGTTGTTTGCAAGACACGTTTCAAAGTTAAATTTAAGGTTGTATGAATTAATAAATATCGATAAGAGTGTCAAACAGTATGGTTCCTGATCAGACACCGCGTTACGGCGGAACGGATCAGGACACAAACTGTCTGAAAAACACGATTTCATGCGTCATTGAGAGTGAAAGGATTGAAATGTATATATAGCTGCACTAAATTTGAATTTTAAAGTACGAGTTAGTGCGACACATAATGAGTTTGGCGGGAAAAAAATAAATGTTCTAGATCTATTTATTTAAGAATCGGGTGGTATAGCTATGTATTTGGTGGTAAAGTGAAAGAAATTAAATCTAATGCAACCGGTCTACACTAGGCTAGAGTAGGTTGTCTGCATAGTTACCTGGTGGCGCTGCGTCCCCTACAGGATTATAATAACACACATGTGAAAAATGTGAAGAAAATGTGAAAGAAGAGTTAAAAAAGCTAGATATATCGTAAACATGTTTTGTAAATACATACAGATTGTATTATCTTATATATTAATACTACAGTGACAGAGTGGCTTATGATCAAGCATGTTTCATACTTTACATGCAAAAAACAGTAATGTTGCATTCAAAATTGTGTGTAAAATCGATATATCTTAATATTAGTGACTGCTTAACACAGTACAATACAACTTATGACCGGCATACATTTTTCCTTAGAAGGATTTCAACTACAGTAAAACCTCTCTATTACGACCACTAAATTATGTTAATTATTAGGGTGTTTACGATAGGTTACCGCTTAAAGCAAGGTGACAGTGAAACAGAAAGCTCCTATAGGAGCTTTCTGTTTTACTGTCACCTTGCTTTGAGCTTTCACCTGTCTATTATACACTCAATTAGCCTTCGATTTAGTGGTCGTAATAGCGAGGTTTTACTGTACATGTATCTTTTGGGCGGTAGCTTATTACAAGTTTGACTGTATATGAGCATTCCTTAATGTACTCTTACGTTTTCACATACATGTATCCGTATGTTTTGACCACTCGTAAGAGGTATTTCTTTGAGACACAATAACTGTGGGCAGATGTCAAAAACAAAAACATATTGGACATGTTTAGTTTATTGCCCTCTCACAAAGAGCCCGGGTCAGAGACACACATGTGTTGCTTTTCAATGCAAGTCACACAGTGTAAAACGTATACTGGCCATGTTAGTTAGTTTAATACATATTGATCGAAAATAATACGTATCATTAAAACGGTAAAACCCTATGCTTGTTCATAAATCACTCGCTAATACCACTATATACCACAATCCTATGAGTCGTGTCATCAGAAAACCAGTCTTAACTGCATTTGCAAAACAGTGTAGACAAATCCTAACATTTATCCCAGTTTCGATGTCAAATCAAGATCAAAACTGGCAAACAAGTAACAGGGCTGCCATTTCTCCGGATTTTTCCTAAATCTCCGGATTTTTTCCGAGTTCATGGTAGCTTAAAGCAGGCTGAAAGTAAAGCAGAATGCGCCTTAAGGCGCAGTCTGCTTTACTTACAGCCTGCTTTAAGTAGTCGCATGTCAACAAAACCAGAAAAAGGCTATGGGGTAAAGGTACGATTCGTAAATTCGCACTTGAAAAATGCAAATTTGGAAATCTTAGGATTTTTCATGTCAACTTATGGCAGCCCTGAAGTAAGGTAACTAAATTCTGTAGATCTACTAGTGAATAGCCAAGACGCCGACCAGACGCCGCGTGTCTGACGCAATGCTTGCGAAAGGATATAATTATGTATAACAGTTTACGATGCAATAAAATTAATTTTCCCAAGGTACATGTACGACTCATAGTCAGTCAAATCTTGTAAATGTATGGGACATGCAATAATTTGATGCAGGAACAGGTAATGCCGAAGAGCTTTCTGCATTACGTATGTCCCCCATTATTCAGCATATGTTTTAGAAACCCCTGAACTGTTTTAACCTTTTCACTCTAAATGAGGCCTTAAAGCGCGTTTGCAAACAGTTTGGGCCCTGATCAGACGCCGCGTAATGCGGCGTCTGATCGGGACCCTAACTGTTTGACACTATTATCGATAATTATTAAGTCATACAACCTTAAATCTAACTTTGAAACGTGTCTTAAAGACAACAATACTGAAGCAGATGACAATACAGCGGTGAAGGGGTAAAAATATCCTGAATAATTTTATCATGAAGGGGTGGTCGCTCAATACAACTTACAAGTAAGATCATAATGTACAAGAGCTCCGACAAGTCGACCCATTATACATGTATACAAACCAGAAAAAGTCTATAAGCCCTTCTTCTGCCATTCGGGTTAAGGCTGATATTTAAGAATTGTTTAGATCCAGACCTGGCACCAAGATATTGATCCAATCAATTTTACAAATGCCATTAAGTTTTCTTCCATTAATTATATTTAATAACATTCTAAAAGTGTGCAGAGAGCAATTTTGATGCAGAATAATATTGTAACAGGAGAAAAGATAATAACAGTTAAAGTAGATCTAACCCTAATAACGTAAAGATTGTTTCTATTTATAGATCTATACGTCACTTTTAATCAGTGAACACTCTTCATAAGACGTTGAAATCTAGTATAAAATTCTATAATATACTTACTTGTGACTCATGATTCCGCAAGGGACACTGACCCTGGTTGGTACGTACAAACGAGAAGATTTAATCCGCTTTTCTAAACACAAGGATTCCTCACGTTCAACAATCACAGTATGGACGACGTTGGCTCGTTGCTGTATCCTAGTAACCGTCACGTGACTCGCTGAACTTCCGGCTCGACGTGCTGCGAAACGAAAGTAAACGATTAACGTCGCCTCTATGCATTATTTACCACAGGAATATAAAAAACTTTCTTTGCTATTAAATCTCTGCTTGATCGATTATAACAAATACGATCGGCGGCTTCAACGCAACACGTTCGCGCTGTCTGATAAAAATGTGTCTCCGCATGAAATTGTCGCCTGCTGCTTTGTGCTGTAGGCCTAATTTTGTTTCAATAATAATTCTATTCCTGCAATTTCACAAGCTCTATATCAGTTGGAGTCCTGTCTGAATCAAAACGTTGACTAAAGTGTCCATAGTAAAAGCTTACAATCCGACTGGTAAAATTCCAACTCAGACCGCTTGATTAAACCCTTTTCTCGCAAAATAATCATCTGCTTTAAAGATATCGACTGCAAATATAGCCTCATTATATTATCTATATTTACCTAGTGAAATATCATTTATGTGTCAAACAGTTTGGATCCTGATCAGACGCCGAGCTAATTATTCCAAACTACTTGCAAATGAGAGTAAATTCGTGATTTGCAGAGAAAGGGATATTTATAAGGGCAAGTTAATCTCGATGTAACAACAGTATGGTAAATCTACGATTGAATTACAAAATGTGCATTTCAAATGAAGTGGAATGTGTTTTGTATATGTCATTGGTGTTGATAACGCATTGTACAGTGGAGAAAACGTTATTCTTTCCCGTTTAAACGCAAACGAAACGAAACGCAAAACACTAAAACGTAGAAAATGTCAATTTTAAGACATTTCTTACAATTCATTTTTATCTGAGTGGCAAACAGTTTGGAGCCTGATCAGACGCCGGGCTACCCGGCGTCTGATCTGGCTCCTAACTGTTTGCAGATTCTCCACTGTAGTTGCTAAATGCTGGCTGTTTTTTTATTAACACAAAATTAATCGGGAGGTTTTGTACCCCTTCACCGCCTTATTAACATCTGCTTCAATATTGTTTTCAAAAGTTAGACTTAATGTAGTATGATTTAAGAAATATCGATACAAGTGTCAACCAGTTTGGATCCTGATCAGACGCCGCGTTATGCGGCGTCTGATCTGGATTAAAACTATTTGCAAAGACGACTATAAGCGACTTCGGTGGTGAAAGAATTAACCCTTCTCCTGCTTAAAGCGTATAAATTGAATATTTGGAAAAACAATGTAGACACAGAACAAACATTTCCTGGGGATTTTATACGTATCTTATTAGCTAATGTAATACATGTATTTCGGATGATAGATATGCAAAGTGAGAGGCGCAAAATGTATTGATATTCAGCAAGAGGCGGGTTAAACAGAGATAAGTATAGATGGCAAGTTTGAATACAATATTATAGCCAGTTAGCCACACGTCAAATCCAACCCCAAAATTGAAGTTTGTCTACTCGCTTTGTCATCTAAAACCAACATTTATCTACTAGCGAAAAGTTCAGATAATCTATTAAACCCCTTCCTTGTATTATTCAAAGCGTAGTGTCACTTACAAACAGTTTGGATCCTGATCAGACGCCGGATAATTAGGGGTCTGACTAGAATCCCAAACTGTTTGACACTCATGCGACTGATTCTTTAATCCAAATGCCCGTGATTTTGATTTGAGAAACACTTTAAGAGCAGGCGACAATTTGTTAAGCAGGCGATTATCTAGAAGAGAAGAGGACCAATTTGCGCCCAGTGGATTCTTTCATGCTTATATATTTGACTAGTCCATTGTTTATCTAAAGGGTCTGAGTATAAATTTTCATTTTCTTTTTGTTTTATATTGGTATTCCTATCAGCAAACAGCGTAGACTCTGATCAGACGCCGCATAATGCGGCGTATGATCAGAGTCTACGCTGTTTGCTTATTCCCCTTTGACATAAGACGCTAGGTAGAAATGGGGTAAATAGAATATCGCCAATACTTAAACCAGCGAAGATCAAGCATAATGTCGAAGATTACGACCGAAATTTCTCTTTATTGAAAAGTTGATCCAATGCTTTTATGTGGTGCCAGAGGTGTTCAAATATTTAACGTTTGTTCTTCATTTCCATATGCCACCCTTTTCTATGGCAGTAAGTCTGCTCGAATCGAATCATAATATTATTTTACTTACTTTAGAGTATGTTTGTACAGCACATATAATACGTTAGGTGGCAGATATACATGAAAATATAAATGTCGGGTTAACCCTTCACTGCGTTGCCCCGAGTACAATTGTATTTTGCAAAAAGCTTAAAGCGGCTTCTGGCCAGGATCCAAACTATTCAACCCTAATTATGCTTTTACTTTAGTCAATTTAATTTAAATCTAAATTTTAGACAAAGGGCAGACGACATTTGTTTTAAGCAGACGATATCATAGCAGTGATGGGATTAATCCCTAACTGTACGTGCTTTCACAAACAGCATAAACCTGAACCAGAGGGCCCTTTTTTGTTTTACTGTTATTTGGAAATAACTCACGGTTTTATGTTTTCAGACTAGAATCCACTTGAAAAAAACTAGGAACCTGTATTTTTTTAAGCTGACGACATTCGAAGTACTAATGAGAAGCTATTAGAAAGTAACTACAGTCGAACTTCGATATATCGAACTCGCTTAACTCGAACTATCCGATATTTCGAAACTTAAATTGAATTATTTCAAGCTCGGTTAAGGCAAACATATCCGTATTTTAAAAGTTAAAACGTGGCTCAGCCACATTTTTAACTTTGAAATACGAGTATGTTCGACCTAACCGAATTCGAAATATCGAAGTTCAACTGTATAATGTCTTCAATGACAGAATGAATTCAGTAAATCAATAAAGGACAGAATAAGTGATCCGAAACAAGACATTGAAATACTGTCTTGATTACATTTTTACAGTTTATGAATGAAAGGGTCTACTCGAGCGTCTGAATAGGTAAATTTATACTAGGTATCAGAGTACACTTTGAAATAATTATAACGCATAGTCTGTCTGCCACGGTATATGGGGCATTTGCAAACAGTTTGGATCAAGATTAGACGCCGAGTAACTCGGCGTCCGATCTTGATCCAAACTGTTTGACACTCGTTTTCTGGATGTTTTTATGGCCAGGTATGAAATCAATCTTATAATGAAATAACAAGCAGGCGACAAATTGAAGCAGACGATATTAAACAAAAATAAGGGTAAATGAATTAGGCGCTTTTGTCTTGTATTGTATGAAATCTGAACATCGGTGTTGAATTCGTACGTAATGTTTTATGACCGCAAATTTGGATCCATATACACTATCATAAACTTCTGATTTATAGTGTCTTGATTAAACATCAAGTGCATTTCAAAAGTTGAATCCTACTTGGTTTGATTTGCATATCGTTGTTTTTTTTCTTCAAACAGTTGAAAATTTAATAAGATTTGACGCCGAGTTTCTTGAAGACTGATCTGAATCCAAACTGTTTGCAATTCATATTTGTTTTCAACAGTTGATACGCCATCAGTATATTGAATATTTGATATAGCCTGTCTTTGAAACTGGCCAAAAAGGTATGATAAAGACTGTATAAACCTTGATCAGTAGTTAAACTGTTTATACAAAAAATAACAATACACCCTAAACAACCATGTCACAATATAAGACACATACAGTAGAACCTCTCTAGTACGATCACTAAAAAGAAGACTAATTATCTGTATAAAAGACAGGTGACAGCTTAAAACAACGTGAAAGTGAAACAGAAAGCTCCTGTAGGAGCTTTCTGTTTCACTTTCACATTGCTTTAAGCAGTCACCTGTCTTAAACGACTAAGATTTGACACATTTAAGTGGTCGTAATAAAGAGGTTCTACTGTACTTTAACATAAATAATTCTTTGTATTGTGACTGACCCACGCGAAGATAAAATGAACAAATTTCACTCGTTGTCAATCTACGATACTTTCTCTTTTATCTTTCTCTTTATCGATCAACGGAGCTTTCGCCATTACAATAAAACCTTTCTATTACGACCACTAGAAAAAAAGCTAATTGAATATATAAAAAACGGGCGACAGCTTAAAGCAAGGTGGCAGTAAAACAGAAAGCTCCTTTAGGAGCTGTCTGTTTTACTGTCACCTTGCTTTAAGCATTCACCTGTCTTAAATAGCTAATAATAAGCACAATATAGTGGTCGTAATAGAGATGTTTTACTGTACATTTGTTCTGCTTAAAGCGGTCACGTGTCTTACAATCAGTCAGTTCATCTCCTTCTGAATGGTTACTAAGAGTAATATTTATTATAATTCAGAAAAATGCCATTATTCACAAATCATTGCAAACAAATTTCAAAGTATGCAAATCTAACCATTTCAAAGTATGCAAGATATTTTCGGGGTTCAATATATTTGTTACAATCTTTTCCCACTTTATCTATAAAACAGAAAAAGCTTATGCAAATCCAGTCTCGGGCCAAATACCTCGAGCCAATAGTTTTGACTGTTCCCCAAACACACATGAAGTAACTGTATATTCTCGTCAAACGCCGCGTAACGCGACGTCTGGTCAGGATCCAAACTGTTTGAAAAACAATATTGTTCTCGGGGTAAGATAGTGAAGGGGGTTAAGCAAATTTTAATGAGACGGTAAAAGAGTCGAAGGGGTTTGCCTGTGGTCTCTATGCATCAGAAGAATGCGACAAGTAAAAAGCCCTTGCCAACCACTGGTCAAACAATTCCGTTAACAATCGATACTGTACGTATCTACAAATGGTTAACCTTGAATTTGTCGGCTGCAATGTTTCTCAGAGTTTATATATCTGCATATTTCTCTTCAAAACATACCACAAACGATGTCAAAAGGGTTGATCCAGGTTTGACTCTGAGTTACTCGGCGTCTCATCTGGATCAAACATGCTTGCAATAGTTATCACAAAACCGTATGTAGCGTGCAAAATGGATGTCGTGCAAAAATATAGACTTCTCCAAAATTGTCGTCTGCTGAAAACCCTAATTGTTCTTATTCCTGGAATAAATTTATCTAAAACAGTTTGATTCCAGATCAGGAGATACATCTACCTAGCCAAGGCACCAGATAGGGGAGATATTATTTCTGCATTGAACGCTATGATGTAACTACTCATAAGAATCATCTCGAAGAGACAACATAGTAACACCATAGGATTTGGTGCTAAAATGGGTGAGAAAATGTTGGATTTGTTCCGTTTTTCTCCCCCTTATCTGGAGCCCTGCTAGTGTCTTATATAGATCTTAACCGTAAGTTTGTTAAGCGTTAAACAATTGTCGTCTGCTTTTATTTCTCAAATTTAAATTTGAGTTTATTGACTTATGTGAGATCGTAATGAGTGTCAAACAATTTGAAACCTGGTCAGACGCGGTAAGGTAGCGAGGAGGAGCGGTGGTTAAGCATTTAAGTTAGCCTTGTCATGACTGAATTAATTTTTCAGCAGTTTATTTTAACCCGAATTTTGAACTGTACATAGTATTCTATAGCAGTCACAAACATAAATGTCATTCATATTGTGTAACGTGTTTCACAGTATAATAAACCTTTTCTAATTTAAAGTGACATTTGGTTGTTCAGGTGGATATTATCCGGTGAGAGTTTATATATAATAATCCTATTTATATTTTGCCTGCTGATGACGACCTCACTGTTTTTTGCAAACAGTTTGGATACAGACCAGACGCCGCGTAACGCGGCGTCTGATCTGAATCCAAACTGTTTGACACTCACCTTTAGGTTTCGTTACTCAAACAATGTATAAATCCAAATTTAACCAATCGTGCAGACGACAATTTCAAAGCAGACGATATCACAGCAGGGTAGGGTTGATCTTTGTCCTACGTCTATGTTGCTTCAGTGAGTCAAACTGATATAACAACCAGCAAGTCATATACTTAGACACACGTTTTGTAACAATCTAATATTTATCTTAGACACTATTTATATATAAACTCATTCATTTATGAGTATTCTGTTAACCCATACATTCTTATCGTCAACTATAGTTGACAATAGCAAGCGGTGTAGACCCTTATGAGACTCCGGTATTTGACCTCGTTCATCAGGTACAGTGGAGAATCTGTTATTCTTTCCCGTTTAAACGCAAACGTACGCAAACGCAAAGCACTAAAACGTAGAAAAGTACAACTTTTGGACAATTCTGATAATTCTTGTTTATCTTGGTGGCAAACAGTTTAGAGCCTGATCAGACGCCGGGTTACCCGGCGTCTGATCTGGCTCCAAACTGTTTGCACTGCAAATAATAGTTTTAGCGTAAACGCGTTTATTGGGAAAGAATAACAGATTCTCCACTGTACTGCGCTGTTTGCTATTTCAAAAACTGGTCTACTGTATGGACAAAACACTACAGTGTCCTTCGATCACCCGTCTACATGTATATCTTTAATTAAATCTTACAACAAGCTCATATGGAGAATATAAAGGCATAATATAGTGGTCAAATGGTCGCATAAACGCATGTAATTATACTAAAATAAACGCATTCAGTAAAGCGGTATTTGTAACGTATTACTTGAAGTATTTTCTTATTCCTATAGGGTTGAGGTTTGTTTGGTTTTATTGTGTTTTTGTTGTTTTATGAGATTTCCTTTTCGCAAAATGTTTTAATATTGATTTCACAACGAGTTGTTGACACTCGCTTTAAACTTTCTTTAGTTTCATAAACTATTTCATCGCTTGATTGTTGAAACGGACATTTCAAGTTTTCAATTAAGTCTAGTTACAGTTTATGAATGAAAGGGTCTACTCGAGCGTCTGAATAGGTAAATTTATAGTAGGTATCAGAGTACACTTTGAAATAATTACAACGCATAGTCTGTCTACATGTACCACGGTATACGGGACATTTGAAAACAGTTTGGATCTGGCTCCAAACTGTTTGCAAATAACAGATTTAGCGTTATAACGTTTTCTCCACTGTAACGTTTGATCTGGAAAAAACTGTATTTTCAAACGCAGGAAAGCTCGTAAAATATTGCTGTTGAGGCGACGATCAATCTCCAACTCTTCAAGCTCAAGCTAAACAACTAAACGCTAGGGTATATTAGAACCTATTCGTTACAAATTGTATATGTATTTGAGTATTACAACAAGCGTTTCATTCATTATAGAATATCACTGTCAATCTTCAAAAATCGAACTCGCTTAAGTGGAATATTATCCGTATTTAAAGTTAAAAAGTGGTATAGCCACGAGTTTACTTTGAAATACGCATATGTTCAAATTAAGCGAACCCGAATAATAAAACTCCAACGGAAGAAATACAGATAATGAAAGTTCGACTGTAATTCAGAAGACTTAATTTGAGCAGAAGACAAATCCATTTTAATTCCCCTTATTATTCGATCACATCGTCTGCCTCAAAACTATCGCCAGCAGAACCGGTAGTTATAAACTCGTTTATTTCAATATTGTATTGTTTAAATATCAACTACAATATTTCGAACAATCTGGATACTTATCAGACGCCGAGTTACTAGTCGTCTGATCTGGATCTATACTGTTCGCAACTGCTACCCATAAAGCGCTTATCATTCAAGGGGATTAACGGTGTTGGCAGTTTAGTATATCATATTGATCTTAAGCCGTCTGGATT
The DNA here is from genome assembly GCA_922989275.2 of Gari tellinella. Lineage (NCBI taxonomy): Eukaryota > Metazoa > Mollusca > Bivalvia > Cardiida > Psammobiidae > Gari > Gari tellinella. The sequence continues at coordinate 41,601,033 of OV277867.1, forward strand.
TGTGAAGTTTAAATGCTCGGAGTACTTAGATTTAAAACATATTTGTATGCAATACTCTGCGACTGGAATTATAATATAATATTTGGATTTTAAAAACTACTGCGAAAAAATATAAGCTCAGCATATTAAACCAAAGGATTATACACGAACACCACTTTAGGTGAACTTGAATAATCTCTTAATTGGTGTTACAGAAAGGTTAAATCGAACTTATATCAAATTTTGAATTTGATGTACTGCAAAACCTCTCTATTATGGCCACTAAATATGCGAATTATCAGATGTTTAAGGAAGACCACTGCTCAAAGCAAAATTAACGTAAAACAGAAAGCTCTTTCAGGAGCTTTCTTTTTTACGTTAACATTGCTTTAAGCTGTCATCTGCCTTTTATGCAGTTGACATTCATTTCAGTGGTCATAATGGAGAGGTTTTAATGTATTCATACTGATATCTTTTGAATACTTGATATTATATTTGGTACGGAAAATAGTAAAGTTAAGGTATATGTTTCAGTCAAGCTAACTAATCAATTCTTTGAAGAAGTTTAGATTTGTGATAAAAAAAACTCTGCTTAATGCAGGACCAATATGATAGAGCTACTTTAATGTAGTTATGAATGAAACGATCAGGCTTTTCAATTACCCCCCATCAGAGGCCATCAGAGTACTATCTACATTATATATATAGCACGATTGAACCAGAACCGTTAATCCATGATATTGATATGGAATAAATTGGTTTACAAATCCGTAACTTGAATTGAGGTTATCCCACTATAACACACGGCAAAATGTTAATAATTTCACAGTCTTATTGCTGTCGGCGTTTAAACTATAATCTGCTATTTACCTGTATATAATTTCAGTTAAAAGTACTTTGACCAAATAAGAATCGATAATGAGTATCAAACCGTTTGGATCCTGATCATATGCCTTCCTGTCTGGATTCAAACTTTTTGCAACAACATTTAAGTCCCATTTGAGCTTTGAAACAGTTACTAATCAAACAAGTAGATCTCGACGAATATCTATCCAACACACCCTTCATATCAACTATCTTTACTTACAGATTTCTTTGAAGCCAACTTTCCAACTGCACCAACCTACGATAACAACCAAAGCCTGAGTGCACACTCTCTACTGAACCCAGAGCTAAATGCAAAGAACGAAATGTTACGAAACACAGACGTTTCTATTGTGCGTTTCCACCCCAATCCGCTTATCCCCACGCAACACAGATTAACCGGAACTAAACGAAACCTCCAAGAGGTGAAACGAAACAATTCAAAGTTCAAATTGCTTCGGTCAATCGGTGAAAATCACTGATAATCCAAGTAGTTTACGTACACTTTTAATGCGATTATTAACCCTTTTCATGATAGAAATTGGTATATAGTAAAAACCTCTCTATTACGACAACTAAAGTGTGTAAATTATTAGGTGTTAACGACAGGTGACTGCTTAAAGCAATGTGTCGGTAAAACAGAAAGCTCATGTAGGAGCTTTCTGTTTTACTGTCACCCTTGCTTTAAGCTATAATTTGTCTTTTTTACAATCAAGTAGGCTTCGGTGTAGGTTCATAATAGAGAGGTTTTACTATTTTTATGTAGATCTATTTCAAACATTGCAGACCCTTGTCCGAAGGTTCTTGCTCAGGATATGCACTGTTTGTTTATATTTTAGAAGTATTGTGTGCAATAGTCATTGTAATTACAAGCATACGTATACTGATCATTTTTCCCAAAAGCCGGATGGTCAATATGAAACGTTGAGCATAGAGCATGGATTCTGAGAGTTGCCCAATGGTGACAGATGTCCATCAATCGGTTTCATAGGCTACAAGGTCTCAGTTATTCATAATTGCAAAAACATTTTCTATGCAACTAAGTGCAAGGTTCCTTTGATATTTTGAGTTTCCGGCCCGGACTAAAAGGGTTAATGGCACTTTAGATCTGTCGTGGAAATTGTTGTTTGCTCCATATATGGTTTTGCCTATGGCAAACATGTATAGCTAAGGAAAGCCTCAAACAAATATGTTCAAATTGCTTTTTTTAATCTAAACTCTTTATCTGCCAAACGTGAGTTTAGAGAATTTGCAAAATAGTTTTGATCTATATATAAACGACCGGACGCTTGTATTTAAGTTTCTTCAAAGAATTGAAACCAAATTTGAATAAAACATTGGCAGACGACACTTCGACACATGTAGACGTTAATTAATCAGGCAAAGGATTAATCGGTAGATTAAAGAATGTTGCGTTGTGTATTTGCGACTATAATTGCAGTATACATTTAATCTTGTCTTAAGACCACTCACAAGAATGTGAATAATTAGCCTATACCTCAGGTTGCTTCTTAATTCAGAATAAAAATCAAACCGAAAACTCTTTTATGAGTTTCTACTTTGCTTTTGTCCTGCATTAAGCATTTACACGTCCAATAGTTGATGCAGAAAAACATACACTGTCATTACAATGCTTCTTTGGAAAACCTATAATCGAATATTCTCTTCCTTTACAAAGAGTTGATAGATTTGGGTTTTACGGCACCGCGACACATAAAATGGTCATGTGATGTCGATTTATAAACAATGTTCATGTAAAGAGTACATATATTCGATGCAGGAGTTCTCTGATTTGATTTTTTATCATTTTGCAAACCATTGTAAAATCAGCCCGAAATAGTACAAACTGGACTAGACTAAATTGGAAACCGCAATTATCCATTTGAAGTTTCAAGGGTCTATAACTTAAACAATCTAGATCTAATAAAATTTTCATCAAATGGTCGCTTGACCCCTTCATTGTCTAAATGTTGTGTTATTGTTCCTTTTCTTAGAAGACATCATTCAGACAGGTGATACATTAATGATGGATCACAATAAGGAAGACAGCTCCTGTAGCATCTTTCAGTATTACTTAATTTCTGTACTAATTAACCGTTTACCCCATACTCTGTTTCTAGTTTTGAAGACGGGTGGTCACTTAAAGCAGGTTGAAAGTAAAGCAGAATGCGCCTTTAGGCGCATTCTGCTTAACTTTCAACCTTCTTTAAGCTCCCAGCTGTTTGGATATTGAAAATATTACTTATGGTACATGTTCATGACTGTACAAATTGGATATTTTCTTCAGTTCGGTAATAAATCAAATCCGCTAAAAGTCGCTTATATGTGGAAAAGGAAGAAGCAGCAACTGGCCCAGAAGGGTTCCAAAGATCCATACGGGTTGGTTGAACAACGTAAGTTATACTGATGCTAATTTGGGTGGTATAGCATACTATGAAGACCCTGGTTGGACAGGTTTCTTACGAGTGTTCACCAATTTGTCGCATACTATTTTGGCCTAAAACCAAATGTCTAGTGGGGTATGCAACTGATAACATTAAGCATAATCAGCATTTTTAAGTCACTTAGCTAGTCGTTACATTGAGTATAACTACATTGATATAGCATAGTACGGTTACACTTATTGGTTCAGCGGATAAATCGATCGTCCTTACCAATAAAAGCTACTTAACCCATTTGTGCCCAGTTGATTCTCCCATGTTTTATATTGGATTGGTCCAGTTTTTATCAAAGGGATGCCTGGTCAAATTTTTCATTTTCATTTTGTTTGATATTGAAATTCCTGTCAGCAAACAGTGTAGACTCTGATCAATGCGGCGTCTGATCAGAGTCTACACTGTTTGCCTATGTCCCAAATATGGGATCGTGGGCACAAATGGGTTAAAGCTTCTGCGTTCAAAGAATGAGTTCCCATTGCAAACAGTTTGGGGGTCAGACCAGATGCCTGGGAACCCGATGCCTGACCAAGTCCCAAATTGTTTGCCACTCAGATCAAAGTAAATCGATAAAATTGTTTAAATAGCTGTCATTTTTTATATTTTGTTGCATTCCATTTCTTCACAGTAACATTATGACTAAAAGGTTATTTGTATGTCATATAATATATTATGGCAATAGCAAAAACAAAGGAATGCTGCTGGCTATATTTGATCACCACAGTGGTAGGCCTGGATCTAGTTATTGGTAGAGAAAATAAGCGAATGACAGCTTTTTGACGATTTATTTTTATCTGAGTAGCAAACAATTTGGAGCCTGATATATAAGTTTAACCTAGGCGCGTTTATTGGGAAAGATTAACGTCTTCACCATTTGACAAAGGCAGTTTCTGTCATTCTTTTCCTTGTCGATCATTGCTTAAGTTTTATATTTTGATATATTCTTATAAAGTATAAAGAACAATTAAATGTGTATTACATGTACTAGTGTACCATTCCTCCAATATACTTTTGATATTAGACATATATATCAGTTAACTATCATTATACATGTACATATACCCATATAAGTTTACCCAATCGATCTAACCGTTGTTCAAACGATGTTAATCTAATAAAAACAACCCGGGTTAAGCGACCATCCGTTAAAGGGGCATAGCTATTACTGATATATAAATAGTTAATGCAGAATATAAATATTGCTGAAAGTAGAACTATTTTCTGTATAATATACCGCATTCATTAGGAAACAAACCTATATTAAAGAGCTACTATGGGGCTTCTATTGAATGGTGGCTTGATACATATTTGAATACAAGGACTAACACGACCGGGTTCACTGACATGTCATAAAGAATGGAGAAAAAAACATTACAAAAGACTGTGGATGGGTTCATAAATAATTAAACACTGTAGATATGTGCAACTAATTGGCCAAATTAGGTTAAAAGAGGTCATCATGAAAATCTCATCAAGGTCCACTACGTGCTGCTTCGTTTAGGCCTATATACCGGTATGCATGTTGACACTTTCGATCTTGGAAACCAGTATACTTATAATCTGTAAACAGTGTACAGTGGAGAATCTGTTATTCTTTCCCAATAAACGCGTTTACGCTAAAACTATTATTTGCAGTGCAAACAGTTTGGAGCCAGATCAGACGCCGGGTAACCCGGCGTCTGATCAGGCTCCAAACTGTTTGCCACCAAGATAAACATGAAATATCAGAATTGTCCAAAAGTCGTTCTTTTCTACGTTTTAGTGTTTTGCGTTTGCGTACGTTTGCGTTTAAACGGGAAAGAATAACAGATTCTCCACTGTACTTATAATCTGTAAACAGTGTATATACTATATAGCCTGATCAGAGGGCTCCTTTTGGGTTATATACACTGAAAGGAACCATCTGATCAGGCTATATACACTGTTTGTTTTACTTTAATCTTTGTATGTTAGTTTCTAAATGATGTTCTAAAATCACGGAGTTATACACCGTATTTACTCCGTGTCTAAAATTAACATAAACTGATAATTTTTCAAAATTGGAATGGCACATTTGAATAATTTAGTATAGAAAGGGTTAAGATGCAGGTGACCTAGTACACGTGTAAGCATGTTCTGTATTCTGCATCTGTATGATTATGATCCGATACGGTCTCGATTTAAAACTGCTCGGCAAATACCGACGTCTTCTTGCGAAGTATTCCGAAATATAGACTGATACGTATTTGACCATGCCTCCATCAACGTTTCAGCAAGAATGGCCAAAATCGTAAAAAGCACTGATAGGGAATACTACTTTTTGCACGATGACAAAGTAAGAGCTTGGTACCGGTATTCTTATACGACTTGCAATGGGCTATCCATGATATCTTTTAAGGCTTTGTGGTGTTAGCTCTGTTGCCATCTTGGTATAATTTGGTTATGCATGTAGTTTTGATCAAGAAAGCAATCCTAGCTGACTAAGTTTGCGGAAATCGGCGAGGTGTTCCTACTGCCTAGACGATACAAAATATATATACTAGTACATGACTACTACATGTATATGGTATTGTTCGGTTGTTAGTGGTGATTGGGGTTTCGTATTTACTTTTATCCTGCTTTAAGAGTCAATGAACTTTTAATAGCATAAACAAGCGTTATGAGTCGTCATAGCGATATTTTACTGAGCCACTATCTAATGCCCCTATTCCACACCGACTACGAATCCCACGAATCCCACGAATTGATAAATGCTGTGATTCGTAGGGATTCGTGGAATTCGGCATTTCTTTCTATCCAATTCGTGGCCCTCTACGAATCGGCTACGAACGAGTTAAGACTATTCGTGGGATTCGGCTCGAATCTTACGAATACTGTCAAGAATTCAGTACGAATTGCAAGAATCCACTACGACTACTGCACGAACGCTAAGAATCAGTTACGAATATGCCGAATGCATCTACGAATTAGGTACGAATGAAGTTTGATTCTTGACGGTTCGTGGGATTCTTGAAGGTATGTAGTGTTCCCTCCCTACAACGGCACTCCCAACAACGATTCCCTCCTTACAACAACACTTGCCGTTGTTTTCCAACCCAAAACAAATATGTCCGATCATTTCACGCTTGCTATATTGTTTGCTTAAATTTGCTGTCTGCTGCTTTTCTCAAAGTTACATAATACAGTGCTCCCTTCCTACAACGACCCTCCCGATAACGGTTCCCGCCATACAACTACGCTTGCCGCTATTCCCCAACCTATTCACGGCTGCAATGTCGCAAAGTTACATAATGGAGATTTTGAAGGAAAAAACTTAACAACGAGTGACAAACAGCTTGAATCCAGATCAGACGCAGCTTTATGCGGCGTCGGATCTGTATACAAACTGTTTGCAAATGTAAGCCAATGTCCCTCCATATAACGACTCCCTCCGAACAACGCACACATTTTTGTCTCCCAGTGGGTGTCGTTGTAGAGAGGGAGCGCTGTATTTCCCGTTTCAACTCGGGCATCAGTCCAGAAATGGACTTTTAAAATAGAGCAGCAGTAGCACGGGACTTGTAACGCTAGCTGCATGCTAATAGCAAGAAGATACCCCGAAGAAGAAGGAGAAGATCCACAAGGTGATGTGTTAGACGGTGGCTGACTCCAGCTAGAAGGCTAGAACATTAGCTTAGTGTGGAAGATGACAATGCCTTTACCAGCTATATGTAAGAATGCCAGGATTATAGGCCAGTCATCCATGCAGAGGAGGGAAACTCACGTGAGACCAAATCTATAAACCGGAGTGAAGCTGGCATTGACTCTCAGACTCCTGGCTACAGGAGAAATGTATCAAATTAGTACTCACGAATCCCACGAATGTGTTAAGAATACCACGAACGCCCACAAAGCCGTTTACGAATCAGTTACGACTCCTACGAATCAGCTACGAATCCTACGAATCCTACGAATCTGTTACGAATTAACTACCCATTGTTCCATTCGTGGAGGTCTTGGCCAAAACTTTGAACAGCTCAAAACTTTTGCCACGAATCCCCGACCGCTCACGAACTGCAAGAATCGACTACGAATCAGGTAAGAACTCCACGAATCATCTACGAATCCTAACATTTTCCAATTCGTAGCGATTCGTGGGATTCGTAGTCGGTGTGGAATAGGGGCATAACAGAGTTATATTTATACAGTGCAGAATCTGTTATTCTTTCCCAATAAACGCGTTTACGCTAAAACTATTATTTGCAGTGCAAACAGTTTGGCTCCAAACTGTTTGCCACCAAGATAAACAAGAATTATCAGAATTGTCCAAAAGTTGTTCTTTTCTACGTTTTAGTGCTTTGCGTTTGCGTGCGTTTGCGTACGTTTGCGTTTAAACGGGAAAGAATAACAGATTCTCCACTGTATATAGTTTATATGTTTCATATATACCAGACTGTCTTAACTCTTATCCTTCGATAAGGCCGTCTAATAAAACAGCATATGTTTTGGAAATATTCACACTTTCTTTTGTTGAATTCATATTAGACGCCGAGTTACTTTGTGGTTGATCTAGATCCAAAAGGTTTGCATATAATTATACTAGCACATTCGAACTTAGAAGGATAAAGGCCAAACTGAAGAACACGCCTTGAGTCTATTCGAAATATGAAGAGCAGCATAACACAATGCACAACCTATCATACATGTCACAAACATTTAAAATGTTTAAAACACAAACAGTACTTTAACGAATCAATGATATCAATCTCCCACTCAACACCTTAAAGGGTCCATAGAACACATCTTATTCATGGACGACCCAACGTCTTCAATGTCAGGAAATCGTCTGCTCAAAATTTATCGTTTGCTTCTATGTTTCAAAATTAAATCTTTGCCATATTTGGTTAAAGAAAAATTCAATATTAGAGTTAAACAGTTTGAATCCTGATCAGACGCCGAGTTACTCGGTGTCTGATCTGGATCCAAACTGTTTTTCAGTTGTCAGTAAAATCGGGCTTAGGCGGTGAAGGGGGTAAACAAAATCGCTGAAGACTTGAGTTGGACGCTCAAATACAACATAGCAACAGACGATCCACAAAGATAGTGAGATATGAGGCGGTGATTAGAAGAACACAATTGGCGTGAAGATTGGTCATTGTATGATCGTAGAAGCTTTATCCGCGGAGTAAATATTCGTGTGTGTATTTAAACATAATTTTATTATCTTGGAGTCCCAGCTTTTCTCACACCTAATAAATTTTCTTGTGACAAATAACTGCTATTTGTTGTAAATCTTAATTTTGAGTCCTCCCTCTGTACATTTCCGAATATAGAATCCAAGAGACAAATCGTCTAGAAATTGCTTTGAAGAGTGTGAAAGAACAGTTTCTTTTGTATATAAACGATTTTGTTATGTCTGGCTGTAAAATATCGGGCATCAGTTATTGAATCATTTTGCAGCGACTCATTCGAATCTTTGCCATTTGACAAGTTTCATATTGTTTGTAGACACCATGTACGAGGCTGAAACCTATCAACGCCAAATTAATCCCTAGTTTTTTATCGCCTCGTCACCATATTGTTGTCTTCTTTAATATTACTGTCTGCAACATCAATTCAAAGTTAGATTTAAGATATTATGACTGATGAAATTTCGATACGAATGTCAAACAGTTTGGATCCAGATCAGACGCCGCGTCACGCGGCGTCTGATCTAGATCCAAACTGTTTTTAAAGTCGACCTTAGTTGCTAACGGAGGGGAAAGGGTTAAACCGATTCTCTTACTTGTAATATGATAGTAAATCGATGGTGTTCTCAATCAGAAGAATATCTAAAGCTATTGTAACACTCCTCAGTATAAATATTTAATGTGTTTCGTATTTAAAACAAATTGCAAATTTAAAATGAAAACAATTGGTGCGTGCAATAATGGTTCGCTTAGCGTATGTTGCCTGGTACATACATGTACAATTAGGGTAAGCCCTGCCTCGGACAATAATTGTGGACTAAATAACTACTAGAAAAATTGACCTTTTGGTGCTTAATATTATTAATATGAGCTAATTTCTCCACAATAACAAAAATATCAAATTAAATATGACATTCATAGTCATATGTGGAAACCACTCATTTTCAACTATAAGTGTATTTGCATTATACTGTTTTGTTTTTAAAGGTATGTGCCTGCTAAAAGCAATACTAAAATAAAGCAAACATACCCTATGTATACGTTTTACTTTACTTCAATCTTGCTGAAAGATGGTTCCAGTGTAATAAACCTATACGGAGGATGTTTATTTGATTGCTTTTCTCAAGACAAAGTTCATCGTTTATAAAGCGTTTGAGTTGAGTTTGGGTTAGTTTTCAAGCAATTGATTGGTCTGATTTGAGCCTAGGCTCAAATCTGACCAATCAAATCCTTGAGAATAAAATCAGACTCAACTCAAACGCTTTATAACCATGGACATCATGGCTGATATGGAGGAATGTGCTGTCTCATTCACTAGTGGAACGTTTAAGTGACAATTCAAATTACCAACTAAGTCTAGTCCATTTTCGACTGTTAAGTGTTCATTTTGAAGATATATTGCAAAATGACAAACAGTGCAAACCCTGATCAGAGGGTTTCTGCAGAAACCCTCTGATAAGGGTCTACACTATTTGCATAGGTCAAGTATACTCTCCACAGGTGTACAGTTTGTAAATGACGAGTATAATCGTCGCTAGGGTTGAATGTGTTAACCCTTTCACTCTCAATGACGCCATAAAGCGCGTTTGCATTTTACTGTTTGGGTCCTGGTCAGACGCCGCGTATCGCGGCGTCTGATCAGGACCCAAACTGCTTGACACTCGTTTCGAAATTTCGTCTGTCATATTGCCTTAAATCTAACTTTGAAACAATATTGCAGACAACAATATTGAAGCTGACGACACTATGGCGGTGAAGGGGTAAAAGTTTCTCGACAAATTTGATCATGAACGGGTTAATGTGTCAGTAGGCGCTTCTCGGGTCAATAGGTTTAATAGAATGCTGAGTTTATGTACACGATTCAATAAACTCATTAATAGTTTAAGTACGTTTGAGTTTGAAACAAAACCAGCTTGACAAACAGGAATAATATTACATATATTTGCATTTCAAAACTGATGTACAAAAATACAACCTCAGATTTTGAAAGTAATTTGACTCATAAAACATTGATACAATTGTCAACAAGTTTTATACTTAGTCAGAAGCATGAAACTCGGCGTCTGGTCTGTATCTGTACTAATTGCGAATACAAATCAACTCGACCGTAGTGTGGTAGAGGTTTATTAACCCATTACCCCATAAGTTCGCCTTTTCACATCTTTCATTTATTCTTCCTCTGAAGAAAAGAGATCAGATTTATACAGTTATGAATATGTATTATAAGAAAAATGTTCTATATTCTAGCAGATGATAGTTTAAAGCAGTCTGAAAGTAAAGCAGAATGCGCCTTAACGCGCATTCTGCTTTAAATTAAACCTGCTTTAAGTGGTCACATATATTCTCTACTAGAAACAGGCTATGGGGCAAAGGGTTACATTGTAAACAATGCGAAGTATTAATCAGTGAAACGGATAAGCTTTGTAAGTTTGTTGAAAGAAATATAATATTCGTTTCATGAATTATTAATTTCAATAATAGACCGAACACTACACTTGAATACAATGTATCGCATTACAGCGCAATACGTACAATAAGAGCATTAATACGGAACTCGTTATTATTTCCCAATAAACACGTTTGTGATAAAACAATTATTTACATTTCAAACAATTTGGATAGAGCTCAGACGCCGGGTAACTCGGCGTCTGTTTAGGTTCCAAACGGTGTGCCGCTTAAATAACAATAATAATAATAATGATAAAGACTTTATTGAACGAGGGAGCTCATTTGATAAATATCAATCTTCCACGAGGCCCTCTATACATGTATATAAACAAGTTCATAAAACTTCGAAAATACATTTCATACAATACATATAATTAACAAGAATAAAACATATAAAAAAAGCTGGGTTTTTTAAACGTTCGTGTATTTTACTTTGATTTTTTACACCCCTCCCCCCTTTCCTCAACTATAATAGCAGAAAGGAAAGCACGTTTGTATACTCATTAGACGCTACCCGGGATATACATTCAGCAGTAGCCGATGCCTATATTGTGGATATTGGGCATCATAGTGTCAAAGCCACACGTGTATAAAACTCTCCTTTCAAAACTCGGGGTAAAAAGATAACCTTGATGAAAAAAATCACTAAAAGTCATCTTAGAAGGTTTAAATCTTTGCATGCTAGCGGCGGACATGTCCCACAGTGATTACCTTTACAAATACGTGGCGTCTCATCAGGATCCAAACTGTTTGACACACTGACCCTGTTTTAAATTTTTTGTTGTTGAAAATGTCATTTTTGGAACAGAAGCAGAAGACATTTGCTGCAGACGAAAACATTTCCCAACATGCAAAGAGTTAAACCGATATCAAAGAAAACTGGTTTGATTTCCTGTCTAACAATCAAATCTATTACACCGGATCTATTTGATAATTACATCACATTTAATGCCCTTTCTTACGTGCCGTGCATTGACGGTCAGACAAATAAGGCTATACACCGACATGCTATAAAATATCTGCACAATTCCACCATATCACCCTGCTCAATACATCGATAAAATGCCAACAAAAGATCACCCAATATTCTCTATTTTGATTCACAATATCTCAATAGCGCCTTGATGACCCCAATAAATAGAGATTTAATTCAATAAGGTTGTACACCATAACATTTTATTTCCTCTAAATCGTAAAAGGAATTTTAAAGAGCAGTTTTGAATGACTGATTTGAGTCCATCTCTTTTGTGATAATTCTACATTGCAATGAATGTGATATGCTGTAAGGTGTAAGTTAATTTTCATCGTAGCAAACGCGGCATAAGATACTTTTGTAAACAGATAGGTTCCATATTAGCCAAGTAACTCGGCCGGCGTAAGATTAGGAACCAAGCTGTATATCAATGGTATTTGGTCTGCACTCGTTCGACGGAGATGGTTGTAATTGTCTACAATGTATTGCTACATGTATGTGTTTGCGTTTCGTGGGGATGAATAAAGTCCTCTCCATTGTATGAACTATTCAACATTCAATTCGATGTTTCCCTAATTTAAGCCATCTGTCTACTAAACATGACGTTAGCAAACAGTGGAGATCCTGATGAAACGCTGCAATAGGCGGTGTCTCATCACTCTACATTGTTTGCTGTTTGCAAAGTCACCTTCTGGCACCGTTGGCAATGAAAGAGTTAACCCTTTCCCTTATAGAAGCGACTTTTAGCACATGCATTTTATTCATCCGCTGAAGAAAATAGTTCCAATATAAACCGTAATGAATATGTGTCATATTTAATACCTTCCTTATTCTAGCTGGTAAAAGCTTAAAGCAGGCTGAAAGTAAAGCAGAATGCGCCATATGGCGCATTCTGCTTTACTTTCAACCTGCTTTAAGTAGTCACCTATTTTCAAAACTATAAACAGGCTATGGGGTAATGGGTTAAACATTTAAGAGCTTTCTGTATTACCCTTGGTATGCTTATAGACATCATCATCCATTCAAATTATTTCCTACTAGTTGGTCGTCCAAGAAAATATGCGAAACAAGCGTATATATTTTTCTTGATTTGTAATGATACTAATTTTCGCTACAAGCACTGTCAGCTAAATATGATATACTAACAACCAACACGCAAAACAATCGATAGTATAATGTGATTTGTGCACGTGGTTTGATTGCATAGAGCAACGAGTGAATTAAACAACATAGCGCCAACTCATTGAGGATTGTTCCGATGAGTTCTTAACCTTAACATTTGTTCTGTCGTAACATCGTCTTATTTGAAATTAGCGTCTACAAACTTTGTCAAACTTGCGCAGTTTTTTTAATTGAATAATCTTTCAGACGAGTATCAAACAGTTTGGATCCAGATCAGACGCCGCGTTAAGCGGCGTCTGATCTGGATTCAAACTGTTTGCAAATATCAACCAAGTCGCGCCCGGCCGGTAGAAGGTTAACGCGATCTTAATGACGGCACCATATAACTCAGTTTCTTTATTGCCCGAGCTTATTTTATGGCAATATAATGCAGTTCCCAGACTTGTTTCTAAACTAAAAAAACAAAAACAACATTATATTCCTATTCACCTAAGCGCTACTCGACTCCAAAGAATTTGACAAACGTATATCAAATATACTAAATTAGAAATCTGAATTTGGAATTTGTTGCAGATTATAATGTTAACGTAGATAGTTATAATTATTAGCGACACAATGTTTATAGAAAAACAACAATGCGTTTATTTGGAGGAAATGGTCAAATAGTTTGTGAAAAGGTGAATTGTATCGAAATGTATTGTTTTACTATTCTATACGATATAACTTCTTTCAGTAATATCAATAGTGACAAACCACATGAAGAATACGTGTACATGTACATGTGGTGAATACAGTCACCATAGCTTAACACACTGGACCCTAGCGACGAGTTCACTTGTCATGAACAAACCATATACCTATCAAGAGTACGTTTGTCCTAGGCAAACAGTATAGACCCTGATCAGAGGGCTCCTTAAGGAGCCCTCTGATCAGGGTCTTCACTGTTTGTCATTTTGTCAAATATTGTCATAAAACACCCTAATTATTTAAAAGTTTCAGGGTTGAATGAGTTAAATAAAAGAATAATCGTAGTCATTCACATGCGGTCAGTTCTCGGTTATATTTGTTTATAACGTTACTATGGCAATGCACGTCATGTTTTGTATACATACAATACTAATGTGAATAATATACATGGCAAATAAAGGCTTGTTGTATTTAGGTGCAATTCTCGACCAATACACCCAACTTATATTAATATAAATGCTTCACATTGATTTTTGGGCCATACTATATAATGTATGATAGAGTTGTTGCCAAAACGCATAAAATATTTGTGGACAGTTTGGATATACATGTAATGTAAACCCTGATCAAGTGATACTTTCAGGAGCCAAGTGAAATACTACGTTAGCCAGTTTGTATACTAATTAGTTTAACAAACAGTGTATACCCAGTTCACATGGCTCCTCCGGGAGCTCTGATCTGGAAATACACTGTGTTGCAACTTGTATAGCTATCCAATCTACGTGTATATTGCATCTGTAAACCGCTGACATCATCTTAGTAACAAAACAATGCATTAACAACAGTTAACAACAGTGACTGCTACTTGTATCCGACCATCGTCTACCCAAAGAAGTTAGATGCCTTGACTATCTAATAGCTATCATTTTATCTATATTGTAACTACGATTAATTCATCCCAATGGCATCATGTGTATTAATTATTCAAACGGCAGGTAAACAAAACATGGGAACCAGGGCAAAGAGAGAGAGAGAGATGGAGGTCGATCAGTCAAGACATGAGAAGCGACCCTGAATTCCTAGCTACAGAAGAAATGGGTGTCCAAGAGATCTAGAGATTATTTTTTGGAAAACGCTACATGTATTCCCGCCCGACAAACGCGTTTTTGCTTACAAGCATTTCCATTGCAAATAATTCGTGATCCAGATCAGATGCCGAGCAGCTATGCGTTTGTGTTTAGTTTTGTATAAACCAGAGAGAACAACGTGTTCTCCACTGTAAGTTGTAAAAAGGTACCAACTGACCGAGTCCGAAACAAAATGCATTTCCAGGTCAATGTCATATATTTTTTAAAGGAAACTGCGATAAGACACTGGTTAAACGAAACACTTACTTTATTAACCCTTTACCTCATAGCCTGTTTCTGGTTTTGAAAAACAGGTAACATCTTAAAGCAGGTTGAAAGTAAAGCAGAATGTGCCTTAAGGCACATTCTGCTTTACTTTCTGCCTGCTTTAGGCTAAAATCTGCTAGGCTATATAAAATATTTGTAATGGTTATTGTTCATGAGGGTATAAACTTGAACTATTTTCTTCAGCGGAGGAATGAATTAAGTACGCTAAAAGTCGCTTCTATGGGTGAAGGGTTAAGACGAATGTAGAAAATGACATAATTGTTATTGTTGTCGTTTAATTTCAATTAATGTATCAAACGGAATAGAGTCTGGTCAAAGGCTGAGTGCAATGTGTCTGAACTGGATCAAAAGGTTGGAAAATGCCAGTGAATTCAGGCTTTGGCAGTGAAACCGTCGGCAAAACTATTCTAAGTCGCATTTCACAAGAATTGATTCATCTGCCATTTGTTCAAGAAACTTATTATCAAAAAGTATGTATTCGTATGAAACACGGATGACCAATATACGAAAATTTGACATTCCCAAATATGTTTCTGTAATCAAAATATCTAATTTCTAAGTTTGGCAAACACAAACAAACATTTATCAGGTAGACAATATTGTAAAAGTGAAAGAGATTTGATCGGGATAATTAAATATTGAATGGAATAAAGTACGTGCTCGACAGGCCTGTATTGTGTGGGGTATTTTGTTACTTTGTTTTATAATGTAATTTATGGTACACCATGGGGTAGTTCACCAATAAATAAACAGTACTTTCATTGTGTGATATATTATGATTTAACGCTTTGTATGCTGGCGGCGGATATATATGTGCCACAGTGATTAACTTTGCAAACAGTTTGGATCCAGATGAGACGCCGCGTGACGCGGCGTCTCATCAGGATCCAAACTGTTTGACACTCTGATCCTGTTTTGAACAGAAAATTAGAAACTTCTATTTTTAGCATATCGGCAGACGACACTTATTGTAGCAGACGATAAAATTACCCAGCATGCAAAGAGTTAATGACGAATGTGGTATAACTCAGGACGTTCCCCTGGTATTGTTATAGTGCTTGGTGTGTGTTGGCACTATGACAGGCCCTCCCTAGAACGTAAATCATTCATAATCACGGGGGTTGTGTGCAGTCGCAGATTTTCGATGGTCTTACTAAATAGTATGTCTACCCATTTCAACAAAATAAAGGTCAAATCGCCGAATACAAAATTTTTATACAACTCAAGTTATAAACTGCAATGATTCAGATATGATAACAAAATTAGACTTTAAATATTTTCTGTTTTCTACTAACATCACCATATTATATACGTTCCTGTTAGTGTTTAAAATGGGTAGAAATTTACATGGTGAGAAATTCAGCAGAGTGATAATAAAGCAGAAATATCCTTAAGGCTCGTGCTGCTTTACCTATATCCTACTTTGATATGTCAACATTGTGACGACATATTTTTGCCTGTAATATTTCATGCAATGCATTTGCTGTGCGTTTTATTAATAACTATATGGGTGTAGTACAGACAATGCGTTGTTTCTAGCTGAAAGTCATAAATTTGTAAAAAAGTAAAAAAAAAGAGTAAAGTACCAGTTAAAGCCTACTTTCAGTCCGAATGACCGCTCAGCCGACTGTACATTTACCCCCTGATCATTGAGTCATCTTGCCTACAATATTGAGCACTGCTAACATATGGAAGTATGGCGCTAAAGCAGCCGCAGTACCGGGTCAGACCCTCACAGGTACCCATTTTAACCCCTGGGTGGAGAGGAGCAACTCGCGGTACATGTCTTGCTCAAGGACATTCCTGTACATCATCAAGGATTCGGAAAAAATCCCCTAGTCAGACCGCTGGTCCGGCGGGGGATCGAGCTCACGACCCCTGGTACCGTAGTCCAACAGTGTTACCACTGCACTACTACCGCCGTAAATCGTAAAACAAAACACTGAAAATCCTGATGAGACGCCACATTTTACGATATTTACACCAGGGTCTACATTGTTTGACAAAGTTCTCTTATTTATTCCTCAACTTACGAAAACAGTTCTAATTGATAAAGCCATGTATATTCATAAAAATATGTTCTATGTCCTAGCAGATAGTAGCTTAAAGCAGGCTGAAAGTAAAGCAGACGACATTTCTGAAGCAGACGATATTGTAGCAGACGAAGAATTAATTATGACGTCAATACCCGTCTATCACAGTCGTTGTCATTTTATCGTCTGCTTATAATATTCGTTTGCTGACTGTTATTCTTAAACTATTGGGATTTTACTCGTTTTTAAAATAAAGAAACATTGATATGGGTGTCAAACAGTTTGGTTCCTGGTCAGACGCCGCGTAACGCGGCGTCTGATCAGGATCCAAACTGTTTGAAAATGTTAGTGCTATCGGTCTTAAAAGGTTAAATGTTATTTTACTGAGTCCACTCAAATGTTACAAATACGGTATTATGTTGGTTTGTTTGTCATTTCAATAAAGAGCAATAAATTTAACGATTGGATTGCATAGGCCTATACAAGCATGAGACGAGAGTGCTCAAAATGAAATATTGAACAGTTCAAATACCTATTTCAAATTTAACCCTTATCATGCTAGATCTAATACATGTAGCGTAGGTTGATAAATATTTTTAAAAAGATCATTCTAGACTCAGATCTGACAGCTTCTGAAGGGGTTTACGCTGTTTTCTTATAGGATTTGCAGTCAATAGTCTGCACTTTTCCCGGGTTGGGTGTTTTTATTTTTAAGCCTCTGTGATAGTTCAGATGATAGACACATTGTATTCACAGTTGGGTAGATATACATAGATGTATATACATATTCGGGGTTAACCCATTACCACATAAATACGCTTTTGTACGCCTTAGACTTATTGCTCCACTGAGGAAAACAGTTCCAATTTATACAGTCATAAATATGTTTCATAAGAAATATTTTCTTTATTGTAGCAGATGGTAGCTTAATGCAGATTGAAAGTAAAGCATAACGTACATTCAGGCGCATTCTGCTTTACTTTCAATCTGCTTTAAGTGATCACATATCTTCAAAACTTAAAACAAGCTAATGGGTTATATTGGTTTACAAATGTAAGGAGTTGTATAAAGTTATTACATGAATATTTCACCGTACATGTATGTTTTAATATTGTTCGTGCGATATATCAATTAGGGGCCGTCTATATCATTTAAACATTATACTATTGAAAGAAAAGTTATACATGTACATCGAGGTCTATTTAGTCTTTAAATAGTGTCAATATGAAGTTATATATTCAAGTATAGCTGTGTGAATAAAGAGTATCTGCTTTTCGCGAATCAAATTCGATGCAGAACATTGCCAAAACGGAGCTTTCTTCCATATATACATCTAGTTTAGACCAGCATTTATTAAACTACCCAGAATTCCAAGTAGACTGGCACATGTTAGGGTAACTAAAATTATCCAAAAGGGAACATAATAACCCACAAGATCTACTAAGTGTTCAAAGAGTTAACGACTGCTGGTAAAATATACGTTTTGTAGCAATAGTGAATACAGGACACATGTTATACAGATGGTCACTTGAAGCATGTTGAAAGTAAAACAGAATGCGCCCTTAGGCGCATTCTACTTTACTTTCATCCTTCTTTAAGCTATCATCTGATATGATATATGACATAGGTCTTATATGGTATACTTTTATGGCTGTGAAAAATGGAACTATTTTCTTCAGTGTGAGAATAATTATGGCGTATTTACTCTGCTGGAGTAATGGGTAATGCAGAACTAAAATAAAGCATACAGGGCTGCCATTTCTCCGGATTTTTCCTAAATCTCCGGATTTTTTTCTCCAGTACATGGTAGCTTAAAGCAGACTGTAAGTAAAGCAGAATGCGCCCTAAGGCGCATTCTGCTTTACTTACAGCCTGCTTTAAGTAGTCGCATGTCAACAAAACAAGAAATAGGCTATGGGGTAAAGGTACGATCCGTAAAATCGCACTTGAAAAATGCAAATTTGGAAATCTTAGGATTTTTCATGTAAACTTATGGCAGCCCTGAGCATATAACTCCTGTATGAGCTTTCTGTTTTACTTTAGTTCTGAATTGAGCAGTAGCATGTTTTTAGATATATTCGTGTCTCTTCGTTGAATGGCTGCTTGTTTCCGGATTGACTGTGTATACAAAAATATTCAATTTCCGTTGACTTATATGGTATGGTCAGTAAACCAGTCAAGTGATGTGTGTTTTACGTACATGTATGGTAGTTTACTAGTAAAATGATTGATTTATTTAGTTTTCGTGTTTTGTTCAAATCCTGACACTTACTATCTTCATATTTCAATATTTACCAGGTTGTAATCGCCTTTAAATTCACCTCAAAACCGGTGTCAGTGTTATTTACACAGTAAGATAAAATTCCAACTAGTTGTGTGTATTTTTCTGTAGGTGTTAATCTCGTGAGATATTCAACGCATAAAAGTTGTCCTTAAAAGCTCAAGACAAGGACGATTGCAAAATGCTGCATTTTATCCATGCATTCCAATAAACGTTCTTAAAGTGTTTGTTAGAAGTGGTAAAATAGTCGCTTTAACGAGTTATATTTAGACGATACCTAAAATTTAGAAGCACCTGATGGGTCTCTACACTGTTTGTCAATGCCAATTTCTTTGACGCTAAGCCTTTTCAATACTTTTATGTTTGTCGTAGCAAGAGCTTTGTACATTTTTGTTGAGTGTTCAACGCCATGCATGTACTGTAGGGCGTTCAAGTACCGTATCAGCGAACAGTAACCGATGCAAACAACCCATATAGAACGACATCTAACGTTCACCAATACTCTTCAATAATAACTCATTGCGCCCCAATGTTTATTAACTTTTCAAGGGTACGAACGATTTATGTGCGAATCTAAAAAACTCAAGCCAAAGTGCACTAATCAACTGAAATGCATCAATTTTACCGCATATAAAAATAAGATTTAGCTGCTCAGATGTAAGCTGCTTTGTTTGATACATTAAGGATCGGAAAATGTTGGTTTATTGATGAGAAATTAAGTCGGGACTGTTCGCTGGTTTTATTAAATTCATTTGGTAGCCATTTTGATTTCCTTGTTGGGGATGGCGAACTACCTCTGAGGCCGTTCGTGTCGTTCGCAATCGGTAACAGCGTAATGGTCGTTAAAGGTGAATTGATACCGTTTTCCGTTGCAATCGATTGCATCGATACGGTACTTGAACGCGCTACTGGCTGTCATATGATACAGTGCTCCCTTCCTACAACGACCATCTGAACAACGATCCCAGCCTTACAACAATGCTTGTCGCTGTTTCCCAAGACAATTATTGTCTAACCCTTTCACTGTTGCAGTATCGTCTACTTAAAATTGTCGTCTGTTGCTTTTTCTCAAAGTTACATACTGGATAATTTGACAAAAGCTCATAATGACGAGTGGCAAACAGCTTGAATCCAGATCAGACGCCGCGTAACGCGGCGTCTGATCTGGATTCAGGCTGTTTTGCAAATGTAAGCCAAGTTCAGCGTTCAGTGTTCAGCACTCTAAGGATATAATTTTCCTTCCCTATAACGACTCCCTCCAATCAATACACACAATCTTTGTCTCCCATTTGGTTTTGTTGTAGAGAGGTAGAACTGTAGTAACCTAACAGTCTTGTAGGGCAATACGGTCAGCCTCATCTTACTTCTACAGTCCATTTGGGGCAAGTCACATCTTCGTTATAAATAGCTTGGTATACAGTGGAGAATCTGTTATTCTTTCCCAATAAACGCGTTACGCTAAAACTATTATTTACAATACAAACAATTTGGAGCCAGATCAGACGCCGGGTAACCCGGCGTCTGATCAGGCTCCAAACTGTTTGACACCAAGATAAACATGAATTAACAGAATTGTCTAAAAGTTGTTCTTTGCTACGTTTTAGTGCTTTGCGTTTGCGTACGTTTGCGTTTAAACGGGAAAGAATAACAGATTCTCCACTGTAGCTAACACTGTATTGAAAGAGCTAACCCATTTTAAAAAGAAATTTCATTAAATAAATTTTCTATCCAGTGACAGATTAAAGATTATTTGGATTTAGGTTTTAAAAGTAGAAACATGTTGAATAGGACCCGAGATAAGAATACACTGAGTCACTGACGAACAAATCCACTTATCTAATATTTAACTCCTTTTTAGTTGTAAAAAAGCCTCACGGACGACTGTTAGGTACAGTAACCAACAATATAAGTCGCCTAAAAAGGCCTCGCTTTGAGTAAAAAATAGGTGACTGCTTTGACCCCTAGAGAAACGAATACATGCGACGTCCTTAACCAACAGCTTGAACAGTGCACCTATCCTTTACAAACAGTGTCCTACTGTAGCCCCCTGATCGGGGTCAACATTGTTGTTGTCGTTTTGCAAGACAGTAATATCCCTCTATTAGGACCACTCAAATTAAGGCTAATTGATTGTATATAGTAAAGACAGGTAACATATTTAAGCAATGTTACAGTAAAACTGAAAACTCTTTTAATCAGTCACCTGTATTAAACACGCAATGCTTAACACAATTTAGTGATATGTAATAGAAAGGCTTTACTGTACAGTAAAACCTCGCTATTACGACCACTAAAACGAAGGCTAATTGAGTGTATAATAGACAGGTGACAGCTTAAAGCAAGGTGACAGTGAAACAGAAAGCTCCTATAGGAGCTTTCTGTTTCACTGTCACCTTGCTTTAAGCGGTCACCTATCGTAAACACCCTGATAATTAACATAATTTAGAGGTCGTAATAGAGAGGTTTTACTGTATATTGTACAACCAACCTTATATATTAAAACAATAGACAAGACTAAACTGGAAACTGAAATTGTCCATATTAAGTCTCAGGCCTCAACGAGGTTTTTAAAGCAGGTTATAAGTAAAATATGTAGCTCTAAAAAGACTTTCATTCTTCTTTAATCCGGTAATGTCTTTCACACAATAAACAGTTGTTGTTTTTCGGCGGAGCTGACTGTTTTCTATTTAGACACACTTTAATATTTGGCCACACATTTCAACCAATAATATTTGATCAGAAATTTAGAATTAAGAGCACCTGTTGAAACTGAATAGTCTGATTGGATAGTAGCCAGGGCTCCAGATAAGGGAATTGTTTCAAAACTTAAAATCTTTATTTGTGCATTAAACCCTGTGGTGTCACTAAACATATGAATTGTCTCTTCAAGACAATCAAAATGAGTGGTAATACCATAGGGTTTGGTGCTAAAAGAGGTGAAAAAATGTGATTTGTTTAGTTTACTCACTCTTATCTGGAGCCCTGTAGGCTGGTTTATGTCCCATTACAGTTTTACATGATGTGGACTGTGGGTGTAAAATTTAGAGATACAGGCTGTCTGTTTACTACACTAGGCCACAGAATTGACAAAATTATGCTATGATCTGAAATCTATTTATAGATATACAGAGGAAGCTAGGTGTTTCATAATTGTTTACAACCAATTTGTTTTAATTGTTAACTATTTGTACACATTTGCCATACATTAAAAGCAATATTTTATATATGAATAGCCTCAAGTGAGTTAAACACAATTGTGTTGTTTCATCATTATTTACAAGAGTGAAGTACAGTAGATTGTTGTATCTGTACATTTGTGTATGCTATAGTTTGTTTCAAGAAACTCTATGAATGGAACAATAGATTAATGTGAGGATCTCCTACCAGTAGCTAGGATATGAGTTAAATTATTGTTTTGTTTTGCATTTCTGTACATGATAGTTTTGCATTTTAAATAAAAGTTACTGTTTCAATTGAATACTTGTATTTTTTGCTTTTCAATCCAAGATATATATTCTTTGAAAACCTCAATTTAATTCAATTTTGCACACCCATCTATATAGCCTTAGTTCAACCACTCATTCCGCCGAATATCTTTTTTAAAGATATTTCTTGTTAAGATTACCACAATTGCATGGTTTAACTGCTTTATACATGTATATACAACATTCGATCTGAAAACTCGATTTAATCAAACCTTTCCTATTTTAAAGTTAATGCGTAGCGATTACGTCCACTTAACTCTTATCCCCATAACCTGTTTCTAATATTAAAAGCAGGTGACCACTTAAAGCAGGTTGAAAGTAAAACAGAATGCACCAGAAGATGCACACTGCTTTACTGTCAGCATGCTTTTAAGCTACTAACTGCTAAAATATTTAAATTATTTGTTATGGCACATATTCATCACTGCATAAATTGGAACTATTTTCTTCATTAGAGGAAGAAACGAACGGCGTTACAATGAGTATTTTAGAGGTAATGGGTTTATCCATAAACCCATAGTGACGCGTAAACGCGTCGTCCTGTGGAGAGTTCCTATGCGATCAGTGTAGGCAGTAGGCACCAATATGTAGGAACCGTCTGATCAGGGTCTGCAATGTTTGTCATTTTGCGCTATATTGCAAAAACAAATTTAAATAATAAAAAAGAGACTATACTTAATTGGAAATTGAAATTGTCTGTTTTATGTTTGAGGAATTAATGGGTTACTAGGCGTTTGACCTGGATCGAAAATTGTTTGTAAAAATCGGCGTTGTATCGTTGTAATGTGGTAGAGTTACAGTGGAGAATCTGTTATTCTTTCCCGTTTAAACGCAAACGTACGCAAACGCAAAGCACTAAAACGTAGAAAAGAACAACTTTTGGACAATTCTGATAATTCTTGTTTATCTTGGTGGCAAACAGTTTGGAGCCTGATCAGACGCCGGGTTACCCGGCGTCTGATCTGGCTCCAAACTGTTTGCACTGCAAATAATAGTTTTAGGGTAAACGCGTTTATTGGGAAAGAATAACAGATTCTCCACTGTGGAGTTAGCCCATCCACTGCCTTAGCCCGTCTTGTAAACAGTTAAGATTCTGACAAGACGCCACGTTACGCGGCGTCTGGTCAGGATCCAAACTGTATTGTCACTCATGTCAATATTAAGTCAAAATTCCTGAATTTTACAATTGAGAAATACAATCAGACGATAATTGTCTAAAAGTGATGACGTCATGGCAGTGAGTGGGTTAAAGATATAGCAACACATGGACGTGTTTCTGTTTATACTACATATAGGCAGTGTACGCCACCTATATTGGTAATCACGAATGTTTGCTAGTCCCCAGTATTACATTGGACAATGGGGCTTATATGAATTTCTATGTACAAATTCAATTAAGAGACCATTTATCACACAACCGCCGACACATTTCATACAAGGTTTTCCTAATTGAATAACAATGTATCAGTTTGGTTAAAACTTTATGTTGCCGACGAATCTATCTATACATGTATGTCATTCAGTGTATACGTGTATAGGGTCATTCTTTGCCGTATAATGAGTCGATACTTAATAACTTAAAACTGTTGTCAATCGCAAAACGTTTAGATTCAGATCAGACGCCGAGTAACTCGGCGTCTGATCTGAATCAAAACTGTTTTCAGAACACAGCTATTTTCTACATCAAAAGGCGTTGCATTTTGTGAAGCTAGCATTGTGAAGAGTAGATCTATCTATTTCGCCACTGTATAGAAAATAATTACTAGTCATTAATTTCTCAATCTGATTAATATCTATCTCTCTGATATAACACTTGTGTTTAACCCGTGCGTTTAGAGTTTTTGGGTCTCAATATTGTTCTAGAGTGTTCACAGTATCGTTTTTGTTGGCATAGAAAAGAATGCGCAGTGCTTTTCAATTACTGATTAAATAATTAATGGCTGCATTCGAACCAGTGAGGAAATCTTGTATCTAAACCATCTTTATGTACAAACTTTGGATGTTAATGAAACGAAAACGATCAGTTCGTTTGCAAAAATATACCATTTGAAAGAGTTATTATGATTCGGACACTGAGTTTGAATCTGTCAACAAAATTAATTTCATAGTCATTTCAATGCTAAGTATTTACTTTACAAATACTTTTATCAGGGGGTTTTGTAAGTAAAGTGCATGGGAAAAGGGTTTAAATATATTGTACTTGCGTATATATGCGCATATACAGCAACTTTAAAGTTTAATCGGTGTAATGTTTGCTTAAAATGGATTTATGGAAGAATATTGTTCTTAAAACAGTTAACAACTTAAGTGAGAACAAAACTAATGAGACAAGTTTTGTTGAAAAACGTTGGTTTTGCCATTACCTATCTGAAATACAAAAATTAAAGACTATAATGCATCTTCATGTGAATGGTCGCCTCTCACACTGTATCTGCACACTGTTATTTATTATTCATTAGCTCTCTAGTGTACAGAGATAATCATCCGCTTCAAACTTCAAGCCATTAAAATAATAAATTGCAGGTTAACGGCTTAAGACGGACATGTAAATTCTAGATATTTGGGCTTATAAGGGAAAAATGTTTGGACATGTGAACCCCAGTGACGCGTCTTCTATACAAATTGTACGTGTGGAGAGTGCATTTGTCATATCCGAATAGTGTAGACCCCGATCAGAGGGCTGCTGCAACCATCTGATCAGTTCCTGTAATGTACTCAATTAGTAGAAAGACAGTCATAAAGTAAAAACTCAACTAGAATTGAATTGTCAATTTGAAATGTCAGGGGAATCAGATAAGACAGAGTATTGACAGTAAATCACAAAGTTCCTACAAACGTTGTCTGCTTTAATTTCATCATGCTCCAATTAGCCCCTGTCTTAACCCTTTCACTGCCAAATTTTTCGTGAGATGTTTACCCCTTCACAGCCTCATTGTCGTCTGATTCAGTATTGTTGTCTGCAATATCGTTTCAACGTAAGATTTAATGTCGTATGACTATAAAAATATCGATACGAGTGTCAAACAGTTTGGGTCATGATCAGACGCCGCGTCACGTGGCGTCTGAACAGGATCCAAACTGTTTGTAAACGCGCTTTTAAGCGTCACTGAGAGTGATAGGGGTTAAGCACCGAAATTAAATCTTTTGAATGGGCGTAATAACAGAACTTTACTGTACTACATGATAGATATCTAATACTTTTTAACTAGACATATAGGTACATTAAAACCTCTCTTATACGACCACACGACTGTGTCAATTATTAGGTATTTACGAGAGGTAACTGCTTAAAGCAAGGTGACAATAAAACTGAAAGCTCCTTTAGGAGCTGTCTCTATTTTACTGTCACATTGCTTTAAGCAGCCACCTGTCTTTTATGCAGTCAATTAGCCTTCTGTTCATTGATCGTAATGGAGAGGTTTTACTGTACTATTGTATAATACAATACACCTGTTACTTTCTTACTAGACCTAGAGGTAAATTAGATACATTGTTCTACATTTGGCTAAGGTTCAATTCTGTTCTTGAAACAAGACATATGGTTACAATTACTTACATTCAACACATATTTAGCAATTCAAATTACTATTAGATGTATAGAGCCATAACTACTAGTTACTTATTTAACCACTCAAACTATTATGTTTGTCATTTTGTTGTTAACATGTCTTCGTTACGAAGATATCTAAAGCCTTAGGCCTACTAGTAAAATAGCAGACTTCAATTGTTAACCAGGCGGTGCTTAAGAGTTCTAATTGTTAAACAAGGGCACTTGTTCTTTCATCTTGAAATTAATAAAACACTCCCATTCACATTTTTTAATATATTGGCCTTCATTTTCCAATATCTAAGTAGATCGTTAAATGTTGTGATAGTTCTTTTCAACTGAATATGAATACGATAGGTATTGATAAACCCATTTAAACAGATTTCCCAGTCCTAATCAAACAGTACTTTGTAATGCTATACCCATACTTAGGACATTTAAATCCCAGGTCCGATACTGGTCTATAGAAAATAACAATCTAATTCAATAAAATACTAGATAGAATCACTTCGATCAAACTAGCCTAATTGTTACGACAAGCATCGTCTGCATTTAAAATAATGTCAGTAATTAAACCCACATCTAATTAAAATTCTTACTTACAGGTAAAACTGTCGTCGCACAACCCTAGGTACCGTCGCTATGAATATGGCGTCTCGTTGCTAAGGTCTCTACTTCCCCTAACACCGGATAACCTATCGCTTAAGATATGGACAAAATCCAAATCGAAAACTTCCGATCCAAATTAACGGTATGAACATCAAAATGGTATTTTACAAGACTATTTTAATTTTGTATAACAGGATAACATATATCTGAATAATACGAATAATACAAATTTTATAATTACCTGGCGGGATTTATCAATTGTCAATATCTCCGGGGCGCTACCGTGTTCCAATGTACACAATTGGCAATGTCTCAACGGTTAGTTTATTCTAGTTACCAGCTTACATGTACATATCCCCCAGTGTGTGTGTATTACCAACTAATCCATACCTTTTATGAGTTTTTGTGTGTGTAAACAGCTGAGTCGATTAAGGGTCAAACCATTGGTTGTTCACAGTAGCAAGCGGTCATATAATTTATACAGGTAGACAGAAGTTGCATGTGCAACAAGTCTAGGAGAAGCGGTGGAATACTTTCTTCTTTCCCATTTAACCCTTTTACTGCCAACTTTTTTCGTGAGATGTTTACCCCTTCACCGTTTCATTGTCGTCTGCTTCCTTTTTGTTGTCTGCAATGTCGTTTCAAAGTTTAAAAAGTCAGACAGCATGACTAAAGAAATTTCAAAAATAAGTATCAAACAGTTTGGATCCTGTTCAGACGCCGCGTCACGCGGCGTCTGAACAGGATCCAAACTGTTTGCAAACGCGCTTAAAATTAAGCGTCATTGAGAGTGAAAGGGTTAAGCAAAACGAAACGCGAATACAATGCAATAAATTATGGGATTCATCTGAACTTGTTGGCGATTTAATTAAATTTGAGTGGCAAACAGTTTTGAATTCGATCAGATCTGGCTCCACACAGTTTGCATTGGGCATACTTGTTTACGCTTAAAAACGTTAACTTTAAAAGAAAAAGATCTTAACCACAGCCATATTAAGCTGCCAAATATTCCTGAAGCCCCTTTACAGTTATTAAGTTGACAGTCATTCCAGAAGCTACTGCTGTATCCTTTCAATAACCGCCATGGCAACAGGTACTAAGTCGGCATTGCAAACAATTTGGATCCAGATCAGACGCCGCATGACGCGGCGTCTGATAAGAATCCAGATTATTGGACACATTTATCAAACTTGAAAGTCATTTTCTAAAGACAAAACTGAAAATTCACACACACGGGTTGTAAATGACGCGTGAGTTTTAGGGATGACATGTAACAGATACGATAATATAATAAAATTATTTTCACCTTTAGACTACCATGTCCATGATTTCAATAAGGACGTCAATATTACTGACAAAACAATTATACGACATTCTAGCTATAGTTATTCAAATTTATATTACATATTTCCTTTAGATCTTTATTTAGTCACACGATCAACCATTTGACTAACCGACCCACTTTTCACGGTTTCACCCATTTGGAGTAATAGTGCAAGCCTTGATCAGACAACTTCGTAAAGGCCGCCTGTCTGATCGCTGTCTTCTTTATTTAGGAATAATTTAATATTGTTTGTTTTTATTACATTTCGTTAGCTGTGATTGGCTGTAATTTTTGTTTCATAACTCCATGAAAAAAAAAAATTCAGGCCACGCCTTTTCAGGACTACTTTCCCTTAGTCCAACTGCTCTCCACAAGCGCTGCATGAAGCAGGATGCTAAATGACGTCATTGACGTCGACGTTACTACATAACAACGCCGCGTTTTGGCGGAAAATATATATGGCGGAGGGACTACAACCTACGTTTTAAAAACATTAAAAAAGAACATTTGCGTTCAGATTCTCTATTTAACTACTTTCTTAAATTCAGAAGAGAATCTGACGCGAATGTTCCTTTTTAACGCTTTTAAAACGTAAGTTGTAGTCCTTCCGCCATATATATTTTCCGCCAAAACGCGGCGTTGTTTTGTAGTAACGTCGACGTCAATGACGTCATTTGGCGTCCTGCTTCATGCAGCGCTTGTGGAGAGCAGTTGGACTAAGAGAAAGTAGTCCTGAAAAGGCGTGGCCTGAATTTAATTTTTTTCATGGAGTTATGAAACAAAAATTACAGCCAATCACAGCTAACCAAATGTAATGAAAACAAATAATATTAAATTATTTGCCAGCAAAGAGATCTAAATAAAAATGTTAAATATACATACTTATTATACTGCAAAGTAAATTCCTTACTTTTCATTGGTCAACGAGCCCTACACAAAATCCGATGTACCCTGTGAGCTGACAGGGTACTTAGGAATGCAGCATTTTCATTGGCTGACAGGTCACTGAGTCTTGCTTTGCAGAAAATAAGATGGCCGATAGTTCGACAGGATTGAGTGCATTCAATCCTGCATCCTCCGTTTTAAGTCCATTTCGGCTAAGAACCAATCGGTGTTTGGATCTTTCAACAGTCGCATTATTTCTGGGAAAGTTTGAAGTCGAAGTCTCCTAGTATTTGTCCATTTTTCTTTTGAATAATAACGTTATAAACATATGACGTCATTTACGTTCAACGTCATATGTTTTGACGCGCCTTTGTTACTGTTTACTTTGAGCGCTGTGCACGTCAAATTCCGAAATATTTCATTTGAACAATAAAAACTTTGAATTATAATAAATTCGTTATACAGTTTCTTCACAGGGTACATGAGAATTTCTTCCCGGCTGGTAAAATCATGTAACCCTCGCCTAACGGCTCGGGCAACATTGATTTTCCTCAGCCGGGAAGAAATTCCCATGTACCCTGTGAAGAAACTGTATAACTAATAATGTATACATATTATGAAATTTAGAAAACAATATAATTCGATAGCTCAGCGCAACCCTATTGTATCTGTGAGTAATGTTTCTCGAAAATACGATAGTATTGCACCGAGCACACGATATAGTTTGTTGTTTTATAATAATAATTATAATAATAATAATAACGACTTTATTTCACGTGGATTACATATTTGGTATAGAACAAACAAACCAATTTTCAATATGGTCCACAAACAATGTTTTACCATATCTACATCTAATAAATGAAAGTATTTTCATTAAATATCTAAGAATTATCATATTTCTTAAAAAATATTCATTAGCCGAATGGTCAAGTTGATGTAGATCTACAGTCGAATATAATATTGTGCACTGAAATATTTTCGTTGCATATTGAACTGTAATTTCTAGACCAAGATCTTTTAAAAATCACCAAATAATACAAATATCCAATTTGCATTAGTTCTATAAACTCTAAAAGTATATATCCTTTATTAAGGAGCTGTTATTTCGACATTATAAGTTAATAAATCAGTTCAAATGCGGCAAAGGTGTAAATGGAATAACTTTATCTTCTTCTCTTTGTTTAGAGCTAACGAACTCACAATTTGTAACTCTCAAAGTCGACCCATATCTTTCTACAATAAATATAGATCATGTAACACATTAAGAGCACATTCAACCCTAGCGACGAGTATACTCGTCATATACAGACAGTGCACTTATGAATAATATACTTGTCCAATGCAAACAGTGCAGACCCTGATCAGAGGGTTCATGTATGAGCCCTCTGATCAGGGTTTGTACTGTTTGTCAGTTTGCAATATATTGTAAAGAGCAACCCTAAATTGTTAAAAATGGACTTAATAGGAAACTGGAATTGTACATTTGGGTTTTCATGGGTAATTGCTGACATGGTGTCTTGAGAGACTCGTGCTTCCATGTCCAGTGTATGTCAATGTGTACTCCAGTGATTTGCTTATTGTACTGCATGCCCGATATCTCAAACCCGCACCCTGCATTCTGCTTATTGCAACATATTAACCCCTTCAACGCTACAATAACTTTCCATAGTTTTGTTCAATTTCAACAAAGTTTGCAGGAACAGAGCAGAATATATTTTTATTCAAATTTGTACAAAATACATAATCTCAATCACATTCATATTCATACAATAAATACCATCACGTGACAAAATGAGAAAGTAACTGTTTCTCCTTTGAGGATGAATACACCACTTATTTCCATTAAAGGAATGTCTTATTCTAAGTGCATCCCGTATATAATATATACTTAGATTATACAAAATCTGTTTATTTGAGGACTTTAATAATTCGATAAATTTAAACATTGATGGTCTCTGAAATAATATATTTTTCAGATACTTCACTTTTAGATCAACAAAACGAGAACAGACACATATTTAATGGAATTTGCCTTCTATATCACCAGAATTGCAGCATAAACAGATTCTCTCATTACGAGCTAATCAATTACATGCAAATCTGCCTGTTTGAACTTTGAGAGAATGTGATGACAATCGTTTTCTAGAAAATATACATCTCAGCGAATAAGGTAACATGTCTCAAAAAATTTCATACTCTACATTGCGTTTCAAGCATGTATAACTGTCAAGAACTGAAATATGCCACTGCTGGATAAAACTATCAATAACCCTTTGTTTAAACAAATATGGAAACGTTTTAGACATGTTTTTCTTCTGTTCACAACACAAAACTTTGACTTACTATTAACGGTTTCGACCACTGCTGTGGTCATCTTCAGAATGACGATCTCGCACGTCTCCGGTCATGCTCGGCTATTTCCGCCACGATATGTTGTGAACAGAAGAAAAACATGTCTAAAATTGTGAATTACCAACATTATGAATTCATTCAAAAATATGGACATGACTTGATACTTAACTGGTCAGTATTATAAAAAAACAAAGCCAAGACCATAATTGTTCAAAAGATTCTTGACACTTGCCAACCAATTATTTTGACCCTTTTCACATTCATTTAGTCCTTGCCTTTTCACATTCATTTAGTTCTTGCTGATATAAGGTTTTAATTCAAATGACATCATTATTGTTGGCTAATTTTAACCAATACTTTATATAACGAACATACCGTGATACATATAATGGATAACGACCAGGAGTTGAAGACAGACGTCCTTTTCTACAGGGTTTAATGTGACATGCACATGTAAATGTTCCATGCAGGTGCATTGGTAAACATGATAATACAATATCTTTTTTTAAAGAGAACTGCAAAAGTTACAAATTATATTTTGAAAGCAATGAACATAATTTACAGTTCAATGATTGGTACAATTGTGCATTGAAAGGTACAGTCGAGAAAACGTTATTCTTTCCCGTTTAAACGCAAACGTACGCAAACGCAAAGCACTAAAACGTACAAAAGAACAACTTTTGGACAATTCTGATAGTTCATGTTCATCTTGGTGGCAAACAGTTTGGAGCCTGATCAGACGCCGGGTTACCCGGCGTCTGATCTGGCTCCAAACTGTTTGTATTGGAAATAATAGTTTTAGCGTAAACGCGTTTATTGGGACAGAATAACACATTCTCCACTGTAAGCCATTGTTTTTTAAACGAATAACATCTCTAGGAACACTAAAATGTAGAATTCTATGAATTTGAAAATGTTGGTGAAATCTCAGAAAATTCACATTTCCTCAATGTTCGCCTACATAACCTGAACTAGTGTAACCGTTACCAGAATGTGTAAAAAGAATCCCTGGCAATAATTTCTCAAAGTGTCGGTTAATTTGAACAAAAAAGTTGGAAGTTATGCAGTGCGAAATAATAGGGTCAATGCATTGGTACCTATGAAGATGTATACTGTACCATTGGTGCTTAGCAAACCTTGAGTAGTTCATATTTGCCTGCATTAACATTGTTGTGACACTATGGTTTCAAAGATTTTAGGCAGTACAGTGGAGAATCTGTTATTCTTTCCCGTTTAAACGCAAAACGTGCACAAACGCAAAACACTAAAACGTAGAAAAGAACAACTTTTGGACAATTCAGATAATTCTTGTTTATCTTGGTGGCAAACAGTTTGGAGCCTGATCAGACGCCGGGTTACCCGGCGTCTGATCTGGCTCCAAACTGTTTGCACTGCAAATAATAGTTTTATCGTAAACGCGTTTATTGGGAAAGAATAACAGATTCTCCACTGTATGACTGGAGAAATATCGATACGAGCATCAAATAATGTGGATCAAGGTCATGTCTGCTCTGGATCCAACCGTTGTTAAAATGGTCTACTGATGACGCTTATGTTCATGAAAGGGTTGAAAAACAGTTATGTTGTTAAAATTGTACTATTATATGTACTGCCATATGGCAGGGAAAGCAATACATTGTAATATGAATGGCTAAGCCTATATGAAGCCACTAATCAAGAAATGGTAATATAGGGGACACTAGCAACTATGTACAACCGACTTTGCAAACAGTTTGGATTCTCATCTGACGCCGCGTTAAGCATTCAAGTTGTAACTTTACCTTTAATCCAACTTTAAAGTGAATGAGCGGATATCGGTAATAAAGCAGACGTCATTTTGTATTTGAAAAGGTTAGCCAGGGTACTGCACTATTACAGTGGAGAATCTGTTATTCTTTCCCGTTTAAACTCAAACGTACGCAAACGCAAAGCGCTAAAACGAGGAAAAGAACAACTTTTGGACAATTCTGATATTTCATGTTTATCTTGGTGGCAAACAGTTTGGAGCCTGATCAGACGCCGGGTCACCCGGCGTCTGATCTAGCTCCAAATTGTTTGCAATAGAAATAATAGTTTTAGCGTAAACGCGTTTATTGGGAAAGAATAACACATTCTCCACTGTATTTGCTACTGTCTCGAGTCAGTGAAGGTCATAATCTGGTAGATGTACTGTCAAACTTGTATCCTTCAGGACCCCTCTGATCAGGGTCTACACTCTTTACATGGGAGAAGTGTATTATTCACAAGAACAGTTACAGTGGAGAATGTGTTATTCTTTCCCAATAAACGCGTTTACGCTAAAACTATTATTTGCAGTGCAAACAGTTTGGAGCCAGATCAGACGCCGGGTAACCCGGCGTCTGATCAGGCTCCAACCTGTTTGCCACCAAGATAAACATGAAATATCAGAATTGTCCAAACGTTGTTCTTTTCTACGTTTTAGTGCTTTGCGTTTGCGTACGTTTGCGTTTAAACGGGAAAGAACAACAGATTCTCCACTGTAAGCATCTCTAGTACGACCACGGAATTGTGTTAATTATCAGGTTTTTCGGCAAGTGAATCCTTATAGCAAGGTGAACGTAAAACAGAAAACTCCTAAAGGAGCTATTGTCTTCAGTGAAGCATATTTCAAATATTAAAATTTTAATGCGTTTATGTCTTTAGTGTGACTATCAATTTGATTCGTCTTGAAAACAGGCTTTTAACTTATCAATCCCTTGGACTGCAGCTGTCAAATTTTGATCTCCAATTACAGTGGAGAAAACGTTATACTTTCCCGTTTAAACGCAAACGAAATGCAAACGCAAAGCACTAAAACGTAGAAAAATACAACTTTTGGACAATTCTGATAAATCATGTTTATGTTGGTTGCAAACAGTTTGGAGCCTGATCAGACGCCGGGTTACCCGGCGTCTGATCTGGCTCCAAACTGGTTGCACTGGAAATAATAGATTTACCGTAAACGCGTTTATTGGGAAAGAATAACGTTTTCTCAACTGTAAGTCTAGACATATTTTTACTTAGCAAAATGGACAATGGTGAAGAACCTGATCAGAGGGCTGTCTCTAATTTGGGTCTACACTTTTTGCATTGATAAGTATCAACTTTACAAGTACATAAGTTGTAATGGACGCGTATACTCGTCACTAGGGTTCGCTTAGTTACTGGGTTGTCTCTGTAAAAGGTTTGGTGACGTGAACAAAGGGGAAAATGTTCAATCTTATCTATGATGAGTTCAGTAAAGAAATCGATGACCGTCGATGGCCATCGATTGCGAGTTGGCTACCGGTATGAAATACAGTGAAGAAAACACAATTATTTCGTTCAAGCGCAAACGCATTGCAATTAAACATAGAAAATGACAACTTTTTGACAAACATTTTGACTACCAGTTTTAATCTGAGTGGCAAACAGTGTGGAGCCTGATCAGACGCCGGGTTACCCGGCGTCTGATCTGGCTCCAAACTGTTTGCAGTGAAAAAATAGTTTAAGTGTAAACGCGGTTATTTAGAAAGAAAACGTTTTCTCTAATGTAGTCTGCACGCTGAACACGGGGCACAAAGCCACAAACTGCTTACCTAAACAGCAAACAGTGGTAACTGAACAAGCTACAGAAGCTCTGTTATGTAGTACACGTATGGCGATGAGTGGTTATGCAATGTTGGATTTGTGAAGAAGGGTTATACAATGGAAAAGAAATTATTATATTACTTTACGATAAAACTGTTATTACCATTGCAATCAGTTTGGAGCCAGATCAGACTACAAACGGTTTGCCACTCAGATTGAAACAAATATTCAGAATCATAAAAATTATTGTCAAAACGTTATAATTTTTTGCATTTTATTGCGCTTTTAAAACGGGAAAGAATAAAACGGGAAAGAATAACGTCTTCTCAACTGTATACAGTACCCGTATGGCGATAAGTGAAATCTATGCAATGTTGGACTTACGTTTGTATAACTTCCAATCATAAGGGTTATAGTTGTTATCACAAGCAATAGACAAACATGTAACACATAAGTAAAGAGATGAGAAAAGAAATTGTTCGTGAAAAACATAAAGTATTTATTCAGATTTGATGCTTTGAAGTCAAACACTATCTAGATCTACTGTAGTGGACGTTTCTTGTTTTGTCTTGTATAGATTGTTAAAAATTTCAAACGTTGACTACACTGGCCAGTGTATACAGTCTTGGTCCAGATCAGAAGCCGAGTAATAAAAATGTATATAATCTAAATTGGCGAAATAAATGCAGAAAGTTTAAAGTACAATACAATACAAACAGGCAATAGCTTAGTCCGACTAATTGTCAGACTTTTACGCGACGTCTTATCCAAACTGTTTGCAAATATTAACCCATTTGTGCCCACGACCCCATATATGGGACATAGGCAAACAGTGTAGACTCTGATCAGATGCCGCATTATGCGGCGTCTGATCAGAGTCTACACTATTTGCTGATATGAATTTCAATGTAAAACAAAATGAAAATGAAAATTTTGACTAGGCATCCCTTTGATAAAAATGGACTAATCCAATATATAAACATGGAAGACTCCACTGGGCGTAAATGAGTTCATCAAATCGCTAATCTAATGCGGCCAATGCGCACAGAACAGACGGCAGTAAATTCAATGTTGTCCTTCTCGATAAAGTTCATGTCATAAATACGTGACAGTCACAAACCTCTCGAACAGGCATACGTCGATCCTGCTCGTATTTCAAAGTTAAAACGTGCGTAAACCGTGTGGACATTGCAATACGTATTTTTGCTACTTAAAGACATCAAGCCAGTCCTTTCATTGATCCCCCCCCCCCATCGTTTAGTAGGTGTCAAAATACAGGTATATACCGGTATACAGCATGAGAAAAGTCTTCAGGCAATGGCTCAGTTGAATAGAGGCCCTTACATCATATATCTCAATAGGTTTTCCAATGGGTTTTACTAACCAAGCTATCAAATATTAGGTGTGGGCCTCACATGAGACGCCTGAATGATTCTTTGCCTAGACGCTACCAGCGTTAGTACTCAAACTATATACGGGGTTAGGTGTTACCAGCCAAGCTTGGTCATGTGATGTCTTTAAGCAATCTTGAGTTATCGATATTTTACAGACGAGTTACGGGTTAGTTCGAATGAATTCAGATTGAGCTATCGATAATTGCTGTAGATCGAGGTTGCAAAGCATGCAGTTGTGCATATTGAATTGTTTGATATGTGATTTATAGACTCTTAATGTTTTACAATGCTCATTTGTATTTGTATTCCTGGCCTTGCCTAAATAAGTTTAAAAACCTACTTTCTTCAAAGAGCAAAACTTTTTAGTTAAACGTAGCAAAATATACCAAGGTTTTAATGAATTTACTAAATAACGTGATCGCAAAATGATAGTCGCAATACATTATCATACCTTATGTGTATGCAATATTAGTATATATACTGTAACAGTTGTATAAGATAAGATAAGATAAGATTTTATTTCCACCTTTAGACTAACAAGTCCATGAGGTAACACATTCAATACATTCATCAAGATGACATTGATCAACAGAAGTAATATATATCATTCAAGCTAGTTTTCAATGCGTACATATAAATTTTCAGCGATCTAGCCACCCTGAAAAAGTTTGTTCTAAAAATAATTAGACTGCAGACTGATACAAGTCATCTGCAAACAGTTCAGACTAGGGTCAGACAGTTCCTTCTATGGAGACTCTGTCTGATCTTTGGTTACTCTGTTTACCAAACACTAAAATCTACCTTAAGTTACAAAGCTGCAGTACTTTTTGAAATTGTTATTGTAATAAATATTTTGAAAGAGAAGCTGTATGGTGACTAGATCTAGATCTTATACTGAAACTGTTCTCATTTACAATGCAAGTATAAGTACAAATGAATTGTTATTTATCATAAATGCTTTTTATATAGTCATAGACTGTTATTATTTCAATGCTCTTAAAGTAATCAATGAAATATAAACTCAAAAGCTCTAAACTTCGTTCTTGATTTATCAACTTTTTCCAAGAGCAAATTTCCATTATCTCTTGAAACTGTGTCCATCAATCTAGAACCTCTACTATGAATCCTCTGGAAACAAGTTTTGTTTTTGTAGCGGAGAAGGTGTATATGTAGGCTATTTATTTATATAAACTTAGCCTTGTGTAACTTTATAACTTATAAAACGACCAAACAGAACGCACAACGTATAGTTCTATGGCATACTTTTCTACCCACATAAAAGCTATAGTTCTGACAACGTATCAACAACAAATTCAGTAATATATAGAACTAGTAACATCTGAACAAATGCATGACATAACAAATGCATGACAATGCATGAAAAGCATTATATACAGTAGCCATTTATTCTATTATCATAATGAGAGATCTTCGCATTAGATAACGTCACAACTGTCAGTAGAATTGATTTATGGTCCAAGGGACGCAAACCCTATAATTAAATTTAAACCTGACGCGATGAACTTATACCCCCTGCAATATCATCGCGCTGCATGCACCAACAATGTGTCCAGAGATACCCGTATCTTATAGATTCAAGTGTCATGTTCGCCGGCTCAGCCGTTGATCTTGGCGATTTAATTAAAAGTTTTCGTGAGAAAATGAGAGTATCTTAAACGGCAGCCGGTTAACGAGTGCAGCCCGATATCATCGCAAAAAGATTCTGATAGATAGATCAAATTAGATCTATCAAACAACATCTAATAGGTCAAAATAAAATAGTTCAAATTAAATCTGTTAACCAACATTATATATCTATCAAAAGTGCTCGACAGAATCCAGAACCCCGGCTACCTATAAGAAACGTTTAATTTCCGATATCTGCAGCCAGACTTCAAAACCGCGCCAAGCACCTGTGAGATCCATCGACAGAAAAGTAATTACGTAACGAATGACGTCAAAAGTGACAACATAGGGAATTCCGCTAACATTCTTGGGGAAATCCTTGTGACGTCACAGCCTACTGTAGAAAACCTGCAGCTTAATGCAAGTTGAAAATTTACACACAATTACAAGTCCTCTACTAAGAGAATGATATAGATCTATGCAACAGCTATAGAAAAAAGGGAAAAAGAAACATTTTAATAGTTATGTAGATCTATTTCGAAGTGTACTTAGTAACGTTGACTTGACTTGACTTGATCCTGATTTTAATGTTCAACTGCTGCTGGTATTCCCAGTAGCTGGGGTAGGCAGCAGGCGGCTACCACTTCTAATTCCAGTTTACGTGAGAAAATGAGAGCATATTAAAGTTTAATTTAAACGACAGCCATCTGGCGAGTACAGCCCGACAACACCACAAAAATATCCTGATAGAGCTTCCTGCAATGCAATCGTGCTGCACGCACCAACAATGTGTCCAGAAATAACTGTAGATCTTTTTCAAAGTGTACTTAGTAAAATTTACATGAAAAAATGAGAGCATATTAAAGTTTAATTTAAACAACAGCCATCTGGCGAGTACAGCCTTACAACACCGCAAAAAGATCCTGATATAGCTTCCTGTAATGCAATCGTGCTGCACGCACCAACATTAGCAGGTTACAGACAGTAAAGAATGCAGAATACTGTCAAAGAAAACTAGATTAACATCAATTATACTGAGATACCTAATAGAAAAATTAATATATGTTAAACCATGTATATATTCTCATTCATATGGAAAATCAAATAGCAAAAATCAACATGTCTAAAGACAATTTTAACTATTGTGCCTGTTTTCTAGATCTAATTAATATTATTATTATATCCATTATTACTCTACTTTTGCCTGAGAGGCGTGATAAACGAACATTGATAAGTTTCTAATAGTCTTGTCTACCGTGCTATTAATTAGTTCTACAAATTTAAACATATTTGGCCTAATCAAGAAGTACCTCGGAATGTATTTCTTTCTCAAGTCTTCAAACTGTTTACATTCCAATACAAAATGAAATTCGTCTTCTAGGACTGAACATGTTCTACATTTTCTTTCATTGTATGGTATTGGAAGTGGTTTGTTCCATCGCCCAGTTTCAACTGCTAGTCTATGAGATGAGACCCTCAGTTTAGTTAATGCTTGACAAAATTTCATCATGTTAATTTTATGTAAATATGGTTGAAACTCAAATTTCGAAATTTGGTTATAAAATATTGCTCTACTTGAGTCATTTAATCTACCTTCCCAACTTTGTACAAACTGGTCATTTAATCGTTGTTTCACCAAAGATAGAAAGACCTTTGTATTTCCAACAGTTTGTGATATCCAGACATAATGAAAACCTAAATTACATAATAAGTCCCTTACATTGGAACACCAGTTAACATACTGCTTTTCTTCAGCCTCGTTTTTTAACATATTGTAAACTTTAGTTATATACTTATTCTCATCAGAGGTCAAAATCTTAGTCCAATATTTAATCGTATTATAATATCTACTAGTTTGACAGCTTGTTCTCCCGAGTTCCCCATAAACGAAATCATTTTGCGTTGTTTTTCTCACACCTAATATTTTTTTACAAAATTGTAAATGGACTCTTTCAATAGCAGGTGCAGTAGCAAAACCCCATACTTCACTTGCATAATTCAATATTGGTGATACTAATTTATCAAATAATTCTAGTCTATGTGCAGGTGTAATATAAGTGAATTTATGTAAGTATTTATTCAACTTAAAAATAGCTTTCTGTGCCTGTCCTGCTAATGTTTCTTGAGTCTTTTTAAAAGATCCACCAGATGTAAATGTAATACCTAAATATGAAAAATTATTGACTATTTCAATACTGTTACCATCGTACTGAAAGTTAAGATTATCGCTCACTTTACCACCTTTTCTAAATATCATTATTTTTGTTTTATTTGTATTTACTTTCAGTTTCCAAGTTTGACAGTACTCAAACAAAGC
Organism: Gari tellinella; assembly: GCA_922989275.2. Classification (NCBI taxonomy): domain Eukaryota; kingdom Metazoa; phylum Mollusca; class Bivalvia; order Cardiida; family Psammobiidae; genus Gari; species Gari tellinella. Next base: position 41,641,529 of record OV277867.1, read on the forward strand.
ATCTAAACCTTTTTGCACTTCTAGTTCATTATCAGCAAACAAAACAATGTCATCAGCATATAACATCAGAAAAACTTTGAACATGTCAACACTTATACCATTTAGTCCACTCTTCATAAAAGTATCCTCTAGATCATTCAAAAACATAGTAAATAAAAAGGGTGATAAGCATTCACCCTGTCTCACTCCCAAAGCACATTGAAATGGATCACTTAAGGTATTCATATATTTTATTCTCGATTTAATACCTGTATACATAGACTGTATAATGTTTAGAATTTTACCCCTAATTCCTAGCTTTATTAACTTTGACCAAAGATTCTCACGAACTACATAGTCAAAAGCTTTGGTAAAGTCAATAAACGTACAAAATAGTTTTTTCTTTTGATTCAAATAACTTGAAATAAGCCCATTTAGCACGAAAATGTTGTCCACTGTAGACATGTTTGGTCTAAAACCAGCTTGAGCCTCAACATATACATTGTAATTCTCAGCCCACAACTGTAATCTATTATTCAAAATACGTGTGAACAATTTTCCTATACAACTTAGAAGTGTAATACCTCTATAATTTTCTACATTTTCAAGTTTTCCTTTCTTATGCAGAGGTATCACGTAACCCTCTGACCATCGATCAGGGAAATAACCCAAACTGTATATCTTGTTAAACATTTCATATAATACTGGAATAAGAACATGCTTACTATTCATAATAAACTCGTTAAGTATTAAATCGGGTCCTGCAGACCTGTTGTTTTTAAGTTGCTTGATTGCTTTTTGAATTTCTTCTATGGATATTTCCCTTTCAAGTTCCTCAAACATAACCCCTAGTTCATTTTTTTCATACCTTTCAACAAAATCTAAAACATCTTCATCAGGAGAAAAGAATTGATCATTTGGGTTATTAATGGCTTTAAAATACTGCTCAAATGTAGATAATGGTATGTTAGATGATTTTACACCTGCTATTCCTTTTAATAAATTCCAGTACTCTCGTGCATTTCGCTTCTTTGCTTGCATGAAGTTAGCCGTTTTTTCATGGTCATATTCATATCTACATTTTCTTAATAAATGTTTATATTTTGATCTAGCCTCCACCATTTTAATTCTATTTTCTTCATTTGGTAACTCTCTGTAATTGTTCAGCATTCTCCGAAAAATAACCTTGTGTTCAAAGCAATCTTCATTATACCATGGTAAATTGTTTTCAGTTTTAAACTCCGTATCGTTTTGTGATGAGTTACGTATTGTTTTAAGACATGTGCTTGATACATCCTCAAAAAAGTTTTCAAGTGTCTGTATGCAATTATCAATATCACTATTTACCGAGCAGTCAGAAAATTTATTAATTAATTCTGATATTTGAACATCATACTGAGATAATTGCAATTTTTCCAAAAAATCAGATTTTTTCTCCTGATCCCACACATACTTTCTACTAACATTCTCATAACTAGTCGTATCACCTTCTTGTGTAAACATATCAATGTTCTCATTTCTGTTCTCTCTTTGCTTATTCAGCTCTATGATACATTCTATGAGACAGTGATCTGACAACAAATTTGGATCATGTACATGAAAGTGTATAAAATTATTCAATAAATTTGGCTTACATAAAACGTAATCGATGAGACTTTTTCCTTGACTATTTACCAGTGTATGTTTCCCTATTTTTTTATCATCACCAACTCTACCATTTGCTATTCGAAAACCACTTTGCTTACACAATTCGAGCAAAAAAGAACCGTTATTATTTGTATGACCTCTATCTAATGAAAATCTACCACATGTTTCATCACTTTCATAATCTTCCGACAACATATTGTTATGCACTAGATAGTTATTATCATTTTCAACAAAATCAGGTAATGTGGAAGTACGAGCATTAAAATCTCCAAACAACATATAAACACCATCATCTTTGCTGTCATTTTCAACTACAACTAGCGAATCTTGTAATCTATCAAAGATATTATCATCAATAACAGTTTGTCATATACAAGCTATACTTTTTTCACTTGTACAGTGGAGAATCTGTTATTCTTTCCCAATAAACGCGTTTACGCTAAAACTATTATTTGCAGTGCAAACAGTTTGGAGCCAGATCAGACGCCGGGTAACCCGGCGTCTGATCAGGTTCCAAACTCTTTGCCACCAAGATAAAAAAGAATTATCAGAATTGTCCAAAAGTTGTTCTTTTCTACGTTTTAGTGCTTTGCGTTTGAGTACGTTTGCGTTTAAACGGGAAAGAATAACAGATTCTCCACTGCATACAAGCTATACTTTTTTCACTTGTATATTTTGTACTTATATTTATGTATATGTCATGGTCATATTTCACATTAATTAATCTATTGTACATGGTCAATTTCACTTATATGTTGTCGATTGACAATACATTAGCTGAACGTTGAGTTGTAAAACAGGTTCGATTCGGTCCAGACGCAACATGAAACTTGCAATTACTTTCTAAAGTTAAAACATTAGAATGCAGGAGGGCTCACAAGGGAGATTAGTTGCTTGTGTGAACTAATTGTGTAACCCTCTTCAAATAAAGTATTGATATTATTATTATTGTTATTATTATTATTATTATTATTATTATTATTATTATTACCTAGATTATCTTAGCAAATAGTGTGGATTCCAAATCTTACTCCGAGTACATGTAGCTATAGGCGTCTGACCAGGATCCAAACCAAATGTCATTCACAGCATTCACTAATACATTGAAACGAGACGTCTCTTCAGAATCCAAAAATTAGTTGATCTTTAGGTTTATGTTTCTTGAGCTGAAATGTCATTAAACCCTTAACCCATTGAGCCCTAGTGACGCATATATGCGTCCTTTACCAAAAGTGTACCTGTGAAGAGTACACCTGTCTAATGTAAACAGTGAAGTGGACTTCACTGTTTGTCATTTTGCAATATATTTTAGAAAACAACCCTAAATAGTCTAAAATGGACCAGCCTTTATTGTAAATTGGAATTGTCCATTGGACGTTTCAGGGGATGATGAGTTAATTGTCATGACTTCATCAAATTTGAGTTTTAGGTATTTTGTCCTAATATATATCAAATAAATGTCAAACAGTTTGGGTCCTGATCGCGGCGTCTGATCAGGATCCAAACTGTTTGCAAAAACATTGTTTTCGGAGTAAGGCGGAGTAGTGGTTCAAATTAAACTTTCGAATCAACTATGAAGCCAGGCGATATCATGGGAGACGAACGGTTAAAATGTTGTTTGTTGTAGCTGTCTCAGTCTGAAGTACATGTTGAGGGGCTCTTAACTTTTCGTCTGCTACAATATCGTCTGCTTCATAGATGTCGTCTGCAAAATACTTTTCTGTCTAAACTTTAAAGCTAACTTATACACAATGGTCAAAAAGTTTGGATCCAGATCAGACGCCGCCTTTCGCGGCGTCTGATCTGGGTCCAAACTGTTTGACATTATGTTAGGTCGCGGTCAGCAGGCGAAAAATAAACATTGTGTAACAGACGGAACACACTGTGTTTACACTGCACTACTAGCGAAATGGAATATAATGATTCTTTCGATTTGTTTGGTCTTTCTGTCATCAAAACTTTCTTCCTCTGTGGTTATATTAGCGGGTTATTTACCACATTCAACTCTAGCGACGAGTACACTTACAATCAGTGTACCAGTGAAAAAGACACTTATAATACGCAATCCGTGTTGATCCTGATCGAAGGGATCCTTTAGGAACTCTCTGATCAGGGTCTGTACAGTTCGTAGGTTATACAATATATAGTAAAAACAACCCAACTTAGAAACAAGCCTTTATTATAAACTGGGGTTGTCTATTTGAAGTTTCAGGGATGAATGAGTTAATTCTTATCTGAATGGACCGTTCGGCCTCTTATTATATCTAGATCAAAACAGTTTGATAACGGATGCTCTTGATCTCTTGACCTTAAAACCAAAATTTAATTGAATTTGAAAAAAATTAGTAAACGAGTATTTTAACTCTTTCACCCCTGAAACTTTTAATGGACAATTCAAATTTCAAAATAATTATAGTCCTTTTTTTACTATTTAGGGTTGATTTAAGCAATATATCTCAAAATTACAAACATTGTAGACCCTGATCAGAGGGCTCCTTAAGGAGCCCTCTGATCAGGGCCTACACTGTTTGCATGGGACAATTGTTATCCTCACAGGTACACTGTTTGTAAATGACGCTTATACTCGTCGCTAGGGTTGAATGTGTTCAGCTAACGACAATAGAAGAATTATGGTAAATACCTTTTCGGCGGACGACGTTTGCACTTTCTTGGTTGGCTTGTGCTCTTTCACTGCCAAAGGCGCCCAAATGCGGCAACTGTTCACGATCCAAAACATTTTGGCGCCCTTGGCAGTGAAAAAGTTAAGAAAGAATAACGTTTTTCCACTGTTATTCAAGATCAAGGTCAGACGTCATGTTGCTATTCTAACCCATTCATTACATTACCCCGGTACAATAGTTATTTTGAAACAGTTTGTACCCAACCTGTTTGCCACTCATTTCAATATTTTTAAGACAAATTATCTAAAAATTAAATTTTGAGAAATAAAAGCAGACGATAATTGGTTTAAGCTGGTGACGCCATGGCAGTGAAGGGGTTAACCTTTGTCGTGCCAAGTGAGACTTGACAAACCTAAAAGCAAATAGTTCCGATCCAACATCTTATCCGACGAATTTTTCTGATATCAAAAACCGTAAACAGGGGAAATCACCCAATTGATTGGAACAAGTGCATTCCCCAAGAGTTGGCACGCCTGGTCGATGTGCGCTCAAGTCAAGATCAAGACCACAATAACCAAAATATCTCATCATATGTAAGTTTTGAGTAGAAAGGTTCACAAAAGTTTTTCCTTTACCATGGACTTTTCTGAGATGTCACACCCCCTTCATCGGTAAGACTGCACTGGCTTGGATCACGTGACCAGTGAGTGGTCACGTGATACGAGGAGACCGTCATACACCCGCGGTAGTAGTTTTAGTCCATCGTCCCTGTTGAGTGATGGCCTGCGCTGTTATGCGCTCACCAATGGACAAACAAGCACGCAAGTACACCCACAAGCACACATGCACGCACGGTTCAATTATTATATAAAAGAAAATTATGCGATCCAAAATAGTAAACACGAACTAGACTAAATTGAAAACTTAAATTGGTTTGCAATGTTTATCAGTTTACAATATTTGTTAAATAGCCACATCAAAGTAAAGAATGGACTAGAACTCATTGAAAGCTAAAATAGTCTTTTTTTGTTTCAGGAGTGAATTAATTAATTTTCTCATCTTTCTCTTCCTGAATTTAAATTCATTATACACTGTTGTTTCAGAAAACCATTGCTGCACGTGGAAGCATTTCCACGTTTAAAGACACGCAACTTCTAAATGAATAACAGACGTGATTCAGAAAGTATAGTGGCATATATTAGCCGCAGCTTAACCACTAAGTGTTCATGGAATTCATGTTAAGATATGACATGTATATATAAAACAATTGTGCTATCCAACCCCTACCCCTAATATTATGTTATCATGCAGAGTGATACGATAGTGCCACTACACTAACCCGATAGATCTTATTAAATTAAAACAATTCTCAAACACGTTCACGAAGCTAGGATAACATTAATACACCTTTAATAACTTTACGTCAGTGGAACCTAGCGACGAATATATTCGTCATATACAAACAATGTACTAATGTAGAGTTCATTTGTCCTATACGAACATTGAATATCCTAATCAAAAGGGCTCCGGTGTGAGTCTTCTTGTCAGGATCTGTCCTGCTTGTCATTGTGAAATATATTTGATTAAACAATACTTAAATAGCAGAATTTGACTAGACTCCATAGAAAACTGTCTAAGTGTCTATTTATACAAAAGTTGAAGGAGTGAATTAGTCAAAACAGGCGTTTGGTGTCTGAATACGACTGTAATGGTCCTAAGTATTCTATTGGGACATACATGTCTGAGCAAACAGTGTAGACGTGGGACCCGTTTTACTAAACTACTTGCGTAAGTCAAAATCTTAAATTTTAATTTATATTTTTTATTATCACTTGCTACAAACAGCAAATAGCCAGATCAGAGAACGCGCTTTTAGCGCGTCCTCTGATCTGGCTACTAGTATTTGCTGTTTGCAAACGTTTATGATCGAAATATAAGAGTTAAACGATTTTGACGTACGCAAAAATTTTGCGTAAGTTGTTTAGTAAAACGGGCCCCTGCTCCTGAGGGAACAGTCTGTCAGGGTCTTTATGTTTGCGATTCAGTTATCACCTTTTGGAAAAATAACTGTGTGATAATAGTAATTTGTTTAAATGTTATGATAATTACAACAGCTACACAGGTCGTCCCAACTTTAGGGGGTTTGAAGTACAATATAATTATTACACTCTGCGGCGTGCCAGCTATAAATATTTACCCGTTTCTCGTGTTCTCGGGATTCTCATAATGGGCGTCCACTAGAGTGCGGACAAGACTAGGAAGGCTTGCGGTATCAAAATATGGCATTTCGGCATAGCTTCCGCGTCAGGCGCGGAATAATGTACGATGTTTTGCAATACTGCGAACTTCCGCGTATTGTCTGCAGACATACCTGAGACAGTCCTAGGAACTAAACGGGAACGACAAAGAATGATCACCAAAAAGGCAGATCGTACTAGGACAATGCAGTTACCTTTAGGATCCCACCAGGAGCAGTAAAGGCATGAATTAGGACAATCAGGAAGGGTTCCCGACAATTATTTAGATATGCGGACACTTTGCGGACACTACGCGGAAATATTGCAAACCTATAAATACGGCGCCGATTTGGCATATTTCTCAAAAACCTGCTAGCTGTCATGGAGGGCATACCACTTCATAGTGTTGTATTGCTGCTGCAAATCGAAGCTGAAAGAGGTGCACAGTTAGCGCTTATCCTAACTCTAAGGAAGAGAAGACGACGTCACAGGTGGTGGGTGAGACCATGGTTGACACTTGAGCGGAGGCTCAATTATGGTCAGTACGAGGCACTGATACAAGAACTTAGAGATTAAGACGTTGGTTCGTTCAAGAGGTACTTGAAAATAACACCAGACATGTTTGGTGAGACCTTTCTACGTGTGACGTCAAGAATCCAGAGGGAGATTTCAAGCTTCAGAGTGCCTCTTCCCACAGGACTCAAGCTGGCTGTGACTCTGAGACATATGTCCAAAGGCGATACATACACTTCCATAGCATATGACTTCCGCACGGCGTCTAAAACTATCTGTCATTTTATCCCAAAGGTGTGTGGAGCTGTAGCTGATGAATACAAAGAAGAGGTGCTCTCTTGTTCTCTCACGGCTGAAGGATGGCCTGATGTCACACAGCAGTTTGAGAAAATATTGAATATTACACATGCCCTAGATGCCTTGGATGAGAAACATATAGTCATAAAAAACCTGGTTTCCTCAGCATTGTGCTTATGGCCCTGGTTGATAGCAAAATCACGTTTCTGTGATGTGCGGACTAGGCCACCAGTCTGATGCTTAGATATTCAATAACTCTGAGCTAAAAGACTGTTTCAAAGACAACAGCATAGGATTCCCAGACCCATCATCACTGCCCAATGCTGACAAACCTATGCCATATTTCATAATGGGAGACGATGCATTTCCAATGAGGACCACACCTATGAAACCCTACAGGCGTACCAATCTCACACATCGACAGAAGATATTTAACTAAATGACTTTTGTACATTCAGTTAGCAATCATTTTAGTGGTCGTAACATAGAGGTTATATACTGATGCCAAATTGAATGCTGCATATATAGTGTAACCGTGTATATGTTTAGTTGTGGCCAGATTGAAATAAAATGTGAAACTGAAGTTGAGTTTTGTTTTAAATAAAACTTAGTTTAAACTTATTTATTTCACGGCCATGTGGAAAACAATTTCATCTTATTAAAGACCTTTATGATTGGATAAAAGTACTTTAATAACCTCAAACGATTTTGGGCATATCGACGTAAAATAATTAATTTTAAACTATATTGTTAGCTTTACTAGTGTATACAATTGGGAACACGCCCGCTTTTATGATTGAAAAATACCCAAAACAAAACAAAAGACAACAACAACAAAAACATAAACCCAACCAACAAAATACAAAAAAAAAAACCCAAAAAAACCAAAATAGGTACGCTACGTTTTAACAAGTAGAAACAACGTCTTCACCATTTTGATACAGATATACACCACTTTTCTGGGGTTTGATTTTCGTTTAAGTCCTTGAAATGATAACACATTTGTTCACTTCATCAAAAAGTGTTTATTACTAAAGAATATCCCAAACAAGACATCAATAAACAATCACAAACAATTGAAGGTTCTTAGTACAGCAAAAGCTCTCTATTACGACCACAATATTGTGATAGCTTTTAGTTAACAGTGGTGTTTACGACAAGTGACTGCTTAAATTAAGGTAACTGTAAAACAGAAATCTGTATTAGGAGCTGTCCGTTTTAATGCCATCTTGCTTTAACCTGCCACCTGTCTTTTATACAATCAAATGGTCTTCGTTTAAGTGGTTGTAGTAGAGAGGTTTTACTGCAGTAAGACCTCTCTATTACGACCATTTTATATTAGACTGATAAATGTTATCAACGACAGGTGACAGCTTTAAGCAAGATGGAATTAAAAAAATAAAGGAGCTTTCCGCCTGCTTTCATTAATCTTGCTTTCAACAACCGGTGTCTTCAAGATATAGGCAATTATGGTTCAATGATTGGATAAATGTCATCAACAATTTCTTCAAATGACATCTCCTCCTGTACCGCTCTTGACAGATTTCAACCAAACTTTACAGGACAGTTCCTATGGTCAAACTCTTTCAAATTTGTTGAAAGGATTGAACACAATTAAGAAAATCTGGTTGCCATGGCCACCGAAGTGAAACATTAAGCAAATCTTTAAAATATCTTCTTGTCAACAAAAACTTCAAGGGCCATAGCTAAGAGATTTGGCATATAGCATCATCTACTGGTCCTCTATCAAGATTGTTCAAATTATGTCCCTGGGGTTCTTTTAAATATGAACTGTGACTAAATCCTTAATGATTGTGGGTACGGAAGATGTAAGGGGAGTTACTGTACAGTCGGCTGAGCGGTCATTCGGACTGAAAGTAGACTATAATTTGATGTATTATTTATTATACTTAGTCACTTACTTATCTGAAACACGGGAGTCATTCTGTCGTTTCCGTTGCACAAGGTAAACATACATTATATGCGGTCATTTTGAGGCAAAATCTAGTATTAAGCATATTTGGCTACATAACGCATCAGACGCATTACGCGGCGTCTGCTCAGGGTCCAAACTGTTTGCAAATAACCATTACACTCGGGATAAGGCAGTGAAGGGGTTATTGTATAGTAGAGAAGGCGTTATTCTTTCCCAATAAACACTATTTTTTCCATTCCAAACTGTTTGCAAGTCAGATTTAAACGAATACCGTAGTCAGTATTGTCAGCACGTTGTCATTTTGTACATTTTAATGCAATGTGTTTGCGTTTAAATTGGAAAGAATAACTTCTTCTCCACTATAACTAGCACCTTTATCATATTCTTCTTATTGTCGGCGGTAACTTCACCGCCATGACACCCTCTGTAGTTGTTTTTCAAAACTAGATGTAAGGGATTTGACTCTTCGATTTCAAACAGTCCGAATTCCGATCAGGGTCCAAGGTTATAAAACTTTTCCGTTGAGTCTAAAGTCGTTCTCAAGCATTTGATTGGTCAGTTTTGAGCCTAGGCTCAAATCTGACCAATCAAATGCTTGAGCAGACACTCAGACTCAGCTCAAACGCTTTATAACCCAAAAGCCTATTTGATTTTGAGCGTCTGATGGAAGCTAACTTACTAGCTTTGCGATTGTATCAAAGTCGCTAGCGCCGAAAGAGTCAACCTTTTCACTGCCAACTTTTTCGTGAGATGTTCACCCCTTCATCGTTTCATTGTCCTTTGCTGCACTTTTGTTGTCTGCAATGTCGTTTTAAAGATGTAAAAATAAGGCAGTATGACTGAAGAAATTTCAAATTAGTGTCAAAAGGTTTGGATCCTGATCAGACGCCGCGTTACGCGGCGTCTGATCAGGGTCCAAACCGTTTGCAAAAACGCATTTAAGCGTCATTGAGAGTGAAAGGGTTATTTGATTATACAGGGCTTCTATTATTCATCGATTGCGTCAATTTAGTAGCAGTGCATTGCTGTCCAATAACTTTATAAAAACAAATGTATAATTGTATTTGGAAACGGTCAGCCATGGCTACATTGTTTTATGAGGTTTTCTGCTACAGAAGTGGTATAATTGTTTAAGTGTATATCAGATCGAACAGCAAGGATTTAAAACAATTGAGGCAAGATCTTGACGCAACAAGGGATATCATTATTTAAGAGCTTCTGACGCAACCTAAGTTATGTAAGTATAATTTAAATAAGTATCTTTCAAGATATACGTATGTGAGTTTTTTTTCCTCTCGATAGGTTATGCAGAATACCAGTCAAATGATGCTGTCATCTTATAACTCCCAGTTAAAACGATATGCCGACGGGCAAAATGTCAAGCACGCGTCGGCTATTTACTAATAGTACAGTGGAGAATCTGTTATTCTTTCCCGTTTAAACGCAAACGTACGCAAACGCAAAGCGCTAAAACGTAGAAAAGAACAACTTTTGGACAATTCTGATATTTCATGTTTATCTTGGTGGCAAACAGTTTGGAGCCTGATCAGACGCCGGGTTACCCGGCGTCTGATCTGGCTCCAAACTGTTTGCACTGCAAATAATAGTTTTAGCATAAACGCGTTTATTGGGAAAGAATAACACATTCTCCACTGTACATGCAAAGGTAAGACACTGCAGAATCCTTATCATGTAGCTCCTTTAAGAATGCCTGATCTGAGTCTGTTTTGTTAAAGTATGAAAGGTATGAACAAAATACAAAATGACCTTTGACCTCTAAGTATGACTTGACCTTTCAGCTTGTGACTTTATTGTTGCACGCGACACATCCTATCTTGTAGACGAACATTTATGCCTAGTCATTTCACATTTCATCCATGGAGTTCTGATTTAAATCCCGGACAAGGCAACAAAACAACATGCTTTTGACCGTTGACCTCAATGTATGACAATGACCTTTCAGCTACAGACCTAGTGTTTAGCGTCACACCCCGTACTTTTTAGACGAACGTTAATGTCGTATGCCTACTCATTTTACAATCCATCCATGGAGTTCCAAGTTAGAGCCCGGACAAGCCAAAACATAGATGTGTTTGACCTTTGACCTTGAAATTTGACTTTGACCTTTCAGCTACCGACCTGGATTTTACGTGTAACACGCCATACCTTCTAGACAAACATTTCTTCCTAGTCATTTTACAATCCATCCATAGAGTTCCAAGAGAGAGCCCGGACAAGACCGGACGGACGGACGCACGCACGCACGCACACACTAACATACACCCAACATATGAGGACAATGTGGCAACTATGTCAAGCTCATCGCAAGCTCGATAAAAATCAGTTAACAGCATGTGTGTTTAGTTATAGATAGAGAAATTAAGGATTTGACAGTTCGGGTATAAGAATGATATTTTCAATACAGTTGTATTTTCAACTTTCTTTGAGCAACCACCTGCCTTGACGACAGAGAGAATGATTTTGATACAGTCAATTCATTCACCAGTTAAACCATGTATCTCTCCATTCGTCATTTATTTATTTTAACGCTAAAGGAATTAAGGACATGTGTAGGTATAGAAACAGCAACTACCAGAAAAGAAAATGATTCCACAGTGTAGTCAAAACAAGTTCCTCAAAACTCTATTTCTAAATATTGCATATCACTTATTTAGACAGTACAGTAAAACCTATTTATTACTACCACTGCAGCGAAGGCTAATTAATTGTTTAAAAGACAGGAACTTTCTGTTTCACTATCACCTTGCGTACCGAAATGACATGACTACATGTATATGGATGCCGATACTGGGCTACAGTCACTACACATGGTTCTTTTGTCTCTGTATTTTAGTTGTGCTCACCAAACTATAGAAATATATATATAAAAAACACAAAGGATTGTGTAGCAATTCGGTTACAAATAAATTGATTTGTTTTACTGTGAAGATGATCTATTTTAACGAATTATATGGGTGTGCCCGATGCCCTAGGTTAGTAGTACATTCAATACCGACAACCCTAGGTGTTAATTCAAATAATCTAGTTATCAATAATCATAATAACTCATATGTATTATTAACACTTTTAACACCCGTTATTTAGAGTACGTACTGTAAGACCCCTTTATTACGACAGCTCCATAAGAAAGCATTTTTATTTTAACAGACATGAAATAGCTTAAATCATGATTAATGCAAAGCAGATATAACGAAATATTGGATTCAACAAAGCAAAATTTACCCACACTCTCTAACTCACATATAATAAATCGGACCATTTGTAACGAAATTTTGGATATACAGTTGAGAAGACGTTATTCTTTCCTAATAAACGCGTTTACGCTAAATCTATTATTTTCACTACAAACAGTTTGGTACCAGATCAGACGCCGGGTAACCCGGCGTCTGATCTGGCTCCAAATTGAATGCCATTCATATTAAAACAAATAGTCAGAATTGTCAAAAAGTTGTCCTTTTCTCCATTTTATTGCAATGCTTTTGCGTTTCGTTTGCGTTTAAACGGGAAAGAACAACTTTTTCTCCACTAACAAAAGCAAAATAGACGGTCCCGTAGAGAGCTTCACTGTAGTCGGGTTGTACAGTTTCCGGTTTTCTCTGAAATTACCCGACTATAACTGAACCGAGCGAGTTCTTGTCCCGACGTCTGACTGCAAAGGTGACACCACCTGGCGATTGCATGATTACATGTTTGGCCATACACTTATATATGTCTTTAATTATTCAGAATGTTTCGGGGCCGATACGCGTGTTTCGTGTTATTTGATCGTATTTGTAGTTGTTGGTGGTCCTATATTCAAAGGTTGTGAATTCGAATAAAACTAAATTGGAATGAAGATTTAATGTATATTTACTTATTAGATACATGGAATAAAAATACTCGGTGTTTCGTATTTTCTAAAACGGTCAATGAATAACAGGAGACTTCAAGTGAAAAGGTAAGAAACTGTTCTTATTCAATCGTTGTATTTCTCGATCTTATATTTATACTGCTTTAAATTTGGAATGATATAAATACCAACATAATGCTAAAGAAAAGAGAGATGAGTTTAGTTTAAACATATTTATTTCCAGAAGTACTTATGATTACATTTATACATGCTAACGTTATTATACAATACTTAGGAAAAAAATTGAAACGAAAGAATAAACTTATTGAGTTTCTCTCCTTAGAGAGATGAGTTTGAAGCACAAAGCTCGTCATCTTTCATTCTGTTTTAACAGGTCACTTGCCTAAAACAACCCTCCACAAGCATTACTTAAGTGGACGTATCGATATCGGGTTCTTTTCATTTGAATTTTTAAATCAGTTCTCTTTATGTTTTACTGAACCATTTCACTGCCAAAATTTTCGCCAGTCTTCTACCCCTTCACCGTTCCATTGTCGTCTGGTTCAATTTTGTTGTTTGCAAGATCGTTTCAAAGTAAGATTCAATATACATGTAGTATGACCTAAAACATATCGATACGAGTGTCGAACAGATTAGATCCTGATCAGACGCCGCGTTATAGAAATACAAAAATGTACATTGAAAACTGACAAACAGTTAATACCCAAATTGGGGGCTATTCTAGGAGCTCTCCATTCTTGGTATGCACTGTTTGCACAAGTGTACTTTTATCTTTTACACTGATAAGTTAAATGAATCATAATATGCACTGAATAAATTTCAAATATTGGTTGCATTGCAGCTTTTCGTAAATCTCAATACCTAAATGATGAAGAAAACATGGGGAAAACTGTTTCGCCGTAAATCTATAACCGAAACAGAACTGAGGGAAGACTATCCGACTGAAAACGAGTCGTTCGAGTTTGAGGACGAACGAAGACGGGACGAAATTCAAGCACGTATTGGCCGAAGAGGGACACAGAGCGACTACGACGAACCGGACGACGACGCGCAAGAAGATTGGGAGTATTTCAGTGACTATAACGTATCATTCTCTAGTGACGATAGCATTATTGACGCATATAAAGAAAACAATGTACGAACAGTACACGGTGATAGGGATTTTGAAGACGTTTTTGCACAAGCCGCAAGAGAACACATAAATTGTACTGAACGGGAACGTAAAGATAACAGAAGGCAGCTACGTGGTCCAGCTGAACCTACTGTAAGACCAGTGATGTCTTCGCCAAAACCTGTTCAATTTCGGGAGCCGCCGAAATCACCTGCTATACGCGAACGGGCGAAACTGTTAGAAAATGCTGCAACCGGTGGACGACGTGGAAGCTGTTTACCACCAATAACAGAAAAAGCTCAAGGAAACCCTGAAGGCAGATACGCAACGTGGAACCACGCAAAAAGAAAACATCGAAGGCACCAAAGGCAACGGAAAAGAAGCCGGGAAACTAATTTATCAGACATGAGCGACGATGAGTCAAAATACACCGTTAATCTTTCGCTGGATGAGCTAAATGATATAATAAAGAAAAATATTAACTCTGCCGTGAAGACCATTGTGACAGCTACCACGTCAAGGGGAAAAAAGCTACATCGGGCTCCGTCCCTCACTGAATCAATCTCGACTGAAACTGAAACTATCTTTTCCGGAAGTAGCTCACATTCTACGGAAATTGCTCCTGGAATGTTGCACAAACAAATCAAAGCGCAACTAGACAAGGACAAGCTACGTGGAAATCGCAGACATTCGCTTGGTGTTGGCCTGACCCATGGCGCCAATGACGCCAGAAATGTCCCCGGAGCTGTGACAAATCTTCACTCAAACATGTTACAACCTATTCCGAACATTATCGAAATTCCGCCAACTCCTTATAACTCTCGTCATTCTGACATGCAGCTTTCACCATATCTGAATGTTATGCAGCCAGCTAATTCCAACTATCCTCAAGCTTCTACTCAACAGGGCATCCCTCCCCCTCCACCACCGCCTCCACCACCGCCAC
This sequence comes from Gari tellinella, assembly GCA_922989275.2. NCBI lineage: Eukaryota > Metazoa > Mollusca > Bivalvia > Cardiida > Psammobiidae > Gari > Gari tellinella. The sequence goes on from OV277867.1 coordinate 41,656,687, forward strand.
CACAGGTTACCTTCAATCTCCCTGCACACGGTTTCCAGAGAACACCACAACTGTCCGACCTATTGAACCAAGACCCTATATCTAATCCTTTCAATGCTAATGACGGTATACCTGCAGAAGCCTTATCCCGTCTTCAGTCTAGACGACACACCCTTGCTTCATTGGGAAACGACAGCCTGTTGACGGGTCTCGCAAATAACTTTGAAACAAAACTTGAACAGGTCAATAATGCGATTCGTTTGCTAGACAATAATATAACCCTGGGTGAAAGTCTAAATAGTTCACAGAGGAGCAACACATCATCCCAGCCCGGTAACACCGTCCTGCAATCATCACAGGGAAGCAATACCGTACAACAGCTCCCCAACAACAATGCACAGGCTAATGCCACAGCTGCCGAAACACCGGACATAACCATGGCTACAACTGCAGCATCAGGTACGAGGAACAACAAAACACACCACCTATCATTTGTCTGATTATCAATTATAATCAATCATTTATCTTATCTAAACCTAATTTATTTCGCTGAAGAAAAAAATAAAGTTGCTTTCGGTTTTCTGGCAGTTGGCTGCTTAATGTAGGGTGTTAATAAAACAGAAAGCTGATAAAGAAAATGTCTGTTTTACTTACATTCTGGCTCAAGCTCTATTATCAAATCTTCTGCTGAATAATAATATTCTGATTTGAACTTACGCTATGTTAAATAGTTCTTCAGCATTAACATACATCGTGTATTTACCAAAGGCACTAATGCCATGGATGTTAAAGTATTGACTAATTATTAATTCTCGTTTATTAATCGACAGCAATGTGCGATACCGATAGTAATTACAATATACATGATTCGATTGCAATCCATGATGCATCCTTTAACCCTTTACCTTATAGAACCACCTTTTAGCGCATTCCGTTTAATCCTCCGCGGAAGAAAATAATTCCAGTCTATACAGTCATGAATATGTATCAGAAGTAATATTTTCTTAATCTTTGTAGATGGTAACTTAAAGCAGGTTGAAAGTAAAGCAGGATGCGCCCTAGGGCGCATTCTGCTTTACTTTCAACTTGCTTTAAGTATTCACATATTACAAAACGAGAAACAGGCTATGGGGTAAAGGGTTAAACGCGTTTATGCTAAACGCATGTATGTCCTTTGCAAACAGCGCGGAGCCAAATTAAAGTCGTCAGAATTTTCCAAAGGCTGGCATTGCCTACAACAGACTGACAATCACTTGACGCATTGTCGACAATAAGTAGACAAACTCAGAATGAAGATTTCATCGAAATGTAATAAAAATTGTCTTATTGACACCTCAAATACCCCCCCAAAATAACCAATTATTTGTATTCATTTGATTCGCATAATTCAAAACTTACTATTTACGTAACTGTATAAACCATAAACAGTAAAATGTCTAAACATAAACACTTCTGGACTCTGAGAATTTTGAGAGATTTTATTTTCTAAGAATGTTCAGAATCAAAATGTTCAGCACACTAGTAATCAGTATGGCTCGACAATCGTTGCAATATTCAATATCACCTGTTTTCATTTGATAAAAATACTTATTTTATTTAATTTATTTTTATTCAATGTTAACACAAATATAACATTCACTAGAACTAAAACAAATCCATTCGATGTTATAAACAAATTTAATTTACGTTACACCAAATATTCATTCTATTTATTTTTCAGTTGATGTTGTGGAAATGGCTTCCTTTAATAATTACATTATGGGATACAAGATGGAGCTTTAAGGGCGGACTTCATCTTAAAGCCCCCAATGCAATTCTTTAATGGAAAATGATTTTGCAACATCGAATAAAAATGACTGAATTCTTTTTGGTAGATCTATAACATAAAATTAATTATGAAATACTGTTTGTTACATCGAATGAAAACATATATTGAAGGAATTATTTTGATTAACATCGAATAAAGGATTATTGTATAGATACAAATATTTTAATCAAAATTTATGAAAAAGTGATATCGAATATTGCAATGTTTGTAACGATCTACACCGATCTTTTTTTTTAAATAACATGTATGTCTATGCGTTTTCATCTTTTTTATTTACTCCAGCTTTTTTAACGTCTGTTAATGCATTCCCTTCCTCTTTAAGCGTTTGAGCTTCAAGAACTGATACAGTGGAGATTATCTATCCCGTTTAACTATCTCAGTGCAAAGTTTTATCGTCTGTTTTAATAATATCATCGCCAAGTTTTCGTCTGCATTTATAGTGCTTCTGCAGTATTTTGTCAAGTCAGATTTAGAGCGTTTGTACGGAAGAAATATCGAAACGAGTGTCAAACAGTTTGGATCCTGATCAGACGCCGCGTTACGCAGCGTCTGATCAGGATCCAAACTGTTTGTAAAGTTGCTTTATGGCGCAATTGGCACTGAAAGAGTAAAATGAAATAAAGACTAAAGCATTCAAATAAAGTAGAAAACGACAGATTAATGAAAGTTTACCCGATTGGCAAACAGTATGGTGTCTGATTTGGCTCCAAACTCTTTGTAATTGACACAAATGTGTGTATTAGGAAAGAGTAACATTGTTTCCCACTGTATTTATTGCAAACAGTGTTTTAGTTAGATATGATACAAACTTATTAAAGTACCAATATATTTGACAGTTATATAAGAATAAATTGCCAATATTATTCTTCTGTGTTTCGTTTCATTTAAACCTGACTTACTCGTAATAACTGGGCGCAACACTGCTTGTGTACGTACAGAGTGTACCATTTTGTCTTTTGTACATACGATAAAACCTCCCTATTACGACCACTAAGTTGTGTTAATTATTAGGGGGTTTACGAAAGGTGACTGCTTGCAGCAATGTGGCAGCAAAACAGAAAACTCCTTTCTGTTTTACTGTCACCTTGTTTTTTAGCTGCCAACTGTCTTTTATACAATTAATTAGCATTCGTTTCAGTGGTTGTAATGGAGAGGTTTCTACTATATCAAGGAGAAGAATAGTGCTTGGATATGAAACTGTTTTACAACAGTCGAAAAAACTTCTAATGCCGACTCTGACGATGTCTATTTTAATTTGCCTTATCTTTTGGCGAACAATTTTGTACTTGATCAATTAAAATTCATAAACTTTTGACCTCGCTTAAGTCAAACATACTGCAAAGTAAAAGTGGTTATGCCACATTAAAACTTTAAAATACATATTTAGTTCGACTATATCGTGTTCGAGATATTTACCCCTATAAATGTAAACTTGTAAATTCATCATATTGGACGTAATATACTGTTACATGTATCGTGTAATAATCCTTTTTATTTTCGCAGAATCAATTCCTCCTTTGCCAAACTTTTTGTCTCCCGTCCTAAGCATAGCTGATCAAATCAAAGCGCTTACAAAGAAACCAGAGAAAAAGCTGCAGCCGGGCCAAATTAGAATGTCCGGGTGCGTTAGGGCAGTTCTTATTCTTACCAACATAATATTTTTGGTGAGTATTATTTACAAAAAATGAGCTTCTTTGTGAGAAACATGTGCATTGACAATAATTGATGTCCATTCCAATAACATTACATCGGTCACTTGATATTTATTGGCGATGACCTCGTAGGGTGACTTGAAAACTTCCACGGAATAATTATGCACTATTCTGTCTAGCAGAGTGTTCACTTGCATAACAGTGTCTACAAAGAATGAATACAGCTTTCCCTCTCTACAACGACATCCAATGGGAGACAAAGGTTGTGTACGATATACGGAGGGAGTCGTTAGAGGAAGGGACATTGGCTTACATTTGCAAACAGCTTGAATCCAGATCAGACGCCGCGTCACGCGGCGTCTGATCTGGATTCAAGCGGTTTGTCGCTCGTCATTTTTTTCTGTCAAAATGTCCATTATGTCACTTTGAGAAAAACAGCAGAAGACAATTGTAAGCAGACGACATTGCAGCCGTGAATAGGTTGGAAATTATAACTCTGTGACAATGGCCGTTGTAAGGAGGGAATCGTTGTTGGGAGAGCCGTCGAAGGGAGGGAACACTGCATTTGTATTTGAGGGGTCTGGATATTCTGGACTGCGAGCTTTCTTGCAAATGTCCAACTACATTGTAGTACAGTGGAGAAAACGTTATTCTTTCCCAATAAACGCGTTTACGCTAAAACTATTTTTCCATTGCAAACAGTTTGCAGCCAGATCAGACGCCGGGTAACCCGGTGTCTGATCTGGCTCCAAACTGTTTGCCACTCAGATTAAAATAAATAGGGAGAAATGTTAAAAACTTGTTATTTTCTACGTTTTAGTGCTTTGCATTTGCATCTTTTGCGTTTAAACGGGGAAAAAATAACGTTTTCTCCACTGTAAATATGTTGGATCCCTATAAGGCGTAATTCATATCCGTTTAAACGAAACTAAACGCATATAGTCGCATGGGACAGGGAAGTGTAGAAATAGACTGGTTCTTGGAGATGTTTGTTTGCGATATCTTTTTAAATCTGAGTACCAAACAGTTTGAAGCCTGGTTACCCGGCGTCTGTTCTGGCTCTAAGCTGTTTACAATAGACTAGTTATAAGGTTTTAAGCATCTAGACTATTCTATTGGGAAAGAATACAGGGCTACAATAAGTTGAAATAAAAAATTCTAAGATTTCCGAATTTGCATTTTTCAAGTGCGATTTTACGAATCGTACCTTTATCCCATCGCCTGTGTCTAGTTTTGTTGACACGTGGCTACTTCAAGCAGGCTGGAAGAAAAGCAGAATGCGCCTAGGCGCATTCTGCTTTACTTTCAGCCTACTTTAAGCTACCATGTACTGGAAAAAAATCCGAAGATTTAGGAAAAATCATGAGAAATGGCAGCCCTGAGAATATCGTCTTCTCATCATTAACAGATGTCAGGTTGCGGTCTTGTTGGTCTTGGTGTTTGGATGATGATGGATACTAACATTGAGACCTACTTCTCCATACTGGATGTTGAACAGAACAGTTCAGACTTCAAGCTGATCTGTTACGCCCTCATCGGCGTGGGCAGTTTCGTAACCTTTATCGGTTTCATGGGCTGTTGTGGTGGAATAAAGAGCAACAAATGCATGCTGAGCGTGGTAAGACAATGATAATCATCTAGAAGCAGACAAGGTTTTGTTTTTTGAAATAGTCAATGTGCTTAAGGTTAATTATGGAATACTTTCTCATTATTGAAATTTCACAATACGCTCGTAGGGGGTAATATTGTTCTTTATCACATAACCTGTGGTCTGGGAGTTGCATAAAGCCATTACGTAAGTACGTATCGTAATCCACTAGTGGAATATCATTTTTTGGGCTTCGACCCAGTCTGTTCGTCCACAAGCGCTGCATGTAGCAGGATACCAAATGATCAGAACAGAACAGAACAGATGTTTTATTTGACAAGCTCATCATCATAACATATATACATAATAACATAAAACTAATGGTACTAAAATTATGAGATACAAGGCATGTTTAACAGAAAGATCAACATGGCGTTAACTGTATGATAGGTCCTTAAAAGTGTTATGTGATAAATAGAATCTCATATTCGTGCTCATTATTTATCATTCTTAATAAACGCATTGACTAAAATAAATATGACGCTCTCCAAGGCTCGCGTCATATTATTTTAGTCAACTCGTTTATTAAAAATGAAAAATAATGAGCACTCATTCAAGATCCTCCATTTCTCATTTTACCTAACAAAGCTGCTAATGCGAAGTAATTAAATATAGAAAATGACTGCGGTTTACATGTTTATCAGATTGTTTTTTCGTGTAAAAATGCTTATCTATGATTTTATCTATGTTTGTGTTTGGGTCCGTGGTCTCTTCTTGCTAAATCATACATATATATGTATCTTGATGGGGAGAAATATTTACTACTGGGTATTTAATTATAAACGACTTTGCATATATAGCATATAATCCTTTTCCAACAATCTCGTGGTTTTTTCCCAGTTTATTGTCACGGTGGCTGTTATTACCCTGGCTGAGGCTGGACTTGGTGCTATGGTTGTACTGAATCTCGACAGTCCGTCCGCCATCCCGATTCTCTCGGCCATCTTTGAAAATGTAAGTATTGCAGTACAATTCCTTTATCAATTTGTGTTCCCGTCCCAATATACGGGATAGAGGCAATTTGAACAAAGTAGACTCTTATCAGACACCGCATCATGCGGCGTCTGATCAGAGGCTACACTGTTTGCTGATAGGATTTTCAATATAAAACAAAATGAAAATTTAGACCACCACCCATTAGATAGAAAACATGATTAATCAAATACATAAGTATGGAAAAATCGTCTGGGCGCAATGGGTTATAAAAGTCTCTCTACCAGACTGATAAAAACCCGTTTCGTTTAGACAGTTATCGTACTAATGAAGATTAGCATTCATGGAAAAAGTTGATCTAGTTGTTGAACTGAAAGTCGTGAAAGCTTTTCACATATACACTATTTGGATGACGCATATATACTCACTAGGGGTCAATGAATTAAATCATGATGTCAGTCAAGCCATGGATACGATATTAGATTGTATATACTGTCCCTGGTCAATCAGAAAGATTTTTAATAAGTGTTTAAGACACAAGAGATGCCCAACTATTCAAACTGAAGAAGAATGTCTTGTCAATTGTAAACAAACCTGTAGTTCTAAATAAGTAAAGTTTATCTAATACTAAATCCTTAATGACACTACCAATCTAAGCACTGTGTGTTGGTTTGGTTTTATGCGGATGCTAGATCTAGATGTTAAATACACTACTCTAAAGATGAAACAAATAGTTCCAGTTTTATTCACACACAAGCTATACAGATACACCTGCTACTATACAGAAAACGTACATGTACTATTCTTTACTCTGTCCCTTTAGGTTACATCACTAGAGTGTATAATGATGAAATAAAAATGGTTTAAATCTTAAGACCCGAAGAAGACTATGTGTACCATATGGTAGAGGATTTTGAACTTTGTAGTACATATGACTACATGTAGTGTGTTGTATGTCAGTATTACTATAGCCTGAATGGCGGTGTTTTCTTTAAACAGGTAGAAGGCAATTTAATGGTATTGTTGAAGAGGTCAGTGGTGGAGAAATATGCCCCGGATACAATGTTCGGTACCACGTGGGATAATATTCAGATAAACGTAAGTACACTACAGTGTTCCCTCCAACAATGCTCCCCTCTGAACAACGACCCTTGTCGCAGTTCCCCAAACAAGACAATTATATCTAACGCTTTTACTGCTGTACTATCGTCTGCTTAAAGTTGTCATCTGCTGTTTTTTCTCTATTATATATTGAACATTTTGACAGAAAAAACTTAATGACGAGTGACAAACAGCTTAAATCCAGATCAGACGCCGCGTAACGCGGCGTCTGATATTGATTCAAGCTGTTTGAAAATGTAAGCCCATTCCCCTCCCTATAACGACTCCCTCCGAACAATGCACACACTTTTGTATCCCATTGGATGTCGTTGTAGAGAGGGAGCGCTGTACCATACATTAGACCCTGTCATAGAAACCATTTACATATAAACTTTAGCACACTTTGTAATTGTTGTCGGCAACAAATCTTAGAATTGTTTTACGTCCATCTACTTAAGTTTCTTTCAATATTGAATTGATATTGTCATAATACTTATTCACCTTGTGGCACTTTGCAGAGTGTCACAATATTGATTAGTATTTGAACAGTTGAGCCGCATTCATTTACTCAATATGTCCATAAATTAAAATACTTATATTGTTATTAATATGAACACGTGCATTAATCACGTAAAGTACTTTCTCATTGTAAAGATCACAGTATGTTTTATTGACATCACACGAACTTTAATAACGCATGTTCTGTTTATTTCATTTCTGCAGTTAGAATGCTGCGGGGCCTCCGGACCAGACGATTACAAACTAAGCCTGTGGAAAAATGACACTAGCAACGACGTTAGTAGTATGTCAGATTCACGCGTTTCACACGTTCGCCTTAACAGTTTGGACCCATATCAGACACCGAGTAGCTTAGTGTCTGGTCAGGATCGAAACATGTTGTCAATCGTTTCGATGTTTCTCAAGTTATACAGTGGAGAATCTGTTATTCTTTCCCATTTAAACGCAAACGTACGCAAAACACTAAAACGTAGAAAAGTACAACTTTTTGACAATTCTGATATTTCATCGTTATCTTGGTGGCAAACAGTTTTGAGCCTGATCAGACGCCGGGTTACCCGGCGTCTGATCTGGCTCCAAACTGTTTGCACTGCAAATAATAGTTTAAGCGTAAACGCGTTTATTGGGAAAGAATAACAGATTCTCCACTGTACTACTGTGCTCATTCTATGATGAATTTATAAGAGGTTGATCGGGACTGAACTATTATGTCGGATAAAACAGGCTTTTCGGAAGAAGGTTTACTAAATAACTGGATTTTAATGGTACCTAAAAGCAAGGATTGAGAGACAACCGCATACGTTTTTAAGCATACTGTACCATTACATAGTTACAAGATTTATGGTGCTTCTACAACTATTTCATAGGATCTCATCCCTTCACTACCATGGAGTCTTCATGTTTAACCCTTTCCCAATAACCTGTTTCTAGTTTTGAAAATAGTTGATTACTTAAAGCAGACTGAAAGTAAAGCAGAATGCGCCTCAAGGCGCATTCTGCTTTACTTTCAGTCTGCTTTACGCTACCAGATGCCAGAAAAAAAGAAAAAAATACCTTATGATACATATTCACGACTGTTTAAATTGGAACTATTCTCTTCAGCGGAGGAATAAAGTAAATCCGCTTAAAGGCGCTTCTATGGGGGAAAGGGTTAAACAATTGTCACGAGTTCTGCTTTTATTCCTTAAATTCATATTTTATGTAAATTGACTAAAGGATAGATATACTATTGTAATGAGTGTCAAACAGTTTGGGTCCGAGCAAATTCCAAACAGTTTGGAAATAAGCATTGTACTTGAATTATATTCGTGAAATATAAAATACTTTGACTTGACTGATTTAGCGTTACTGCATGTACGAGCGTATTTGATTTGTTCCGTCCGTTCTTATCGTTTTTCTAAGCTACAATTTGTATGACCATTTATCTTCATATTACGTAATTTATAATATACATATGTAGTATTATACTTTTACATTAAATAAGTAAGGAAGCTAATACGGACCGATGCCAGCCCAAAGCAAAATACAATGTAAAGCAGAACACTTTAATAGGAATTTCTGTTTTGTTTTACCAAGGTTTCAACTGCTACATGTCCCTACATGTGGTGGCGCATATAACAACATTAAGAAGAGAACATATGTGAAGAGTACACATGTATTCTGGGCTATGTTTAATAAGGACATTAGAGTTGTAATTCGAAAGCAGCTTTGTTTAACTGTACATTATGTATTTAAGTAAATTTCGTTACCCCCTATTAAGAGAAACTTATATAAACGTTAACGCGTTATTATAACGAAAATGACAGTTGATTGAAATGCTGATGATTTTTATGCCCTCAACGACTGTCTGTCTGATTGTTTGTCTATCTGTTCACAACTTTAGCATTGGCCTTTACTTTCAAATTACATGAGATAGAGACTTCATATTGAGCATATGTTTTCAATTCAAGAAACTCTTGACCTCATTACAAGTTGGGTCCTGTCCGACAAATGTCAATGTCATTTAGAGGTCATTTAAAGATAAAAAAGACTCAATTTATCATTGGCCATAACTTAAGAACCACTTGTGATAGAGACTTCATAGTTCTCATGTGTCCTCAACTCAAGAGACGTTTGAGCTCAGTACATGTTTGGCCATGTCGACAAAGGTCAAGGTCATTTCGACGTCAGTTTAAAATAACAAAGTCCGATTTTTAAAATGGACACTAACTTTTAAACTACATGTGAAAGCGTTTGGCATGTGTACTCAACTCAAAAAGCTCTTAAGTTCAATACAAACTATGTAATATCCAACAAAGGCCAATGTAATTTAGAGTTCAAACAGTCTGCATTTAACATTGGTCATAGCTTTGGAACTACAAATGATATACTTCATATTTGGCATGTGTACTCAACTCAAAAAGCTCTTGGGAACTGTACAAGTTGGTTTATGTCAAAGGTCAAAGTCAGTGTGAGGTCATGTTCACATCAAGGGACACAGTGTCTAACAAACACATGTTTGATGATGTGAATGGCACACTGTTTGGCGCTTGGATTATTTCAAAATGTTCGGACGGGTATTCCAATTTATGTTTGTTCCCTATTATGTATGTATTTCGAATTGATGTTGTGTCCTTCAGTTAACAATACCGGACACGTGTTGTGTATTGTTGTCGAAGACAGCCGAGGTTCCCGAGCCTTCCAACAAGCTGCTGTGTCAGATGGGAACCACGGGTTTCTTCCATGCTACTGTAAGTGTATGCATTGCGCTTATACAGTGGAAAAAACGTTCTTCCTTCCCGTTTAAACGCAAATGAAACGCAAAAGCATTACACTAAAAAAAAAAACTGTTTGATAATTCTAACTATTCATTGTAATCTGAGTAGCAAACAGTTTGGAGTCTGGTCTGGTTCATAACTGTTTGTATTAGAAATAATAGATTTACTGTAAACGCTTTTACTGGGAAGGAATGATGTCTTCTCCACTGTAAGCATATTCTCACGGCTGTGACTTATGAATAATCACTGACACATTGGAAAAACGTCTGGGAGCCAGACCAAACGGTTACATATATGAAAACTTTCCTTCTTTTTGTTCTTCCATTGTCCCCCCTTTTGCTTCCCACTCTCTGTCTCGGTCTCTCTGGTGTGTTCTTTTTGTATAATATTTGATATAAAAATATGCGTTACGATCACCTAGGTTTATGCACCTAACTCTAGTCTTGGTTTAATTTGAGTGTCCGCAAAACCATTACTTGTAGTATACAGTAAAACCTCTCTATTATGACCACTAAATTATGTTAATTATTAGGGTGTTTACGATAGGTGACCGCTTAAAGCAAGGTGACAGTGAAACAGAAAGCTCCTTTAGGAGCTTTCTGTTTCACTGTCACCTTGCTTTAAGCTGTCACCTCTTTATTATACAATCAATTAGCATTCGTTTTAGTGGTCGTAATAGCGAGGTTTTACTGTATATGCAATCTAGTACTAATGTATTATATATATATTATTTTGCTCTAGCAATGAAATCTTCTTTACCAATTGAAGCACAGTAACGAGTACACACGTCTTTGACATACAGGGTATGTAAAAAACGATCGTATTATATACAAACGGAGCAGAATCAGACCATGCAGAGGACCATATAATTATATTGTAAAATCAACTGTTAATGCTAAACAAGAGCCCAAGGACACTAAGTCGCTCACAAAATTCCCAGATTTAACTAGACTTTATCACTAAAGGTGATTGATACCCACACTTGTGTCTAATGTCACAAGAAGCAAATGTATCAGGATAATGTTGATGTGTGTACTCCATATGAACTAGAGGGTTCGTAAGCATTTTCTACGATTTGACCTATTGAGCTACTTTTTTTTATTGACATAACGCATATTCATACATTACCTAGATTTTATCTAGGTGATTATCTTTTAGCAAGTTTCGTGAATTTGGCCCCAACAATATGGCCTCTAAAGTGTTAAGAAGCATTTTTATGATTTGACCTACTGGCCTTTTTTTTTTCAGACATAACCCATATTCATAATTTTCGGCGCCATATGACCATTTCATGTGTCGCGGTGCCGTAAAACCCAACTCACTGAACTATTCATAATTGACCTAAAGATGATCAACATGAAGCAGTTTAATGAAATTAGGGCAAAAGATGTGGGACCTAGAGTACTTTGAAGCTTTTTGACCCCAAGTAATCTATATTACTACATTGTTAAGGTGATAGTTTAGAGCAAGTTTAATGAAATTATAGCTACAAATATGACTCCTACAGTGTTAAGAAGCTTTTCTATGTTTTGACCTACTGACCTACTTTCTAACCTTATGTAACCCATATTCACTCAAAGCTTAGCTTTTGTCATGATAATAAGTCTATGCAAGTTTTATCAAGATTGGGCTAAAACATGGCCTCTGGAGTGGCAAAATGCTTTTTCTGCGATTTGACGTACTGACCTACGTTTTGACCCGACATGGCCTACATTCATGTATGACCTAAACTTTATCAAGGACATGCCACTGCTAAAATATCATAATGATATAGCCAAAATATGACTTCTAGAAGGTTTTAAACTTTTAATTCAATATTTCCGAACACAAAATGACCACGTTCTCTGGTGGCCATGTTTTATTTTTTTGCAACAAGACCGTTGGGCCCACCTTTGTTATTTGAACAACTTTTGTTTGAAGCTCGAACCAACAGCATGTTTCTGACAAAGTTTGGTTACACTAGAGCTATTGGTTTCAGATAGGTATTTTGCAATTGTTGACGAACGAACGGACGGCGGACAGAGCGGTATCACAATAGCTCACCTTGTGCTCTGGTGAGCTAAAATGGATTACACTTAATTGGAAATTTTACATTGAGCCGTGCCATGACAAAACCAGCCTTATTGTATCGCAACATTGGCCAGTCCAAGAACTGCTGTCATCACAGACTCTATATCTATATAATACAGCTACATAAAAATGCTTTAGATGCACATGGGTGCCAAACAGTGTAGATCAAAACCAACCGCCGCGTCTTTGATCTACACTATTTGATCCTCATTGATCTACACTATTTGCAATGCAATAAGACAAGACATGTTTTGTCATGGCACGACTCTTTGAAGTTTCAGTCGTAATTGAATCCTTATGGAGTCTTGTGTTTGTTGTAGGGTTGTTATGACACAATGATAGGCTGGTTCAAAGACAACAGTACGTTTATCTTGGCCGGTGGCATCTCAACATTGTGTATAGAGGTAGGAACTGGTGAAAAATATGTTTTACCCTTTACATTTTAACGGAACTAAACGCAATGCAAAAAATAAGAAAGATAGGTGCTTTAATACATGTGGGCTGTTTATTTAATCAATTTCAAAATAGTGTCTGCTTTAACTCATTATCCCCTGGAACTTCTAATGGAAAATTCCAGTTTGCAATAAAGGCTGGTCCATTTTAGGCTATTTAGGGTTGTTTTTGTAATAAATTGCAAAATGACAAACAGTGAAGTCCCTGATCAGAGGGCTCCTGCAGGAGCCCTCTGATCAGGGACTTTACTGTTTGCATAGGACAAGCGTACTCTTCACAGGTACATATTTGGTAAAAGACGCATATGTGCGTCACTAGGGCTCAATGAGTTAATATTGCTGTCTGCAAGTGCGTTTTAAAGTTAGATTTAAGGCTGAATGACTGTCAAAATATCGAAACAAATCCCAAAGTTTTGATCCTTCGTATGATTAGGATCTAACCTGTTTGCAGTGTCAACTTAAGTCGAATGTGGCAGTGTAAAGGTGAATATAAAGTTATTAATGACATATCCGTTTATATTCCGTTAATATCTCCTCTACTGTTCGTCTATTTGCGGATGATTGTGTCGTTTACCGACCAATTCAACCGCACTGTAGGGTGAACGCTTCCAAGTACCATTCCTGTGTGTAATGCACGCCGAGCAGCGTTGTGGCTACCCGGAGCCTGGACACGTTCAAGAATGTCGTCCAGATTCAACTTGCATACCAGGCCTAGTTCAGAGGCTATTAGTGTACAGTTATAAATATGTTTGGTGTTGCACCATTTTAATAGGAGCTCTTTGTTCCACTACATAAACTACGTTGTGGCGTCTACACGGTTTTAACCCTCTTCCGTAAATGTCGTTACTGGCGTGAAAGAGTGTACTACAATGAACTGCATATGTATATTTCATTTTTTCCCGCAGGTATTTTCATTCATATTTGCCATCGTCATATGTAGGAAGGCGCACCATGATGAACAAAAGTACAAAGACAGACCGGGTGTCCGATGATGTGCCCGTGTTACCACATGAAACATATAAATTGTTACATTTGAATTTTATACTTGAATAAATCCATTTTTTGCTAGTTCAGATTTTTTATTTCATCATTATTCTTCTCCATTTTTTGTATTGAATTCATTGCTTACAATCTACTCAAAAACCCTGCTACGGTACTTCATCCCTACAACGTCTCCCTCCCTACAACGACTCCCTCCTTACAACGACATTGCCGCAGTTCCCTAAACAGGACTAATATGACTAACGTTTTAATGCTGCAATATAGTCTAAATTTGTCTTCTGTTGCTTTTTCTCAATGTAATATAAAGGTGGACATTTTCATTGAAGAATTATAATAGCGAGTGACGCGGCGTCTGATCTGGATTCAAGCTGTTCGAAAATGTAAAATTATTGCCCTCCCTATAATGACTCTCTCCGAACAAGGCACACATTTTTGTCTCCCATAGCGGATCTGGATTCAAGCCGTTTGCAAATGTAAGCAGTCTTAATACGTCCCTCCCTATAACGACTCCCTCCTAACAACACACACAATATGTCTCCCATTGGGTGTAGTTGTAGAGAGAGAGCACTGTATGACGATGGCAGCCTGTGCATGGACGGGTAAAGGTACCTTTTGTTGCAAGCTGTCTAAATAGAATTTCAGCGTATTATTATTTCCCATTTAAACGCAAAAACAACAAAATGTAGACACTTGCGTACTTATCAAATTCTTACGATTGTTTTATCCGAGTGGCAAACAGTCCGGCCCCTGGGGCCCGTTTCATAAAACTTCGTACGAAAAAATCGATCGTAAGTCAAAACTTTAAAATGCATTAATTTCTTATTTCTCTATTTAATCCGGTCTTGTGACATATTTTTGGAATCGTCTTTTCAAGACGATTCCAAAAAAATGTCACAAGACAGGATTAGATGGAGAAATAAAAAATATTGAGACTTTTATAATCAGACTTACGACAACATTTGTCGTACGAAGTTTTATGAAACGGGCCCCTGACGCCGTGCAATCCGTCGTCTGATCTGGCTCCAAATTGTTTACACGTGTCTACTAGGAACACGTCTTCCCCATCGTTTCACCTTTTCCATCAGTTATGCGAGGAAATCATTGTAATATTTTAACCCATTACCCCATTTCTAGTTTTAAAGAAGGCGATCACTGAAAGCATGTTGAAAGTAAAGCAGAACGCGTCTTATGCGCTTTCTGCTTTACTTTCAGCCTGCTTTAAGCTCTTATCTGATAGGATAAAGATTTTTTTTTCTTACGATACATATTCAATACTGTAGAAAAGGAAACTATTTTCTATAGAGCAGGAATAAATTATAGGCGTAAAAGGCGTATTTATTGGGGGAAAGGGTTAATAGGGACCTTAACCTCATATGGACACCAGCCTAATTGTTTATTCACTCACTGACACTTAGTGTCACAAACATGTATTTGCGTCGGTTACAAACTGTACATATAAAGAGTAAACGTCAGCTGCAAACAATGTAGACCTAGATCAGAGGGCTCCTACAGTTTGCCAATCCGCAATTTAGTACAGAAACCATCAGACCAATAGTTTCAGAGAAAAGGATTTTTAAAGTTGTTGTATACAGAAATATAAGGAAAACTTGCCCCACCCATTTGCGGCCATGGTTTAAAGATAACACAAATGAGTTTAAGAAATCTGGTAGAGGGTCATCAATTGACCATTTGTGTTTAACTATTTTCAATTTGGACCAGTAGTTTAAGAGAAGAAGATTTTTAAAGTATTTACTATACAGTAACACAGGGAAAAGGTGCCCCGCCCACTGGCGGCCTTTTTAAGATAACAAAATGATTTTAAGAAATCTGGGAGAGGGTCATCAAATGACCATTTGTGTAAAATTATTTTCAACTCGGACCAGTAGTTTCAGAGAATAAGATTTTTAAAGGTTTTATTATACAGTTACATCAGGAAAACGTGGCCCACCCGCTGGCGGCCATGTTTTTTTAGAAATCGAAAAAACTTTAAGAAATCTGGTAGAGGGTCATCCATGGATCATTTGTGTGAAATAACTTTTAAATCGGACAAAAGGTTTCAGACAAGAAGATTTTTAAAGTTTTCACTATATAGCCATTAAAGGAAAATCGGCCCACCCACTAGCCGCTATGTTTTTAAAGATATGTAAAATATTTTTTGAAATCTGATAGAGGATCACAAATGGCACATTTGGGTAAAATTATTTTACATTCGGACCTTTAGTTTTTGACAAGAAGATTTTTTCTTGTCATGGCAACCACACTTTCAATTGGATGTTGTACATTTGAAGAAATCTGAGAGAGTACCAGACAAGGAAAATTCCTGTGAAGTTTTGATGAAATTGGCCTAGTGATTTCCAAGAAGAAGATCTTTGAAGAAAAAGTTCACAATAACTCACCTTGGCACTTCGTGCCAGGTAAGCTAAACATAGGGGAAATGCCTGAGATTTGATTGTTGTTCATAAACATAATAGTTAAAAGCTAAAGAAAGTTCCTGAGATTACTGACACAATGTCTGAGATATGGCAACTCTGAGACAAACATAAATAGGAAGATCTGCTGTAGTAAATCTACATTGGAGATTAGGTATTTTAACCCTTTCCCCCATAGAAGCGCCTTTTAGCGCATATAATTTATTCCTCCGCTGAAGAAAAGAGTTCCAATTTAATCAGTTATGAATATATAGTAAAGGAAATATTTTGGCTGTTCTAGCACATGGAAGCTTAAAGCAGGCTGAAAGTAAAGCAGAATGCGCCTTAGGGCGCATTCTGCTTTACTTTCAACCTGCTTTAAGTGGTTACCTATCTTCAATTCTAGAAATAGGCTATCAGCTAAAGGGTTAAAGGTGAGATGATATAAAACACCAGTAACACACATTGACAGGGTATACTTTATTGTTTAGCCATGTATAAACTTAATAACAAAGTACAATAAGGCTTTACATGACCAGAAAATGAAAATGTTGACGAATGAAAAAACCACTACATATACAGGAAAAAAATAAAATACGTATGCAAGCTCAACATGATGTTCCCTCGATCTACCTTCTCTCCGTTGCCTAGTGACATAAATACGTAACTAAACCAGTATTGTAATGGTAAACAGTATAACCATTTCTTGCAAACAGTGCTGACCCAGATCAGAGGGCTCCTGAAGGAGCCCTCTGATCAGGGTCAGCACTGTTTGCTTTTTATTCAGATATTGCAGTGAACAACCTTCAAAAACACATTAACTAATCAGTTTTCAAGTGGAACAGTCCATTTAAAAAATATCAAGTTTGTAAGGATTAGTCAAGTACTTCATGAATAATATTGGTGGGAATCAGTGGCTTGTAAACTTTTGAACCAAATGTGGTACACACTCTCTTCTAAGTTTGCAAGACAGCAGCCATTGTTTTGCAACTATAGAATTCAAGAGGTTATGTCCGTAATTTTTTTTAAGTTACTTAGTATGTCAGATTGCTGATTTAATACATCAACTTTAAACTGAATTGTCTAGGGATACATGCACTATTGGTTAAAACTTCAAATATATACCATGTCTAGTCTATTCAAGGAAAGTTGAGTGATTCTAATACAAAATATCTTTATGTCACCATCCAACCCTATGCTGTGACTACTCATTTGAATTGTCTGTTCAGGACAATTCTAATGAGTAGTCACAACATTGGATTTAATGAAAACGTAAGAATGTCATTTAGATTACTATCTCTGTCCTTGTGTCTTGAAATTAACTATTATTCATTGGTGTACGTACATTGTAGTTTACAGTGAAGCTACCGAATGGAGACGATGTAAAACAAACATTTGAAATGTGATCTGTATTTCATACTTATGTTTTTTTTTTAAATGTCATCTCAAACATGGCTCTGCTTATTGAACACATTTTAATATGATTTCTTTAACAAATTTTGCTATCACATGGCACAATCGTTTTTTGAATGATGTTGAAGACATATGCACAAGTTCAAGATCTATATCATGGATTAATTCCATTTAACCATTTCCCCCATTGAAGCGCCTTTTAGCGCATTCAGCTTATTCTTAAGGTCCAATTTATATAGTCATGAATATGTATCATAAGGAATATTTTCTTTATTCTAGCAGGTGGTAGCTTAAATCGGATTGAAAGTAAAGCAGAATGCGCCTTAAGGTGCAATCTGCTTTATTTTCAATCTATTTAAGTAGTCACCTTTTTTTCAAAACTATAAACAGGCTATGGGGTAAAGGGTTAATGATTGCACAATTAATTATATTTTCACTCTGTGCCTCGAGATGTTGATAAATATTTAATGCAGTTTCTGACAAAATGAAACTAAACACACACAGAATGTGATTTCAGGAGTGAAACGATTATCTCTCCTGATTATAATGATATTTTGTTTGTTTAACAGTCAACTTAACACAAGTTTGTATCTGTAAACAGTTTCTATTGCCTACGAATATCTACCATGGTTGCTTTGGAACAGTGCAAACATATTTACATACATTGCAAACTAAACCAACTCCAATATGAAATAAGTACAACTCCTTATATGTGGAAGTACTAAAATGATTTCAAGTTCATAATTGTTATGGAGGTAATACTGACTAAAACATGTGACCAATATACAGGTATACTAGTGTTGCATCACCATTCATTAGATACACAGATTCTTTAATACAGGTAGCAGCTTAATGAGGACAAAGGTAATGCAGAAAGCTCTAATTGGGAGCTTTTTGTATTGCCTCTGTTTTGCTTTATGCTGCCTGTTGTGAGATCTTTATGCTCCTAAAATGAAATGAAGCAAACACAGGAATATTTATATCAGACATCTTCATCTATTCTCAACTCTCACAACCTTTTCACATGAAATTAAAGAAGCATTTGCATTCAAGTAAAGAAGTTTGAAGTTTGAATATGCAACCTTTAAACATGTTGAGTTACTATCGTATAGGATATCATTATGAGAATATTGTGAATATCTTTAGCAGCATGTTAACATCTTTGATTGTTGAAAGTCAAATGACAGTTTCGGAATACTTAAGACAAATATCAGATTGTTTTTGCAGAGGCCACCAAGTAACCTTTTGTCATGTCACATTAAAAATATCATTCCTTGTAGATAAATAGTCAAAAACATAAATATTCAGTACCATCCTGGATGGCAAAAAACACTTTCATACTACATTGTACTACTTTCACTTTCTTGGCTGAAGCAGAAACGATGGGGAACACAGCATTGTGCAATTAAAATGATGGCTACTTAAACACAATACATGAATCCTGTGTTAGGTGTCCTATCAGCAGAAGAAACAAATACAACCTCAAGACAGGTGGTCTATTAATGCAGAAAGTTCGTACAGGAGCTTTCTGCATTACTGTGACCTGCAGTAAGCATTTACCGTCCTGTAGAAAGTCTTATTTCTTCGCTGAGTTGTTGCTTGACCCAAATAGAATACACATCTGGGTCACGGTCAGATCTAAGTACATGTAAATATATAAATGATGAATGATAAATTTGTTAATCCTAGCTCATCATTCGCCCAAAATAAATACACACTCTTAAGTACTTAACTGTATGGTCTAGCTACTAGTCTGATAGAATTTCTTCTTTTATTTCATATTCTGTATTAAACCCTTCCCCTGCTGAATATTCATACATGAAACTCTGCCCCCTGCCTGTTACTTTATTGTAATAAATTTTAAGCACGATTTTCTTAGTTGTAGACCCTTTAGGCCCTTATCAGACAGTTCTTTTAGAAGCTGTCTGATCTGGGTCTACACTGTTTTCAAAACAGCACCAATATACACTAATAGCAGGAAAAGGGTTAATACTATTCTACTGGTGTCCTGATTTTGCTATAGGATCCAGCATTTATCTATTTTAACATTCAATTCATGAAATGAAATTTACAAAATCTGCAGAGTAAATACCAATACAGAAAAATATCAAAAGCAGCCAATCAGAAGTAGATAAATTAAATTGGCAGTCTTAGAACAAAATTGACAGCTTGGTGAAGGACAAATATGACGCAGAAAGCTGCTATAGAACTTATTATTTGGGGAAAAGATTAAATTGCCTTCACACATGTCTCCTAACAAGTTTTCAACAACAAAAATAGAAGGGGATGTAGAGTAATGCATTAAGTCCAAACATTCTTACAACATCAAGAGTTATAAATTTAATAATCACATAAAAATGCTACAAAGCCTTTATCAAACATAATACCTTATCCTGCTATGCATCAAATGAATTGCAGTTACAAACAGTTTTTGATCAGGCTCAGACACTAAATAACTCATGCGTCTGATCTGGAGCCAATCTGCTTGACTCACATGTTGATTTGCTGAAAGTCAAAAATTACATTGAACCGAAATTTGAAAATCTTTGCAGACAATTTCAAATTATATGACAGTGTAGCGGGATAAAAGATTGAAATACTTAATGTAATCATCAAAGCATACTTAATTATTATTTGCCATCTTAACTTATTCACCTCTGAAACTCTATATGGAAAATTCCAATTCCCAATTAAGTCTAGTCTATTGTTGTCTATTATAATATACACTGTATACAGAGCATGTACAGAAAAATAATAACATTAACATACATGGGAATTAAGAATTGCTTCAAGGGGATTAAGGCTTAAAATGTATGTCAAAGCAAGGAAAAAAATTGGAGATCTCTACAAACAAACATTTAATTTATGTCTCTTTATGTGAAATACCGACAATCATCAAAATTAACAAATAATAATTATAATAGAACACAAATTTAAGGTTAACCCTCTCCTCCCTAGCCTAAAGTGCAAATCACCTATATCCAACTGTGTTAGGCAGGATACTGTTTAATGCAAGATGAAAATAAAGCAGAAAGCTCCTATAAAGTAGCTTTCTGCTTTACTTTCATTTTGTTTTCAGCTCCTACCTGTATCCAGCAGCCAATATTTATTACTTGTGAAGTTGTGATGCTTATGGGAAGGTAGCGGTAAAGATGTCCAATGGCACTTATGAGGAGGAAAGGGTTAACAGAAATTTGTGTTTGGAAAGGTGGGGGTATTATACTGACTAATTTCACTGTCACTATTTGCTTATCTATTTTATTATTGTTTATGTAGCATTTAAATCTTATCTGATCAGTCAGAATGTCTTAAAGTCATGTAAGTAAAAGCTTCAAGGTTATATACTACAGTCAATCAGTGACAGATATGAGAACTAAACAGCTGTTTAGCCGTACAATTACACAGAACAGGTAGTGTTTTGAACTCAAGACTCCTTGTATGATGCCCGACATACAAGATGAAATCATATTGTACCCGTATCTACATGTACACAATAACCTTTAGACTTACTTGACATTGTTCTATCAAGCCATATAACATACAGATAGAATTTACACAGTTCCAGACAAGTGGAGTATTTCAAAAACTAAAAACAGTATTTCTGCATTAAACTCTATGGTGTTACTACTCATTAGAATCCTCTCTTCGAGACGATTCTAATGAATAGTTACACCATAGGATTTGGTGCTGAAAAAGGTGAAAACATGTTGGATTTGTTCGTTTACTTCCTCTTATCTAGAGCTCTGATTTATAATTGTGTACAACCATGTATACCAAGCGGTAAACTGAACACAAACTAAACAACCTTTGTTTAGCTCTTCGAATACTAATGGCGAAACCGTGATAACTTTGCAAGCAGTTTGAATCAAGATAGGACTCCTCTTTACATGGTGTCTCATCAAGATCCAAACTGTTTGACACACTGACATTACAGTAGAAAGATATATTTTTACTAGAATCAGGCTATGGAGTAAAGGGTTATGAACCTTTGGCAGAATTTTTTCTTCTATTTAGAACAGGAAAACAGGGAGGTTTATATGTTGAGCATTCACAGAGTACTGTTTAATAAAGCATAATTATACTGTACATGTACTAACTACATCAATGTAACACTTAAGCAACTTTCACTCCCATGTATAATCATCCTAAACTTGAGACATTAGTTTCGAGAACGTACATCACTATGGAATGAGTAGGTGGCTGCAAATCTAGACCATTACACCATCCCTACATGTGTATCATTTAAACGGGCTCCAGATAAAAAGGGAGTGAACTCAACAAATCAACATTTTCTAAATTATTTCAGCACCAAATCCTATGGTGTCACTACTCATTAGAATCGTCTCAAAGAGACGATTCTAAAGAGTAGTCAATCCATAGTGTTTTATACAGAAATTAAGATTTTACTTTTAAATACCATATCTCCCCATATCTAGAGCCCTGTACCAAGACACAAATTGGTTGTTTCTTACCCCACTCTGCAGCTGATGGCAAAAGCAGGTTTATGAAATTAACCAATTTGGTCTATACTGTTTGCATATTGTATAACTTTTTTTCCCATGCTATATAGCATATTATTTATTTCTGCATTAAACCCTATGGTGTCACTACTCATTAGAATCCTCTCTGCGAGACAATTCTAATGAGTAGTCACACCACAGGATTTGGTGCTGAAATGAGTGGATCCCAATCATGACCTGAGCCGACTGTCCTATTCTTCTCCCCCAAGTAATGTAGATTCTCTTCATCTAAACACACACAATATCTGCCTACAGTAAGCTTTAAATACAATATGGCCCCAGTAACCACAATGACATTTTGCAGTCATCTCTCAATTCTGGTCATGTGATCGTCACATGACCCTCTGCAAGTCACATGACACTGAGGCAGACTGGAAACGAACATATGTTTAGCTGTCAAATGCAAGAACAAAATCCTGTGATCACCACATGACCTTGGTATAGATCACACATGTAGAACACTACTGGATCAGGTCTCCCCCCGGCTAGAGACCACTACCATAAGCCGGACGTCTTGCCACCAGGTGGATTTGAAACTTTAATCTTTTGACGTCTTGGAATTTTGTCGTCAATTTGATTTCCTGTAAAAGGAAAAGAAAAAGAGAATAGAAAAATATGGTCACATACATTGTTTGAGACACAGCAATATTTACCCTTCTTATGCTACAGGTATTTGCCTTGTTTCTAACGTATTGATGTTTTTTCCAAATTTAGTTTGATTGCGTGTTTAACCTTTTTTCTACTTGCCACTTTCAGTAATTAACCCTTAGCCCGCCAAATAAATTGTCGTCTGCTATATTTCTCGTCTGCTTCGAGTTTCAAAGTGCTTCAAAGTTGCTCAAAATTGCTGAAAATGTTATCCGAGTGTCAAACAGCTTGGATCCGGATGAGACGCCGAGTTACTCGGCGTCTCATCCGGATCCAAGATGTTTGCATATGGAACTATAGTCGTGAGTGGCAGGCTAAGGGTTAAGATGAGTGGCTGCCAAAAGCAGACTGATAGGAAAGAAGATGTCAACCTTATAACTTCAGCTGGTTTTAAGCTGCTCCCTATCAAACAAGTTTTTACTTTAACCCTTTCCCTTCTAGAAACACCTTAACATATTCCCCATTGAAATGTCTTTTCATGCTTCTTCCATGTTCTGATAGCCAATAGGTAAATGTCCTATATTCTGTTTAACTCTTTGCATGCTGGGTAAATTTTTCGTCTGCAAACATTTTTCGTCTGCTATCGTACTAAAATTAGAATTTTCAAAATTTCTTTTAAATTCAGGGTCAGAATGGCGCCTCATCTGGATCCAAACTGTTTGCAAAGGCAATCAGTGTGGTGGATATATCCGCCGTTAGCATGCAAAGAGTAAAATGTACCATGTAAAATACCCGGAGCATGAGGCAGGTTTAATTAACGGAGTGCACATTTAAAACATGAGCTGCATCACAAGTAAAACTTCTCTGACACTGCAAACAGTGCAACACCAGATCAGCTGCTAGATTTCTAAAACAGTTTACAATCAGGATCTGCACTGTTTACAAGTTCAGTAAACATAATAATTATCATAATCTCTGGGGACTGGCAATCAATGCAGAATGCAAACCCAATCAGATGCAGTGATGCATGGTTTTAAATGTCAGACTGTTTTTTCCTAATCTTTCAGTCTAAAATTTAGTGTACAATTAACCCATTACCCCATGAATATGCCTTTTTACGACTTTATTTATTCCTCCACTGAAGAAAACAGTTTCAATTTATTCAGTCAGGAATATGCAGCATACAAAATATTTTCTATATTCTAACAGATGATAGCTTACAGCAGACTGAAAGTAAAGTAGAATGCACTCTAAGGCGCATTCTGCTTTACCTTTCAACCTGCTTAAAGTAGTCACTTTATTTCAAAATTAGAAACATGCTATGGGGTAATGAGTTAAGATATTGGCAGAAATAACTTGATTAAATTTTCAGAATTTTAGTTAGAAACAGTTAAGCAACTTATTCATTGTCTAAAATGAAAGCTATTATTGAAATCAATATTATAACTATTTAATCAGGTTTTATTTAATTAAAGTAGTGATAAACAAAATGTTATAAAAAATATGCAATTATTATTGAGTTAAAATCCCCAAATGTTATCCTTTGAATAGTTAACAGGACAAAAATTGAAAAATAAAAACCATTAATGTGAAAACTATAAAAATTCTGATCTAGGTCAAAAAGAGGAAGCACAGTCATACGTGTCTCAAATAACCAAACCTAAAGAGACGTTGGAGTGTGTATTAATACAGGTGGCTGCACAAGCAGGACAAAAGAAATGCAGACTGCATATGCCTCTTCTGTAAGAATCAAGTGACTGCTTAACCCTTTGAACCCTAGTCCCGCCTATAGGCGTCTTTTTCAAACAGTGTACATGTGAATAGTACACTTGTCCTGTGCAAACAGTGAAGACCCAGATCAGAGGGCTCCGAAAGGAGCCCTCTGATCAGGGTCTTCACTGTTTGTCATAATGCCAAACATTGACAAAAACAACCCTTAAAAGTCAGAAATGGACTAGACTAAAATGGAAACTAGAATTGTCCATTTAAAGTTTCAGGGAGGAAAGAGTTAATGCAGGAAAAAATAATGCAGTAGCCCCTTAGCCCTTTCCTCCCTGAAATCTCAAATGGACAATTCTAGTTTTCAATTTAGTCCAGTCAATTTTTGACCTTTTAGGGATGGTTTTTATAATATATGTCACAATGACAAACAGTGTAGACCCTGATCAGAGGGCTCCTTAAGGAGCCCTCTGATCACGGTCTACACTATTTACATAGGACAAGTGTACTCCTCACAGGTACATTGTTTGCAAATGATGCATATATGCATGAAAAGGGTTCAATGAGTTAATGAGATTTCTGCAATGCTATGACTCTGCAATAAGCTATAACCTGTCCTATATACAGTGACACCTCTCTTAATACCACAACTAAAACAAAGGCTAATTCGTTGTATAAAGACAAGTGACAGCTTTAAAGCAAGGTTCAAGTAAAACAGAAAGGAACTTTCTGTTTTATGATCACCTTGTTTTAAGCAGTCACCTGTTGGAAATACTTAATAATTATCATAAGTTTGTGGTCATAATAGAGACGTTTTACTGTACTGCCTTAGAAGCATCTGCTACAGGAATCAATCAACTGGTTAGCTGTTTTCTACTTTTCTTTTGTCCTGCTTTAAGCTGTTGTTTTAGGGAGTTGTTGGCAACATGAATACATTCTGTATCAGGTTGTCACCTGTCTTAAAGCCTACAAATATGTCTCTCTTTAAAGAATGGTTGTCCTATAGACAGAGATATGACTGTTTGAGGCAATATGGACACTAGAGGTACTTGTAGCAACACAGACAAGGAACAGTGTGACATACAGCAACCAAAGTCCAACATACTCAGATCTCTTAATCTATATGCCGCGTGAATACTGGATGAGCCTTAAATGATAATTACCTAATAACAATGTTTTCTAGCCTTGTGATTGAATAGAAAGATGTGTGCTACCAAGTTAGTAATATAAACAGTTTTGTGCCAAATCTGAACCCATGTTATTTGACACATGATCAGGGTCCAAACTGTCACAATAAGTAAATGTACTTGTGATAATCTAAGGAAATTATTATTTTGAAAATTTCTGCAGACAACAGCTTTTCTTATTCGTATTGAGGCAAAATGAAACAAATTGGGTTTGCACAAATCATTTAAATAATCAAAATAAGCATGAAACAGAATGACAGAATTTTCCCCTGCAAACTCCAACCTCTTCTTATGCCATTCCATGTTTAATTTTAATTTTCTAAATCATACAATTTTACTTTATCAATTTGGAAAAATTCTTAACCACTACAATGCTGAACAACCTTTGTTTAATCATAATACCTTGTATGGACTCACCCAGTTTCTAACAAATGACAGTGCAGATCCTGATTAGAGGGCTTTTTAAAGAAACCACTGATCTGGATTTTCACTGATGGCAAATGCAGTATATATTTGGTTGCAACATTATAGTACGGGCTAGGACTAGAACAGATGTCCAAGGTAAAATCAAGAACCAGTCTGTACTGCTACAAGTCCAACTATATTTCATTTTTCTTCTTTTTCTTGACCAGACTTATATTTTGAATGGGTTCTTCCACTGGGTTTATTGGAAGGTGTTTCCGTGGTAATATGGGTGTTATATAGGAAATACATGTGCTTTGTTGGTTCATATAAGAGCAAGTAGTGCAGACCTGTTAGAGAAGTTACATTGTTTTTTCTTCTCATCTCGGTCTTTATGATTATAGGCGTGTTCTTTGAGGGATGATTAGGCATACTTTTATTCCTTATCCCCCAATAGACATTGATAACTAAATACATATCATTTAAAAGAGAAAATTATTATTTACAAAAGATACACCAGCTTAAACATACTTGACATAAGCATTGTAAAACCCTCACTACTACTGACATTCAAAAGGTTTATTTTCAGTTATTCAGGAAGGTGGCCGTTTGTAGTGTATCAATGAAAGTGGCTGCTTCATGCAACATGAAAGAAAAGTGAAATTCTCTGTAACCCTTTCCCCCATTGAACCAACTTTTAGCGCATTCAATTAATTCCTCCACCGAAGAAAATAGTTCCAATCTATACAATCATGAATATGTACTGTACCATTATTAGCTGTTGAGCCAGTAATTGCTGCACCATGAAAATACTAAGATTAGAAAACTGCACTTTGTACAAAATCCCTAGTGGTCTTCTTTTTTTTAGACAATTTCATTGAGGGCCATTTCGAGACATTTTAAGTTTGTACTTATGTGATGTCTTTACACTTTAAAAGGAATCCCATTAATGCTAACAGGGCTAGAAAGAAATACTTGAGTGTTGACATGTGTCTTGTATCAAATCGCAGAGGGTGCAGACCCAGACCAGTCATCACAGTGAACATGGGAAAGTGTTTCCAAACTATGCATATTTTGTTGCCAGGGGACATTCTTATAGCTAGGGCTGAATTGGTCTACATTGTATATCATTGGTAATGTCCAAGAACCCTACTTCTCATGAAGCAGCTCAGAAAATATAAATATTCAAATAAGTGATGATCTTTACATGTAAAAATTTAGCCTATTAGCTTTCATGACTTCTTTAAACAAACCTATCTCGAAACACAGCATCTTAAAAATATTAATACATCATTAAAATAGTAACAATCTTAAACACACATTTTTTTCTGAATACTTTTTCAAACACAGCCAGAAGCAGATGGAGTTACCATGGGAACCAATTTGCATAGATATACACGTACAGATTTTCATGTTATTATGCATCATGCTGTAGAAATAAAAGTATGCAAAGGATGAACTGAAGAAAGCAGAGGAAGCACAGAAATGTCAGAAGCCATTCCAGGGTCAAGGGCTATGAAGCTTTTGAATGAACCCGTGTTCAACAATTAATAGGAAGATGATGAAAATGCATGAAAGTTTTTTTACCCCCCTCTCCTGCTGAATATTTGCACCTTGGCAACATTTTTGTCAAGAAAGAGTGCAGGGTCCATGCTTAAAAAGCGTTTGGGTTGAGTCAGAAATCATTCTCAAGCATTTGATTGGTCAGATTTGAGCCTAGGCTCAAATCTGGCCAATCAAATGCTTAAGAATGCACTCAGACTCAACTAAAACGCTGTTGTCCTGATCAAAGTCCAGACCATGCAGGCATTATTGTCCAAATTAAAAAAGTTCTAGATGAAAGAGGCTCTTAAGAACAAAAATATACCACAACTTTAAAACTGAAATGGCATTCAAAACATCTTGACAGCATAGTTCATTGGATATTTTAACATGTATGAGAAAGTTAAGAGAGTTTCAATTGAGGGTTTTAAATTTTAGTAGTTCAGCATAAATATGTCGGGCATGAGAATATGTTAGGCAAATAAAGACAAAAACACTGGTTGCAGCATAATTATGCAATTAGGAAAATCTTAAAGCCTCTAGCTCTTTCACTGCCAATTGTATCTTAACCCTTAGCCCGCCAAATAAATTGTCGTCTGCCATAATTCTCGTCTGCTTCAAGTTTCAAAGTGCTTCAAAGTTGCTCAAAATTGCTGAAAATGTTGTCCGAGTGTCAAACAGCTTGGATCTGGATGAGACGCCGAGTTACTCGGCGTCTCATCCGGATCCAATCTGTTTGCATATGGAGCTATAGTCATGAGTGGCAGGCTAAGGGTTAATTACTGAAACAGTGTTTGCGAACAATTCTTATCCAGATTAGATGTCCGATCAGTCAAAAGAGACAAAATTTAAATTTAAAACAGAATGCAGACTAGAATGTTGAAACAGACAGACAGGGAGAGGGAGAAAACCAATACTAAATTGGATTAATTTTTATATGATATAAAATCCTCAAAGAAATAATAATAATAATGAGAATAAGATACACTTCTCATGCCTGATATAATTATATGTTAATTCTTTATGAACCTCTAGTGGTATTGCAAAACTATTGACCTCCAAGATTAGCTAGCCGAAATTACACTTTGATGAATATCTGCATGTTTTACTCAACTCTTTCCTCCCCAAAACTTATCCTACTCATTAAATCATCAATTTGTGACGATTGTAACAAGTAATCACAACGCAGGGTTTGTAATAAAGATACATAAAGGTTTAAGATATGAAATACTCTCCTTATCTGGAGTTTTAATACAGAGACTACTGTATCTTATCTGAAGCTGACCTTGGTGTTCATTGTCTACAATAACCAAAGGGCCCTTTTCTTGAGACCATGCTAGTGTATGTTAACCCCTTTCTCCGCATAAGCCCCTTGAGGCATCTATACCGGGTGTCCTGGTAAATGCAGTTGGGTATAGGCAGAGCCCCAGATAAGGAGAGTATTTCAAAAACTAAAATCTTTATTTCTGCATTAAACCCTATGGTGTCACTACGTATGTAGTAACACCATAGGATTTGATGCAAAATTTTGGATTTGTTCAGTTTAATCCCTCTTATCTGGAGCCTTGGTATAGGTGATAGGTGCCAGTGACTATAGAGCAAAGGGTTACATATATTAATAATATTATTCCCACTTCAGCCAAAGTCCACAACCATAAACATTAGCATACAAGAGCACAGTGCAGTCAAACCTCGATAAATATACTTTCTTTAAATTAACCCACTACCCCATAAATACACCTTTTATTTATTCCATTACTGAAGACAATAGTTCCAATTAATACAGTTATAAATATGCACCAACAGGTATTTTTTAGATCATAGCAGATGGTAGTTTAAAGCAGGCTGAAAGTAAAGCAGAATGCGCCTTAAGGCGCATTCTGCATTACTTTCAACCTGCTTCAAGTGGTAACCGGTCTTCAAAACTAGAAACAGGCTATGGCGTAAAGGGTTAATAAAGGCATGTTTGACTCCAGCGAGAGCAATTAATTGAATTAGGAGAAAGGTTCCGAGCATTCCAGTTATCGAGATCTGACTGTCAATGATTTCAATTCAACCCTCTATGATTTAAGATTCTAATATAAGCTCTTACTTTTTCATGCATGTTAGGGAAAAATACAGAAGGAGATACATGTATATAAATAGTGATATATATATCTCATAACATAACCAGTACATTCATTTCAGCCGAAACCAATCAGAAACTGTTTTAATGCAGCAGGAACCAATCAGAAACTAGTTTACAGCAGCAGGGACCAATCAGAATCAAGAAACCAAAGAGGAGTGCTATGTTAGTGATGAGGACATTTTTATAATATTGTGGCAATTTACTTGCAGCTGAATGAATGAGTTTGGCTAAAAAATAAAATAACTTAGCAAAATGTATCCTTGTAAGTCTTTAAAGAATCATATTTGCCAAGGATGAATATTAGTGATTCTATGGTATCTGTATTAAATACAACATCGACTTTCATTTTAAGCAAGAGAAGGTTGAAGCACAACAGGGAGGCTAGAACAAGTTGACACCATGTGATGAACATGAAAACCTTCGAAGAACAAAATCGCTCACCTCGGGCACGAGGCTATTTTCCCAGTTTGACTCACCAAACTATCTTTGTTTATTCATAGCTTTTTCAAACAAAGTAATTGTCACGTTTCAACAAAACTAAACCATTATTTTTTCTTTAACCCATTACTCCATAAATACGCCTTTAATTTATTCTGCTTCTAAAGAAAATAGTTCCAATTTTTACAGTCATGAATATGCACAAAAAACAAGTTTCTATATTCTATCAGGTAGCTTAAAGCAGGCTGAAAGTAAAGCAGAATGGGCCTTAAGGCACATTCTGATAACTTTCAACCGGCTTTAAGTGGCTGTCCGTCTTCAAAACTAGAAACAAGCTATAGAGTAATGGGTAAAAAGAGGGGATAAATGGTTTAAACCTTTTTCCTAACCTCTTGCTATGCCTTTATGTTCTTTGATTCATGTTAATCTGTAACCAAACCCCCTCCCCTCCTCTCCCAACTATGCCTACTTGAAAGGCATTTGCGAACAATTTAGATCCAGATCAGACAGACTTTTTTAGCTTATCAAAAACTGAAATCTCGTTTTGGGAACTTTATTATTATTAAAAATAGATAGCTAATTCTTATTTTTAAAAATATAGGACAAATCTTACTAGCAAGCTTTACAATTTTTTTTCAGAAGGAAGACAGACAGTAGTCCTGTCACACAGTCAAAAAAGAAGAATTGCTTTATAGACAGGACAAATGTCAGGGCTCCAGATAAGAGGTAGTTATTTCAACAAATCAAACATTTTCTCACTCATTTCAGTACCAAATCCTATGGTGTTACTACTCATTAGAATCGTCTCAAAGAGACGATTCTAATGAGTAGTGACACCATAGGGTTTAATTAAGAAACAAAGATTTTAGTTTTTGAAAAACTACCCTTATCTGGTGCTCTGAAATGTAATGCAGAAAGCTTGTAAAAAGAGCTATCTGCATTATCTTTGCCTTGCAATGAACTTAACCCATTACCGCTTAGCCTATTTCTAGCTTTGAAAACAGGTGACCACTTAAAGCAGGTTGAAAGTAAAGCAGAATGTGCCTTAAGGCACATTCTGCTTTACTTTCAGCCTGCTTTAAGCTACCATCTGCAAGGATAGAGAAAATATTTCGTCTGATACATATTCTTGGCTGTATAAATTGGAACTATTTTCTTCAGTGGAGGAATAAATAGAGGCGTAAAAAGGCGTTTTTAAGGGGTATTGGGTTAATCAAGCTCGAAAGACATACTGAACGCTTGTCTAAGAGTTTTCGTGTCTTCCTTTGTCATTAGAGATACTAATACACCAGGAAGTAGGCAACTGACAATGATATGTTTAATGACAAGATGGCAGAAAGCAAAAACAGAACTGAAATCCATCAAATGCTTGTGAGGCGTTCTCCTAAGAAAAGGCTATCAAAAACAGCCATATTTATCAAACATACACAACAACGGTGATCTTAACAGCCAAGAAAAGAATAGCAGTGACTTGAAAGCTTGAACATTTAGCTGGGTGGAAATGATAAACAAAATCACCAACAGCTACCCTTAAAACAGCATAAAATTGCAGGGACCATCTTTAACAACAATGATGCTTTAACCCTGTCCTCCACAGAAGTGTGCATGACACCTTTATGAACATATCATTAATAAATAAAGCAAGGGCTCTTCGAGACAATTCTAATTAGTAGTGACACTAGAGACTTAGGTTTTCATTTTTAATTCATTCTAATGAGGATAGGATTTGGATTTCCATTTTTCAAAATAGGATCAGAGTGTCAAACAATTGGATCCTAATATAATGAGCTACCACGTACAGGGCTCCAGATAGGGGGAGTATTTCAAAGCTAAAATCTTTATTTCTGCATTAAACCCTATGGTGTCACTACTCATTAGAATCGTCACTTTGAGACGATTCTAATGAGTAGTAACATCATAGGATTTAGTGCTGAAATGAGTGAGAAAATGTTAGATTTGTTCAGTTTACTCCCTCTTATGGAGTCCTGCATGTAATGCTGCTTCTCATCAGGATCCAAACTAACGTTTTATTGCTAGCTTTCAAAGAGAAAATCCAGTTTGATACAGGTGATTTGCACTCTTCACCATGGAGGACAGAGTTCAATAATAAACGTAAGGAAGCTTTAAGCACAGACGTCGGTACCATCTGCATGGTGGCTGTGTTTGTACTACTGAAGAAACGGGTTGCAGCTCCGTACTGCGTGGTAGATACACCCGGCCCCTGAAATGTCTAGACTATGTATATCTGTATCTAATCATGAAAACAATAGGTTCTACCATTGTGGAAATATATTAATATTACAAAATAGGAAGTTTTTAGTTGGACATACATACACGTTTTTACGCCTTTAATTCATTTCCTCACTTAAGAAAATAGTTCCAATTTATACAGTCATGATCCAATATGCATCTTTATCCTAGAATAATGGTAGCTTAAAACAGCCTGAAAGTAAAACAGACTGGATTTCTACTTTATTTTTTGTCTGTTTAAAGCAGTCATGAGTCAGGATGAAGAGGGGGAAAACCCGAAATCTCTTTGCCAAAGGCTTGAGAAGAATTTACTATGAAGGCTTCAACTGTTAACAAATTGTATTGGACCAAATTTTAAACATACTCTTACATCTATATATGATGCTGGGAACACATTTATTATTATTTTTTCTTTATATATCCATTATAGTTTTAATGCATAACTAAGTAATAGATGTTTCCTATATTTTAACTCATGCTGCTACTTTATAATTCATAATACAGTTAAACCTCTCTATTATGACCACTAAAACTAAGGCTAATTAATTGTTTTAAAGTCAAGTGACAGCTTAAAGCAAGGTGACCGTCAAACAGAAAGCTCCTAAAGGTGCTGTTTTACTGACACCTTGCTTTAAGCAGTCACCTGTCGTTAACAAATGATGATGTACACAATTTAGTGGTCGCAAAAGAGAGCCCTCCAGGCTTTTACCTTGAATGGTCAAACACATAGTTTCAAACTCTACTAGCTAGTGCAAGAGATAGGTGAACCTTTCCTACAATTCTTAACACAAACCAAGTCTGTTTTTCTTCTTAACTTAGAGGCATATAGTGGTGGGTTCTTTAAGATGGGGGATATTAGCATTAGGGGTGTAACAATTCGCCGAAACCCGCATCGCAGTTTATCGCAATACGGAGAAATCGAATCGCAATATATTGCAATACACCGTGTAAGTATGGAACAAGCATCTGCCATCGTGTTTACTGTATTAATCTTGTTCAACCAGGCCCTTGATTCGCTGCTTGTTTCTTAATAAAAGCGTCTCGTTGAGCGAGATTAAACGGAAACGAAATAGTACTGTTACACCGGCTAGGGATATGGATAAAACACCGGACTGCGTCTACTACGCGTTGTTTCGAAAACAATTCCGCGAAACAAAAGTAAGTTTGTCCATTATTTTACTGTTTTTAAATAAGGCAAAGAAAATCGGTTTTTCTGAATCTGAACCGCGGGGCAATATTATTCAGCTCACACCGCAATATATCGGTACACCGCCGAATCGTTACACCCCTAATTAGCATGTGAAAGACAGATGGCTGCCATAAGCAGGCTGAATGTAAGCTCCAGTATGAGGTTTCTGCTTTATTTTCAACCTACTTTAACCCTTTGCCCCATAGCTAGAAGTGAAAATCACCTATATGCTGTGTTTAATGCAGGGTAATGCTTAAAACAAGATGAGAGTAAAGCAGAAAGTTCCTTTAGGGGCTTTCTGCTTTACTTTCATCTTGTTTTAAGATGTCACTTGTTTTCAACACCATAAATGGATATTTATTTTAGGCACTTCATACGATAAATGTTGTCCTAAATCAGATTATAAAAGTCTCAATCATTATTCATTTCGCCAATGTATTTTAAAGTTTTGACATAGGACTGTTTTTGTCGTACAAAGTTTTATGAAACGGGCCCCTAGGCTCCAGATGAGGGTTTTTTGAAAACTAAAACCTTTATGTCTGCTCTCAACTCTATGGTGTTACTACTCATTCTTCGAGATGATTGTGAGTAGCACACAATAGGTGTTTTTTTTTAAAACAAAAAGGAAAATAAATTGAAAATATTTAGAATACTGCCTCTTATCTGGAGCTCTGGTTAGGCAGTCATCCATCTTATCAGAACATAGGAAAAGTTTCCAATTGCTAATTTATCTTTGAAGGAGAGGGTAAAATAGAGCCGTTTAATGAAAAATAAAAATTTCCTTTGATTGAGGGATTAATATAAGATTATGGGCAAAAACTATATACCTTCAAGGAGTGCGACAGGTGTAAAATTGATCCCCAAATTTGCTCCAAAAACACTTCAAACCATCCCATCACTCAACCTTCCCTTTGCCAAACACCACTTTGAAAGAATCAAATTCTTACCTGATAGAGCCAAAAATTTATAGTTTTTAGAGTTAATTTACAAAATTATTTTTGAATTTATAAAAAAAAAAAATGTCCTCGATCAGAAAAGGAAACAAGCGCAAGGCAAAATGTTAGCTACCACTGAAAGAAAAGCTAGAATCCTGTTGGTTTCGGCCTCCAGATCTTGTTGGCGGCCGAGAGTGGAACGAACCATCATCTCCCATGACGACGTTATCCACCATGTTCCTGTGCGGGGGAGGACACGAATCCACACTGTTCTGCTTCACCTCTATGACAGGACCCTCGTAACCTTCTCTGTCAACTGCACATGGGCGTCTCGCCTGAAAGAAGACAAGTTCAATACATAACAGTGCACCATCTATACAACAACACCCCATTGGGAGACAAAGATTATGTGTGTTGTTCCGAGGGAGTTGTTATAGGGAGGGAAATTGGTTCACATTTGCAAACAGCTTAAATCCAGATCAGATGCCGCGTAACGCGGCATCTGATCTAGATTTAAGCTGTTTGTCACTCTGCATTTTTTTTTCCGTCAAAATGTCCAATAAATGTCAAATATGTTACTTTGAGAGAAACAGAAGATGATGTTGCAGACGTGAAAAGGCTGGACATAATGGTCGTGTCTGGGGCACAGTGGCAAGCATTGTTGTAAGGAGGGAACTGCTGTGCGGAGGGCCGTTGTGGGGAGGGAGTACTGTAACAGTATTACAGTGGAGACGATGTTATTCTTTCCCAATAAACGTGTTTACGTTAAATATATTACTTCCGTTGCAAACAGTTTGGAGCCAGATCAGACGCTGGGTAACCCAGCGTCTGATCAGGCTCCAAACTGTTTGCCACTCAAATTAAAATGAGTTGTCAAATTTTTCAAAAGATTATAATGTTCCTCTTTTTACTGTCTTGTGTTTGCATTTAGTGTGGGTTTTAACGGGAAAGAACAACGTCTTCTCCGCTGTACAACTCACTCTCTGTAAAGCTTCAAACCATTCTCACACTGAGTGAGAGAATGGTTTAAAGCTTTACAGAGATTGTGTTGAATGGAAACTGGCTATGGGGTAATGGTTTAACTCTTTCCTCCCTGAAACCTCAAATGGAAAATTCTTATTTTTTATTTAGTCTAGTCAATTTTTAACTTTTTTAGGGTTGATTTTTACAATATATCATGTCATAATGACTAACAGTGTAGAGCCTGATCAGAGGGCTCCTAGGAGCCCTCTGATCAGGCTCTACACTGTTTGCATAGGATAAGTGTACTCCTCACATGTATGCTGTATGCACAAGTTGTTAACACAATAGTAAAACATTAATTCTTACTTCTTCTCTTGCACTAATTCTGCCGTATACGGTTTCTGCATTACACGGTGTTGGGATAAATCGCCCTTGTCCTTGGGTCACCTTCAACTGCATACCAAATACAACATACAAACAGTCAAATTTTGATATCTCAAACTTGCTTGCAGTAACTCGAAATTATCTGCATTTCTTCAAATCAATTCAACAACTTGTGTAAGTCAAACACAACTGTATTTAAAACTTAAAATGTGGTTAAGCTTAGGGCAGTTAGAGAAAAGAAAGATTTTACTTTATTTGACAGTATTTGAATACAAACACAAGAAATATGTCAATGCCACAAAACCAGGTTATCAAAGTTTAACTAGTCAGGTTATTATCTCATGACATGATCAGACACATAGCTTGAGATACTTGCTGAGATTGGTCTACACTGGTTTGGAATGCATATGTCTGATTATCTCATAGCACCAATCATAGGTTTCAAGAATCAGGGCTTCATATAAGAGCGAGTAAATTGAACAAATCTAACATATTCTCACTTATTTCAGCACCAATTCCTATGGTGTGACTATTCATTAGAATTGTCTCGAAGAGACAATTCTAATGAGTAGAGATACCATTCAGAAATAAAGATTTTAGTTTTTGAAATTCTCTCCTTATCTGGAGCCCTGAAGAATCAATAAGTTTGTCAGACCAGCAGCGGTTACATCATGTCTATTTCTGCAACTAATTTACATACACAAGTCATAGTCGGCTAAGATAAATATTTGATTAAGTGCCACTGTTGCCGGTGTTGCCATAACATTGTCTGGTTAACTGCACTCCCTATAACATATATTTTCTTAACAATTGTGCTTGCATAAGTTGTAAAATTCAAGTTTTAGGCATTTCTAATTTCAAACTTACTTTTTATCTTAAGAAAACAGTGCAGACCTTGATTAGACAGCTTCCTCAGGACCTGTCTGATCTGGATCTTCACAGTTTTCAAAAACATCAAATACACTAATAGAAGGAGAATGGTTCAAAAGTCAACAATATACCATGGCTCCAGATTAGGAGGGTATTTCGAAAACTAAAATCTTACTGTCTGAATTAAACCCTATGCTTTGACTTCTCATTAGAATTGTCTCTTAGAGATGACAGTTCTTGTGAATAGTTACTCCATAGAATTTGGTGCTGATATGAAGGAGAAAATGTTGGATTTGTTCCAAGAACTCCCTCGTAACTGGAGCCCTAATATACAATCAGAAGTATTTGACCCAAGGGATCCAGATAAGAGGGAGCAAACTAAACAAATCATGCATTTTTTCACTCTATCAGCATCAAATGCTATAATGTCACTTCTCATTAGAATTGTCTCAAAGAGACGATTCTAATAAGTAGTGACACTATAGGGTTTAATACAGTAATAAAGATTTTAGTTTTTTGAAACACATCCTTCATCCAGAGTCCTGTTTAACCCGGCAACTGTCCATACGCACCTGTCCCTCGTCCACAACTACATGGCCATTGCTGATGACAAACAGTGGTACTCCGTGACACGTCAAACCCTCAAATATGTTGAAGTCTACGGCCTGGTGGTGGGTCTTGGCAGAGATTGTCCTCGTCTGATTGGGATCCCAGATAACTATATCGGCATCTGAACCTACAGCTATTCTTCCCTACAGGTACATACAGATGAGAAAATATATCATAACTGTGTAAGTATTTAACTACATAGAAACACATTTTTATGCATTTATTTTTTTTCCTCTACTGAAGAACATAATTCCAATTCATACAGTCATGAATATGTGTTATAAGAAATATTTTCTATATCTTAAGCAGATGATAGCTTAAAGCAGACTGAAAGTAAAGTTTTAAGTGTGCATCTGTCATCTTTTAGGACATTTGGTTTAGGAGGCTACACTGTTGTGATATGGTTGCTGTATCATATTGAAAGAAACCACATCATTCTTTGCATGCTGGGTAATTGTTTCATCTGTGACAATTATGTTCATCTATTATTGTTGTAAAAATAGATCTTTCAAAAACATTCTCAAAAATATTTTCAAAACAAGGATGAGTGTCAAACAGTTTTGATCCTGTAGAGATGCAGTGTTCTGTCTTTACCATAATATTTTTAGACCACTTGCCGAAAAGTGACAACAACAGTCTTTTCACTGTAATACTAGTATGCCAACTTCTGATGCAAATATCGCTTGCCCAAATCAGAAACCACTTGCCCCAGGCTTTGGGCATGTAGGTTAGGGAGAAGACTGGGCATTACACAGTGTCTTGTCAGGATCAAAACTGTTTGCACAGATAATCAAAGATTCCGCTACAAGCGTGCAATGAGTTACAATAACTCTTACCTTTTGAGGGTAAATGTTGAAAATTTTAGCAGCATTTGTACTAGTGACAGCTACAAACTTGCAAGCATCCATCTTTCCAGGGTACTGAAAATATACATCAAAATATGAGTGCCTATTGTACAAACACAATACAAGGAACAATTCAATTATATAACATAGAAAGAAAACATTTTTCTAGGCACTTGTCAATCTTCTGATTTAAAATGACTTCCTGTTTTAACTGATTCACCTCTGAAATTTATAATGATTCCAGATTATTTCCAAAGCTTAAATCCTTACATCAGCAGTAAACCCTATGGTGTGACACAATGTAATTTAGTATTATACAGTTACTAAATTTAACCCTTTCCCCCAATAAATACGCCTTAAATCCTCCACTTAAAGAAATTACTCCCTCTTTACACAGTCATGAATATACACTGTAAGAAATATTGTCTAGCAGATTGTAGCCTAAAGCAGGCTGAAAGTAAAGTTTTAATTTCAGCCTGCTTCAAGTGGTCACCTATCTTCATAACATCTATGGAGTAATTGGTTAACCCTTTACCCCACGGCTTGTTTCTACTTTTGACAATAGGTGACAACTTAAAGCAGGTTGAAAGTAAAGAAGAATGAGCTTGAAGGAGCATTCTGCTTAACTTTCAGCCTGCTATAAGCTACCACCTACTAGAATAAAGAATATATTCCATAAAATGCTTTTCCATGAATGTATAAAATTAAAGTATATTCTTCAGCTGAGGAATAAACTGAATGCGCTAAAAGGTGCTGCCATGGGGGAAAGGGTTAAAGTGGTCGGTCACCTGTCTTCAAAACTAGAAACAGGCTATGGGGTAATGGGTTAACTCTTTCCTCCCTGAAACTTCAAAATGGACAAATCCAGTTTCCATTTTAGTCTAGTCCATTTCTGACTTTTAATGGGTGTTTTTATCAATGTTTTGCATTATGACAAACAGTGAAGACCCTGATCAGAGGGCTCCATAAGGAGCCCTCTGATCAGGGTCTTCACTGTTTGCATAGGACAAGTGTACTATTCACATTTACACTGTTTGAAAAGGACGCCTATATGCGGGACTAGGGTTCAAAGAGTTAATGGGGCCTATAGACTGTAACACTTACAACTCCCTTCTCCCAGATGACAGACATTCTATCTTCTACACCATTTACACCGTTTGGAATCTTCCTAAAGTCATCTTTACCCAGGGCTTTCTGGTCAGCATTAAAGGTACAATTGTCTGTACCAGTAGCTTGTAAATCATTACTGAAATAAACACAAGAAATAATGACCATTCATTTCTCAATATACATGTAAACGTAAGATACAGTAAAACCTCTCTATTACTACCACTAAATTGTTTTAAAATTAAGGTGTTTACGATAGGTGGCTGCTTAAAGTAAGGTGACAGTAAAACAGAAAGCTCCTGTAGGAGCTTTCTGTTTTACTGTCACCTTGCTTTAAGCTGTCACCTGTCTTTTATACAGTCAATTACCTTTAATTTTAGTGGTCAAATTAGAGAGACTTTACTGTATCAGCAATTTATTACTATCAAATTATCAGTGTAAGAAATATCAGTAATTCATTAATGAAATTTAATTTATAAACAAAACAATTGTCAGCCATTCATTACTCAAAGCAAATATTTGCCCATTCTATGATATTCAACATTAAACAAAGATAACACAAGAATGTTTTGTGATGAAATAAAATAATAAATCTCTTGGAGAAAACCCACTTTCTCATACAACTTAATACAGTACTGAACTGTTTCAGACTTGTGGCTGCTTGAAAAGAGATCAAAGTAAAGCAGAAAGCTCTTGTAGGAGTCTATGCTTTACTCTTTAAATTATCTTGCTTTAAACTGCCAGCTGCTTTTTACACAAGCCGTGAATGATCATTTAGGTTTGGTTTGTTTATTACCAACCATTTCTACCATCTACGGGCTAATTGGATGCCTAAACGAGAGGGGAGCAGATACAGAAACACTGGATGCAATGCCCTTCTAATATTATAGACAGAACACTTTGATTCTTGTGGATGCCCAGTGTAAAGCATTGCCAAGTCTGACCATGAGTCACCTATGTTTGTAAAGTCTCATCTGAAGGACATGGTCCGGCGGGGGATCAAACTCATGACCCCTTGTATCTTAGTTGAGCGCATAATCACTGGACCACATCCCCAGGCGATCTTTTGAGAGCAACTACCAGGATATGATGTGTCATACAAAGCTTATACTGAGACAAGGTTAAACTTGTCTTGAATTGTGGCTTAAAGCAGGCTAAAAGTCAAGCAGAATGCACCTTAAGGTGCACTCTGCTTTACTTTTGACCTGCTTGAAGTAATCATTTGTCTTCAAAACTAGAAATAGGCTACGGGGTATTGTCTAAAGGTGCTTATGTGATGAAAGTGTTAACTCATTACCCCATAAATACACCTTTTTTTGCTCTTATTTATTCTGCCATTGAAGGAAAAAGTTCCACTTTATACAGTTATGAATGTGCACCAAAAGAAATAGAGTCTATATTCGAACAGATGGTAGCTTGAAGCAGGCTGAAAGTAGAATGTGCCATAAGGTGCATTCTGCTTTACTTTCAACCTGCTTTATGTGGTCACCTATTTTGGAAACTAGAAATATGCTTTTGGGTAATGGGTTAATGTAATGCTGCTTACTTAGCTAGGAGATCCATAAGATAGCCCGGAGTGGTTGGGTCTGGCCTCAATGGTGGGCCCATCACATGCCCTGCAGCATGGCGCCAACATTTATTCCAGTAGTGTGTACCGTCCGTGCCCAGACTGGCAGCTATAGGTTCTCCAAACACTACATTACCTGTACAACAGAATTGCAATATACAAATCGTGATAAATTGAGAAAAATGTAAGAACACTTCCAACTGGAAAACCTAATGTGGTTGAAATTAAACTGCTTTTCTCACACCTTTCTTAAATCAGCTACAGAAAAACAAAACTTCTAATGAGTGTTTATAATAAGTTAATTTTACTGTAAAAATATTCTCCAGTTCAACTCTTTTAGGAAGGTAACATATTTATTATAACTCTTTATATGCTAACATCGAGAACCTGGTTACCTTTACAAACAGTCAGAATCTAGATAAGACGCCAAGTTTCTTAGTGTCTCATAAGAGTCCAAATATTTTGCCAATCTGACAATTAAAATTTTGAAGAGAAATAAATTACCACTATCATATGTTTGTTAAC
The DNA here is from genome assembly GCA_922989275.2 of Gari tellinella. Lineage (NCBI taxonomy): Eukaryota > Metazoa > Mollusca > Bivalvia > Cardiida > Psammobiidae > Gari > Gari tellinella. Next base: position 41,698,216 of record OV277867.1, read on the forward strand.
GTCCGTTTCTGCCATCTATGGGCTAATTGGACACCCCAAAGAGAGGGGAGCAGATACAGAGAACCCGGACGTGATGCCCTACTCTTATTATCGAAATAGTTCTCTGGGTTTTTTTTTAGATGCCAATTGTAAAGCACTCATACATGGGACCTTGGTTTATAAAGTCTCATCTGAAGCACTTGGTCCGGCAGGGGATCAAACTCGCAACCTCTGACATCGTAAACGGGTGCTTTACCCCTTGACTACGTCCACTATCAGAAATATTCAAAAAGTCTTTAAATCACCATTTCAACATATACTATTACTAATGCCTCAAAGTTCCAATTTGATGTATTAAATTCTAAAACTCCTATTCAACATTCTAGACTCTAAAGCTCTATTATCTGAAAACTAGACTCTTAACCCATTACCCCATAAATACGCCTTTTTACTCCTTTGATATATTCCTCTATAGAAGAATATAGTTCCAATTTATACAATAATGAATATATGCAATAAGAAAGTTTCTATATTTTAGAGAATTGTAGCTTAAAGCAGGCTGAAAGTAAAGCAGAATGCACCTTAAGGTGCATTCTGCTTTACTTTCAACCTGCTTTAAGTGTTTATTCCTCTTCAAAAATAGAAATTAGCTATTGGGTAATGGGTTAAGCCCCATTTCAGCAAACCAAAATTCTAGAGCTCCGTTTTAGCATTAGTAGCATTAATTAAAACACTAAATATGTATCTCAGTTTCAACTTCAAATATATTTTAACTTACTTAAACATGATACCTCCATTTCAGTATACATGTAGTTTTCACCCTTGTAGTACGGTATTAGAACCTCAGGGCTGCCATTTCTCCGGATTTTTCCTAAGTATTCGGATTTTTTTCCTAGCAGATCGTAGCTTAAAACAGGCTGAAGGTAAAGCAGAATGCGCCTTAGGTGCATTCTACTTTACTTTCAACCTGTTTTAAGCAGTCATGTGTCTTCAAAACAAGAAACAGACTATGGGGTAAAGGTACGATTAGTAAAAAGTGCGTCTGAAAATTTGAAATCTTAGGAATTTTATGATCAACTTATGGCAGCCCTGGAACCTAATGAATACACCCTTTGCCAATAGTGATGACTAAAATCAGAGAGCTCTTGTAGTATCCCTCTGATTAGGGTCTGCATTGTTTATCATACTTTCAAATAAGCCACATGTGCACAAATGAGTAAATTAGACCTACTCCATTGCAATGAAGGTATGGACTAATACAATTTGAAATTTAAGATTTGTCTCAAGCTGTACACTCTTACTCTTTCAACACCATTGACCTGTTTAAAATATACTTATTATATTTGCAAACAGTGTAGACTCAGATCTAAGGGATCCCTTTGATCAGGGTATACACTGTTTGCTAAGTTAAAGCAGCATATATTAAACTACCCAAAATTCAAAGTAGGTTGGTTCATGTTTTGGTAATTAAAAAGATCTACAATGGAATTAATAACCCACAAGAGCTACTTAGTGTGGAAAGAGTTAACAAAGTTATGGAACAATACACTGTACAAGAGTGTACACTGTATAAGCTGGCAAATTTATAGCCCGCTCAGTCACCACAGCACAGACACATGAAGGTCTGGGTCTATACTGTTAGCAATGCATTAAGTCCGATTTCTCATGGCATGGCTTAAGTATATTTTTGGTAAGTCAATGTAAACTAGCAATCTAGGAGAATGGAAATTTGAAAATTACGCATAATTATTAGTGGTCGTGTCAATAGGTCTTCATGACCAACATTCAAACAGAATACTGTATAATTCTATTGAAATCAACATTTAATTTACCTTTGCGTCTGGAATCACCAATGACATTAGCTTAAGTCTTATTTTCTATATTCGTGCATAATTATGGTAGCTTAAAACAGGCTTAAAGTAAAGCAGAACTCGCCTTACGGCACATTCTGCTATACTTTCAACCTGCTTTAAGATGTCACATGTGATCAACATTCCAATAGAATACTGTCTAAATCTAATAAAATCAGTATTTAATTTACCTTTGCGTCTGGAATCAGCAATGACATTAGCTTATTTTCTATATTCATGCATAATTATGGTAGCTTAAAGCAGGCTGAAAGTAAAGCAGAATGTGCCTTCAGGCACATTCTGCTTTACTTTCAACCTGCTTTAAGATGTTACCTGTCTTCGAAACTGAAAACAACCTATGGGGTAATGGGTTAATTTACCTTTGCGTCTGGAATCAGCAATGACATTAGCTGAAGTCTTACTCATCACCTTGACAATATACAGAGGGCAGTTTGCCTGGCTAGCAATAGTTACTGCCCTTGACACAGCCTCTCCTTCCACCTAGAAATTATGTAAGCATTCTCCTCATTGGTCATAGCTGATATACTTCTAAACGACAAGTGTTTTGATTGGCCAAAATTAAAGGAAAAACTCAAAGTTAACTCAAATGAACTGAAGCTGATGCAGGGAAGAATGACAACACCAAAATAAAGGATCTAAATCAACACCATGTGCATATTTGTTGCTAATAAGGTACCAGGGATACAGACTCATAGTTTTATCAGAGGATGCAATAGGTCATGTTAACTCCACAGATACACCTTTTCATGCCTTTAATGAAGAAAATAGTTTCATTTATACAATCATGAATAAACATCATATGAAATATTTTCTATGTCCTAGGAGATGTGAGCTTTAAGCAAGCTGAAAGTTAGGCAGAATGCACTGAACAAAGCCGTTAACGAAACCACCAAAAATGTTCTCAACCAAAACCTATGTTGTGACTACTCATTAGAATTGTCTTGAAGGGACAATTCTTATAAGTAGTCTCAAAATAGAGTTGGGTTGAGACATAAGGAATGTTAATGTTTGTAATACTTTTCTTAAACCATTACCCCATAGCCTGTTTCTAGTTTTGAAGTCAAATGACCACTTAAAGAAGGCTGAAAGTAAAGCAGAATGCACCTTAAGGTGCATTCTACTTTACTTTCAACCTGCTTTAAGCTACCATCTATTAAGGTATAGAATATATTTCTTATGGTACACATCATTCATGACTATTCATGACTGCATAAAATGAAACTATTTTCTTTTGTGCAGGAATAAATTAAAGGCATAAAACTGTATATCAATGGAGTAATGGGTTATTTAGAGATATCGGTTTGAAGACGGGAATTAGTGTAGTTGCCATGGAATGACTTGGAAATCATCAAATGTCTATGAGCCATGGCAGACATGGTTCATACGGTTGTAAAATAACGAGGATTGATATTTTGTGAGTTTCCCAGATCCCAGGGGTTATTACAAGCTGCTACTACTGGATCTACATTACACACACACACACAACTGTTAGCCACATTGTTAGAGAGCAGTGCAGACCTAAAATATTCTCATCACTTACCTGCTGTCCAATTTGAAAGTTCAGTCAAGCCGGTGTTGAACAAACTTTAATCCAATAGTTATATCTCTAAAGAAAGGTAGCTGACAAAAATCAAGCGTTTTTATACTGTATATGCTGCAACCTGTCTAGACCCTTTACCCCATAGGCTATTTCTGGTTTTGAAGACATGGGACCACTTAAAGCAGATTGAAAGCTTTACTTTCAGCCTTCTTTAAGCTACAACTTAATTATAGGAAATGTTTCATGTGCATTGATTTCTGAATAAAATTGAACTGTTTTCTTCAGTGGAGCATTTAATTTAATATGTAAAAACGAGTATTTACGGAGTAAAGGTTTAACCCATTACCCAACAAGCACTTCTTTTTACATATTTAGTTTATTCCTCCACTGACGAAAAAAGTTTCAATTTAGACAGTCATGGATATATACATTATGAAAATATTTTCTACATAGTATCATACTTATGGTAAATTAAAGCAGGCTGAAAGTATATCAGAATGCTCCTTAAGGCCCATTCTGCTTTACTTTCAACCTGCTTTAAGAGGTCCCCTATCTTCAAAACTAGAAACAGAATATGGGGGAATGGGTAAAAGAGTATATCTATACATCTCCTGCATGATTTGTTCAACACTGGCTTGGATTTACTGGCAATACAGTGAAGAGAACAATACTTTTTCCCGTTAAAATGAAGCTAAATGCAAATGTAATGCATTAAATGTAGACGACAATTGTTTTTTTTAAAATTCCTCGTAATTTATTTCTATCTGAATGGCAAATGTTTGGAACCTAATCAGACATCTGGTTACATGGCGTCCAGTATGGCTCCAAAAACTGTTTGCAATGGACACAAAGATTTAACCCTTTGAGCCCTAGTCCCGCATATAGGCATCCTTTTCAAACAGTGTACATGTGAATAGTATACTTGCCCTGTGCAAACAGTGAAGATCCAGATCAGCGGGCTCCGAAAGGAGCCCTCTGATCAGGGTTTTCACTGTTTGTCATAATGCCAAACATTGACAAAAACAACCCTTAAAAGTCAGAAATGGACTAGACTAAAATGGAAACTGGAATTGTCCATTTAAAGTTTCAGGGAGGAAAGAGTTAAGCATAAATCTATTTATTGGGAAAGAATAATGTCTTCTCCACTGTATCTTCCTCTCTACAAATGAAGAATGTTTAACCCTTAACCTGCCAAATAAATTGTCGTCTGCTATATTTCTCGTCTGCTAGAAGTTTCAAAGTTCTTCAAAGTTGCTCAAAATTGCTGAAAATGTTGTCCGAGTGTCAAACAGCTTGGATCCGGATGAGACGCCGAGTTACTCGGGGTCTCATCCGGATCCAAGCTGTTTGCATATGGAGCTATAGTCGTGAGTGGCAGGCTAAGGGTTAACTTACCTTTCTGCTGATTGAAGGGCAAAGATCCATATAATGACTGACTATATCAATCTAGCTTTGATTTAACCCGTTCCCGCATAGGAACCATCTTGTTATATGTTTAACTCTTCTCAGCCTAGTCTTTTTGAAAACCATATACATGTAGACACAGATCTGACAGCTCCTGAAGGAACTATTTAATCAGTGTCTGCACTGTTTTTTGTAGCATCCGTCTACTTTTAACAACCGTGCACCAGTCTATACACTTTTAAAAGGAACTGTGAAGGAAAGGATTAAAAACATAAGACCTGTGTAAGATTTAATGGCTTCAGCAGATTGACTTCAACTCTTTACAGATGACCCCGTTTCTAGTTTTAAATACAGATGACCACTTAACCCTTTATCCTATAGCCTGTTTCTAGTTTTAACGACAGGTGACCACTTAAAGCAAGCAAAAAGTAAAGCAGAATGTGCCTTAAGGCACATTCTGTTTTACTCTCAGCCTGCTTTAAGCTGCCATCAGATTCTGTACATTCGGAGTTTAGCTCTATTTTCCTACTGTAAAGATTATCAGAAGGACAATAAAGCATTGACCACAGCGTTTAACCTTTCTGTTAATGACAAAATATACTTTTGAAGCCATTACAATCCCAGTCCGCACAGGTGATATCTAGCAAATACAAATAGTTCACCTTTTTTCCTGGCAGCCCGGACCATGTCTGCTGCTGTTCGACTCATTACGTGAACAACATACAGTGGACACTCGGCCTGGTCAGCTATTGTGATGGCACGGTGGGTGGCCTCGGCCTCAACCTGAGCACAGGTGCATGCACACAACAGTTAGTGACCACATAAAATAGGATAGGTGACACTACACCAGGGCTCCAGATAAGAGGGAGTACTCTTAACAAAACCAACATTTTCTTAATCATTTCAGCACCAAATCCTATGGTGTTACTACTCATTAGAATCGTCTCGAAGAGTAGTGACACCATAGGGTTTAATGCAGAAATAAAGTTTTTTGGTTTTTGCAATACTCTCCTTATCTGGAACTCTGACACCAAACTAAATCCATGTCCAATGTAAGCGAACTATGCTTAATGTCAGACATTTTTTCATAATTTAAACAGAATCCATGAGGTTGAATAGGTCTGCAAATCGACCTATATTTGTATGAAGTTGTCATCTTGAAATCCAAAACGTTTGGATCCTGATCAACCATCATTAAATGTTGGACCTGATCAGGATCTAAACTTGTTTGGTTCCTGTACATATACAGAATACCTGGGTCCTGGGTTATAAAGCGTTTTGAGTTCAGTCTGAGATTGTTCTCAAGCATTTGATTGGTCAGATTTGAGCATTTGAGCTATTGCTCAAATCTGACCAATCAAGTGCTTGAGAACAATCCAGACTCAACTTAAACACTTAATAATCCTGGGGCCTGGCCAATATAATAATTTCAACATACAGAATAGTTACTGGGTGTTGCAATGGCAAACTTGTCGGAAAACTGGGGAAAATGCTGACAAAAAGCATATAAAACACATATGAACATCTGATAATGACAGATACAGAGCTCCATATAAGAGAGGGTAAACAGAACAAATTAAACATTTTCTCTCTTGTTTCAGCATTAAACCCTATGGTTTCACTACTCATTAGAATCGTCTCTTTGAGACGATTCTAATGAGTAGTGACACCATAGGGTTTAATGCAGAAATAAAGATTTTGGTTTTTGAAATACTCCCCTTATCTGGAGTTCTGCTGATAATTTTTGTGCTTTACATTTGCAGTCTACAATGCGTTGAAAGACCAATTAGTGAAGATGACAAAAGATCTCATAATTCTTTAAAGAGACATGGCTGCTATATGTAGGACAAGTTTAAGGCAGAAAGTTCCTTTCCAGACTCTTTCTGCATCACTTTCATCCTGCAATTTAACTACCAAATTTCATAAACAATGCTTATGAATCTGTTTTTGAATGGTTCCTCAACAGTTTTAGATTAAGTAGTATATCTATAACAAGATTGGGTCAATGTTGGTCAATATTGGTACTCTTCCCAAAGCCATTGGCCATTCTCGTAAAATGACAGTACCTACTGAACAGTGTTTGAGCAATGTTCAGCATGGACCATATACTTAAAGATGACGGCCAATAATAATTGTTCTATGTACAGTCCTCATATTGACCTACATTAGATCCACCTTATAAAGGGCATACTACCTTAACCCTTTCGGTGCCAAATTATTTGAGATATTTTTACCCCTTCAGTATTTTTGTCTGCAAGAATGTTTGAAAGTTAGATTAGTTAAAAATATCAATAAGAGTGTCAAATAGTTTGGATCATGATCATACGCCGCTTTACGCGACATCTGATCTTGATCCAAACTGTTTGCAAAGTCGACTTTATGCGACTGTGGCGCAGACAGGGTTAATCTTGTAAAACAATATGTTAAAACATACAAATATAAATATCTATACTTCAACCCAATCATATTGATGATCCAACAAATTTTAATGGGCTTCAGCAAACAGTTAAAACCCGGATCAGGTGGCTCGTCTAGAAGTTATCTGACCTTGGTCTGCACTTATTGCTTTATTAAGAAGTATACCTAACCTTCCTACAATTGTGATGACTATAAAAAGAACCACTCCACAAGAAATAAAGTTTCCAACAAGCAAGGTGGGAAAAATCTTTCAACAAAAGTGGGGGAAATGGGTTAAAATAGGCTTGAAGCACAAAGCATTATAAAACTTAAAAGAGAAGCTTACTTGGGAGAAAAAATTATTAATATACAGAAAATTTCTACATCTATAGTATGACCATTGCTCATTATAAAGACGTTTTTTCAAAGACTAATACAGAGCTCAAGATATGGTGGGTACTTAAAATACTAACTTTCTTATTTCTCCACCAAACCCTATGTTGTGACAACTCATCAGAATCGTCTCTACAAGAAGATTCTAATGAGTGGTCACACTATAGGGTTTAGACGAGACATAAAGGAGAAAAGTTCAGAAATGTTCACTTTACCCACTCTCATCTGGAGCCCTGGCCTCCAACTAATATGCCTTCACTATACCCCTCGCAGAGACAACTCATTAGAATCATCTCCCACATAGGGTCTAAAGGCCACATAACAGAGGTAAATGATGAAATTATTTAGTTAGACCTCTTAACCCTTTCCCCCATAGAAGCGCCTTTTAGCGCATTCAGTTTATTCCTCCGCCGAAGAAAATACTTCCAATTTATACAGTCATGAACATGTATCATAAGAAATATTTTCTTTATTCTAGCAGGTGGAAGCTTAAAACAGGCTGAAAGTAAAGCAGAATGCGCCTTAAGGCGCATTCTGCTTTACTTTCAACCTGCTTTAAATAGTCGCCTATTTTCAAAACTAGAAACAGGCTATGGGGGAAAGGGTTAAGTCTCTAAACCAAACACTCACTGGAAAAAATGGTATACAACAAAAGACATATGACTACTTAATGCAGGATAATAGTAAGGCAGAAAGCTCCCAAAGGGAGCTTTCTGCCTTACTATTACCCTGCATTAAGCTGCCACCTGTTACTAACTGGTTTCAAGACTAAATATCATTTTATAAAATCGTCCAGTTTAGAAAGGTTTCATTACAGTTTACTCCCTCTAATGTAGAGCATGGAAAGACATTTGAACAGTGGAGAAGACATTATTATTTTCCAATAAAACATGTTTATGCTAAAAGCTGTATTAAAGATCAATGCAAACAGTCTAGAGCCAGATCAGATGCCAGGCAACTGATTGTAACCCATAATTTTCATTTTCCCCATTTGAATGTGTCGCATCTGGGTTAAGTTTCGTTAAAACAGCATAGCATAATATCTTCTCCACTGTAACTAGATGAATACTAAAATGTTAACACAATTACACTACAAACTGGTAGGTTAACTTATGATACAAGTTTAAATGAGATGTTAAATCGGCCAAAAATTCAGTAACATGAGTAAAGTTAAAATGACAAAATTCTTGCTTCTATGTGCATTTAATTCACATCTTAACTCATTATCCCCTGACACTTCCAATGGACAAATCCAGTATACAATAAAAGCTAGTCCATTTTAGACTTTTTATGGTTGTTTTTTATAATATATTTCAATATGACAAACAGTGAAGTCCCTGATTAGAGGGCTCCCACAGGAGCCCTCTAATCAGGGACTTCACTGTTTGCATTAAACCAGTGTACTCTTAACAGGTACAGTTTTGATAAAGGATGCATATATGCGTCACTAGGGCTCAATGAGTTAAAGTATCAAAATATTACTACGGCTTAGAGACAATATTCCTATAAATATTCATACAAACATATTAATTTGAACCACTTTACACCTAATGCATAATCACCCTACAAAGTTCTTGAGGAACTGTAACTTTGAAATGCTATTTATTGATTTATACAGACATAAACTATGTATTAAGAACATTTTATCATATTCTGGTAAATCTTTTAACAATTTATGGCAGACACGGTCTTCACCCAATCACAAATGAAGAACTTAAATCAGAAATTAAACGTTTAAATTCTGAGTTATTTAACTTTTGAAAAACCAAGTTTAGGAAACAACATTACAGTATAGACTGGTTCATGTTCTTTTGACTTTTACCCTTTACTCCATAGATCCACAATTTCTACCTTTAAATTATTCCTCCACTGAATAAACAGTTCAAAATTATACAGTCATGAATATGTATCAGAAGAAATATTTTGCATATTCTAGCATAGGGTAGCTTAAAGCAGGCTGAAAGTGAAGCAGAATGTGCCTTAAGGCACATTCTGCTTCACTTTCAACCTGCTTTAAGTGGTCACCTATCTTTAATACCTTATTCAAGCTATAAGGTTGTGGATTTAGGTACATTCTGCATTACTTTCAAACATGTTTTAAGTGATCACCTGTCTTCAATACTAGAAACAGGCTATGGAGTAAAGGGATTTTTCCTGTACATATTTTTTGTTTGTTTACAAATTACAACTTATTCAGCAAGAAATGGGTTCCAACATGGCTTTATCAGTAAGAGCTATTCTCAGGTAACATCACTTACCTCCTCTGGTCGGCTCATCTCATGACCCTCGGGGCCTACAATGCCTTGGGCTATAAGTTCCTTGGATTTCTGAAACATTTCAAATATACTTTGATCAAAATGGACAAGTTTAAAGACAGACAAACTTCTATATTTGCATCTGAAACGAAGCAAATTGAAATAGGAAAAAACTTCTTACTCTATTTCAGGCTAGAAAATTTTACTGAGATGTCAATCACTTAGAATAATGTGGAAATGTAAAGAAAGAAATGAAATAATTAGTTTACTCCCTCTTATTTATATCAAAGCATTGTAACATGTTTTATTTTGATGTTTCTTTAACTCTTGTGTTATAAGTAGGACTAGTTATAAGTGTATAATGATGGGTTTTTTAAAACACTGTAGACCTAGAACAGACAGCTTCTAAAGATCTGCAATGCTTTCTTGGACCTGTCGAATATGAGTCTTTCCTTATTTTAACAACCATGTTATTATTCACATATACCTGCATTAAACAGGACTCCAGATAAGGAGAGTATTTCATAAACTAAAATCTTTATTTCTGCATTAAACCCTATGGTGTCACTACTCATTAGAATCGTCTCTTCGAGACGATTCTAATGAGTAGTCACACCATAGGATTTGGTGCTAAAATGAGTGAGAAAATGTTGGATTCCTTCAGTTTACCCCCTCTTTAATCTAGAGCCCTGCATAAATTGGCAGAGTTTCATATATGAGTATTCAGTGGGAGAAGCTTGTTTAACCCTTTATACCCCATAAATACGCCTTTTTACGCCATTTATTTACTCATCCACTGAAGAAGATAGTTGCATTTTTTACAGTTATAAATATGTGTGATAAAAAAATATTTTCTATAATTATTTTAGCAGATGTAAGCTTAAAGCAGGCTGAAAGAAAAGCAGAATGCGCCTTACTTTCAACCTGCTTTAAGAGGTAACATGTCTTTAAAACTAGAAACAGGCTATCGGGTAATGGTTTAAAATATTGAGTATTATACCAGACTGCTCTGTGCAGCCCCCTCTCACCTGAGCTATAAGGTGGCCGTTTTCAGCATGCACCATGGCCAAGGCCCCTAGCTCCTTACATCTACAGAACGCCTCATACAACTCACTGTCATCTAACATAAACACATCTTTATATGCAAGGAACATCTTGAAAGAGTTCACACCTGAAAACAAAATAGAATCAATCAGCATAGTAATAACAAGAGGCCAAGAGGGCCACATTTCGCTCACCTGAGACATTGTACCATAGAAGCTGACTGGGCAAGACAACATTTTGATATAGCTATGATCCAGGTGTCATTATTTGATCTTGGTAGAGGACTACAATGCGAAGCTACATCTCAGATATTAATGATCTAGGCTTTACGATTTAAGAGAAGATTTTTAAAGGTTTTCCCACACACAAAAAATAACAAGCCCAGGGCGGGACCAATTTGAGTCTGGGGGTCATAATTTTAACACACTTGGTAGAGAACCACAAAGCAAAGCTATATGTCAAATATTAAAGATCTGGGCCTTACAGTTTTAGAAAAGAATTCATAATTTGAACAACTTTGGTAGAGGACTATAAGGCAAAGCTACATGTCAAATATAAATGATCTGGGCCTTACAGTTTCAGAGAAGAAGATTTTTAAAGGTTACCCTATGAAAAACTGATAAGCCCGAGGGTGGGGCCTATTTTAGCCTGGGGGTCATAAATTGAACAAACTTGGTAGAAGACCACAAGGCAAAGCTACATGTCAAATATTAAAGATCTGGGCCTTACAGCTTCAGAGAAGAAGATTTTTAAAGGTTTTCCTATATAAGTCTATGTAAATCTGATAAGCCCCAGGGCGGGGCCAATTTTGACCCGGGGGTCATAATTTGAACAATCTTGGTTGAGGACCATAAGGCAAAGCTACATGTAAAATATTAATGAGCTAGGCCATACAGTTTCTGAGAAGAAGATTTTTTCAAGTTTTCCTAAGAAAAACTGATAAGCCCAAGGGCGGGGTCATTTTTGGCCCCAGGGTCAAAATTTGATCAATCTTGCTAGAAGATCATTAGGTTATGATACATACCAAATATCAAAGGTCTGGGCCTTTGGGTTTCTGAGAAGAAGATTTTTTATGATTTTCTTATGCATTAAAAGTTGTCTATATACGGTCATGTTAGAAAATCTGGTCCCACGGAAGGGGAATAACTCTAGCCCAAAACTTTGGACAATATTTGGTTCCCCTTTGTCACTGATGCTTCTGACAAAGTTTAGCTAAAATCCGGTCAGTGGTTTCAGAGGAGATGTTTGAAAATGTGAATGGACGACGTACGACAGACACCGGACGACGGACGGAATGGTATCACAATAGCTCATCCTGAGCCTTTGGCTCAGGTGAGCTAAAAATGTGCAATTCATAGCTATTAAAACAGTTAAAATTCTTAAGCACATTACCCCATAGCCTGTGTCTAGTTTAGAAGACAGGTGAACACTTAAAGCAGGCTGAAAGTAAAGCAGAATGTGCCTTAATGCACATTCTGCTTTACTTTCAGCCTGCTTTAATCTACCATTTGCTAGGATAGAAAAAGATTTCTTTTTGTGCATGTTTATGACTGTATGATTGGAGGAATTATAAATTAAATGTGCTTAAATGCACTTCTATGGGGGAAAGGGTTAAATTATCACAAATTTCAGTTTGACAATAAGATATGATAAGTTCTATTGAAGTGACTTATATCCAGTCGCAACTTGATACTTCGAACTCGCTAAAATAGATCGTACTAGTATTTCATAAGTTGAATTTCGATAATTAGATCTTGCTAAAGTCAAACATACCTGTATTTCAAAGTTAAACGTGGCTAAACAATGTTTTATCATTGAAATATGGGTATCTTTCAACTACTTTAATGATGGTAACTGGAGTTTGAATCATTGAGTTTATACTGTAGTAAATACCCATGTTTTGACTGTGATATACACAGTCCTTCCTTTACTGTTTTCAGTATTGAAGACGTATGGTTGCTAAAAGTAGGCTTAAAGTAAAGCAGAATGCTTCTTGAGGAGCATCTGCTTTACTTTCAACCTGCTTTAAGCTGTAACTATCTTCTAGGATATAGATTAGAAACTAGTTCTTATGGCGCATAGTCATTAATGATTACTGTATAAAGTGGAACTATTTATTCCAGAGGAGGAATAAATTAAAGTCACAAAAAAGGTGTATCTATTGCATAATGGATTAAATGGCTTCAAATTATCCAGACTTGTCTCAAAATACATATCAATCTACACAATTGTGCTTGGATATTGCAATGAATTTTCCCTATGTGTTTGTTGAAAGATTTCATTATACAGTAAAACCTCGCTATTACGACCACTAAATTATGTTAATTATTAGGGTGTTTACGGTAGGTGACCGCTTAAAGCAAGGTGACAGTGAAACAGAAAGCTCCTTTAGGAGCTTTCTGTTTCACTGTCACCTTGCTTTAAGCTGCCACCTCTCTATTATACAATCAATTAGCCTTCGTTTTAGTGGTCGTAATAGCGAGGTTTTACTGTAGTTATATACGGGTGATCTGAAGACTTTGCAGTCTTTACACCTACAGTAGAATAATTCATTTGAAATAGCAAACGTTGTAGACACAGATGAGAAGCTGCGTAACACAACTTCTCATCAGGGTCTGAACTCTTTGCTATGATCCTCTTTAGTAGACACTAGGCTTAAGTGGGCCAAGTTGTCCTTTCATGTTTTGGTATGGACCTTGTTACTGCCTTACCTCTTTCTGAAGCTAGTGTCTCCATCTCTTTGGAAACTGAGTCACTCCAGTGGGTCACACCCACGTGAAGGGCGTAGTCACAGCACACTTTGCCATCAGCCCAGTTACGCCATTTATCATAGGCCTCCAACAAAGGTACACCTTTCTGGTCTAGCACAAAATCCACTGTAGATAGAAAACAAGGATGTGTATGAGAAATACAGTAATTAACCAATTTGGGCACAGTGAATTCTTCCATGCTTATACAAGTATAGGGTATTGGATTAGTCCATTTTCGATGTTAGGGGTGCCTGGTCTAAATTTTCTTTTCTTTTTGTATAATATTGAAATTTCTATCAGCAAACAGTGTGGACTCTGATCAGACGCCACATAATGGGTTAATATCCCTTTCCTTAGTAGAACATCATTAGGATGATATAACAGAGTCTGAACTTTCTCCCAATGAATATTCATAATACCAGTGATAATTTTACCTGTGCATCCCGAGTCCTATACCCATTAAATTTTCCAGGGACTCATTACTTAAAAAATTGTGAGTTCCATGAACCCATAGCTTTTCTGGCCTTTATTAACCTATTACTCAAAAGCAAAAAGTAGCTTAAAGCAGGTTGAAAGTAAAGCAGAATTTAAGGCACATTCTGCTTTACTTTCAACCTGCTTTAAGTCAATAAGTGGTAACCTGTTTTCAAAATAGAAATAAGTTATGGGATATTCAGTTAAATTTCCCCTTCAAGGACTCAATGTTTGTCTCAAGGACTCAATGTTTGTCTCAAGGACTCATTGTTTTACAGAATGCGCATCCCGAGGACTCGTTCATCTGATTTCTAAAATTATCACTGTAATACACTCGTCACTGGTGACTGTCCACTATGAGTATCTATTATCTGAATTATGACATTGCCTAATATAAGAAAAGAATTTCTCTAACAGTGCACACTCATCTAGTATATACACAGTCCATTCGCGTTTGCTCAGAATGCAATGGGTCGAAATGACGGTCTCGTTTGAATTTGAACCTCGGTCCCGTCCACTCTTAATGCAATTTGTGTGGCAAGAAAATGCATTAGCTCAAACATGCATTGGTTTGTATATCGATGGATGTATGGACAAGACTAACACTAATATGCCCCACAACAGTTATGGTGGGGTATAAAACAATGAATACTTAAACAAATAAAATCTTTATTTCTGCATTAAACCCTATCATGTCACTACTCATTAGAATCGTCTTGTCTTGTCACACAATAGGTTTTGATGTTGAAATGTGTGAGAAAATGTTTGACTAGAACAGTTTACTCCCTCTTATCTGGAGCCCTGGATATGCTTACTTATCATGGTTGTTCCTCCTGCCAGGGCAGCCTTTGTACCGCTATAGAAGTCATCCACTGCCTGGGTACCCATGAAGGGCAGCTGCATGTGTGTGTGGGTGTCAATACCGCCTGGAATGATGAGTTTGCCCTGGGCCTCAATGGTACGCGACCCCCCAGGAATGACCAGGTTGGTTCCGATTTGTCTGTAAATCAGAGTAACATGCGCAATCAAAACGTGTGTCATTAAAAAGGTGAATTTACCACATGCATTTCTATTGTCCACAAAAGTAGACAAAAAATTAGCAAAACAGTGAAGACCCTGATGAGATGCCACCGTATGCAGCATTTCATCAGAGTTTGCAATATTTGCTATTTCTTATCATGAAATGTAAGTTTATACGTACAGTAAAACCTTGTTATTACGACCACTAAAACGAAGGCTAATTGATTGTATAATAGACAAGTGACAGCTTAAACAAGGTGACAGTGAAACAGAGGGCTCCTAAAGGAGCTTTCTGTTTCACTGTCACCTTGCTTTAAGCAGTCACTTAATGTAAACACCCTAATAATTAACATACTTTAGTGGTGGTATTAGAGTGGTTAAATTTTACTGTATAATATTATGATTACACACAATGGGGATTGTCTTGGGTATTTTAGGGAGGTGGCTTCTTTAACCAGAATGGAAGTAAAATTGAAAGCTTCTTAATTTTTTGCTTCTTTCATCTTGCTATCTTCTTTCATCTTGCTATAACTTGCAGTTTCTTACACTGTCAACTAGTAAAGGCGAAGATTCTATCTCGGTCTACACTGTTTGCATAGGACAAGTGTACTTTATACAGGTACACTGTTTTTCAAAGACAAGTAAACTCGTCACTAGGGTTGACTTCAATGTCTTAACACATTACTCCATAGCCTGTTTCCAGTTTTGAAGATATATGACCACTTAAAACAGGTTGAAAGTAAAGCAGGATGCACCTTAAGGCGCATTCTGCTTTACTTTCATCCTGCTTTAAGCTATAATATTATCTGTAAGAATATAGAAAATATTTCTTACGATTTTTATCTGTGTCAGTATAAATTGGAACTATTTTCTTCAGTAGAGGAATAAACTAAAGGCATAAAAAGGTGTGTTAATGGGGTAATGGGTTAAGACTACTGGCAAGCTTGCATGCTTCTAGCAAATAGACTTTTATGTTTTGCCAATCTTTATCAATGTTTTATGGAATGAGCCAGTAGTTTAAATCATGCACAGGCTATCTCTCATCGATCAGATTTCAATTCAACCTTCGATATCAGCTGAGACATTCAAATCAGGGCTGCCATTTCTCCGGATTTTTCCTAAATCTCCGGATTTTTCCCAGTTCATGGTAGCTTAAAGCAGGCTGAAAGTAAAGCAGAATGCACCCTAAGGCGCATTCTGCTTTGCTTACAGCCTGCTTTAAGTGGTAGCATATCAACAAAACAAGAAAAAGGCTATGGGGTAAAGGTAAGATTCATTAAATCACACTTGAAAAAAGCAAATTTTGAAATCTTAGGATTTTTCATGTCAATTTATGGCAGCCCTGTCAAATTATTTCCACTGTTTACATTATGATATCATTCCTTGGTATTTATCGGAGCTATAAAGAAGGCAGTGCCCCTGACTGAGCGAGATGATAAAAGTATTGGCTGTGTCAGCATTATACAACGAACTTGGCTTTCTATGGTCTTTACGTATATTCCTTTACTATCAATTCTGTGTTTAACCCTTTACCCCATAGCCTGTTTCTAGTTTTGAAAATATGTAACTACTTAAGTTTTGAAAATATGTAACTACTTAAAGTAGTTGAAAGTAAAGCAGAATGGGCCTGAAGGCACATTCTGCTTTACTTCCAACCTGCTTTAAGCTGATAGAGTAAAGAAAATATTTCTTAATAATACATATTCCAGAGTGTATAAATTGGAAATGTTTTCTACAGTGGAGGAATAAATTGAATGTTCTAAAAGGTGCTTCTATGAGCCAGAGGGAAAGGGTTAATGTCAAATCCGTGTTTAACCTATTACTCCAAAAATATGCCTTTTTTGGGCCATTAATTTATTTCTCCACTGAAGAAAATAGCTCAACTTTATACAGTTATGAATGAATATGCCTTATGTTTTCTATATCCTAGCAGATGACTATTCAAAGCAGGCTGAAATTAAAGCAGAATGTGTGTTAAGGTGCATTCTACTTTCCTTTCAACCTACTTCAGCAAGTAACCCGTCTTCAAAACTATAAACAGATTATGGGGTAAAGGGGTTAACCTGGGATGCAGGATCAGGATCTATGACTCTTTTTCAGGAAAAAGTAAAAACATACAAAATTAATGTATCTAATACAATTTCTTTCCATTCCCCACCTCACCCTACCAAACATAGAAATGCCTTTTGCAATTCTCAAAGAAATGGTTTCTCAAAATTTCTACTTGGTTTAGAATCTGATAAAGAGCTCAAGAAAATGTTATTTGCATACTGACAGGTATGTGCTTTCTATTTTACTTTCAGCCTGCTTTAAGCAACCAATTTGTCTGAAATACGGAACATCATATGGGGGTTATACTACAGTCATGGGACATAATTATTCGTCACTCTACAAAATTTTGGCATTTTTTCCACACGTTTTCTACATTACTGGTGCTGCCACAAAACTGTGGCATACAAAATTACACCACGGTGTATGCCAGTTTAAAAGTTAGAGTGTTCACTTTTCAGGTATAGATTGTTTTCTCTGCTGTTCGGAACAGAAATCTGTTGCTATGCGACTTTAGAATATAAGTGAAAAAAGTTGACTCGTTCCACTAAACCGGTTACCATGGAAACAAATGGCAACAATGATTAGAATTTAAGAAAGTTTTTATTTGAAAACATAATCTCCCTCAAAACAGTGCACTTTCAGAAGGAAACGGAAGAAAATTAATGAAATTGTTAATATTCAAGTTTACTGACATGCGATTAATGAAAAAATTAACATGGGCGTCTATGGGAAATCAAGTTTACCGATTGAATTTTAGACCTGTGTGACATACCATGAAGTAAAAGAGCTTTAAAAATACATTTTCTTATTCTAGTCGTCATCGCATATGTAAGGTGGTCTTTAATTTGGTGTAGTTTTACATACAGTTCATCTATTGTTACCATGGCAACCATATAATGTGAACATGGTTCACATTTTACATATACATTCTAAAATTACCTAGCAACAAGAACCAAAGAATCACATGCTCAGTTTGAGACTAGAAAACATTTTACAGATCCTTGCTCCAACTCTTAAAACCAAACAGAGCTTCACTGAATGTTGTCTAGAGTTTTAATTCTAACAAACAGTTGAGAAACACTGATCAAAATAAGCAACTTTTTGGCAGAGTGACGAATAATTATGTCCTGTGACTGTAGCTTTTATAATGGAACTGGTTAATTAATGTAATGAATGCCTATTGGGATGGAAAGAGGCAAAGTCATGATGTAGACACATAATAAAAAAGTCTACACATACTTTATAATACCATCCTTAACTCATACCAATCCCTTGCTAGCTGAGCGGATATATTTGCCACAGGGATTACCTTTGCAAACTGTTTGAATCATGATGAGATGCCGCATAATGCGGCGTCTCAGCAGGATCCAAACTGTTTGACACTGTGACCTTTTTTTCTTCAAAATAAATTTTAAATAATATATTTTTAGAACAGCTACAGATGACAACTTTTGCTGACGAAAACACTACCCTGCATACAAAGAGCTAATTTACATGTACATGTCTGCAGAGAAGGACTGGTCATGCTTCTATTATTGCCTGAGTTATATTTTAACTGCTTCCTGGCAGGTGTCTGCATAAAGCAGACTGAAAGTAAAGCAGGAGCTTTGTACTTCACTTTGAGCCTGCTATAAGTAACCACAATGGAGCTTTCTGTGTAGAATTAATTAGAGGCATAAAAAGGCATATGTCTATGGATTAATAGTTATACATACTTAATAATGCCATCCTCTATGTAAATGTCTGCAAAGAAGGACTGGTCATCGTTCACAATCTTTCCTCCCTTGATGAACAGCCTCGACTGAGCACTCTGAAAATACAAAACAACACGACATTAAAAAACATATTTCAGATTTTCATTTTCAAAATTTTAATATAGACTCTAAACCAGGGCTCGATCCAGATAAGAGGGAGTAAACTGAAAACAAATTCAACATATTCTCACTTATGTCAGCACCAAATCCTATGGTGTTACTACTCATTAGAATTGTCTTTTCGAGATTGTATAATCTAATGAGTTACAGTGACACAAAAGGATTTAATGCAAAAAAAAGATGTTAGTTTTTGAGATACTCCCCTTATCTGGAGCCCTGATGCTGAGAGGGACATGTACTGTACAATTGCATTTCTCTCTACAACTTGGTTAACCCAATAGCCTTTTTTTAGTTTTGAAGGCAGGTGACCACTAAAAGCAGGTGGAAAGTAAAGCAGAATGTGCCTTAAGGCACATTCTGCTTTACTTTCAACCTGCTTTAAAATACCATCTGCTAGAATAAAGAAAATATTCTTTAAGATACATATTCATCAAAGTATAAATTTGAACTATTTCCTTCAGGGGAAGAATAAACTGAACACGCTAAAAGGCGCTTCTAGTGGGGAAAGGGTTAATTTATGTTATGACTGTGTGTTCTGTAGTGGGTTGTTTATTATGGCTTGTCTAGTCCCACATTACCATTAATTACCTTAAAAGCTTGCAACAGATGCAATGTTTTGTCAATATTGCAATAGTCTTATAAATTAACTCTTTGCATGCTGGGTAATTTTTTCGTCTGCAATAATAATTGTCGTCTGCTATTGTTCTTAAGGGTGTATCAATGTCATGAATTTGGGAACTTTTCAAAGTATATGAAAACACTCTATGATGGTTTGGTATTGAAGAGCTGTTTAAGATGAATGACAAAATAGAAAAAGTGTACATTTTGGTGAACAACAGTTGGCTCTACGGCCATGTAAAATTTACCCCACCCACTTCCTCTTATTTTGTCCTTTTCAAACAGCCAGCTTCAATAAAACCCATTTTAAATGAAAACAAATACGATAATTTGGGTTTGTGTTATTTATTTCCTATCTATGGTAGTATTTCTTCATACAAAAACTAATTTAAGAAAAATAAGGCACCAAATGTGAAATTTATAAAGCTCTAAATAGCATCGATATGGTACTTTTTTGTAAATTTTGTAAGGGGTGATAACTCTTTTTACTTTAATAACTCAAAATTTTCAACACTGACCTTTCAATTTCTTTTCATATTTTGAACTGCCTTAGACTATGGGCTTTCCTCTGGTAGAATATAAGAAAAAGTTAAATACTAGAACTATTTCATTTTCAAACTTTTTTACTTTTTTTCATAAAATAAAAAAATCTAATAAAATCATGCCCTATATCAAGCATATTTTTGATATTCAAGGATCCATATTGTTCAAACCTGGTGCCTGCTTTGTCTAAATTTGGTTTGTATTTGTGAACATACCACCATAGACATGAAATAAATAAAGAAAACCCAAATTAACATTTTTGTTTCGTTTTGAAATAGATTTTACTGAAACTTGTACTCTGAATGGGTAAAATTTGAAGAAAAAAAATCCAAATTTGACATACCTTTTTCAAATCGCTGTAGCTCAAAAAAAAGGACACCACCATATATATTGTTTTTCATTATTTCATTCATCATAAATAGCTCTTCCAAAAAAACAATGATAGAAAAAAAGAGATTTTTCTAAATTTATTTTCACAACAGGGTCAGAGTGTCAAACAGTTTGGATCCTGATGAGATTCCGCATTATGCGGCGACTTATCAGGATCCAAACTGTTTGCAAAGGTAATCACTGAGGCACATATATCTGCCGCTAGCATGGTAAGACTTTACTCTTTCAACACCATGGACCTGTTTAAAATATACTCATTACATTTGCAAACAGTGTAGACTCAGATCAGAGGGCTCCTATAGGAGCCCTCTGATCAGGGTCTATACTGTTTGTTAACTTTGAGCAGTATTTATTAAACTACCCAAAATTCAAAGTAGATTGGTTCTTGTTTTGGTAACTAAAATTATCCACAAGGGAACATAATAACACACAAGAGTTACTTAAGTGTTGAAAGAGTTAAAAGCTTGCAACAGATGCAATGTTTGTCAATGTAGCAATAGTCTTTAACCCTTTGAACCCTAGTCCCGCATATAGGCGTCTTTTCAAACAGTGTACAATCATGTGAATAGTACACTTGTCCTGTGCAAACAGTGAAGGCCCAGATCAGAGGGCTCCGAAAGGAGCCCTCTGATCAGGGTCTTCACTGTTTGTCAGTAATGCCAAAATTGACAAAAACAACTCTTAAAAGCCAGAAATGGACTAGACAAAATTCGAAACTGGAATTGTCCATTTAAAGCTTCAGGGAGGAAAGAGTTAATGCTTAGAACACTTAGTAATTCTTTCATCTGCATCCGTTGTCCTTTTCTGCTATTCTAAAATTAGAATTTTTGAGGGGAAACAATCAAATTTCAGTCAGATTGACATCAATTTGACAAACACAGCTAAAATTGGATCCTCACATGAGATGCCACCTAACGTGGCATCTCATCAGGATCCAAGCCGTTTGCTAAGGTTATCATGGTATTATCGCTAGCATGCAAGGAGTTAATATCTAATTTGTAATATATGTAATAAGACTACAATGCATATAAAGGACCAGCTGCCAGGCCAGGTAAACAGATATAGGTTAACACTTGTTCTGCTAATAGCCTATATAGTAAAACCTCCCTATTACGACCACTAAATTTTGTTAATTATTTGGATGTTTACGATAGGTGACCGCTTAAAGCAAGGTGACAGTGAAACAGAAAGCTCCTGTAGGAGCTTTCTGTTTCACTGTCACCTTGCTTTAAGCTGCCACCTCTCTATTATACAATTAATTAGCCTTCGTTTAAGTGGTCGTAATAGCGAGGTTTTACTGTTCGACACGTTTTGAAAACAGTATAGATCCAGATCAGACCGCGTTCCTGAAGGATCTGTCTGATCTGCGTCTACACTGTTATCAATAGGCTTAAAAATAATTCTGCTAATGATTAATAGAAGCAGGATTTAACACCCAACAGCTTTTTTCAGACCCCATTTAAAAGGAAATAACATTTTCTCACTCATTTCAGCACCAAATCCTATGGTGTAACTACTCATTAAAATCATCTCAAAGTTTTTGAAATACTCCATTTATCTGAAGCTCTGGTTTAAAATTTGTATTTTAAATATTCAGGGGAAGGGAACTCGATCTGTCATATTCTGCCAATATAGCTGGTAATGTGAATCGATTGAGTGTCATATGGTTATTGACATTTACTGTTTTCAAGAAAATGTCATCTTATAACATATGTATTTACCCTTTCTCCCATAGAAACGTATTAACCCGTTACCTGATAGCCTATTTCTAGTACTTAAGATAGGTGACTACTTAAAGCAGGTTGAAAGTAAAGCATTCTGCTTTACTTTCAGCCTGCTTTAAGCTATCATGTGCTATAATATAGAAAATATTCCCTATAATACATATTCATTACTGATTAAATTGGAACTATTTTCTTCAGCGGAGCTAAAAGGCGCTTTTATAAGGGAAAGGGTTAAGAACATTCTGTTTATTACTCCACTAAAGAAAAGAGTTCCAATTTACAGTCATAATTTTTATGTATCATAATTTCTTTATTCTAGCAGAAAGCTAGTATAAAGAAGGATAAAAGTAAACAAGGGCCACTATGGCCCTAAATCGCTCACCTGGTACACCAGGCAAACTTGACCTATAGTGACCTAGATTATGACTGGCCATGACCCACAATCAACCTCTAGAGTGTAAACAAGATTTTCCTATGATTTGACCTAGTTTTTGAAAGGATTGATTTTGACCTAGATTTGATGTAGGCAAACATTCTGACAATATTTCATGCAGATCTAGTGAGATTTGTAACCTTGAAAAGGTTAACACTGTTTTTCTTTGATTTGACATAGTGACCTAGTTTTCAACCAGACATCATTCAAAATTAACTGAGCTAGATATCAATGAGGCAAACATGTTGAGCAAAATTCATTAAAATCCAATGAGAGTTGTAGCATCTAGAGTGTTAACAAGTTTTCCCTATGATTTGACCTAGTGACCTAGTTTTTTTACTCTAAATGACCCATATTCGAACTTGACCTAGGTATCAATTAGGCAAACATTCTGACCAAGTTCCTCAAGAGTGTTAACAAGGTTTTTCGAAGATTTGACCTAGTGACCTAGTTTTTGACCGGACATGAACCATATTCAAACTTGACCTAGATATCAAAAAGACAAACATGCTGACCAAGTGTCATCAAGATCCTATGAGATTTGTAGCCTCTAGTGTGTTAACAAGCTTTTTCTATGATTTGACCTAGTGACCTAGTTTTTGACCGGACATAACCCATATTCGAACTTGACCTAGATATCAATGAGACAAACATTCTAACCAAGTTTCATCAGAATCCAATGAGATTTGTAGCCTCTAGAGTGTTAACAAGGATTTTCTATGATTTGACCTAGTGACCTAGTTTTTTACTGGACATGACCCATATTCTAACTAGATATCAATGAGATAAACATTCTGACCAAGTTTCATTAAGATCCAATGGGATTTGTAGCCTCTAGAGTGTTAACAAGGTTTTTCAATGATTTGACCTAGTGACCTAATTTTTGACCCAACATGACCCACATTCGAACTTGGCCTAGATTTCTACTAGACCAACATTGTGATCAAGTTTCATGAAGATTGGATGATATTTGTAGCTGCTAGAGTGTTAACGAACCAATTGTGGACGGACGGACGGACGGACGGACGATGTACGACGGACATCCAGCCATCCTAAAAGCTCACCTTGGCACTTCGTGCCAGGTGAGCTAAAAAGAATGCACCTTAATGCTTTACTTTCAGCCTGCTTTACTTTGGCTGCTTTAATTTGCTATGTAATAGGATATGAAAATATGTATTATGATACATATTCTCTTGACTGTATAAAGTAGAAAGTTAAAAGCGTTAAAAGACATATTTATGGAGTAATCTGATCAGAGTTAACCAACAGCATGATGATGCTATAGGCCATTATCATTGTCAAGATTTGCCACCTGCAGCCATTCACAGAATTGATTTGTCTGACATTTCTCTTAGCAAAATTATCAGCCTGTCATACAGTTTGGGTGCATATGAGTCATCTGGTTATCTCATCCAAGGCTTTAATTAACCCTTTACTCCATAGCCTTTTTCTAACTTTGAATACAGGTGACTGCTTTATAACCCTTTGAACCCTAGTAGCGCATATAGGCATCCTTTTCAAACAGCTTACATGTGAATAGTGCACTTGTCCTATGCAAACAGTGAACACCCAGATCAGAGGACTCCTTACGGAGCCCTCTGATCTGGGTCTTCACTGTTTGTCATAATGCAAAACATGACAAAAACAACCCTTTAAAGCCAGAAATGGACTGGACTGAAATGGAAACTGGGATTGCCCATTTGAAGTTTCAGGGAGGAAAGAGTTAAAGCATGTTGATAGTAAAGCAGAATGCACAGGGTCTTTAGGTGCATCTGTTTTATTTTCAGGATATATACCGATTAATTATCATCTGATCTATTACGTAATCATTCACTAATATGTTTGGATTTTTTCCCAAGAAAGAGCGCAGGCTCGATAGAGACAGATTCTATTAGAAAACAGTGGGTCTACACTATTCTCAAAGAGAGTCAATAAAAGTTTATGGCAGGAAAAGGGTTAAATACATTTAATTAAGAATCAAATTTAAGACTTCAAATAGACAGTATTTTACTTATACTTGTTCCGGGCTTATATATAGCCTTCGTCAAAACACACTAGTAAGTTTACGGTATGTTATTGTAAATATATAAACCCCATTAGTAGTTGACACTGGGGCATAATTTAACCTAGACGGAGATAATGACTTCATTTGAAAATGTGTAATTGACCAAAAAAATAAGCTTTCAAACATTGAACACTTATTTTCATAAATGACATTCAATCTTCGGGGAGCGCTTAATGGGCTTTTTACCTTTAAAATAGACGTAACTCTTTGTACTTTATATTTTCGTCTGCAACAAAATGCCGTCTGAAAATGTTCTTGAAACATGACATTTGAAAAGCTATTTTCAAAATAAGGATCAGACTGTCAAACAGTGTGGATCCTGATGGATGTTGAGTTTTCATGGCTCCATCATCAGGATTAATCTGTTTGCAGAGGTGATCACGGATGTAGGGTAATTTAAGTGTGCAAAACGTTTAGTTGGCTGTAAGGTTAACTGGTCAATCTATAAGGCACTTACAAAGGCAAGAGTTAATCCTTATGCTGATTGAACTATATCTTCTGCTTAAAATATATCATCTGCGAAAAAAAGATCAAAATTAGTTTTAGTGGTTTTTGATCTGAAGTAAAGTTGAATATGAGCTAAAAACATTTTGAATCCAGATCAGACGCTGCATTATGCGGCGTCTGAACTGGATCTAAACTGTTTGCAAATGGTAGTCCAAGTCACGCTTAGCATGATAAGGGTACATACAAATTGTAACCATCATTATGCAGTGAGGCAGTCCTTTTATAACGACACTGAACAAAATCCTCTCCTATTGATGATTTATGAAAACAGTGTAGACTTAAATCAGCCAGCTGATGACCTTCAATGGAGCTGTCTGATCGGACCAAAATATTACCCAGCATGCAAAAATTTAATCAATGTCACTTTACCCATTACCCCATAAAAACAACTTTTTACGCCTCTAACTTATCCCTCTACTGAAGAAAATAGGTTCAATTTATACAGTTGTGAATATTAAACATTAGAAGTTATTTCTATATTCTAGCAGCTGGTAGCTTAAACGCCTTAAGGCACATTCTGCTTTACTTTCAACCTGCTTTAAGTGGTCACATGTCTTCAAAACTAGAAACAGGCTATAGGTTAATGTAACTTTGCCAGTACAATGCATAACGAACTATAACATGGATCTATAGCAATCGAGTTCAACGAGTAAAACATCATCAATTAATGTGCTTCCTCAATGATGCAAGGGTCATTTCTTGAAGGGTCATTTCTAGTAAAAGCTACGGTTATATAATACTTGACCTTAATGTGACCTCTGACCGTAGAAAAGAATATCAAAGAGTCAAAGTAATTACACATTTCAAGTCTTAATAGTTTCGTATTTTCCTAAGCAACACGAATGCTTTCAGTTTCAAACATGCACTGATTATTTATATCATACATTCAGACCTGGTATTCAATCGATCAGGAAATAGCCTGTATATTTATGAATAGAAAGGTTGTGACTTTCAAAAAATGACTTACAGAGTGTTCTTCACATCGACACACCATCCATTTATCACATGACTTTTTAGGCACATCGTGGGTAAGTTTTTCACCGTTACACACGGTTTCACTGTCTGTACATTGCTCTGTATCCGACATGACTATTGATTATTACACAATCTTTCTGTTTTGTAACAGCTTGATTCCTTATCGGCTATGCCAGTTAAAGTTCTTACATGGATGTGTCATGGAGAGTGAGCGTTTCTGTATCGAATTAACAACTTTTATCCATTATCTAGTTTCACTCAAGCTTGTGAATGTTTGCAAAATTATTTGTTAAAACTTTAACTATCTGTTAGTTAGCAAAAAGTTAATCAAGATTTCTAGGTATTTACAAAAGAAAGTATAAACTTAATATTTCCAACAATTTCTTCTTTACTTTTGCAACATACCCTATGTTGTGACTTCTTATTAGAATGGCCTCTAGTAGTCACTGTGACCACAGAGTTTAGTCGAGACAGTGATTTTAGTATTACTCACTGGTACATTATCTGGAGCTTTGCAATTAATTAACCCTTTGAACCCTAGTCCTGCATATAGGCGTCCTTTTCAAACAGTGTACATGCGAAAAGTACACTTGTCCTATGAAAACAGTGAAGACCCAGATCAGAGGGCTCCGAAAGGAGCCCTCTGATCAGGCTCTTCACTGTTTGTCATAATGCCAAACATTGACAAAAACAGCCCTTAAATGTCCGAAATGGACTAGACTAAAATGGAAACTGGAATTGTCCATTTAAAGTTTTAGGGAGGAAAGAGTTAAGAAATATGATCAGAAATTGCCAATATCATGCTTTTAGAGCTTAACCCATTACTCCATTGAAATACACCTTTAAATGCCACAATATATTTCTATACTAAGGAAAGTTTAAGTTCCCATCTAGAAAGTCCAGCATATTAAACACAGAAGGCACTTCAAGGATTTTTTACACAAGGTCACAGTTTTAAAGCAGGTTGATCATATTTAAGCAGAGAGCATTCTGCTTTACCTTCAACCTGTTTGAAGTGGTCACTAACATGTGTTATATATTTAAGAAACAGACTAATTGGGTAAAAGGTTAACAACTTTTCTCAACATCAGCATGTACTGGTGACTAATTGTTTTAAGTAAATTTCCAATGATCACACTAGCTGCTAAGAATAAACAGTTCAATTTGACAGAGAATCAACTGTTATAATGAAGCACTTGAAACAAATCAAAAGGCAATGAAAAACAATAATTTTAAATGTCAAATCCATGAAACATTTGAAATGTCAAACCCAACTGTTTGTCAATATGAACTCCAAATCCAAACATAAAGTAACTATCAGCCATGGAAAGCTTCAAACATTCATTGAGCATATTCAAACTTGACAGGCTTGTCCAACAGCCTGTTTAACAAAACAATACTATAAACTTTAACAATTATAAAGTACTGAAAACCCAATTCTTAACATATCTAAACAAGATTTGATTGATTCTTAATTATAATCTCATCAGGATCCAAACTGTACATATGTCACCCACAAATTTTGAAAAGAAATTTACAAAATTCTCAATTTCACAACAACAATATAGATGACAATTTTTACTTGCTGCAGAGCCATACAAAATAAATCACATGGCCACTGTAAAGAGGTAAAACCAGAAGTAGCTTTAAACCATTTCCCTCATAAACAATAAATTGATATCGTATAGACAGATTCCAATGTGAACATTCAGCCTAATAAATCCCTGTCGTAACACTTCTAAAACATCACTGTCAACGTCACACACAAGACTTAATCAAAAGTTTTGCATCGTAACCTCTAAACCTTTAAACGCTTTCAAACAACCCCTGCGACAAACTCGTCATATTGCATAAAGTTTTGAAATTGCTTGACTTATAAGCTTTCTAATAAATGCACTGTTAAAGATGTCACACAGCTTGTGTAGATAACTAAACAGACAAGAAGAAATTAACACTGTATATATAAGTCTCTTAATAAGAAAGCTTTAACACAATTAAGAAATATAAACAAAGTCAAAGGGACACATCCGTTTCCTTTCACTTCGAATGCTAATGAGATGTTATATACTTGAATCACACTTGAAGCACTGTATTGATATAGAACAAAACTTCCTATCTTGAAACAGCATCATTCAACAAATCCAGTTGTTAATGATTCATATAGCTTGTAGCAGTTGATCATGTACAGTGGCTTTTTATAAAGCAACATGCATTAACAACTGATTAAGTAGTGTTTGGTAAGAGATGTAAGTCATCTATTCATAAGGTACCAGACCTTGTACAGTCAAACTTCGATATCTCAAACTCGCTTAACTCGAAATATCCGATAGTTAGACACATTAACTGCATTATTTCATGCTTGGTTAAGTGGAACATGCCTATATTTCAAAGTTAAAATGTGGCTTAGCTAGAGATATCGAAGTTCAACTGTATGGAAAACAATCTATCAGATCCTATTTTTGACAGACAACTACAACTTATCAACCTTCAAAGAGTGACAATCTCTAAACAACAACCAGTTTAACCCTTAGCCTGCCACTCACGACTATAGCTCCATATGCAAACAGCTTGGATCTGGATGAGACGCCGAGTAACTCGGCGTCTCATCCGGATCCAAGCTGTTTGACACTCAGACAACATTTTCAGCAATTTTGAGCAACTTTGAAGCACTTTGAAACTTGAAGCAGACGAGAAATATAGCAGACGACAATTTATTTGGCGGGCTAAGGGTTAATCTTTCCCATGAATGTAAATGATCCATGCCACGAGAATTGGCCACAATTGCATTGCAAACCATGCAGATCAAGACTAGCTGCCTTAGCATCTTGATTCTGCGACCATTCTGAGTCGGCACCATTTGACACCTGCATCCTGAGCATCTACAGTGTTTAGTAACCATACTATTTTGTCAGTAAAAACGTTGACATAATGACAAAGACTCGTAAGCAGCTCATCTGTATGATCAAAGGCCCAATTCAAAACATAGCTCATTTAGCAATTTTAAGTTTCCTATAACTCCTATTCAATGTGATGGAACATGATTTTTTACACTCCACAGGTTCACAGAAAAACACACATACAGTCCTCCAAAAACCACATGAGACAGTCAGCATTAAATACTCAAGAACTAAAGAAACTTTGCCGCTTGCACATGAATAAATAATGAACATTTCACTGAACATTTGATGGCATGTTTGATGAATAACGGCCCACTTTTATGACCACTCAAAATAATTGTCACTCTTATAGACAGGTGCATGGTTCTTAAAGCATCTTGTTTAACCCATCTCTCCACATTTTTGTGCCTTATAAAGTTATAATATGTACTTTATTCTTCCACTAAAGAAGACAGTTCCAGTTAATACAGTAATGAATACGCAGCATAAGAAATATGTTTGATATCCTTAGCAGATGGTAGCTTAAAGCAGGCTGAAAGTTGAGCAGAATGTGCCTTTCGGCACATTCTGCTTAACTTTCAGCCTGATTTAAGTGGTCAGACTGTCTTCAACCTAGAAACAGGCTATGTGGTAAAGTGTTAAAGCATCTTGTTTTAAGCACTTTCATTAAATACTATAACAAGCATTATTTTTTTGAGTTCATTATGAGTGGACTTTACTGTACACTGTCACATAATGATGTACATGATGTTTAATTAATGTTTAGAATGCTATAAAATTTATCAGTTTCAAAACTATAACTGCATTTTATTTTAAAAACTCATAATAATGAAAATGATATGGTAAACATATTTGGATCTTGATTAGATAGCATTTAGTTTCTCAACTATCTAATCTGGATCTCAGCTGTTTGCAAATCTGAGTAAATTCATTGCTATCACTCGAAGAGTTTATGCACTCAAAGCTTATCTCCTAAGATAACAAAATAATCCACTTTTGATATCATATTTCATGATGCAGACACAACAAGTTATATTTTAGAAACACATGTGCAGCAACATGGTGCGTGTAAAATGCTTCATTTTCGTACAGCAAGCTGCTCCGGACAAACTTCATGTTGCATAATCAATACGGATGAATCACGTGGCACGATACATGTGGCCAGTCAGCGTTAGAAAGGCCTTAAAATACCAGATCTTAAATCAAGGGGCCAGCAAGAACGCCTTATAATTTTAGCTCTTAATCATGTTAGGCTAGCTCTTAAAGGTTTGCATTTTTATTCAGGTTTAACCCATTACACCATAGATATACATTTTTATGCCTTTCACTTATTACTCCACTGAAGAAAATAATTCTAATTTACTCAGTCACGAATATGTATAATATAAGAAATATTTCCTACATTCATGCAGATGGTAGATTAAAGTATGCTGAAAGTAAAGCAGAATGTGCCTTCAGGAACATTCTGCTTTGCTTTCAATATCCTGCTTTCACTTTAAGTGGTCACCTATAATCTTCAATACTAGAAACAGACTATGGGGTAATGGGTTAAAAATGCAATGTAAGTCAAATCAAGATACTGTTTGCACTCTATCAGATTCTGCCTAAACTTGCAAAGGGAGATAAGCATGACCACTCTTATCAATCAAGTATCTTTAGTGGCCAAAGGGATATAACCCATCAAACAATATTGTAAAGATGCATCCATTAAGTACTCTGCTGTTTTGGTCAATACTACAATAATAATTATATGCAAATTGATTTGAGCATGAATTAAAAAGTTAAATTCATAACATAAAATGATAGGTTTTTGAGCATTAAAGCATTCAAATTACTTAAATCATTCTTAATTATCCTTAATTTGAATTGTAAATATGAGTACTTCCTGATCAGTGGGTTTTTTCCTTCACATTTTAGTTGGACTATATCCTTAGCAAGCCTGACCGATTTTGTACACATATCACAGACACTACTGGACTAGTTTGGAGCTCATTTTCTGACATCTCAAAACTACTCTGACGTGTCAAAACGAAACTGAAAGTGACAATCTATTTTTAGAGGCGCTATATTAAAATCGCGTTCACGCAATGCGCGAATTAGTAAAAAAAAAATCAA
The DNA here is from genome assembly GCA_922989275.2 of Gari tellinella. NCBI lineage: Eukaryota > Metazoa > Mollusca > Bivalvia > Cardiida > Psammobiidae > Gari > Gari tellinella. The sequence goes on from OV277867.1 coordinate 41,729,536, forward strand.
AAAAAAAATCCTGAGCTCAGTTTGAGCTTTGTGTTGACATGTCAGTGTTACTGAATTCCAGCATGAGTGCTATTATAACGGGTTTTGACAAAAAAAAGGTTGTATACATTTTAAACCGAAAGTAGAAAGATGGACCGTTTCGGCCCCTCTGGCATTCGCCTTTTTCCAATCTTGCAAATTTGTGTCTGGATCCATTTTCGATGCTGCCTGAAAGTGTCACATTTTGCAGGAGACCATTGATATTCTAGAAATAGGAAGTGCCGAACCTGGCCTTTCAGAAAAGTCTTCCAACGCGATGTGCGAATCATAACTTTTCATTCTACGGAAGCCAAAATGTGCCATAAACGTCAAAACGTTTTAATACGTTATGGGCGTGGAAAGGATATACAACTGCAGATACCTTAGCTATGAGTGACATACAATGTGGATCCTGATCAAATTCTAAGTCAATTGGTATCTGATCTGGATCAAAGGAAATATGTAGAAAACTTTTTTCTCCACATTCAAAGTGTGCTGGAATCATTATCAGGGTATGTTTATTACAAACAAATTATCACAGCAGGGTACTAATTGATAGATGTAGACCAATATAGGGGCAAGTGATAGCTGTGCATTTAACCCTTAAGCTGTGGATCGTGAGTTGACTGTTATTTTTTCAAACAGTTTGGATCCAGATCTGATGTTGCATAATGTCCCATCTGATCTGTATCCAAACTGTATACCAGTTATCGCTCAGACTTTTTTAATTGAAATATGTACAAATCTAATTTAAATATTGTTTGCAGACGACAATTTAAAAGCAGAAGCTATTACTGCAGGGTAAGGGTTAAGCACACAGTGATATTGTCTGTAGATTAAAAATTGATGAAATTGATTTGATTTTATTAATCTGTAATTTTGGGTCTTATAATATAATACATAACAAAACAGTGGGTTAGCAATCTAGCTTTAATAAATAACATTAAGCATAATACCAAGCAAGTCAAAACATTACATTTACAATCATCAACTATCAAACTACATTTAAAAAAGGCAAACTGCATAGATCCAGATCAAATTCTCAGTTACAAAGCACATGAGCTGGAGCCATACTACAGACTTTAGGGCAAATAGTTATTAGCTAAATATTTGATATGTTTGATCAGCATGAATCTTTTTAATAACAATTCCAGTTTCTCAAAAAGTCTAGTCCATTGTAACTATAAAGAAAATGCTTTACTTTCTTGGCATTTTCTTGTGATTTAACCCATTACTCCATAAAAACACATTTGACACATTTTATGTATTAGATCTACTACTCTGAAGAGAAAACTTCCACTTTTTACTACATGAATATGCAAAATAATATATCCTAGCAGATTGTAGCAGAGATTAATCGGAATTTGCCTTCTGTTTCATTCTGCTTTACTTTCAACGTGCTGTATGTGGCCACTTGTATTCAAACAAAGAATTAATCCTCTGCAAACATGGTCTAAATATATATATAACTCTGAATAAGAACTTTACGAGATATAGTATTTATCCTAGCAGACGGTTGCTTAAAGCAGGATGAAAGTAAAGCACATTCTGCTCTACTTTCAACCTGCTTTAAATGATCACCTGTATTCAAACAAAGCATTTTAAAGGGTTAATCTTCTAGAAAAAATTGTATACATATAACTTATACGACAGTTTTTAGTTGACAAAATATAGATGTTAAATAGTGTAGAAAAAGGTTTCATAACTTGATAATTTGACAATTAAAGCAAATGATCTAGATGCAAACTTTTGATTTTTTGTGAAGGCCTATTCTTATCTTTATATTTATGCAACAATATCACAGTGTTGAAATGGTTCAGCTAGATCCCTTATCTACCTGTATTAATACCAAGTACCCTATCCCATGATGCCCTATGTGCCTCTGGGTAATATGATGTAACAGTTGTATATTAAGCCTGTTGTGTGACCCTGGCACAATATACAATCCGATAGACATCCTGCTGAGCCAGAAATAGGTCTTTAACCATGTACTCCATATATATAGATTTGTCTTTTATGCATTCAATATTTTCTTTGATGAAGAAATATTTCCTACACTCTAGCAGATGGTGGCTTAAAGTAGGTTGAAGGTAAAGCAGAATGCACCTTAATGATCTGCTTTACTTTCAAACTACTAAGACATCAACTTTCTTTAAAACTAGAAAAGAGGCTATAATGGGATAATGGGTTTAACACAAAACCCAGGACATTAAACCCTGAAAAAAGACTGGTGAATAAAGAAACCCATTTCAATATTGCCAGTGGTAAATATGCACACTCATGTTTCTGAATAATACATAATAATCAATTACTAAGTGCTACAGAAACTATAGTAGAGAAACATAAGAACCATCCAGGGCATTCTTTAATACATGTGGTTCTTTTATGGGTGACAATAAAATGCATCAAGTTTCTATGGGTATAGGAACTTTCTATGGAATACCATGAATCTTCAACAAATGATCGATCACTTAAAAACAAACATGACTTTTTCAAATTGAATACAGAATTAAAGGCTAAGAACAATTCAAATCATTACCATGGCTCACTGTCATCACTTCATATAATATATTATGCTTTAAAACATTTATGCAATGTCTGATAAGTTCCCCGAGACTAGAGAATGATGTGGTTGTCCCCTAGCTACTACTACAGCGTTCCCTCTCTACAACGACATCAAATGGGAGACAAAGATTGTGTGCGTTGTTCGGAGGGAGTCGTTATAGAGAGGGAAACAGGTTTACATTTGCAAACAGCTTGAATCCAGATCAGACGCCGCGTAACGCGGCGTCTGATCTGGATTCAAGCTGTTTGTCACTCGTCATTTATTTATTTTCTGTCAAAATGTCCATTATGTCACTTGGAGAAAAAAAGCAGATGACAATTTTAAGCATACAACATTGCAGCAATAAATTCGTTAGAAGTAATTATCCTGTCTAGGGAATTGCGAAAAGTGTCGTTCTAAGGAGGGAGTCATTGTTGGGAGGGCCGTTGTAGAGAGGGAGCACTGTAATTTCAATCATCCCCAGCCTCATGTGGATAGACAGATGAATGAACGGATGGACAAATGAACAGACTGATAAAGGTAAAACAGTATGAACCTGATTAATTATCTTACGTTGATCAAGGGGGTATCGAAAGTCATTATTAGGAAATCGTAATGCCCATTTTTGAATATCAGCAGTTTAGAGGTTAAAAATCATTGTATCATGTGTGGAAAATCTGCTAAAAGAGAGTCCATTTACTAGAATTAACACAGATGAACACAGACGACATTTGTAATCAGGAAATAATGAAAAGTTTAAAATCAATATGACGTGATATTCTGTGCACGTACTGAGTCATGTCCAGTCAGATCAATAGGGATACAACCAAACCCGTGTCCATCTGCCCATTCAGTGAATACACACAGATTTCTGTCTAGTGGTGACAGCTTAATGCAGGACAAAAGTAATGCAGAAATAGGAGCTTTCTGCATTACTTTTGGCCTCTATTAATTTAAGCTACTACCTTCCCTTTAAATGAGAACTCACACATCTTTTGAAGGCCTTGTTAGCTGAAGATAGACTATTATATACAGCGCTCACTCTCTCAAACGACACCCAATGGGAGACAAAGAGTTTGTGCGTTGTTCGGAGGGAGTTGTTATAGAGAGGGAACATTAAGACTTGGCTTACATTTGCAAACAGCTTTAATCCAGATCAGACGCCGCGTAACGCGGCATCTGATCTGGATTCAAGCTGTTTGTTACTAGTCAATATAATTATGTATTCTATCAAAATCTCCACTTATAATCTGCTGTTTTTTCTCAAAGTTACATATTATGTAACTTTGAGAAAAAACAGCAGACGACAATTTTAAGCAGACGATATTGCATCAGTAAAAGCGTTAGACATAACTGTTTTTTAGGGAACTGCGGGAAGGGTCGTTGTAAGGAGGGACTGGGAGTCATTGTAGGGAGGGCTGTTGTAGAGAGGGAACACTGTAATGGTCGTGGCTAGAAACGGAAAAACGGAAATTTCACATGTAAAAAAGCTCTTAACTGCAAGCATTGACAGATTAATCAGCTAGACTAAAGTAATTGGTTCTCTGATAGATCTTTTTGTTATAGCAAAACAACATGCTACAAAATAGGTTGTAAACTCTTTGCATGCTGGGTAATGTTTTCATTGGCAAAAATTGTTGTCTGCTACTGTTCTAAAAATAGAATTTTCAAAATTGATCAGTTGAACAACAGTTATAGCGAAAATCAAAAAGCTACAGTATACCGTAGTAGAAGTAATCTGCCAGAATGGAACGTGTAAACAAGAGGGCCATGGCCCTTAATTCGCTCACCTGAGGTCATTGTGCCTTAGCTTAATAGGCAAGACAACATTTTAATATAAATGTAGCTGTAATGGAATTATCTTCCAGACAAAAAAAAACATGACAAATTGGAATAATTTAAAAAAATATTGTTGGCAGAGTTACGGCCCTTGTCCATGACACTTCTTCTTATCACGCTACATGTATTTCCATATGATTATTTATTGCCCATTCTGCTTTACTTTCAACCTGCTTTAAGTTATCATCTACTAAGATATAGATACTATATTTCTTATATCTTAACAGTTTTATGACTGTATAAAGTGGAATTACTTTCTTTAGAGGAGGAATAAATTGAAGGCGTAAAAAGGCATATGTATGGGGTAAAGGGTTAACATCAGTAGAACTGGAGTATCTCAAAGACAAGAAAATATGACACTGGGAAATAACTCAAAAATGACATTGACCTTTGTAGAACATGACCTAAGTTATAAAGTTTTTAACTTTAACAAAGTTATGGCTAAGATTAAAGTTGTGGACTGACAGACAAACAAATTGACAAACAGACAAAAAAAGCAGACAGACAAAACAATATGCCCCCAACTGCAGGGGCATAAAAAATATAGCAGACAACACCATATGCTGCTGTTACAGTACCTCAGCTGACCTGAGTTCAATTATGTAACTCTGCCAGTAGGAAATGTGGCTAGGGTCTAACTCTTATAATGCTGAATTGCTGTCTGCTATACATATATTGAATGTGAATTATGACCTAGATATTCAACCGACCAGAACCATTTGAACAAAATAGGTAAAGGACATTTAGAAGTGTCACCATGCCAAATATCAAAGCTCTGGTCATATTAGTGTCAGAGAAGAAGACATTTGAAATTTTCACTATATAACTCTATGTAAAACTGTGACCCCCGGGGCGGAGCCAATTTTGACCCCAGGGGCATAATTTGAACAAACTTGATAGAGGACCTGTAGGTGATGCTATGTGCCAAATATCTAAGCTCTGGCCCTTGTAGTTTTTGACAAGATTTTTTAAGTTTTAAGATTTCCTTATTTTTTCACTTTGGTTGCCATAGCAACCAGAGTTCTGCATTGTTTTTAATTTTTTGAACAAATCTGAAAGAGCTTGACCCAAGGAACATTTCTGTAAAGTATGGTTGAAATCTGTTCAGCGGTATAGGAGGAGATGTCATTTGAAGCAATTGTTAACGACGACGGACGACGGACACAGGGCCATCCCAATAGCTCACCTTGAGCCTTTGGCTCAGGTGAGCTAAAAGGCATTGATGCAAGAGTTATGAACTATATGTACAAGACACTTCCACTAGAGTAGAACAGGAGTTATATATGCAGAAGAAAAGAAAATATGGGAAAGGAGAAATAACTCTAAAAGTATTGATGCATCATGTAAGAACCTTATTGTTCTAGCCACTTTCACTCATCAATCTCTTTCTATTGATGGAATTTCACTTGGTATTAGAAAAGAAGTAATCAATCTGTGAGAACTGAGGGGAGTAACTCTCACAGTACTGATGCTAGAGTTATGAGCCACGTGCAACACTTCTTCTTGTCAAGATCTCTTTCCATTAATAAAATTTCATCTAAAATGCTTCGATAGAACAAGTAAATTATGACAGACAGAGACTGACTATGGAAAAGTGATCCCAATCCTAAATAGTCCAAATGGACTATAGCCTAACTTAGTTGAAAACTGTAATTTACTCCATTTGAAGATTCAGTTAATTTGAGTATGGTATCTACAGAACTTAAAGTCTTTAATTTTCACTCTACAAACAGTTCTGGGGCCCGTTTCATAAAACTTCGTACAACAAATGTTGTCTTAAGTCTGATTATAAAAGTATCAATTATTATTTATTTCTCCATCTAATCCTGTCTTGTGACATCTTTTTGGAATCGTCTTGAAAAGATGTCACAAGACAGGATTAGATAGAGAAATCAGAGATTAAATGTATTTTAAAGTTTTGACTTACGACAACATTTGTCGTAAGATGTTTTATGAAACGGGGCCCCTGAAATCATTACAAGATATTTCCCCTGAGTGCAACTCTTGATGACATTCCGAGAATAACTGCACAGCATGATTCACTTGACCCTTCTATAGTGCTGAAAACAGATATCTCTTTGCATGCTGGGTAATTTGTTTCGTCTGCCACATTTTGTCGTCTGCTATAGTTCTAAAAATAGAATTTTCTAAATTTCTTTTCAAAATATGTTCAGAGTGCCAAACAGTTTGGATCCTGATCAGGATCAAAACTGTTTGCAATAGTAATGACAATTTCTGTTCCTGAATTCAATGGTTAACAGGCTGTCAGGATCAACTGGGGTTAATTTATTAACAGCTCTGGGCAAGCAGTGATATATTACTTTGCCAAGTTTTTTCCAAGGACACATTCTATCAGCTACTTGGTGGCAAATGGCCGTAGTAGTGAATTTTTATTTTTCAAAAAGTGTAGACCCCAGTTAGCAGTGAAATTTATAAATTCTTTTCAGTTAGGATTTCAAATTCATGCTAGCAGTAACCATATTAAGTTGAGTCACTAGTTTGAGTCAGACCCTGGAAGTACATCTACCTGGAGCCAGGAGTTCTCTTGCAAGACAAACAGGTTGTACAACCTATTGATCCCAATAACCAGCCGAGAAACAATACCATGAAATCTGCATAATTCATCTATTCAAACTTTAAAATACAATTTGCTACATCTTTCCAATTATATTGCTGCTTAATGCAAAACAAAAGCAATGCAGAAAGCTCCTTTAGGAGCTTTCTGCATTGCTTTTGTCCTGCATTAAGCTGTCATCTGTCTCTCATTAGATTCCACCTTGTTGCCTTCCATGAATTGCTACTGATTACAGGTGTAACTGTTGAAGAATGAGTTAACGAGGCCTGTTGCATGACAAACCTTCATATTGCCTGCTTCACAAAATGCAATTAAAAGTGCACAGGCAATATGGCTCTCAGATGAAACCTGTTGATTATTTTCAGGACCAAAAAAGAACCATGTCACAAAATCTTCCAAGAAGAAAAATCCCCTTTTTATCACTTTTATGACATATTAAATCATGTAATAAACCCCTTTTCCAAATACCAATCAGTGAGTCACAGCCCTTACCTTTTTCACACCGGTGTTCCCTTGTGCCTCCATTTTGAAAATTCAAATCTCGTCAAACTGTTTGAGGAGAAGTGAACTAGAACGCTGGCCAAAACACACACAAACAAGGTATATTCTACCGATAAAATCCTTTCAATGAATAGGTCGATGAAAGCCTGTCACCTTGCAAAGCCGGTCGATAAAACTTTGCTTGTTTTTATGTCTGCCGTATAAACCTTCAATCACACTCACAATTTACGGATGATAAAGTCCTTGACACCGGGGTACAGTCAAATAATGTGTTAGCAGTCGATCACTCTTAATAACAAGTATGGGATTCTTGAATACTGGTGTCAGCTTAATGCAAGACAAAAGTAAAGCAGAAAGCTCCTACAGGAGCTTTCTGCTTTACATTTGTCTTGCAATTTAAGCTGTCACCAGTATTTAAGACTTATAAGTCTAATTCATTCCAGCGGCTACTTTAAACACTAGTAATCTTGACTGTTACTATAAGTCCTAAAACTTCCAAATTTATCCTTAAGTTACTGCAAAATAACGTCACCTGCTTCTAAAATTGTCACATGCCAAGATTCTTCTAAATCAAACCGTTTTCTTTATCCTTCTTCCCAAATAAACATGGAGTAAAATAATGTGTTAGAATAAATCATATGTTAAATCAGTTGTAAACTTTTTAACTCCAGATCTGGATCAACTATGTCTAGTTAAATTCCAAAGATTTAACACAGTGTTACGCAAAGGTTTTAACCTTGTGCCCTAGGACAGATAACAAAGTAAAAGTGTTTGGGAGGGAGAATAAACCTGTCTCTTTTTAATTAACGCTTTAGCCTGGATGCAGCTCAATGGTTCAATACACACAGCCAGTTAATGTTTAAAAAAAATGTGACTCTTTATTCTTTATTATTGCACGAGAGTGCCTTTAATCCTTCCCCTATCAAAATATCCTCAGCTACAAAATCGTTGAATATTAATTCTATTTTTAGAGTCTTTTTACATCTAGATCACTTAATTTGAGCATTCATTAATCAGGTCTGTATCCTGATCAGACCAGGTCCTCACAATCCGATCTGGATTCACAATGTTTCTAAAAACAACTGCAGACCGGAGTTCACACTCCACAGGAGAAGGGTAATATATCCTTCAACTTTAAGCCGATTGTCTTTCCTCAAAAAAGACATTATCCTCATTACAGTCCATTACTTCTTGGGAGTTACCGATTCGTATCTATAGGCATACTGATTGGCATATTATTACTCATTGAAAATTAATATTGTGATTTATTTTCATGAGGCTTTGGTCAGTTTTGTTGCCTCAACCCTGATTTCCCCATAAATACTAATTCTAAAACCTTCAATTTATTTCTCCATTGAAGACAATAGGTCATGAATATGTACCATAAGAAATATCTTCTATATATATATATCCTTGCAGGTAGTAGCTTAAATCAAAGCATACTAAAAGTAAAGAAGAGTGTGATTTAAAAGTGCATTCTGCTTTACTTTCAATATGCTTTTCATGCAGTGGTCACCTGTCTTCAAAATTAGAAAATCGTTTATGGAGTAAAGGGTTAACATCTTGCACCCTTTCCCCCATAGACTTTTAGCGCATTAAATTTATTCATCCGCTGAAGAAAATGGTTCCATTTTATACCCTCATGAACAATAATTACCATTACAAATATTTTATATAGCCTAGCAGATTTTAGCTTAAAGCAGTCTGAAAGTAAAGCAGAATGTGCCTTAAAGCGACTCGCAACCGGATGGTGTACTTGTCAAAATAAAATAAAATACTCAAATAAAAGCAAATTTGTGGCATTATTTGGCTTCTGACATTAAAAAAATATGATCAGTCCAAAAAAAGTCTCAAGAATCGTCACCGAATCTTAGATTTTTAGATATTTTCCATCGTTTTTCTATACCGACTAGTAGACGGTATAGTTGTTGCTGTTGCTTCTCTACACGGGCTCAGACATAAACACGAGCCGAATTACGAAGTTGTATGCACTTTCGACCGCAACACATTGAAATACGTTAAATCGATCCGAGATAAACGGATAGTTCCGTGGTCCATTGGTCTAAGCGGTTTCCCCTATTTTGCCTTCTGTCCGCCAATGCCGGGCCATGGGTTCGAATCCCACCATTGACCAATATTTTTTTTTATTGAAATTCATTTTTTTTAAACAGAATTTCTTATCCTAAACTAATTCTTTACCATTTATATAAGCGTTTGACACATATTTACAAATTACTATTTTTAATGCACCATCTGGTTGCGAGTCGCTTTAAGGCACATTCTGCTTTACTTTCAACCTGGTTTAAGTGGTCTCCTGTCTTCAAAACTAGAAACAGGCTATGAGGTAAAGGGTTAAGCAGAATTAAACTGAATCTGAGAATCAACAGTTTCATTCCAGATCAGGCCCCACATTTGTGGGGGTGCATGACCTGATCTGGATAATCGAACTATTTGTAAACATTAACAACAGTTTTTGCACCATGCCATAGAACAAGGAAAATTTGGTAACTAGCTTTTTAAAGCAGTTGATCAAGACATGATCATCAGCAAATTGAAGGTAAGTAGTCAACCAGGTGACAAGGTTAGGACATAAAATCCTGTTACAAACCACTTGACATCCCACTGTGATATTGGTCGACTCTGATTGAACAGGGAACCAGACAAAAACTATTTGACTCAAATTATTTAACCCTAAATTCTCCTGCTAATAGGATATACTGAATTTCTTTAAAAAACAGTGTAGACCCTGATCAGACAGCTCCTTTAAGGGAGCTGTCTGATCAGGGTCTGCACTGTTTTCATTTATGATCCTTCTGACTATTTTATACATACCAAAGTTTAGATGTTATAATTATGTAAACAGTGGGTGAATTTTAAGTTGTTTTATAAATATAGTATTGTGCGGGAGAATGTTTTAAATAAGATCAAGTGAATTTTGACTTTTAGCAGACATTATAGTTTTGGGGGGATTAATTCAATGGGTTAAAATTGTCAGATGAATAAAAACACCCTATATTCTAACACACATTATCATTATTTATTTTTCTTTCTCTCAAGTCTTAAATTTACATGTAATCTTAGTAAACCATTAAAAAACATTAGCATAAAGTGGCACACTGGCATATCAATGGCAAATTAGATGTGTTGTGACCTTTATAATGCTGGAAATGGGAATCATTGCTTGGGCATACACTGTAAACCCAAATCAGAGAGTCTCTGAAGGATGGACCCCACTGTTCTGGGTTTACACTACTAATGTATTATTTTTGTCATTCTCTTTAAACATTTTGTCAACATTCCACTAAAGAGTCATGCAATCATTCAATGTTAACCAGTCATTTATCAGAAATCCATTGGAAAATTTAAATTAATTTTTAAATAGCTTGAAGATTTTTTCAATTAACCAGTTAAGATAATGTTCAAAATTTAAGTCAACAAATAAACAGTCAATCTCGTATAAAGCAATCACTGAAAGAATGATATAATAGTTGTCTGTAAGCAGGTGGCAGCTCAATGCAGGACAAAAGTAATGCAGAAAGCTCCTACAGGAGCTTTCTGCTTTACTTTTATCCTGCATTAAGCAGGCACCTGTCCAAAAAGATAACACTGCTTCTTCAATCAGTAGTCATTAAACACAAGACTAACTGTATAATTATGTATGCATTGCCACTAAGGTTACGCTGATCATGTGACTTTGCATTAAGTAGCTGTTAATTCAAGGTTTTGTACATTTATGCACATAAAAAGACATGATTATAAAGCATTGCTTTTCATCAAACTATTTCTAAAGTACATGTAAAATCTTTGTCAAGATAGAAATGAAACACTTATAATGCTCCCTGATATATAATTATGACCTCTAAATGACCTTGGCCTTCGCCTGACATTACCTAACATGCAATTAGCTCAATGGTCTTCCTGAGTGGAGTACACATGCCAAATATGAAATCTCTATCACCATTTGTCCTAAAGTTATGGCCAAAGTTAAATGCAGCCTATTTTGACCTCTAAATGACCTTGACCTTTGTCATACATGACCCAAGTTGTACTGAGTTCAAGGGTTTCTTGACTTGAGTACAATCATAACTAATATGAAGTCTCTAGGACATGTAGTTCTTAAGTTATACAGACAAGCACAAGAACAATGGCCACAGTTTACTTCAGCCTATCTGACCTCTAAATGACCTTGACTTTTGTCATACATGACCCAGGCTGTACTCAAGGCCTTCTTCAGGTAGGTTATAAAGTAATTAGTGAATGAAATATCAACATCAATAGCACAATCTTCTGTTACATTCCTCAAGGTCTAGCTGTCACTTTATACATGTACAGTAAAACCTGTTCTTAATCAACAAGAACACATGCCAATTTATTAAAACATTACTTAATGCAGGACAAAAGTAATCCAGAAAGCTCCTTTAGGAGCTTTCTGCATTACTTTTGTCCTGCATTAAGCAAAACTATTTCTGTAATATACTAACAATTTATCTTGTTTTTAATCTCGTTTATCATAGGCTTTAATGCACAGTTTGCTGATCAGAAATCAGTCAGCTATTCAATCTTTATTCATCAAGCCTGATGTCGGTTTCAAGGGCAGAGTTTTACATTTCAAATTGGCCTTAAAATTGATTCTGTCAACTTTGCAGATTTATTTGTGGATTAGACACGGCAGATACTCCAGATCAAATCAACTGGGTTAACACTATACAAACAGTCCGGATTAGCTTAACAATCCAGATTGGAATTAATCAGTTAACCCTAGTGGCGCTGAGACCAGATGTATATAATATCTTCCTTTACAAACAGAGTAGACCCAGATCAGAGGGCTCCTAATGGAGCCCTCTGATCTGGGTCTACACTGTTTGATAAAATTATACTTGATGAAAAATTTGAGGGACAATTTTAAACCCCTTGGGAGTCAATGTAGACTAGACCTATTTGAGAACAACGGTTGAGTCTAATTGAAATCCACCACTATAAAGGGTAAAGTGTGCACCGTAAATATTATTAAACCGGTTTTAACTAATTATTTCACTGAAAACACAAACATACTGGACATTTGCATACGGTTTCAACTTTGGATCAAATCAGATCCAAATAGTTTGGATCCAGCTGTGATGCTGGAGTCTCATCAAAATGCAAAGTGATTGACACACTGACTCTATTTTAAAACGAACATTTTCTAATATTTTAGAACAGTAGCATAGGATTGTTGCAGCCAAATTATTACTTATCCATCAAAGAGTCTTATAATGGTTACCATCTACATGTATAGCTAAATCATAATTATATTCCCAGTTAACTCTTTGAACCCTAATCCCGCATATTGGCGTCCTTTTCAAACAGTGTACATGTGAATAGTACACATGTCCTATGCAAACAGTGAAGACCCAGATCAGAGGGCTCCGAAAGGAGCCCTCTGATCAGGGTCTTCACTGTTTGTCACAATGCCAAACATTGACAAAAACAACCCTTAAAAGTCAGAAATGGACTAGACTAGAATGGAAAATGGAATTGTCCATTTAAAGTTTCAGGGAGGAAAGGGTTAATGTAAACTGGCCAGTCATAATTTAGAAATTAGATGAGTCCATTCTAAAAGCCAGCTTAGTTTAAGGTTTAACTTTTCCGCCCTTGAAGAAGGGTGTACAGTGGAGAAAACGTTATTCTTTCCCAATAAACGCGTTTACGCTAAAACTATTATTTGCTGTGCAAACAGTTTGGGGCCAGATCAGACGCCGGGTAACCCGGCGTCTGATCAGGCTCCAAACTGTTTGCTACTCAGATCAACATGAATAGTCAAAATTGTGGAAAAGTTGTCCTTTTCTACGTTTTAGTGCAATGCGTTTGCGTACGTTTGCGTTTAAACGGGAAAGAATAACAGATTCTCCACTGTATCTATTGGGTATACCCAGTAATGGGTTAAAGGATTAACCCACCTTATAAGTACAGGTGTGACTTATTAGTTACTTGTTGACTTTCACTTTAACCCTCAAACTGCTGGTTTTCCAAATTGGACTTTAGTATTTTCTAAATATATATATAATTTTTTTTATTAATGACAATTACATAGTTTACATTATTACATACAATCTTGAGGGGTTTGTATTTTCTAAATAATGACAAGTTTATATTCCATCTTGAGGGGTGTGTCCTAAAATATTTAAACTTTACAAAATTTATAATTAAGACCAGTATTTATTAAGCTACCCAGAATTCCAAGTAGACTGGTTAATGATGTGGTAACTGAACTGATCCACAAAGAAACCTAATAACCCACAAGAGTAACTGAATTCTATTTGTATGTCTCCACTCTCAAACATTTCAAAATTTTCTTCTATTCAACCACAGCACTGGGTTAACACTTTCCTCCCTGAAACTTTAAATGGACAATTCCAGTTTCCATTTTAGTCTAGTCCATTTCTGACTTTTAAGGGTTGTTTTTGTCAATGTTTGGCATTATGACAAACAGTGAAGACCCTGATCAGAGGGCTCCTTTCGGAGCCCTCTGATCTGGGTCGTCACTGTTTAATTGCATAGGACAAGTGTACTATTCACATGTACACTGTTTGAAAAGGATGCCAATATGCGGGACTAGGGTTCAAAGGGTTAAGTGGAGACAATGTCTTCAGAATCTGTTTTAGTTGAAGAAAGAGGAGAAAAGTTTACACATTCTACTATCAGAAAGTATATGGCTTGTCACCAAATTCTCTTTAACCCATTCCCCAATAAATACGCCTTTTTACACCTATAATTTATTCCTTATATGAAACAAATAGTTCCAATTTATACAGTAATGAATATGTGTAATAAGAAATATTTTACATATTTTAGCAGATGTTAGCTTAAAGCAGGCTGAAAGTAAAGCAGAATGTGCCTTAAGGCGCATTCTGCTTTACTTTCAACCTGCTTGAAGTGGTCACCTATTTTCAAAACTAGATAGAGGCTATGGTGTAATGTGTTAAAATAGTCTAAAAGAGACCATACAGTCCATTCATAGCATTTGGTTTGATAACACATATCTTTCTTCAAGTAAACACCTATCAAAATTTATGCTAATTTTCTATATGGCCCATGTAAAAAGGAGCTTTAACTGTTGCAATACCAGAAGGTAAAAGAAAGATAACTCTTACATTGTTAAATGTGACTAAAACCCGAGTTACCTCCCATGCCTTAGTCCAAATAAGGCACAGATGGTACATGTGTTTTGTAGTTTGTTTGACTTTAGTTCAAAGAAGGAAGTAGACTGGACAGATCTTGAGATTCTTTTGATAAAGGAAACTAATTACTATTGATTCATTGTCTGACTTGTGCTATTAAATTAGTCTGGTAATTGACCCATCTTCTTAACCCTGACAATACTGAAAGTTTCAAATGAGCTCTTCCCTTTTCTGACGAATTACTAATTTATACTAACTCCAAAGGGGTGTGTTTCCTTGATATTTAAAATCCTTACAAACAGTGCAGACCCATTTCAGAGGGCTCCTTCAGGAGCCCTCTGAAATGGGTCTACACTGTTTGTAAAAGATGTACATGTATATGTTTGGTTCAAGAACGGTAAGGGTTGTTGGCCTAACCCTGATAATGTGTAATTATCATCAGCTATAAAACAGTCTGGGATGAATTTCAGATTCATTTTTCTTATGGGTTTTGTTGTCATGAAAAACTAATATGATTGCCAAACAGTTTGGAACTTCCCTGCATTCAGATCTGAGTGGCAAACAGTTTGGAGCCTGATCAGACACCAAGTTACCCGGCGTCTGATCTGGCTCTAAACTGTTTGCAATGGAAAATATAGTTTTAATGTAAATGCATTCATTCGGAAAGAATAACATATCTTCTCCACAGTGTATACTGTTACCCAGCGTCTGATCTAGCTCCAAACTGTTTGCAATGGAAAATATAGTTTTATCATAAATGCGTTCATTGGGAAAGAATGACAATCTTTCTCCTCAGTATTTACTGAACATTCCAGAGGTGAACAATAGTCTGCCAAAGGTCAAGACCTTAAGGCTTGTACTCCTCTAAGACAAACATGAAAAGCACTTTCATAAATGACTAACATGAATTACTAATGTCAAACAGCTGGTGCTATAAAAACAAGAATCATACAACCCCCTTGAGGCTTCCTTGTAGTGGAAATAACTATTACTGAGCACTGTCAAACTTACATTAATTACACAGCATGAACTCTTCACTCAACAGCCTGTTTCTAGTGTTGAAGACAGATGACTACTTAAAGCAGGTTGAAAGTAAAGCAGAATGCGCCTTAATGCACATTCTGCTTTTCATACAGCCTGCTTTAAGCTGCCATCTGCTATTATAAGTACATGGATTTAACATTTCTTTTAGCACATGTTCATGACCTTATAAACTGGAATATTTCTTCGGCGGTGAATATTTTCTTCAAAGGCGCTTCTATGGAGGAAAGGGTTTAAAAAGATGAATTGATAGTCTTATAGTTACATAAATAATGACAACTTAATACAGGACAGAAGTAATACAGAAAGCTCCTAATGGAGCTTTCTGCATTATTCTTGTCCTGAATTAAGGGGTTTCTTCTGTTTTGAGATCTGCATACATTTTTTTACACCTTTCCTCCGCAACCACTTGGTGCCAAAAACTATTTATATCCAATTGATACATCATATAATTTTATGGTACAACATTTAATTACTGCTTTGAGCTTCCACCTGTATTTAAGACTACCAATTAATCTGCATTCTGATAGGTGGTTGCTTAAAGCACAGTCTTCCTGAAACCTGCCAGTCCGTCAGTCCTGACTGGCAAAAATTGTGTCGGACTGGCAAATATTTAAACTTGCCGGTCCGAATGACTGGCAATTTTTTTCAATTTTTGCAAACAATTGCATTGCAAGTCCTTTTCTGACCGGTAAAATTTGTGTCTGACTGGTATATTTTTCAAATTCGTACTGGCACCTGAATTTTCAACTTCTTCTTCTTCTTCATATACAAGTGCAGGGCCCACTCTGGAGCATCGACGCACTTTCGGGAAGTCTGAAAGCAAGCTGAAAGTAAAGCAGAAAGCTCCTAAAGGAGACAAGCTATTTAGGAAAGAGTTTAAGCTAATATTCTCCTAGGAGCCTTCTGCTTTACATCCAGCATGATTTAAGGAACCACCTGTTTTGAACAACTAAAACAAGCTATGACGGAAAGAGTCAATAAACTGTTACCTGTTGTTAACCCTTAGCCTGCCAGTCACGACTATAGCTCCATATGCAAACAGCTTGGATCCGGATGAGACGCCGAGTAACTCGGCGTCTCATCCGGATCCAAGCTGTTTGACACTCGGACAACATTTTCAGCAATTTTGAGCAACTTTGAAGCACTTGAAACTTGAAGCAGACGAGAAATATAGCAGACGACAATTTATTTGGCGGGCTTATAAGGGTTAATATTATTAAAGTACAGTCAAACTTCCGATATCTCAAACTCAGTTTAGTCGAACATACCTGTATTTCAAAGTTAAAGCCTGGCTAAGCCACGTTTTAACTTTGAAATATGGGAACTGAACCGAGCATGAGACATTGCTTTTCATGTGTTGAACTATCCGATAGTTCGAGTTAAGCGAGTTTGAGATATCGCAGTTTGACTGTATCTTCCTGTAAATAGTCACTTGGGACTTCACCACAGGTTTGAGTGCAAGTGAGTGTGAGTAAAATAGTCATACTATTGTTTGCACCATTAACATTGTGGGAACTAGTACACTATCTAACTTACAACTCATGAATGGGATAGTGATGATAGTACTTAAGGAATGCACTAATCTGTTTCACAATTGTGCACCCGGTACCCCATTTCCATACATTTTGTAAACCATCTTATGACAAACTACCAGAAATTGTTTTAATCCTTCTCTCATTTAATGATAATTTATTCATAAATATTTTTTATACCTGGGGTTCATAATATTATAGTGTAGGCTTGTGTCCGACGGGTCCTAAAAGAAAACAGTGCAGACCCTGATCAGACAGCTCCCGAAGGACTGTCTGGTCTGGCTCTAGCCATTTTCAACAAGAGGGCCTGAAGGCCCTGATATCGCTCACCTGTTGTACTGAAGCCTGATAGGGGAGTGATAGCTTTACCTTACTGAAATGAAGCCTTTTCTAGCATTTCAAAGTATATCAAGGGCAGATAACTATTGCCACAATGATTAGATTTCAACAATAATTGCACTCCTTCGAGAACGTACAGCTATTTACTTTGTGTGCAAGAATAATCAAAATCCATTAAAAACTGTAGTTGCATGAGTGTAAACGCTGTAAAATATGGCATTTTCAGCAATTCAAAGGTAGATAACTCTTGATCTATTGGTCTGATTTGAACCATAATCACATTTTTTTGAACTTTTATAGTCATATACAATCTGGGCTAGTTTGAGAAAGTTTGGATACATATTGTGGCCTCTAGAGTGTAAACACTGTTAAATATATCATTTTCAGCAATTCAAAGGTAGATAACGCTTGACCTATTGATCCAACAATCGAACTCATCCAAAGTCTTATGATAATATACAATCTGAGCAAGTTTGAGAAAGATTGGATAAAATGTGTGGCCTCTTAAAGAGTGTAAACACCCTTAAATATGGCATTTTCAGCAATTCAAAGGTAGATAGCTCTAGACCTATTAGTCTGATTTTAACCATAATCAAACTCATCTGAACTCTTGTAGTCATATACAATCTGAGCAAGTCTGAGATGGATTGGATAAAAATTGTGGCCTCTACCATGTAAACACTGTTAAATATAGCATTTTTAGCAGTTCAAAGGTAAGATAACTCTTAATCTATTTGTCCAATTTCAACCATAATCAAACTCATCCGAACTTTTATGGTCATATACAATCTGGGCAAGTTTTAGAAAGATTGGATAAATATTGTGGCCTCTAGAGTGTAAACACTGTTAAATATGGCATTTTCAGCAATTCAAAGGTAAATAACCCTTGACCTATTTGTCCGATTTCAACCATAATCAAACTCGTCCGAACTCTTATGGCAATTTACCATCTGAGCAAGTTTGAGAAAGATTTGATAAATATGTGGTCTCTAGAGTGTAAACACTAAAATTGTTGACGAGGCACGACGCACGAAGCACGCCGGACATTCAAGGATTGCAAAAGCTCACCCTGAGCTACAGTGGAGAATGTGTTATTCTTTCCCAATAAACGCGTTTACGCTAAAACTATTATTTACAATACAAACAGTTTGGAGCCAGATCAGACGCCGGGTAACCCGGCGTCTGATCAGGCTCCAAACCTTTTTGCCACCAAGATAAACATGAATTATCAGAATTGTCCATAAGTTGTTCCTTTCTACGTTTTAGTGCTTTGCGTTTGCGTACGTTTGCGTTTAAACGGGAAAGAATAACAGATTCTCCACTGTAGCTCAGGTGAGCTAAAAATGTCAATATACTGTGACACATTAAACTTGATGAACATCCTGAAGGAGCTTTCTGCTTTGCTTTCAGCCTTCTTTAAGCAGTCATTTGCCTTAAATAATGAAAATCAAGCGCTTAATTACCCTTTCTTTTAAGCAGTGGCAACTTGCCTCAAGTGCTAAAGACTTGAATGGTATTGAGGAAACAACGGGCATGAATCAGAATGAATCACCAACCTGTTGTATAGGCTGCTGTAGACAGAAATATCTCCCCAGGTCTAAGTGCAGCTTTATGATATCACTGGGTCCGACATATACTATTCTTATCAATTACAAAACACACTCAAAACCTATGTAGTGATACCATTCATCCTCTAGCATCAAGATATCAGCTTAATGCAGATCAAAAGTAATGCAGAAAGCTCCCAGGGGAGCTTTCTGCATTACACTAGTTTCACATTAAGCTGCAACAGGTTTAGAGAGCTCTGAAATTCTTACAATGAATGGGGCTGGACAAGGTTTGATTGTATAGTTCTTATCACTGCAAATATTTGCCTTCCAGGAACCTTTGAAGTTCAATGCCAAATTGTTTGGCGTTTTTCCTCACCTACGGGTATAACCCTTTTACACCATAACCATCATTGCAAATCAACTATAAACAGACAGGGTACATGTACAATCCTTTTCTTTCCATGCCTTAAGGCACATTCTGCTTTACTTTCAACCTGCTTTCAGTGATCATTTTAAACTAGAAACAGGCTATGGGGTATGGGATATAACACAAGTCTGTCTGTATATATGATAAAACCTTTACATTTATTATGACCATTAAATCAGATAAATTTTCAGTACTAAAAGCAGGTTGCTTCTTTAAAGCAAGATGAAGGTTAAGCAACAAGTTCCTTTCTGCTTTATTTCCATCTTGCTTTAAGCTGTAATCTGTCTAAAACATCCTAAATTAGACTCTTATATTGTAATAGAGAGGTTTTACTGTAGTTCTTTGGACATTTTCCCTCAGTTTCCAGTGCACATCAAAAGCTTAAAAAGAGTACACATCATACACAGGTCAAAACATTAATTATATACAACATAATGCTTCTCTTTGAAAAGTACATCAAAGAACATTATTTATATATAAAGATTGGGCTCTTGGCCATAGTGACTAAGTATCATCATGATAATGTCCCCATCAGTGTACTTGGCACAAATTGTCCAACATCTACCATGTAAGTATTATCGGTTGTAATTTTAGTAGCAAACATTCAAAATTTTAAGTAGTCCCATTTTGGTAGTGACATAAGGCTCTGAGAAGATAACATGTCTTTTGACATCTTCATGTTAATAATAACCCTTTATTCAAAAGATACACCTATACGCATTTAATTCTTTCCTCCACAGAAGAAAATAGTTCCATTTTATACAGTAATAAATATGCAACATAAGAAATCTTATCACTGTATCCTACCAGATGGTAACTTAAAGCAGACTGAAAGTTAAGTAGGTGCATTCTGTGTTACTTTCAAACTGCTTTAAGTGGTCACGGGTTACTTTTAATTCTCGAAATAAAGGATTAAACTATCATTTAACACAGGAATAACTGTATTTATATCTAAACTCTGCTACGTACAGGCCATAATTTGTAATAACTACATATATATATATACATGCTGATTTATAAAGTACCCAAGGCTATATATATACTTATTTCAGCACAAACCTTAATGTCCAACATAATGTAAATTGTAACTGTCTATTTAAGCTCATGGGAAATTTACCTACTGCCCTAGAAATCTTTAACAATGTTGATTGTTTATCACTGTCGATCATTAATCATTGAATGATTATACACTGGGATTCAATAGAAAACCTGTAGCATTGAATTTTGCATTGAATAAACTTGGCTTTATCTCTGTATAAAGTGACAGCTGCAAGGCTCCAGATAAGAGTGCATAATAGACCTTTTACTTTCTCAATTATGTCTCCACCAAACCCTATGTTGTGACTACCGGTACTCATTAGAATCGTTGCAAAGCACTGTTTTCATTATTTTAGGACAATACTTTTTCCCGAAGTCACACATAATTTTGCCGTTTGTAAATGACCAGCAGTACTCATCGCTGAAGGACTGAATGTGTTAATACAACCACAGCTTAATGCAGGGCAAAGGTAAAGCAAAGAGCTCCTTTAGGAGCTGAGACTCTGCTATACTTTTGTGCTGTATTGCAGTTACCCATTTTTACAGATATTTCAACTTCCTGAAAGAATGGCTGCTTAACACAAGGTTGACTGTTACTAAGAACAGATCAACATTCTTTGCTAAGCCAAGCTGACCCCTCTATTGATTCACATACAGCAAAACCTCTGTATTACGATCAATAAGTTATGTTAATTATTGGATGTTTAAGATAGGTGACTGCTCAAAGCAAGGTGGCAGTAAAACAGAAAGCTCCTGTAGGAGCTTTCTGTTTTACTGCCACCTTGCTATTAGCTGTCACATGTCTTTTAAACAATCAATTAACCTACATTTTAGTGGTAGGAATAGAGAGGTTTTACTGTATCTTGTAGGCAGTAGATAAGTTTAAGCCGACATTATCCTGGTATCGACATGCTATTTACTATCGGATAAATAAAACACCTGAATGCAAGAAAATTCCGACCCAGATTCCCACTTTTCTTTTCTATTTCGTTGAAATGAAAATAACTAACCCCATCTCCTGCTATATAGAGAATATTGATGCTTTTTGAAAACAGTGTAGATCCAGATCAGACAGCTCCTGATTTCCTCCAATAGGAGCTGTATGATCAGTGTCTACACTGTTTTCTAACAGGATCTGTCATAAGACTGCACTATGGTGAATTTCATTTATTTATTAGCCCATGTATATAACAATTCAAATGATAGATTTTCAATTGCTCAATAACGTGGGTGGTGTTTTAGATATAAATATTCAGCAGGCTAAGGGTTTACTTTAATAGTTTGGAGCCTGATCAGACAGTGACTGTTTGCTACTAAGAATGGAACAGCATGCAGAATGGTAAAGGCATACTGAAGGAGCTTAAAAATAATGAAGAGAAACAGGTAATGACATGCATCCTTAGCAGCTTATGCAGAGGAATGAGTAAGGACATCCTTAGCAGCTTATGCAGAGGAATGAGTAAAGACATCCTTGCAGCAGCTTATGCAGAGGAATGCAATGGTAAAGGCATCATTGCAGGAGCTTATACAAAGGAATGCATGGCAAAGACATCCTTGCAGGAGCTTATGCATGGTAAAGACATCATTATAGGAGCTTATGCATGGTTAAGACATCCTTGAAGGGGCTTACGCAGCGGGATGCATGGTAAAGACACCATTGCAGGAGCTTATGCAGAGGAATTAATGCATGGTAAAGACATCCTTGCATGGGCTTATGCAGAGGAATGCATGGCAAAGACGATTCCTCGCAGCAGCTTATGCAGGGAAATGAGTAAAGACATCCTTGCAGGAGCCTATGCTGAGGAATGCAGGGTAAAGACATCCTTGCAGGAGCTTATGCAGAGGAATGCATGGTAAATACATCCTTGCAGGAGCTTATGCAGAGGTATGCGTGGTAAAGACATCCTTGCAGGAGCTTATGCAGAGGAATGCATGGCAAAACCATCCTTGCAGGAGCATATACAAAGGGATGCATGGTAAAAACATCATTGTAGGAGCTTATGCAGAGGAATGCATGGCAAAGACATCCTTGCAGGAGCATATACAAAGGGATGCATGGTAAATACATCATTGTAGGAGCTTATGCAGAGGAATGCATGGCAAAGACATCCTTGCAGGAGCTTATGCAGAGGTATGCATGGCAAAGACATCCTTGCAGGAGCTTATGCAGAGGAATGCATGGCAAAGACATCCTTGCAGGAGCATATACAAAGGGATGCATGGTAAAGACGCCATTGTAGGAGCTTATGCAGAGGTATGCATGGTAAAGACATCCTTGCAGGAGCTTATGCAGAGGAATGCATGGCAAAGACATCCTTGCAGGAGCATATACAAAGGGATGCATGGTAAAGACATAATTGTAGGAGCTTATGCATGGTAAAGACATCCTTGCAGGAGCTTATGCAGAGGAATGCATGGTAAAGACATCCTTGCAGGAGCTTATGCAGAGGGATGCATGGTAAAGACATCCTTGCAGGAGCTTATGCAGAGGAATGCATGGTAAAGACATCCTTGCAGGAGCTTATACTTAGGGTAAAAGGTAAAGACATCCTTAGAAACTTGTGTATGTAGAGAAACAGGTAAAGACACACTTAGAAACTTATGCAGAGGAATGGTTCAAGACATCAGTAGAATCTTTATGCAGAGGAAAATGTAAGTATAGTCATCCTTGAGCATATTTGCAGAAGAACAGGTAAAGTTTAGATTAACAGTTTGCTATGAGAAAATATTTAAAGATGCCGCCCAGCTGGTGTTGAAGGTGTCTATCTGTTACCCGAGTGTGAGCACTGACTCCTACACGTGGACAAACAAGCCTATCAGTTCTCCTGGTGTTGGTATTTACATTAGGGATGTAAGGAGCCCACCATCACAGCCATCTGATCCCCCACTAACATCTCTATGGTATAACACTATCTGAACAATTTGAAAATCTCTAATCACACAAGGATTCTCTGATATTGATATAAAGACTTTTTATCACTGACTCCTCTGGCAAATCGTTCTACAGTCAAACTCTCGTGTTGACCCTGCACTCAGATTAACCCATTACCCCATATCCTGTTTCTAGGTTTGATGATTAACTCTTTCCTCCCTGAAACTTTAAATGGACAATTCCAGTTTCCATTTTAGTCCAGTCCATTTCTGACTTTTAAGGGTTGTTTTTGTCAGTGATTGGCATCATGATGACAAACAGTGAAGACCCTGATCAGAGGGCTCCTTTCGGAGCCCTCTGATCTGGGTCTTCACTGTTTGCACGGGACAAGTGTACTATTTACATGTACACTGTTTGAAAAGGACGCCTATATGCGGGACTAGGGTTCAAAGGGTTAAAGTGACCACATTATAAAAGGTTGACAGTGAAGCACAATTGTATCCCTTGAGGCGACGATTCTAATGAGTATATAGGCACAGCATAAGGTTCCATGGCGGCATAATTAAGGTTTTTCGTTTATGTAGATTTAACAGTAATTTCACTGTAGCTCGGCGAGACTAACTGAAATATTAAAGCCCTTCAATCATCATACTAACTATATATATATTATATATATGAGGAGTATTTCAAAATGTTGAAATCTTTAATATCAGGGCTCCAGATAAGTAGAGTTTTTCAAAAACTAAAATCTTTATGTCTGCATTAAACCCTATGGTGTCACTACTCATTAGAATCGTCTCGCAGAGACGATACTAATGAGTAGTAACATCATAGGATTTGAGCTAGTATTAAGGAGAAAATGTTGGATTTCTTCAGTTTACTCCATCTTATCTGGAGCCCTGCTTATGAATCAAACATTGTGCTGTGACTACTCATTAGAACTGTTTAGAAGACATTATGACTCTAATGAGTAGCCCTAACATACCAGTAGTTAAAAGTAGGACATAAAAGAGAAAGAATGAAAATATTTATAGTCGACTCCTGTCCTATCTAAAGCCATACATTCTCATCTTCCTATCTACTAAACAAGCAAATTGCCTTGCCGTTCAGGACATTCAGCTTCCTTTGAAGCTCATAAAAAAGCATTTTACCATGGCAATAACACAAACACTGATGGCTATTAACTCTTAGCATGCTAGCGGTGAAATCATGATAATCTTTGCAAACAGTTTGGATCCTGATGAGACTTATGCGGCGTCTCATCAGGATCCAAACTGTTTGACACTCTGAACCAGTTTTTCAAAGAAATTTTGAAATTTCTATTTTTAGAACAGTAAGCAGATCGACAATTGTTTCAGACGAAGATATTACCCAGCATGCAAAGAGTTAACTCTTTGAACACCAAGTAACAATATTAATGTTGTCTACAACAAGTTTGGTCTGCTACTGTTCTAAAATTAGAATTCTAAATAAAATTCTTCTCGAAATGGGGCGCACGTAGTATACGCCAGACTGTGTCACACAATTCTGATCCTGATCAGACACTGAATTATTTGGTCTAATCAGGATCCAAAGTGTTTGCAAGTCTAATTGAGGTTTCATGGTGTGCACAGAGAATACAGAGAATCGTGAATTAATAGGCACAACATCAACAAGTGAAAGAGATACATTTTCTAAAGCCTGAGCAACCTGTTGCCTTCAACAAATACACTGTGATTGTCAATTGTCAAACACTCTTAACCCAGTTCCCCATAAATATGCCTTCTTACACCTTTATTATTAATTCCTCTACTGAAGAAATAGTTCTAATTTATGTAGTCATGAATAAATACCGTAATATCTTTTATATGTATTCTAGTAGATAGTAGCTTAACTTAAGGCGCATTCTGCTTCACTTTCAACCTGCTTTAAGTTGTCACTTTTCTTCAAAATTAAAAACAGGCAATGGGGTAATGGGTTTACAGACAGCTCCTTCTGGGGTCTTCGCTGATTTCAACAAAGGCCACCATGGCCCTAAATCGCTAACCTGGTTCACCATGTAAAATTAACCTATAGTGACCTAGATTATGACTGGACATGACCCACAATCAACCTTTAGAGTGTTAACAGGATTTTTCTATAATTTGACCTAGTGACCTAGTTTTTGATCAGACACAATCCACATTTGATTTTGACCTAGATTTGATGTTGGTAAACATTCTGAAAATATTTCATTCAGATCTAACGAGATTTGTAGACTCTAGAGGGTTAACACTGTTTTTCTTTGATTTGGCATAGTGACCTAGTTTTTGACCCGACATGACCCATATTCGAACTTGACCTAAATATCAATTGGGCAAACATTCTAACTAAGTTGCATTAAAATCCAATAAGATTTGTTGCCTCTAGAGTGTTAACAAAGTTTTTCTAAGATTTGACCTAGCGACCTAGTTTTTAACTGGACATAACCCACATTCAAACTTGACCTTGATTTCATCAAGACAAACATTTTGATCAAGTTTCATAAAGATCCATTGAGATTTGTAGCCTCTAGAGTGTTAACAAGGTTTTTCTATGATTTGACCTAGTGACCTAGTTTTTGACCTGACATGACCCACATTCGAACTCGACCCATATATCAATGAGGCAAACATTCTGACCAAGTTTAATTAAGATCCATTGAGATTTGTAGCCTCTAGAGTGTTAACAAGGTTTTTCTATGATTTGACCTAGTGACCTAGTTTTTGACCGGACATGACCCACATTCGAACTTGACCTAGATATCAATGAGGCAAACATTCTGACCAAGTTTCATTAAGATCCATTGAGATTTGTAGCCTCTAGAGTGTTAACAAGGTTTTTCTATGATTTGACCTAGTGACCTAGTTTTTGACCTGACATGACCCACATTTGAACTCGACCTAGATATCAATGAGACAAACATTCTGACCAAGTTTCATTAAGATCCATTGAGATTTGTAGCCTCTAAGAGTGTTAACAAGGTTTTTCTATGATTTGACCTAGTGACCTAGTTTTTGACCGGACATGACCCACATTCAAACTTGGCCTAGATTATATCAAGGCAAACATTGTCATGAATTTTCTTGAAGATCAAATGAAATTTGTAGGCGCTAGAGTGTTAACGAACAATTGTGAACGGACAGACGACGGACATTCAGCGATCCTAAAAGCTCACCTTGGCACTTCGTGCCAGGTGAGCTAAAAATCTTCAATATATATTATATAACTTTTCCTTTCGCCACAAGATTCACCAAATTCATTTTCTTTTCGCAAATTCTTTATTATTTTTGCATTCGGCAATTTTGGCAAATGACAGCAGAGGCCCTGGTATTAAAGGGTTTAACCCATTGCTCCATGCACAAATACACATTTTTATGCCTTTGATTTATTCCTTCACTGAAGAATATTATTCAAATTTACACAATCATGAATGAATAACAGCATCTGAAATATTTTTTATATCCTAGCAGATGGTTATTTATATAGATTAAATTACCATTCAGCTTTACTTACAACCTGCTTTAAGTTATCACCTGTCTTCGAAACTAGAAACAAGCTAATATATAATATGGTAGATTTAAGGGTTAATGATAAATATCAAATCGATTAAAATCATTGCAAATATGCAATACCAAGGAGTGTAACAGACATACATATATACTAAACACTGCATCTTCTCATTATATAATTATCTTTGAAATAACAGAGGGTTCCTGGTGATGATCATCAAATATATGTAAATATTTCATACATGCAATAACAATGAGTATTACACACTTGAGAATGCTAAAAGCTGCATTATCTCTCTGTTAATTATCTGTGAAATAACAGTGGGTTCCATGACAATCTGAAGCTTTTCCCACAAGAAGGATCGTCTCAGAGGAATGAAAAATTCATGATCTGCACTGCCATATGCCACTGCCTGGCATTGTCTGGTAATAATCAGACCCAGCATGGCACACATAGTGGAACAGCCACTCGCAGGGTGGAGCTATACGGTACAGTGAAGAAAACGTTATTCTTTCCCAATAAACGTGTTTACGCTAAAACTACTATTTGCATGCAGTGCAAATAGTTTGGAGCCAGATCAGACGCCGGGTAACCCGGCGTCTGATCCGGCTCCAACCTATTTGCCACTCAAATTAAAATAAATAGTGAGAAATGTCAAAAAGTTGTTATTTTCTACGTTTTAGTGCTTTGCGTTTGCGTTTAAACCGGAAAGAATAACGTTTTCTCTACTGTATATGATAGGTGTCTGCCATGCATACTATATAAAACATGCAGACAAAAAACTTGGAATCTGAGCAAGTCACAATTAAATATAAAAGACAATGTAAGTTCCAGGTAAAGCCAGTAGTTAAATAACCGTTTTCTTTAGAATTGAAAAAATTCAAATATAAAGACAACAGCAGCAATTTTTTTAAT
Organism: Gari tellinella; assembly: GCA_922989275.2. Taxonomy (NCBI): domain Eukaryota; kingdom Metazoa; phylum Mollusca; class Bivalvia; order Cardiida; family Psammobiidae; genus Gari; species Gari tellinella. Next base: position 41,757,398 of record OV277867.1, read on the forward strand.
TACATGAGTATACTTAAAATGAGCACAATTAAATTTAAAAAAATGAATTAATTCACCTCCTCAAGGGGCATAACTCCAACAAAGATAAGCAAAATGTCGCAATTTACAATCTGATCCAAACAATCTAGGCAACAAAGCATCGTACCAAGTTAAATGAAATTGATCAAGCTATTACAAAGTACAAGTTAAGCTCAAACTTAAACAAGACTCTTGTTTATCTTATTATAATTGTTACTGATGAAATGTGTGCCCAATTTACAATCTGATCTGAACTATATATCTAGGTAACATTTAGCAATAATTATCCCACCAAATTTTATGAAATCGTTCAAGTAATTGCATATTAAGCAATGCTCATTTTTAAACAAGACTTTCAACATTACGTAACCCTTTTGGGTTAAAAGGTTCTCTGGTGGATCTTTTCAGTTACCAAACCATGAAGATCTGGGTAGTTTAATACTGGTCTAAGTTTGTTAGCAAACAGTGTAGATCTAGATCTAGATCAGAGCCTGAGGGCTACTAAAGTCCTGATATGGGTCTATACTGTTGCAAATGTAATGAGTACACTTTAGGTTGGTTGTTTATTAAATAACTGATGCATGTATCTAGGTGTCAACTTACAAGTTACAACAGTCTGACATGCACTCCGCCATTATACTTCAAATCAGGGAGTTGCGGGAAACATTGAAATACAGGTCTGCATACTAAATACAGAACGCAGGTAATGCAGAAAGCTTCTTAGTATAAGGAGCTATCTGTATTACTTTTGTTCTGTCTTGAGCTGTCACCTCAAAGTCAAGGCAAGCAGTTCTTATTTTGTGTGGTTGTGTTATCAACACAGTTCGACTGTACAGTGAAATAATGATTTGTCACACTTGTACTCTTAATGTACCTGTGTGTGTGATTATAAATAAAACCATGGAGTGAAATATCATGAAACAAGAGACCATGCTAATTTATACAATGCTGAATTTTCAAATGGACTCATCCAATTTCTGATAAATGACCAATTCACATTTGATTTTTATCACAAAACTACTTGAGTGTATAGCAAACAATGCAGACCCAGATCAGAGGGCTCCCTAGGAGCTTTCTGATCATGGTCTACCCTATTTGAGAAAGATATATTCGGACCCTATATTTTAAGGGATACATGCATGTAGTTATAACATATTGGACAAGTTTGAGTACTCAGGGACGAAGATGCGCAATAGTAGTAGTCTCAACATTATAATGCCTGTCTCCATCAAACTACATGTTTGTATGCTCATTAGAATCATCTGTTCAAGACAATGTTAATACAGTAACAATAATTGGATACATAATGATTTCGATATGCTAATATTATTGCTACAGTGGAGAATCTGTTATTCTTTCCCAATAAACGCGTTTACGCTAAAACTATTATTTGCAGTGCAAACAGTTTGGAGCCAGATCAGACGCCGGGTAACCCGGCGTCTGATCAGGCTCCAAACTGTTTGCCACCAAGATAATCAAGAATTGTCAGAATTGTCCAAAAGTTGTTCTTTTCTACGTTTTAAAGTGCTTTGCGTTTGCGTACGTTTGCGTTTAAACGGGAAAGAATAACAGATTCTCCACTGTACCCCTGATCTGATGCTGAATAACTAAGTGTTTAAGTGCTCCACTGATAAGGGGAGTATTTCAAAACCTAAAATCTTTATTTCTGCATTAAACCCTATGGTGTTAATTACTCATTTCTGCATTATATCCTATGTTGACACTTAGCTCATTAGAATCGTCTCCTTGAGAAGATTCTAATGAGTTGTGACACCATAAGGTTTGGTGCTGAAATGAGAAATAAAATGTTGGGATTTGTTAATTAAATTACTCCAAATTATTGAGCCTGTGTGTTTGAGACTTTTATCAAGTAAAGCCATTCAATTATATAATAGAATTTATTGAAAACACTTAAAATTGCAAACAGAGAAGACCCTGGCCTGTATATAGATTGTTAAGTATTACAGGATATCTGATCTGGATCTACACTGTTTGCAAATGCAAAAGTTCAATTGTTTCATCAAACAATCATTATTATGGCTATTATAGATCTGGGAATATATAATGAGGTTGTATTATGGGCACTCAGAGATTTGTAGAGATAATATTGTTACTCCCTGGCCATTTCCACTCGCAGACAGGCGAATCAATAGATTCTGGCAGAATGGAGACTTCTACATGAAGGTTTGCTACAAAAACTGGGAATTATACAGACATAAATCCCTGACTAAGGCGTTCCAGAACCTAAAATGCTGAACAAGTATTCTTTTTTTCTTACAATACACTGTACAGTCGGACCTTGAAAGCTCAAACTTGTTTAAATTGAACTTAATTACCCTTAATTCTTCATTGGAAATTTGATAAATAGTGCTGCCTATATATATATCATTAAGTTGAACATATATACTTGTATTTTAAAGTAAAAAGTGTATATGGCATGTAATATCTTTGAAATACTGTTAAGTTCAACTTAAACATTATTTAAGCTCGAATTATCGAGGCTCACAAAATCAAGATTCTGTCACAAGAATGCAATTAAAGGGTTAAACAAGTTGCCATCTTCATGAAAATTTGTCTGCTTCTGTTAACCCTTTCCCCAATAGAAGTGCCTTTTAGCGGATATAATTTATTCATCCGCTGAAGAAAATAGTTCCAATTTAATCAGTAATGAATATGTATTAAAGGGATTATTTTCTATATTATAGCACATGATAGCTTAAAGCAGGCTGAAAGTAAAGCAGAATGTGCCCTAAGGCACAATCTGCTTTACTTTCAACCTGCTTTAAGTAGTCATCTATTTTAAGTACTGGAAATAGGCTATCAGGTAAAGGGTTAATATGTGAAACGGACTCTTCCTTCACAGTATTACTGTGGAAGTATATGACAATCTGAGTATCAAACACTTTAGAAATGGATGAGAAGAAAAGTAATTCAGCATTTCATCTGGATCCTATTAACTCACACTTTGACTTGGTGAAGATATTTTCTGACAGATACATGCCTCCAACTGAGCTTTGTTGCATACAACAAGCTGCAGACCACAAATTACATAACATATAGCTGGGCTCCAAATAAGGTGAGTATTTCAAAAACAAAAATCTTTATTTCTGCTTTAAACCCTATGCATGTCTCTTCGAGACAATTCTAATGAATAGTAACACCATAAAATTTGGTGCTAAAATGTATTAGGAAAATGCTGATTTTGTTCAGTTTACTCCCCCTTATTTGGAGCCCTGGTATAGAATATTAAGAATGGATGACTGTTTCATTGTCTGGCTGCAACAAGTGGTATAGAATATTAAGAATGGATGACTGTTTCATTGTCTGGCTGCAACAAGTGTGTGGGTGTGTCACCACCAATCAATGGCAAACTTTCAGCAATTGATTCTTTAGAGCCACAGACCAATATTTGTCAATGACAAGCGATACATTTGCATTGTATGAATAATTATGTAACAGAAAACCTATAATAGATGCAACAAGCTGGATAAGCAGGGTGATTTACAACTACTATTCACATACAGTAAAGCTTCTACATTTCAACCATTATTAAAGTTAAATTTAAACCTGAAAGTGTAAGAGACATTATGATTAGTGGCAGCTTAAACCAGATTAAAATGAAAAGCAGAAAATGTCTTCAGAAACTTTCTGCTTTAATTTCATCCTGTCTGATGAAGCAAAATTCTACATTGCTTTGAATTTCACTCCTGCTTTAAATTAACCCTTCTTCTGCTAATTAATAAAAACTTTTGCAAACAGTTTTCACTGCATAATGTGTTGCTCCATAGACTGTTTCTAATTATGAAGACTTGATCACTTAAAGCAGGCTGAAAGTAAAGCAGAATGTGCCTGAAGGCACATTCTGCTTTACTTTCAGTCTGATTTAAGCAACCATCTGCTAGGATATAGAAACTGTTTCTTATGGTACATGTTTGTTTATACATGTCTGTATAAATTCAATCTATTTTCATCAATGAAATTGAAAGCACTGAAAGACAAGACTTCTATGGAGGGGAAAGGGTTAAATTTAATGGGCCTCCAAAATCTGCATCATTGCTATCCTGCATTGAACTACCACATGACATTGTATAAATACTGCATATGGATCTTCTATACTCTGTTGTCACAATTAACCCATTACCCCATAAATATGCCTTTTTACGCTTTTAATTTATTCCACCACTGAAGAAAATAGTTCTAAATTATACCTTCATAAATATATATCATTAAAAATATTTTTTATGTCCAAGCAGATGCTAGCTTAAATCAGGCTGAAAGTAAAGCAGAATGTGCCTAATTAGGCACATTCTGCTTTACTTTTAACCTGATTTAAGTGGTCACTTATTTACAAAGCAAAAAATATGCTATGGGGAACCCGGTAATGGGTAAAGACCAAGATTAACTGTGTTTGGATCTAGAATAGACAGATGTTCAATCAGCCTCTCAGGAATAAAAGGATTTAATGGTGTGTCTGCAAAGGAAAGGTCAATAATTTGGGACACAAGTTAAATATTTGTTTACTAGACAGTCTGTAGCCAATTATTGGCATGATATTGCTAAGGTAGCTATACAGCCATAATCAATGATTGACAATCCAGGGACCAATCATTAGACAATGCTCAGACTGTCCCACAGATCTCGAGGACCTTAGATGGACAGTGCTGAATTCTACTAAAAGAATTGTACTAAATGACTAAAGTTTACATTACTTCACTATCCAGCAGTTTGCCCCCAAAATATTCAGTTACGTATTGACAAACAGTGTAGATCCTGATCAGGTCTCCTGCAGGAGCCCTCTGATCTTTGTCTGAACTGTTTGCAAAGGATAAATAACTTTGGTTCCTGAGCATAATAAGGGTTATAGTTGAACTGACTTGAACACACTAAAATATGACAATGGTTATCATGGTATATTGAAATGATGCTTCTCATCAGGTTCTTCACTGTTTGCAACGCCAAGTGATGTTTTATGGATAACTTAAATACCCTGTCACCTCCAAAAACTAATTATATGAGCTCTTGCAATTAATACAATTATGATAACAATTTCAAAAGATTCTACATAATTATACCAATAATAATAACGAGCCAACAATATGGCTTGATACACTGTTGAAGTCACTGATGCTACATATGGTACTATATACAGTAAAACCTCTCTATTACGACCACTAAAACGAAGGCTAATTGAGTGTATAATAGACAGGAAACCAAGGTGACAGTGAAACAGAAAGCTCCTAAAGGAGCTTTCTGTTTCACTGTCACCTTAAGGAGCTTTCTGTTTCACTGTCACCTTGCTTTAAGCGGTCCCCTATCGTGAACACCCTAATAATTAACATAATTAAGTGATCGTAATAGAGAGGTTTAACTGTATATATATATATCATGTCGACCCTACAAATGTCAATACGGTCCTCATCAAACAGCAGTTACACTGGTGTGACAACATTATCCTTATCGACATTCACGAGATACAGTAGGTATCAGCTTGCTCTTTGCTAGTATAGTAAAACACTACGCTATGCAAATACAACCACTAAATAAAGTGACATGAGATTATGTACAGACAGCTGCTTAGGACAAATTTAGTAATGCATGCAGAAAGCCTTGAGTCCTGCCTTGAGCTCAATACATCTAATAAGACAGCAAATACTGAGAGATTTAATCTGATCAGCGCAGCTTTCTGTACTTCAAATTTTACAAAAGGAACTTTCTGCATTATTTTTGTCCTGCATAACTCAATTTAAAGCTGCCATCTGTCCAAGAGTGTCAAACAGTTTGGATCCTAATTAGACACCGCATTACACGGTGTCTCATCTGGATCCAAACTGTTTTTACAGATTAAGTCATTGTTCCTCAACTAGCTTGAACACAAGGTTGACTGCAGTTACAATGTCTTGGAACAATATTGGATATCCCTTTTGGCACAACAACTGTTATATGCTAATTGTGTCAGCCTTATTAGCTCTAACAGTGAAAATGCAATGGCACAGTTTTTGGACTGATTCCAAATTATTTCAGATTACAATGTCATGGTCTCTGCAATACATGTATTATAGCAATGAAGAAGAACTACATGTAGTTACATGTTTTGTCAACCTTGTAGAGAATGACAATTTAACCCATTGTATGTGTGATACACTTTTAGGTGTACCTCTAGGCAAACAGTTTTATTCTTAGATCAGGCCCCACATGTGGGGCCTGACTGTTTGCAGCTAAGTCAATATTCTATCAGAAAAAATGTTTTGCAAATATTTGAGTTATACCCGCTGCAGACAACATTTTAAAATGGCCGCCAAATATTACCCAGCATACAATGGGTCAAATAGATACTATATCCCGCAATTTTTTCATGATTGTCCCTTAAAAATTCGCTTTGCGCGGGCATATGGGGACGCGCCGTAAAAAAATCGCATTTTTGGCAATTTCTACTAGTTTCTGCTCCATTCCGGAGAATAGAGAGATCACAAAGGGAGATTAATCTTAGTATTGAAAATAGACTGTGCGCGTATAATATACGTGAAGAATATAGGCATATAGAATCGGTATGTATAAACCTGGTCTGGTTCCGCTTTGTGATAATGGCGTCGGAACGATGCGCTTGACGGATTTTCTTTCCGATTTAAATAGACAACTAGCAGACGATGCTTAATTCGTTTAAACAAAGTGTTGAGGATACTCCTTCAACATCATCTGAATCAAGACAATCGCTTCAACATATTTAAAAAAGACAAAAATCAAATTGCCCGTCGTGTAAACAGCGACTCTACGATACGAGATACAGAGACAGTTAAAGACCGTAAGCTGTATTCTAATTAAAAGGTAGGTATATCGTGTTTTAAAGGTTTTTTTAGTGTGTCCCCCAAAAATTTCAAATGTCCCCCAAAAATTTTGACAGCGCGCCACCATGTCCCCCAAACTTTTGGACCTAGGCACAACACTGCTATATACATGTAAGCAGGTGGCACTAGCTCAACCATTACTGTTTGGGAAATGAGTTAAATACATCGGAGACAGACATCAAATGGAAACAGTGTAGACCAAGATTAGAGAGCAGATCTCCTGACAGAGAATGAAGAGTTCATTCAGAAAGTCAGTGGTGTTAAAGCTAATGCAGAACTATAGTCCATGCAGAATGCTCCTATAGGAGCATACTCAGCATACCGTATTATGTTTTATCAAACATTAAATTTTAATGTAGTAAACTTTTCTAGAAGCTTTAACACATTACCTCATAGCCTGTTTCTAGTTTTGAAGACAGGTGACCACTTAAAGCAGGTTGAAAGTAAAGCAGAATGTGCCTTAAGGCACATTCTGCTTTACTTTCAGTCTGCTTTAAGCTAAAATCTGCTAGGCTATATAAAATATTTGTAATGGTAATTGTTCATGAGGGTATAAACTGGAACTATTTTCTTCAGCGGAGGAATACATTAAATATGCTAAAAGTCGCTTCTATGGGGGAAAGGGTTAAATTCTGCAATAATGTGCAGTTCACTTACATTAAAGTAGTCATCTGTCTTTTCATGTCTTCATTAAATGGTTGCTGCACAGGATTTTACTGTTTACACTTTATGACTATTTGAAAACATTTATGATTATACATGTATACCAATATCAACTAAAAATGCATTTTAGGACCTACAGTTTATTAACACATATATCCTTCAATGCAAACAAGAGTAATTTAAACCCTGATCAGAGGGCTCCTGAAAGAACCCTCTGATAAGGGTCTGCACTGTTTGTTGTATTTTAACCCTTAGCCTGCCACTCATGACTATAGCTCCATATGCAAACAGCTTGAATCTGGATGAGACGCAGAGTAACTCGGCGTCTCATCCGGATCCAAGCTGTTTGACACTCGGACAACATTTTCAGCAATTTTGAGCAACTTTGAAGCACTTTGAAACTTGAAGCAGACGAGAAATATAGCAGACGACAATTTATTTGGCGGGCTAAGGGTTAATTATGTTCTGGACAAATCACAAAAGTGTCAAATTACTCTTGCCATTTAACTGAAAATTGAAGAGTCGATTTGAAAATTCAGTATGGTAAGGGTACGTTTAACCCACTTAACATTTTTGTCTCAAATAAGTTGTACATTTTATTTATTTCATGACTTCACTAGTCTTCTTCTTTACATTTTGCAGACATATGATTCAAGGGACAAACAGTTTGGATCCTGATCTGGGACACCAAGGTTACTAGCTAGGTGTTTGATCTACATGATTATTCAAAACCAATGTGCAATAAATTCTTGGTTTACAGCATTCAAAGGGATAAGCATGCCTTAAAACGCATAACTTCAATAGACATGTATGCAAATGTGTAGTCTGTCATCTAAGTAAAGGTAGTATAAAGTTATGTAAATATGAAATACCATAATGTCATAACCTATGTTAACCCTTTACCTGATAGCATTGTTTCTAGTATTGAAGATATGTGACTACTTAAAGCAGGTTGAAAGTAAAGCAGAATGCGCCCTAAGGCGCATTCTGCTTTACTTTCAGCCTGCTTTAAGCTATTAACTGCTAGAATAAGGAAATTATTAAATATGACACGTATTCATTATGGTATAATTTGGAACTATTTTCTTCAGCGGATGAATAAAATGAATGTGCTAAAAGTCGCTACTATAAGGGAAAGGGTTAAATAACATTTTCCATCAAGAATCATGGTAAAGAGGACTGCTTTACAAATGGATTCATGACCAAATTAAATTCTTAAAGCTCCCTGTGTGAGTTTTCTACATTTATTTTGTCTTGTATTTAGCAGCCACCTGTCTTAAAGAGTATACATCTTAAAGGTGCATGAATCTTGATTCTTTCGAATAGCAAGTTTTATCTCCCACTACATTAAGGTTTGACATTTGCTCAATGGCATAAACATGAATTGCCCTATAGATGCTCCCCTGCTTTTTTGCATATAAAATCAGCCTGATTTGTTGCAACATAGATGAATGATGATATATGCTATATTTCTAAAGACAGCTGACAGCTTAATACAGAACAAAGTAATGCAGAAAGCTCATATGGAGCTTTCTGCATTACAGCCCCAGAGAAAATGTAAGTGAGATCACGGCGTGATCTTGCTGAGATCTCACTTAAGCAAGGTGGGATGTGAGATATCAGTCAATATCTGACATAAACTTGCGTGATTCATGTGATATCTCACTTGTCAAGTGAGATCTCACATATGAATGCGAGATCTCGCATGTCAAGTGAGATATCACATACGATGTGATATCCCACCTTTGTCAAGCGTGATCTCACTTGCAAATAAAAATTTTAGATTAGATTTTAAAAAATTACAAATAAAAATAATACTTAAAATTTTGCTTTAGAAAATATGATGATGGGAAATAACTCTTAGCAATATTTGATGCCAGAGTAATGACACAATGAATGGCAATTTTTTTCATCCATCTCTTTCCATATATAAAATTACATTTCACTAGCTTCAGTAGAACTAGAGTTATCTTCAGGACAAAAAATTATGACAAAGGGAAATAACTCCAACAAATGTGATGCCAGAGTTATGACCCTTTTCAGTGGCCCTTTCTTTATCCATCTCTTCTTCTATATCTAATTTCATTTTATAGCATCTTTAGAACTGAAGTACTCTGAAGGAGTTATCCTCTTCAGAAGAAAATATGACAAAGGGGAATCACTCAAAACATGTTGATGCCAGAGTTATAACCCTTTTAAATAGCTCTTTCTCTCATCAAACTCTGTTCATATATGAATTTTCATCTAATTAGCATCAGTAGAACTTGAGATATATGCAGGCTAAGAACAAATGACAAAGGGAAATAACTCCCTTAATATTGATACCAGAGTTCTGACCCTTGCAAGTGGCACTTCCTCTGATAAAGTCCATTCCATGCATGCAAGTTCATGTCCCTAGCATCAGTGGAATTGGAGATATCTTCTTGACAAAAAGTGTGACAGACAGAATATCAGTAATATGTGCCAAAATTGTAAGTTTCACAAAACAGTGAATATTATATCACCCAGGGCACCTGTTCAACACAATCAGAGGTCAGAGATTTAAAGTTGTCTGTTCCTCTATAGTTTAAAATGTGAATGTGGCAAAAATTAAAGACTCCAAACCAGTTCAGACTACTGCCAACAGGTTCATGGTAAGTTACATAACTTACATAAATACAGTTTTATCATGAGCATAATATATTTTTGATATTTACTTGATACAAACAAAAACATGTGGTACCCCACCCACTAGTAGTTTACTATGACACAAGACACATTATCTTTATGCCTTTGCAAGCAGAGTACTTGCCAGTTTGGGAAACAGTCAAAAGTATTTCTGTTACTGGAGCTTGTTAGATTTTAACTTAACTTTGTATTAATTTGGATATATGATGTTGTTTGAAGGTGACCTAGTTTAGATCACTTCTAGGGTTAAGTCCCAGGTGAGATCTCACCTGAGATCCCAGCTGTGATCTCATGTGAGAATAGGCTGGAATCTCACATGAGATCACGGCGTGAGAAATGTGGTATCTCAGGTGAAATCACAGCCGATATCACGGCGTGAACAAATTGTGGGATCTCATGTGAGATATCACCCAGTATCACGGCTGTGATCTCACTTGGGATCACGACGTGAAAAAATTGCGGGATCTCAGATGAGATATCAGCAGAATCTCACCTGAGATCACGGCTGTGATCCCACCTTAGATTCTGCTGATATATCACCTGAGATCCCGCAATTTTTTCACGCCGTGATGTCAGGTGGGACTCGGCCGTGATCACACCCGAGATCACACCCATTTTTTCTCTGGGGAGTTGTTCTGCATTAAGCTCAGCTGTAGCGTCATCTGTTTTAAAGATTACTATCTTGATAGACTTCTATAAATTGAGGGGATATTTATTATAAGTTAGACTGTAGGTACATCCCCATCTGGCAGAGTATGCATATATTTATAAGTAAAGTACTGCAATAATACTTATAAAGCCATAAATCTTTGACATATGACTGACATTTGCAAATTATAGACTGTATTATTAGATAACAGTACATCAGTATCTGAACAGGACTAAATGGACTGCTATATACATTGTATTGCTGAAAGGATCTATGAACAATTAGAGAACATAAACCTGGGATCTAATATTGTGCATGATGCACCCATTGCACCCTATAAACATGATAACTTAATGATGCATATATATGCGCATGATGCTGACAAGGTCACTGGATCATGAAATCTGGGTCATACTTCAGCATCTGGTGCATGTGGGTTCATTACCCCTTATGGCCATACCACGAGAACAAACTAAGTTTAATTAGTCTAGCAACAGTTGTTACCTTATTATGCATTTTTCAATTACACTAGTGTGTGATAAAGTAGTGGGCTATATATTTCTATATTTCATGAAACATCATAATATATCATCAATATCTCTCAGAACAGTCAATGGGAGTATTTGTATTAGAATTCTAATTAAAGAATTAAGTTCTCTTAAACCAACAGCAAAATGAGCAATCTAATTACGGTAACATCCTAATATTTATGGTGCATGCTATTAACCCTTAGCCTGCCACTCACGACTATAGCTCCATATGCAAACAGCTTGGATCCGGATGAGACGCCGAGTAACTCGGCGTCTCATCCGGATCCAAGCTGTTTGACACTCGGACAACATTTTCAGCAATTTTGAGCAACTTTGAAGCACTTTGAAACTTGAAGCAGACGAGAAATATAGCAGACGACAATTTATTTGGCGGGCTAAGGGTTAATGGTTTTCTCACCAGTGAAAATCGACAGTGGATAAAATCTGTACACTGAATGTCATAATCCGTGACTCATTAAAATGTTAGGTCATGATGAGTCTGCACTTAGTTTAATTATGCAGGAATTAGCAGAGCATGAATGAACCAGGGCTGCAGATAAGAGGGAGTAAACTGAACGAATCCAACATTTTCTCACATTATATCAGCAACAAATCTTAAAGCAAAATGAAAGGAAAGCAGACTGCGCCTTCAGGTGCATTCTGCTTTACTTTTACCAGGCTTTAAACTGCACTCTGCTAGTTACAGTAATATTTATAGAAAAACATCTTATTATACATATTCATGGCTGTATAAAAGGTAATAGGTTAAACACCCTGAACGGGAGATCAACTCTTAAACCTTATAATTATGCTAACTTTCCAAATGGACTCTCCCATTTTCTAAATAATTACTAGTTATAAACATAAAACATTCATTCCTAATTAAGGGAGTCAAGTCCATGAAGTCCAAAAAGTACTTAAAATTATTGGCAAACACTGTTCAGATGCTCAAGGTCTACACTGTTTTCAAATGATGTACATGTATATACTTTTTTTCAGTGAAGTTACGTTAAAGTCATTAATTAGTAGATTGGTGTTTTTTTATGTCTTTGAATTATTAATATTCTTACTTAATCCAGACACAACTGAAACCATTTCAATCACATCTCTAGATAGCAATATTACCATTAATTGAGCACTTTATCTAATTAGACCCATACTGGGTCAATATATTGTGAATGGTTACAGTGGAGAATCTGTTATTCTTTCCCAATAAACGCGTTTACGCTAAAACTATTATTTGCAGTGCAAACAGTTTGGAGCCAGATCAGACACCGGGTAACCCGGCGTCTGATCAGGCTCCAAACTGTTTGCCACCACGATAAACAAGAATTATCAGAATTGTCCAAAAGTTGTTATTTTCTACGTTTTAGTGCTTTGCTTTTGCGTACGTTTGCGTTTAAACGGGAAAGAATAACATTTTCTCCACTGTACCAACAGACACTTGAAGGGCCATCAGTGTTATTTCTGTAAAACCTGTAACTTTTGACCAATCCAAGTTTGCTCATGTTAGCTTGATTTAGATTGGAAGCTCAATTAACCCATTACCCCAAGCATATCCTATTTCTAGTTTTCAAGTCAGGTGGCCCCTTGAAGCAGGTTGAAAGTAAAGCAGAATGTGCCTTAAAGCATGCTTTAATCTATTATCTGCTAGGATATAGAAAATGTTTCTAATGACACACAGTCATGACTTTATTAACTGGAACACCCGGCTGTACTTTTTCCAAGGTTCAGTGTAAAATTTCCATGGAATATGAATAATTTACGTGGAATTTACATGGAATTCTAAAAGTTCCATGGTTATTCGTAACAATTTCCAAGGTTTTTGTTTAGTCACCAAAATTTCCATGGTTTATGCATGCTTATGAACAAAAAAACCACGTAAATATCAAGAAAAAACCTTGGAAACTCTTAAAACCTTGGCAAAAGCTCGGAAAAATTGGACTTTGGCAAAAATAAACACGGAACAATCTCGGAAATAAGAACTTAACCATTTTTTAGCACGGAAAATCCTTGTAAAATAATAACTTAAACAATTTGCACCTCGTAAAAATTGTACTTAGACATTTTCCAGCACGGAAAAACCTTGGAAGTACAACTTAGTGAATTATAAATATAAGTAATATTTGCTACAATTGTAAGTTTCACAAAACAGTGAATATTATACACACCCAGGACACCAGCTCACAACAATCAGAGGTCAGAGATTTAAGTTGTCTGTTTATATGTGAATGTGGCAAAAATTAAAGACTCCAAACCAGTTCAGACTCCTGACAAAAGATTCATGGTAAGTTACATAACTTACATAAATACAATTTTATCATGATCATAATATATTTTGGATATTTACATGATACAAACAAAAGCATGTGGTACCCCACCCACTAGTAGTTAACTATTCCTCGTATATATATACTTTTCCATGGTATTTTGTCGAAACCACGTAAAATGGTTCTAATATTTCCATGTTTTTTTCCTAAATATTTTACAAGGATTCCTCGTAAACTTTTCCGAGGATTTTTTGTTTCCGTGGTTTTTTGGAGAAAACCTTGGAAATTAAATATTTTACAAGGATTCCTCGTAAACTTTTCCGAGGTATTTTGTCAAACCATGTAAAATCCAAGGTCTTGTATTTTCTAAGGTTTTCTCGTCTTTTTTCCAAGGTTTTTGTAATATGACCGTCCGAATACTCCGTGGTTTTTTCCATGTTTTTTTTTCATAAAACCTAGGAAAAAGTACAGCCGGGCGTAGTACTGTCTGTGGAGGAAAAAATTGAATGCATAAAAAGCCGTATTTATGGGGTACAGTGGAGAATCTGTTATTCTTTCCGGTTTAACAGCAAACGTACGCAAACGCAAAGTACTAAAATGTAGAAAAGAACAACTTTTTGACAATTCTGATATTTCATGTTTATCTTGGTGGCAAACAGTTTGGAGCCTGATCAGACGCCGGGTTACCCGGCGTCTGATCTGGCTCCAAACTGTTTGCACTGCAAATAATAGATTTAGCGTTAACGCGTTTATTGGGAAAGAATAACACATTCTCCACTGTAATATATGGGTTAAAACAATCATTCTAAGAACAACTAAATACAGTCTCTAAAAGTAATATATAGAAAGTTATCCTACAGAAATTTCTGTGAGACTGAAATAAGCTTTATAATTCAGTATTTGGAACAGAAAAACTTTTGTCATGCCAATCAATGACACCAGACTTGCGAAACCATTACAGTAAAACCCCTCTATTACAACCACTTAAACAAATGCTAATTGATTGTAAAAAGGGCAGGTGACAGCTTAACGCAATTAAGGTGACAGTAAAACAGAAAGCTCCTACAGGAGCTTTCTGTTTTACTGTCACCTTGCTTAAGTCACCTGTTGCAAACACCTGATAATTAACACAATTTAGTGGTCGTAATAGAGGGGGTTTACTGTATATACAATAATATAAAACAATATTTAGGTGCCTGCTTAACCCTTTCCCACATAGCATATCTCTAGTATTGAATATAGGTGTGCACTTGACCCTTTCCCTTATAGAAGCGACTTTTAGCACATTTAATTCATTCCTACACTGAAGAAAATAGTTCCCATATATACAGTTATGAATATGTATTATCATAAATATTTTATATGTTTTAGCAGAAAGTAGCTTAAAGCAGGTTGAAAGTAAAGCAGAATGCGCCTTAAGGCGCATTCTGCTTTACTTTCAACCTGCTTTAGGTGATCAGCTATATTCAATACTAGAAAGGGCCTATAAGGTAAAGGGTTAAAGCAGGTTGAAAGTAAAGCAGAATGCGCTTTAAGCGCATTCTGCTTTACTTTCAGCCTGCTTTAAGCTATCATCTGCTAGAATATAGAAAATATTTTGTATTATACATATTTATGAATGTATAAATTGGAACTATTTTCTTCAGGGCAAGAATAAACTGAATGCGCTAAAAGGCGCTTCTATGGGGGAAAGGGTTAACCCATAATTAATGGCATTCCTTCCCTTTAACAATTGTTCAGTATTTCAGACAGGTGCTTCCGCAGCTGAATCCACTTAAGCCTAAATGCATTGGCAAACTGTGTAGATCCTGATCAGACCCCACATTATGCAGAGTCTGCACTGTTTTCTATTTCATATGAAATGTTCAGTTGTTATGGGCAAACAGTCTGCGGTATTTACAGATCACCCTTGTGTCTCCATTCAAATTATCAAACAGTTTGGATCCTAATCAAGATACCAAGTTTACTTAATTGCCAATTATCTGACCATGAACAGATTTGTTTGTAAATGCATGTCAATCTTTAAGTTAAACTTAGAGATGGTAAGGATTAATGTTCTTCTTTCTTATCCTCTTATCTCTCTTTTCTTTATCTACATAATTAAACCTGTATCCCAACTTATCTACCTTGCCAAATGATGAATGAAATCGCTGTTGGACAAAACGGTCTCAAGATAAAATTCCAGCTTAACTTTGAATCTGCAATACTTGCTGAATACTTCTTCAGAAGTGGGAGGTCGAAGGTTCGAATCCCAGTACTGGATACCGGATTTGAACTGATATGGCCGGTTGGTGAGTCGCTAGCTTAAGTTAACAAATGGTTATCGTAGGCCCTTCTCTGCCAGGCACCTGGCAATAAGAGAAGGGATTCGGGAGGTATTGTGCGCAAAAAATGATAGGTGTCTCATAAGTCAATTATGACTGGCTGGCCATTTCAGTATGGGTGACACTATAATAAACAAATTTAAGCCTTTACCATTATTCTTGCAGATAGGTAAATTGCTAAAGCAACGGCCCTCCTAATTTGGGAGATTTCAGCTTATACTTTTACTTTAGCAATCACCTGGGTCAGGGCAGTCAGTCTCAAACACTAATTTTAGTAAGCTACAGTCAAACTTCGATATCTTGAACTCATTTAACTCGAACTATCCGATAGTTCAACATACCGTATGAACTGTATTTTTTCATGCTCGGTTAAGTCGAACATACCCATATTTCAAAGTTAAAACGTGGTTTTAACTTTGAAATACAGGTATGTTCGACAAAACCGACTTCGAGATATCGAAGTTCAACTGTATATATAACATTGACCAGGGACAGTAATTGATAGCTTCAAGTCTATAATAGACACAGTCCCTTTAAATCATTCTTGGTGTATATATAGATCAAAGGCCAGATATAGTGGTAAACCTCAGTTAAAACCTTCAGATCTAATTTTATCACATTTGATCCATTTCCATAGGAAGATAATGTTCGTATTTTGATTGAAACTTTGTCATTTATTTCCCATAATAAAACTAGATACTAGTAACTAGTATCACACAACTTCTGCTTTAAACTCAACTGAAACACTTACTAACCCTTAGCCCGCCAAATAAATTGTCGTCTGCTATATTTCTCGTCTGTTTCAAGTTTCAAAGTGCTTCAAAGTTGCTCAAAATTGCTGAAAATGTTGTCCGAGTGTCAAACAGCTTGGATCCGGATGAGACGCCGAGTTACTCGGCGTCTCATCCGGATCCAAGCTATTTGCATATGGAGCTATAGTCGTGAGTGGCAGGCTAAGGGTTAATATCTAGTAAATTTAATCATTGCAACTCTTTAGTGCTCAAATTTCTACAAACTGCAAACTTACAGTAGGATGAAACTTCTGTAAGTACCAGCTTTATATCTGCTGTATAGAGTGAACTATGCTGAAAGGTTTGGAGCTTTAAATCAACTGTCTATAGATCATACAAAACCAATTCAGCCTAGTGTGTACTTAAGGACAATCTGGCAAGCAGTAAAGACCCCGATGAAACACTGAGTACTTAATTATCTTGAATGAAATCTTGCAGCAAGCACACAAGGAGATTTTATAATGCAATATCCATACATAAATACATGTAGTT
The DNA here is from genome assembly GCA_922989275.2 of Gari tellinella. Taxonomy (NCBI): domain Eukaryota; kingdom Metazoa; phylum Mollusca; class Bivalvia; order Cardiida; family Psammobiidae; genus Gari; species Gari tellinella. The sequence goes on from OV277867.1 coordinate 41,774,644, forward strand.
TAACTTTTTCATATCTAAATATAATTATTTTAATAATTATTATTATTTCAGTACCTAAATTTTTATACCTTATAGTGTTGATAAATTGTACTTTTTGTTATGTATATTCCCTGATGAAGGTCATTGATTGACCGAAACGTTGGAAAATAAAACTACAGTCAATAAAACAAGTCTGAGATCGTGTGTTGTCTTTTGATTGCCTTTTTCTGAAATATAATTATGTAAGTACACGACTGTCCCAGATCATAATATGCTAAAGACAGATTGAGTAACCTTTATGTCCAATCTTATGATGCCACCACTAAGTAGCTAGTCTGGCTTATCATCATTAGAACTATCTGAAGAGAAGATTTCATTGCATTTTTTTTTATTTGCTTTGTCCCCGAGTCAGAGGTTTGGTAAGGGACACAAATTTGGTGAGAAAATGTTGGAACTGTTTAGTCTATTGTCTCTGAACTTTATAATTATATATTAACCCCGAATCAATCTTTTTTATACAACATACCACAACTGGGAGACATTAATGATAACTTTAAAATTACAAAAATCTAAGTTTTTTGCCCATTATCTACCATTAATACAATTAGATAAACATGCCAGATGTCAATTACCATAAACATTTATTTATTACCCTTCTCATGCTAGACCCTTTTCTTTTAAATAATTGCTTTAATCTGAGTTTCAAACAGTTTGGAGCCTGATCAGACGCCGGGTTACCCGGCGTCTGATCTGGCTCCAAACTTTTTGCAATGAAAATAATAGTTCGAGTATAAAGTTAAAGTACACAATGACGTTTATTAGGAAAGACTACAAATCGTTTTCTACACTGTATAATTCTAAAAAGTATACATTGATGATCATTTCACACAGTTTGGATCTTGATGAAATATTAACTTGACATCTCCTCCAGATCCATATTGTTTCAACACTCAAGATTGTTCTTCCACAGTCACTGTAGGGACTTTGCCATGTTAGCTATAATAGCATCAACAGTGTTATCTTTTACAATAGACAATTAGTTCAGCATGAAAATGGTCAGCTGAAAAAATGCAAAATGACAAGAACAACACACACCTACATTTTACAACAGATATAATTGATTAGAATACGTTTACAATATTTAACGGCTGACTTTGATCATCTGACTGTAAAATGACACTTAGGGTCCGATAACAATAATAAATCTCAATTGGCAACAGTTACTGACCTACTGGTTATATTGGAACAGCCCCTAGAGACTCAAACCTCCCGCCATGCGCCTGAATTAAGTGCCTTCGAACCACTAGGCTACAGGGACAGTACACTGTATTAAAGCAATCTCTGCTGGTGGCATGGGGGGAGGGGGATTTTGTTTTACTTTCACATCTACCTGTCAGTTAGGATGGCAGAACAAGTTCTCCTGAGGCTAAAATTATGTTTTGTCAAATTCATTTGAAATTGGAATTGTCCATTTGAAGTTTCAGATTGGTTGAGGGGCAGCATGTAGGATCTGGTGGTCTGATTCTCTGGTGGCACATATCAAGCTGTGGCAGCCTCAACAAGTGGTACATTAATGTCCCTCACAACTGAACACAGGCTGCCATATCTCAGCCAAACTGCAGCACTGACAATATGGACCCAGATAACACTGGCATAAATGTCGATCCTGATTAGCCAGCCAATATGAGGGTTGTTTATTTACAAACACCTAGTCTATGTCTCCTGATTTATGCAAGGCTACTTGGCAACTACAGCAGCTTCTATGCCCTACTGACTCAGATAAAAATATATTCTGTATAATCATATATGCTTCACAAACAATATGCTGTACATCATAAATACATGAATGCAGAGTCTTTGTTTCTTGGTTAACCCATTACCCCATGCATGGCATATTTCTAGTAATGAAGATAGGTGACCACTTAACCCTTTCCCCCATATAAGCGCCTTTTAGCGGATATGATTTATTCATCCGCTGAAGAAAATAGTTCCCATATAATCAGTAATGAATATGTATTATAGGGAATATTTTCTATATTATAGCACATGATAGCTTAAAGCAGGCTGAAAGTAAAGCAGAATGCGCCTAAGGGCGCATTCTGCTTTACTTTCAACCTGCTTTAAGTAGTCACCTATCTTAAGTACTAGAAATAGGCTATCAGGTAAAGGGTTAAGCAGGTTGAAAGTAAAGCAGAATGTGCCTTGAGGCACATTCTGCTTTACTTTCAACATGCTTTAAGCTACCATCTTTAAGAATATAGAAATAATTATTTTGATTCATATTCATGACTGTATGAGTTCAGCGTAGAAAAAAAATAAAGGCGTAAAAAGGGGTATTTATGGGGTGTAATATACCAAACTCATTTAAAACCTGAGACTCTTGGGCCTGCTTTTAAACAGCCTAAATTGACTTACATGTTTTGAAAACAATGAAGACCCAATATCAGATAGCTCCTGAAGGCTGAAGAAGCATATTCTGATCGGAGTCTGCACTGTTTTCTTATATAATTTCTCTGACATGAGTCTGCAACTATATATAATTTCCTGGCGAAAAATACATTGCTCATTTTATTAGCAATGTACATTATGGTAATATATATACATAGACAACTAAGTTAAATGTCAATGAATGGGAAATCATTTTAGATGTATGGTCATACTCATTATGTCATAGTCAAATGCAGAGACTACATATATTTAATACAAGGCATTAAGATGATAATACAGCATGTCACCGAGGCTTATAGATGTTACACAATAAAACCTGTAAACACTGGCCGGACTTGAAAAAGTATAAACATGACACTAAGTACTGCATGCTTAATGAAAGGCAAACATATATTGCTTTATGTTTGTCCTGCATTAAGCTGCTATCTTTATACAAATCAAATTTAATTACTTTCCCAATGGCCACTGTAAGCAGGTTTGACTGTATATAAGATACTTATACCTTTAGAGCTTGATAATATCCAGAAACTTGGAAATCAAGTGGCAAAGATGAGGGGGGTGGGAGGGACATGCCTGCAAAATGCATGCACATGTTCCAGCTAGCTGCTCTTGCATAAATCAGATATAGCAATGCAAAAACATATTGTATCCATGGAGTTTCAAACAAATAATACTATATCAATCGTTAGCTCTAGATATTATAGTCATAAAAGTGAGTAATCAAATACTGTATTAACTACCCTATTATTTGCAGACTGTGTAGAGTCAGATCAGAGGGCTCCTTCAGGGAATACAAATGTTTGTCACACTTTAAAAACCTTAAGGACAGAATGATACAAGAAAACTGTGCAAACACTGATCAGGCACCTCAATCAGGAGCTGTCTGATCTAGGTCTAAAAAATTGTCATTATAATTATGCTTATTGTGAGCAGAACAGTTTATATTTATAAGCATTGTTACATTAATTAAGTCCTATACATCCAGCATTCCAATAATAACAGCAGAGATGCTTTCTAAGACATGTTTACATTAACAGTTGAACTTGTCCCTGACATTCCTAAACCTGCCTACCTCCGTACCTGTAAACACAGAGAAGATCTGGGAACTGCACCAAGCATATATGCCAACCTCTCATTAGCACACAAACAAATAGACATTGAGACCACTAAATTGTGGTTAATTATTAGGTGTTTACAAGAGGTGACTGCTAAAAGCAAGGTGACAGTAAAACAGAAAGCTCCATTACGAGCTTTCTGTATTACTGCCACTTGCTTCAAGCTGTCACCTGTCTTTTATACCATCAATTAAACTTCATCTTCATAATCGTAATAGAGAGATTGTACTGTACTACATATTTATCTGAGCTGAACAACAATGATGTCACAGGTGTATACTGTTACTAGTAGACATAGATTCATGTCAGCAGGTTAAATTAAAATTAAAGCGAAACAAGACTGCGCATTCAATAAACCCTTATGCCCCCGGTGGCATCCTTGACAATATATTCTGAATCCTTTCTAAGTCCATTTTAGGTCAAGGTCAAACTGAGCTTGGGTATTATTGGTGAGTTGGTAATGGTCCAAGGCAATAACTGTATAAGTATCGAGGCATTGTAGTAAACAGTGTTGATGCTAGACGAAACGGTAAAATCTAGTTAACCGAGAAAGAGTCCATTTAAAATATTATAAGTTCAAATTAGGTCAAGGTCAAGGTCAAAATCACTGTTTGTTGATATTGCATGGCGGATAGAGAATGGTGAAAGGCAACAACTGTATAAGTATCAAAGCATATTGTAGTCAGTTGTGTTGATGCTAGACGAAACGGTAAAATCTAGTTAACCAAGAATTAGCCTATTTGAAATATTCTAAGTCCAAATTAGGTCAAGGTCAAGGTCAAAATCAGAGTTTGGAGGATAGGGAATGGTCCTAGGCAACAACTGTATAAGTATCTAAGCATTTGGGTAAGCAATGTTGATGCTAGACGAAACGGTAAAATCTACTTAACCTTGTTACGGACGGACACACACACACATGCACGCACCCACGGACGGACGGGACGATTATTATATGCCTCCGCGTCTAGCGATGCCGGGGGCATAAAAACTCAAAGTGTCCTTCATATATAAACTGCCACTAAGTTTTTAACCCCTTATTTGATATTAAAGCTTTCAAAATTCATTTGAATGACCATAGGATTAGCTGAAAATTTCTTTAGAAGCATTATTGGACACCCTGTGTAATTAACTGAGCTGTCCCCTTTGGATACTGAATGACAAACACTGCACAGCACTAGTCTTGTAGACCAATGAGTCTCAGGGCTCCAGATAAGAGGGAGTAAACTGAACAAATCAAATCTTTTCTCGCCTAGTTCAGCACCTACCCCTATGGTGTTACCATAGGGTTTAATAAAGAAATAAAGATTTTAGTTTTTGAAATAACTCCCCTCATCTGGAGCTTTGAGTCTGATCAATCATTGGTCTACACTGTTATTTTGTCCCAAAACTTAGGATCATTATGGTACTGAATAGTAAACCAAGTATGATTTTGCAGCTGGTTCAAGGCTATCTGTGCCAACTGATGGCAGATCTGTTTCTGTATAGGATGGCATTTTTCTGACATTACTCAACAACCTGTGTTCTATACCCCACCCCAGGTAGCTAGGCTATAATTGCAGACTTTTTCAAGTTCCTCAAACTTCACATTAGATCTCAGCAGGCATCATTTGCTCTGCCTATTTTCCTTGGCAGCACAAATACAGTAAAACCCTCCATATTTCCAACTAGCTCAAACATACCAGATTTCTAAAGTTGACTTTTATAATAACATGTAGCTCACTAAGTTGAACAAACCCATATTTCAAAGTTAAAACAATTTTACCTAGTCCCATTAGTGTAAATTTGAAATACGTGTGCATGAAGTCTACATGGGAAATGGGTTAAGGGGCCATCTGATCTGCATGGTCTGCACTGTTTAATTGTCATACTAATTATTTGGGGGGGGGGGGGGGGGGGTAATCTTGAGTTATATTTAAGGAATATTGATATTATTTAAAAACAATATAGATCTCAGCTCCCAACGCAGATGTCTTATTATATAAGGCAAGGGTCTGCATGCATTTTCATGATCTGTCTGGCATGTCGGTAAGCGCATTCTGTCAAGAAAAGTTTTCCTTATTGATCAGCATTTGTTAAACAAACAAATGTCGAATTTTGGACAGTTTTATAGATGATATTCAACCAGAAAAGGGTCTTATGGCACATTCTGCTTTTAACTTTCAACCTGCTTTAAGTGGTCAACAACCTTCAAAACCCAGGGCTCCAGATAAGAGGGAGTAAACTGCACAAATCCAACATTTTCTCACTTATTTTAGCATCAAATCCTATGGTGTCACTATTCATTAGAATCGTCTCTTCGAGACGATTCTAATGAGTAGTGACACCATAGGGTTTAAAGCAGTAATAAAGATTTTAGTTTTTGAAATACCCCCTTTATCTGGAGCCCTGAAACCAAAAACAGGCTATGTGGTAAAGGGTTAAAGAGGCAGCACATCCTTCCTGTATGCTAAATGTGTGCCAGTATTAACCATGAAAATCTTCTGAACTGGAATTAACCCACATCACTCACTGGTGTAAACTCAAAGCTATGAACTACAAATTACATCTGATTATATTAATTATTCATCCTTTGGGCATGCCAGCTATGTAGGCCAGAGGATTCTGAGCTTTTAGAATATCTCCTGGTATCCAGAACTATCAGCAGGATGTGTCATATAAGTTAAACTCCTTCCCCCATAGATTCTTTTAAGTGTTTTCAAACAGGTGATTACTAGCCCATTGATCTCACATACTGATGCATGTAAGCATCCTTTATAAACAGTCACGAGTGTGCAGTGTATCTTTGAATCTAGTATACTTGCCCTAAGGCCAAGGATCCCTGACAGACCGGGGTCTGTATTATTTTCCAATTTGCAATATGATGTAAAAACAACCCGTTTAAGTAAGTCAAACCAACTGGCTAGACCTAGCTCCATACAAGTTACCATAATAAAGCAGACTAAAAGTAAAGCAGATAAGGTGATATATCTCCCAAAAGGAGATAACCTAAAAATTACCACTTTGAAGGATAAATGGACTGCACTTTTAATGCTAACAGGGAGTAAAATCTCTCGAAAATGCAGATGGTTCTGGACTTCAAATAAATGGTAAAAACGGGAAAATTGCCTTAATTTTTCCTTTCAATTTCTCATGGCTACGGTTACTTTACTGGTAGAATCATTTTGAAAAGACAATTCTAACGAGTCTACGTAACAAGATATGTTAGACTAAGGCCTTAGGATTTGAAGGAGACATAAGTATTTAAGCAATATTGAAACACTCCCCCTTTACCTCGAGCTATGAGAAAACATTAAGCTAGAGACTAGTCATTTTTCAGAGTTGACAGTATTTTGTCCCCTATGGTGCTAATCTTGTATCAGATCTCATATCAGATGCTGTCAGATAATCATAATGAAATTGATACACTGGGCCATTAACCCTGTCTAAAATTCTTCCATAGCCATCCACAATTTCTGGATCCGGCCCTGCCATCCATGCAAATCAGTTGAAATCAACCATATCCAACGGAATATATCAGTATGCCAATAGATGTGCTTAAGATGTCTAATGTTCTTTTTTTTGGTCAAATTTTGTTTTTAATGGCCATCAGGTAATTTGGATCCAGAACAGATATATGAATACAATGTCAAGACTCCAGAATGCTACAGTGGAGAATCTGTTATTCTTTCCCGTTTAAACGCAAACGTAAAGCACTAAAACGTAGAAAAGAACAACTTTTAGACAATTCTGATAATTCTTGTTTATCTTGGTGGCAAACAGTTTGGAGCCTGATCAGACGACGGGTTACCTGGCGTCTGATTTGGCTCCAAACTGTTTGCACTGCAAATAATAGTTTTAGCGTAAACGCGTTTATTGGGAAAGAATAACAGATTCTCCACTGTAGCTACACGTATATAGAACATTTTCTCCTTTATACATCTCTGTCAAACCCTATGCAGTGTCTCTACAAGACAGTTCTAATGAGTAGTCACAATATAGGATTTGGTGGGGACATTTATAAGGGAGCTAATTGTATTTGGAGCCCTGATCATTTTGATCAAGATCGGAACTGAGCCAAAGAAGGTTAACTGTTCTCTGCTGATGGGTTGAAAACTTTAACCCTTTGAACCCTTATTCACGCATATAATTATGTGTCCTTTGCAAACAGTATACCTGTGGAGAGTACTCATGTCCTATGCAAACAGTGTAGACCCAGATCAGAGGGCTCCTAAAGGAGCCCTCTGATCTGGGTCGGCACTGTTTGTAATATTTTACAATACAATGAGATAAACAACCCTAAATAGGCAAAAATGAACTAAACTAAATTGGAGACTCAGTAGTTTCAGGGGGGTAACAGTTAAATGGGCCAATTTATTAATGTTAAACTACCCAAATGGGACAAAGTTAAAGGGTTTAATGATGGTGGCTGTGTGTTGCTCTCTGTAATCTACCACGGTCTGACACAACCTGTTACTAATGGGTATACTGGTTCAGAATTAATAGCATGGATTAAGATAATAACTTCAAAATTTCAAAATTGACCCTTTAACCCTTTTCCGCCAAAGAAACGTATTATGGTATTAGGACACAGTTCTGTGCTACCCTTTTCCCCATGTAAGCAGATTTAGGATACTTTGCTCACCGAAAGTGTGATTAGGTATAAACAATCGGTTGGGATTGGGTTTTAGGATTTTAATTGGTTGGTTTGGGGACTTAATTAACCCTAGAATCACAGAGAGACAGAAGGAACATGAGATCAAACCTACAAATGTATGCCACAAATTGCATAGCAAAACCACTGACTCTGGTAGATTCTTTAACCCTCTCCTCCCTGAAACCTCATATGGACAATGCTAAGTTTTCAATTAAGTCCAGTCAATTTTTTACTTGTTAGGGTTGATTTTTACAATATATGTAAAATGACAAACTGTGTAGTCCCTGATCAGAGGGCTAATTAAGGAGCCCTCTGATCAGGGTCTACACTGTTTGCATATGACAAGTGTACTCCTAACAGTTACACTGTTTGCAAATGACGCATATATGCGTGATTACGGTTCAAAGAGTTAATTAATTAATATATAGCAGCTTAACCCATTACCCCATAAATACCACCTTTATGCCTTTAATTTATTCATCCACTGAAAAAAGTAGTTACATTTTATACAGTCATAAATATACTGTGTACATGTACCATGATTAAGAAATAATTTCTATATATTTATTCTAGCAGATGGTAGCTTAAAGGAGGCTGAAAGTAAAGCAGAATGTGTCATAAGGCACATTCTGCTTTACTTTCAACCTGCTTTAAGTGGTCACCTATCTCCAATGCTAGAAACTATATATGGGGTAATGGCACTAATGGGTTAAAGCAGCAGATGTAATGTAGAAATCTCAGACCTATAATTATTTACTGGTATATGTATTATGTAATTCAGCAAGAGTTGAATTATCATATTATATAAATATTTTTTGAAAACACTGCTGTAGCATGTATAATGTCTAGGTGACACACCCCATTGATAAACATTGCACCCTTCCAGATATCACAATTGAAAGTACCCATTATAGACATTTTAGCCTTTTCTATGCTGAATTTTCAAATGGACAGTTGGACATAATAACATTGAAGTTATCAGATCTTGTATACCTTTTTTAATATTTATAAGCACTCAAAGAGTTTGTCCTGTAAATTATTATAAAGTAACTGTAAGACTGTAAGACAAACAGTGTAGACCCAAATCAGAGGGCTCCTTCAGGAGCCCTCTGATTTGGGTCTACACTGTTTGCAAAGGATTATATATATAGATATACCCAGTTCCAGTACTACAAGGGGTTCCACTAAAGGCCCTAGAGACAATAGTTTGTACAATATTGTATTTCCCTAGCAATACCTCAGGGAGCTGTTCATTGGTGTAACATAAACAGCCAACATATTGGAGCTATCAGGCCCCAGTGTACATCATCATGGACCAACACAAGCTCCCCATATTTTTCATTGATTGCCCGCCTATCTGGCATTTAGAACAAATTACCGCATATATAGCTCATGGCAAGCGGGCTCTATCGGCAGTTATCTGTGGCGCTAATCTTTTTCTTGGCACCTTCTTAAAAATGTTGATCTACAGTCCAACTCTATTGGTATGTAAAGCATCCATTCAAAAAAGGATGCATTGCATGGTATTCTAATTTCTATAAGATTGGGAACAGGTTAATGCTGAACTAAAGTAAGCTTTCTGCATTACTTTGGTTCTGCATTTAGCAAGCACAGGCAATATAGGGAGAGACCTATGTCTTCATAAGTCACTATTTAACACAGGTAAGCCTCACAGTACCCCTGTTTTGTATACTAGATCATCTAGTACATCTGTCTCTCTCAGTGAGCGACATCTCAAGGTGTGGCATTGATTTAGATGTAGGTGACCACTTAGGATATATAGAATGTGCTCTCTGTATTCTACATAAATGTGTATGTGAACAAACTGCATGAAGACAAATTTGATTCACCAAACACAAGTAGTTGAGCTAAGTTCAGACCTTACTCATTATAATCAGGGCTCCAGATAAAGGGAGTATTTCAAAAACTAAAATCTTTATTTTTGCATTAAACCCTATGGTGTCACTACTCATTAATTTAGAATTGTCTCAAAGAGACGATTCAAATGAGTAGTAACATCATAGGATTTGATGCTGTATGAGTGAGAAAAGGTTGGATTTGTTCAGAATACGTACTCCCTCTTAACTGGAGCCCTGCAAAACAAGTAATTGAGCTAAGTTCACTTGCCATGCCTGTATCATTTTCAATGATCGTTTCAAATGTGCCAGTTGGAAGCCAAAGGGTTAAATTATTATATCAAGCAGTGGGTCAATCATGTTAATCATTTAAGCCCTATTCCTCATTAATATGCATTTTATACCACTACCTGTTCCACATGATGAACAGAAATGCCTATAATTTCATGTCACTACCCTTGCCTGGTCAATGGGCCATTCACCTGAAAGGTGGCTGCTTAACTCTTTCCTCCCTGAAACTTTAAATGGACACTTCCAGTTTCCATTGTAGTCTAGTCCATTTCTGACTTTTAAGGGTTGTTTTTGTCACTGTTTGGCATTGTGACAAACAATGAAGACCCTGTCAGAGGGCTCCTTCCTGAGCCCTCTGATCTGGGTCTTCACTGTTTGCATAGGACATGTGTACTATTCACATGTACAGTGTTTGAAAAGGACGCCTATATGCGGGACTAGGGTTCAAAGGGTTCAAGTTAACATAAAATTAATGTGATTTCAGCTTTAGGAACCCTGGTCTTAAGCTGTCTTTATATAATGATGAAGCTCTGAATTAAGGAATTACATTGAACTTGATGTCTAAATCATGGAATTCTATGAACAATTAACTATTTTAACACTGTGCCCATTATGTTAGATCTAGCATATATTGATGAATTTTCAAATATGATAGATCCAGATCAGACAGCCCCTTCATCTGCAGGGTCCATACTGTTTTCTTGTAGAACCTGTCTGATAGGAGTCTGCACTCTTTCCTGGTGAAATATTTCCTCATTTCATTTCCGATGTAATAGTTCTGACAGATGTTATTACTGGGTGGAGTTTTTCTGACTATTCAGCAGAAGAAGGGTTAACAGTTTTAACTGTTCAATACTCCGAGCACAAACTGTTGTTCTGTGTTTTCTCATTACTGTTATCCATAAATAATTCAATATTGACCCTTTCATTGTCAACCACAACTTTCATGGCAGTTGCCAACAGTTTGAATCCACAAGACAGAATCCAAGTAGCTTATGGCATCTTATATCAGGGACCAGACAGTTTATAAGTTTAACTATTGCTGTTTATATCAAAATGTCTAAAATCTTAATTTGAGGGTGAAAAAGGGAACTCTGTGACAATGTTTGTGCACAGAAAAGGTTGATATGCTTCAGGGAGATGAGAAGCAGTGTAGTATGAAATACAGTAGAACCTCTCTATTACGACCACTTAATTGTGGTAATTATTAGGGTGTTTACGATAGGTGACTGCTTAAAGCAAGGTGACAGTGAAACAGAAAGCTCCTTAAGGAGCTTTCTGTTTCACTGTCACCTTGCTTTAAGCTGTCACCTGTCTATTAAACAGTCAATTAGCCTTGGTTTAAGTGGTCGTAATAGCGAGGTTTTACTGTATCTGGCCTTGCAATGCTACAATGTATAGATAACTTCTTTAGTGCTGTATGAGACATACCAGGTATTGTACAGGTTTTCTCATCAAGAAACAAACTGATGTATTATAACAACAATAGGTACTTGTATAAATGCTAAACATTGCTGGCATGGTCATTAGGTTTGTTGGGAGTTTTCATTTCAGCAAATTCATGTTTCATTTACCCTTTTACCTTCAAAGACTTGAAAATAATTATTAATGAGAGTCAAAATGATTTTATGAAAGAAATACCAATATGCAAATTTTTTTTGCATCACAACTCTTAATTCTCCTGCTGTAAGCATATATTGACACTTTTTGAAAACAGTGTAGACCCCGATCAGACAGCTCCTTTAGGAGCTGTCTGATCTTGATCTGCACTGCTTTAATATGATCTGTCTGACAGATTGTCTCTTTCCTGGATGAAGTTCTCTAATTTATAAGCCCTGCAATTTAATAGTTCAGGTGATAGACTGTCATGATGTTCAAAATGGGTGAAGTTTTATAATTATAAATGTGAATATCCAGCAGGAGAAGCGGACTTTGAGGCAATTCTAACCTGATTTCCCCAATAGCTTTATTTGTTTCTTGTATTGAAGACAGAAATATTCAGTTGCACAATAATTAAAGCAGGCTAACAGTACATAATGCGGAATGCTTCATACAGTGCACTTTGATTTACTTTCAACCTGCTCTGAGGATTAATACTTTCTGGACTTTAATTCTTATCTAGGTGGAGACCAACTTTCCTTATCGTAGAAATAATCAGGAGTGAACAGATTTATTCATTGAGAAATGGGTTAAGGCACCCTACGGCTCATGACTGAAGGAGAGGGTTAAGTAACATGAGTTGTGTTATGTAAACGAAAGTGTGATCCTTCTTAAACCTCGTCTTAGTGTACAAGTGTACACTTGAAAGTCTATAAACTTCTCTCTGGAATATTTGACATAGCTGAGATAGAACAGATAATACACTCCAAACACTGTGAAGAGGTTTTTAAGAAATACTACAACAGTTGCATAATTTATTGAAACATGGAATCAGTATTCAGAGCTCCAGATAAGAGGGAGGTAAACTGAACAATTAAATTTTTTCACTCATTTCAGCACCAAATCCTATGGTGTTACTACTCGTTAGAATCGTCTCGAAGAGACGATTCTAATGAGTAGTGACACCATAGTGTTTAATGTTGAAATAAAAATATTTTTTTTGAAATACTCCCCTTTAATCTTGATCCCTGAATATATATATTTCCGCATGGTTTTGCAGCACTTTTGCTACATGAAGATATGTAAACACTCCATACACTTCATAGCTGCATGGGGATAAATACAGTAGTGATACCATATCTTAATCCTTATCTTGCCAAGTGCACTTTTGATTACACCCGTATTTCAATTTGCAAACAGTTTGGATCCAGATCAGATGCAGAATAGCTTGGCAACTGATCTGGATCCAAAATGTTTGAAACTGGTTTCGACTCACTAAAAAACATTTTTTGATATCTATAAACTTTAGATTTGCTGAATTTTTACTAAAGCAGACAAATCAAAGGTCGAGTTAAATATTTGGACAGAGCATTACCCAAGGGACTCTAGGCTTAATCCTTAACAGCGTTTGGCAAGTATATATATCCTTTGAAACAGTGTAGACCCAGATCAGAGAGCCCTCTGATCGGGGTCAACACTGTTTGTCATACTTTAAAAACAAAATGAAGACATTAACCAGTTAATGTTAATTTATCATATATATCAGAAAAGAATCATCCATTAAAATCTTGAAAAAAGTCCAGCATTTTAAGGGTTAATAAAACTACTGATATTCTATGTTTCAATAATTTGGGAGGATTTCATATATATATAATATATAAAAAAAAAATTATATGAGCTAGAATGAACGTGTACACCAGTGCAATCATAAGTAAGTGTTTAACCCATTACTCAATAATTACACCTTTTTACGTCTTTAATTTATTCCTCCACTGAAGAAAATAGTGCCATTTTATACAGTCATGAATATGTACCGTAAGAAATATTTTCTATACTCTAGCAGATGTTAGCTTAAAGCAGGCTGAAAGTAGAGCAGAATGCACTTTAGGCGCATTCTGCTTTACTTTCAACATGCTTTAAGTCGTCATTGTCTTCAAATTATAAAACAGGCTATGAGGTAATCAGTGTTCTGCCAAGGCCGCGCCCTTGCGCCATTGGCGCATAAAAATCACAAACGGCGCATAAAAATTCCCGTAAATGGGCCCGAGGGCGCGCTGAAAAAATCGCGAAAAAAAAAAAATCCTGCTACAACGGTCAATGTTTTAGTCGTTCCGTACTATTAGAGCATTTGAAACGACTAATTTAATTGGATACGTCGACCGGAAGTATCCGCTATAGTCCAATCGCTGATAATCTCTCATGCCTTCTCGTTTGTTTTGTTGAAAGATGGCTGACCAAAAACGTAAGGCAGCTACACTGATAGACTTTTTTCAAAGTTCTCGATATACGCGGAGTAAAAATAAGGAAATAGACGAAAATAATATTAAGGCCTTTCGCTACCGGAAGTCAGTCTTGCGGGCGAGCGGATATGCGTCTGGACGACACAGACTTTTTTCGTACGTGTTTATACTAGAAAATTTATATAAAGGAAATGTTGATATAAATTAGTATAATCCTTCATAGCGCAGTTAGTATAGTGGTTGACTATAGTGGTTGACTAGCAATCCAAAGGTCATAGGTTCGAGACCCATCCGATCCAATTATTTTTTTTAGTGTCCGATTTATTGACTTGTCAATCCATAACGCAGTAATCAAGAGACATGTTATGTTAAGTCTTCGTTGATTAGTACTAGTGATGCTTACGGTCCAAGTTATATGTCCACTTACCTGTACGTTTTAGTTTAATGACTTACAAGTCAATTAAATCGGTATACATGTAAACGATTTGATCGAACTATAAAGCCACACCTCGAAGCTTATCAATACGCTAACCTTTTCAAGATCGATATTGCCCATCATAATTATGTTCAAACAATATAATAAACCTTGTATGCAAGTCCATGAATAAATAATAATGCATTTTAATGACAAAGTTTTAATTCTAAGGTAGGTAACTGTATCTAAACAACAAATATCCCACATTTTAATAAGAAAATATGTTATTACAACAAATCCTGACTGTAATATTTTCTAATTTTTTCAGACTGACTAGTTCATCAACCATATATTTGAATAAAATGAAAACAAATATACATTGAATGAGTCAGTTTTTTGTAATTCAATTTTTTAGCATTTTGCAAAATTTAAATAGCTGATAACATCTTTCTGAACACTTTTATTCAAAATGTTTTTAGCTTTTCTTGTAATGAATGTTGTGGACTACTTATTGGGCGAGAATTATAGTCATTAGCTTTATTCATTTTTAAGAAAAATAAAATCATCAAAATTCTAGGTTTTTGTCAGAAAAAAGACCTTAAAGACAAACCACACGATAAATTTTGCCTATATTTACACATATTGTTTCTTAGGCTCTTATCATTCTTCATGACAATTTTCATAACAATCGTATGGAAACTACGCGCATATGCGAAGTACCTTAAGTATTCCACAGAGAAAACGTGCATGACGCTGTCGCGGATCAGAATACAGCCGTAAGTAGTAAAAACGTTCAATTGATTCTCAAAAACAGAAACCCCTCTACAGCCGACGACCGAGTTTGATAAAGTTGACCGCTCTTGGAAACGCACGAATGGTGTATCCGCCGAGAAAAAGAAGGGTTGAACTTTTCAGCATAGGTGGTGAAAAGATCACACGTGGCTTGCTTACAATGGTGGGTCAGATTCTATGACTTGCAATCTGTGTCTAGACTAAATCACTTTAAGAAAAAGAGCACACAACTGGCGAATGCCGTAATTGGAAAACGAGTTATTTTTATTGTGTTTTCTACCATTTTTATGAGAAAAAAATGTGGGGCCCCAACTTTTAAAAAAATGGCCCCCTTTTTTCATGTCCAGTGGGCCCTGGGGCCCATAGTTTTGGATTTCTTGGCAGAACACTGGGTAATGGGTTAAACATTAATTAGCATCTTGGCTTCATTACTTTAGAATCCATATTCTTTGATCTGAACAGCTTGCACATGATTTAACCCTTTCCTCCCTGAAACCTCAAATGGACAATTTAGTCTAGTCCACTTTTGACATTTTAGGGTTGATTTTCACAGTAATGTCAAAATGACAAACAGTGTAGACCCTGATCAGAGGGCTCCTTAAGTAGCCCTCTGATCAGGGTCTACACTGTTTGCATAGGACAACTTACTGTGTTCCTCACAGGTACATGTACACTGTTTGCAAATGACGCATATATGCGTGACTAGGGTTCAAAGAGTTAAAGGGTTGAATGCTCACATGCGACCTGTAATCATATCACTACTTGTTATTTAATACAGGGTGACTCAAGTGCTGAATAAGGTGCTTAAAATACAAGCCTGTGTCACCTGATTGTCACAGTATTAATTTCAATACCAAATAAACTGATGGTGCTCTCAAATAACACAAGTATCTTAGTAATTATAGACTTGAATACCCACTAAAACCTATAATGGCTTTGCTATACAGACAGAGTATAGATATACATTAATACATGTGTTATTGTTAACCCAATGGGCATTAGCCCCAAAAGTCTGTTTCTAATTTTGAAGTTAAATGAGCATTTAAAATAGGCTGAAAAAGAAAGTCACCGTGATCGAAGCACATAATCTGCTGGCTTAAGGCACATTCTGCTTTATGAAATTCAGCCTGATTTAAGCTACCTGATAATTTGAGAACTGTACAAGTTGGGACTATGTGTAGAAAAATAGAAAAATAAACTATAGGGCGTAAAAAGGCATATTTATGGGGAAATGGTTTACAGCAACCAGACTGAAAGCTCACTCTGCTTAAAACAAAACTGCTCTGAAAACATAATTACTACAATGTACTGATTATTGCATGCATACAGTAGTATGGTATATACATGCATAATCATATTTTCTTTTCTTCATAGGAAAATGCCTTTTCTTTACATGTCCTATTAAGAGCCAAAGTAAACCTTTCATGTTTTCCTACGTACATTCTGACAGGTGCCTGCAGCATGCTTTAAGAAAACATTGACCTAAACCACTGAAATGAAGCTATGAAGGAAGTGATTATGAGCCAAATATTGGAATAGACACTAAAACATTTCCCAGCGCTTCAAAGGAATACTATTGCTGATCAATAAGACTTGGTATATAGACTTTAACACTTACCATGCTGGCGGCGGATACTGTATATTTTGTGCCACAGTGATTACCTCTGCAAACAGTTTGGATCCTGATGAGACGCCGCGTAATGCGGCGGCTCATCAGGATCAAAATTGTTTGACACTCTGAGTCCCTGTCTTAAAAAGAAATTGTGAAAATTCTAGTTGCAGACGTCAAAATATTTTTGCAGATGAAAACATTACCCAGCATGCAAAGAGTTAAACTAGCTGCTATATTTAAGGTTATAATAAACTATCTTAACCTCTTTGAACTCTTTCTTTAGATGTGATCTTCTGTCATTAGTTCTGCTTTCAGGTTAATATAGTGGAAACCCTGCTATTACGACCATACAAAAGAAGCCCAAGGTTTTGAGACAAGTGCCGCAGCTTAATGAAAGCAGGATGAAAGTAAAGCTTTGGAGCTTTCTGCATTAACTTCCATCTTTTTTCATGCTGCCTAAGCTGCTTTAGAACAAGTAATATATACAACTTAACTGAAGTTAACAAGCCTCCTTTTGAATGCTTGTAATAGTGTAGGTTAATTGTAGGTTAATTTTATTTTTAATCTCGAGTGGCATATAGATCTATCTTAAATATATTCACAGGGGCAATAATGCCAATAGTCAGAACACAGTCAGAACATTGCTACAAATGAAAGCACAGCGCTCTAGATTTTATGAGAGAGTAACTGAAATTTGTCAAAAAATCTCTATATAACTCCACTAAAACTGATGTTGTGACTATACAGTACTGTGAGTATACTTATAAATGATGTCTTATCTGAACCATCCTCATATAGGTAAGGATATCATTGATATATACTGGTAGACCCCAGATGGCATCCTGATATCAAATATGGCAGATACATGCAATTACTTGTATGATAATCATCAAACCAATGCTATTAGATACCCTATATCCACTACATCTTTGTTCTAGGCAATGGCTTCCATTCTGATTCACCTGATAATGCTGTGATTAAGATGTAGATTAACACCATTAGAAACAATATAACACATTCCATTCGACCATCCATCATAAGATTTTGACATCATGTATATGTACCCCTACCTGTGAATCCAGCCTCATTTCTTCCCTCCACACCAGGGCTCCAGATAGGAGGGAGTAAACTGCACAAATCCAACATTTTCTCACTTATTTTAGCATCAAATCCTATGGTGTTACTCTTTGAGACGATTCTAATGAGTAGTAACACCATAGGGTTTAAAGCAGAAATTAAGATTTTAGTTTTTGAAATACCCCCCTTATCTGGAGCTCAGCTCCACACTCCTAATGGCCAAAAATTAACTCACTAAGTGACTAACCCTGTCCCTCAGTGCTTGTTTTTTCCCTTTCTAAATTACTTTCTGGTTTTAACTTTTAAGAAGGGTTGATGCTTAAAGTAAGCTGAAGGTAAATCAGGTGCGGGACCCTTGAGAGATTTCTGCTTTACTTTCATCCTGCTTTAAATAGCTGCCTGCCAACATGTATGCATGGAATTCTCTACGGCTGTCTAATAATTTATCACTAACAGCTACATGTAGGACAGTCAGGTTAGAAAAACATGAAACAGCATTTGTATCAGTGTATGAGTAAGAGGCATTGGTAAAATGGTGAATCGGTGTAAGACAAAAATTGTTAACCCTTATTATGTACATGGGAAAATTAGTACAGTGAGTCAAATCTTGTATTAAGTGACTGATCACTCAGTTACTGAGTAGAACTAGGATATGTGTTGTTCGTCTGAAATACAGGTAGTTGCTTAATGCATTGGTAATGAAAATAAAGTGGAAAGCTCTTGTTAGGATCTTTCTGCAATATTTTATCATCCATTAGATAAGTGGTTATACCTTTCTTTAAATACAAGACTGGCTGCACAGAATTCTCAATTCTGAGATCTTAAGCAAGTTTTATATCTGGGAATACATAGCAGGGCACTTGAAAGTGTAGGGTCTGACTGTCACCAAGATCCAAATTATTTTTTTCTGTTTTCTACATTTAATGTATACATCTATAGACACAATAATGGCTAAATCTAGCCAATTTCAGCAGACAGCATTTTTTAGGCAGAAAAACATGTTTAATTTAGCCTTTCCAAGAGGCTATATGATTCTGGAGATTGGAGAAAAACGGAGGTAGATAAAGATAGAAGTATATTGTGTAGCAGTGATAACAAGTAGCCTCTGGGACCTATTTAAGTCAGTGGAATTATGAAATATTCTTCAACATCCTCTGATAAAGATGTAGATAAATGCTAGCCTACCGAAATATAATTATCAGTTTAAGATTCCAGTTTACACTACAGTTAAACCTTCGATAAGAAGCCATACAACATTGTTACAATGAAGCACCTCAAGGATTCTATAAAGCCAGGTGGCAAACAGTTTGGAGCCTGATCAGACGACTGGGTTACCCGGCGTCTGATCTGGCTCCAAACTGTTTGCAATCTTACGAAAAAGAAACCCTATGGTATAATGCATCTTCAGACAAACAAGCTGTAAACATAGGTTTGTCTGTTGTAATTGGCATAACACTTTAACAGGGCTGCCATAAGATGACATGAAAAATATTAAGATTTCCAAATTTGCATTTTTACGAATCCTACCTTTACCCCATAGCCTGTTTCTAGTTTTTTGACACATAGCTGCTTAAAGCAAGCTGGAAGTAAAGCAGAATGCGCCTTAAGGTGCATTCTGCTTTACTTTCAGCCTGCTTTAAGCTACCATGTTCTAGAAAAAAATCCTAAGATTTAGGAAAAATCCGGAGAAATGGCAGCCCTGGCATAAACATATGAAATTGGAGCAGGTTAAGTGGTTTCCAGCTACAGTCAACTAGGTTAACAGGTATAAACTTAAGCATAATAACAAAGAAATAGTCTATGCCTAACTGCATGGCTAATTAGGACACAATAGTGCAACAATTATTTGACACGCCCCCTCACACATGGATTTGTAACTGCTAGTCTTGACAGTAAATTGAATACACCAACCAGGTCATATTTTCGAGGTGTGAGGTCAGAATAGTTTGCAGCTTTTGACCCTAAACTAAAATTTCAATGAAGAGAATGGAATGAAAGTGAAATAAACACTATGTACAGTAAAACCTTGTACAGCATCCACGTAATAAACCTCTTAAGACAGGTTACTGCTTAACCCATTACCCCATAAATGATCACTCATCTACAAAGCTAAAAACAGACTGGGATAACAGGTTAAAGTAAGATCAAAGTAAAGCAGAAATCTCCTATTTAAACTCTCATCTGTCTTGCATGCCACTGATCAATGAGCCTACATATTTCAGAGGATGTAATAGAGGGGTTCTGTCGTAACTTCATTCTAGAGCACCACCTGATCAGAACCTCCTCTACTGGATATTAGCCACACCAGCTGTTACAACAGTTCTTTCAATGTATTATTTTTCTATGTGAAAACTTTGCAATCTGGGTTATAGTTATAGTATATATACATACACATCATGAGATAAATCTGCCTGTAGTACAGGCTGTAAAGTAACAATGGTCTTAGCACATAACACATTACCATATAAATATGCCCTATGCCTCTAATTTATTCCTCCACTGAAGAAAATAGTTGTAATTTAAACAATCATGATTATGAATCACAAGAAATATTTTTCTTTTTTTCTAGTAGATGGTAGCTTGAAACTGGTTGAATTTAGAAAGTAAAGCAGAATGTGCTTACGATGCATTCTGCTTTACTTTCAACCTGCTTTGAGTCAGACTGACTCAGAGTGGTCACTTGTGTCTTGTCTTCAAAATAAGATACAGGCTATGGGGAAAGGGTAAAGTTATTTATGACTGTGTGCATTGAGCTTATTGAAAGAATACATCATTACATGGCCATGAAGGCATGAAGGGTAATCCCAAGAAACCTGCAGTTTTTGCCCATACAGGCTCAGCAGAACATTTGAGATGAAATAACAAATAAAATAGATGCAGTGCCAGGTCTCTGCCTCATGCAGGGTCTACATCGTTTACAAATGAAATCTTAATTAGACTTTTAACTGGGTTAACTTGTCTCAACATTAATCACACAGGAAAGGAAATATACAGGTGACTGGTGATTGTTCACATCACATATACCTCCAACTTCTAAATCTAATTGTATCCTTCACTCAATAAACTGCAACAGATCATAATGGCCCAACCAAACCCTTACTGTGATATACTCATTAAAATCACCTCAAGAAATCATTCTATTGAGATGTCACAAAGTTTTGGTGGAAACACTATAGCCTTGGTAAAAAGCATGAAAGGGGAGGAGGGGTTAAATTTAAATAGATTAATTAATCAGATCTGGAGCACTTTGGAATGCTCAACATAAATTCATCTGACAAGTCAACACTTCTGCTGAAAAGTGGCAACAGCTAGGCAAGCAAGGATAAAAGTGTTAGAATGTTAATGCAACTGTACCATAAATCAATAAGACACCAATAATGACATGGGCTATGTACAGTCATTCAGCATATAGATCCAATTATGATTGCAGATCTGCAAATAGCTCATAATACTTGACTTTCTGATTCTGTTACACTATGATTGAATAAAACAACCTACCTGCAAATGGATCGGAACCTTTTTTACTGGAGTCCTGCTTGCCATTTTGAAATCTAGGTCAGTTTGAATCCAATTAGAAACTTGGAATGAATTTTAGCAGATTTACAGCAGCCGTCAGCTTCCGTAGCTATTTAGTCCACGCACCTTGCAGTTTCGCCTGAATAAACGCTATAATCCACAATACAAACACGTGTCGATTATCCGGCTTTACGATTATTGGATTATAATGTTAAACGAAAAATCCGCCGTTTTTACTTATCCTAATTAATTCAACACATCAAAACACCGACACACCGCCAAGTGAAAACTATTAGCCGGCTACCAACGACGCAAAGATGATGGAAACCCGGTCAACCTCCAAAAATTCCACGGAATTTCTCTGTAACGAAGAGTTGTTCCGATGTAATTTACACAGAAAGTACACTTAAAGTATGTATGGTAAATGCAGAACGCTGTACTATTATTTTTTTCGAGCCAGCATTACATGGGAATATCGATTCGTGAGAGGCCCTGGCCCGTGCGTATTAGAAAGCACTCATTTCTACCGGAAGTAGATGAAAAACGTAACACGAATAACCGTTCAGCTTTTCCAGATTGCGCGGTATAGAAAACCAAGAGACATATTACCAAGTTAACAAATTGATCGACAAGAGTAAATGCAAACAGACATGCGAAGCAAATGCAAATTTTACAAACTTAATGGAGTTTACACACGGAGCTATTTGTTCTCGGCAGCTAACAGACAAAAATGAAAAATGTTACAGTAGGCTAGCTAGTAGGGGATTGCTCCTGTTGCATTTGAACTTCAAGGTTCCAGTAAGAAAACTGTATGGCGACAATTTGCACATTACGGCCGACCCGTTGCTATGACCACAGCCACATGAATCAGCGAAAAATGAATATATGAAGTCTTGATCAAATATCAACAATCGATAGCCACAAGTTGAATTCGTCTGGGACAAGTTTGTGCACGGCATCATATGTAATATATGGCCTCCATTAACCCTTTCACTGCCACTTTGACGGAAATACACGCCTTACACAGTCGCTGCCATGTGATATTGTCGTCTGCTTATAAATTTGTTCTGATTTTTACTTATTAAAGGATTGCCATTTCTCCGGATTTTTCAGAAATCTTCGGATTTCTGCTCTAACTTTTAAGATTTGAAATTTTATGTGTTTTACTTAGGTAACATTGATATGGGTGTGAAAGACCTTCAAATGGGTGTGAAAGAGTTTAGATCCAAATCAGACGCCGAGTTACGCGGCGTCTGATCTGGATCCAAACTGTTTGCATAATTATGCTAGTGTTACAGAGCCTGACAGCAAAATGGTTAAAGGCAGTCTATGATTTCTTAAAATTGAAGAAAAATGGAAATCTTAGGACTTCACCTTATGAGCAACGTGTGACAGCCCGTTAAAATCAGGATCGAAACGGTTTGTCAGTGTCAGTGGTCTTTACAATGAAAGTGTTAACCCAAAGAATTGGGGCGCTGGTCAAACACCGCGTTTCACGGCGTCAAATCGGGATGCAAACTGTTTGCAAATAACTATTGTATTCGTTGTAAGGCAGCGAAAAAAAATTAGTTAACCCCATTCCCTGCCTAAACCAATAGTAAATTGATCAAGGTCTGCATTCTGTATCTGTATATAACTATACGCCGTAGAATCATATAAAAGGTCTTTAAACGACGGGTATTAAAACAACCCTTTATATTAGTTAGAATTAGACTAGAATATACTGGGATTGCCCTTTTGAAGTTGCAAGAGTAAACAACAACCTAGCAAATGTGCATAGATGTACATGTCTTTTATGTTCAGAACTGATATGAGTGAGCCAGGAGTGACAGGACATAGGTTTAACTAGTTACTACATAGCCCGTTTCTTGCATTGAAGACAGGTGACCACTTAAAACAGGATGAAAGATACAGAATACGCTTTAAGAGAATTCAACCTGCTGCTATTTGCTAGAATGTATAAAATCTTTCTTATGATGCATATTCTTGACTGTATAAACTATTTTCTTCAGTGGAAGAATAAATTAAAGTCTAAACATGAATATCTATGGGTAACTTAAAAGAGTCTCGTCCGAAAACCATGAGATACCCATGATTATGGCAACGGTTCCAAAGCGAGCAAATTAACCAGGAGCAGATTCAGGAGTCCGAGGATTATGGTCGCACAGACAAGCGTCGGAACGGTGCATTCATCTCTGACCAGGATCTTCAGTTTGTTAACTCAATTAAGTCTTAGTGACGCATAGTATATGCGTCCTTTACCAAAAGGGTACCTATATTAACCCTTTACCTGATAGCCTAGTTATAATATTGAAGATAGGTGACTACTTAAAGCAGGTTGAAAGTAAAGCAGAATGCGCCCTAAGGCGCATTCTGCTTAACTTTCAGCATGCTTTAAGCTATTACCAGCTAGAATAAGGAAAGTATTAAATATGACACATATTCAGTACGGTTTATATTGGAACTATTTTCTTCAGCGGATGAATAAAATGCATGTGCTAAAAGTCGCTTCTATAAGGGAAAGGGTTAAGAATACACTGGTCTAATGCAAACAGTGAAGTCCCTGATTAGAGGGCTCCTGCTTTATCATTTTGCAATACATGTATAATATAAAAACACAACCCTAAAAAGTCTAAAATGGACCAGCCTTTACTGTAAACTGGAATTGTCCATTGGAAGTTTTAGGGGATAATGAAATACATGTAAATGTAGACCCTTTTCCCTCCTTCCGTCCCTCTTGTCTCTATTTCTCACTACATGTACAGTTATGTAAAGTGTATGTCCATTTTATCTCCCCTTTCTGTCTTACACATACTGCATTTGAAGAACGTCATGAACCATTCTAAAAAGAAAAGACAGCTGCATTTTTTAAATCGAGATAAATCATTGCATACACCCAAGGGTGATTTCTCACACGGCTTGTGTAAAAATGTAACTATCTACCACTTCGTCCATGCCATGGATGCGTTTCCCATTATTTCACAACAATTTTCATTCGTCATATTACACCTTAAAAACCAAACAGATGCCTAACAGATGTGCTTATTAAGATACAGAGCATGTGCATTGTACCACTGGATGGTACAAACGGTTGTTGCGACTTTGTGGTATGCACAGTATAACAATACAGTAAACCCTCTTTATTATAACCACTTACAATTGGTTGTTTAAAGGATAGGTGGCAGCTTAAAGCAAAGTGGAAGTAAAAGTGTAAAACAGAAAGCTCCTAAAGGAACTTTAGGTTTTACTTTCACATAGCTAAAAGCAATCACTTGCCTGAAATTCAAAATTAACTATAGCAGAGATGTTTCACTTGATAAACCGTGATTACCTTTTCAGAACTCAGAGAGTCTCACCATGATCCAAATTGTTTGAAACTTTGATGGTATTTTTTAAAGAACAATCAGAACATTTTAAGTTTATAACAGCAGCAGACGACAATTGTGGCAGACGACAACAGTATTTAACAGCCAAAGAGATAACACACCATCAATACAAGCCCTTATTACCAGACACTGGATAATAAAACCGCCCAAAACTCGTAAATTTTGCGATCATAAAAAACAAACAGTAAATGCATTGAAACTCGTCCCCTTAACCTGTAAGTGAGAGTTTTAGCTCCGGGAGAATGCGAGTCATTAGAATGCGGAGCAGAATGCTTACCCCACCCATCCATGGATTTGCCTTACCATGACGATTCCCCAAAATGTGCAAACAGTTTTGCTCCTGATCAGACGCCCAGTAACTCGGCGTCTGATCCGGAGCCAAACTGTTTGACACTCATTTCGATAATGATGCAGTCCAAATGTATATAATCTTAATTTTAGAAATAAGAGCAGACGATAATTTTTAAGCAGACGATATTCAGGCAGTATAAAGGGGTTAACCCTTTTTTCAACCCTTATTCTGCTATACACATTTTGCGTTTTCAAACAATTTGAATCCTGACCAGGCGCAGCGTAAAACCGGCATCAAACCGACCAACTATTTGGAAATTCGTTTTTTGAAAAAATCATTTGAAAAACAAAATCCTATACCAGACGATACTTTTGAAACAGACGATCATACTATACGGCAAGGCAATGGTTAAACATGTATGTTTTGAACGGCAGGAGACTCAAGTGCTAACATAAACAGACGTGCTCAGTTTCAAAACAAAGATATATTATTCATCTTGTGAAGATCTAGCAGAACCGGGCTCAATTGCAATGTATATAGTAAGGGAGATAAATCTCCATTATTTTTTTGTACAATTTTCAATTGTTTCAATAAGTGACCACGAGTTGTTTCCCTTAATGAAATCAAAAATATTGTCGAAAAAATCCTAAATATGGCCCTGACAATCACCACCAGACATGACATTTAAACATTTCAATGAGGGGGTCATTCACGCATTAATCACTTTGCAAACAGTTTTGATCCTGATCAGACGCCGCGTTACGCGGCGTCTAATCAGTATCAAAACTGTTTGGCACCTGCATGAATATATTTCTACAGCCTTACTGCATGAAATCTAAATCCGAAAATAATGACCAAGCATCAGTGTTAAAGCAGACGATGGTTTGTCTTTGAAAGGGTGAACATTTTAATGAAACACATAGGTGTCTGAATTATGTGATCGTGACCAATCGACGACTATCATATAACGATTCTTTTAATTATGATCGTGGTGATGATTAAGGTGATGTTTTTTACGATGATGATGATGATGGTGAAGACGTTGGTAGAGATGTTCACGACGATGACGCTGCTTCTGCTGATGATGATAGCGATGATGATGATGATGATGATGATGACGAAATGTTCACAACAAGGATGCAGGTTTTGAGAATCATCATTGGTATGTTTGATTAATTTCCAGTCTGTGCAAAAACATTTGATTCAGGCACATGTAGAACGCATATCATTTTCCTCAGACGGATAGCAAATATTTATGAAACAGCCAAGTTGTACATAGCACTGCAACAAAAACCAGCTTCGGAGTGCGACCACCCAATCGAATACTCGTTTGTGAGATTAAGCGAGTTGGCATTTAAAATAGGATGAAAGTAAAGCAGAAAGCACGTCGTTTTACGTGTATACTGTTTTTTTAGAACGTACGTACATAAAACCGCAAACACAAACCTTCTCATATATACGTTGTTATTATAGCAGAACACAGCTGTACATAAACACCCATTTCTGTCTGGGGAATATCAACAAGAACTCTCTCTCTCTATCTGTCTGCCTGTAAATGCATGTCTGTGTCTGTTTGTATGTGTCTCTCTGTCTTCTGCACATGTCTCTTCCTATATTTCTCTCTCTCTCTGCCCGTCTCTCTCCCTGTCTGTCCGTATCTCCTTCTCTCTCTATCTGTCTGTCTCTGTCTCCCTCTGTTTGTCTCTCTCTCTCTCTTTCTTTCTATCTATTTCTGTGTGTCTCTGTGTGTGTGTATGTGAGGTGTGCGTTAGGAGCTTTGTTTTACTGTCAACTTGCTTTAAGCTGTCACCTGTCTTTTATACAGTCAATGAGCCTAAGTTTTAGTGGTCGTAATAGAGAGGTTTTACTGTAATTGAATGAAACTTACAGCAATCAGACTCAGATCTGACGTATCATTTTGCAAAGTCTTATCTGGATAATCGCTGTTTGAAAATTGGCGAATTGACTGGAACCAGGCATTGAAACCTTTCTTAGCTGGGAAACCGTGTCTGTATATATAATTGTATATGATAATCAGAGAGCTCATTTAGAAGCCCTCTAAGCAGGACCAGCACTGTTTTTCTTTTTCGTTTCTTGATTACTTTCTGCGTTACTTTTAATTTAAATTTTCTTAATTATCTTTGAACCTATTTGTGCCTATAGCAACCCATACATGGGGCATAAGCAGACAATGCAGACTCAAATCAAACGCCGCATTATGCGGCGTCTGATCTGAGTCTGCACTGTTTGCCAACATGAATTTCTATTAAAAATGAAGTAAAAAATAGTGCATGCAGTTCTGAAATGACAAAAGAACTGATCCAATGCATGAAAGAACTCACTTGACATAAATGGGTAAATTCAGCTCTAAATCAACAAAAACAGGCCATTTGGAAAAGTGAAGAAGCCCATTAGGATATAACTCGACATAGAAAGGGTTAAAGAAAACCTGCCTGTTTTATTTTGTTTGAAAAACGAAATCTAGTGAAAGTAAAACCACACATTGTTTTTTCATACACGTAATAGTTTATAAGAACTACTGCAAATAACTGAAGCAAAGATTAGATCATTGAGATACAAACTGAGACACCCTGAGCATAGCTAAGCAACCTTCAAACGAAAACGCACAAGTAGGTGCAAAGAAAGGTGTCGGCTTAATGCAGAACAGAAATAATACAGGAGCTATATTACTTCTATTCTGCAACAAACAGCAGATTGTCTTTCGACACCTGCATTCTTCTTTATTGGAATGCAGTAAAGCACAGACTTCATGGTATAAGAATTGCGTATTAACCTTTCCAGAGCCCAAGATAAGGGGAGTATTTGAAAAACTAAAATCTTTATTTTTGCATTAAACCCTATTGTGTCACTACTCATTGAAATCGTCTCGAAGAGACGATTCTAATGAGTAGTAACACAATAGGATTTGGTGCTGAAATGACTGTAAAATGTTGGATTTGTTCAGTTTACTCCCTCTTATCTGGAGTCCTGTCTTTCTCCTGCTCAATATTCATATATAAAACTCCGACCACTAAGAACACATATCATATGAACAATTATTATATTGGTTAATAAACTAAGGATTACTTTCCCGCAGGAATGAGTGCAGACTCATGTAAGACATATCTTAAAAAGAAAACACTGTAGACCCGGATCAGACAGCTCCTCCAGGAGCTGTCTGATCTGGGTCTTCAGTGTTTTCATAAAGCCTCAATAAGTACGCGAATAACATACAGAAGAAGAGTTTAGACACTGCAATGCTATCTAAACAATGCCTTCAATGCCAGGGAAATGTCAATCTTCTTTCAACAGCTTAAGATCGTATCACCTTCCCTATCATCTGTTGAAATTAATCCATTTATACTGCCCGCTTGCTGGAAAATTCCATTTTTGACATACAAGGAAGATTTGAAGACACGTCTGTGATTTTTCCATACAGAAGAACAGTTCATAAATATTATGAAATAGCAAACACTGCATAACGCGACGTTTCATCAGGGTCTACACTGTTTTCCAATGTCCACTTTAGTAGAACTTATGGCTCGGGGCCCGTTTTATGAAACGTCTTACGACAAAAACGATCGTAAGTCAAAACTGTAAAATACATATAACTTCAAGAGGATTCCAAAGAGGTGTAACAAGACAGGATTAGAAGGAGAACTAAATAATTATTGATTATTTTAGAATCTGAATTACGAACATTTTTGTCATACGACATTTCATAAAACGGACCACAGGATCTCTAGTCTGCGTTTTGTCATGTTGCAATATATTGTATAAAACAGCTCACATAATCAAAAGTGGTATAACTTTGTTTTAGGAACTGGCGTTGTCCATTTGAAATTTCACGGATCAACGAATTATATATTAATTATCATAATTAGATTCTTCTACATGTTATCAAATCGTGTCTAATTTCGTTTAACAAATTCAACCCTAGCGACGAGTATACTCTTCAAAAACAAATAGGAACCTGTGAATGATAGTCTTGTCCTATGCAAACAGTGTAAACCCTGATCAGAGGACTCCCATAGGAGCTGTCTGATCTGGGTCTACAGTGTTTTCAAAAAGCCTCATTATACGCGAATAACATAGTTTTACAGAAGAAGAGTTTAGACACTGCTATGCTATCTAAACAATGCCTTCAACTCCAAGGAAATGTCAATCTTCTTTCAACAGCTCAAGATCGTATCAGCTTCCCTATCATCTGTTGAAATTAATCCATTTATACCTGTATATTGTAATGAACTATTCCTGCCAGCTTGCTGGAACATACCATTTTAGACATACAAGGATGAATTGAAGACACATTAAAGAAGAACAGTTAATAAATATTATGAAATAGCAAAGACTGCATAACGCGGCGTTTCATCAGGATCTACACTGTTTTCCAATGTCCACTTTAGTTGACCCATGACAAAACGTAGAAATCCTGTGGCCCGTTTTATGAAACGTCGTACGACAAAACTACCGTAAGTCAAACTTTAAAATACATATAATTTCTGATTTCTCTATCTAATCCTGTCTTGAGACATCTCTTTGGAATCGTCTTTTCAAGGCGATTCAAAAGAGTTGTCACAAGACACTTGAGGACAGGATTAGATGGAGAAATAAAAAAATCATTGATAATTTAATAATCTGATCTATGACCATTTTTGTTTTCATAAAACGGGCCACAAACTCTCTACGTGTTGTCATACCTGTATACCTCTTCTTCGGGATAAAGGCTCACGCCTGTAACTCCCGCTCCATGCCTGGTCTTCTTGTCACTGGTTCTAGCACATGCTTGGGTCGGACTGAGTATTGCCTATATGCCCAATGCTTGTCTAGTTTGTTCTTAAAGTCATTCACATTCTTTGCATTTACTACACAGTCTGGTTGCCATATATTGTATAAAACAGCTCACATAATCAAAAGTGGTATAGTTTTATTTGGAAACTGGTATTGTCCATTTCAAATTTCACGGGTCAACGAGTTAGATAACAATTATCATAATTAGACTCTTCTACATGTTATCAAATTGTGTTTCATTTCGTTTAACACATTCAACCCTAGCGACGAGTTTACTCGTCATTAACAAACAGGATACCTGTGAATAATATTCTTGTCCTATGCAAACAGTGTAGACCCTGATCAGAGGGCTCCTGTAGGAGCCCTCCGATCAGGGCCAGCACTATTTGTCATTTTGCAATAAATTCTTAAAATCAACCCTAAATATTAAAATAATGGACTAGACTTAATTGGAAATTGGAAATGTCCATAAAGAGTTTCAGGGGTGAATAAGTTAACATATTGAACCCTAGCGACGACTGTACTCGTCATAAACAAATCATATACCTATGTACACTTGTCCTATGCAAACAGTGCAGACCCTGTTCAGAGGGCTCCTAAAGGAGCCCTCTGATCAGGGTCTACACTGTTTGTCATTTTGTAAACTATTGTTAAAAACCATCCTAATTATTCAAAAATGCATTAACTTTTTTGTCAACTGGAATCAGGGGTGAATTATATGATTAAATAAGATTACCTCGTCCAGAGAATTGGCTTCTTCCAATGAGATATTGGAGTGTTCGTTCACTTGTTCTATCTCCTCCATCATATATCAAAGACGATAAAGCACTATGGAATGTTTAATGTATAGATCTACCGACAACACACACACACACAACCTGACCATAAAGTGGACACAGTCTCTGAGTCAGTCAGCAAGTGATACGTTCTCAAATATAGTGCACGTGATTGTCGTGCAGTTTTGGAAAGCGAATGGCTTCACTATTGGTAAACAACGAGCAGTGAACCGTGAATGTATACTTTACAACTTGGCACTTTTCACGATTTAGGGGTGTTTGTATTTCTGCAGTCCATCTAACTAAGCTGTTGGTATGCTGACTCCCCCCAAAAGTGGACTGCGCTAAATATTATGGTTCACTGCTCCTTGTTTACTTTTTTATACAATAAATTGCAATATGAAGGCGATATTACATATAAGATATGTACATGTTACATCGCAATATTGTGAATTACATGTACTAGTATATCGCAATATTGTGAATTAATAGTATGTCATTCAAACTCAAAAAATATCGAACTAAATGTAGTATTGAGCGACTGCAGGATAAAAAAAGCCTGGTAATTTTAAAAGGCAGTTGATCGCTTAATGCAGGACTGAAATAATACATATACAGAGCTCATATACAGCCCTTTTTTCAATGAATAATTCCACTGAAATTCAGTTCAATTTCCGGCTTCTCATCAAGGTCTGCATTGTTTACTATTTCATACGAAATGATAAGCTGCATGGGAAAATACTGCAATATCTTTGGAAAACCATTGTAAACATCTATCATGAAAGCTTCCAGCAAGCACATGTAGCGAGTTCATTACAATGTCCTTACATTAAAAGGTAAAGCAATGTATTGTTAAAGCAACATTAATGCAAATCAGAAATCTCACGTTTAGAAGCGTTCGGGTTTTATTTTTTGTCGTACTTAAATCCTGCTTAACGCAGCGTCTGATCAGGACCCCGTGCCCATGCAAGCGGAACAAGGCAAAGAAAGTAAACTTATTTAACAATTCAGTTGCCAAGGTATTGATTCAAGTTTGACAAGGACTTGTCGTCGTCTTTCCTATCACTTTGGCGATGTTCTACAATTCACCTTTAGCACTCGTGATTACTGTTGCAAACAGTTTGAATCAAGATGAGACTCCGAGTTACTCTGCATAGCATATGGCTCCAAACAGTTTAACACTACATGTATGCAACAAACGGTACTTCCCGGCAGTTAAATCAAATCTGAGAACTGACGCACACCACAAAATGTGTGCAGAAAACAACAACAAAAAAACCAAAGCATTCTAAAAGTTAAACGTTTCATTGTCGTCTGCTTCAATTTTGTTGTTTGTAATATCGTTTCAAAGTAAGATTCAATGTAGTATGACTAAAAAGATATCGATACGAGTGTCAAACAGCTTGGATCCTAATCAGCGTCACACGGCGTCTGATCATGATCCAAACTGTTTGCAAAGTCGCCTTTTGGCGCCGTTGGCAGTGAACTAGACTTAAATGAAACTGTATACATGCCATCATTTTACGTTTTGCAATTGTTATGCTAGGCGGCTCAACGATACTATCTGTTGTTGGTTTCAGGTTTTTCCTATAACAGCTTATAGCTTTGAAACATTGGAATACGATGCTCTTTGAAAATATGCAAGCTCAGCAAGTTTTGTGTGCCGAGACAAGATTATATCCATAAAGGAAACGTTGACAACATGCCAATACTAACCTTTCTCTTGCAGATCGCAACTGGAAAGGGATATGCGAACATTTGGTTTCCAAGCTAGTCGGCGAGAAACCATCTTCAAATAAATCGATGTCTGATTTGAATCCAAACTGTTTGTTAAGCCTGTGAGACCGCACATTAAAGTAGAATAACTATTTGTCCAATAAAAGTATTTCGCGTTATGCAAATGTAAATATATGTATAGACTGAATGCTGGAATAATCTACATGTAGTGTTACTTATTGGTTTCACCCATTAACCCTTTCATGATCAAATTATTTGGGATATTTTTACCCCTTCACCGTTTCATTGTCGTCTGCTTCAATTTTGTTGTCTGCAATATCGTTTCAAAGTTAAAAAAAAAAAGGCATTATGACTGAAGACATTTCAAAACGAGTGTCAAACAGTTTGGATCCTGATCAGACGCCGCGTTTAAGCGCCATTGAGAGCGAAAGGGTTAAAAACCATGCAGTCGCATTATAAACAGTTTGGATCGAGATCAAACGACTAGTAGCACGGTACTGGTGGATACAAAAGCCACCTTCCCATACACACACTTTTAATGATATGCCAAACCATGAAGCGGACAGATTAGAATATTGACCGTCACCGTTTCATCGTCAAATTTTACCGTTTTTTAACCCTCTCGCAGAAAAAAAACCATATTCAGCTAAACTTTGGCGTCTGCAGTCTTCAATTTTTTGAAGTTTTGACTCAAGCATTATTGAAACGATCTAATCAGCAAACAGCTTTGATCCTGATCAGACGTGACGGAACGTCTGATCAGGGAACAATCTGTTTGCAAAGTCGACTTAATAGTCCCTTATGTGGGTGAAAGGGTTAACAATATTGAAACGATTGGCAAACAGTTTTGATCCTGATCAGACATGACGCAGCGTCTGATCAGGGAACACTCTGTTTGTTAAGTCGACTTTAGTCCCTGATGTGGGTGAAAGGGTTAGCACAA
Source organism: Gari tellinella (assembly GCA_922989275.2). Classification (NCBI taxonomy): domain Eukaryota; kingdom Metazoa; phylum Mollusca; class Bivalvia; order Cardiida; family Psammobiidae; genus Gari; species Gari tellinella. The sequence continues at coordinate 41,808,142 of OV277867.1, forward strand.
CTCATGTCCACTAGGCGTCCCAAGGGTCACGTATTTTCCCATAGGACGCTATATATGTTACAGTGGAGAATGTGTTATTCTTTCCCAATAAACGCGTTTACGCTAAAACTATTATTTACAGTGCAAACAGTTTGGAGTCAGATCAGACGCCGGTAACCCGGCGTCTGATCAGGCTCCAAACTGTTTGCCACCAAGATAAACCATGATGAATTATCAGAATTGTCCAAAAGTTGTACTTTTCTACGTTTTAGTGCTTTGCATTTGCGTACGTTTGCGTTTAAACGGGAAAGAATAACAGATTCTCCACTGTACAAGTTTTAAAGGTTTAATGCCAATGACTTAAAGCTGTGTATGTTTCTAGAAATGTTTTCGAAGTGACAGACAGTCTTTTAAATTTTTCTGTTCACCCTTTCCTCCAGACATTAATGCAAATCATCTTTATCCAACTACATGTATATGTGTTATAAGGCAGGGTAGTGCTTAAAGTAAATTGTACTTGAAGGAGAAAGCTCATTTTGACAGACGCCCTTATAGGCGATTTTGTGGGGATAGGGAGGGTTAAGACATAGTGATACACGATTGAAACTAATTGCAAATGCAAGTTAAATTACTGTTAAAACCCCATGAGTTAATTTGAAATATTTACAGCACTGTCTAGCTGCAAAAACACACAAGATAAACGACCATACAGTGAACGTTAGACAGTAAATTAACAAACATTGGAAACACATGGGCGTTTTTTATTGTTTTAACCCCTAGACTACATTATCATTTGCTTATTTCCTGTTTCATTTAATTTCCAAGGTTGAAAACACATACACGCCAAGTGACAAACATATCGTATGCATGCATGCTAACCAGGCGCCAACTAACCCGCGGTTTAATTGGCATATAAATGTAGTTTTTAATAAACTTTTATAAACATCTTGTACACTTATTCGGAATATAGATCTGGCTCCAAATATTGTAAATGTGTATGAACAAAACGTAGGAACTCGACCAGTTTTTTTTTTACAAAGACAAATTAATGCAAAATGCACACACTTGAATTTAAACCTGTTTGGCTCACTGACATGAATAACGCTCAACGTGACGAACACGCGTCGGAGTGACGACTAATGAAATACAGTAAAACCTCTCTATTACGACCACTAAATTTTATTAATTATTAGGATGTTTACGATAGATGACCGCTTAAAGCAAGGTGACAGTGAAACAGAAAGCTCCTTTAGGAGCTTTCTGTTTCACTGTCACCTTGATTTAAGCTGCCACCTCTCTATTATACAATCAATTAGCCTTCGTTTTAGTGGTCGTAATAGCGAGGTTTTACTGTATTGTAATCGGACATATATTCTTCATTCAGAATTACTGCAGAATCTAAGTCAAGTCACCGTTAGTACTATATACGAGAATAGCTACTATATTATCCTATTCGTTTTTACGTATCTTTTTTTTTAAAAATAGTTTGCCATTTATGGTTGCTATACTACATGTATATACATTTAGTACTTCTTTCATCACCGAATTATCTGTAATCCTGGCTAACACTGTATGGTAAAACAGGGAAGTTATGGTTAAAAATTACCGGATCTAAAACCAATCTACGATTCTTTGAAAATACTTTAAAATATTAACTGCGAAGTCTAGCTGTGCAAAAACTCACATGATAAACGACGTTACCTGGTGAGCGAAACACTAAATTAACAATCATTGGAAACATGGGCGTTTTTATTGTTTTAACCCATAGAATACATTATTATTGCTTATTTCCTCTCCTTTTAAATTTCAACCCTGAAAACACACACACGCCAATTGACGGACAGACTGTATGCTATCCAGGCGCCAAGTAACCCGCAGGTTTAATTCATACCCATGTTGTTAACAAAACGCTCGTCAAATACGCATTTAATCCATTTATTAAAACTCATTACCCAATAACCTGTTTCTAGCTTTGAAAACAAGTTGCTACTTACAGCAGGTTGAAAACAAAGCAGTATGCGCCTTAAGACGCATTCTGCTATACCTTCAGCATGCTTTTAGCTACCATCTGTAAGAATACAGAAAATATTTCTTATATATGAAACATGTTCATGATTGTATAAAGTGGAGCTATTTTTCTCAGAGGATCAATAAATTAAAGGCGTAAAAAGACGTATTTATGGGGTAATGGGTTAAGCGACCACTCACTGGAAAGTAGCGTTGTTATCTTTTAAGAATAATGAAAGCTACAGGATAGCGATAGCGCAGAAATTGAACAGTTTAGACATACATGTACAAGCAGATGGCATTTGTTTAAACATTATGGCGGCAATGCAGTTAAGGGGTTAACGCCGAATGGAATACAGTTACTGCGATTTAGTTCACATGTATACAGTGGAGAATCTGTTATTCTTTCCCGTTTAAACGCAAACGTACGCAAACGCAAAGCACTAAAACGTAGAAAAGTACAACTTTTGGACAATTCTGATAATTCTTGTTTATCTTGGTGGCAAACAGTTTGGAGCCTGATCAGACGCCGGGTTACCCGGCGTCTGATTTGGCTCTAAACTGTTTGCACCGCAAATAATAGTTTTAGTGTAAACGCGTTTATTGGGAAAACAGATTCTCCACTGTAGTTTAATCCCTGCCAACAACATTTGGCAATGAACCTACATTTGTTGCTTCTCGCTCAAGGTTCACAAAACGACATTAAAATTAATTCCACATTGATGGTGCAATTATTACTTTTGCAATCAATCAAAAGCTTGAGAACGATGTCAGACTCAACTCAAACTCTTTTTAACATTGGACCCTGGTGCTACAGTGGATATGATGCTATTCTTTCTCAATCCACGCGTTTATGCTATTTTAAAACAAGTACACTGTATTAATTTCCATTTCAAATGAATCATGATATTTTAAACGCTATCATTTTCTACATTTTATTGCATTGCGTTTTCGTTTAGCATGCGTTTAACCATTTCATGATCAAATTATTCGGGAGATTTTTACTCCTTCGCCGATTTATTGTCGTCTACGTCAATATTGTTGTCTGCATGACACGTTTAACAGTCAGTTAGATTTCAGGTTGTACGACTTTATAAATATCGATAAGAGTGTCAAACAACTTGGGTCCTGATCAGACGCCGCGGACCCAAACTGTTTGCAAACGCGCTTAAAAACGTCATTGAGAGTGAAAGGGTTAAGCGGAAAAAGAATAACATATTTTTCACTGTACGAAAGCCCCATGGTGACATTCCATATTCCCACTTCCAAGTTCAATGTTCCATGTTCCGACTTCCAAGTTCCATGTTCCATGTTCCGACTTCCGAGTTCCATGTTCTATGTTCCATGTTCCAACTTCCGACTTCCAACTTCCACATTTTCACTTCAACATTCTAACTTTGCTCATTACGTCATACTTTCGCGCCTTTTTATCACGCATGTCTATTTTTAGACCCCTGGCTCTAGGTTAAGGGCAAACGGTTTTCCGACTGATAGTGATATACCAGACCGCTAACACATACCAATCTAAAGCTTTCGTCGTTTCACTATAAACTCAACCCGGCTACATAAATTGATCTGTCTTATCAATGTACCTGGAATTGGATAAAAAAATGTGGAAGGGACGACATGATTCAATGTCTCCTTTACCCTTTATTATATTCGTTTAACCGAGAAATTAATTGATTGACACATCTTACTAAATACATAAAAGTCTTATGAAATTAAATCAATAAACGTATCATTGTTGAAATGAGCGTGTATATATGCCATGTTTTAAATTTATTTTTTGTCTTCGTGTTTCTACCCCCTTGCAATGTGTTGAACACGCGCGAATTGTCTGTGACGTCATATTCTATACACGTGCTGCGGATAAACGTGGAAGTCGAAATGTGGAAGTCGGAACATGGAACTTGGAAGTCAAAACGTGGAACATGGAACTTGGAAGTCGGAATATGGAACTTGGAACATGGAAGTCGGAAGTCGGAACTTGGAACTTGAAACATGGAAGTCCGATATACAATAACCATAATAGCAAATTATCTTGGAAGTAAGAAGTAAGAAGTAAGAAGTAAGAAGTTGGAAGATGGAAGTTGAAAGTAGGAATACGGAATGTCACCACGGGGCTTTCGTATATGCTCCGGTTTCGCCTGTGCCTCTTTCAAGCGAGAGCAGTGTACCACCATGCCACTGAAACCATGGGTATGTTCTTACATCACACATGAACTCATAACTCTATTGTAATTCTCTCTACTATTAAATGTATTCTTTAATGAGGATACTGTTGCATTTTCGGTTGAAATGTGAATGATCAGTTTCGAATATATTTTCTATAAATAATACAGGCTGAGAACTTATGTGTCCCCTAAATGGTGTCATTTCTGACTTACCCCTTCCCACATTTCTGCTTCCACTTCCGTTACTACATATTGCTTAATCGTTTCTTCAACAGCTGGTTGCATGTCCGAACCATTTGTGCTTTGCTCTGCCGGTTCATTGGACGGTGTACTGGTTCCCGAGCCCTTCTTAACACGTCGATGGTCCCCGGTAAGTTCAAGAGTCTTATTGCAGAAAGCGTCTGGGACGACATCGAACATCGTGCTCTTCTGGCGGGGCTGTGGCCTTGGCTGAGGGGCAAAGAAGTCGTAGCCATCGTCCGCCATTCTCTTCTGAAATGTAAACACATTTTGAAAATATTATGACAGTCCCTTCAGCACCAAAATTGTTATTTCTTAAACACGTAAAGCTAAATTCTTTAAACCCATTACCCCATAAATACGCCTTTTTACGCCTTTAATCTATTCACCCACTTAAGAAAATAGTTTTAATTCATAGTTATGAATACATGTATGTATTGAATTGATTTGATTTGTTTTGATTTTACGTCGCTTTCAACAGTATTTCCGTCATATCGCGACGTCCAGCTAATTATAGGTGGAGGAAGACCCCAGAAGTCCTTTGTGCACTGTTTCAGGCACAAATCGACAACTGGGTAGAACCACCGACCTTCCGCAAACCAGCTGGAAGGCTTCTCCACATGAAATCTCCGAACGACCCTACTGGGATTCGAACCCACAGCGGTGAGGAGCTTAGTGATGTAAGTCACAGTGACTATACCACTAGGCCACGGAGGCCCCGAATATGTATTGAAAGAAATATATTCTATATTTTAGCAGATGGTAGCTTAAGCAGGCTGCAAGTAAAGCACATTCTGCTTACTTTCAACCTGCTTTAAGTTGTCACATATTTTCAATTTTAGAAACAGGCTATGGTGTAACGGGTTAAGACTGATGATCTGTTTAGTTTTAACATCAGTTTGTATTCTTATCCGAACGGCAAGAGGACCTAGGATTCGAACACACGCGGTAGTGATATGGCGAGCAATGTATATTCACGGAGACTCCTTGTGCCCGTTTCATAAAACTTCGTACGACAAATTTTGTCGTAAGCCAGATTATAAAAGTCTCAATTATTATTTATTTCTCCATCTAATCCTGTCTTGCGACATCGCTTTGGAATCGTCATGAAAAGACGATTCCAAAGAGATATCACAAGACAGGATTAGATAGAGAAATAGGAAATTAAATGTATTTTAAAGTTTTGACTTACGGCCGTTTTTGTCGTACGAAGCTTTATGAAACGGGCCACTGGATCGTTTCGCCCTTTTACTGTCAATGACGCCAAAATGCGCGTTCGCAAACAGTTTGGATTCTGATCAGACGACGCGTAACGCGTCGTCTGATCAGAATTCAAACTGTTTGACACTCGTTTCGGAATTTCGCTAGTTATACTGCATTGAATCCAATTTTAAAACGATACTGCACACAACAATATTGAAGCAGATAATTATATGGCGTAGAAGATGTAAAGACCTAACGGTATTTTAACGATGAAAGGGTTAAGATGCAATTCATTTAAAATGCAAGGTTCTTATGTTCGCATTTTAATTACTTGGCATATTCGCATGTCAAACCAAACTTAAAGTACTTGAGTTGTAGCATCCTAATGAGTGTTTTGTCTACTAAATCCTTTCTTTGCCATAGGTACATGTAACTACATTCGTTTCTAAACAGTTTGGATCCAGATCAGACGCCAAGGAACTTGGGGTCTGATCTAGATCCAAACATTTTGATACTCGTATTTTTATTCCTCTATCTGTAACTGCAAGAACTCAGATTTTGAAACAATGGTGCAATTAATCTGTATTGAAGCTGACAGCATTATTGCGTTCAAAGGGTAAACGCTTATGATGAGTTTGCAGCTGTTTACAGCGGAGAAAACTTCATTACTTGCAATTAAACGCGTTTACGCTACAAACCTTATGGCCATTGCAAACATTTTGGAGCCAGATCAGACGCCGGGTAACCCGGCGTCTGATCAGGCTCCAAACTGTGTGCATGCACTAGAACAAAAACTAAATTGTTAGAATGTTTCAACAGTGTAATTTTCTACATTTTATTGCATTACGTTTGCGTTAAATTTCGTTTAAATGGAAAAGAATAATTTGTCTACTGTATGGTGCATCCGTTCGTGGGGTGAGATCAAACGTTCGTTTCCTACAGGCACTCGGGACTAGTTAGCTGTTGCACCGACATCTCTAGGGGTGTCAAATGTCGTAATTTATCGTTTTGCCAGGAGATTCCATAGACTGAAAATTATGTTCAACTCTATATTTAAGACTTCAATTAAAACTTGGTAAGGTCGAGTTGTTTTTGTTTCAGTTAAAATAAATCCAATCTCTCCTGCCATTACAGCCAATCTTGTGGTAAGTAGACCATACCTTTCAAGTCCTTTTAAAGTCAAGTAACTGCCTAATGAAGAATAGAAAAATACAGCAAACTCCTAAAGCGCTTTCTTTTATCCTGCACTATACTTTACTATGTAAACACATTGATGAGATACTACGCATGGAAACCATTGATTTATCACAACATACAAAACAAGAGGCTGTGTTGAATAAACGTACATGTGCCCCCGATGGCATCCTTGGTGAAATATTTGATTCTCTTTTTAAAATCTAATTCAGGCCATGGTGGTCAAGGTCAAATCTAGTTAGGGTGATATACGTTGACTGGGTATTGTCCACGGCAACAACTGTATAAGTATCCAAGCATGTCGATGCTAGTCAAAAATGTAAATTCTGGTAAATTTCGTACAATCGGATGAAAAGGGCCGATTATTATCAGAAACGGTATAGATGCCGGGAACATAAAAACCCAGTAAAGATTTATTGAACGTCTATAATATGTAACTCTTTAAAAGCTCGTTGTTGCTTTAAACAGAACATGAGTCGACCCTGTAACTCCCAAATAGATCAAACTTAATGCGGACCAAACTTATATGGAACGCTCCAAAACCAATACTAAAGCGTTTGAGTTGAGACTGAAATCGTTCTCAAGCATTTGATTGGTCAGATTTGAGCATTGGCTCAAATCTGACCAATCAAATGCTTGATAACGCACTCCGGCTCAACTCAAAGTTTCAAACGCGCTACAAGCGCTGTGCCTGACTTCAAAGCAGTACATTCTATGCATCTTCATTTCAAGTATAGAGCTGCACAAAAATTTGACTGCAATGAGTCGACGTGGGTGAACCGTTTTGTAACGTCTTATGACAAAATCTAGCCTGATATGTCATTAACACTTTCTACGCTGAAATTTTCATATGGACTGTTCCATACTTGAAAATTGACCAGTTTATGTTGATTTTCAGGGTTATTTTCATATAAATATTTAAGAAAAATAACATGTAAAACAAACATACTATGTCGAGCCTGACCAGATGGTTCCATAAGGAGCCCTCTGGTCAGGGTATGCACAGTTCGCAAACTATACATAATTATACTGATTTCCAGCAAATATAAGGATTGAGACCTATGCAGATGTTAATGTATTTATAATGCATGTACCATCTATTTTTTGTGTGCATTTCCAGCGATACAAGAGACAGGATCAAACAACCTACAATAAAAACACACCGTACACATGTACAGTGAGCAGATGTTATTATTTCCCAATAAATGCGCTTATGCTTAAACTACAGTGCTCCCTCTCTACAACAACACCAAATGGGAGACAAAGATTATGTCAGGGCTGCCATAAGTTGACATGAAAAATCCTAAGATTTCCAATTTTGCATTTTTCAAGTGCGATTTTACGAACCGTACCTTTACCCCATAGCATTTTTCTTGTTTTGTTGACATGCGACTACTTAAAGCAGGCTGCAAGTAAAGCAGAATGCGCCTAAGGGCGCATTCTGCTTTACTTTCAGCCTGCTTTAAGCTACCATGTTCTTGGAAAAAATCCGGAGATTTAGGAAACATCCAGAGAAATGGCAGCCCTGTTATGTATGCTATTCGGAGGGAGTTGTTTCAGGGAGAGCAAATTAATACAGTCGAAACTCGATACTTCGAACTCGCTAAAATCGATTATTCCCGTATTTCATAAGTTCAATTATGATAAGTCTATCTCGGTTAAGTCGAACATACCCGTATTTCAAAGTTAAAACGTGGCTCAGCCACGTTTTAACTTTGAAATATGTGTATGTACGAAATAATGCGAGTTCTAAGTATCGAGTTTTGACTGTACTTCTAAAAGTGTTGAACGTGACTTTGCTGACAATTGAAAACAGTTTGAACCTGGGTTCAAAGTGTTTGTCCCTCTGCCAAAACGTCCAATATGCCACGGAAATAAGCAGACAACAATTTTAAGCAGACGTACGATATTGCAGCAGTGAAATTACAGCAGTGAAAGCGTCAGACATAATTTTTTTTTTTTTTTTTTTTTTTTTGGGGGGGGGGGGGGGGGGGGAGCGGCGAGCATTGTTGTAAGGCGGGAATCGTTGTTCACAGGGCCGTTATAGAAATAGAGTACTGTGTTATGTAAATTGCAAACAGCTTGGAGCCAGATTAGACGCCGCTCAGATTGAAGATAACCTAGGTCAATACTTTTCAATTTTAAGATAAGCCCGTTTTCTACATGCTATAGTCCGAACATATTGACCTGACGTTGGTGACCTCTATTAGCATACTTTCAAACTTTGTTGCATTTCTAAATATAACTTCGGAACATTTCGTTATCATTTATATACGAGAACGCATATTGTAAGTACATCGATACCGAGGAAATTTCCGCAAATATCGTCAGGTATTTAGCGCAAGTGATATGGTAGACGACTATACATTAATTTTTCCGTACAGTCAGTGGTCCGAATCTTATTTGTTATTTGCTATGGACCCCTACTCTTAGAAAGCCCCGTTACACAATACTCATACATTTTTCACGTTTTTACCACTTTATACCATTTCTTTTAAAGAGACTCACAACCAGATTTAGCATTAAAAATAGTTATTTGTTAATAAGTGTCAAACGCTTATATAAAAGGGTAAGAATTAGTTTAGGATAAGAAATTCTGTTTAAAAAAATGCATTTCAATAAAAAAAAATATTGAGCTCTGGTGAGATTCGAACCCAGGACCCGGCATGCTCGGACAGAAAGCAAAATAATTTTACGTATTTCAGTATGAAGCGATGGAGAGTACATACAACTACATAATTCGGCTCGGGTTTATGTCTGAGCCCGTGATAAATTTCTATAGCGTCTTTCGACGCTATGGATAGAACGATGTAAAATATCTAAAAAACTAAGATTTGAAGACTTTTCTAGAGGGTGTTTTTAGACTGTTCATATTTTTCCAATGCCAGATGCACGACAATGCTACCGTTTTGGTTATATTTGAATATTTTCTTTTATTTTTGCAAATACACCATCTGGTTGCGAGTCGCTTTAAGAAGTCATACAACGTTTATTTCGATTGGAACATGATTATTTTGTTATTTTTTCAAAAGTTTATGTTTATAGCGTCTATTCGGTCTATAAAATAACATTTATAAAATAAAAATAATTTTCCACAGTCGGGCCTCGAACCTCGCCATTACAAATCCCTCCCTCTAACGACACACCTATGACATATGATATACGTCAAAGGGTTGTCAATTAGGCATATATAGTGAACTGGCGTGAGTCACAGGTGAAGGCATCGATGATCTTACATGAATTAAAATTCCATCTCAAGCGCAAAATGATGCTTTTGAGTAGATACGATAATAATAATAGCCTCAAGAATAATAGTTTATCAACAACTTTTTCAACTTGCTCAAAGTGAAGTGTTAACCCACTAAAGATCACAACTGTCTCAAGATTCACGTAATTTACCGAACCTTTCCGAAAGTATACGGTTCGCTGTCGATTATTGATTTATACTGCGTCATCTCACTTTAATTTATTCATGCATAAAGTTCAACGTCAGGTCAATATGTTCGGACTATATAACTATTGCGTCTAGTTTCGATTAAACGAGATAGAAGAGCGTACAGTGCTCCCTCCCTACAACGGCCCTCCAAACAACGATACCCTCCTTACAACAAAGCTTGCCGTTGTTCGCCAAACAAGAAATACACCTTCACTGCTGCGAATTGAACATTTAGACAGAAGAAATATAAAGACGAGTGACAAACAGTTTTAACTCAGATCAGAAGCCGCGTTTCGCGGCGTCTGATCTGGGTTTAAACTGTTTGCAAATTTAATCAAAGTGTTTTTAATTTTCCCTTTTTACAACAACTCCCTCCGATCAACATACACAATGTTTGTCTCCCATTGGGTTTTGGTTTAGATAGTTAGCACAGTAGTCTCAATAGTATAAGCCTTCAATCCATAATTATATAGGATTTGCATATTTTGTATTTGACTGACTATTCAGCGTCTACAGTCAAAACACATTTGGGTTAGAACATCACTAAATAAAGACAACTCAATAAAACCTGGCAATTAATACAGAATTAAATAAAATGCAGAAAAACTCCGTTCTGTTATGAGTTTTTCTGTCTAATTTGTATTAAGCATCTACTGGAATAAATCCATTAATTATGCATATCGCCCACAAAAATGATACATTAGCAAACAATATAGACATTGCCGAGACTCGGCTATATACGGCGTCTCAACGGGGATAGCACATTTACTATTTACAAGAAATGATATCCTCCATGCATAGACGAACATTGCAGTGTCTTCGATCACACTGTACAGCGTTCCCTCCCTACAACGACCCTCCCAACAACGACTCCCTCCGTACAACAACGCTTGCCCGATATCCCTAATCAGGACAATTATGCCTAACGATTTTATTGCTGCAATTTCATCTGCTTAAAATTGTCGCCTGCTGTTTGTCTTAAAGTGACATAATGGACATTTTGACAGTAAATAGATTTAATGAGGAGTAACAAACAGTTTGAACCCTGATCAGACGCCGCGTCATACGGCGTTTGATCTAGATTCAAGCTGTTTGCAAATGTAAGCCAATTTCCCTCCCTATAACGGCTCTCTCCGAACAAAGCACACAATCTTTGTCTCCCATTGAGTGTCATTGTAGATAGGGAGCCCTGTATATCTAAAATGAAATCTTCCAACAGGTACATATAGTGAGGATTTAATAACGAAAGACTGAGAAAACTCTAATCTTGAATGTACATGTACATTTTCTGCTTTTTAAATGCATAAACTATAACATACCATACCAATCAATCGACGTTGTTAAGATAGTTGCCCGATTCAATCCGAATCGGTGTCTTCTTTAACATTGCCTTAAGCTTGAATCAATTATTGATATGGATTTTGAGCCCTTCCAAAAAGTATGTGGAATAGTTCATTTAAACAGACGAGCTGTTACACCGATTCTACCAGGAGTTACTAATGATATACATATGAAAGAAATATGTTTTTCCACCACTGTCAGATGGGTTGCACCCCACATATTCCTCAAAGATGTCTTGCATATTGTAACCCTTTAACTGCCTCACCACGAATGCACTGATATTTGAAAGCTGTTTCGCTCAAGATCAGGCACCGACGCTTTTAAACTCCAAAAAGACTAGAAATTATTAGACAAAATCGAAGCTCTTTCAGCCAAATTGACTAAAATCTATAGATAAAGCAAAACGAACGAATTGTAAGCGAAAGGCATCGTGGCTGAGGGGGATTTGCCTTGCATGTGCACGCAGCCAATGAGCAGATTTGTTATAACTAGTGCAAACAGTTTGGGTCAAGATGAGACGCCGAGTAACTCGGCGTCTCATCTGGACCCGAACTGTTTGGCACACTGGTGATATTGTCTAAAACTTAAAAGCTGATGAATCAAATCTAAAATATTTTGCAGAAGACACATTTTGCTGACGACATTTGCATTGCGTGCTAACGGTTAGCCCTGTCCCCGACACGGTGTCGTCTGCCTGAAATGTTCGTCTGTTTTTATTAATAAAACATTAGATTTTAATCATTTTATGCATATTTATGGAAATTAATGTTGACAGAATAAGTCAAACAGTTTTGATCCTGATCAGACGCCGGGTTACTCTGTTTGAAAATGCCAGTGGATCGAGCTTAGTAAAGAACTGTTCAAGATATGTACTGCTCAAACATCGTCTGGTTAAAAAAACCTGTTTCTCAAACATTTGAAGCCGCGATCTTTCACAGGAGTAAACCTCGAAACGAGTTTCCAACAGTTTTGATCCTGATCAGACAAAGATTTATTCCGGGTCTGTCCTGGACCAAAACTGCTTATAATTGTCAATAAAATCTCTAAGAGCATTGTCAAGGTTGATGCCAAGCGGAAATTAACACGAGAGCATTATTCAATTAGGAACGGTAACCCCTGTCTCACACGTTGCGAGTCGTGCAACTTTCATATGGAGTTTCAATTAACCCCCTTTACTGCCATGACGTCATCTGCTTTAAATAATTGTCGTCTGCTTTTACTTTACACGTTTATATTTCAGGTAAATTTACTAAAGTTATATCTTAAAGAGTGTTAAACAGTTTGGATTCTGATCAGACGCCGCGTGACGCGGCGTCTGATCAGTATCCAAACTGTTAGCAAATTAACCTTGTATTCGGGGTAAGCAAGTGAAGGGGTTGAACCTTTTAAAGGGGTCGCTGTAGGCAACATGTTTTCTTAGAAATCATCATCATCATCACATTTCTTTACAGTTGGCTTCTCTGTTTTTGTCAACATCTGGCCATTCTCAGAAGATTTATGCAATGGGGTATTCATATGCCACGCTACGAAAGCCCCGTGGTGACATTCCATATTCCAACTTCCAACTTCCATCTTCCACATTATTATACTTTATATTACGCAAATACTGGTACGATCGATTTAAGCGACAGGGCTGCCATTTCTCCGGATTTTTCCTAAATCTTCGGAATTTTTTTTCTAATACATGGTAGCTTAAAGCAGGCTGAAAGTAAAGCAGAATGCGCCTTCCAGTCTGCTTTAAGTAGGCACGTGTCAACAAAACTAGAAACTGCTGATGGGTGAAGGTACGATTCGTAAAATCGCACTTGAAAAATGCAAATTAGGATTTTTCATGTCAACTTAAGGCAGCCCTGAAGCGAGTTAAATTTATCGAGTTTCGACTGTATAAAGAAATATATTCCATAGTATATATTATTTTCATATAGTTGAGGATGGCTCAGATGACTCTATTAGGAGTCCTGTGATCTGGGTTTTCACTGTTTATATAGGAAAAGTGTACACTTAACAGGTACAATTTTTCAAATGCTTAAGTTATTTTTATTCTGGCAAATTGCTAGATCTACATCCAGTTACAGTATTGTTATTATTGTTGTTAATCATTTTGTTTTATGAAATGCCTTTTGTTTTATGTACTTGTATATATGTTGAAGGCCTCGTGGAAGATTGGTCTTTACCAAATTAGCTCTCTCGTTAAATAAAGTCTTTATTATTATTATTATTATTATTATTATTATCACAGTGTCGTGTTTAAAGATAAGAGAAGTATCTCGCACAACTTTCATTGTTATTTCTCTACCTACTAGCCTTTGTTCTACATTGCTCCCTCTCTACAACGACACCCTATGGGAGACACAGATTGTGTGTGTTGTTCGGAGGGGGTCGTTGTAGGGAGGGAAAATTAAGACTTGGCTCACATTTGCAAACAGCTTGAATCCAGATCAGACGCCGCGTAACGCGGTGTCTGATCTGAATTCAAGCTGTTTATCACTCATCATTATTTTTATCGTATCAAAATGTCCACTCTTAAATAACTTTGAGAAAAACAACAGACGACAGGTTTAAGCAGACGGTATTGCAGACATGAAAAGGTTGGGCATAAATGTCTTGTTTGGGGAACAGCGGCAAGGGTCGTAGTAAGGAGGGAGTCGTTGTTTGGAGGGCCGTTATAGGTAGGGAACACCGTATATCCTTGCATATTGTGTATAGATCTATAGACTAGTTCCCTGTCATTGCTACACCCGACACCAACTAATATTTTATAACAGCTTGGATCCTGATCAAACGCAACACGACTTAATTTACACAGCATCTGATCAGAATGCAAACCATTTGACACTCATACATGTATCACCGAAAACTGCATAATTTTCATTTTTTGTAAATAAAAGCAGACGAAACTTTTAAGCAGACGATATTATATCGAGTAGTAACTGTGTTACGAATTATGGCTTCATAATGTCAGTGAAAAGGTTAATGAGTTAAACGAAAATCCCTGATTATGCAAAAGACACGGCAACACAATTAAAGTTAACTTTAAAAGTTTGCTCTAGGCAATGTGTCTTTACATTGTAGTGTTTCTCTTTTTTTGGTCAACTTTCAAATACATGTATTCTCATACCGTTTTCTGCTCCTACGACTTTTGTTAAGTTTTTCAATTGACTTTTTGTTAACACCATGGATATATAATTTCATACATTTGCAAACAGTGTAGACCCAGATAGGAGCTACCCAGAATTCCAAGTACCGGTAGATTGGTTCATGATTTTGTAACTAAAATGACCCACACGGACACCTAATAACCAACAATAGTTACTTAGTGTTGAACGAGTTAAAAGCGTTGAACGACTTATTCCTAGTAAATAATGAGTGATAACGTCCGTTAAAACCAGTTTCACCGGTATAGACGTACATATTCCTACAGTAAACAGTATAGACCCAGATCAGAAAGTTCCTAAAGGAATTTAAAGCAGACGATAATTCACCATGGCAAAGATTAATACCCCCACATGACCTGGCAGATATCTGTAATAAATCGAACCAGTTCCAGACACTATTATAACACATTGGTTATTTTTGATCAAATAAACTGACCCATGACTTGCGATTCAGTATTTAGCATATAGTCTAATCTGAAATTTGCAGACGCTATCTTTGAACTTACCAGTGCTATCAGTGACCCTAGGGATAACATGATTGATGAGTTCTGAGTAAGCATCCTTGAAGAAATACCGGTTTACAATATTGGACATACATACATTACACAGTTCTAGAAATTGGAAGCATTTCAAATAGTCGAAACTGGATATTTCGAACTCGCGATAAAACCACGTTTTAACTTTGAAATACGGGTATGACTTGACCCTTTACCTGATAGCCTATTTCTAGAATTGAAAATAGGTTACTACTTAAAGAAGATTGAAAGTAAAGCAGAATGCGCTTAAGGCGCATTCTGCTTTACTTTCAGCCTGCTTTAAGCTATCCTGTGCTAGAATATATTGAAAAATTTCCCTATAATATATATTCATGACTGATTAAATTGGAACTCTTTTCTTCAGCAGAGGAATAAATCAGATTCGCTAAAAGTCGCTTCTATGGGGTAAAGGGTTCGACTTATCGAAATTAACCTACGAAATATTGGTATACGATCGATTAAAGCGCGTTCGAAGACGAATTTCGAATGTGCATGAACAAGCCTTACGTATGTATATGCTATCACTACTCATTAGAATATTCTCTGCGATACAGGGCTATTACAGGACTGCGTCACGCGGCGTCTGACCTCGATTGAAACTGTTTGAACAATCATTCTATTTTGTAGAGCCTGACAGTGAAAAGGTTAATGGTAGGATTCCTGAAATCGCGCTTGAAAATACAGTTCCCAATTAAGTATAGTCTAGTTTTGATTAGGTTGTATTCTACAATTTATATTGGAGTTACAAACAGTACAAACCCTGATCTGAGAGATCTATTAGGAGCAATCTAATATGCGCCTATTATGTTTGCATAGGACAAGTGTACTCCTCACAGGTAAGCTAACAGTACATGATACATAATTATAATTATATATAAAATTATTAATTTTCCCTCCCTATAACAACTACCTCCGAATAACACACACACTCTTTGTCTCCAATTTTGTGTTGTTGTAGAGAAGGAGCATAGTACACATACAAATCAAGCACAGTGATTATCCTAGATACTTGCAACAAAATACAAGGTAAGAAGTTCAAGGGCATGAAATAATATTCATATCACAAGCATCAAAATGAACAATAATCCATAATGAAATACGCATGTTTACTCCTTTAACTCTTTGAACCCTAATCCCGCATATAGGCGTGCTTTTCAAACAATGTACATGTGAATAGTACACTTGTCCTATGCAAACAGTGAAGACCCTGATCAGAGGGCTCCGAAAGGAGCCCTCTGATCAGGGTCTTCACTGTTTGTCATAATGCCAAACATTCACAAAAACAACCCTTAAAAGTCAGAAATGGACTAGACTAAAATGGAAACTGGAATTGTCCATTTAAAGTTTCAGGGAGGAAAGAGTTAATGTATTTCTCCACTGAGGAAATTAGCTCCAATTTATACAGTCATAAGTATGCAGCATAATAAATATTTAATATAGCATAGCAGATGGTGGTTTAAAGTAAGCTAAAAGTAAACCATAATGTGCCTT
This sequence comes from Gari tellinella, assembly GCA_922989275.2. Taxonomy (NCBI): domain Eukaryota; kingdom Metazoa; phylum Mollusca; class Bivalvia; order Cardiida; family Psammobiidae; genus Gari; species Gari tellinella. Next base: position 41,824,898 of record OV277867.1, read on the forward strand.
TTGCTTTACTTTCAACCTGATTTAAATGGTCACCTGTCTTCAACTAGAAACAGGCTATGGGGTAAAGGGGTAATATTTCGTGCACATGCACAGATATCGATCATGATAATAACCAGTCTCAAAGATTGAAATTATTTTGAGTATTTTCCTGTGGAATTTGGACCTATGAGGAAACGCATTTCCTCCTTGGAGTGAATCATGATGAATGAAACTGACACTGCCATGCGCCTGTTATACAATTGAGGCATTGGTGACAAGTAGGTCTAGATAATCTGGGTCTACTCCGAAGACACACATTTTCACGCATTTGATTAATTCCTGCCCTGAAAACATGAGACATGCTTCCTATATCCTAGCAGACGGTAGTTAAAAGGAGGCTGAAATTAAAGCAGAATGCGCTTTAAGGCACATTCTGCTTTACTATCAACCTGCTTTAAGTGGTCACTTATATTCAATATAAGAAACAGGCTTATAGAGTAATGACTTAATATACATCTTCAATGAAGACAATTTATAGAGAGGCTTTGCTTTCTTACTATAGTACGTGTATCTATACCTGTTACTGCACATACACGTGCACTTTTTTCCCCAAAAGGGTTTCGATTTCTTATTGTTTACGTGTACGTTCGACTACACGTACACGTGCACTTATTTTCCAAAAAATGTTTCGATTTCTTACTTCTACATGTACGTGTGATTACACTTACACGTGCACTTATTTTCAAAAATACACGTCCACTTACAAGTAAGAAATCAAAATCTCTCTAATACTGTTTATTTACGTGTGATCTCAGCATGGCCAACTACGACCACTGAATATCATATATATATCATTTACTCATATCTATATTTTTCAAATCAAATGGAAGCTTTAAGCCGGATGAAACAGAAAGTAAAACAGAAACCTCACCATACACAATGCACTATATAGTAGGTAATAACAGATTCTTGGAAATATTGAATCAGACATCAGGGGCCCGTTTAATATAACTTCGTACGACAAATGTCCTAAGTTAGATTATAAAAGTCTCAATTATTATCTACTTCTTCATCTAATCCTGTCTTGTGACATCTCTTTGGAATCGTCATGAAAAGACGATTCCAAAGAGATGTCGCAAGACAGGATTAGATAGAGAAATCAGAAATTAAATGTATTTCAAAGTTTTGACTTACGACCATTTTTGTCGTAAGAAGTCTTATGAAACGGGCCCCAGTTTATCCGGCATCTGATCAGGCTAAAAACTATTAATTTTGTACTGGAAATAATTGCTTTAGCATAAACTCGTCTATTGGGAAATATAATGTCTTCCCAGCAGTTATGATAAAACCATGAACATGTACATTACTTCAGAAAAGTAACTTGTCCAGGAATAATACACCATAATGATACATCGTATATATCAACTCATTCAGGACGGTTGTACCATAAAAAAATCCATTTTGATGAGCGAAACAATACCAAATACTACATGTAAATATGATAGCATACGTCATAATATATTGATGATATTCAATTAATAGTCTGTCCTGATATGATACAATACATAGCGACATCATTTGAGAAAAGTATATCAATATTGTATAGAATATATCCAGTACAGTGTTCCCTCCCCGCAACAGCCCTCCCAACAACGATTTCCTCCTTACAACTATGCTAACTGCTATTCCCCAGACAAGCCAATTATGCCTAACGCCTTAACTGATGCAATAAAGTATGCTTAATTTTTTCTCTCAAAGTTACGTATTGGAAACTTTGACAGAAGAAACATATAAACATGAGTGACAAACAATTTGAACCCAAATCAGACGCCCCTGGGTTCAAACTGTTTTGCAAATGTAAGCCAATTCATATTAAGCACTGTTAGGGTATTAATTTCTCCTCCCTATAACATTTCCTTCCGAACAACACACAAAACATGTGTCTCCCATTGGATGTGGGTTGTATAGAGGACACACAGTATATTTGATAGTCCACATGGTACAACGGAGAATGCAGTTTTCTCCCTTTTACCGAAATCAAACGCAAATGGAATGCAATAAAACGTTGAAAATGGGTTTTTTGGAAAATAAAAACAACAACAAGTGGCCATTTTAATATCAGAAGACGGATTTACTGGTGTCTGGTCCGGCTCAAAACTGTTTGCAATGAAAATTTTATCATCAATATATTTAATGGCAAAGAATGATGTACTTCCAACTATAATGGAAAGAACATTGGCCATGTATGCTGTTTCATAATACATGTGGTATCTTGTTTAGGTATAATGCATTATGATTATACGATCCTGTCTAGATAAAATACATCATCATTATCAACATCTCCAGGTAGAGTGCATCATAATCACATAACACTTCATGTGTGAAAATTCATGTTCATAATCATAATAGCATACGTCAAAATGATATTCTTAACGGGTCGAATACACTATATATGATATATTTTATATTGCATTAACTTCGTATAGTTACAGTGCACGACTCAAATAATGATAGCGTTTTATAAGCTCGGGTGTTTCCTTATAAATAAACTAAGTATTAGTCGGATAATTCCTAGCGATAGGCTGCAGATGATCAGTTAACCCTTTACTCCATAGATATGTATTTTTACACATTTATTAATTTGTTAACTGAAGAAAGCACTACATTTTATATGATCAGTATTGTGTAACATCAGAAATAGTTTCAATATCTTAGCAGATCGTAGCTTAAAGCAGACTGAAAGTAAAGCAGAATGCGCCTTACGGAGCATTTTGCTTCACGTTCATTCTGCTTTAAGTGGTAACCTGTCTTTAAAAACTAGAAGCAGGCAATGGGGCAAAGGGTTACTCATATGAATTCCTTCACAATGTGACCATATTGTCTCCGGTAAAATTTTAAACAAAGATAGCAAATTGCTTTGTTATTATATTTTATTAATCATTATGACATCACATGTCTCTGCAAAATGCATGTCCCCTTTTAAATTTAAAGAATTCACGTGCCCCTTTTCAATCTAAGGCGATCGCGATATTTATGATCAGATTGTGATGCATATATGATCTTTTAATGAGTAGTATATATGTCACTCTTTCGTGTTTGAAAATCATAATCCATCATTTACGGACATAATGAAAATGTTGTTTATATGCTTTTACGTTCCTCAACTTGTCACGCCGACACGAAGAACATAATAACATTAATAAGAATATTGAGGGGTATTCTGCTTTGCTTTCAAATATGATACTTTATGAGCAAAAGAAATGTTAAACCCGCCAGAGAGAGTAAATATCGACAATACTAACATATGTAAACAGTTTCTCTAAACAAAACAAACAAGCAGAGATAAAAACAAAACAAAATCAGGCGGGGGAATTCCGCCACAATGACAGGTGATAAGACAAACCTGACACTAACAAGAACAAACTAGAAGTGAAATTCCTGAAATGTTCCACGTTATCACCACCATGTGTTTATCCAGATGAACAAATGCACAGTCAAGCATGTTGCCAAACACACTAAACGTTGGTCAATATTGTCTGGAAAGATGAAAGCAGAATGAAAAGTAAAACAGATTTCTAGATTCTACTTGAATTCCATTATTGGTTAAGTTGCTCTCTTGTCTTGAATGTGATCAACGTGTCATCTTTGCACGCGTTCATTGGGAAAGAACAACATCTTTTCCACTGTAATATGATCAAACAGGACGTTTAAAGCGACCACCCAAAGGAGGAAGATTGAAGGTTTGATTGAAAAGTTCGACATAATTCGCACATTCTATTGTTCGTACATATTTACGAAATGTTTGACAGATCAAAGTATATCTAAATGAGCTGGGCACCATTAGCAAAGACCCTCACCCTCGCATTTGTCATTTTGGCAGATGTTTACGTTTACATTATAGAATTATTAACTGGATCAGATTAATCATTAATGAATATGCTAAAACCTGCAACAGGAAAACTCCTCCCCCATAAGCTGTCTGCATTACATTTATATAAATGAACCTGTATTACTTAGTCTATGGTGTTTAGTCTAAGGCAGATTTCCATGCTCCTTTACTGAGTACATGCTTCACACATGTTGTATTGTTTAATGCATTTAGTTACGTGTTGGGAGAAAAAGATCACTGGATGTTGAAACAGTGCAGATTAAGACCAGCCTACACGTTACAAGCGTACAGTGGATAATCTGTTATTCTTTCCCGTTTAAACGCAAACGTACGCAAACGTAAAACACTAAAACGTAGAAAAGTACAACTTTTGGACAATTCTGATAGTTCTTGTTTATCTTGGTGGCAAACAGTTTGGAGCCTGATCAGACGCCGGGTTACCCGGCGTCTGATCTGGCTCCAAACTGTTTGCACTGCAAATAATAGTTTTAGCGTAAACGCGTTTATTGGGAAAGAATAACAGATTCTCCACTGTAAGACCAGCCTACACGTTACAAGCATACATCTCATTAGGGTAAGGCGTTAAGTTTCGTTTAAATGGGAAATAATACTGTTTTTTCGACTGTATGTTTAAGCTGGTATCGTATACGCCCTAAATTCAAACTCTTTCAAAAAAGGCATGAATCTCAATCCAAAATTTGCTTAAATATTGTTATGATAAGAACTCTTTGAACCTCTTTTTTGCCGACTAGGCCAAATATTCTGGTTTGATTGGCACCGAGACACATATATTGAATACTTTTTGTATCCGCATTGCCAATGCCCACACATAGATGCTATACATTATCCATTTATGCCAAATGATTTTTTCCACGCTTATATATTGGATGAATCCATTTTGATGTAAGGGTTGACTAGTCTATTTTTTCAATTTCCTTTTGTTTCATATCAAAAGTCCTATCAGCAAACAGTGTTGACTCTGATCAGACGCCGCATTATTTTTTATGCAAGGGGTGGCTGGTCTACATTTTCAATTTCGTTTTGTTTTATATTGAAACTCCCATCAGCCAAATGTGATGACTCTGATCAGACGCCGCATTATGCGGCGTTTGTTCAGAGTCTACTATGTTTGTCTATGTCCCTCTTAACATGTTGTTTAAATCACAACATATATATTTAGATACATAGTTAGTTTATTTCGTTTCGTTAATTAGGCTTTCTGTTCAGAATCTATTTCACATACAGTATACAGTGTTTTTTAATTTCTTGAAAACACACACCCTATTTCACACATCCCTCACATTCCTCGTTATTCTGCCAGATACCATCTATCTTGAGCAGTCGTAAATATCGTCTGCTTCAACAATGTCGTCTGCTAGTTTACTCAAATCGAACTTAAAGCCCGGATTACTGTGTGTCAATCACAGTCCGACCATTAACAGGACTGGACCCAGCTTACTATTTGAATTTCTTGGCTCAAGGGTTGAAAGCAAGGGGTTCGGAAGAGGCTAAGCTTACATCTTGGAGTATTCATGGAGAATCAATCATTTCGAAAGAGATTTCGCTTTAAATTAATTCCACCATGTGTTGTGCTTTGTAAAAAAGAGTTCCATAGTTACCAAACACGTGTCTGTCGGAAAAAATACCAGCTAACCTCAATAGTTCAAACTCGATTTAGTCAAACTTAGCCAAATTCAAATTTAAAAGAGATATTGCTGTGTTTTTAAATTTTTCAATATCGGTCTGTTCGGCTGAACCAATTTATACAAAGTGGATTCTTCCATGCTTATTTATTGGATTAGTCCATTTTTGATGTTAGGGGTGACTGGTCTAAATTTTCATTTTCCTTTTGTTTTATAATGAAATTTCTATCAGCAAACATTGTAGACTCTGATCAGACGCCGCATTATGCGGCGTCTGATCAGAGTCTACACTGCTTACATATGACCTTTTTAGTTTAAACAGTATTTATTTCAAAAAATTTACACACATTGTGTCATATTTACAGAACATAATGTCAGGTAACATTTAAATATGGATTAGGAAACAAGTTACTAAAAACTTACAATGTACAATATACAATGCATTAATCTATATGAGACTAAGTGTTTGTAATTAGTTTTCAGGTTTCATGCGTTAGAAATGAAACTATTTAAATTATAGTATGCCTATATAGAAGACGGTAAGTATCAAAAAGACATTAGAGCAGGATTAGTGCTACCAACACATTACGTGTCTAGTAAGTATATAACACCTATACTTGTATATATACTACTTGCTAAGCACCATCGCTGAAACCTCTATTGGTTCCAATGCATTGAATCTATCACTTTATCACAACATAACTTCCAACATTTTTGTTCGATATCTTCCAAATTTGAAGACATTATTACCACGGGTTCACTTTGTGAATTCTGACAATTTGTACACTTTTTCTACGTCCTGTAGGTGAAACCCGAGGGAATTATCAAAATGTGCGATTTGTGAGAATTCATCAAAAGTTTCAAATCCATTGAATTCTACATTGTAATGTTCTTAGAGATGTTAATCGTTGAAGAAAAACAAAGTTTTACATTTCAATGATCATTTGTACCCATTTTCATTTTGATAATTTCCTCGGGGTTTGCGTACAGGACCTGAACAAGTGTAACAATTATCAGGATCCGTACAGTGAACCATTGGCAATTATGTCTCCAAATTGGGAAGAAATCAAACGAAAATGCTGGAAGGTATGAGGTGGAAAGTGAAAGGTTCAATGCATTGGAACATATGGACGTTTTACCGATGGTGCTTAGCAAATATTGAGTAGTATATAATCTAGTAGGCATACTCTGATGATTCTCGTTTCTCAATGCTACCTATAATATTTTGACCTTGGAAAAATTGGATAATACTAGTACTACTACTACTACTGATGCTCCTTTTCTTACTACTACTACTTCTATTATAAATACCACTACTACTTCTTCTTCTACTACTATACTATTACTTCTATTAATACAACTACTTCTGCTACTGCTACTACTACTACTACTACTTACTGCTACTTCTACTATTGTCACTTCGTACTACTAAGTGACAACTACTACACTTTTAGTCCTAAAGATTAGATCAGACAATGAATTTAGCCAATATATAAGCATGAAGGAATCCACTTGGTATAACGGAGTTGAATACCAATAACGGTACCTATTTTGAGAGTCGTTTCAGAGGGTCTTTACTGTATATAAATATGTCGCGCCAGTTAGTTAATTGCAAACCATGCACGATGCGTGCAGGCCTAAGAATTTCTACTGACAGTCTGAAAGTTTAATGACTTCCTGGGCAGCATATTCATCAAACGAAAACCAAGTTCACAGCGAGTCTGCATGCAGTTTTTTTGGCCGACCGCAATACAAATCGTCGTCTAAATATATGAATTCTGTATTTTTATATGTTTTTTCAATGATAAAATGTCAATACTAATGCCAAATATTTCGAACTCTGCTAAATTACTCTACGTGTGATCTGGTTCCAGTATTTTTGCGTTTGGCAAGTTATATGCTTTAGGTTCTTTGCGCATAATGTGTGATTCTTTCGTCCTTATTTTACGGGCGTATGTTTTATTTAACTCTTTTATCGTCTGCTTAACCGTCTCACCGCCAAAACAGCGTCTGCATTGGTAGTGTCATCTGCAATCTTTTAAAACCCAGCTTAAGGGCTGTCTTAACGGAAGAAATGTCGATTCTTGTGTCAAACAGTTTGGATCCTGATCAGAGGCCGCGTTTCGCGGCGTCTGATCAGGATCCAAAGTGTTTGCAACGTCGCCTTTTGGTGCCATTAGCATTGAAAGAGTTAAAGGGTCCTTGCGTACTGTGGAGAGGAGGATTTCCTTTCCCCAAAAACATGCGTTTATGTTAACACAATTAACTCATATGCAATCAGTTTGGAGCCAGATAACAGGTCCCAACTATTTGCAACGAGGTTAAAACACATCGTCATAATTTTCAAGAGGCTGTAATATTCTGCGTTGTATTGTTTTGGCCTTTAGTATCGTTTAAACGGAAAAGAATAACGAATTAACTACCATACACAACAAGTTAGGCAAATCAGACCCATCTATGAGTGCCGCACATTGTTGCTTCTCTTTTGTGTATATACACAGTTTATCAACGTAATTACTATGTTCACGTCAGCTACAATATGGAAATACATTATTTTCCCGTTCAAACGAGATTAAATGCAATACAATAAAATGTAGAAACTTACAAATGTTTTGGAAATTCTGACGATTGATGTATGAGTGGCAAGCAGTTTGGAGCCTGGTCAGACGTCGGGGTTGCCCGACGTCTGCTCTGGCTTCAAACCTTTTGCATTAGAAATACTTGTAGTGCAGACAAGCATTTAATGAGAAAGAGAAACGGTTACCTTGCTGTTGCAATGCGTTAAAGCAATACTGGATTACAGGGCTGCCATTTCTCCGGATTTTTCCTAAATCTCCGTATTTTTCCCCAGTACAAAATGGTAGCTTAAAGCTGGCTGAAAGTAAAGCAGAATGCGCCCAAAGGCGCATTCTGCTTTACTTACAGCCTGCTTTAAGTAGTTGCATGTCAATAAAGAAAGAAAAAGGCTATGGGGTAATGGTACGATTCGTAAAATCGCACTTGAAAAATGCAAGTTTGGAAATCTTAGGATTTTTCATGTCAACTTATGGCAGCCCTGGGATTATGAAAACACGACTGATTAAATTTGAATCAATGTTTATTCAATAAATAGTCTCCCAACAAGAAACTTTGTAATTAGACTCAGAAATATTGACAACTGAAGGCATTATTATCCGCGCCATTTCTATTGCAATCGCGAGAGAACTGCATTGCATTATTCGTTTTGTGCCTAAATATTGCAATAGACTCTCTCTATGCAACTGCTGGAGTATTTCATTATAGATATAGAAGGTTGATTGAACTCATTCACCCTGAAACTTTTAATGGACAATTCCATTTTCAAAATAAGTCCAGTGCATTTTTTACTATTTAGGGTTGATTTTAACAACACATTTCAAAATGACAGTGTAGACCCTGATCAGAGGATTCCTTTGGGCATAGGGCAAATTTAATGTAAGACTAACAGGTACACTGTTTGTAAATGACGGGTATACCAGGGCTCCAGATAAGGGGGGTATTTCAAAAACTAAAATCTTTATTTCTCCTTTAAACCCTATGGTGTCACTACTCATTAGAATCGTCTCGAAGAGACGATTCTAATGAGTAGTAACATCATAGGATTTGATGCTAAAATAAGTTAGAAAATGTTGGATTTGTGCAGTTTACCCCCTCCTGGCTAGACTCGTCGCTAGGGTTCAATGAGTTAAAAGCATTGCAGTGTTTGCCAATGAGTAACCGATTACTTCTAGTGAAAATGCACACCCTGTTGAGTGGTTTGCTAAAGTCTACCTTTGTGGCATCAATTGGTTATTTTTGCAAACTAGAACATAAACAACATACATGTACTAATACTAATGTTATGTACCAGGATCAAATTTCAACACTGAAAATAATGTACACTACAATTCCATACAAATGACAGCTCACCGATATTTGATCACTTTTTGAGGATTCATCTAATCAGGATCAGAACGTTTTTCTTTGGCAATGAGTATCCAAAATGTCTGAGAGTATTACTGGTTTTGCAAAACCCTTACGACTCACTGACTCCAACTTGGATAGTATTTGTGGCCACGATCCCATATATGGGACATAGGCAAACAGTGTAGACCCTGATCAGAGTATACACTGTTTGCTGATAGGAATTTGTATATAAAACAAAATGAAAATGAAAGTTTTTACCAGGCATCCCTTTTGATAAAAAAAAAAGGAGTAATGTAAGATATAAACATGGAAGAATCCACTGGGCCCAAATGGGTTAAGAAAGTTTTCACAATATATTGCAAAATGATAAACAGTTCAGACCGAACTAAGATGGCTCCTATAGGATACCTCTGATCGAGGTATTCATTGTTTGCATAGGACAAGCAAACTTTACACAGGTACTCGATGTTTTAAATGACGGGTGTATTCGCCACTATAGGGTTAATGGGATAATGTAGGACCTAAAATGATGACAGCTCCTGTATGCCATCTCTCTAGCCGTACTGCAGAACGTATTTAACTAGTAATAACTGTAGAAATTTGTCTTCTTTTGAGTGCTAACCTATTGCCCAATATATACGTTTTACGCATATAATGTATTCCTCAACTGAAGAAATAGTTCCATTTTATACAGCCATGAATATACATCATAACAAAACTTAAAGCCTAGCAGATGCTAGCTTAAAGTAGGCTGAAAGTAAAGCAGAATGCGCCTGAAGGCGCATTCTGCTTTGCTTTCAACCTTCTTTAAGTGGTCACCTGTTTTCAAAACTAGAAACAGACTATGGGATAAAGGTTTTAGGTAACTTTGAATGTCTATATATCAGCAAGCATGCTATTACATGGGGGTTGTTTCAGCAGACGACAACCACAGTGGTCCAGAGTAATGGGCCCTCATGCCGTGCGCTATCTTGCACCATGAGAAACATATCGCGGCATCTTATCAGGCCGCTTATCTCTTCAACAAATGATGTGGTGGTAAAAACTTCACTGTGACTCAGGGGGTGATGCAGCGATAGCACCGTCAAATCTGTTGCAAGATTTTATGAGTTTTGCACATATTGCTAATACAATGAATCAATAATTAAATATGCCATAAGCTGCCTGATATGTTTACTACATGACTGATAGAACGATACTACTGCTATGCGTTCAGTAAAGAAATTGATGGTCGTCGATGGCCATCGATTGCGAGTTGACTACCGGTCTGAAAAACAGTGGAGAAAACGTTATTTTTCCACTTATAAAACGCAAACGCATTGCAATGAAATATAGAAAATGACAACTTTTTGACAGTTCTGACAACCAGTTTTATTCTGAGTGGCAAACAGTTTGGAGCCTGATCAGACGCCGGGTTACCCGGCGTCTGATCTGGCTCCAAACTGTTTGCAATGAAAATAATAGATTAAGCGTAAACCCGGTTATTTGGAAAGAAAACGCTTTCTCTACTGTACTCTGCACGCTGCGCACGTGGCACAAACTGCTAACCTAAACAGCAAACAGTGGCAATTGAACACGCTACAGATCATCACGCGCATGTGTGAGCTACATGTGTATGGTACGAGCCTTTTCTCCTCCTTTCTACTGAAGATTGTTCTTACTTGTTACTCTAAGCACATCCATTCCTGAATATTTGTATATAAAACTTCGATCATATTGAATATCTATCATCTGAACTACATGTAGATTGATATCGCATGTTTATGTAATTGACAAAATTTATCTGCATAATTACGTTCTCTATGTTAACTTATGTATATTGGTAAGATCTACTTTCCAAATTAAAAGTATGGCTTTAATAGATCTTAAGGCAGATTACCAGGATAAAAGTTATGCAGAAAGCTTTTTCATCAGCTTTCTGTGTTGCTTTTGACCTGTATGGTCTGCTTGGATAAAAGTTATGCGGAAGGCTTTTCAGGAGCTTTCTGTGTGGCTTTTGACCTGTATTGACAAACTTTATATATAAAGCATTTTTATCAGCTTTCTATGTTGTTTTGACCTGTATGTTCTGCCTAGATAACTGCTCAGTCCAGGATAAAAGTTATGCAGAAGGCTTTTTCAGGAGCTTTCTGTATTGCTTTTGACCTGTATTGACAAACTTTATATGTAAAGCTTTTTTATCAGCTTTCTATGTTGTTGTGACCTATATGTTCTGCCTAGATAACTGATCAATCCAGGATAAAAGTTATGCAGAAGGCTTTTTCAGGAGCCTTCTGTATTGCTTTTCACCTGAATGACTAAATTCGTATGTTTAATTCTGTTCTGTATTTTAATTTATGTATAGTGCTATGATCTTTTTCCAAAGTTTCAAGTATGGATTTAATTGATCTTAAGGCAGATTACCAGGATGCTTTCACTACTACACATGTTTATTAAATGTACATTTGTATATATCATCTTGTGTATGGGCCGGCGGCCTTAGTACAATAAATGTTGAACTGAACTGAACTGAACTATTGCCATTTTCCTCTGGAAAAAAGGGCACCCATGGCCTAGTGGTATAGTCTCTGTGACTTGCATCACTGAGCTCCTCACCGTTGTGAGTTCGAGTCCCAGTCTGGTCATTCGGAATTGTCATGTTGGGAAGCCTTCCAGCTGGCTTATGGAAAGTCGGTGGTTCTACCAAGTTGCTTATTTGTGCCTGAAACAGTGTACATGTACCTCATGCTGAGATGAAAATAAAGTTTTGTTCTGTTCTGTTCTGTTCTGTATAAAGAGCTTCTAGGGTTTTCTTCCACCTTTAATTAGCTGGACGTCGTAATATGAATGATATAGATCTACTGTTGAAAGCTACGTAAAATCGTAACAAATCAAATCAAATCAAATCTGGACAAAATGTGCATACTCGTGTTCCTTTAGATGCCATCTGATCCGGGCCTACAGTGATTGTAATTCACAAATAGTCAATACGAATACAATATATTAGTATGCATGTGGATGTATATTGAATGTATACGTTCAACTTTAATTCGTGTTTTGATGCACATGTACCATCCTAAGATGTTTTTGGCATCAAGAGATGTTATAACCCATTTATGACTGGATATTGCAATGAACCCTTCCTATATGCTTGCTGGAAGATTTCATTATAGATATACAAGAGTGATCTAATGATAGTGCATTTTCCCCCATACAATAGATCATTTCATATGCAATAGCAAACAGTGCAGACCCTGATGAAACACCTCATTTGTTTGCCAATGTACCTTTTAATCGAAACTAGGCTTAAAAGGATAAACACAGAAGTTTTGGTTTCCCAAGCTGATTTAGTTTAGAAAATATGCTCAGAGCAAGTTTTCTCTATAATTTAAGTCAAAGGTCAAGGTCGATGTAACAGGATATCTGGAAATGGTCACCTTGCCATTCTGAGATATACTCTCACACCAATATGGTATCCCTTCCTAATGTGGTATAAGAAATATTCTCCGGACAATTGTTTGTCTATAACTGAGGTCAAAATTCAAGGTCAATGTGACCTGATAATGTTATGGGACACGCTGCCGTCCTAAGATGTACTTATACAGCTAAGCTGGTATCCCGAACTAATAGAATACATGTATATAGGAAATATATTACTGACAAATGATGCTCTGTAGGAGCACATTTGTCTCAGAACACATATGTCTCACGAGGTGTGACCGATGTGCTCGTAAACATTCATATTTGGAACAATTGGAAACGAGACAAATGTGTTCGACACACAAAAGAAAGGACACTCGAAGCACTTTTGTCTCACATTCTATCATAGATTCTTACAGAATTTAAGCAGACCTTAAACAGACAGACAGCACTGGTGATGCAGAAATAGACAATGATCTTAAAAAGACGCATCGACTCAAAGAAAACGGTAGTACAAAGACCGTTCCAACACAAATACCAATGAAACCGAAACGGAAGATGTGCAGAAAGAAATGCTAAGTAGATTACATAAAACTGTCTTGGAAAAACGAACTGTAGTGCATACATGTTAAATACACTATGATTTCTGAGGTTACGACATGGCAACCGTGTACGATATCTAGAAAAATAGTCTTCTCCGAATTTACTGGTCCAACGTCAATTTTGTTTCGACCAAAATGTTTTTAATCAATAAACTTTAAAAGTTTTTCAAATAATTTAGATCCGTCTAAAACATGGCTGCCAGAGGGCGTGGTTAACTTCCATGTACGGTAATATTGAATTAAAAGTTTAGAACCTTCTAGAAGTTATATTTTAGTGGTGTCTTTATCCGAGGTGGTCATTATTGTATCTTTGATAACATTTATGTCATACATGAATGTATGTTATGTAGGATCATAAAGTAGACCAGTAGGTGAATTTGCAGATTAAGCTTTTTGCCTCTCGATGGGCCATATTCAGACCAATCTTCTTGAAACTTACTTAGAATGATCACCTACACAAAAGCTAGTCAATGTGTGGATATGGCTTACAAAGGACTCAAAATTAGGACAGTAGGTCTAAACATTGAAAAAACTCCTATATATCTAGCCGCAAAATCTTTAACCTTGCTCAGAATGACAGCGTTGATGAAATCTAGGCATTGTAATAATATGGATTAGATGGAGTCAAAGAGTTGGTCAATAGTAGGTCAAATTGTATGAACAACTAAAGACTTTTCTAGGGTCCGCACTTTCTGCCTTAAATTCATTAAAGTTCATGTATCTGGTCAGCGCCTCGGGGACTCATGACTCTTGTGTTTGTACTTGATGTTGATATGTTAAGTTAAATGTACCCATTGTATACCATATTAAATGTACCAGATATTCATACTTTCATGTTTCTCAACAAGATAGCATACTATTATGGCTGCTTTGTCTATCCTTCTCTCCGTCCATATTGCCACTGCATTATCCCAACTATACAAGAACGCAACTCATGAACTCATTAGCGGAAGTGTATTGGAGCATAATAAAGACAAGGGTCAGTTTTCAAAATGTGTTAACTGGGAAATATCGCACTTTGTATGATAGCTTTTGCATGCAGAAATAGTTTTGCAATGTAGTCTTTAGGCCTATTCATATACAACGCGTGGTGTTTATACCTATTTGGACCGAAAAAGGCCTGCTTTCATTTTTGTATCAAATAAATCTTTACCAAAATTTAAACAAACGAAACATTGCTTAGTATTGTTAAAAGCACTAAAAGTAATTTACGGGATTCATTAAAACAAAGGAATAGTTATGCCCGTTTGTATACCACAAAGCTACCAGTTGAAATTGTTCTGTGATTTCTGTATTTATAAATAGCGCTTTTACGTCACTCTCGGTCAATCAGACACGTCATAATATTTCTGCCTCAGACACGTCATAATCTCTCTGCCTCTGCATAACAATCATATATTAACTGAAAGAACATCCCTGTTCTATATCATAGACTTTATTAAAAAGCATTATCAAACTCAATAATTACACTTGACATAAGGTAAAAATATGTTGGAAAGATATGTGACAAATGTGCTTGTATTTCATAAAAATTGACGTGAGACAAATGTGTTTTATTGTCCCTTAGAAAGTTTGATCGGAGAACAATTGTCACACAAACGTGTTTTTTCGGTAAGAAACGTGAGATAAACGCGACCGCATCGGTCTTACGATAGACAAAATGTGCTCCAAGACAAATGTTCTCCTACAATGCTCGGACGGGCGGATGGACATACTCACGGATGGACACTCACGCAGTTCAGTAACTACAGTGCTCCCTCCCTACAACGGCCCTCTCAACAACGATTCCCACTTTACAACGACGTTTACCATAATTAAGTTTACGCTTTTACTGCTGCGATGTCGTCTGCTTAAAATTGTCGTCTGCTCTTTTTTCTAAAGTTACATAATGGCAATTTGACAGAAAACAAGAGCGTGTCCCAGTTACACGAATGCCCCCGATGATACAGGGAGGGGAATCCAGACTATCAAACGTAAAAGTTAGAGAGCTAAAACTGTAATGGAGCGCCATTTTGAGGACATCAAGGGCCATTACTCCAAAGGGCCTAGCATAAATTGGTGCCGCTGGTTATCCAAATTGGTCTCCATTTTATGTCAACAAACATTTTCAGAAAGTTTGGTGATGATCAGATGAAAAGCAATGTGTTTGTGAAACACAAATGTCCCCAGCCAGCATCATGTTCTGTAATGTAATGCTTATTTGCAAAAGTAGGTCAAAAGTCATGGTCGTAGGGTAAATGAAACATTGGCATGGTTGGAGAAGTCTTAACACAAGAAACCTATAAAGTATGGAAGCTCTAGGCCTACTGGTTCAAATGTTATTGGCGTATAAAGATTTATACAAATAAAGGTCAAAGGTCAAGGTCACAAGGGCAAAAACGTAGGTATGGTTGGAAAGGTCTTGACACAAGAAATATATAAACAAAATATGAAAGCCGTAGGCCTACTGGTGCAAATGTTATAGCCATTTAAAGATTTCAACAAAAGTAGGTCAAATGTCAAGGTCACAAGGTCAAAAAGTTTTGTATGGTTAGAAAGGGAAAACACATGTCAAGTATAAAAGGCCAAGGTGCAAAAATGCAAAAGTTCTATCCAAGGTTAAGGTTTTTGGTTAAAGTTTGATTAAATAGGTCAAAGATCGAAGTCAAGGTCACATGGTCAAATATGTTGGTATGGTTGGAAAGGTCTTGACACAAGAAATATACATACAAAATATTAAAGCCCTGGGCCAACTGGTGCAAATGTAATAGCCATTTAAAGATTTTTACAAAAGTAGGTCAAATGTCAAGGTCACAAGGTCAAAAAGTTTTGTATGGTTGGAAAGGTCTTGCCATGAAGAATACACATGCCAAGTATAAAAGGCCCAGGTTCAAAAATGCAAAAGTTATAGCCAATGTTAATGTTTTTGGTTAAAGTTTGATTAAATAGGTCAACGGTGAAGGTCAAGGTCACATGGTCAAAGATATTGGTATGGTAGGAAAGGTCTTGACACAAAACATATACATACAAAATATTAAAGCCCTATGCTAACTGGTGCAAATGTTATAGCAGTTTAAAGATTTTTACAAAAGAAGGTCAAATGTCAAGGTCAAGGTCAAAAAGTTTTGTATGGTTGGAAAAGTCTTGCCATGAGGAATACACATGCCAAGTATAAAATGCCCAGGTGCAAAAATGCAAAAGTTATAGCCAAGGTTAAGGTTTTTGGTTAAAGTTTGATTAAATAGGTCAAAGGTCAAGGTCAAGGTCGCATGGTCAAAGATGTTGGTATGGTTGGAAAGGTCTTGACACAAGAAATATACTACAAAATATGAAAGCCCTGGGCCTACTGGTTCAAATGTTATAGCCATTTAAAGATTTTTACAAAAGTAGGTCAAATTTCAAGGTCAAGGTCACAAGGTCAAAAAGTTTTATATGGTTGGAAAGGTCTTGCCATGAGGAATACACATGCAAAGTATAAAAGGCCCAGGTGTAAAAATGCAAAAGTTATAGCCAAGGTTAAGGTTTTTGGTTAAAGTTTGATTAAATAGGTCAAAGGTCAAGGTCAAGGTCACATGGTCAAAGATGTTGGTATGGTTGGAAAAGTCTTGACAAAAGAAATATACATACAAAATATGAAAGCCCTGGGCCTACTGGTGCAAATGTTATAGCCATTTAAAGATTTTTACAAAAGTAGGTCAAATGTCAAGGTCAAGGTCACAAGGTCAAAAAGGTTTGTATGGATGGAAAGGTCTTGATACAGGGAAGACACATGCCAAGTATAAAAGGTCCAGGTACAAAAATGCAAGAGTTATAGCCAAGGTTAAGGTTTTTGGCACAGACAGACGGACGGACGGACGGACAGACGGACGGACAGACGGACAAACCAACAGACATGACAAAAACTATATGCCCCCGAATCGTAGATTCTGGGGGCATAAAAACCTTAATGACGAGTGACAAACAGCTTGAATCCAGATCAGACATCGCGTCACGCCAATTTCCCTCCCTATAACGACTCCCTCCGAACAACGCACACAATATTTTAATCCCATTGGGTGTCGTTGTAGAGAGGGAGCACTGTGACATTAAGTTTTTTGAGTACATGTATACCCGACCCTGAATAGTACAAAATGAAATAGACGTAATTGAAAGGAGGAATTGTTCATTTAAAGTTTCAAGGACCAGTGGATCAAAGAAAGTCGTAACTTAATGCATGGAATACCAACAGTAACACAGGAATCCACTAGAAACAGTATGTATCTGAATATAGAAAGCCGCAAATAGGTTTATCAGTTGATTGGTTCATGAACTCGGAATACAGTAAAACTTCTATATAACGATCGCTAAATTGTGTATACTATAAGGCAGTTACGAAGGCGACTGCTGAAAGCAAGGTGACAGTAAAACAGAAAACTCCTTACTGTCACCTTGCTTTAAGCTGTCACCTATCTTTTATACAAACAAATAGCATTATTTTAGCCGTCGTTATAGAGAGGTTTTACTGTAGTCATAAATGAACTTAGATACTATTGGAAAGAAAGAAGACAAAATGATAGTACTGAAGACAGGTGATTGTTTAAAAACAGGCAACAAGTTCTGATCTACAGGAGAGTGCTCTATAAATTTTGTCTTGTATTAAGCAATCACCTGTCTTTACTGCACATCATTGCTTTTCCAATCAGTGGTCGTTTAACAGCATGCAGTTGTGCTATTCAAGCTGTAAAGTATTTATTGGACTGTTAACCCATTACCTAAGGGCATTCAAACGTTTATTATCATCTCATAATAACAACATATGGTTTGGCACCCTCTAACTGTTGGAGAAACGAGTATAGCATATCCACTCTATTACGACCACTGACAAGAAGACAAAATGATGACTTTAAAGACAGGTGCGAGTTTAACACATTTCTTCATGAATACGCACCTTTGCGCCTTTATTGTATTCCTCCGCTGAAGAAAATAATTCCACTAAACACTAATTCATTGAACAGTTCAATAAGAATTATTTTCTGTATACCCATGCAGATGGTAGCTTATATCAGGCTGAATGTAAAGCTGAATGCGCCTCAAGGCACATTCGGCTTTACTTTCAACCTACTTGAATTGGTCACCTGTCTTCAAAACTAGGAACAGGCTGTGGGATAAATGATTAAATTAAGGTGAAATTAAAGCTATAAACTCATAGACGCCGCGTAACGCGGCGTCTCATCAGGATCCAAACTGTTTGACACTCTGATCCTGATTTTAAAAGAAATTTTGAAAATTCTAATTTTAGATCGATAGCAGACGACATTGTTGCAGACGAAGATATTACCCAGCACTCCAAGGATTAAAAGAATGTATTTACATGTTAAAAACTACTCACAGGAGTCTTAGCTACTAATGGTTTCACACTATAAACAATTCAGCGAATTCATCTGAAACGGTACCAGGGCTCCAGATAAGAGGGAGTAAACCGAACAAATACAACATTTTCTCAATTATTTCAGTACCAAATCCTATGATGTTACTACTCATTAGAATCGTCTCGAAGAGACGATTCTAATGGGTAGTGACACCATAGGGTTTAATGCAGAAATAAAGATTTTAGTTTTTGAAATACTCCTCTTATCTGGAGCTCTGGAAACCCTACATTATTTATACAGTAGAGAAGATGTTATTCTTTCACGTTCAAACTAAACGTAACGCAGTGCAATAAAATGGTAAAAACCGACAGATTTCTTAAACTTCTGACGATCTATTTTTAACTTAGTGGCAAAACATTTGGACATTGATCATAATTATGCCGGGTTATCCAGCGTCTGATCTGGCTCAACACGTTTTGCAATGGAAAATATTATTTTAGAGCACGTTTATTGGGAAAGAGAAAATTTTCCCCGCTGTAACTGATCATGTGATGAGAGCAAATATCTGTTTAATGCATATTACAGGTAATGGCCAACTGCTGATATTAATGCCTAAGATAATCATCAGCTCGGCCTTGCTTATCATCAGCCTATTACGGTGGCCGAGTTATGCTTTCACCAAACTCGCTGACCCTTGAAACTTCAAACATAGACACGTCCAGTTTCCCATCAAGTCTGGTCCTATCTAAATATTAACAACATATTGCAAAATATGTTGGTTGACAATACATGTACATGTATTGCAAAATGACAAACAGCGCTAATCCTCACCAGAGGGCTCCTGTAGGAGCCCTCTGATGAGGATTTACACTGTTTGCATACAAGAATTGTACTCTTCGCGGGTACACTATTTGTAAATGAAGCTTTTCTACGCGTCATAAGTGTTCACTGGGTAAAATAGAACCTAGCTTTACAAACTTTAACACTGAACACTAGCGACAAGGTTTACAACTTGCGGATGACTATAGCTTGAAATACCATTATAAACCAGCTTTGTACATTTGTAATAAATTATTCTTAGATATAAAACCCGTGTTTCAAAGTTAAAAAGTGTCTTAATTACGTTTCAGCTCTGAAACATATTGGTAAGTTCGATTTAAGCGAGTTCTAGATAACGTTATTCGACTATACTTTCGGCTAAATGAGTATTATTTACATAATTGCGGTATAAGGTCATGGACTGGTATTAATTGATTTAACTAGTAGCAGAAACATAAAAGTTTATCGACCTCTGTAAGGTAGCGTGTGGAATCATTTATTCATCACAGTATATCTGTTCGTTTGTTTTGTGTTACACAATCGGGGTTTAATTAATGATTATTGAGATATTTCAAGTTATATTATTTTAATGACCATTCTTAAAATGTAACCTCTTTCCAGTGATCAGAAAGTAAAAGAGAGTGGTGTTCTTTAAGGCAGTTGGATGCTTATGCATGATAAAAGTAAAGAAGAAAGCTCCTTTAGAAGGTTTTCCATTACTTTTGTCATGGATTAGGTCCTGAATAACGATATTACTAAGGACAGTACACTTGTATATTATATAAAAGACATTGAAGGGCGTTTTCAGGACGGATTGCAAAGATGTGACAAGGCTATTTCTATAAATAAAAAGGTAGATTTTTACCATACACCATGAAAGACGGCCATGGGTTTTTGAACACAAGTAGCCCAATGCAAAGTATACAGTAATGCAGAAAGCTTGTGAAGAAGATTCATTGAGATCGTCGACTGTAAGAGAAGTATTTCAAATACAACTGAGTTTTGATAACCCGAGATCGCTTCAGTAGATTTACCGTATTTCAAGCTTGGAACGTGGCTTAGTCATGTTTTAATTTTGAAAATTGAAAAACGGGTAAGTTCGAATTGAGCGAGCTCAGGTTAGTGAAATTCAACTGAAAAACTATATGAATAATTTTGACTAAACCGATTTATTAAGTTAGTCTGCAAATTGATTTAAATAAAAGAAATAAATGCATCACTCAAGGTCCACAACTATCCTTGCCTAAATGCACCTGCTACACTGGTCTACCTGAGCTCTTGGTCCAGCCACGTATTAGGTCAAACCAAATTAAAGGGCCCACCCCACTTCCTAAAGGTCCACAAATCCGTTTGAAAATGTTAGATTTGTTCAGTTTACTACTCTCTTTTATCTGGAGCCCGGAGTAACTATCCAGACGATATTATGTCAATGAAAATATTTACAGTCGATACTGTTAAGGGAGACAGTGTATGCGCAAATAAGTGGAAATGTCTGAGATGTAATACCTCATTTTGTAATTTACAATACTAAGTAGTACAGTGTTCGCTCTGTACAACGGCCCTTTCAAGAACGACACCCTCCTTACAACGACCCTTGTCGAAATTCCCTAAACATGATAATTATGTCCAACCTAATGACGACTGCAATGTCGTCTGCTTAGAATTTTAGTCTGCTGTTTTCCTCAAAGTTACATAATGGACATTTTGGCAGAAGAAAACATAATGACGAGTGACAAACAGCTTGATTCCAGATCAGACGCCGCGTTACGCGGCGTCTGATCTGGATTCAAGCCGTTTGCAAATGTAAGCCACTTTCTTTCCCTATAACGAATCAATTCGAACAACCAACATACATTTTGTCTCCCATTGGGTGTCGTTGTAGACAGGGAGCGCTGTAAGTGGAAATGTCTGAGACGTAATACCCTATAATATATTATGTTCATTTTGTAATTTACAATACCACTCTGTTTTTAATCATGCCATTGATTTTTTAATTATTTGACTCATTTTAAAAATGATTTTAAAAACTTACTATAACAATTTTATAATCTTGGTAATAATATTGAAAGAATTTCCATGTTTCCATGCTACTCAATATTGTATCATTTTTATTGTGAATGTATTTATTTGTCTGTCTTGCTTTGTAGGTACATTTATATAATTTCATGTGAAGCGCTTTTGAACGCACAACTCCTGTGTGAAAAGAGCGCTATATAAATCGGGTATAATAATAATAATAATACTCAGTATTACCACCAGACCTGCATCAAGCGACCATTGCAACAACCATACATTGACAGTCCGCAGCTTAACTTATTCACCTCTGAAACATTTGCTGGACAATTCGAATATAAGTCAAGTCCATTTTTGACTATTTAGGGTTGATTTTAACATTTTATTTTTCAAAATGACAAACAGTGTAGACCCTGATCTTAAAGAGCCCTCTAATCAGGGTCTACATTGTCTGCATGGGACAAGTATAATCCTCACATGTAAACTGTTTGTAAATGACGAGTATACTCGTCGCTAGGGTTGAGTGTGTTAAAGAAAATCAAACCTAACGCATATATGTTTATGTAATACCTTTGACATTGATCAGCCACTGCCTTACCCCGAGTACAATGATTATTTGCAAACAGTTTGGATCCTGATCAGACGCAGCGTCACGCGGCGTCTGATCAGAATCCAAACTGTTTGAAACTAATTCCGTTATGGTCAATTCAAAAATACCTAAAATTTAAATTTGATAAATAGAAGCAGACAACGATTGTTTTAAATTGATGACGTCATGGCAGTGAAGGGGTTAAATATTGCCAATGCTTATTTAACACTTGGTCGTTTCACAAAAGTTCCACTGTATACGATTAATGATTGTGTAATTAATATTGAAATAACAGAATGCTAGGCCGTATTCTTGACTGAGCTACAGTGGAGAAGACGTTATTCTTTCCGTTATTCTCTGAAAGAGCCTACACGCAAACGCAATGCAAAAACAAAAAGAAATCACAGCTTTTGAAAAATCTTTATTTTCTAGATTATCAGAGTGTCAAACGGTTTGGAGCATGCTCAAATGTCGGGTTGTCCTAATTCTGATCTGATCCAACCGGTTTGCAACGGACATAGTAACTAAACTTCTAGCACAAACGCGTTTATTGGGAAAGAATAACGCTTGTCCATGGCAACGTATGAGTAATGGCTACAGTAAAACCTCTCTATTACGACTACTAAAACGAAGGCTAATTGATTGTATAAAGGCCAGGTAACACTTTAAAGCAAGGTGACAGTAACAAAACTTCTTAAGGAGATTTCTGTTTTACTGTCATTTTGCTATAATAAAGCAGTCACTTGTCGTATACACTTATTTGTTAACACAATTTAATGGCCGTAATAGAGAGGTTTTACTGTATGTACCCCATCATTGCCATGTACTGACTGTCCTGCTAGGTTGCAAACAGTTTGAATCCAGATCATACATCGGATAGCTGGATCTGTATGATCTTCATGTCGATTCTTCATAAGTCACCATGTTAAATATCCAAATGTGCGAATTAACTAAATGATCCCTAGTGACGCTTATATGTGTCTTATACCAAACATGTACTGTGAAGAGAACACTTGTACTATGCAAATAGTGAAATCCCTGATCAGAGGGTTCCTGTAGGAGCTCTCTGATCAGGGTCTTCACTGTTTGTCGTTCTATAAAATATCATAAAAATAACCCTAAACAGTTGAAAGTGGGCCAGCCTTTATTGCAAACTGGAGTTGTCCATTGGAAGTTTCAGGGGATAATGAGTTAAAAGCAAATGCCAATTATAAACAGACAATACAGTGGATCTAGGACGTTATTCTTTCCCGTTTACATGCAAACCAAAAGCACACGCACTCCAATAAAATATAGCAAATGACAGCTGTTTGACAACTTTTGCAATATGTTTTAATCTGAGAGGCAAACAGTTTGGAACCTGATCAGACACCGGGTTACCCGGCGTCTGATCTAGCTCCAAGCTGTTTGCAATGGAAATAATAGTTTTAGCGTAACCGCATTAATTGGGAAAGATTAACGTCTTCTCAACTGTAACATGTAAGTACTTGGACTGAGACAACAGCATACACTGGAGTATCACATTCAACCCTTCCGACGAGTATATTCGTCATCAATTAACTCATTTCCCCCTGAAGCTTCCAATTATCGTTTGCAATAAAAAGCTGGTCCATTTTCGACTTTTTAGGTGTTTTTTTAAACAATATCTTACCAATGACAACAGTGAATACCCTGATCAGAGGGCTCCTGCAGGAGCCCTCTGATCATGGACTTCACTGTTTGCATAGGACAAGTGTACTCTTCACAGGTACACTTTTGGTAAAAGACGCATATATGCGTCACTAGGGTTAAATGAGTTAATAGTGAACATATGAAGAGTGAACTTGTCCTTAACCCATTACCCCATAGCCTGTGTCTAGTTTAAAAGAAAGATGATCCCTTAAAGCTGATTGAAAGTAAAGCAGAATGCGCCTTAAGGCGCATTCTGTGTTACTTTCAGCCTGCTTTAAGCTATTATCTGCTAGGATATAGAAACTATTTCTTATGATACATTAGTATTTCTTATGATACACCAGTAAATACCCTGGTCAGAGGGCTCCTGCAGGACCCCTTTGATCAAGGTCTCCATTGTTTGTCATTCTGAAATTTGTAGCAGAAAACAACCCTAAATAGTAAAAATAACCAATTATACTTTATTGGAAACTGGAATTTTCCCTTAACCGTTTCTCGGGTGAATAAGGTACACATGTGTTATTCGGTTAATTAGCTTTCATTTTATAATATTCATGTATAAAGCAGATTATATTACTGAGCACAAATATGTATCAGATTATCAATGACGCGCTACTACAGTGGAGAAAACGTTATTCTTTCCCGTTTAAACGCAAACGTACGCAAACGCAAAGCACTAAAACGTAGAAAATAACAAGTTTTTGACATTTCTCACTATTTATTTTAATCTGAGTGGCAAACAGTTTGGAGCCTGATCAGACACTGGGTTACCCGGCGTCTGATCTGGCTCCATAATGTTTGCAATGGAAAAATAGTTTACGCGTAAACGCGTTTATTGGGAAAGGATAACGTTTTCTCCACTGTACTCTATCAGAGAATGATTCTAAATCTACTAACTGTTTAACTACTCTACTCTGCTATATAATGACATCGTTTGCTTATAAATTGTCGTCTGCTTGCATTTCTCAGATTTTTGGCATTTTGACTGCATTTTAACTACACAAACGTCGATATGAGAGTCAAACCTTACTAAGCTTTAATTTACGTTTCATCTGGATCTATACTGTTTCTAAATGCATGAGTACTCATATTATTTTGGAAGTGAAAGGATTAAGAAATTCGATTCGACCTTAACCTCACTCGCTGGTACACCATAGCCTGCTATGTCATGTCAACTCAGGGCAGTTTTCAGAACTAAAGATATGTGAGTTTTGACAGTTGTAACAGTAAACAGTTTACATCCTGGTCAGACACCTTGTTATTCGGCGGTTGATTTGGACCCAAACTGTTTGTAAATGCCAATATACAGTACACCCTCCCAAAAACGACCATTTGAACAAGGATTTCCTCCTGATAACAACGTTTGCCGCTGTTCCCCAAACAAGACAGTCATATCCAACCTTTTCACAGCTGCAATATCGTCTGCTTAAAAGATTGTCTGCTGGTTTTCTCAAATTTACATATTGGAAATTTTGACAATGACGAATGGCAAACAGCTTGGATCCAGATCAGACGCCGCATAACACGGCGTCCGATCTGGATTCAAGCTATTTGCAAATGTAAGCCAATTTCCCTCCCGACAATGACTCCCTCCGAACAACGCACATATTTTTGTCTCCCTTTGGGTGTCGATGTAGAGAGGGAGCCAATGTTCTAATACCCATATTAGAGGTTGCGGTAGAGAAACATTTCATCGTAATACCTAGTTTGCGCGTGCTACGGTATATTCTGTTTCATCATTGTCGTCTGCATTGGGTTTGTTAAAACTCAATTTCATAGTGATTTAAGTTTAAAGCCTTGCGCTGAGGACCAAACAGTCTGGATCCTGATCAGACGCCGCAATTGCGGCGTCTGATCAGGATCCAGACAGTTTCCAAATTCAAGTGAAGTAGCGACTATAACAGACGAAGGGTTAATTTAGCCATTTAGAAGCCTAAATATAGTTCTGACATATGAACAAATCTATATACATGTACACTCATATATAATATAGGCTACTGGGCTACTTATGGAATTAGCCAAATGTGGTATTATCATTTCAAATTAGGTTGTCATTTCTTTAATGTATGACTTAAAAATGTTGTATTGATGTTCAACCCGGTGTTGGTTTGTTAGCAGACGACGCTTTTGCAAAAGGCGATAAACAAGTGAATAAGACATGGGGCGTTCACAACCTTGAATATTTGAAACACGTGTAAAAACGCCCATTTCCTTGAAGCCGAACTGACCATACATATCAAAGATCAACAGCATCTTTAACTGATCGAATTAATCTCTATCGGTGCATGATATATAACTTAAAGCAACACCTAATTATCGCAGTATCCGATTCAGTGCAAAATCTATATCAAAACATTCAACTTACAATTTGATGTCAACGCTTAAAATCCACACTTTTTGATCAATAAACTTTCCTCAGCCGTGAAATCGAACAGTTTGCGCAATGAGAACCAATAACACATGCAATTTTCATCGGAATTGTTGTGTACGTTTATTGACTTTACATACGCTTACACCAGGGCCCCTCGGAGGCTGGCTTCATAGGCGGTGTGTAATATCCGGAGCAACAGCTACAGTGGAGAATTCGTTATTCTTTCTCGTTTATAAAAAACGCAAACGAATCGCAAACGCATTGTACTAAAAAATGAGGAAAATGACAACTTTTTCACAATTCTGAATGTTAATTTTAACCTGGATGGCAAACTGTTTGCATGGGAAATAATAGATTTAGCGTAAACGCGTTTATTTGGAAAGAATAACGTTTTCTCCACTGTAGAAGATGGGAGAGAAGCTGAATGAGAAGCCAGCATTTATTATGATAAGAAAATATCGATGACTGAGGCATCGTCCCGACAGAAGCTAGGAGGTGACAGAGTGGCCTATATTGATTCGCTATGGTTACACAGTCATGTATAGTAGCTTCGATTTTGCCATAAAACATCGCTTTTTCAACCCGGTTTAATGACTAGGAAAAATGCACTGGACGGCCGTCAAAGGGAGTTTACTTAGTTGAGTCACAGTAGTCGCTAAACGAGACGAGTTTTTGCATGCTTTTATGTATCTTAAATCTTTTAAATACTCTCGGTGCAACAACTGGCATCTGCTACTGTTCTATAAATATCTTTTAAAAGAAATTCTCAAATTAGAGCAATGCGTCTAACAGTTTGGATCCTGATAAGACGCATCTGGACCCAAACTATTTGTGATAGAAATGATTTCGCCGCTAGCTTGCAAAGAGTTAAAACCTACAGAAAGTAAATGTCAGTGTCTAGCTTTAATATATCTTGATATATATAAGTCTAAATAGGCCTATTACGTTCTAGAATTCTATATTTTGATTGTATATGTTTTATGTGTGTATATAATCATACGGTTTGCAAATATGTGTAAAATGCCTTTATTGTATGTGTTATGTAATTGTTGTAATGTTGCAAGAAGCTGTGGCCCAATCCCATTTCTCTGTATATATTGAAATAAGTCATATTTAAACTAAACATAGCATGTAATTATGAAGCGCAATAGAATATTTTATAGTTTTTTTCGCTGTATAAATAACATGTAGATCTATTTGTATTTATTAAGAATAACACTTTAATGCAGAAAACAGTAATACTGAAAGTCTATAAACATAAAACATATAGATGTATGCATTAATTTCTGAGAAGTTGTTTATTAAATGACACCATGCACTTGAAAGAAACAAACATGCCAGTTTAATGCACAACGAAATTAGATCAAATGTTGAAAGCTCCTGCAGAAATTTTCCTCCTTAGCTTTACATGTATTCCGCATTATACAACCATGTACATGCCTTAGATACGGACCCCACTATCAAATTAGGTTATACTGTACGTATTAGTCAAGACTGTAAAGTAATGAACTTTACAATATATATTGCACGCAATATTTGTCATAAATTTCCCCAGTAATTTCCCCAAATATGATAATGAGAATCATTATCCTAACAAAAGTAATGTCTGCTACACATTGATTGCTGATTGCATTTTTTTTTTCAACTTGATTTTTTGTGTCATTTGAAGTGGGAGACACAGCGTAACGATTGTTAAACAGTTTTGACCAACTTCAGACTCTGAATTTCTCAACGCCTGGTCTGGGACCAATCGGACTGCATGTATCTAAAGGTCATGTCCAATAGTTGAATCCCCATATGTATTAAAGCTTATCATATTGAATTATCGTTTGCTTCAACATGTCTTCTGCTAAATTTTATGTTTTGTCTAAATGATGTAACCCCCAAATAAATGTCAAACAGCTTAAATATTGATCTTGCCGGCGTCTGATCTGGATCCAACCTGATTGTAAATTTAAGACACTTCATGCGTAGTACTGTAAGGGTAAACATCATATATATTGTATATATTTTTTATCATTCCTCATGGGTCTATGACCTATTAGAAGAAAAGGAAATAAACTTGTCATGCAAACTTGTCATCGTTCTTGGAAGGCATGATAATCTATTAAAGTCTGAAGTAGACATTAGCAAACTGTAGACTCTGATGCGATGCCACACTTACAGTGGAGAATCTGTTATTCTTTCCCGTTTAAACGCAAACGTACGCAAACGCAAAACACTAAAACGTAGAAAAGAACAACTGTTGGACACTTCTAATAATTCTTGTTTATCTTGGTGGCAAACAGTTTGGAGCCTGATCAGACACCGGGTTACCCGGCGTCTGATCTGGCTCCAAACTGTTTGCACTGCAAATAATAGTTTTAGCGTAAGCGCGTTTATTGGGAAAGAATAACAGATTCTCCACTGTAACGGCGTCTCGTCAGGGTATACACTGTTTGTTATTTCATATGCAATGATCTGCTGTATGGGCAGACATTGCAGTGATTTTAACTCATTCACCCCTGCCACTTTTTATGGACATCTCCAATTTCAAATTAAGTATAGTCCATTTTTGACTATTAAGGGTTGGTTTTAGCAATATATTTCAAATTGACAAACAGTGTAGACCCTGATCAGAGGGCTCCTGAAGGAGCCCTCTGACCAGGGTCTACACTGTTTGCATAGGACAAGGGTAATCATCAAAGGTACCTTGTTTGTAAATGGCGAGTGTAGTTGAATGTGTTATATTCACCTTTGTCGGTTAAATGTTCTTAGAGTACATAATATAAGGAATTTACTACAGTAAAACCTTTAAAAAACCGTTTTCAATGGAGTTCATATAGATAAATAAAAGCAGACTGCATTTATAAGAAGATGATACTGGGTAGCATGTGCGTTTCTTAATTTACCATGAAATAATACATTCTGTGATGAACGGAACGTAAGCGCTCGTTTATCATGTTGTAGTTTTCAAAAAAAAAAAAAAAAAAAAGGGGGGGGGGGGATTCCAACCTGTATCGTGCTAAGCGCGACTTTATTACTAAAGTGTTCCCTCCCTGCAACAGTCCTTCTAACAACGCTTCACTCCTTACAACGTCCCTAGACAGGACAATTATGTCTAACGCTTTTACTGCTGTAATAATGTTATAGTCTGCTTAAAGTTTTCGTCTGCTGTTTTTCTCAAAGTTACATATTGGACATTTTGACAGAAAAAAATAGTGACGAGTGACACACAGCTTGAATCCTAATCAGACGTCGCATTTCGAGGCGTCTGGTCTGGATTCAAGCTGCTGGCAAATGTAGCCAATTTCCCTCCCTATAACGACTCCCTCCGGACAACGCATACATTTTTGGTCTCCCATTTGGTGTCGTTGTCGAGAGGGGGCGCTGTATTTGCAAACTGTTTGGAACCTGATCAGACACTGAGTCACACGGTGTCTGATCAGGATCAAAACTGTTTGCCGCTTGTAGTCACGTTTCTTTCAGTTCTGATATAGCTTAAACTTAAATAACTTTTAGCAGATGCCTAATGCAAGGAAAGTATGTGCAGTGCAGTGTGCACTGTTTGCCAGTTTACAATAAACTAAAACAAAACCAATTCTAAATAGTAAGAAATGGACTATAGACTTTTTTGGAAACTGGGATTTTCTAACTCATGTTTCAGGGGTGAATGAATGAAAGAACGTCCATACAACGATGAACCAATCGTTAAAGAACCGCCTGCTCAAGATAAGTTTCTGTAAATTAGTCTCTAAGCCTTTCGATCTGGGCATCAAGCTCTGTCGCATTCTAGCTACTGTTTGGATTTCGGTTATGACTAAATACGTCGCTTTGTAAACAGTCGCGAGAATTTGGTCATATCGCGACGTCTAGCCGGTATTACGGTAATTACAGGTTGAAAAAGACCACAGAATCCCTTTATACACTATTTCAGGAACAAGTCGGCAACTGCATGGGTAGAACCACCGACCCACCACAAGCCATTTGGAAGGTGCAGTTGGCAGTCAGTCCAAAGAGCTCTGTCAAATGTGACGATCAGTTCAAGCCGAGGACCATGCCTAAAGTGGGAAAATTATTTTCATTTGTTTGTAATTTGAAATGAATTACCCACATTGCAATCAGTAAAACTATTATCATTATTAATTCATTAAAACTCATCCTCAGTATAAATACTCATATGCATTATTCACATTTAACCCTTTACCTGATAGCCTATTTCTAGTACCTAAGATAGGTGACTACTTAAAGCAGGTTGAAAGTAAAGCAGAATGCGCCTTATGGCGCATTCTGCTTTACTTTCAGCCTGCTTTAAGCTATCATGTGCTATAATATAGAAAATATTCCCTATAATACATATTCAGTACTGATTAAATCGGAACTATTTTCTTCAGCGGATGAATAAATCATATCCGCTAAAAGGCGCTTCTATTGGGGAAAGGGTTAATGGTTTTTAATTCTTGGAACACTGCCTTGATCCGAATGGCTATTTGCAAACAGTTAAGATCATGATCAGGCGCCGCGTTACGTCTGTCCAGGAACTTAACTGTTGGGCACTCATATATAAAAATAAAACGATACAACTTGAGTTAATTTAGATTTATTGCTACGTAAAATTCGAATTTGAGAAATAAAAGCAGACGACAATTTATGTAAGGCTGATGACGTCTTGGCAATTAAGTCTGCCAATGGAACTTTCAAACATTTTTAACTCAGAGCAGATGCCGTCGTCTGATCAAGACCCAAACTATTTTCTTTTAAATGATTCTCCAATAAAATTAACAAATTTTGACTTTTGAAAACTCAAACAAAATGTAGACTTTTTTAAGCTGACGACTTGATACTTTTTGGCTCTCAGGAATCAGCATTTGTTTTTACATGTTTGTATTTCTGCAATACTGTCCTTTCGGGGCTTACAGTAAATATCGTCTGCTACAAAGTGTACCTTTTCATGGCAATTCACATTTTTGAAATTTTGAATGCAGATATAGATTCTATTGACACGAGTACCAAGTTTGTAAAGTCGACTTTAGTCGCTTATAGTTGTAAAGGGTTCTATTTAAGATATTAGAGTTAAAAAAAAGTAACAGTAATTTTAAAGCAGACAGGTTTACATCATATTGGGGTATATTTAAAGAAAATGTAAATTTCAATATTTTTGAATACCGACTACACGTGTTGTCGAAGATTCAGATTTAGTCTCCGTCTGTGTGCTTTATCGTCTGCTTTTTTTATTATTATCGTCTGCACGCATCTTTTAAATTTAGTTCCCTAGTATATATGTCCGAAAACCACTTAAAAGCGAGAGGCAAATAGTTTGGATTCCGATCAAACGCGGAGTAATTCTAAGTCTGATCAGTATCCATACTGTTTGTACATGTAACTCACTATGCGTTAGGCAGAATAAGGGATAATGTGAAAAAAGTCAATAAAGTGATTTAGTAATGCATTGAGCAGCTGTTTGTTTTTACATAAAGCATGAAGGAACAAAGGCTGTTTACTCACTGCAAAAGGGTGTAAAAACAGTACAGTGGAGAAAACGTTATTCCTTCCCGTTTAAACGCAAACGTACGCAAACGCAAAGCACTAAAACGTAGAAAATAACAAGTGTTTAACATTTCTCACTATTTGTTTTAATCTGAGTGGCAAACAGTTTGGAGCCTGATCAGACGCCGGGTTACCTGGCGTCTGATCTGGCTCCAAACTGTTTGCAATGGAAAAAAATAATTTTAGCGTAAACGCGTTTATTGGGAAAGAATAACGTTTTCTCCCCTGTATACTGATCCTTTCACAGCCAACGTCGAGTTCAAGTCGACTTTGCAAACAGTTTGGATCCAGATCAGACGCCGCGTTGATCAGGATCCAAACTGTTTGGCATTCGTATAAATATTTATTCTGTCAAAACTTTTAAAGTTTAAATTTGGCGTGAATTTGCAGACGACAAATTGAGCAGAAGATATTATGACTGTCTGGAAATTATAATGAACTGTATTAACTCATTGAGCCCTAGTGACGCATATATGCGTCTTTTACCAAATGTGTACCTGTGAAGAGTACACTTGTCCAATGCAAACAGTGAAGTCCCTGATCAGAGGGCTCCTGCAGGAGCCCTCTGATCAGGGACTTTACTGTTTGTCATTTTGCAATTTATTACAAAAAACAACCCTAAATTGTCTGAAATGGACTATCCTTTATTGCAAACTGGAATTGTCCATTGGAAGTTTCAGGGGATACTGGGTTAAATGTATAATTGCTGGAAGATTTCAATGTAGACATACAAGGGTGATATAAAGGCACAGTAGTCTAATGTCTATACATACAAATATTTCATGTAATATAGCAAACAGTGCAGACATAGATGAAACGCGGCGTCATATCAGTGAATACACTGTTTGCCAATGACATATTATAAAATCATTTTTTATGCTTTCTAAACTTGAAAAAGTCGAATATGAGTGGCAAAATGTTTGGCGTAACGCGGCGTCTGATCTGGATCCAAACTTTGCTAATATTAACCAAGTCGCGCTTAGTATGATAATGGTTAATATACGAAACAGAAAAACAGTCAAACTTTGCCGATTCATGTTCTTATAGGGGAACGCTTAAAACAAGGTTGACTGTAATGTATATAGAAAAAAGCCATGCCTGTTTTTACACTAAACCTTGAATAGAACATGAGTTTTGTTTTTAAACTTTACCTTGAATGTCAATGAGTTATTACATGTGTCTGTTCACGTTTTGTACCTACAGTGGAGAATCTGTTATTCTTTCCCGTTTAAACGCAAACGTACGCAAACGCAAAACACTAAAACGTAGAAAAGAACAACTTTTGGACAATTCTGATATTTCATGTTTATCTTGGTGGCAAACAGTTTGGAGCCTGATCAGACGCCGGGTTACCCGGCGTCTGATCTGGCTCCAAACTGTTTGCACTGCAAATAATAGTTTTAGCGTAAACGCGTTTATTGGGAAAGAATAACAGATTCTCCACTGTAACAGAAAGCATACAAAAAACCAGTATCGGTGAAACGTTGTACACAGTCCTTGACTGTAACTTCCAATTCCTGTAGATTTTAAGACTTTCATTTCGTCGTTTGTTTGCATATATCGTCTACGATTTTTCAATATTTAGTTTACCAAACGACCTGGTGCAACTTGTCCTTTTTTGCAGCCAATAAGTCCCTTTTAGTGATCGCAATAGAGAAAATTTACTGTATAAATTAGAAATATGACTGTGTCTGTAAGACACATATAGTGCCCCTTCCCACCGTTCATGCAAAAACTTACCGAGTTCTGACAGCTGTATTTTGTTTTTAGTTTTAAAGCAAATCAATTTCGGACAAATTCATGTCTGTATATTTAAAACATACTGTAAAATTGTAAGGATGTAGCTTGCAAACTGTAAGAAGAGATAATGGACAAACACGGATTGTACTGTATTATATGGACGGCCGAACGAACGAAGGAAACAGTTTGCACCCAAACTAAACGTTGCGGGTCATACAGCTACTATCGTATATTTTGTTTTAATATATCTGTTTTTGTACACAGATGAAGGTTGCTTATTGTTAGTGTTTTTGTCAATTATTTTAATTATTTAGGCAGACAGAACTGCTGCAGCAGGCGGTAACCCGAGGTAACCAGGAGCGAACCCAGGATTTCCTTACAGGCGCGGACTTAGTAGGGGCGCATCACGATCACTGACTTGATGCACGTGTTTGTGAAGAGAAACGGAACTGTTATTCTCTACCGGCCAAACGAAACGCAATCAGGGTGTTAAAAAGTTTTGAGCAAGATCTAACTCGAGCCACTCGGCAACTTAGCACCTTCACTGTCATCAATTTAAAATAATTGTCGTCTGCTTTTATTTCTCAAACCGTAATTCTAGGTATTTTGCCTTGAAAAAAGTGGCGCCTGATCAGGATTAAAACAGTTTGCTAAAACTCGGGGAAAGGCTATGATGGGGTTAACAAGCTCAACATAATCTGACGACTAAAAAGCATCTTCATTATATTAAGAAATTGAAAAAAATAATATTTCTTTTCCCATAGCCTATTTTTTGTATTGAATTTAAGTTACGACTTAAAACAGACTGAACGTAAAGCAGTATGTGCCTTAATGCGCACTGTTTTACTTCAGCCTGCTTTAAGCTATCGTCTGGTAGAATTCTTACGGTACATTTTCGTAATTGTATAAATTGGAACTATTTCTTCAGTTGAGGAATGAAATAAAGGCGTAAAATTGCGCATCTATGGAGTATTGGGGTAAAACGGGAAAGGATAACTTTTCAACCCTGGTATAATAGATGAGTAAGAGATAACGAATAGATCCGCGAATGGAAACATGACAGGAAAAATAGTAATGAAGATAGAAAATAAGTGTGCAACATTAAATTACGTCATTGAGATACAGTGGAGAATCTGTTATTCTTTCCCAAAAAACGCGTTTACGCTAAAACTATTATTTGCAGTGCAAACAGTTTGGAGCCAGACCAGACGCCGGGTAACCCGGCGTCTGATCAGGCTCCAAACTGTTTGCCACCAAGATAAACAAGAATTATCAGAATTGTCTAAAAGTTGTTCTTTTCTACGCTTTAGTGTTTTGCGTTTGCGTACGTTTGCGTTTAAACGGGAAAGAATAACAGATTCTCCACTGTAGAAAATAAGTGTGCAACATTGAATTACGCCATTGAGATAAGCACGTTATAACAGATTAAGAGCATTATCTGTGAACCTATTCCTCTAATTTATCGTTTGCATTACAATTGCCGACTGCAAAAAAACACATTAGATCTACAGTGCTCCCTCCCTACAACGGCCATCCCAACAAAGATTCCCGCCTTATAACGATCCTTGCCACAGTCCCTATAAACAGGACAATTATGTCTTACGCTTTTATAATACTGCTGCAATACTGTCTGCCTAAAATTGTCGTCTGCTGTTTTTCTCAAAGTTACATATAAGTGGGCATTTTGAGAGAAGAAACATAATAGCGAGTGACAAACGCGTCACGCGGCGTCTTATCTGCATTCAAGCTGTTGCGTGAAGAGAGTTAAACACTTTCGTTTGACTTTTTGTTATACAACAACAGCCCTTCCAAGAACGATTTCCTCCTTCCAGCAAATGCTTGCCACTGTTCCCCAAACATACAATCACAGATATACTGCTTAATATTGGAAATAAAGGACTGTTTTAATTTTTTTTGACTATATCTGTCGTATTAACAAAATATGATATTTGCCCATTGCACTGACATTTTAGCTCACCATATAATGCTCAAGGTGAGTTTTTGGAATATCCACCATGTACGTCGTCTGTCGTCCGTTCATCTGTCCTTCAACAATTGCAAACAACTTCTCATGGTAGCCAGACTTCATCAGAAGCATCAATAGGGTGGGAAATGAAAATTTGTGAAATGAAAATGGATGAGATAATTTGTCTGGTTGCCATAGCAACCGTGCACGATATCTGGAAAATCGGCTACTCCGAATTTACAGGTCCAATTTCAATTTGGTTTTGACCAAACTGTTTTTAAAATGTACTTTAAAAATTGTTCAAATTGTAGGACCAACTTAAGAGTTCTCTAGGGTCCGCACTTTCTGCCTTTAATTTCATTTTCTAGTAAGCGCCTCAGAGACTAATGACCTTTGTGTTTGTACTTGGTTTTGATGTGTTCAGTAAATATTAAGTTAAAATGTACCCATTTCATACTATATTAAATGTACCAGATACTCATGTTTTCATGTTTCTCAACAAGATAACATAATAGTATGGCTGCTTTGTCTAGCCTTACCACAGCATGACCCCCAACGGTTTAGGAATGCAACTCATGAACTCAATAACGAGAGTGTGTTGGGGTATAATAAAGATAATGGTGAGTTTTCACAAAGTGTTAATTGGGAAATATCGAACGTCGTATGATGGAATTTACATATAGAAATACTTTTACAATGTAGTTTTTATTCATATACAACGCGTAGTGTTTATAACTATTTGCACCCTAAAACTTACTTTCATCTTTGTATCAACATAAAATATTTACCAAAATTTAAAAAGATCGGAACAATGCTAAGTATTGCTGAAAAACACCAAATTAATTTACATGATTCATTAAAACAAAGCTTATAATTATGCCCGTCCGTATACCACATGGCTACCAGTTATAATTGTTCTGTGTTGTCGGTATTTATAAATAGCGTTTTACGTCACTTCCGGGCAACAGAAAACGTCAAAATATCCCTGTCTCTGCACAACTGAAAGAACATTCCTGTTCTGCATATCACAGAATTTATTTAAAGCATCATCAAACCTTAAGATTATACTTAACACGAGTAAAAGAGACGGATCTCGATTCTAATATCTTGGGAAAATATGTGACAAATGTCCTTGTATTTCATAAAAATGACGCGAGACAAATGTGCTTTGTTGTCCCTTAGAAATTTTTATCGAAGCACATTTGTCACATTAATGTGGTTTGTCGGTAAGACATTTGCGGTCCCATTTGTCTCACGTGAGACAAGAACGACCGCATCGGTCTTACGTGAGACAATGCTCCTACATAGCATACTGTATCACTTTTTATGAAAAGTTAGACTTGCACAGCAGCAATATGAATACTAATCAGTTCTGATCCTGGCTCCACGCCGAATTACAGGATGCGTCTGATCTGAAAAAAAAACAACCTTTGGCAAATGCAAGTCAATGAGCGGTTGTTCGGACCGTCAGCTGATTTCAAGTTTCAGGAGTTAATGAGGTAAAGATTCTCATCATTATTTATTGAACCATAGGTACACACAGGCTTCACTGTTTGCAAAACATTGACAACACATTAACCCTTAACCTTTACCCATAGCCTGTTTCTAATTTTGAAGAGGTGCATAGTCATTAACGCAGGTTGAAAGTAAAGCAGAATGCGCCTTAATGGGCATTCTACATTACTTTCAGCCTCCTCTAAGCTAACATTATGCTAGAATATAGAAAATATATCTTATGGTACATGTTTATGACTGTATTGGAACTATTTCCTTCAATGGAGGAATACTTGAATGTGCTAAAAGGCGTTTCTATGGGAAAAAATCGACTGAACTAAATTGAAAACTGGAACTGTCCATTTGAAGTTTCAGGGAGGAAATGCTTAACATAAGTTGTATTAATTATACTAGTATATAGACTCCAGTCAATGTGTAGTATAGAAAGTAACTAAGTGTATGTTACATATTCTGAAGAGTTAACAGATACTAAAGTTACTAGCATACATGTATACGAACCATACCTGTTCAACCTGCTTTCAATCAAATACTCTTAACCCATTTGTGTCTAGTGTCCAATAACAGGGACACAGGCAAACAGGGTCTACACTTTTTGCTGATAAAATTGTTAATATATAAAAGAGAAAGAAAATGAAAAAA
Organism: Gari tellinella; assembly: GCA_922989275.2. NCBI lineage: Eukaryota > Metazoa > Mollusca > Bivalvia > Cardiida > Psammobiidae > Gari > Gari tellinella. The sequence continues at coordinate 41,862,510 of OV277867.1, forward strand.
AATAGACCAGGCGCCCCTTACATCAAAATAGACTAATCCAATATATATGCATGGAATAGTACATGGCCTGGGCGCCAATGATTTAAATACCAATGAACCTTTCTAGTTCTCTTTAACGCATTGAACCCTAGCGACGAGTATACTCGTCCGTGTACCTTTGAATATACACAAGCAGTAATTAAAGGAGTCCTCTGATAAAGGTCTGCACATTTTTTCTCTTTTTACAGAGAAGTTGAGAAAACAAACCCTAAAAAGTCAAAATAGACTAGACTTAATTGAAAGCTGGAGCTGTCCATTCAAAATTTCAGGAGTGAATGAGTTAAGAATGGCGTGTTGTTCATTATATTGGGAGGTCTGACTCATTACCAATGTACAGTGCTCCCTCTCTACAACAACACCCAATTGGAGACAAAGAGTGAGTGTGTGTGTGTGTGTGTTATTCGGAGGGAGTTGTCATAGGGAGGCAAAATTAATACTTTTAGAGTGCTGAACATGACTTGGCTTACATTTGCATTTTATGGTTTACAGTTTGAACCCAGATCAGACGCCGCGTAACGCATTATGTGGCATATTATCAGAGTCGTCTCCACTGTTTGACTATGTCCTATACATAGGATCATGGACACAACAGGGTTAACCATAGGCATATACGACACCCAGTGGGAGACACAGATTGTGTGCGTTGTTCGGAGGGAGTCGTTTTAGGGAGGGAACATATTTTACATTTGCAAACAGCTTGAATCAAGATCAGACGCCGCTTAACGCGGCGTTTAATCTGGATTCAAACTGTTTGTCACTCTTCATTAAGTTTTTTTCTGTCAAATGTCCAATATGTAACTTTGAGAAAAACAGCAGACGACAACTTAAAGCAGAAGATATTACAGCTGTAAAATCGTTAGACATAATTGTCCTGTTTAGGGAACTGCGACATGGGTCGTTGTAAGGAGGGAGTCGCTGTTGGGAGGGATGTTGTAGAGAGGGAACACTGTAATTCGATACAATAAAGAAACAACATCTGTACAGTATATATAAAAAACATTTATTTAACATAGAAGTGAGGTTTGTGTTAGTAAAAAGGTGAAAGTATAGGTATAAAAAGACAAAAAACACAATCAAATAAAACGAACAAGTTAAACACTAAAACATGTTGATATACTTTAAAACATTGTGCTTTGTCAGAAGAAATTTGAGTATAACTCTTTCCCTGCCAATGGTGTACACAATTGCAATTGAGTATGAATCCAATTCAGGCGACAAGTGCAGAAGTGAATAGGTTATTATTTCCTGTGTGAAAAAAACTAAACGTAAATGCAATGTAGGATATTGTACAAAATGACAGCTTTTTTGAAGAACAAAAGAAATCTTTTAATCTGATTGGCAACCAGTTTGGAGACTGATCAGACGCCGGGTCACCCGGCGTCTGATCAGGCTCCAAACTGTTTGAAGTGGAAATAATACGTTTAACACAGAATTAATAAATTGTCGAAAATTACAACTCACTTGCTTAAATGTCTGACGATTTATTTAATCTGTGTGGCAAACAAGTTTGAGCCTGATCAGACGCCGTGTTATCCCGGTATGTGATCTTGTTCAAAACTGTTTGCAATTGAAATACATGTAATGGATTTAGCATAAGGGTGTATATATATTGAGAAAGAGAAATGTCTTATGCACCGTAACCTAACGATCAGGGTACGTACTGTCGGTATTACTTTTGTTTGTAGACGAAAATGATAAGTAGAAGATTATGTGGCAGTGAAAGAGTTAAATACCAGAAGATAAAATTTGCAACAAGTACATTTAGAAATATACGGAAAGCATTTTATTTTCATAAAAATTTGTTAAATGAATTATTTTTTTTGAAAGCAGACGGCACTCTTTTTTAAATTGACCGTAAAACAATTTGAACCAATCCGCTGCCCTCTTTAAAAATGGCGTCTGTTTTTTTATTCTGAAATTTGAATTTGAGGTAAATTGGCAAAAAGTAATATTTTAATGAGTGTCAAACAGTTTGTATCCTGGTCAGACGCCGCGTTACGCGGCGTCTGATCAGGATACAAACTGTTTGTAGATAAAAAAAATTTTTTTTTTTAACAAAATACTCTTTTTGTTCGCAGTTTGCATAAATCTTAAATACATGAGAACTGTCCCTCACACACATTCAACGTTTTAGGTCAGTTACATCTTTTATAATACATGTACATACATCAGTTATAATTTCTTAACTAAAGACTCAATTGTTCTCAGAGTAAGGTAGTGAAGGAATTAACTCTTTGCATGCTAGCGACGGATATGACTGCCACAGTGATTACCTTTGCAAACAGTTTGGATTCTGATGAGACGCCGCGTAACGCGGCGTCTCATCAGGATCCAAACTTTTTGACACTCTGACCATGTTTTGAAAAGAAGTTTTGAAAATTTTAATTTTAGTACAGTAGCAGACGACAATTGTTGCAGACGACAAACAATTACACAGCATGCAAAGAGTTAAACAGACTCTGAACGTCCCCGCTGCATGTAACAAGACATCAAAGTACTGAAAGCTTCAGCTATTGCAATCACTTTAAACGCAGATTAATTTCTATTATTAACCCTTTTACCAACAAGTGCGCCAAAGGGTGACCTTTTTCAAACAGTTTGTAACTGGTCAGACGCCGAGATTCACAGCGTCTGATTAGCATCCAAACTGTTTGACACCCGTAAATATAGCCTGCTTTTAGTTTTAAAACAGGTGACATCTTAAAGCAAGCTGAACGTATTTAGCAGACTTTATACTTTCAGCTTACTTTAAGCTGCCATAAGTATGAATGAATACATTGAGGTTCTTATGGACTAATTGGTTAAAACAAGAGTATCACTCACTCGCAAGAGTATCTGCATTTCAATCAGAAAAAAAAACATGAATATACATGCAATTCGGCTTCTTAATTTTACCCACACCGTAAACAATTTATTTTTGAAATCGTGCTTAGCATGGTATTGATAAACGTATTGTCGTATCACAGTATGTAAATTCGGTCGAAAATTTCACTCTTATCTAACATATAGTGTCAGTTTTATTTAACAAGAAAGGTTATTCTTATTTAACAGCACATTTCACTTTTATATAACAGCATACGTCCTTCCTATTTAACAGCAAATTTCTTTCTAATATTAACGGTTAATATCACTCTTATTTAACAGTGACGATGACTCTAATTTGACAGCAAATCTTAAAGGCATCATAGACATGATATTTATTTCTCGTACCTTCAGGTCTATACTGTTTGCATAGGGCAAATGTGCGCTTCACTGGCACACTCTTTATAAATGCCAAGTATACTCATCGTTAGGGTTCTATATGATACAGTGGAGAATCTGTTATTCTTTCCCAATAAACGCGTTTACGCTAAAACTATTATTTGCAGTGCAAACAGTTTGGAGCCAGATCAGACGCCGGGTAACCCGGCGTCTGATCAGGCTCCAAACTGTTTGCCACCAAGATAAACAAGAATTATCAGAATTGTCCAAAAGTTGTTCTTTTTCTACGTTTTAGTGCTTTGCGTTTGCGTACGTTTGCGTTTAAACGGGAAAGAATAACAGATTCTCCACTGTACGTAGATGATACCTTCATTGTTTCAGTTGAATTGTGATAACTCATCTCTCTATATAACGACCACTAAAACGAAGGCTAATTGATTGTACTTTAAGCAGGTGACAGCTTAAACAATGAAACAGTAAAACAGAAAGCTCCTAAAGAAACAATCTGTTTTACTGTCACATTGCTTTAAGCAATTTAAGGACCTTTCTGTTTTACATTTACCTTGCTTTAAGCGGCAACCTCTTATAAACGCCTAACATTTTACACGTTTTTGACTCGTAACAGAGAGGTTTGTGTGTGTCGAACATGTCCGAACTTCAAAGTTAAAAAAGTGGCTAACATATGTTTTATCTTTGAAACACGGAGATGTTCGACTCAAGCGTGTTTGGATTATCATGGTTCGACTGTATGTTCAGTATATATTAATCTATAATCATTATTATTGCAAATTAACAAAATGTGTAATTATTCAAATGCACAGAGCAGGGCTGCCATTTCTCCGGATTTTTCCTAAGTCTTCGGATCCCAGCAGATGATAGCTTAAAACAGGCTGAAAGTAAAGCAGAATGCGCCTTAAGGCGCATTCTGCTTTACTTTCAACCTGTTTTAAGCAGTCATGTGTCTTCAAAACAAAAAACAGACTATGGGGGTAAAGGTACGATTAGTAAAATTGCGTCTGGAAAATTGAAAATTGAAATGTTAGGATTTTTACGATCAACTTATGGCAGCCCTGGCAGAGATTCACCCTTTCCATGTCAGCAGTATATACTCGGTCGATTTTTGTGTCGATTTTAATTTTGGCTTTACATTTTTGATGTTTTTTCATTGCGCCTATTTCGTCCATTTTCTAAAGTCTCTAAACTTTGAAGGTGTGATTGTACTTCCGGGTTTTCAAAAGGCCCTCTAACAGCTGAAGAGTTGTTGGTGTGGGTGTTGGTGTTGCCATCATAAGCGTCGTTCGAAACCCCTGAAAATAGAACACGTAATTATAGTCTGTATATAGTATAGGTGTATTACATAATCATGTAAATATGGTTGATTTTCAGTTTTTTAAGACAGGCGGTAGCGTAATGCAGGAAAACGAGAAACGCAGAATACTATATTTTTAGAATTTTTTTTGCGGCTTTACATGCGCATTAACCCTTCCGGCATCCAAGTCGTGTAAAGTCGACTTTGCAAACAGTTTGGGTCTTGATCAGACGCCGCGTAACGCGGTGATTGATCAGGATCCAAACTGTTTGACACTCGTTTCGATATTTCTTAAGTCATAATTATGACATTGAAATTTACTTTGAAACGATCTTGCAAACAATACTTATAAAGCACGCGACAATTAAGCGGTGAAGGGGTATACATCTCACGATTAATTTGGTACCGAAAGAGTTAATCCTTGTCATGTCTATCGTTCACAAAAGTAGCTTTTAGTAAACTGTAAAGACCATGACGAGACCCTTCAATTTGTGGCGTCTTATCGGCGTCTCTGCTGGTTTAAGCTGTTTGAGTGAAATCTTCCAGCAACCAACAAGGGAGCGTTCAGTGCAATATTCAGGCATAAATGTGTCAAGCAGGAATCTGTAGTTAGTGACCTCTATGATTTATTACCATGGAAACATTTACAGGAGTTTGGTCCATTAAAAAGTTTGATGCCGCAAACGTACAGTAGATAAAATGTTAATATTTTCTGTTTCTGCCATAACGTCATCAACGGTATACAATTATCGTCTGCTTTTAAATATCAAATTTAAAGTTTAGGTGTTTTGACTGAAAGAAATACTGAAACGAGTGTTAAAAAGTTTAGACCCTGAGCAGACACCGCGGCAAACAGTTTAGAGCCTGGTTAGACATCGGGATACCCGGCGTCTGATCTAGCTCCATGATTGTTTGCAATGGAAACAAACGTATTTATTAGGAACAAATGACGTAGTTGTCATTGTAATACTATGTCGACAACTGAAAACAGCCGTATATAATGAAAAGGATTGGACAATAGATATGTATTATGTGAGTTCTTTAAAAGGTTGGTAAGCAGATACAATCGGCAGTTTTAATAAAAGACAAAAACAGAGTAACAAATTATGACTATAAGGAACCAATTGGTGTGTTAGCAGAAAAAAGAATATATCCGATAGAAACGATATTTGGGGCATCAGTGTACATAATGGCGTTTAACAAATTATGATCGGTTAAAATCATTCTCCAGAAAAAATCTAAATCTTAGTGATTTTGATTTTTTTCCAAACACTTTTTTTACTCCGACAAAAGTGGGGATATATCTTTGTTATTTTACTTCGTTACATGCAACTTAAATAGTATGAACTAGAACAGCAGATACGAATGCTTCTGTGGTCGAGTAAAAGAAATGTGTATATTGTAAAGCTCCCAAACTACAACAGCCATGCCAACAACGACTCCCTCCTTACAACAAGGCTTGTCGCTGACCCCCAAACAAGACAATTATGTCTAACGCTTTTACAGCTGCAATATCGTTTGCTTTAAACTTTTTTTTCTTAAAATTACATACAATAGACATTTTGACAGAAGAAAAATAACGACGAGTGACAGTCAGCTTGAATCCAGATCAGACGCCGCGTTACGCGGCGTTTGATCTGGATTAACTGTAAGCCAAGTCTTAATTTTCCCTCTCGATACCGACATCCTCCGAACAACAGACACACTCTGTGTTTCCCACTAGCTGTCGTTATAGAGGGAGCACTGCATATTTATTATTTCTCCGCACGGTTTGAATCCCGACCACCATGCTCATAATTTGTTTTCTTTGAAATGTCAAGTTTGTCCTATATCCTTTTCCAAAACTACTACATGCGTGTGTGTAACGCCTCCATTCAAACCCTTTGCTTTCAGCCTCTCAAATGAACAGCCATGCTTCTTCGAATACAGTGGAGAAAACGTTATTCTTTCCCAATAAACGCGTTTACGCTAAAACTATTATTTGCAGTGCAAACAGTTTGCAGCCAGATCAGACGCCGGGTAACCCGGTGTCTGATCAGGCTTCAAACTGATTGCCACCATTGATAAACATAAAATATCAGAATTGTCCAAAAGTTGTTCTTTTCTACGTTTTAGTGCTTTGCGTTTGCGTACATTTGCGTTTAAACGGGAAAGAATAACGTTTTCTCCGCTGTAACTGGCTTGATGAAACCACCATTCAGAGAATCTTAAAACAAGTAACTGCTAAATGCAATAAAGAAATGATGCAAAATATTTTTCGAGCTTTCAATGGCTGCATTATTTCTATCCTGCATTAAGCATCGCCATTAAATACTGCACATGAATCTTGCAGTCGTTTCATGCAAAATTGGTTATAATGGCTGCTTAAAATAACTATTAAAGTTGTAACGTAGATAAGTATTTGCGTTTCATTAATTTTATTACACTATATAAATTACAGTAAAACCTCTATATTTCTACAACTAGAACAAATGTAGTTCATAATAGAAAAGATAGGTGACAGCTTAAAGCAAGGTGACAGTAAAACAGAAAGCTTTCTGTTTTACTGTCACTTTGCTTTAAGCAGTCACCTGTCGTTAATACAGTGGAGAATCTGTTATTCTTTCCCAATAAACGCGTTTACGCTAAAACTATTATTTGCAATGCAAACAGTTTGGAGCCAGATCAGACGCCGGGTAACCCGGCGTCTGATCAGGCTCCAAACTGTTTGCCACCAAGATAAACAAGAATTATCAGAATTGTCCAAAAGTTGTTCTTTTCTACGTTTTAGTGCTGTGCGTTTGCATACGTTTGCGTTTAAACGGGAAAGAATAACAGATTCTCCACTGTACCTATAATAAATGGTCGTAATGGAGAGGTTTTTTCTGTATATATAGGTAATCTATCTACATTATTATAGTATATGTGTGCTTCTGTAATAATTGGCAAGTAATATAAGCGAGATATCGACAATCAAACCAAACCAAGCGAGATGTCCCTCGTCCAAGTCTGACAAAACCATTTCAGTTACATGTACACCTCAAGAACTCATGGTAAACGGTAACAAGTTTGGGTTAGATGAGATGCCGAGTAAAACGGCGTCTGATCAGGCTCCAAATTGTTTGAACTCATATTTAAAATATGTTTTCAACATTATCCGCCCCCTTCCAATAATATTTTATTGCGTTTGGTTTAAAGCTACGCAAAAAATTAGGACAAGAGAGATAACTATGAAATAACACAAAATCAATTTTGTTGGAGTTAGCTTCCTTGCAAAGACAAACAACGATAGCGAAGGTTTTCTCCTTATAATGCTACATTCATTGAAATAATTCCCTGTCAAACTCACAATTATGATATGTTGAGCCCTTGTAAGCCTTGTATCTACTCAAATAGACTTTGGCAAACAGTGTATACCCTGATGAGTCGCCACACTTTGCTTTCAGATAGACACAATTATGTCGTTTATATTCATAGGGAAAACACTTGCATTGCGCATGTGGTTTGCTTCCTGTCAACAGGGAAGAATAAGGTATTTCCCACTGTTACATATCCATTAAACTCTAGCGACGCATATACAGTCCACTATAAACGGCGTTCCTGTAAAGAATAGACTTTCCTATGCAGACAGTGTACACCCAGACCAGAGTGCCCCCGTTTCAGAAACTGCACTGTTTGCAAATTGGCAATACTAGTATAATTAATGTAAAAACAACGCTAATTAGTAAAAAAATAGATTTAACTTAACTGACACTAGCATTGTCCATTTGAAGCTTCCGGGGTAAATGGGTTAACACGAGAACGATCACCTGCTGTTTTTTTACCCTTTTATTCTGAAATTAACCCATACAAGCCTATTGTCCACAAAAGTAAACATAAGAAACAGTATAGACCCCGCTGAAATGTCGCATCCTGTGGCGTCTCATCAGAGTCTGCACTGTTTCCTATTGCATATGAAATGATCTGCTGTATAGATACACACTGCAGTAGGGTTTTGATCGTTTTTGTATATATACTCACGGAAATTTAAAAACTGTGCATTAGGAATAGCATTATAAATAATAGGTATAACAAACCAGCTATAAATAGACTGTGTTATAGTGTTATTTTAAACATCGATCTAACGTTTCATACGAGCCATTAATGTTTGATGTCAATCATGATTGTACTGCAATGTGTTTTTGTCATTAAGGGTCAAAACCAATGTCACATAATTAATAACGCATGTGTCCTCCGTTTGCATCAAAGCAAGAACGGCATCATCGTCGAGTGGACCTCGCCAACGCTAAGGAATGCCATTCCTTACCATGACTAAACATTCAGCAAGCTGTTCCAATGTCAATTGCTGGTTCGGTAGACGTCGCAAACGACGCCCAATCTCATCCCAAACGTGCTCAGTTAGCGTGCGATCGGATTTTTTCTTCATTCTAACCTCTATTATGCTGACTGAACGAAAACGCGCATTTTCAGACAGCCGTGATATAGCCGTCATGGTTGATTAAACAAATCTGACTTGTTTTTCCGATTATTTACTGCCAAAACAACCAGTGTATATTGAAAACGCGTTGCATATACTGTACAAAGTAGTATTCTGACAAAGTTATGCAAAAATAGACAAACGTTTTTTGACACGCAAAATTAACGTAAATTTCACGAAAAGTGTAACCAATACCTTCTACACACTTTAATCAGCTGTATAAATCGTTTTTACGTGAGCTTAATGTAAACGTGTACATTTTAAATAAATTTTAACCATGCACAGTTTTTAAATTCCGTGAGTATATGAACTATTAAGACCAACACTTTGCCAGGAAGCTGTCATTTGTCCGTTATGCAGTCAATTAGCATTTGTTTTAGTGGTCTTACTGTATCTATAATGAAAAATACCAGCAAACTCATAAGAAGATGTTATAATAATAATATCCAGGCATAAATTGGTTAATCTCTTTCTCCTCTATATTCGAATATATATGCAAAATGTATGCTGTATACTAGTTTAGCGACAAGCAGGTTGGAGCCTGATCAGACTCGTGAACGTAAGTAAACGAATTCGAATAAGGACGAAAATGCTTTGGTAGGTTATAAATTGGAAACAATCTTGAGCACTATGAGGCCCTGAAGCGCTCACTAGACAAATGGGAAAATAGAACTGAACACAAAGGTGTCTATAGAAGCTTTTGTTGTCATTTGACCATTGGACTTACTTTTTAATGACACTACATGACCAATATTCATATGTAAACTAGATATGGTAAAGATTATCATACTGAATAAGACGCATACAGTTTGGGCTACAAATGTGACCTCTAGAATGTTCAGAAGCCGTTTCTATATTTTGACCTACTAACCTACTTTTAGACCTGACATACTTATATTTTATTGAATCATTTGCTAGATTTTGTCTGGGTGATTATTTTGAGCTAGTTTCATTAATTTGAACCTAAAATATGGCTCTATAGAAGCCTCTTCTATGATTTGACCCGCTGACCTACTTTTTAGCAAACGTTTCCCATATTCTTTATTGTCCTAGATTTTCTTAAGGTAGCATTTGAGCTAGTTGCAAGAAAATAAGGCAAACACATGGGTCCTAAAGTACTATGGGGATTTCCCAAAGATTTGACCGACTTACATAATTTTTTACCCCTAGTTACCTGTATTCGTATTACATGTTTTCCATTTCTTAGATTTTGTTTTGGTGATAATTCTGTTTTATTAGGAATTTGCTGGTTATATGGCTCCTAGATTGTTTAGAAGCATTTTCTATGTCTTGACATATTGGCCTACGTTTCAATCCTACATAACCAACATTCACACAGTGTCTAACTTCAGTCAAAGATAGACCTTTAAAGCAACTTTCAAGAGGATTTGGCTAAAATAGGGCCCCTGGAATGGTGGAAAGCCTTTCTTTGATTTGACCCACTTACCTACTTTATGATCCAATATGAGTTATATTCAAGTATGACCTAATTTAGCAAAGACATCGCACTGACAAAATCTTAAAAAGATATGGAAAAATATAAGTTCTATAAAGCTCGTAACTTTTAATTCGATATAACCGAACACGTAAATAACCACGCCTTCTGGCGACACTGTGTTTGAACAACATTTTAAGTCCATTAATTGGGAAAACATTTTAATGAAAACCAAAATGAAATCAGATCAGTTATTTCAACATTTTATGCATAGTTGCGATTGTCCCCATCCACTATCTTTGGCAATCCAAGAGAATGTATTTACCCAAGTTTAGTTACACTGAGGCTATTGGTTTCAGAGAGGAAATCATTGTTTTGTAATTGCAGTTGTTCATAGACAGACGAACAGTCGGGCGTATCGGACAGACAAACAAAGGGATATCACAAAAACCCTGATGAGCTAAGCACAATGTAACTTGAGTGCAGCATGTTGTTAAAATTTGGTCTCAACGTCTGGTTTCGTGGCGTTCAATTGAGCTGAAAGTGTATGTTGGTTCGAGTGTACTTATATTTGCAAACAGTCTAGATCCCGAACAGATGCCACGATAACTAGAACTTGCCGAAGTCGAACCTATACGTAATTCTTCAGTTAAATTTAAACAAGATTATTTTACAATTGACGTAGATATAATGATCATAATTACAACCTGGATAGTTACCTCAAAATAATATGAAACACTACGCGATCTAAATTGTACTTACACACTAAATTTGGTATCCCTAGCTGATACGGTACATGCATATAACATTTGATTCGAACATGCCGTTGCTATAATTGAGGTCAAATGTCAAGGTCAACGGTACAGTGACCTCAAAATGGTACGCAGCAATGTGCAATCCCAATATGTAGACATACACATACAATGTAGTTTGTTTCCCTATATAAGGTGATATAAGTTCTTTAGACAATGTGTTCAGGGCTAGTTTGTCTTTTTCTATACTTAAAGTTAAAGGTGAAGGCCAAACTTGCAAGGTACATAAACATATTATGTACTACGCTGCCATTCTGAGATGTTCCCTCAAAACCAATTTGGTATCACTAGCTGAAGTTTGGTATCTCTAGCTAATGCGGGGTAGGGAAAAGGCCACAGAAAAGCCTGTTTTATATGAATGTCAAAGGTCAAGGTCACAGTGAGCTGGAAAAATGTTAAATGACACCCCACCAACCCTTGATGTACCCACACAGCACATTTGGTACCACAACTTGTAAGTATAGGAACTATTCCTTGATCAAGCTTTTTCTTATTTTCTACGTTTGAGGTCAAATATCAAGGTCATAGTAACCTGAAAATGTAAAGGGATACAACAACAACAGCAACAACTAGCATCCTAAGATGTACTCACACAAAGGGTTGTACACATGTATATCCCTTGCTGGCAAAGGATATATATATAATGCTCTGTAGAGCCTTATATGTCACAAAACTTATATGTCACAATTGTGACGTATACGTTTAGTGACATATAAGGCTCTACGAATAGAACCTTATATGTCACAAAACGTATATGTCACAATTGTGACGTATACGTGCGAATTCGTCACAATTAGGGTTGCGACAGCCACGTATATGTCACAACGTGACCTTTTGATAGGGTTGACATTAGAACCGTATATGTCACAAAATTGCGAATTTGTCACTACGTGACTTTTTGATAGGGTTGCATTAGAAACGTATTTATAAATGTTTGTTTATTATAGTGTCACTCCTAGCGAAGTAGGGCCAGTCACATTTGTGGCGTATAGTTTTGTGACATATAAGGCTCTAACAAAAACGTATATGTCACAACGTGACGTTTTGATAGGGTTGACAGTAAAAATGTATAAATGTTTATTATAGTGTCACCCCTAGCGAATTATTCAAGGCATTATAAATGTTTTAATTAAAGACTGCTTTTGCCCCCATTTTAGTTGCTGGCAAATGCACCATAACTGCAATATAAGGCTTGCAGTGTCACTTTTTAGCTAAGTTTGTCCACGTGAAGTGCATTGTAAACGCCATGGGTCCTCGGCCGGTTCATTTTTGGTATAACATCGGCTCGGATTCGATCGCCACCTTGGGAGAAGTATTGGTTAACTCAAACAGTTGTAGTTTCCAATAACTTGAAAGAACTTACGAAATATACCTAAAACATGTCTCCCCTGCATGTTGAATATAACAATAAATTTCATATTGTTAAACATTCTTGCCAAGTTTAATATAAAAATTACAAATTCGCATGTATCGTGTGACATATACTCTTCTACGGTCAACCCTATCAAAAAGACACGTTGTGACAAATTCGCAATTTTGTGACATATACGGTTCTAATGTCAACCCTATCAAAAAGTCACGTTGTGACATATACGTGGCTGTCACAACCCTATTGTGATGAATTCGCACGTATACGTCACAATTGTGACATATAAGTTTTGTGACATATAAGGTTCTACAATGCTCCGGACAACGACGAACAGACTGGCACCCCCCCCCCCCGTTTTTTTCAATATATGTCCCCCCCCCCCCCCCCCCCCCCCCCACGAACTAAGCCTTAGGGACATACCAACAAACACTGCACATTGTTTTAGCTAACCCAAGGTTTCATATCTATAATGGAATCCTCCAGCAAACAAATACAGTGGTCGACGACGATCTGCACTACTTGCAATGTCGAAGGGTCGAGATGTTAGTGAAGCAACATAATTATGTTTATAAATAGTATCAAAATACATCATCACTTAAGTATTTCTTCGGTAGGTAGGTTACGTGACCGATAATCCTGAGCATTCTTATCTGTGTCTGCACTGTTTTTTCCAGGAAAAGTCAACTACTCAGTATTCAGTCACAGATGCACTGGTCACTACGGGTTAAAGGGGTAAAGCAGGGTAACAGTTTAGTAGCAAGCTATCGTATTAGCCTCCTGGTTAATTTTCAACCTGGTTTAACCCCCACCCCTTCACATGTAAGTTATTTTCAGTATTGGAGACATATCGTTGCTGAAAACGCAGGTTGGTGGTAAAACAGAATAATCTTTAAGATCATTTGCTTTACTTTCAGCCTTCTTTAAGCAAACATCTTCTATGATATAGGAAATATTTCATATGATACATAATCATGATTGTATAAACTGGAACTGTTTTCTTTACAGCAGGAATAAATTAAAGGTGTAACATGCATATTTATGGAGTTAAGATTTTATCCGTGTTAAATGTATTCAATGATTCTTCTGAAGCATGGTTGTTATTGCAGGCTTTCTGTATCTTTATCATTATCTAGAGTGCTGAGCACGACTACTCTGACTTTTGCAAACAGTTTGGATCCCGATCAAATGCTGCATAAACGCTCGTGTTGGTCTTTCTACAGTCAGACTGTCAGCAGTGTAGATCTAAGCTTTAAAGGATTACACAGGTGACACATTTGAAACCAAGATTTGTTTGAGAAACGGTGTGCCCCCTGGTATGGTCATGACCTCTAAATGATATTGACTTTGTCTAACATGGCCTAACTTGTACTGAGCTCAAGAGCTTCTCGAGTTGAATATACATGCTAAATACGAAGCCTCTATCACATGTAGCTCTAGAGATACGGCCAATGTTGAATTTAACATATTTGTCCTCTAAATGACATTGACTTTTGTCTGACATGATGCCACTTACACTGAACTCAAGAGTTTCATGTACATGCAAAAAATGAAGTTCCCATCACATGTAGTTCCAGAGTTATGGCCAATGTCATATTCACCCTATTTAATCGTTAAATGACAATTAATGATATTTACCTTTGTCGGGCATAACCCAAGTTGTACCAAGCTCAAAAGCATCTTAAGTTGAGTATAAGTGCCAAATATAAAGTATGTATCACAGGCAGTTCGAAAGTTATGACCGATGTTAAAGTCACCCTATGTTATCTCTTAATAACCTCTAAGTGACCTTGACCTTTGTTGGACATAACCCAATGTATACAAAGCTATTCTCGAGGAGCTCACATACCAAGTCACATGTAGTTCAAAAGTTATAGTCAAATTGAGGACAGACAGAAAAACAAACGGACAAACACACAAACGAACAAAAAGACAGCCGAAAAGTATACTATAAGTTAAACTGTATCTCTTTATTCTATCGTTTAATTGGCAATATGATTATTTCCTTTTTTTAACGAAACTGATTGGAAATCTATCAATACAATAACATGGAGAAACTGACAGCTTCTGAAAAGTTTGACGACAATATGTACTTTTCTTAATCTGATTGGCTATCTTTTTGAGACTGGTCTAATCATATTCCCTTGCAATGGACAAGTGCGATGGCAAACATCATTGCACGTGGTCGGCCTGACGTCAAAATTGATTACTGATCTCACTGTTTGCAATGTCGTAAGACATATATTAATGCCGAGGATAAAAGCAGTATATAACTTCAGCGGATGTTGCGTTCATTATTCCTACCACCAAACGTGTGTGTTCCACAAAAACCATGCCAATTGCAAAAAACAGGTTTGAGGCCATATCAGGTGCCTGGTAAATCGGCGTATGATCAGGCTCCAAACTTATGTCATTCAGATTAAAATCAATCTTTATCACACTTCATAGGAACATTGTATACAGGTGAGATAAAGTTATTATTTCCAGTTTTAACACAATTAAACGCAAACTCATTGCAATAATATACAACTGTAAAGATAATTGCGTGTTTTGATAATTTTTACTGTTTATTTTGATTTGAGTGGCAAACAATTTGGATCCTGATCATAACACCGGGTTACCCGGCGTCTGACCTGACTCTAAACTGTTCGCAACGGGAATGTTTGTTTTAGCGCGTTTATTGAAAAAAAACCAGATTCGCTGGAGTCCAGTGGAATACCCCATTACCCTATAACCTGCTTGTTGTATGTCCATACGAAAATAGGCATGACGCTTACCAGTGTCACGATGATGCATCTTAAATAGCTTGTGTGGGACGCTAAACCTTAGCAGAAACAACAACAAGTTTTGAAGACAACTGACCACTTAAAGGGTGTTGAAAGCAAATCACAGTGCTCAATAAGGAACATTCTCCTTTACTTTCGAACTGCTTTAAACTACCAGATAGAACTATACTGGAAATGCCTTTTGTATTTTAGGTTCAGGAATAACTAGGTGGGGACTACATTTCTTAGTGTAGAAATTATTAGAGGCGTTAAATGCGTATTTATGGGGTAATTACACGGGAAGGAAAATGTGATCTACATGGTACAGTGGAGAATCTGTTATTCTTTCCCGTTTAAACGCAAACGTACGCAAACGCAAAGCACTAAAACGTAGAAAAGAACAACTTTTGGACAATTCTGATAATTCTTGTTTATCTTGGTGGCAAACAGTTTGGAGCCTGATCAGACGCCGGGTTATCCGGCGTCTGATCTGGCTCCAAACTGTTTGCACTGCAAATAATAGTTTTAGAGTAAACGCGTTTATTGGGAAAGAATAACAGATTCTCCACTGTATCTGCATATCAATACATTAAACCACATTAAACTTTGCGAGCAAGGAAAATAAGCAATAAATCCCCATATATATACAGTGGAGAAAACGTTATTCTACCCAGTTTAAACGCAAATGAAACGCAACCGCATTGTCCTAAAATGTATAAATTAACAACTTTTTGACAATTCTGACTATCGATTTTAAGCTGAGTGGCAAACAGTTTGGAGCCTGATCAGACGCCGGGTTACCCGGCGTCTGATCTGGCTCCAAACTGTTTGTACTGGAAATAATAGTTTAAGCGTAAACACGTTTATTGGGAAAGAATAACGTTTTCTCCACTGTGCCGCCCTGTGCATGCACTCACATACCAGTAAATTATCGTACAGTAAAGAAGACGTAAAGAAAACGCAATGCAATATACAAAATGTACAAGAAAAATGAATTTTTAAAACAATATTGTCGATTGGTTTCGATTTGCAGCCGATCAGATGCCGGTTTACCCGGCGTCTGATCTCGCCCCAAGCTGTTTGCAATAGAATTGAGGTTTTGTAGCACAAATGCGTTAATTGAAAAATAATACTGTCTTCTTCACTACAGATATACATAGTGTAGTTCGTGCATAAACAAACCTATTTCTATGTCTCGTACTGCAACAGAAAAATCGAAATACATGTAATATCTTATGAAAGAGGTTTTAACTTAAATCACAGCGACAACCAGCTCTATTAACACTTTCACTGCCAATGGCGCCAAAAGGCGACTTTGCAAACAGTTTGGATCCTGATAGAACGCCACGTAAGACGCGGTGTCTGATCAGGATACAAACTGTTTGATACTCATATCGACATTTCTTCAGTCAAAACAGCCCTAAAGGAGACTTAAAAAATATTGCAGACGACGCTGTCAATGCAGGCGAAATTTGGGCAGACGATAAAACGTGACAGTGAAAGGGTTAAATCAAGCAGTTCTAGATTATGGAACTTAACTCAAATACTAAAATTTATTTTTCTATATCATGCATACTGTACCGGCGTGCTGTTTCTATTCGCAAGAACTGTCTCATCTAGACGATTTCAATGAGTAGTCAAAACATTTAGTGTAAAAATGGAAAATGCTGTACATAACCATATCTATTTTCCTCTCTGTAGCTGTCTGTTTGTCCGTATCTCTTTCTCTCTCTTTCTCTCTTTCTCTTGTTAAGTACTAGTCTACTCATTTCGTCTTTTCGAAACCATTTTAAATAGATAATTATACTGAGTCACTAAACTGAATTTAGTAGAGACATAAATGAGAGAACATTGACTCTCACAAATCACTCGCCCTCTTGTAATCCCACCTTGTGTTGTAAATATAGTGCAGAATACGTTATTCGTCTATGTCCGACAAGAAAATATAGCCAAAATGTTCTTGAGAAGTTTAGCCCTTCACCGTTTCATTGTCATCTGCTTCAATTTTGTTGTCTGCAATGTCGTTTCAAAGTTAAAAAATAAATCAGTTTGACTGAAGAAATTTCAAAACGAGTGTCAAATAGTTTGAATCCTGATCAGACGCCGCGTGACGCGGCGTCTGATCAGTATCCAAACTGTTTGCAAACGCGCTTTCAAGCGTCATTTATAGTGAAAGGGTTAAATTAGGTTATACACCCATTACTCTGGTCGTATGTAGGTCTGATTTCGTATTTTGAGTTGACCCGGTACATACAATAAAATATAAGAAAAGTAAAATACTATATAGAAATCTATATTTTCACGGTTATAACTACATATGATGTCATAAAAACAATCTTTAAACACTATGTTTTGCCTTGAATTGATGTCTTCATTAGAAAATACTACCAGAGACGCGAAATAAATTATAAAACATCTAATTACCATATTTGTTTTAATTTGAAATATGTTTTTACTGAACTTAGTACTTTAAACGGGACACATTATATTTTAACATGCGTTTCCAAAAATATCCGTAGTGCAAAATATGTACAGCAAGTACGAAATTTGATTTGATTTATCCTAATATGCGCTTCCAAAAACAAAGATAGAAAGAGTATAATAGACTACTTTGAATATTAGTAATTTTATCTCGTAACCCGCGTAAAACATTTGAGAAAGTTCTCGCTTCTCGAACATCCTTATTATGTATGTATGCTTGTTTCCTCACTTTATTAACTATTCGGTGAAATATGTATAATAGGTATTTCAAGTGTTTATATTGTAAAGGAACGCCACATCTATGACATCCCGTGTATAAATATAGTATTGCCAAAGTATCATCCCCTGCGATATTGATAATATGCTACCAAATCCAAAATTCAACGATATTATGTATGTACATGAGACCACAACAACTTTTAATCAGAGTACTTGAGAGAACTGGTTTGGGTATCAAACTGAAACACAGAGGTATGGAATGATCCAAGATTATTACTTAATTAGTTGAATCTGCAATCGTTCTCAAGCTTTTGATTGGTCAGATTTGAGATTTTGCTCAACTCTGACTAATCAAATGCTTGAGAATGATCTCATACTCAAACTCAAAATCTAACCTTTTGACCAGAAGATTAATAGTGAAATTCTGAAAACAAGATATTTTTGAATGTCTTTGATAGTAGGAGTTGAAACTGAATATATATATATATATACAGAGGACTCGTAACATTGAATAATATTTAAAGAGCCAGATAACAAGGTTTGACCTTAATCCCCTTTTATAAATGCTTTCATGAAACACGGGCTTATCATTTCAAACATATTTGGAGATTATCTCTACATGTGGCCTGAAAATTCCATTAAACAATTTCAAGGAAGCTTCTTCAACAACTGCGGAATCGCCAACCCTCGGTGCCGACGCATTTCAAAGCAGCACCTCAAATTCATTGTCCCGTAATTAATAACACACACAACGAAGTGAAAAATAAATTCTACTCATTTTAGGACTATCGTATTTGCTTCAGAATGTAATTCTTTCAGATCGTTTCACTGTTCCGTCAAATACAGTCCTCAAAATTAGTCGAAATTTCGTTTTTAACTCATTGAGCCCTAGTGACGTATATATGCGTCCTTTACAAAATGTGTACCTGTGACGAGCCCTATGCAAACAGTGAAGTCCCTGACCAGAGGGCTCTGATCACAGTAAAGTCCCTGACCAGAGGGCTCCTGCAGGAGCCCTCTGATCAGGGACTTCACTGTTTTTATTTTGCAATTTATAACAAAAAACAACCGTAAAGAGTTTAAAATGGACGAGCCTTTATTGCAAACTGGAATTGTCCATTGGAAGTTTCAGGGGATAATGAGTTAAATAGCTGGTGCTATCCAACGATATATTAGACTATTGCTTTCTTGAGCGGCTGAGGATTGAGCAAACGTGTTGAACTCGATGCTGACAATAGATTATTTCAAAGATTTGAAACCATAAAAACATTCACTTTTGGCATGGCGATGTACACAATGCACGTTTGATACTTAGCACGAGGTGTCCACACGCCTATCTACATGTATTACATTCAGATGGTTTTAAATGTGAGAAAACTATTCTACTTTCGTCACTTCACATACGATTTGAATATTATAAATTCACACGGGTATTCCTATACTCGACAAAGCCACGACGTTCGGAATTTTTAATTTTTGATTAAGACACATCACAAATATATATGTAAGTGTAAAAAAAGCTTGGATTCTGGTCACGGCGTCTGAACTACTGAACTATATCCCGTTTCTTTTAAATAAACTTTATTATTAATTAAAATACTAATGATAAACTTTCCACTAGATACTAAAATAGCATAGGCCTGCTACTTGTAACTATTTTCTACAAATTCACAGCAAACTTTTTTCGCTCTTTTCTGAGATTGTTCTATTCTACTTGTACATATAAAGCTATATATATAAGGGACTTTATGTAGGAAAATACTCTTTGCAGGGCTACCATAAGTTGCTTGTAAAAATACTACGATTTCCAAATTTTCAAGCGCAATGTTAGGAATCGTACCCATAACCCTTTCGCTGTCAGGTTCTATAACACTAACATATAGTTATGCAAACAGTTTGGACCCAGATCAGACGCCGCGCTGAGCGGCGTCTGATCTGGAACTAAAATGTTTGTCACCAATACCGATGTTTCCTAAGTAAAAAACAAAACATTACAATTCAAAATTTTACAAGTAAGAGCAAAACAATCCGTAGATCCGGAGAAATTAAGAAAATTCCGAAGATTTCGGAAAAATCCGGAGAAGTGGCAGTCCTGCTTTTGTACGTTCTAATCGACTACAAACTCTATGTATTTCTAGGAGTCTATAATCAAACGCTCCAATAAAATTGTAACAATGCATCTTAGCCAAGAAACGTTCCTGGTTGTAGCAATAGAATAACCCTTTCACCGCCAAATTCGATTGTATCTATAAACAGTTTGAATGAAGATCAGATACTGTCTGATGAAAATCCAAACTGTTTGACATTCGTATCGAAATTTCCCAGTCATACTGCCTTAACTCTAATTTTGAAATTATATTGCAAACAACAACACGGAGGCAGACGATAACAAGACGCTGACACGGTAAAAAGCATACTTTACATTTTGCGTTGAATGGGTCCACACTTCTATTCCAACATTTCTTAAAGAGTTGACCTCCATATTTAGGACACCCTTATAAGGACACATAACCATATTTATCATAAACTTTTAAGTGGACTAATTCCTATCAAGTGACACATTTAAAATGAATTTGCAAAAATGTTCTATTCAGATGAACCTTTCTTAGACAACAATATGTTTGTTATATCTGTGTAAGGCCTACGAAAATGAAGATCATGAATATATTTAGATATATCTAGCATATATGTTAATGTTCTATGAATGCGCTAAATGGGTTTTAAAAGCTTCTACTTCAACTACTTAAAATACCCAAACTCTCTGGGTATCTTAAATAAAGGTATCGTTATTTTCTACATTTTGTAAGTCGTATTTCTTACCATAAATACTATTGCATCTACTTATAAAGACATATATCACATTCACGCTATTTCAAGAACAATTGTATGTTCTTCTCTTAACCCTTTCCCCCATAAAAGTGTTTTAGCACATTTAATTTACTCCTCAATGGCAGATAATAGTTTGAATTTAAACATTAGTAAACATGTATTAAAAGAAATATATATCCTAACATATGATGGCTTAAAGCAGGTTGAAGTAAAGCAGAATGCGCATTTAAGCGTATTATGCTTTACTTTCAACCAGCTTTAAGTGCTAATCTGTCTTCAAACCTAGAAAAAAGGCTATGGGGAAAAGGATTGAATAATGAGTGTTAACTTCTTTAGGAACGCTTTGAGTATTAAATAATGACCCACTTTGAAACAATTCATGTTTGATAAATTAATCATATTACGTAGTGTTCTACAAACACGATGTTATTTACAAAATGGTGTTGGATTGTAGTTCTGTAACACTTGGGACGTATTAGATTTTCTATTTATAAATGTAAACAGTACAGTGGAATATATGCCATTAAGTTTGAAAAATGATTGTCTATCAGTTTTACAAAACTATGGCATCTTAATGCAGTAAACAAACAGGACAGGAACTGACTCCTATATGAACTCTCTGAGTTTCTTTTATCCTACATTAAGCTTCAATCCGCACAGAATCACAGTCTATTTTCATTCAAATATAGCTAGATGAAGGTTTACTATATGCACTTTTTAAGCACTGTAACGTCTTATAATAGTAGTATCGATGTTAATTGATGAAAACGACAACATGTACTATACCCGTCAGGGCTGCAGATAAGAGGGAGTAATTGGAACAAATCCAACATTTTCTCACTTATATATCACCAAATCCTATGGTGTTACTACTCATTAGAATCGTCTCTTTGAGACGATTCTAATGAGTAGTGACACCATAGGGTTTAGAGCAGAAATAAAGGTTTTAGTTTTTGAAATACTCCCCTTATCTGGAGCCCTGTCCGTAACCCGCAAAAATTACACTCTTCGTTACAATATTCCATTCACACAAGCACTTTAAAACATATTGTACGCTATGGTCTTTTGATGTATTAAGGTTGAAGGATGTAGGGTTATGGACCAGTATTATGAAGACACGGGATAATGATAAAGCATTAAAATTCTGGCAAGTGCCAAAGTGATGTCTGCTGAACATTGATAAACATATGGTATCACTCCGATACAGGAAGTGTATATATGCTTATAATACGTTATAGCACATCAAAATATGTGCAAAATAATATTAGATATAAACTTGGTAGGCAGGGGATATAAATGTGAACCGTGCCATGAGAAAATAACAGACTGATTAGCTAAAGACCAGCCGTCGCGTAAAAGTCGCGTGGACTGGTCTTGATCTACACTGTCTGACCCTAAAAAAAGCATCTACAACTTTGGCTTTTGTAGTATTAAATTATTAAATGCAATATATGGCAGCGTAACCAAGCTCATATATATAGCTTGGTATGACGACGGTGCTTGGTCTACACAGTTGTCAAATATCATAAGTATTTACGGGTTCCTCATGGCATCGATCATATACGAGTATGGAGGAGAATATCGTTATACTGTTATTTGTACGAGTGTTAGTATGTGGAGATTTCATAAGCTACTCTGGTCATACTGACACATTTGTGCTTAGCGGCCATCCAAAAACATGTGCAAATAACCTTAAATACAGGTGATACAGTGGAAAGGACGTTATTCTTTCCCAGTAAATTTATGCGTTTTCGCTAAAACTAGTTTCTCCATTGCAAACAGTTTAGAGCCAAATCAGACGCTGGTTAACCTGGCATCTGATCAGGCTCTAAACTGTTTGTCCCTCAGATTGGAACGAGTCGTCAACATTTTCAAAAAGTTGTGTTTCTGTTACAGTGGAGAATCTGTTATTCTTTCCAAATAAACGCGTTTACGCTAAAACTATTATTTGCAGTGCAAACAGTTTGGAGCCAGATCAGACGCCGGGTAACCCGGCGTCTGATCAGGCTCTAAACTGTTTGCCACCAAGATAAACAAGAATCACAGAATTGTCCAAAAGTTGTACTTTTCTACGTTTTAGTGCTTTGCGTTTGCGTACATTTGCGTTTAAACGGGAAAGAATAACATATTCTCCACTGTATGTACTAATGTACTGCATTTGCGTTAAAACAGGACAGGATAACGTCTTCTCCACTGTATCTTTTTGCTGGGCAAATGTTAAATATAACTATCTTTCATTAAGGAGCTGTCTTTATTACAGTGGAGAAAACGTTATTCTTTCCCAATAAACGCGTTTACGCTAAAATTATTATTTGCAATGCAAAGAGTGTGGAGCCAGATCAGACGCCGGGTAACCCGGCGTCTGATCAGGCACCAAACTGTTTGCCACCAAGATAAACATGAACTATCAGAATTGTCCAAAAGTTGCACTTTTTTACGTTTTAGTGCTTTGCGTTTGCGTACGTTTGCGTTTAAACGGGAAAGAATAACAGATTCTCCACTGTACTTTAATCATACACAATAGATTGCTTCTGAATAAGTTGCAACCGGACATAATTTAAGATGGCGGACTTTACATCAGGCGACATTCTTAGTGCAGAACAAAAGCAATGAAAAAAGCATCTACTTTTATAATAGCTTTCTGCACGACTTTAGGATTAACATTCCAACTAAATGCAGGACAAACTCCTTGTCATACTAGAATACTACTCAAAATGTTTTCCTGTTAATGGTGGCTCGGTATATATTTGGCAGTACATACATGTAAACAATTACGAAAAATGAAGAACAGAAAATGATCACTATAGCAACACCCTACCTTCTCCCACATTGTGGAACTCGTCGTCTGAAAGAATGGTGTAAGTGTGAAACATCGAAAAATATTAAACAGTCAGACAGGCGAAATACAGCAGGCAGGCGAGCTACACGAAGAAATATAGGCATATGAACGGAAGATATACATTTGAAACTATGGTATCAGCGACATAAACACTTTCAGACAGGCAGAAAGGCAGATAGACAGAGAGACTAACATACCGACAGACAGACATACAGGCAACGAGACAGACAGATATAATACATATATACAGACAGAGAAGGATAGATACAGAGAAACAGACAGACAGACCGACAGACAGACCGACGACATACCGATCGACCGACAGACACAGACAACAGGCAGACAGACAAAGACAGATACAGGGACAGACAGACAGACAAAGTCAAGTGCAGACACATACAGACAGCTAGACATAGAGACAGAGATACATCCAAACAGATACACATACAGACAAACAGACAAGTGGTCAGGCAGACAGATAGAGACAGGGCGACCAAGGTAGACAGACATACAGCCATGCATACACATCTACCATAAGAACAGGGCGACTAGATATAGGGTCTGGTAGAGAGAAAAATACTTTATATAAATGTAGCAAAAGCTGTTGATAGCAAAACAAATATAACCTGATGCTACGACAATCAGAAGAGAGTATGTGTGTTTAAATAGATGGTATCTTAGATAATGACGAAAGAACAAACAACTGTTGAAGAGGCATTTTTGCCCGTAAAAATGAAAGTTAACTAAAATTGCGGTACATTTATTTATGTTTGATAGATGGCAGCTTAACACAGGACAAACGAGATACAGAGGATCCATCCTTCTGCATCACCACTGTTGCAATGTATTAAGTGGCTATCTCTCTTAACCCTTTGAGCCCTAGTCCCGCATATAGGCGTCCTTTACAAACAGTATACATGTGAAAAGTTCACTTGTCCTATGCAAACAGTGAATACCCAGATCAGAGGGCTCCTTACGGAGCCCTCTGATCTGGGTATTCACTGTTTGTCAAAATGCAAAAAATTGACAAAAACAACCCTTCACAGTCAGAAATGGACTAGACTAAAATGGAAACTGGGATTGTCCATTTGAAGTTTTAGGGAGGAAAGAGTTAATAAAGATGTCCATTCATTTTCATTAGATGGTCGCGTAACCCCCTCACTGCATGTCATTTTAACTTGAGATATATAAAATTGAGTGTCAAACAATTTGGATCTAGATCAGACGCCGCGTAACGCGGCATCTGATCATGATCCAAACTGTTTGCCAATAACCATTGCAGGGTTGTACTCGGGGTAAGGCGATGAAGGGTTATAATATAAACATAAGCCTGAATGTAGTCGTAACATCAACGTGTCACTGTGATGCCATAGGTGCACGGCTATTTTGTTTTAATAGAAACAATAAATGTTTGTTTTAGTGTAGGACTCGATCTACCAGATTAAACATCTGGTAGATCTAAATATAGCCCTAGACTTAAAATGCATATTTATTTATTTTGAGCCGTGTACCTATGTGTGCTGCCATATAAATATATCTAAGCTTAGAAGAATAAAGCTTGTTTTGACCAATTTTAATGCACAATTATTATACAGGCCATTCATTGCCTTGACGCTCCATTAGTTAAATAATGCAGTAGCTTCTAGCCAGTGTGACTAGCCAAAACAAGACTGTGTCTTATACGCCAAGATGGTAGTAGAGCAGAAAGCTCAAAATACTTTTTTGCATTAGATTAAAAACTTATTGTATGTTGTCACGTGACTTTGGCCCATTAACCCATCGTGGCGCGTATCCACGTTATTTACAAACCGCGCACATGCAAAGAGAACACATATCCTATGCAAACAGTGTGTACATGTACCAAGATCAGAGAGATCTTACAGGAAAACCTGAACATTTGGTCCACACTGTTTGTTACTTTTATTCCAATAGCCAAAATCGGACTAGGTTTAATTGTAAACTGAAATTGTTGATTAGAAATTTCTTGGGTCAATGCGAAAACATAATGAAGGAGTCTTGTATTTGGGTTACCACTACAGTGGAGAAAACGTAATTATTTCCCAATAAACGCGTTTACGCTAAAACTATTATTGCCATTGCAAACAATTTACAGCCAGCTCAGACGCCGGGTAACCCGGCGCCTGATCAGGCTCCAAACTATTTGCAACCCACACAAAAATGGCTAGTCAGGATTGTCAACAATTTGTTATTTTCTACATTTTATTGTTACGCGGTTGCGTTTCGTTTCGTTTTAACGGGAAAGAATAACGTTTTCTCCACTATCTAGCGGGTCGTTATTGTATTGGGAGGGAATTCACTCAAGGAATAATGGATGAATGGTATTGCATAAGCCTGCAGCCTGTAAACATGTTTACCACCAGTAACCCATATCGTACGATAATACCGTGCCTTTTGGACTAATATAAAATATTTCGGGTGTATGTCATACTTTTGGGTGTGCTGCATACAGAATGTCATTTTTTATTACATACCTACGGGTTCTTTCAATTTATAACGGCCACAACGGACTTTTATATCATCAACTTGTTTGACAAGGAAATAAAAAGATAATTGTGACATCATTAAAGTATTAAAAATATATAATTATATATTAGTGGCACTTATTCTGTCAAGCTTAGGCTAGCATCTAAGTTAAGAAGAATCGCGGCTGTATTATATATTTTAATCGTTGTGACAGAGGACAGAAGTAAGCCTAATACAGAAAAGTTTCTTAGGGAGCTGCGTTAGTTTTCCTGCATTGACTATACACGTGTCTTATAGTCAATTAATGCCTACTAGCCCAATGGTCTGTCTTACGAAACGTCGTGCGACAAATATTGTCGTATGTCAGATTCTAAAATTCTTAATTATTATTTATTTCACCATCTAATCCTGTTTAGTGACATCTCTTTAGAATCGTCTTTAAGAGACGATTCCAAAGAAATGTCACAAGACAGGATTAGAAGGAGAAATCAAATGTAAGATGTTTTCTAAAGTTTTGACTTACGATCGTTTTTGTCGTACGGCGTTTCTTAAGACAGACCCCTGAATGAGACGTTGCCTACGACCTTGTCTCTAACTTGTCTATTTCTTCCTCACAATATCTGTTTCGAAAAACTACACTAAACCTTGATTTAGCGATCACTTTATCCATTATCGCATTGAGCCTGTTTCCAGTTTTGGAGTCAGTGCACTATTTAAACAAGCTTGAAAGTAAAACAAAATTCGCCTTATGGCACACTCCTACTTACTAAAAGCATGCTTACAATGTTACCATCTGCTAGGATATAGAACAAAATATTATGCTGGATATACATGATTGTCTAAAATGGAACTATTTTCTTAAGTAGATGAATAAACTAAAGGCGTAAAAAGTATTAATGGAGTAAAAAGTAAAAGGATGTATTTGTAGTATTAATGACTGATAGCAGTTTAACCCTTTACCTCATAGCCTGCATTTAGTATTGAAGACAGGTAAACACTTAAAGCAGGTTGAAAGTAAAGCAGAATGTGCCTTAAGGCACATTCTGCTTTACTTTCAGCCTGCTTTAAGCTAAAATCTGCTAGGCTATACAAATATTTGTAATGGTTATTGTTTATGAGGGTATAAACTGGAACTATTTTCTTCAGCGGAGGAATAAATTAAATACGTTAAAAGTCGCTTCTATGGGGTAAAGGGTTAATGCAGGATAAACGTAATAAAGAAGGCTCCTATAGGAGTTTTTTGTAGAACTTTTACCATGCATTAGGCGGCCACCTCTCTTTAAAGATAACAATGCATTTTTATTCATAGCTCGCTTAACATGTTTGACTATGCATGAAAAAAGTCATTTTAGATCAGGCACTGGCCACTTAATTGCGGTTTAAAAATCTTTGAACGCTGGTAAAACGTGTTTTCAGTAAGTTGAATTAACCCATTCTGCAATGACGTCATTTGCTTTAAATAAATGTCGTCTCCTTTTATTTATGAAATTATAAATTGTACGTATTTTTACAACGGCCATCTGAAGAACGATTTTCTCCCTACAACAATGCTTATCGCTGTTACCCAAAGAAGACATTCATGCCTTAACCTTTCATTTCTGTAATATTGTCTGCTTAAAATTGCCTTTGCTGTTTTTCTCAAAGCTACGAAGAAGAAACATAACGACGAGTGACAAACAGTTCAAACCCAGAACAGACGCCGGTTTAAGCGGCGTCTGATCTGGATTCAACTTGTTTGCAAACACAGTCATACTCAGCACTGTATGGGTATTTATTTTCCCTTCCTATAACAACTTCCTCAAAACAACAGACACATGCTTCGTCTTCCATTGGGTGTTGTTGTAGAGAGTAAGCGCTGTAATTTCGTCATTTAAAATCCGATAACTTGAGAGCTCGCTTAGAATATAAGACAAGTTTTGACATTGATTTACGGGTAAGTTAGACTTGAGCGAGATTGAGTCATCACGGTTCGACTGTATTAAGGCCATTACATATATATGGGAGAACAGGGTATACCAATTATACCAGTTATGTAAGCATCTGGGTCCGGAGGAGATCCCTTTAAGTAATCCCTCAAGTACAAGAGTTATTTGCAAAAATAGAAAATAAATCCTGATCGGGCGCCGCGTGACGCGGCGTCTGACCAGGATCCAAATTGGTCGGCAATAGTTCTTAATTCAAAGCAAGTAACATTTAAATATATGAGAAATAAAAGCAGTTGTTTAAAGCTGATGATGTCGTTGCAGTGAAGGGATTAAATCTGCGACTTTACACTATAAACTGCTAAAACGTCGTCTTGAAATAATTTTAAAGATTTTAATATCACATAAACCCTTCTCCTGATAATACCGAAAATATTGACGCATTTTGAAAACAATGCAGACCCAGACCAGACAGCACTATCCGATCAGGATCTGTACTGATTTTAAAAGGATCTGTCTGCATTCCTTGCTGAGAAACATACTCCTTATTTTATCAGCCAATGTAATATCGGATGATAGATGTTCATAGTGGATGGAGTTTTACATAGGAACACTTAGCAGGATATACTACTTTATACATGTATCTCCCCCGCATATTGCTGTCTATTAGCCTAAATATCTACAGAAGCTCAAGCCGTTTCAGTAAAATTCCAACTGTGTTTTTCTATTGCCGTATGGTTTTGTTCTACATGTAAGATGGAAAGTATTAAAATAGGGATTTATTTCTACCCCCTGGCCCAGATGCGTAATATATCAAGTTTGGGTACGCTACCAATTTTATTAGTCTTTGTGGAATTACCTCTCATAGCCTCAAAAGCTGAAACGAGAAAAAAGAAACATGGTCAATAAAAATGAAGTACACACACATATATGTAACGTTAAGCCCGGTAAGTACATAATTTATTAGCCCTTTCACTGCCAAACCTTACTAACAACACTTAAATTTACAAATAGTGTGGATCCAGATCAGACGCCACGTAACGCGGCGTCTGTTTAGGATACAACCGGATTGACATTCATCTCAGTGTTTCTTAATTAAATAAAAATCGAAAAAAAGAATCCAATTTAAATAAATGAAATGAGGCGAACATTTTAAACAGACTCTAAACATTATTCAAAGCAGTGTCAGTGTTCGAATAGTTATCAAGTTATCATGGCAGTGAAATGGTTAAGCAACCGCTGATTTAAGAGACATATTACATGTATGACAGTTAATACGGGGCAAACGAAATGTAGAAAACCAATCTCCTTCACAGAGAGTTTGCATTCGTTTCTCAACGTACATCTGTGTTACAGGCAACATCTCAAAATGCCAAGATTATTGGTAAACTTTTCCCGTAAATTTTGTAAGCAATAAAACACCCTTATAAAGATCAGAAGTTATTCTATACGTAAAATATGTCAAATATTACAGTTTTCAGTCGAAAATAATTAAGATATCTTAGAACTATTTTTTATATTTTGAAAGTAAAAAAGTTTAACCATTTGACTTCATACAAGCACGGAAGACAATCGTTCTGCTACGGTAGGCCATTGTATTTGAGCGGTGCTATGAGAAAACCTGTCTTATTGCATTAAAACAGTGCAGATCAAGGCAAGCGTCGCTTCTTTGACGCAGTGGCTGTTCTTGATATACACTGTGTGACACCCAAATGTATCTAAAGCATTTTATTTAGTTGTATTATATACGGTATTTGACAGTGTATACCAAACTCAGATACCGACGGTGCTAAGTCTGACAATGTCGCAATGCAATAATGCTGGTTTTGTCATGGCATGGCTTATGCTTTTAAATGTGATTTCTGTACATTTTCTTGAAAAGATGCTGATAGAGACCAAACACCATTATTTATAAGAATAGTACACCAAAAGAAGTACCTAGCTTACGTCAGAGGCGAATATGTGAGCCGGAAGTGAACGAAGGTGGCAAAATCCCTAAAGCAGCTTTCTACATTTCGCTGCGCTGTATCTAACTATCACCTGTTTAAAGGACCAAACATGTAAAAACAAACATATTTTTCATGATTGGTTGCTTAATACAAGCTAGGCTTTATTCGGGAACAACTACACATATACGGTTATACATGTAGATCAAGTTTGAAAACTACTGGTGACAAAGTATCTCTTTTCGCATATTTTTATGGTATGTTTATCCGTTACTATTTGATAGCCAATATTGATTTAGTGAGCATTTCCAATAATCGTTTATATCCCGGACACTTTTCTCAAAAGAAGCTGTCTGCTATGCTTTCAAGAATTACGTAGTGTTGGAAAGAGTGAAATGACTCGAGTGATTGTAATAATTCAAATGATTGGGCAAATAACGAACCAACACGTTGACCGATAGCGGTACATGTAAGTATTGTGATAAAAGTATCGGGTCTCGCATGGTAATTTTTCGCGAAATTTTAACCTGATCGCGAAAACGTGAAAATTAAACACCAGCAAAAGAATACCCCGTATATGATAAATATTTATCGCACAATTAATGGACATTAAAGTTTCTAATACACTGTAAAGTCTACATATACACGCGCATCTGGAGTCAATTACTTGACTAACCCGGGGTCAGATCTGGCTACAAACTATTAGCCACTACGATATACATAAATCGCCAATACGTTGAATAACTCACCATTCCTACATTTTATTGCTTTATGTTAAATTTCGTTTAAAAGAATGAAATATTTTCTTCTCTATCATGCCATGCTATAAGTTACAGTTAGATCTATGTCTTGTTTGTTGATTTGTTATAAAATATAAAGGGAAAACGCATGCAGATGTAGATCTATAATATTCTGTTCAAATACATAGCTTCAGTGAAACTTCATTTATTTTGTTTTATAAAATTTTAATTGAATTTTTATTATATGTCTTTCTTTTTTAAAATCAAATAAAACAAATATATTTTACGAAATTAGTTTCATTACAAATATCCTAATATTAACAAGTAAGCAGTTGGTTGAATAGATTACCCTTGAAAACTCAGTGGTGCATATACATTCAAATAGAAAATAGAAGAATCATGTCATGCATGCATGAATCATATAACTAAACATGTAAACAATGCAAAGGTTGATAAATGAATAACAGTGACCCCTCCCTACAACGGCCCTCTGAACAACGAGTCACTCCTTACAACAATTATTGCCGCTGTTCCTCAAACAAAAACATTATAATTATTCCGGATTTTCACAGCTTAAAAATCGTCTGTTTAAAATTCTTGTCTGTTTTTCTCAAAGTCACATATTGGACATTTTGACATAGCAAAACGTAATGACGAGTGGCAAACAGCTTGACTTCAGATCAGAAGTTGCATTACGCGGCGTCTGATCTGGATACAAGTTATTGGCAACTGTAAGCCAATTTCCCTCCTTGTAACAACTCCCTCCGAACATTACACACATTTTCGTCTTCCATTGGTTGTTGTTGTAGAGAAGGAGCACTGTATACGTAATCGTGTTGATAAGTAAACGTTATGGACATGGTAACATATTACGAAGCTAACACAATGACACATATATAAGTACAGCACTCCCTCTCTACAACGATACCCAATGGGAGACAAAGATTGTGTGCGTTGTTCGGAGGAAGTCGTTATAGAGAGGGAAATTTGCTTACATTGCAAACAGCTTGAATCCAGATCAGACGTCGCGTAACGCGGCGTCTGATCTGGATTCAAGCTGTTTGTCACTCGCCATTAAGTTTTTTCTGCCAAAATATCGAATATGTAACTTTGAGAAAATAGCAGACGACAATTTAAGCAGACGATATTGCAGAAGTGAAAGTATTAGGCATATAATTGTCTTGTTTTGGGGACAGCGGCGAGAGTCGTTGTAAGGAGGGAATCGTTGTTGGGAGGGCCGTTGTAGAGAGGGAGCGCTGTACAACAAAGAGACTGAAACATAGCCAACAATATCTGTCTAAAGGAGATATATCACGTGTTAAGACGAATTACATAACGCAGGGCTTAATCATTTAAGTTTTTACATGTATATGTACTTGTCTAACATAATATCAAGGCATCAACAAAATTTTGACAACAAATCAAACTTATTCATGTCAATAAATTCTACCAGATGATGACAAAATATAATCAGTAATTGATGACGTGAAGGAAATGACAACTTGTTCTAATCCTGTAACTACAATGGAGAAGTCTTCACACAAGCGAATTGGTGCTAAACTAATAATTCCAATTGAAAACAGTTTGGAACCAGATCAAACGCCGTTCCAAAATGTCTACAAAGAAACTTTGAATAAAGCATCAACATTTAACCCCTGTGGGTGCATCGCCGTGACATCATAACGTTTAAACAATTGTCGTCGGCCTCAATTTCTCAAATTTAAAGTTTATGTTTGTTGGCTTAAGAAATATTGAAACGAGTATCAAACAGTTTGGATCCTGACAAGACGCCGCTTTACGCAGCGTCAAATCAGGATCCAAATTGTTTGCAAATAGCTATTGTCCTTTCGGTAAAGCAATAAAGGGGTTAAAACATGTCATTTTGATTGCATTACATAATGTTTATTGTCGATAAAACGGAAAATTATATAAGAACGTCTTTTCTACAGTATCACATGTTACAATAGGTTTCTACATGCTACGCAATGATGGTGTTTATATTTGCAATGGGCGTGTATTATATGAATTTATACTGATATATGGGTGTAAATAAACAGCGACTATTGAATTGGATTGCTCGATGCATTGCAAATGTTAGTTTCGAAGGTGAACCAGAGTTTTTGTTAAAGAGAGGAAAAGCGGAAGGAACACATAAGCGGAGATGAGCTTTTTTACCCTTTAACACGCTATGTAAATATCATATGTAACACGTTTTTGGAAATTGACACAAATAAATGAATACAATAAATCCTCTCTATTACGACCATTAAACAGTATTAAATATTATATGTTTATGACAGGTGAACGTTTGAAGCAAGGTGACAGTAAACAGAAAGCCCCTTTAGGAGCTTTCTGTTTTACTGTCGTCTTGCTTTAAACGTTCACCGGTCTTGTACACCGAGTCAATTTGGCCTCGGTTTAGTGGTCGTAATAGAGAGAGTTTTCTTCTCTACTTATTTCACTAGCACCGCTTTTCTTATGACATACGATCTGGATAGATTGTTTCAATACGCCTACGTGTTTGTTGGAACATACCTTACATCTGCAAAGAGTTTGGATACCTTTTGATTTTGCACACTATGCAGTCCCCAATCGGACGATATATTCTATACTGTATTCATACGACATGAGCCTATTCAGTTATAAACTTATATTGAACGATTGTAATACGCTTACTGTATAGCATGGTAGTACCAAAGTCAAGTATATTTGTTAATCTTGTTTTAATAATGTCTAATCCATTTTAAGATTAAGAGATGTTTTCACAACATGTTTCAAAACAGTACAAACTTTGATTAAAATGTTCCTTTGTGCATAGAATAGCTGTATTCGTCACAGGTTCACGTATACTTGTTGCTAGGTATCAGCCGATTCAGATATTAATTTTTACAAAGTAGGTTATTGCTTGAAGTAGAAACTGTTTACAAAAAATAAAATATTTCATCTTCATTAAAATCTGATAACATGAGCATGCGTATTTCAAAACATATATCTTATTGTCGTCTACTTCAAACAATATAGTCCTAATCATTTATGATTTCTTTGAACTGCGATTAAGTGAAACTAAAAACAGTATCCAATCTGCCTCCAATAAGTTATATTATTTGCAATAGAAATTAAATCCTAAACTAACTGTCCCTTTTCACCAATTTTTACTTATTATCCATTGAAACTTCAAACGATCAGTTCTGATTTCCATCTAAGCATAGTCCACATTTTGCTATTTAGGGTTATTGCTATTTACATATACAGTAAAACCTCTATATTACGACCACTAAATTATGTTAATTATTAGGGTGTTTACGATAGGTGACCGCTTAAAGCAATGTGACAGTGAAACACTTTTAATGCTCCTAAAGGAGCTTTCTGTTTCACTGCCACCTTGCGTTAAGCTGTCACCTGTCTATTAAACAATCAATTAGCCTTCGTTTTAGTGGTCGTAATAGCGAGGTTTTACTGTACATGTATTGCAAAATGACAAAAAGCGAAGGTTCTGATCAGAGGTCCATTACAGGTAACTTGTTTGTAAATGACGCGTTTACGTATCACTATGAGTTAATTCAGATACTTTTCATATTCGGTCATGTTGTTTTATAATTATGTTCAATGACTGAACAGATGTCGTGGTTTTTTGGCGTCTGATATTGCTCCAAAACTATTTTCCATGGACTACGCATATTAGTACGAATGCACTTGTTGGAATGATTAAAGTCAAACCATTGTTACGAAAGTGTTCAAATTGTGTGTTTGAAAGAACAGAAGGTCTTCCCCTCTGTACACTGTATTTGTTCTCCTTGATTCCTTTGTCATCTATACTGAACGATTGGACTGAAACTGTCTTGGCAATACAATAGTTAAATTAAACATTAAACTGTAACACCTGCTTGCTGTAGATGAGGTCATATTATATATATTGACAGTTAACATATCCAAAGGACATTGCAGCTCCGCTAAAGGCACCGACAGTATAGGCCCCACTATGTTATATTAGAGAAATACAGGAAGGTATCATAGAAGTAGTTATGTTACTATTAACACATTCACCCCTGAAGATACAAATAGATTATTTAAGTTTCTAGTTTAGTTTAGTTATATTTTACTAATTTATACAGTTATATATAACAAAAATACAAACAATGCATACCCTGACCAGAAGGCTCCTGTAGGAGCCCTCTAATCAGGTTATGCACTGTTTGCATAGGACAAATGTACTCTTCAGTTGTACAAATATGAATATACTCGTTGCTCGGGTGAATATGTTAAGAGAAACATATTCACATAAACAGTGAACATTGTTTTCGCCGATACGACAATAACTAACACACCTGAACATTGCAAAAGCTTCTGAAGTATATGTTCTTTTATACATGCGAAATAAATACTAATTCTATAAGCAATTGTTATGTGTTATCGCCTTTGAGTATTTGTCTAATTCCCAATGTTTGAGGGTCTTTCAAATAGTTATGTAACCTTGGCAGTCGCTTGAAATATACTCATGCGATTTTCCTTAATGATACATTATCTAAAGAGCTATTTCTTGATTCTTCATGTTTTAGCTATTTATCACGTAGACCAATAGAATTATCTTAAATACATGTCTTAATGTGGTCACTACGACGTCAAATATATGAAACTGAAGACCTCCTTTTAAATAATTGTTTAAACTACTGTTGTGAAGCATTAAATGATAAAAATAGGTTATGCTTGAATTTTTATCAACAATAATGTTTTGTCTGATATAATAAGAAACTTCCGAAACAAGGTAATGACATTTTGTGTTATTTTTTTATGAATATGAAAATCTATATATAGAATGTACAGTTCTGAAATTAACAACTTAGTCTATGTTAATATGTAAATATGTTGTTTGTTGACATTTCATAAAAATATTTTATATGAAATGAATAAATAACTTAATCGTAAAAGTTATAATCAAACCAGAACTTACTTATGTTTAAATAGTTCTCTTTAACATATATCAAGTTTGGCGCTATTGTGACTGTAACTTTATGCTCTAGACATACAAATTGTACGTAGAAACTCACTTTTATGTTAATGTAAAAACTTTTCAAAATTAAGATGTCTGGTTGGTTATAACTGCCGTAAACTTTAATAAAATATTGCGAGTATAAAAAACAATATGATTCACTTGTTCGAACATAAATTCTGTCAAACTATTATTTATTCCAATGTCAACTAGTCCCGGTGTTTGTTACTGATCCTCATTCCTGTCTACTTTGAGTAAGGAAGAAACATTGTTGACAATGTATTATACATTGAGAAAACGTTATTATTTCCCAATACAGCGCTCCCTCTCTACAACGACACCCAATGGGAAACACAGATTGTGTGCGTTGTTCGGAGGGAGTCGTTATAGGGAGTGAACTTATTTTACATTTGCAAACATCTTGAATCCAAATCAGACGCCGCGTAACGCGGCGTCTGATCTGGATACAAGCTGTTTGTCATTTGTCATTATGTTTTTTTCTGTCAAAATGTCATTTATGTAAGAAAAACAGCAGACAACAATTTTTAGTAGACGATGATGCATCAGTTCAAACATAAAACAGAATTTTCTTGGGAACAGCGGCGAATGTCTTTGTAAGGAGGGAGTCGTTGTTCGGAGGGCCGTTATAGAGAGGGAACGCTGTATAATTACCAATCCGGTTTTTGCAGACAAACGGTATTCTTTATAGGCGTGGGAGGGGATGAAAACGAGATTGGATTGTTAGTGAAGTACTGAAGATCCCAACACGGACACATGAATACCATGGATTATACATAAGAAATTACTTAACAACTCATATTGGTTGGGTTTTCAATTAAACATTATAAAAAGAATCATTAATGACTTAGAAGTAATAGTTGCATGCATGCCAGGGTCCAGTGTTATAAAGAGTTCGAGTTGAGTCTGAGATTTTTTTCAAACATCTGACCAATCAAAGGCTTGAGAACGATCACAAACTCAACTAAATTTCTTTATAACCTTGGGTCCAGATACGTTTAAAGAAACCAGGGAAATGCTTGAGTTCTGGGTGAAACCTCAATTGTCACATATTTCTGTGTATAGAATGTACATGTATAGAATCATTTTCCGTCGATATTCTACTAAAATAAGCGCACAAACAACCGTCATGATTGACTTACTCACTGGGTAGCCATATGTGGATTCTCTAAAGCTGCAAATAAAATGCGGAAGTGCCCAACGTTTATAACAAACATAAACAAAACATATATATATATAAAGGCTCCTTTCATGTTAGCGTTTTCCTAGTATGAAGTTAAAGGACATCTTTACAGTTAGACAATAAATTAAAAGCCTTGCCGGAGATGCTATGACATTTTACGTCAACCCTGGTCCTGCCATATTATCGTCTGAATTGAAATCAGTATTTGGATACCTGCTTATAAAGCGTTCATTCTCAAGCATTTGATTGGTCAGATTTGAGCCTAGGCTCAAATCTGACCAATCAAATGCTTGAGAACAAACTCAGACTCAACTAAAATGGTTTATAAGCACTGGGCCTGTATATGTTATCAAATTCAGAATTATGCATTTTTGAATTGCGATACCGAAAGACAAGTATCAAGAAATTTGGATCAAAATACAAACTGTAAAAAATGTATTGAGTAAACATGCCAAATATCTAAAATTACTCATTTGTGCCCATGATCCCATATATGGGACATAGGCAAACAGTGTAGACTCTGATCAGACGCCGCATTATGCGACATCTGATCAGAGTCTACACTGTTTGCAGATAGGAATTTCAATATAAAACAAAATGAAAATGAAAATTTTGACTAGGCATCCCTTTGATAAAAAGGACTAATCCAATATATAAACATGGAAAAATCCACTGGGCGCTAATGGGTTAAGAAATAAAGCAACTAGCAAGTATTACGCAGACGGTGATATGGCGTTAAAGAGTTTTCGCTTTGTGACCACATTGGAAGCATTCAAAGTGATCCGTCATTAGTACATTACATACTATACTCACTGTCATCTTGAAAGCTACCCGACTCTAATTAAAATACAATTTTGATTCTTTAACATTGCAAACGAACGTATTTTTAGACTTTAAGATGAAGAAGCATTGCTCTCTCGAATCATTGGTTGCGAAAATGAAAAAATGAACTTATTCAGGAAACATCAAAACGAAACTTTCCCACTAACATGTATTTGTTTAATACATACAAACGGAGATCTACCTAAATCAATTATTCCGAAAGTACGCCTTTTAACATCTCTAATTATTCCTTAACTTAGAAACGTCTTTCTTAGCTATTTATATCTGAATGATGGATGGTATCTCACACATTTTTACAAATAGAAGCTTAAATCAAGCTGAAAATAAGTAAAATGCTCCTAAATAACCATGGCATGATTTAAAATGCAAGTACCTGTACAGCCAATTAAACATTTTCAAACCTTGGATTTGAATATGCATTTCCATTGTCAGCTGAACCACTTTTGACATCCAAATATTTTTGGATAAAAGATAATCAAACCAGCGCTGCCATAAGTTTAACATGACACTCCTAAA
The DNA here is from genome assembly GCA_922989275.2 of Gari tellinella. Taxonomy (NCBI): domain Eukaryota; kingdom Metazoa; phylum Mollusca; class Bivalvia; order Cardiida; family Psammobiidae; genus Gari; species Gari tellinella. Next base: position 41,900,900 of record OV277867.1, read on the forward strand.
ATTTCCAAATTTTCTATTTTACAAGTATGATTACTTATTGCAGTTTAAAAAAGCAGAATTCGCATCGCCTTAATGCGCATTCTGCTTTACTTCCAGCCTGTTTTAATCTACCATCTGCTAGGATAAAATTACGAAGATTTCGGGAAAATCCGGAGAAATGTGAGCCCTGGCTATCTGTTATAATGATGATATAGACAATGATTAGTAAATTGAGCCGGTGATGGTGGTATGACTAGGTAAACACGCTTTTGCACTGCAATAAATCTGGTATTCTCATGGGGAGGCTCAAGCGTTTTCTCCCTTATCTGTCTTGTTTAATTTAATAAGCAATTCCACTTTTCAATAAAGTCTATTGCATTTTTGGCTATTAAGGGTTTATTTTTGCAATTTATTATAAAATGACAAACAGCGAAAACTCCTCTGATCAGGGACTTCACTGTTTGCATAGGACAAGTGTAATTGAGACAGGTACACTGGTTGTAAATGAGAATAAAGTCGTCGCTAGGGTTGAATGCGCTAAAGCAGACCTATATTGTGAAATAATGCATTGTCATTTATTTATTCAATGCCAGCTTTATAAGGAATAGACATTTTCACTATTGAAATTCAGCCTTTCATACTAAACAATATGTATTATTCAATAATATGACACATACTGAAACACTACATGCTACCCAGAGCTCCAGATAAGGGGAGTATTTAAAAAAACTAAAAGCTTTATATCTGCTTTAAACCCTATGATGCGACTACTCATTAGAATTGTCTTTTCGAAACAATTCTAATGAGTTGATGCACCATAGAGTTTGGTGCTGGTATAAAGTGAAAAGTGTTGGATTTGGTCAGTTAATTCCCTCTTATGTGGTGCCCTGTATGCTATCCCTTCCTTGCATTGGCCAAAGTACACCACCGTTTAAAAACAAATTTTGATCTAGAGCAAACGCAGAGTAAACCGGCGTCTGGGCAGGACCCAAACATGTTGACATAGAAATAGATGATTTCGTTATTAATCTCATTTTGTTTTAAATAAAAGCACACGGCAATTTTAAGCAGACAATACGATGGCAATGCAGGCGTCATTCTACGACACAAATTTATATTCACAGTATAATCAAACTACATTGACATATATCTAGTGCAAATACCCGTATATAGTGGAGATGTTAAATTAAACTAAGGGCAATCGCATTGAAGTAAACTGTAGAGAATGACGTATGTTTTGGTAATCTTTTTTGAATACGGTAGTACACAGTTTTGGGTCTGTTAAGACACCGGGTTATTTATACCCGTCTGCCCATGAAAATTGAGAAAGAATAATGTATTTTCCACTGTACACAGGCATATCGTATATCGATCTACAAATTGATACAAGTATGGTATCGCTGATCCCTTAAGGTAGATGTTGAGCCATTAAAACTCTTCAAAAGGCTGTACCGCACGGACGGACGGACGGACGGACATATATACATACATATAAACAGACAGACAGACAGATAGACGAATGAACGAACAGATCGAAGGACGCACACAAAAACTACAGTTCCCTGGTTTTACAAGTAGGGGGCTAAAACATAGGAATATTCAGTTAGTTTAACTGATTTTAGAAAATATTTCAAATGGTTAACAAAATGCCATCAGTTATTGTGCAAAATCATGTCTCACAGCGAGTTTTACTTGTTTGTAATTTTCGAGAGTACCATACTCTCTTCTTCAGCGAATTGTCATGGAGATCGAATGTCAAGTCACCTCAGGACAAATGATTTGAACATGCCACGAGACACCAAATAATTACTTGCTGAAGAAGATGGTACGATACTCTCGAAAACTACGAACATGTAATACTTGCTCTGAGGCATGATCATCAAGCCAAAAGGGATTATCCAAAGATGGAAAAAACCTCTTGACGTCTATGAGAAAAAATGCCTCCGTGAATTGTTCGGACAACACATGTTGTAATCATGTTGCAGACGATATTTACATAGCGTGTAGAAGAATGGATTGAACTTGACTCATATTTTGAAGCAGACAAGAAGTATTTGAAATGAGTATGAATGAAATGAGCGACCAACTATACTACGTGTTAACTTTAAATATGGATAATTCGTTCGACTCGAGTCATAGAAAATAAATATAGAAGTACGGGGTAGATTGACTTGAATTATCGAGGACTGGAACTGTAAATGGACTTCTTGACAGGGTAGCGTAACGGAATACTTTTATAGTAAACTTAATTTTACTAAGCCAAGAACACGAGCCGTATAATACCGGTAATAATGTCATCATCTCCACGCTTGTTTCAAACTTGATAGTGTGATCGAATTCTCTACAGCAGATTATTTCCCGTCAAATCCTGTGATGATTTAATTATTTTACTTGTAATGGATTACCACTACTACTTCTACTACTACAATAATAATAATAATAATGATATAAAAATGTTTGATGATGATGACGTAATTATAATAAAAATTGTAAATAATTATAATAATTATAATAATAAAAACAATGTTTGGTGATGATGCTGATTGTGATGATGACGATTATAATGAAAATAATAATACTAATAATAATAATAATAATAATGATAATATATAATAATAATAGAAAACAATTAAACTGATAATGATAATACTACTAATGATGATGATTACAATGACATCAGAATGATAACGGCAAGTACAGATATAGGAGAATATGCAAGAAATAGACGAAAACACGTGTACAGTGGAGAATCTGTTATTCTTTCCCGTTTAAACGCAAACGTACGCAAACGCAAAGCACTAAAACGCAGAAAAGAACAACTTTTTAAACAATTCTGATATTTCATATTTATCGTGGTGTCGAACAGTTTGGAGCCTGATCAGACGCCGGGTTACCCGGCGTCTGATCTGGCTCCAAACTGTTTACATTGCAAATAATAGTTTTAGCGTAAACGCGTTTATTGGGAAAGAATAACGTTTTCTCCACTGTAGCAGAGTAAACACTTTCAAATAACAGGGTAGATCTAGATTAACCGTCGCGGTTTTTTTATTAATATCTACGCTCTTTATCACCAAAGGGAGCTGTCAGAGTTTATCTATAAATCCTAGTCGAACACCTCTGATATAGATCTACACTGTATTTATGACAAAATGCAAAATAAAACGTGCAAAAGTGCATCTTGAATAGAGTGAGAAAATACAAGAGACTGCATGGGAATAGTGTCGACAAGTTACGCTTAAACAGGAATCGTTTGTCGCGTTTTCGACAAAATATGACTTAATCCTTAAAGGTTATTTGTGATCGAAGTAATATATAAATAACGCACACATTTAATAATGACCAATACTTAGTGTAAGAAGTAGATCTACGTTCAGAATAAATAACTTTAATGGATTAAATTGAATATTGGAGTATGAGATTTTCTACATAAAATAAGTCTATGTTCAAAGTTTCAAAACGAAAGATTTACTTCATTCATTTATGAGCGTTTTCTTTCACCTTTTGGCCAACAATATGCAAAAATTCAATTATACAACACTTGAAGCTTCTCCTAAGATGAAACTTTAACGAAATCTAACCTTCACAGTTAATTCTACCCAACATGCGATTGTTAGCATATTTAAATAGTAATGTAACATTAGTAAACATATTAGGTATCGTCTAATTAAAATGTTTCAATCTTTTTTGTTGTGAAGGGGTAAACCTTCAAGACGAAATGGACAACGAACTGGTTAATGCACTATTGTTTCCATACTAATGCTGTATCAACCATGCTTCTTCTAGCAATTATCACTGAACGATGGTTTGACTACATACATGGGGAAGACAGTATTATTTCCCAATAACAGTGTTACATGTAACTGTGTTAATTGCAAACGTTTGGAGCCAGTTACTCTGCGAGTGCCGCCTGGATTGATATCAAATTGTCCAAAGTTTCCAAAGCTGTCACTTTCTGAATTAAATAACATTGCGTTTGCATTAAAATTCGTTTGAACAGGAAATAATAACGTCTTCCTCAACCAATGCAGTAACAACGGGAATACCTCGAATACATCTTGAATACAGCTTATAGTGTTGACTACACAACATTACACGGTATCCCAAACCCTCGTGTGGCAGATGCTATATAAAGAATACTTAATCATATACCTTGAGTGACCTTGACCATACCCTCCTGATCGAGAATTTGCATGATCTTCTCAATGTGTCCGTGCCCGTAAGCTTCCACTGGATAGGCGGGCTCGTTGTGTTTTGGAATGTCAAGACCTGCAAAGAAACCAGCCATATGTCAGTGCACCAGATAAGTTTTTCAAAAACATTTTTTTTTTATTTCAGCACCAAACCCTATGGTGTCACTACTCATTAGAATCGTCTCAAAGAGACGATTCTAATGAGTAATGTCACCATAGGATTTGGTGGTGAAATGAGTGAGAAAATGTTTGATTTGTTAAAATAACTTCCTCTTATCTGGAGCCCTGCATATGTATTGATGAAACATCATAAAAACTTAACCCTTTCCTCCATGCAAGCGTCTTCGAGGAAGTACTAAAACGAGTAGTTGGTGGTAGTTTCAAATACATGTTATAGATTAAAGCTTGAAGTAGCACCCTGCCCCAAATTCAGATGGATATATGCAACTTTGCACTAAAGGAGCTTTCTGTTTTATTGTCACCTTACTTGAAGCAGTCAGCTGTTGTAAATAACTAATACTGAGCTCATTGTTAACATAATTTCGTGGTGGTAATAGAGGGGTTTTCCTGTAAATCAACTGTATCCGGAGCGTTAATCCAATACAATGGTTGAACAACCTTGTAGACCTACCCTTGGTCTCTATATCCTCGGGTACCCGAAGTACTTTCAGCAGTTTCAGGAGACCGAACAGTAGGAAGCTGAGAACAGCTGACCAGCCGGCAATAACGCCAAGACCAGCGAGCTGCCAGCCCAGGATCTATCAATAAAGAAAAAAACACACAAATGAGTGTTGACATTGATTCCTGAACAAAGTAGCTTTACCTTATCAGAACGAAGTAGCTACATATTAACATACTATCCATTTTTTATGAAAAACTATGCTGCACATAAATTATACATGCGATGGAGAACACGTTATTCTTCCCTCCCTTTTCACGAAATCAAACTAAATACAATGCAACAGAATGTAAAAAACGGCAACTTTTTGTAATATTAATGATCTGTTTTGTTCTAGATAGCAAACAGTTTGGAGCCTGATCAGACGCCGGGTAACCCGGCGTTTGATCAGGCTCCAAACTGTTTGCAGTTGAGATGATTGTTTTAGAGTAAAGGCTTTGGGGGGAGAATAACATAATTACCGTTGTGTCAGGGTTAGTAATTCACACATGTAACTATATCTGTTAGGAAAGGCCAATCTCTACTTACCGTATCCCCTTGAATTCCGTGAAATTCATCCTTTTGGTAAATTTGAAACTGCACCGCTAAAGTGTTCGGTGTTGACAAAAAAATGATAGAATAAGATTATTTCTTAAACTGGAAAACCACTTAACTAACTTTCTTAACTAGGCTCGGTATTAAATGATTATACCAATCACTTACCAGTCCTGATTTCCTATCCCATTGGCTCAGAATGCCATCATCCCTATGCAAGAAAGCAAGGGCAATAACTCCCCATGATCCGCCACCCAAATGTACTGAAATAAAATTTACAAATGTCAATCTTTTTCTTTTTTTTACCTGATTATCGTTGACAGAAATGTCAAATACTAAATTAATGTATACTTGTGTCTTGAAATATAAATAGAACGTCAAAATAGTTAATATTATGAAATGGTTTATATCATATCACTTCACTGCTATTAAATCGTCTACTTTCACCCATTTGCGTTCAGTAGATTCGCCCATGCTTCTATATACGAATACATCATTTTATCTAAGAGGGCCTGTCAAATTTTTCATTTGCGTTTATTTTAATATTGAAATTCCTATCAGCAAACAGAAAAGACTCTGATCAGATGCTGCATGATGCGGTGTCTGATCAGAATCTACTCTGTTTGCCTATATCCTATATGTATTAAGGGTGTCATAACAAAACCTGCCTTATTACATACAGTGGAGAATCTGTTATTCTTTCCCAATAAACGCGTTTACGCTAAAACTATTATTTGCAGTGCAAACAGTTTGGAGCCAGATCAGACGCCGGGTAACCCGGCGTCTGATCACGCTCTAAACTGTTTGCCACCAAGATAAACAAGAATGATCAGAATTGTCCAAAAGTTGTACTTTTCTACGTTTTAGTGCTTTGCGTTTGCGTACGTTTGCGTTTAAACGGGAAAGAATAACAGATTCTCCACTGTAGCAACATTGTACAGACCGAGAACCGTTGTCATCCCAGGCTCTGTATCTGAGTTAGATCTACACTACCAAATACCGTATATAATACAGCTACATAAAATGCTTTAGATACATTTGAGTGTCAAACAGTAGAAATCAAGGCCAAAGGTCAATGACTCGGCGGCTGGCCTTGATCTACACTGTTTGCAATGCAATAGGCAGATTTCCTCATGAAACGGCTCATATATATAGGACTGTAGGCACACACGATTAAAAATGTAGCCTAAACTAGTATTTCACAGTACGATTTACAGCAGTTTGACCGGAGCAATATCTATACGAGTTTCAAATAGTTTGCATAGTCGACTTGGCAGTGAAAATGTTAAACTAAAACCACATACATCATATGATACAACATACATACGCACTAACAACTTTCCCAAGAAATATCATTGAATCGCATTTAGTATGCCTTTATTGCACAACTAACCGCATGCCGTTAAACTTATTAAACGTTTCTTTTCAATGTATTTCATTATATGACCAGGATCGAAACTGCTTAATAACATATTTATACAAGTGAATCGCGTTTTTTACACTGATTATAGTGAAAACAGATAAATTGCCACTAATAATCACTTATAACGTATTGAAATTTCCCCCTATATATCCTATATGTGGTACGCTTCAGTTGTCGGCCTTGGCTACAAGTTTCTTTGTTTTCAGGTGTCGCACGAATTGGTAGCATATGCCCTTAACTGATGCCATTTTACGTGCAACTTTCAGTTTTTGATACCGCGGTCACATACTTCTGAATTCCTACACGAACAAAACAATGTTCTTCCGCGACTTAGCACATTTTTAAAAAAAAAACAACAAAAAAACCCACATTATTATTATACAATGTTCTCTCTCTACAACGTCCCTCCGAACAACGACTCCCTCCTTACAACGACCACTGCCACTGTCCCAAAAACAAGACAATTGTATATCTTATACTTTCATTTCTGCTTAAAATCTTGCCGCTGCCCGCCCCCCCCCCCCCAAACATTTGTCCAACCTTTTAATGCCGGCAATACCGTCTGCTTAAATTTGTCGTCTGCTGTTTTTCTTAAAGTTACATATAATTTGACATTTTGATATAATATATATAATGACGAGTGCCAAACAGCTTGAATCAAGATCAGACGCCGCGTTACGCGGCGTCTGATCTGGAATCAAGCTGTTTGCAAATGTAAGCCAAGTCTAAAGTTCCCCTCCCTATAACGGCTCCCTCCGAATAACGCACACAATATGTGTCTCCCAATGTTTTTCGTTGTAGAAAGGGAGCACTGATATAGTAAAACATGTGAAAATAAAGATTTCATAGAACGACATTTAATAGTTGTTTAAATTACCTGCGACGGCGTCAAGAGGGTCATCCACTTTTACTCTACGTACAAGGTAAGACCATGCGTGGTAGATGACACCGGATACACACCCGAGTACGCATGCGCCCCATGGGTAATAAGCATTGCATCCGGCACAGGCGGCAACCTTAACGTGTAAAACATTTACTGTTGACTTTGAATCGGAAAATTATATCACCAAATATGCAGTTGATAATGCATAAAGTCAAACCTCATTATCCCACACTAACTTAATCCGTGATTTAACTTTGAAAAACAGGTACGATCTCGTAGATCTATGTTCGAGACCGTCTGAATTATTTGCTGCATCCAAAGTTCGACATATCAAGTCCAGTTTGCTATTCGTTAATTAGAGATACGACATACTTTTTTGATTTGTTATACCGAATATTTCATTATATACAATTTTGTTTCAGTGTTAATGTAAGTAAACTTTGTTGTCTGCAGTTGCCAATTATTTTGAAAATATTTTACAAACAAACCTTACCAATAAAGTGATCATTCTTTTACAGATTTCATTGCCTTGCGTTTACCTTCGTTTAAATGGGAACGAATAAGGTCTTCCCCATTGTACGAGCGAGAGTCAGTAACCTGTCTAATTAAAACTGTTTGTTGTTTAGGTTAGCAGTGTGTGCCCCTTTGGCAGCGTGCAGAGTACAGTAGAGAACAGGTTTTCATTCCAAATAATCGCGTTTACGCTTAAACTATTATTTTCATTGCAAACGGTTTTGAGCCAGGTCAGACGCCGGGTAACCCGGCGTCTGATCAGGCTCCAAACTGTTTGCCGCTCAGTTTAAAACTGGTAGTTAGAATTGTCAAAAAATTGTCATTTTCTATATTTCATTGCAAGGCGTTTGCGTTTGAACGGAAGAATAACGGTTTTCCCACTGTAAATCAGACCGATAGCCAACTCGCAATCGATGGCCATCGACGGCCATTGATCTCTTTACTGAACTCACTACACGTTTACTCACCATGCCCGTGAGAGCTCCGTTGATGGTCATGGTCAAACTCCAACTGGCGTTACCGAACAGGTTTGTTCGGTTGATGAGCAGAGATGAGAAGGCGCCGAACGAACCCGAGATGATGGTGTTCACCACAGAGAGACTGACCGCAGCGCCATCACCATCGTTAGAGATGGCCAGCTGGGACCCGCCATTGAAAGCCAGAAAACCAAAGAAAAGGATGAAGCCTCCCAATGCGGCAATCTGGAGGAAATGAAATAGAACCGAATAGTTGAATGTCGATAACAGGAATTCAGTTTAGTTGAACATAGACGTATTTCAGAGTTCAAATTTTCTTTAATTAGTTTCATCCTACTTCGGGCAGCCACCTTCGATACAACCAAAAACGGAAATACGCTTTCTGAGCTTGTGGCATGCCAATACAGTACGATTTAAACAACAGGAAAAATGACTTTATTATGATATGATCGGACCCTTCACAAGCTTGGTGTGGATGAGGCCCGTCATAACCCAGCTCTGACGCCGAGAAAATCAACGTCTGGCCCAGCGCTTATAACGCGTTTGGGAACTTGAGTCTGAGTTCGTTCTCAAGCATTTGATTGGTCAGATTTGAGCCTAGGCTCAAATCTGACCAATCAAATGCTTGAGAACGAACACAGACTCAACTCAAACGCTTTATAAGCATGGACCCTGTTTCGGGTCCAAACTGGATGACGTTTCATGTAGCGATATCAACGTTATAACCTACTTACCGGTACCGAGTGACCACGGATCAATATGGGCGTTTTGGTGATGGGATCGAATCGACCTATTCTTGGCCCAAGGAGAAGAGCACCGACAAAGGCAGCAACACCACCACAGCAATGGACAATACCACTTCCGGCGAAATCCTGTCGATATTAAATACAGTAGCTAAGTTAAGTTATTTATGTCTTCATTAAATGTGATATTTATAGTTGATTTTACAACTAATGATAAATTATTTTATATAATCTTGTTAATTACATTGAAAAAGATTCTCTTGTTCGGAAGTTGTTTCCATGTAAATCCATAAGTGATCATGTTTGTTTTTAGATCTAAATGTATAGATACATGTTGTTATATGTCTTTTCTCGCTTTGTAGGTACATTTGTGTAATTTCATGCGAAGCGCTTTTGCACAACCCCTGTGTGAAAAAAGCGCTATATAAATCTGGTATAATAATAATAATTCAGTTAACCCTCTCTATTACGAACATTAGATATAATGCCAATTGCTTATATGAAATGTAGGTTGCGGCTGAAATCAAAATTTTATACCCCCAGCAGCCACCTGCCTTAAAAATAAAGTAATCAACTTTATTTTGTGGTTGGTATAGAAAATATTTACTATATATTATGAGAGTTTTTAAAAGTTATATGGATATTGCCTAGACAATACCTTAAAATCTTTCTTTTATGACCACTAAAAGGAAGGATAATTGATTTTATAAAAGACAGGTGACAGCTTAAAGTAATGTAACAGTAAAACAGACAGCTGCTAAAGTAGCTTTCAGTTTTACTGTCGCATTGCCTAAAGCAGTTAACTATCGTACAGTGGAGAAAACGTTATTCTTTCGCAATAAACGCGTTTTCGCTAAAACTATTATTTGCAGTGCAAACAGTTTGGAGCCAGATCAGACGCCGGGTAACCCGGCGTCTGATCAGGCTCCAAACTGTTTGCCACCAAGATAAACATGAATTATGAGAATTGTCAAAAAAAAGTTTTTTTCTACGTTTTAGTGCTATGCGTTTGCGTACGTTTGCGTACGTTTGCGTTTAAACGCGGGAAAGAATAACGTTTTCTCTACTGTACATATCTAATAATGAAAAAAACTTGTAAAACGTGGTTGTAATAGACCTACTCTAATTTGTTTTAAATTCATGTGTGTAATATACACATGTTGGTCAAAACTAGATTTGTCACATTTCACCATTTTATTTCGTGTTTTCTATTATATTAGATACGATTGGCAAACACTTTGAAGACAGACTAGACGTCGAGTTACTCGGCGTCGGATCTGTATCGCAGCTGTGTGCGTTGGAAATCCGTTCTTGCACTACTCTTGCTTATGTTGCAATATAGCATATCTTGCCTCAACATGTACACAATCAGCACATGTATGTCACATCAGTTTTTGCAAATACAGCAAATCATTTCATATGAAATAGCAAACGGTGTAGACCCTAAAAGACGTCACAAAGTTCGGCGTCTCATCAAGGTCTTTATAATGTCTACTTGAATGTTTAAGACAGGCATACATGTGTTAAACTACCGTATAAGGCAAGTCCGGCGACAACATACGTATATTCACTAAACATGATGTCAAATTCTGATCTTGTTTTTGTCTTTTGTCTTTTTTGTATTTACAGAAACTTTTATTCTAGTGACAAACAGTAGGTTATCAGGCTACATGTGTATCCAAATTGTTTTTCAAAGGTCTTAGATACAGCTCTATATATACAGTAGAACCTCTCTATTACAACCTATATTTTGAATGTATATTCTCTATATGTGTATATAATATTTCAGTACCATATTCTAATTGTGTGTTATGTGATTGTGAAGCGCAATAGAATATTTTATAATTTTTTCGCTATATAAATGCCATGTAATTGTAATTAATATAAAGACTAATTGATTAGATAAAAGACAGGTGACCGCTTAAAGCAAGGTGACAGTAAAACAAAAAGCTCCTGTAAGTGTTTTCTGCTTTACTGTCACCTTGCTTAAGCGGTCACCTTTCGTAAACACCTTATAATTAACACAATTTAGTGTTCGTAATAGAGGGGTTCTATATAGTTGAAAGTGTTGAGGATACAGTCATCATGTACATTCTATGTTTACTTACCTGATAAGCGACGACTCCTATATCACCGCCATAGTCCTTACCCTCAGCTAAGAAACCGCCACCCCATAGCCAGTGGGTCACAACTGGGTATATAAAGCCTGTAACACAATACAACAAATAAGGACATATAAATACATATAAACAGAAAACAAGCGATTCATGGTAAATTTGCCGATAATTTTTTGTCGTATATTTCGCTTGAACGCCGAAATAAATCAGTTCATTTCTTATATCTACAATATAATTGCTGTAATTTCTAATATCAAATTAACAATTTGTTAGTACGCATGTATGTTTAATCCATATTAGAGGTTGATAAGACGAATAATGTGTACCCTATAAGGAACAGCCATGACCGAATTACTGAAGCTGTGTACATTCGAAAGCAAAAAAATAAGTTCCATTGTTTACATTCTAAGATCAACAACTTGACAGTTTGGCGCGAAAACGTCATTTGGAAGTGACGTCATTTTAAAGTAGGATAAATATATCCATTTTCTTGCCATAAAGAAATGCAGACAGCGTTGCTTATAAGGTATATCAATTTTCTTGCAACTTATCTCAATAATAAAGAAGATTTTAGTCGGGAATCATGGTTTTCCCGCTAATAGGAAGGCATAGATCGGTTAAGAACAAATTTTTGAAAAATCCGCCAAATGTTTGCTTCTCCAAGTTCCAAAGATTAATTTGCGAATGAAAAATGCATATGTCTCGCCTCCTCTTCGAAACTTATCCACAAGTCCCGCCCCCTCCAGAAATAGCGTTTACACGAAATGAACAGCATCTTTTTCAATAGATTTGAATGGGACGACTGTAAATATATGACGTTGGCACTGGAGTTAAATGACGTTGAATGTACAGTAAAACCTCTCTATAACGACCACTAAAATAAAAGCTAATTAGATATATAAAAGACAGGTGACAGCTTAAAGCAAGGTGACAGTGAAACAGAAAGCTTCTTAAGGAGCTTTCTGTTTAACTGTCACCTTGCTTTAAGCTGTCACCTGTCATAAACAAAAAATAATTTACAAAATTTAGTGGCCGTTATAGAGAGGTTTTACTGTACGTTAATCCTTCTAAATTAAAACAACAAAAACAACAAACAAGCAAACAAATAAAATGGGACACCGTGGGAGAACAAAATTCTTGCCAAATAAACGTGTTTGTACTGAAACACTGTCAATTGAAAACACTTTGGAGCCAGATCAACCGCCAGGTTACCTAAGGGATCATGCTCCAAATTGTTTGTCTCCCATATTAAATTAAACGGTTGGTATTTCCATAAAAGATATAATATTCTCAATTTTGTTGTAATGCGTTTGCGTTTCGTTACGTTAAAACGACAAAAAATAACGTCTTCTCCACTGTAATAATTCATAAGATGGTTTCTGATACTATTCCAATCAAATAGTATCTGCATAAACCACTCTAGATGTGCATAAGATAGAGAGACTACCTTGACATTATGCACATGAACTATAAAATTATCTAAATACTCCGTGATTATATCGGTTAAAGTCAATTTAGATATGTCAAGATAGAAATACACCGACTTTAACCGTAACCCCGCCAAATGTTCGTCTGCTTTGAAATTGTCGTCTGTAAATTTTTCAAACATGAATGTTTGTGCATTAGAAATGAAAAAACTATGAGAGTTCCAGAACAAGTATGATCCTAACCAGATACCGAGTTACTGGGAATTTGATCTGGATTAAAATTGTTTGCAAAGGCAAATTGTATTGCGCTCAGCAGATAACGGGTTATCTGTTTTAAACAATTATCGTCTGCTTTTATATCTCAAGTTTAAGCTTTAGGTATTTTAACATAAGACATATTGAAATGAGGGTCAAACAGTTTGAATTCTGATCAGACGCCGCGTAACGCGGCGTCAGATCAGGATCCAAACTGTTTGCAAATAACGTATGTAGATATACTCTTAGAAAGGCAGTGAAGGGGTTGATGTAAATGAATGGAGCGTGTAATGTAATTTTGACATTATGAACCAGACATATTCAATCAACCAATCGTCTGCAAAGCGCGACATGTCTGAACTTTTGCAAAAATTTGTATCCAGATAAGACGCCTTGTATCTTGGAGGTAGATGCAGATCCAAATTATTTGGCATTCTAAATAAGACACTAGACTTAATAAAGTCAAAAATGAGTTATATAAACATTGAAAAACAAAATGTAAACGACACTTTGAAACAGATTTCAATATAGCTAGTAAAGGGTGAATTAGTACTTTTAAATATAAAGCGAGGAACGCTTTAACAACATTTATCATTTAAATGGAGCAAAACGCAAAATGCAATGAAAATATATTTAAATGACAGGTTTCTAAAATATTGAAGATACATAAAATCGGCTTCTGATATGGCCCCAAACAGTAACAAACACACTGTTTTTGGTATAAAATCCTTATTTTGGAGAAAAGAGTATTTTCCACCCCACCTTTAGAATTTATGATGTAGTGTATAGGTACCGGTATATAAAGTGAGCACAAAGTAAGTTAGCATGAAGCCCATTCAGTAGAGAATATTGGGCTTCAAAGCCTTGTCAATGATAAATTAGTTAACCTTAACGTTTCGCACGAAAAAGATTTTGCACATAGATTGGATACTGTTGAAGACAGTAACTGACTACAGTGGAGAATCTGTTATTCTTTCCCGTTTAAACGCATACGTACGCAAACGCAAAGCACTAAAACGTAGAAAAGAACAACTTTTGGGCAATTCTGATAATTCTTGTTTATCTTGGTGGCAAACAGTTTGGAGCCTGATCAGACGCCGGGTAACCCTGGCCTGGCTCCAAACTGTTTGCACTGCAAATAATAGTTTTAGCGTAAACGCGTTTATTGGGAAAGAATAACAGATTCTCCATTGTAACTGATCTGTATAAAAAAAAACTGTTTGACATTCTAATCGTAATTTCAGAAAGAAAATGCTGATAAATCAACCCTAATAAATTATTGAAGAAGACAAATGTATAGCGTGCTAGAAGTTAAACTTGGACACGATTATATACAGTATTCCCTCCCAACAACGACCCTACGACAAAACGATTCCCTCCTTACAATAACGCTTGCCGATGTCCCCTTAACAAGACAAGTATGTAAGCCTTTCACTGCTGCATTATCTTCTGCTTTTTTCAAAGTTACATATTGGACAGACAAAACAACATAATGACGAATGGCAAGCAGTTTCAATCCAGACCAGACGCCGCGTTACGCCGTGTCTGATCTGGATCCAAGCTGTTTGTAAACGTAAGCCAATTCATGCATAGCTCAATAAGGTTATTGATATTCCTTCCCTTTAACAACTCCCTCCGAAAAACACACACGGTATTTGTCTCCAACTGGGTGTTGTTGTAGAGAAGAAGCTATGCAACGAGCAAATGTTCCCTATGCTATTATTTTTCCAAACGAAAGTGTTTGAGTTCTAAACATGGTTGTCGATTGCAACAGTGTGGAGTCCGATTAGATGCCGAGAATTTCGCCTGAAAGTCTCAAAACCGTTTGAAACTCACAGAGTTAATCAAATCGCCATCGTTTTACAAAATATACAGTAAAACCTCCCTATTACGACCATTACATTTTGTTAATTATTTGGATGTTTACGGTAGGTGACCGTTTAAAGCAAGGTGACAGCGAAACAGAAAGCTCCTTTAGGAGCTTTCTGTTTCACTGTCACCTTGCTTTAAGCGGTCACCTCTCAATATACAATAAATTAGCCTTCGTTCTAGTGGTCGTAATAGCGAGGTTTTACTGTATCTCTTTTAAACAGTACATGGCTGATTTAAATACGATATATCGTCTGTTTGAATATTATTGTTTGCAACGTTATAGGTAAAGCGACTTGCAAACAGGTTTGGCATGGAAGAAAATAATGTGTAAATGTATGGCAGCGCTTATACAAACACGTTAATAGTTTAGAATAAATGTTGAAAACAATGCATTTCAAAGAAAACAATATTTAGCTCGGGTGGAATTCGAACCCGGGATCCGGCATGCGGGGACGGAAAAATACAAAATTGAGTCAGACGTTTTAACCACGGGGCAAGTAGGCCATTCATTAATCGGCGGTCGATTTAACCTACTTTAGTGTACAGTGAGGAGAAAACCTTATTAGTTCATGTTTCTGCCTATGTGTGCGCAAACGATGCGAAATAGTTTGCTCAGCTAAAAACAAAGGAGTAGAAAAACCGATGGCAAATATATGTAACCTTAACATTGGTGACTTTTCTTTAGGATGTTGTTAGACTGATCTTATGTTTTAATTTCAGATGCACGATACTGCAACTAATTTGCTTTTATTTCAGTATTTCTTCCCTTCTTTTTTTTTATATAAATATATTGTTGCAAAATAAACCATTTAGTTTTCATTCTCTCGACAAATATTCAAAACGAGTGTCAAACTGTTTGGATCCTGATCAGACTTTATGTGACTTCGACGAGGACAGGGCTAAGCTGGATAGAATGACATATAGGATGCACTAGGCAGTATGCTGATCAACATATGTAACAGGGCTGCCATAAGTTGACATGAAAAATCCTAAGATTTTCAAATTTGCATTTTTCAAGTGCGATTTTACGAATCGTACCTTTACCCCATAGCCTATTTCTAGTTTTGTTGACATTCGACTACTTAAAGCAGGCTGTAAGTAAAGCAGAATGCGCCTTAAGGCGCATTCTGCTTTACTTCTAGCCTGCTTTAAGCTACTATAAACTGGGAAAAAATCCTAAGATTTAGGAAAAATCCGGAGAAATGGCAGCTCTGATGTAAATGTAGTTAAACACGGGTAGCAGTTTTCCTCTCCAATACACAGTGATACAATAAAGGCGCTACCAAATGCGGATATTATTTTTTAATACTACCCTCACGGATATCAATATTTCAAATTTGTTGTTTTCTACTTGGCTAACCATCATTTTTTTCATGAAACACAGTGCAGATCTACTTCAATTAAAATATAATTAACAATTGATCAATTAAGATGTTACACATATCATCTGAGCATACTGGTACAAGGCTCATCATTTTCGCCCACCCACATACTAAATGCAAGACAAGGGTAATACAGAAAGCTACACGTGCCTGTATTTAATGGCAAGCAATATTTAAATATAGTAAATATTATGTACTGTCAATCATCCATAACCATTATTTGCATCAGTTGAGAAAGTACAAAATTTTAGCTGACACATATTTTAAAGTTATTGCGTGACTTATCCACGTTTGCATTTTGATATACTTGTTCGTGTATGTTCGACTCGACAGAGCCCCAGAAGTGAATTCAACCCAATCAAATTTAAATCTTCATTATTTTAACCCTTTTAGTTTCAAAATGCCTTAAAGCGCGTTTGTAAACAGTTTGGGTCCTGATCAGACGCCGCGTAACGCGGCGTCTGATCAGGACCCAAACTGTTTGACACACCTATAGATATTTATTAAGTCATACAACCTTAAATCTAACTTTGAAGCGTGTTTTGCAGACAACAATGTTGAAACAGACGACAATAAAGCGGTGGATGGGGTAAAACTCTACCGAATAGTTTGATGATGAAATGGTTAAAAAAGGACCAATGCGTTTGTTTGAATAAATTTCATGCCATAGGCAACGAAGTATACTACTTATTCACAAACAGTTTGAACACCTAATCAAAAGGTATGGTAAGCGGTGTCTGATCAGGATCTAAACTGTTTGACACTCGTATTAATTAATAATTAATATTTCTTCAGTCAACTCTTCAAAAAAAAGTGAAATCTTGCATTAATTGGCAGACGACATCTTTAAGTAGTAGATTTTATGTCTGTTATTGGGTAAAACTAGGCGACATTCTCTTGGCATGTTGGGAAATAATACCTCTATCAGTAAAGCTGACGATAATTGTTTAAAACTGATGACATAATGCCAATGAAGGAGCTACTTTTGAAGTGAAGTGTGTACAAGAATTCTAATGAGCAGTGGTGTTTCATTGACCATTTCATGATCACATTTAAAGAAAGGTTTTCAACCCTTCACCGCCATATTGTCGTCTGCTTCATTATTGTTGTCTGCTATATCGTTTCAAAGTTCGATTTAAAGCAGTATAACTCACGTAATTTCAAAACATTAAGCAAACAGTTTTAATCCTGTTCAGACGCCGCGTTATGCGGCGTCTGACCAGGATCAAAACTGTTTGCAAATGAGTTTTATGACGTCATTGAGAGTAAAAGGGTTAACACGTACCTGTGATGAAGAAGCTGTAGACGAAGTAGGCAATGAACTCGCATCTCTCGGCAACGGCCCCAGATACAATGGTAGCGGCGGTGGCAGCGAACGTGTACTGGAAGAAGAATGAGGCCAACTCGGTGTCGGGCAGGTCGCTAGAGGCGAAATACTTGGTGCCGATAAACTTGTTGTCAGTCCCTCCAAAGGCAAACGCATAACCAAACAGCCAATAGGCTATACCGGACACAACTGTAAATGATACAATAGACGATATTACTATACATAGCCGAACAGGCAGTAGGCTATACCGGACACAACTGTAAAATATTACGATACATAGTCGAACGATATGCCGGACATAACTGTAAAAATACAAAAGACATAATTACGATATATATTATAACCAAAAGCTACGATATATAGTCAAAACAACCCTAAAGCTGGCTTTAGAATTTTTGCAGACGACTCTGTCAATGCAAACGATATTTTGGCGGTAAGAGAGTTAAAGCAGACGATAAAACTAGGCAGGGAAAAATCGAACGAAACTAAACGCAAACACAGGTCAGTGCAACGAAGAACAAGAATCAGAAACACAGCAATTTTAGTAACAGCGACCTTGACCTTCATCCGACATTCTAAGCTAGTTCTTACTGTAAGCTTGCCAAAAACAAAGTTTGGTCAAACTATGCCTATATAATCTGAAAATATTGACCGGATAAAATTAGCGTCTGCTGTTTGTTTTTCTCAAAAGTTACATATAAGTGGACGTTTTGATAGGATAAATACAATGACATGTGTCAAACAGCTTAAATCCAGATCAGACGCTTAATGCGGCGTCGGATCTTGATTTAAGCTGTTTGACACATGTCATTGCATTTATCCTATCAAAACGTCCACTTATATGTAACTTTTGAGAGAAAAAAAAGCAGACGCTAATTTTATGCAGACAATAATTATTGCAGCAATAAAAGAGTTAGACAAAATTGTTCTGTGGCAAGGGTCGCTGTAATGAGGGAGTCGTTGTTTGGAGACCCTTTGTAGGTAGGGACCTCTGTACTAGCTTAAGTTTAGTTTATATGCATAATTTAGAGCACATTGAGTACTTTACCTCCGAGTGCACTGACGCTTGCAAACAGTTTGAAAAGTGAATTGAAAAACAAAATTGCCATGCTAGGGAAAATCTAAAACAAGGTCAGACGTTAGCGATCCTTCAACATTATTGCATCTATCCTTGATTCATCGTTAATATTTACGAATTTCCCTTCGATAGAATAAAATTGACATGGTTATATTTATCTTTAAACATTTCAGTGTACCCCACTCTTGAATCACAATAAAATATATCAATGTCAGTTAACCCTTTACCTCATAGCCTGTTTCTAGTTTTGAATTCAGGTGACCACTTAAAGCAGGTTGAAAGTAAAGCAGAATGTGCCTTAAGGCACATTCTGCTTTACTTTCAGCCTGCTTTAAGCTAAAATCTGCTAGGCTATATAAAATATTTGTAATGGTAATTGTTCATGAGGGTATAAACTGGAACTATTTTATTAAGCGGAGGAATTCATTAAATACGCTAAAAGTCGCTTCTATGGGGTAAAGGGTTAATAATGTAGATGACAGCTTTATGCCTTACTCCTTTCATGATCAAATTATTCGGGAGATTTTACCCTTTCCACGCTTTATTGTCGTTTGCTTCAGTAGGGCTATCAGCAATACACGTTTCAGCGTTAGATTTAAGGTTGTATGACTTAATAAATATAGGTCAGAGTGTCAAAAAGTTTGGATCCTGATCAGGATCCAAACTGTTTCAAACGCACTTTAAACGTCATGAGAGCGAAATGGTTAAATATTTTTCTGCATTACTTTTGTCCTGCGTTAAGCAGGTGTTTATATATTCAGGAGCCTAAGCGGTTCGGCACGTAATACTCTAGAGATAGCAAAACGATGCTTTCGAGACCATCCTCGTGATATTTTATTTTATTATATACCTACCAATGTTCTGCCCGAAATATTTCCGTATTTTATCGAACAAATACACCTTGACGGATTGAAAATTTCGTATTATCCATGTACCTTGTGTAATGGGAAAAGAACGTTTACTGTGTAGTCGGAAGTTCGGAACTACTTTACACACTACAGGGGCATAGAAAATAGCTCGAAACATTTCTATCGTTTTTTAATTTTATTATTATTATATGAGGTATATAATAAAAGGAACATTACTATACTTTGCATATCTTATGCTCCGGATCACTCTCGTTGTGTGTGTAAAGGCTATATCCAACTCGACCTTCGGTCTCGTTGGATATAGCCTTTACACACACAACTCGACTGATCCGGTGCATAAGATATGCAAAGTATAGTAATATTCCGTTTTTATTACACCTCGCTTTGACTTACAATGTTAATTTCCAATAGAGCAAAAGTAAACATTTTACATGTCTTTTACATCTATCAAAAACATACTGTTATTCTATCTGTTATTCTTTTTTTCTCACATAACTACCCCTGTTTTCTATATGACAATATTTTCTCTATTCGTATTTCTTTTTTGTAATGATATTATCAATCTGACGTCGTAGACGTCGACGTCGTTTCCTGCGTCACATGCACGGCGGCTCTTAATAGGTATTCACAACATATTTGATAAAATACAAATCCACAGCTCAGGTTGATAAGCTCGGTGTAATAAAATAAATATTAGATGGCAGTTTGTGTGACATTCAAATTGACAATTTGAATGTCACGCAATCTGCCATCTAATTTTTATATAATATTTTAGTAATTCAATTGGGGTAATTCTATTATATGATGTTGTAAATATTTATATGTTTGTACGACGAGAAATTGTATTAGTTTAAGTTAAATAAATGTTCTTCTTCTATATAAAACTACCTTTCATCCTTGAAGGTTTGTCGCTCGAGTAAGGCTGCATTGTAATAATTGGTACTCAATTATTGCAGTTAATGTTCTCAATCGATTTGATTATGCCAATAAAACGGTTAATATACTCTTCACGGTGCACAAACCTGCGCTAGATTTCAAAACTTAACTTTAAAGCCATTTCAGCTTGAGTAAACTTCAAACAGGTTTGAAATCAAACTGTAAATAAAATTGTCATAGTAGACTATTACAAAAAAGGCAAAATAGATAAAGGTTGAGTGAAAAAACCAACGTTCTCCCGAATTGTATTGCACTTGTACTTAAAACCTTATTTGAATTTACAAAAATGCTCTTTCGACAACATTAATTGACAAGATCGCCTTTGCATCATATCAGTATTATAATCGCTAAAAACAGTAACACCTTACTATTAAGACCACTAAATTATTGCAACTGTTTTATGTTTACGAAAGGTGACTGCTTCAAGTAAGGTGACAGTAAAACAGAAAGCTCCATTAGGAACTTCTTATTTTACTGTCACCTTGATTAAAACTGTCACCTGTCTTTTACACAATCAGTTAACCTTGTTCTAGTGGTAGAACTAGAGAGTTTTGACTATATGTGCCATCTGCGCCTAGTTGTTTGGGGTTTTGGTATGCATCTTGACAGCAGAACTATCAATGCGAGTGACAAAAAGTTTGGATCCGGCGTCAACGAGTTTGATAGTACGAATTATTTTACAATAAACGCTTTTATTTGCAAAAACAACGTCTATCCTAAAGTTAATCGGGTACATGGTATACATTGTAAAAAGTGTTTCTATTGGTGTGTAGACCGTGTCCAGATTTGAATGAACGAGTGGTTTTAAACAGCAGGCTAATAAAGGTGTGGACAGTAGAAAGCTTCTTAATGAGCATGGGTTTTACTTGTAACCTCCTTCAAGATTTTTGCAAGTTATAAAAGAAGTTCGTTTTGAAAAGAAGTACATGTACTAGCATGGCGTGTCTGTTTTCTCACTATTTTTTTTATTTTAAGGTGGAAATGACGTATAAACGTGTACGCTAAAGGTATATTTACCATTGCAAACAGTTTGAAGCCAGATCAGACGCCGGTAAAATGGTGGCCTCTAGTGTGTAAAAACGTTCACAGACGCACGACGCACAACGACACCAGGGGCCAAATTTACTAAACAACTTACGCAAATTATTTGCGTAAGTCAAAATTTTAAATTTAAATTTATATTTTTTATTATCACTTGCTACAAACAGCAAATGGCCAGATCAGAGGACGCGCTTTTAGCGCGTCCTCTGATCTGGCTATTTGCTGTTTGCAAACGTTTATGATCGAAAAATAAGAGTAAAACGATTTTGACTTACGCAAATATTTTGCGTAAGTAGATTAGTAAAACGGGCCCCAGACACAGCACAACGTGCTCAGGTGAGCTCAAACCTGTTAACGCAATCTAAACTGTAATACAATCATTTATATTGGTTCTAGTTACTGCCAGTTTAACTCTTTTACTGCATTGGCGTCGTCTGCTTTAAACAATTGTTGACTGCTTTTATTTTTCTCAAATCTAAATTTGAGGTATTTTGACTTAAGTTCTACTGAAAAGAGTGTCAAACAGCATGGATCCTGATCAGATTCCGCGGCATTTGATCGGGGTCTAAACAAACTGTTTGCGAATAGTACTCGGGGTAAGGCAGTGGTGAAGGGGTTGATTATAGACTTCTAGTCCCTTTTTATGTTCGTCATTACTTGTAACCAATTTCCTCAATTATGTGACCGTGTAGTATATGCAATATAATTAAAGAATAAAAAGATTTCAATTTAGATTTCGCAGTCAATTCAAAAGTACAAAAGGTGTCAGTCTCGAAAGTATGTCACTTCTAAGTTCATTCAATGCACAGAAAACTGTGTGTTAACCCTTTACCTGGTAGGCTATTTCTACTACTTAAGATAGGTGACTAC
This sequence comes from Gari tellinella, assembly GCA_922989275.2. NCBI lineage: Eukaryota > Metazoa > Mollusca > Bivalvia > Cardiida > Psammobiidae > Gari > Gari tellinella. Next base: position 41,923,494 of record OV277867.1, read on the forward strand.
TTAAAGCAGGTTGAAAGTAAAGCAGAATGCGCCTTACGGCGCATTCTGCTTTACTTTCAGCCTGCTTTAAGCTATCATGTGCTATAATATAGAAAATATTTCCTATAATACACATTCATTACTGATTAAATTGGAACTATTTTCTTCAGCGAAGGAATAAATTAAATACGCTAAAAGTCGCTTCTGTGGGGGAAAGGGTTAAGTTAAAGTAGATGAATTATCAGTATTTTACAACATTTACATGTACAACAGATTGATACAGGACAAAAGAATGAACTATCAGTCATAGGATCTTTTCTGAGTTACGGTTGTCCTACTTGAAGCAGGCTCATTTCTTAGGGTAGATCCAGGTTCATTTAACAAATTAAATCTTACTACTACGTATAAAGTGCTCCCTCCCTAAAACTGCCCTCCCAGCCACGGCTCCCTCCTCATAACGACCCTTTTCGTAGTTCCCTAAACGGGACAGTTAAGCCGAACGCTTTTACTGCTGTAATATCGTCTGCTTAAATGTGTCGCCTGCTGTTTTTCTCAAAGTAACAAAACTTAATGATAAGTGACAAACAGCTTGAGACCAGATCAGACGCCGCGTCACGCGGCGACTGATCTTGATTCAAGCTGTTTGCAAATGAAAACCAATTTCCCTCCCTAAAACGACTATTTCTCCTATTGGGTGTCATTATAGAGAGGAAGCGCTATAATATGTGTCAATCACAAAATGGGTACTGACGAAGAGTACACATGTCCTGTGCAATCAGTGTAGACACTGGGTCCCGTTTTTCTAAACTACTTACGCAAACTTTTTGCGTAAGTCAAAATTTTAAATTTTCATTTATATTTTTTATTATCACTTGCTACAAACAGCAAATAGCCAGATCAGAGGACGCGCTTTAGCGCGTCCTCTGATCTGGCTATTTGCTGTTTGCAAACGTTTATGATAAAAAAAATAAGAGTTAAACAATTTTGACTTACGCAAAAATTTTGCGTAAGTTGTTTAGTAAAACGGGCCCCTGGTCAGAGGACTGCATCGATGTCACTGTGAAGCATATTGCAAAAACAACCCTATAGAGTAAAAACTGGACTTAAATTGGAAACTACAGCTGGTTGTTTGCAGTTTCAAAGGTCAATGAGTTAAACCGTGTCCGCTGACATAAATCTTAAAGTCTGGCAGAAGTAACACCTCTGCGCTGACATCTAACCGGCCGGAAATGACATACAGTGCAGACCCGGACAGTATCGGACCGTGTGTGCACAGGACATGTGTACTCATCACAAGTATACCGTTTGTAAAGTACGCATGTTCTCATCGCTAGGGTTCAATGATTTATTTGTTACCTAACTAAAATACAGTTGTACACGTGTTCGTTTGTACTTCAAACTTATGTAAAAAAAAAGCGTTTAGAAGAACATTGACGTCAAATGACAGATGACTACTCGTCATTAACAACCAGTCTACCTTTGAGCAGATATTCTTTTCCTATATGACCCTCTGGTCAGGGTCTGCACTATTTGTCATTTGTAATTCATTGTTCCACATAACCTTAATGTCGTTTAAAGTTGATAACTTAATTGACAATTGGAATAAGTAGAGTGACCTATTTTCACAAGTTCAACGGTACACACTTATGGGGCATGCATGTAAGTACATGATTTAAATCTATACGACTAAATTCATTTACAGTATTACCTTCTAAGATGTAAAAGGGCTTGCAATTAATACAAAAACAATTTCTTAATTACAGCAATAATAAGCGTTGATTGCAATAAAGATATTTTAGTTCACTAATGTGTCTGCACGAATAATCATTATAGCTAAAAAGAGAAAAAGAAAATACCGTGCCTGTAATTTTTAAATGATTTTTTTTATATAATCAAGATAATCAAATTACGTCAGAGAAACATGTTTGATCCTTCATACCTTCATAGTTAATTGGCATACATTTAGACAAAGAGTGTTACCTACATGTACAGTGGAATAGACGTTATTCTTTACCGTTTAAACGCGATTGGATCATTAATGAAATGCATATTGCTTTAAAAATAGCTTAACAATCGTAGGTTATGTGAGAAAAAGAAACTGTCACTCGTCGATGTTTAAGACAAGTTGATCTCAAACTCGTCTAGAATAGAAAAGTTATTAAGCTCGCCAAGGCTCGCTTAATAACATTTCAATTCTAGACTCGTTTGAGATCAGCTTGTCTTACACATCGACTCATGACAGATCCTATAATTATGTCTTCCCAAGTATACCTTTTCAGGCGCATTCTGCTTTATTTTCAACTTGTTTTAAACTACCGTTTGCTGGAATATAGAATTTTTTTGAATTTTTTATTTTTTATATACAGTATTTCACACTCATTATTGTAAAAATTGGAACTATTTTCTACAGTGAAAGAATATATGAAATGCGCTAATAGGTGCTTTCATGGGGAAAGGCTTATTTACACCGTACTTAGGTTCCTATCTATAATCTGCGGTCTGGAAGTTGCATAAAGCCATTTTATCAATATCGTAATCCACTAGTGAAATAACAATGTTTGCGTTCGGTCCAATCTGTTCGTCAACAAACGCTGCATGTAGCGGGACACTAAATGGCGTCATTTGCGACCACGTTACCGTAAACAGTGTCACGTTTTGGCGGAAAATCTATATGATGAAAAAGTCTGCAACTTGCGACTTCAATTTACTAAATAGGATGTCATAAATAGAATCTTACATTCGTGCTCATTATTTATCATTTTTTATAGAATTGCCCTTTTATTGTTTAGGGGATCAATGAGTATCAACAATCTAGCACCACAATAGCGTCTTTAAACTAAGTAAAGATGATGGTCAAATGTACTCACATGAGTCGAAGACGTTCTTGATTAAGATGTTCGTCACATTCTTGCTTCTGACAGTTCCAGCTTCAAGGAAGGCAAAACCACATTGCATAACTGAAAACAGAGAAGGAAAACGTATTTATATACTTAACAGTCATAAACAACAATTCAATAATCAGGCTGGCTGAACTCTTTGCACGCTAAGATTGAAACCCTGATAACCTTTGTAAAACAGTTTGGATCCAAATGAGATGCTGACAACTCGGTGTCTCATCTGGATCCAAGCAGTTGAAAATTATGTCCCTAACTTTGAAAAGACTCATTGTTTAAAAACATTTTAACTTTGCAACAGTTGCAGATACAATGTAACAATTATTTTAAATTGTTGACGTTTAAGGCAATGAAGTTTTTAAAACTGCAATCAAATACTAAATGACACAATTTGACCCAACTCGCGACAACTTGCTTGTTTCAATTTATCTGGTGCCGGGTGTCAACGTGTTTTATATAAGTTTATGTAATGTTATATGATATCTATTTATAGAGTGTTTTATATAATCATATAAACGTCAATGAAACTTGATTACAGGGGCGATTCTTTGGCCAAGAATAAATAGCTCTTCAACAAAGTGACTGCTTAGTGAAGAATAAAAATGCAACGAAAAAGTCCTATAGGACATTTCTGAATTACTGTTGCCCTATATAAGGCAGAAGCCATTTATTAAAGCTGCTATTTCTTGTTGTGTTGTTAATACGCTAAACGAATGTCTAGGCTTAAATATTTGTTGCTAAGATACTCGCGATAACTGTTCTGAATTTTATTGCAACCTTTTAGAACTAACGACGCCTGGTGCGGGATTTGACAATAATTGAATAATTGATGTCTGACATTTTTATCAAATAAGTGCGTTTAACCCAACTACCTTATAGAAGCGACTTTTTGCGCATTCCGTTTAATCCTCCGCGAAAGAAAATAATTCCAATCTATACAGTCATGAATATGTATCAGAATGAATATTTTCTTAATTCTAGCAGGTGGTAACTTAAATTAGGCTGAAAGTAGTCACCTATTTGCAATACTACAAACAGGTTATGGGGTAAAGGGTTAAACTAAAACAGTTATTTTGACTGCGAAACGTTTGGAGCCAGATCAGACTCCGAGTATATCTTATAATTCCTTTAAGGAATGGCGTTGCGCTATTAATGAGATTACATGTATTGTACATGTATATGTATGTTCAGCGCTCCCTCTCTACAACGATACCCAACGGGAGACAAAAATTGTTTGCGTTGTTGGGAGGGAGTCGTTATAGGGAGGAGAAATTGCAAACGACTTGGATCCAAATCAGACGCCGCGTAACGCGGTGTCTGATCTGGATTCAAGCTGTTTGTCCCTCGTCATTAAGTGTTTTTCTATCAAAATGACCACTACGTAACTTTGAGAAAAAACAGCAGACGACAAGTTTAAGCAGACGACATTGCAGTCGTGAATAGTTTGGAAATAATTATCCTATTTATGGAAATGTGACAAGGGTCGTTGTAAGGAGGGAATCGTTGTCGGGAGGGCCGTTGTAGGGAGGGAGCACTGTATGTATATTGGATGTGCAATGATGAGGTGTAAATAAAGATCATATCCTATCATGCTTTCAGAAAACGAGAAGAAACAACATGCCATATAATTGCTTCGCAAAGTGGAAAGTTCACGGTTATTTTCCGGTTTAAACGAAACTAGACACAAACACATGTACTATGATATAGAAAATAACAAGATATTAGACATATTCACGGTTTAATAAAATCTGAGTTAGCAAACAGCTTGGAGTCTTATCAGAAACTGAGTTACAACTTACAAGGTGTCAAATTTGGCTCTTAACTATTCACAATGCCTTATATGTATTTCATATTTAATCACTGATAATTTACAGTAAAACCTCTATATTTTGACCACTAAATTGTGTTAATCATTAGGTGTTCACGACTGGTGACTGCTTAAAGCAAATGTCAGTTAAACAGAAAGCTCCTTCAGGAGCTTTCTGTTTTACTGTCACTTTGATTTTAGCTCTCGCCTGTCTTTTATACAATCAGAAAGCTTTCGTTTCAGTGATCGTAAAAGAGACGTTTTACTGTATATGCATTCCTTATTTAGTCAAGTTAAACCTCGATATTGCGACCACTAAATTGTGTTAATTATTAGTTGTGTTAGACAGGTGACTGCTTAAAGCAAAGTGAAAGTACATGTACAAGAGAAGGTTCCTTAGTCTTTCCCCTGTATTTCACACAATCAAACAATCTTTTTCCTGGTCGTAATAAAGAGAATTTACTGTAAATTGTAAATATATTACCTTGTGTAAACAAAAAAGTGTAAGGATGGGGAAGTCGGCATTCTTTCCCAATAAAAGCTTTTACGCTTAAACTTTAACACTCATTGAAAACATATCAGACGCTCGGTAACCAGGTATCTGATCAGGCTCCAAACTGTTTGCCACTCAGATTAAAATAAATTATCGTACATTTCAAAATGTTGTTACTGTTTACACTTCATTTCGATGCGTTTGTATTTAATTCTGTTTAAACAGAATATAATAACGACTGCTCTCCTGTATGTTATTGTGTAAACATGAAGTTTTATTAACGTTCAAACATTTCGATTCAGATACAGTGCCGAAGACGTTATTTTTTCAAAATAAACGCGTGTACGCTACATCTTTTTTTTTTTATTGCAAACAGTTTGGAGCCATATCAGACACCGGGGGTTTGCCATTCAAATTTAAAATAGCCGTCAAATTTTTTCAAAGCGTCCGTTTTATGCATTGCGTTTGATTTTATTTGTGTTTTAACGGGAAAGAAGAACGCTTTCTTCACTGTAACAGACTTGTGAAAAATCACCGAATAAATCCTCAAAGTGGAGAAGACGTCATTCTTTCACATTTAAACAAACATGAAAAGTAAAAAGCAATGGCAAATGAACGGTTATTGCAAATAGTGATGATACATTTTTATCTGAGTTTGCAAACAGTTTACAGCCTGATCATATGTATAATTTGACTCCAAACTGAACGAAATAAAAACGATTGTTTTAGTATAAACACCTTTACGGTAAAAGAAAATAACGTCCTTTTCAGTGCACGTAGCTCGAAAACAATGTTCTAGTATCAAGATTGCGAGATAGTCTTGAAGACAAATGACTATAAGGACAAGGGTATTCAAGAAACATTCAAAAGAAGCTTTCTGCAAAGTTTGTGTCAAGCATTATTCAGATAAACGATAAGATGACTCGTATAGCCAATGTCATTTTAATGCAGGTTTTGCTGTTTTACACATAATAATCATACTTCCCGCTGGCAGATTTCTGTTGTACAGGTGCATTTATTAAACAAAATGATAGGTTACCGGTAGAATTATATTGCACATTTTAACTGATCAAATAGGCATTTGCCGAACTATTCAATTACATTTTATCCCTTTCACTGCTTTATCCCATAAGGGTTCTCTCGAGTTTGGTTTACATACTACATGTATACAGTATAATTAAATTATAAATAGAGTCTAATCGAGAAAAATAAAATTGTTACTTGCAAATAGTTTTTATCCTGATCAGGTACGCGTCTGATCAGGAACCAAACTGTTTGACATTCTTCACGAAGTTCCTTTGGTCTTTGTACTTAAAAAATATTTTTAAGAAATAAAAGCAGAATACATCAATTTCAGCAGGTGATGCCATGTCACCTGAAGGGATTAAATCATACATGTACCATGCTCAGCGCGACTTGTCTTGTATTTCGGTAACAAGTAACCATGCTTTGGATCAGATTCTGAATAAATCGGCGTTTGACCACAATCATCCAAAATGTTAAGTATCCGTTTTGAGTAAAATCCACGCCTAAATAATTTTTTGGACAGACGACAGTTTTTTAAAAGCAGACGATTGTTGACACCTGTGAGTGTTAAAAGAAAAACTATTTCCAAGACGTACATGTACTAGACATTTTGAATACGTTTTGTACAGTGGAGAAGACATTATTCTTTCCCAAAACTGCGTTTACGCTTAAGTATTATTCTAATGCAAACAATTTGCAAAACAGACAGACTTCAAACTGTTTGCCACTTAGATTAAAAAAAAGTCAGAATTGTCAACCTGTTATAATTTTCTACACTTTATTCCAATGGAATTGCGTTTCGTTTACATTTAAATGGGAAAGAATAATGTATTTCCAATGTATTGCAGTTATTGCAAAATATTTAAAGCAGAAGGAACACAAATTATCTAACAATGGGCTTGCCTTCAAGGAAAAATACGCCCGAAAATATATTGTTGTTTCAACAATGTACTGTCCTAACATCGTCTGCTTAAGTGAAAATGATTAACGCTTAGTTAAATCTTTTCAGCTCACATTATACATGTACCAACCTCTTCACTGCCCTACCCCAAGAAGAGAGGTTATTTGCAAACAGCTTGGATCCTGGTCAGACTACGAATAAGGCGGACAGAATCCAAAGTGTTGACACACATAACTATATTACTTTAGTGAATTTACATAAAATAAAATTTTAAATTTGATAAGTAAAAGCAGACGACAGACATACATTCAGTTGTTAGTCACGGCGATGTAAACCTTTTTCAGAGAATGTCACATTGAGGAAAAGACTGAATGCAGACAAGAAAAAACTAATTGGCAGAAATTACTCCATTGTTAAAAGATATTCTATAGTACAAGTTCATTAGGTGATCAAAGTCAGAACAAAACACACAATGTCCAATGTGCATGTAGGCAGATCACGATCTCTTTACCCTTATCAGGCTGAACTATCGTCTGCTTTAACCCTTTCACTGCCATGACGTCATCAAATTTAAACAATTGTCGTCTGCTTCTATTTCTAAAAAACAATTTTTCGGTCTTTTGACTTGAGAAATATTCAAACGAGTGTCAAACAGTTTAGATCCTGATCAGACGCCGCGTTACGCGGCGTCTGATCAGGATACAAACTGTTTGCAAAGAAATATTGTACTCGGGGTAAGGCAGTGAAGGGGTTAAACGTCTGCATGCCATTGGTGATAACTGCTGGAAATAGCAATGGATCGAGATGATACGCCTCGAGTATTCAGGTTATGCATTCTGAACGAAATGCATATAAGCATTTGTCTTAAAAATATTGCAGACGAAACATATTTCAGGCGACAATCACACTTTAGAAGATACTATTCTTTTCCAATAAACGCGTTTTGGCTAAATCTATTATAGCAAGACTAGACTTCAATCTTTTTGCCACCTAAATAAAAAAGAGTCGTCAAAATTTAAAAACGTTGTCATTTTGTCCGTTTATGTACATTGCTTTGCGTTTGGTTTGCCTGTAAACAGAAAGGAATTATATCTTCTTTACTGTACAAAACGTGCAGAAGAAACACTTTTAATATACTGTAATTGTCGTCTGCAAAATGTTTCGTTTGCAAAAAGAAAAATCAAAGTCGATTGATCTACATTTCTAGTTAATGTACTACTGTGGCCCTCTCTACAACAACATCTAATAGGAGACAAAAATGTGTGTGTTGTTTTGTGGTAGTCGTTATACGGAGGTAACATACTATTCTTACAGTGTTCAGCTCGACTTGGCTTACATTTGCAAATATATTGAATCCAGATCACGTCACGAGTATCCAATATGTAATGTTGGCAAAAAACTTCTGAAGACAAGTTTAAGCAGACGATATCGCAACAGTGAAACATAGTTTTCTTGGGAAACAGTGGCAATCATTGTTGTTAGGAGAGAATCGTTGTTCGGCGTGCCTTTGTAAGGAGCAATCACTGTTTAACTGTATCACTCAGTTTCGATCCAGATAAAATACCGAGTTATTTGACTGACCTGGCTCCATATGGTTTGCTAGAGACATTGAAAGTAAGCCAGAAACGTGTAACATAAATACGGTACCGTCCGATATACGTTTTCATGAACGTTTTCCTAAAATTAAAACAAAACACCATTAAATTTAAGTTGGCTTTGAGCAACCACATGGCTTTGACAACTTTCATTCATAAAATACCATTGCCTATTTGTCAGCAGGCTTGCCAATTTATGCCTTATACCGAGTACAATAGTTATTTGCAAACAGATAGAAATCTAGCGTAACGCGGATTCTGATCAGAATCCTGGTTGTTTGGCAATGGTTTCAATATTTCTTAAAGTCAAAATACCTTAAATTTAAATTTTAGAAAAATATCCAAACGGCAATTTTTTTAAAGTCAACGAAGTAATGGCAGTGAATAGGTTAAAGAACTAAACAAGGAAACCGAAGTGGCTGGGAATCTTACATTTATTCTTTCTTATAATTTCCTTAATTGTTGCTGCTACAGCGTTCCCTCTCTACAACGGCCCTCCCAACAACGACTCCCCCCTTACAACGACCTTTGCCGCAGTTCCCTAAACAAGACAATTGTCTAACGCTTTTACTGCTGAAATATCGTCTGCTTCAAATTGTCGTCTGCTGTTTTTTCTCAAAGTTACATTTTGAAGGAATAAATATACTGACGAGTGACAAACAGCTTGAATCCAGATCAGACGCCGCGTTACGCGGCGTCTGATCTGGATTCAAGCTGTTTGCAAATGTAAGCCAATTTCCCTCCCTATAACGACTCCCTCCGAACAACGCACACAATTGTTGTCTCCCGTTGGGTGTCGTTGTAGAGAGGGAGCGCTGTACCAGGAAAAGACGAGATTTTTACCCATCCTATTAACATAAGAAACTCTAAAGTAAAGCTAAGTTTAGAACAGTTCTTCTTTCGGTTTAAAAGAAAAGAATTGGCAAAACACTTTATTGTTGTAAAACAATAGGTCTCATTTCGTCGGAATTTTTATGCGGTTATGAAGTCATCAGTCTCTGACCCTTTGAGTCCTTGTCAGGCCCAGCGTTTATAAAGCGCTTGAGTTGAGTCTGTGTTCGTTCTCAAGCATTTCATTGGTCAGATTTGAGCTTAGGCTCAAATCTGACCAATCAAAGGCTTGAAAATGATTTAACACTAAAAAACTCCAACATTTTATAAGCATGGCCCCAGGCATATGTACACCTCCTTTTCAAACAGCGTGCTTATGAAGTGAACACTTGTACTATGCAAACAATGATTACCCTTATCCAGAGAGCTCTTAAAGGAGTCCTCTGATAAGGGTCTGCACTGCTTGTCATATAGTAATATATCAACGAAGAACGTAAATGGTAAAAATGGATTAGACTTGAAATTGGAAATTGAAATTGTTAATTTGACGTGTGTGCGAGGATAATGTTAAGGCATATTCAGCTGCAGGGCGAAGGCGTGGTATAGACAGTAAGGATAACTATCATATTTCACATCAACGTCGTGACCTCAAGTACATTTTGACAGGTATACATGTATGATCCGATTCCTTACCAGGAAGCCGGATATAAGCAGTTTTACCTAAAACTTCTGATTAGATTCTTTACATGCGCTAGACGCATGATTGAATGTACTTTGCTTACACAATAGGAATTCGTTCCATAAATTTTCTTCACGTCACAAACTTGTCGTCACCAATTTCTTAAAAAATACAATCGCGTCTTCTCCACTACAAACGACATGTCCTGACACTACAGGCTCCAATGTTATAAAAAGTTTTGAAAGTTTCTGAAATCGTTCTCAAGCATTTGATTTGTCAGATTTGAGCCTTGAGAACGTTTTAAGACTAAAATTTAAAGCTTTTTTACATTGGACCCAGGTATATAAATCGGGTTGAAAATAATAGCGATATAGTGTGAAACGTTGGTATGAACTAAAACCAACCACAGGTGATGCATGATAAACCACCTTAGCATAATACATGTAGTAGTGTCCTCATTTTATATGCAAATGCCTCTGTTAAATTCACCATATGAAAAGTGATTCCTTCGAACCGTAAACTTACGCTTTGACACCTACTAGCAATAATTGCATCTTAAAACTAGACTAGATAAAAGTTTGAAACACAAGTTAGGGTCTCCTATAAAAATTATATAAACTATGTCATCTTAAAGGTCAAATTTGTCAATTTTTACAGCCTAGCCAGGTACAACTCTATATCTTTTCCCCAAAGATACATTTATGTACAACTAAAATGAAGAAAACCAGGAGGTCGTGTGTTATGTAAGAAAAAAATGTCATGCCTTCAATGAAATGACTGGTGTTCAGCTACCTTTGGTAGAGGCACCGGCTAAACAGGGACTGTCACTTCAGCCCACATAATTTCATCCGTAAACCCCTTCTAGGATAACAAAAATAGCTTATATCTATTATCTGGCACCCATGTATTACACCAACAGCACAATACAGTGAATGTCTAGTGACAAAATGCCATTTTGAGACAGACAAAGTTAATACTACATCACGGAGAACTACTTTCGGTCTATTTTGTGTTCCGTAACCTCCTACTGACGATTTGTGCTTATTTTCTCCAGCTTGAAACAATCATTTGTATGCACAAACTTATACACACGCTCAAAAACAATAGTACAATATAAACAAACAGTGAAGAATTAGATCATATTAGATTTCCATTAGTTATCTAATCAGGGTTTACGCTGTTTGCTTTGTCAACCAGTATCAAAGCTACCGCACTTATTGTTTACATGTAGCCCCTTTAAGACAAAAAAAGTATATTCAATTAAACGACCAGTGTTCTTGATAATAATAACTTCTTTCGATGGTTTGTAAGATGGCGAAAGCGTTATTATTTCACACTAAATGATAGGAAATAAAAACGCAAAATAATGCAGTATGATTCCATTATTATTTGTGTTTTATAGCAAATTATCTGCCAATGGCAGACCTTGTCTGCAAACGGTTTTGGTATAAACTGAATACTACTCATATCAATATTTCTTCAGTCAAATTTGGCATAAAAGTACAGTAGCCGACAAATGTTCATCGCAAAAAACCTCGCGTTTTAAACAGCATGGTAACTGAAGAGGCGTAAAGTAATTGTTTTATCATTAGAATAAATAAATTGCATACATTTACAAAGCATTTTTGTTTTGTTCGTCGGGAGTCGATATAGGGACGGAAAATGAAGACTTGACTTACATTAACAAACAGCTGGAATCAAAATCAGATGCCACGGTGTCTGATCGGGATTCAAGCTGTTTGTCACTCGTCATTATATTTATTCAATCAACATTTCTACTTATACGTAACATGAAGAAAAAACAGCATGCGACAATTTTAAGCAGACGATATCACAGTAGTGACAGCGTTAGACATAAATGTCGTGTTTAGGGAAATGCGGCAATGGTCGTTGTAAGGAGGGAGTCGTTGTAAGGAGGGAGTATTGTATTTGTTATTTTAGATACTTTGTTAGCATAAACACAAACGATTATTGCAACTTGGAGAAAGCATAAGGCTGTCAGGCAAGGGAATTTACGCTTATGAAGAGATAATATATATTTGTAACGTACGTGGTACGTTGGTAAATGCAAATTAGACTTCCCAAACCGTTGCATGTTGAGAAGTGAGTCAAATTATATAGCGCAACAAACATCTCTTGGTGTTAGCTAAAGCTTTGCGCCGACGGGGTTTGTTGTTGCTGGGCCACACGGTTTGCCCTTTTACAAATGGTGGCAGCGGTGGGATAATGACAACTGTCAGACCGAAGTTTCTCCCAGAGTCCAAGTCTCTAGACGAGACTTCTCGGAGGGGAGGGTTATGTAACGTACGTGGTACGTTGGTATATGCAAATGGGACTTCCCAAACCGTTGCATGTTGAGAAGTGAGTCAAATTATATAGCGCAACAAACATCTCTTGGTGTGAGCTAATGCTTTGCGCCGATGGGATTTGTTGTTGCTGGGCCACACGGTTTGCCCTTTTACTAATGGTGGCAGCGGTGGGATAATGACAACTGCCAGACCGGAGTTGCCTTACCCACGTTTCTCACAGAGTCCAAATCTCGGGACGAGACTTCTCGGAGGGGAGGGTTATGAAACGTATGTGGTATGTTGATATATGCAAATGGGACTTCCCAAACCGTTGTATGTTGGGAAGTGAGTCAAATTATATAGCGGAACAAACATCTCTTGGTGTGAGTTAAAGCTTTGCATTGACGGGGTTTGTTGTTGCTGGGTATCTCGGTTTGCACGTTACATGCCCATCAGCCTGTACCAGGCACCCCAATAATAGTATTTTGGGGTTTCATTGTAGCCTTAATTGACCAATGAAATAACTAGAAATTAATAGGCGGTAAGACTAGCACATTTATTCTGCAATCCTTATGATCGTTGAAACTGTCTTGGTCAGATCAGACAGCGAATAACTCTGAGTCTGATCCGACTCCTAACAGTTTTTTACTCAGTTAACCCCTTCACTGCCGTGACGTCATCAATTTCAAACATTTGTCGTCTGCTTTTATTTCTCACATTGAAAAGTTAGGTATTTTGACTAAAAAAAATTTGAAATGAATGTCAAACAGTTTTGATCCTGAACGCCGCGTTATGCGGCGTCTTATCAGGGTCAAAACTGTTTGTAAATAATACAGTGGAGAATCTGTTATTCTTTCCCGTTTAAACGCAAACGTACGCAAACGTAAAGCACTAAAACTTAGAAAAGAATAACTTTTGGACAATTCTGATAATTCTTGTTTATCTTGGTGGCAAACAGGTTGGAGCCTGATCAGACGCCGGGTTACCCGGCGTCTGATCTGGCTCCAAACTGTTTGCACTGCAAATAATAGTTTTAGCGTAAACGCGTTTATTGGGAAAGAATAACAGATTCTCCACTGTAAGTGCGTTCGGGGTAAGGCAGTGAAGGGGTTAAGAATGAATTCACATTTTCAAGAAGCGTTTTCTATATTTCATTTCATTGCGTTTAGTTTCAATTTCAAGAGAAAGAACAGTGACTTCCCCATTGCACCTATACGTAATATATCTGTTATCTTCGAGTTTTCGTGACCCGAAATAGGAATATATATCCAAAAGCGTTTGAATTTACCGTACCCGTGAATAGTTTACTCGTCCTATTTAAACAATGGATAGATAGATATTTAAACAGAGTCCGCTTTTTTGACATTTTGTGATGAATTGCATATTTAAAACGAAAACACATACAGCGCTCCCTCTCTACACGATACCAAATGGGAGACAAAAAGTGTGTGCGTTGTTCGGGGAGTCGTTATAGGGAGGGAAATTGACTTACAGTTGCAAACAGCTTAAATCCAGATCAGTCGCCGCGTAACGCGGCGTCTGATCTGGATTCAAGCTGGTCGTCACTCGTCATTATGTTTATTTTGTAAAAGTACAAATGTATTCAATATTTGACTTTGAGAAAAACAGATAATTTTAAGCAGACGGCATTGCAGACGTGAATAGATTGGACATCATGGTCCTGTTTAGGGAAATTCGACAAGGGTCATTGTAAGGAGGGAGTCGTTGTTTGGAGAGTCGCTGTAGGGAGGGAGCACTGTACATAAGAGTAAAACATAGACTAGGCTTCATTATAAACTGCAATAGTCTTATTGAATTTTATTGGTAAATGACTTAAGGGCTACTTACATAATATACACATTCCAAGCATGACCCGAAAGAACTGATCGATGTTGTCTTCGAGAACGCCCATCTTTTGAGATTCCTTTTATAAATACGTTATTCCTAGCTAGATATTAAACCGCTTCACAAAAAAGCACCATAATATTGAAAGAACTAACCATAAATACAAACAATAATGAACCATAAATACAAACAATAATGATTCAAATAGAAAATAAACGATTAGACTTATGCTAACTATAGTAAACTAAAACACAAAACTAAAAATAAAACAATGTTATATTACGACAACTTAATTATTAAAGTTCAAACAAAAAAGCAAATATCATGTTATATCATATGTATAAAACAGTTTAGAATATGACAAAAATATATAGATATATAGTGCTAAACCCTGGACAATAAAACATGTCAATATATCACTTTATATAATAAACACGAGAGTATCACACTATAGTCACGTTATCACGTATTCGACTGAGAACATTCGGTTAAACGGGCCGCGACACAAGATCCTATTTATGTAACAGCCGGGTATTTATATATGAGTCGCTGCACCCTTGTTTCCTCCACTCCATTCAACCAGGACAACCTCCTTTATGTCACTTTGTACTCGCACCAACTCGCTTAGGGGGATACCCCAATTCAAAGAATCGCTGTCTGTATTTACATAACCTTCAGACATATTTCAATTATCGCCGAGTTAACCCTTTACCTGATAGCCATTTTATAGTATTGAAGACAGGTGACTATTTAAAGCAGGTTGAAAGTAAAGCAGAATGCGCCTTAAGGCGCATTCTGCTTTACTTTCAGCCTGCTTTAAGCTTCCATGTGCTAGAATATAGAAAATATTCCCCCATAATATATATTCATGACTGATTAAATTGGAACTATTTTTTTCAGCGGAGGAATAAATCATATTCGCTAAAAGGCGCTTCCATGGGGGAAAGGGTTAAAGGTTCCTTAACTCATTCAACCCTGAAACTTTTAATGAACAATTCCAATTTCAAAATACGTCTAGTCCATTTTTGACTATTTGGGGATTATTTTAACAATATATTTCAAAATCACAAACAGTGTAGAACCTGATCAGAGCCCTCTGATCAGGGTATACACTGTTTGCATAGGACAAGTGTAATCCTCACAGGTACATTGTTTGTAAATGACGACTATACTCGTCGCTAGGGTTGAATGTGTTAATGGTTCCTTAACTATTGCACAAAACTTATATCGATACAGAAATGAGGTCCGTTCATTCATGTCAAACAATTCGAACGAAGACGCGTAGTTTAGCACTAAAGACCATAATTTGGCATGATAAATCCTAAGATTTCCAAATTTGCTTTTTTCAAGGGCGATTTTACGAATCGTATCTTTACCACACAGTCTGTTTCTAGTTTTGTTGACATGTGACTACTTTAAGCAGGCTTTAAACTACCATGTACCAGAAAAAAATCCGAAGATTTAGGACAAATCCGGAGAAATGGCAGCCCTGCGAATAAGTGCTATAAATTCCCGTGATGTACTTGCGAGTCAAAATTCCAAATGCAACTGGGTACATGTAAATGACAAAATCCGGGTTGACCCTTTCGGCGCCGAAGTCACATAAACTCGACATTAAAAAAAGTTTGGATCCTGATCGGACGCTGCGTAACGCAGCATCTTATCAGGTTCTAAACTGTTTGACAATAGTACCGAAATGTCTTAAGGCATGCTACATGAAATCTAACTTTGAAACGATATTGAAGCAGGCGACAATATAGCGGTGGAAGGGTAAAATCTAACGCTTTATTTGGCGTCGAAATGGTTTAAAATTCTGCCTGTTACAGTGGAGAATCTGTTATTCTTTCCCGTTTAAACGCAAACGTACGCAAACGCAAAGCACTAAAACGTAGAAAAAAACAACTTTTGTACAATTCTGATAATTCTTGTTTATCTTGGTGGCAAACAGTTTGGAGCCTGATCAGACGCCGGGTTACCCGGCGTCTGATCTGGCTCCAAACTGTTTGTATTGTAAATAATAGTTTTAGCGTAAACGCGTTTATTGGGAAAGAATAACAGATTCTCCACTGTACAGACGCATTTGTGTTAATTGTGGCAAACAGTCTGGATCTACGTGAGATACCAAGAAACTCGGCATCTCATCTGGCTCCAATATGTCAGTTGTTCTGATGAGATTTCCTAAACGATATGGCGGATTACTGTTTTCAAAAATTTGCCGCAGACGCCAATATTTGGCAGATGACAATTGACAAAGTCTAAAAGCAATAAATCGTACCGGATGTTAAACAAAGGGACAATAAAGATAAGACTGTGAATATCGAAAAGGACTCATCCTAATTGACCTTTCGGTTAAAAGTAAACTCTTAACGTGGCATTACTGTCAGAATTAACCCATTCATTGTCATGACGTCATCAAGTTTAAACTATTGTCGTCTGCATTAAATTCTCAAATTTAAATGTTTGGTATTTTGACTTTAAAAAATATATAATTCAGTTTCAAACAGTTTGGATCCTGATCGTCAGATCAGGAGCCGAACTTTTTGCAAATAACTATTGCACTCGGGTAAGGCAATGAAGGGGCAGATATACGATCAACACACTCGTATGAATACATGCTTTTTCAAGTCTTCAGATGCAGCAAGTCGGATGAGTTGCGTTCTCATCATACAAAACAAAAGTAGATCAAATGCAGAAAGTTTTAATGACACATTTATTTGTTCTGCATTAAGTATAGGTCTGTCTTAAGAGAATTAAATGTTTCGCTTTTTTCAATTAACATTTTCCAACAGGTGTAACTGAAAAGTTTACTCTATTACATGCACTTAAAACTGTTTTTAGGTGTAATCTGAGTATGTGGTTACCAGGAAGCAAACAAATTATTATTCAAAGGGAAGCTTTATCGACATTCTGATAGAATTTCTGAATTATTAATCATTTTTCCGGTAGAAATGCATATTCAGTCGTCTACCTATTCCATACGGAAATATCATTTTCTGCTTCTATCCTGTCCAGTAACATTGGAGAATACGTTACACTTTCCCGTTTCAACGCAATCAAAACGCAATCGCATTGACAATAACATGCAGAAAATTTCAACTTTCTGAAAAGTTTAGCTATTTATTTTAAACCTAGTGGCAAACAGTTTGAAGCCTGATCAGACGCCAGTTAACCCCGGCGTTTTATCTGGCTGCAAAATGTATAAAAATAACATAATTTTGTAAGCGTAAACGCAATTATTGGCAACAGAAACCGTCTTCTCCTCCACTTGTGTTAGGCAACCTTTCCAAACCTTTCTGACCGATGAAAGTTTAAAGCATTCACTTTTCGGAGATGTCGGTTATGTTTTAAGCATGCTTTAAGCAACTAACTTTTTCGACTTTTCTTTTATGATAAAGCTAAATTTTAAAAAAAGGGTTAGAATTAAACCCATTTATGCCTGTATCTTGCAATGAACTCTCCCATAATGCTTGCTGGAATAGTTCATTATAATGTTTGTATATATACAATGCACAATGGTTATCTTAAAAACCCACAGGGTTTGTTCATACTGCAGAAGATTTCAAAAGAAAAAGCGCTTAAATGTTTTAAAATTTATATCCACGACAACAATGTTGCACATCATCAAAGGTTGAACCTTTTTCCAAAAGAAGCGTCTTTTAGCGTATTTAATGTTTTCATCCACTAAAGTTCTGAATATGTACCATAAGAAATATCTGATATATTCTTGCAGATGGTAGCTTAAAGCAGGATGAATATTATGCAGAATGCGCCTTAAGGCGCATTCTGCTTTGCTTTCAGCCTGCTTTAAGAGGGCATATACGTGTATATTTAATACTTGAAACAGGCTATGGGGTAAAGGGTTAACCGTTGATATAAGCTTGTTGTTTACTGTCAAGGATATTAACGATTTGTGCGACAGCTGTTTTGTGCAGTGAATAGTGTTATCGTGTCAAATGATATTTAGCCAAGCCCAAATTACATCGATATCAGAATATTTACAACAAATATTTCTAAATAAAGTTATAAAACTTTAGAATATATATTAGGTTATATGACATACTTTTTTGGAAAGCCCTGGAGTGAGTATATTTATTAATACCACAGGCCTAAATGGTCAGGGCAGAAATTACTTAAGTTTCAAATATTATTGTTCAATGCGGTTGATATAAATACAAAATGTTTCAAGTACATGTGCATTTGCACGGTTAAAAGACACACCAGCCCCAGTCTTATAACCTCTATTTATCAGTAATAAATGTTGTTTTTATATTTGCTGTAATATGTATAATTTGTATGCACCGTGGATTCATTTATTCATTGATACTTAAGACGCATATCGAAACATTAACATCTTCGGAAATTAAATGTGTGTTAACTAGAAATTAATGAATCGCAAAATGCTTCTTAACATGCATTTAATTTTCATTTCACTTCAACCAAAACGCACCAAACTTTATAAGAAAATGTGTGAAAAGATTACGATCAGGTCCTCATTTAGTCCTAAATACCGTTTTATCGAGTGATTAAAGTTACTTAAATATGACCAAATACTTATTTGCTGGCCGATATTTTAAGATTAAAGGATGAATACGGAAACCTTCAGAAAATCTAGGAAATATCTCAGGTTGAATATTGCGTAAAAATGAAACCAAATACAGTTGGAAATACGTTATCTTTCCTTATAAACGCGTTAACGCTAATCTGCTATTTCTATTGCAAACAATTTGGAGCCATATCAGACGCCGGGAAATCCGGCGTCTGATCAGGCTCAAAACGTTTGCCACTCATATCAAACTGAAATTTCGGATATGTAAAAAAAACTCACGTCATTTTCAATATTTTATCGCAACGCTTTTGCGTTTCGTTTGTGTTTTAACGGGGAAGGATAACGCCTTCTCCATTGTACATAATGTATACAGTGTAAGTTTCGCTTCTAAAATATCCCTGTAACAACGGTTTGTGGTAGAGCGCCCCTAATGATATCAGATGACGCTTCATCTCTAAACGGACTCACTAGATGCGAACTCTAAGTACAGTGGAGAATCTGTTATTCTTTCCCGTTTAAACGCAAACGTACGCAAACGCAAAGCACTAAAACGTAGAAAAGAACAACTTTTGGACACTTCTGATATTTCATGTTTATCATGGTGGCAAACAGTTTGGAGCCTGATCAGACGCCGGGTTACCCGGCGTCTGATCTGGCTCCAAACGGTTTGCACTGCAAATAATAGTTTTAGCGTAAACGCGTTTATTGGGAAAGAATAACAGATACTCCACTGTAACTCTTGTTGGGTCTTAGGTTCCCTTGTAGATATTTAGTTACCAAAACATGAACCAGTCTACTTGGAATTTTGGGTACTTTTATATTACTGCTCTGAATTGGTGACTATAGGAGCCCTCTGATCTTGGTCTACACGGATTGCAAGTGAAATGAGTATATTTCGAACGGGTCCATTGTGTTTTAAGGGTTAAACTGTTCATTGCTTCTGTAATATCAGTACTCACATCTGAGACCATATAAGTCTGGATTTATACTAGTTGACATTGGATCAAGATGTCCTTAAAGTCTTAACAGTTTTCGGATAGCTTTCAAAGTAAAACGGACTGTAACTCACAGTTTGTACCCCGATCAAACGGCGAGCAAGATGGTAGACAAGCAGTATAAAGATTCTCCAAAGTATGAACGAATCTGAACAAAACTATCGAAAAGAATCAGCCAATAAATTTTGCACACACCATTAAGATCTATATATGCAGGATAAGCATTTTAAAATATATTCTGGGTGAAGTTTATTAAGTTTTATTTGATTGTATTTACACGTGTCCTTATGAACTGTTCAACCTCAAGCAGTATATACAGTGGAGAATGTGTTATTCTTTCCCGTTTAAACGCAAACGTACGCAAACGCAAAGCGCTAAAACGTAGAAAAGAACAACTTTTGGACAATTCTGATAATTCTTGTTTATCTTGGTGGCAAACAGTTTGGAACCTGATCAGACGCCGGGTTACCCGGCGTCTGATCTGGCTCCAAACTGTTTGCACTGCAAATAATAGTTTTAGCGTAAACGCGTTTATTGGGAAAGAATAACACATTCTCCACTGTAGAACCTCCAAAGTATGATCGAATCTGAAAAAACTGTTGAAAAGAATCAGCCAATAACTTTTGCAGGCAACATTTAGATTTATGTATGCAGGATAAGCATTTAAAAATATTCCGGATGAAGTTTATCAAGTTTTATTTGATTGCATTTACATGCATCCTTGTAAACCGTTCAACCTTAGTACTTCCAGACACACAAAATTAACAGTTAAAATTTATATCCCAAGATAATCGATAATAAAGTTCACTACAGTCGAACATCAATACATCTATGTTGGCTAGGCGGCAACATTTTAACCTTGAAACAAGGGTAAATTCGGGTGAATGAGGTTCAGCAAAATTCCTACATGTACCCGTGGAACACCCCTGTAACCATAATATTAAACTAGGGGTTAGTCGGCCTCTGGTATGGATCAAATCTGTTTGCAATGCTTATTTAATTAACTCATTGAGCCCTAGTGACGCATATATGCGCCCTTTACCAAAGGTGTACATATGAAGAGTACACTTGTCCTATGCAAACAGTGAAGTCCCTGATCAGAGGGCTCCTACATGTACAGGAGCCCTCTGACCAGGGTCGTCACTGTTTGTCATTTTATAGTCGAAAATGGACCAGGCTTTATTGCAAACAGGAAATGTCCATTGGAGATAATTGTGTTTATCGAAATGACGGTTGAAGGGAGAACGCGTTTAACTGTCTTTAAGTTCACCTTTTTTGGAAGTATGTAGTCATTGAAAGTTTTATGCGAGAACTGCCAATATTCGTTGAAATCGGTGGAGCAGTGAAATTGTTTTCTGTTCAAAACCTTGGAAAATGACCCAGTTTTAGAACGACACATTGTCAATTAAATTTAACCCTTTCATGATCATATTTATCGTAAACCTTTTACCCCTTCACCGCCATATTGCCGTCTACTTCAATATTGTTGTCTGCAATATCGTTTCTAAGTTAGATTTAAGGCTGTATAACTGACGTAATTTCCAAACAAGTAGCAAACAGTTTTGATCCTGGTAAGACGCCGCGTTAAGCGGCGTCTGATCAGGATCAAATCTGTTTGCACATGCCCTGTATAACGTCATTGAAAGAGAAAGGTTTAAAAGAAGAACGAAGTATGTATTCTTTTTGAAATTTATTTAAAATACACTATTGTTATCATTTTCATTCATCTTTGTTAAACTTTTGTTTTGTTAACTTATCCATTTGTATTCATTGGGCTACGGACAGTATACCTCCGGTTAGTAGAACGCTTGGACCTATATCAGATGCATAATACCCCGACAACTGACTAGAATCCAAACTGTTTAGCATTTATTCATTGAATACAGATACACAATGTTGTGTGAATCTATGTGCAGACGACAACATTGAAGCAGACGATAATTCAGCATGTCAAAGTTTCACCCTTTCCCTTAACCCTTATCCTGCGGTAATGTCGTCTGCTTCGAAATTGTCGTCTGCAAATTTTGTTAAATCTAGATTTATGTATTTTTTAAGTAGAGAAAATTAAAGACGAGTGTCAAACAGTTTGGATCCAGATCAGACGCCGCATTACGCGGCGTCTGATCTGGGTCCAAACTGTTTGCAAAAACAGTTAAATTAAGGGTTAAACGGTTGTTTTATTGTTTTAAAGACAGGTGATTGCTTTTAGCACGCTAAAAGTACACCAAAAAGCTTACTCATGAGCTGTCTGTTGAACTTGCAGTCTGCTTTAAGGATCAACTTGTCATGATACAGGACCAAATGTCTATGACTTTTTCAGACAATGGTAAAAACATGAAAATGTATATCTACGACGAATAAGTTAAGGCGGTTAACCCTTTCCCTGCCAAAATGTTCGTGAGATAGTTACCCCTTCACCGTTTCATTGTCGTCTGCTTCAATTTTGTTGATTTCAATGTCGTATCAAAGTTAAAAAATAAGGTAGTGTGACTGAAGAAATTTCAAAACGAGTGTCATACAGTTTGGATCCTGATCAGACGCCGCGTCACACGGCGTCTGACCAGGACCCAAACGGTTTGCAAACGCGCTTTGAAGCGCGATTGAGAGTGACAGGGTTGAAGACGTATAGATCTATGGGGTAGGTTTGACATATATAAAAGATAAAGAAAACATTATTGCCACATCCAGCCTACTTTCTTATCAGACTGAATTTTGGCATTTTAATCTAAAACGGTTCCCTATTCGGGTCTGCTATGTAAATACGGTTTTATAATTGGACTGTAGAACTAATTTGATTAAGTGCCATTTTCGAATGGACACGTGACTGCCAATTCGTTAAAATCTTTTAACCTACTTTAGGCAATTTGATCAATAAGGGCATTCATATTAGATCCAGATCAATCACCCGAGAACCCGGCGTATGATCAGGATACAGTGGCGAATCTGTTATTCTTTCCCGTTTAAACGCAAACGTACGCAAACGCAAATCACTAAAACGTAGAAAAGAACAACTTTTGGACAATTCTGATATGTCATGTTTATTATGGTGGCAAACAGTTTGGAGCCTGATCAGACGTCGGGTGGCCCGGCGTCTGATCTGGCTCCAAACTGTTTGCACTGCAAATAATAGTTTTAGCGTAAACGTGTTTATTGGGAAAGAATAACAGATTATCCACTGTATGTAAAGTGGCAGTTTTCAAAACAAGTATACACGTATTCAAAACCAAGGAGCCTATGACAACTTTGAAGGCGACGATACTAAGGAAAATTAAGTGTACAACATCAATTCAATGAAACACTACAAAAGGCGTTATGTTCATACAATAATATAATAAGTATTCGTTTGAATGACACGGGGGGGGGGGGGGGGGGGGTGATGAGTGCACGCCCCTTTCTAATCACTTTCTTTCATTTCAAACACCCCTTGCCGAAATCGACTTTACTTGTAAATTGCAAACAGTTAGAATCCTGATCAGACGCTGGGTCAATTTGGCGTCTGATAAGGATTCAAACTGTTTGACATACGCTTTTGAAAATATTCATTGAACATGTAAAGAATAAAATGCACACGCTTAGAAAAACATGCAACGACAATTTGTAAAAAGCTGGTGATAAAATAAAAAAGGGGTAGGCTGTCGTAAGATAGCCTACTTCGTCCATTCAAAAACAAAAGTTTCCTTGAAGAAAATCGTGTTATTGAAGATCAAATACGCGGTTGCCTATCAACTGAAATTATCGTGCATTGTTAATATCAGTTGCATAACAGTTATAGTAGAGTATGCTGTTTACTTGTTCAATAAAGAGTTCTTTCGAATCACAATTTTACCCACCACAAGGAACTTTAACTTGGCAGTGAAAGAGTTAAAGATACTAAGGTCAAACGATCCTGAAGAGGTCACAACAAGAGCCAAAGGCATACGTACATACCGAACCACGTCATCTTGACCTAAATCCTAACAAAAAATAATTTAACAAAAAGTAATTGATGTCTAAGATTAAAAGCTTAGTAATTAGATTTTTTCAAATGTTTACTGTATTAGTTGTTGGACATACAATTATTAAAATGCTTGACAAAATCACTTGATGTTAATTGAATAACCCCTACAGAGTATGTTCATTCATTATACTATAATCATCCAGTTCCTCACACGCTAACTGTTTGTTTAAGTTTTGTAATTATTTTTCCTTTCTATTCTTAAGTGGGGGAAGACGTTATTCCTTCCCGCTTAACGCAATCAAAACGCAAACGCAGTGCCATAAAATGTAGGAAATTACAATTAAATTGCTAAGGATTTTTTTAATTTGAGTGGCAAACAGGTTTCCCGGCGTCTGATCTGGCTCCAAACTCTTTGCAATAGATATCCATGTAATAGTTTAAGCAGAAACGCGTTAATTGGAAAGGAATAACGTCTGCTCAACTGTGCAGTCATACTTGTTTTGTCTGTTCAAAAGAAGAAACATGAGTAGTATTTAGGTCATTTAGCATACTTTTGTTAAAATCCTGGCCTGTATTAAACGTTGGAATATTACTATATTTCGTTTGATGGGGGACATTCCAAAATAAGTTTTACCAGTTGAACCTTAATGACGCATATGCGCGTTCATTACAAATATCAATCTTGTGAAGATTAAGTGACTTTTTATATGCATACAATAAAGACTCAGACAAGAAGGCTCATACAGGAACCCCCTGTTCTGTGTCTGCATCAAAATAAGACAACATTTCAGTATTTCATACGATTCGCAGCTTAACCAAATGGCCATTGAAGCTTCAAATAGATACTTCAAGTCTAGGCCATGTTTTACCATTTATAGGTATGTTCTACACTATATTGCATAGGTGGGATAACGCGCCCTTTGATCTGGATCTACATGATATCAAGGTACAAGTATTCTCTTCACAGGTGTGCCGTTTTTGTGGGTCGCGTATACGAATTGCTATGGTTCATTGGCATACTGTAACGCAAGGCGACGTGTGTCAGCAGAACGTTTATGTTAGAATGTTCTGCTTGTCCCCTGTCCTACATTAAGCGGCCATCTATTTTGTAAAAACAGTTCTGCTTCCTTTTCCCATTACCCCATAGTCTGTTTCTAGTTTTGAAAAAGTGACCACTTAAAGTATAGCATAGTCCGATCTTTAATCAACTTCGCGTTGTGTAACCCAGATTCATGGATCTGCATTATAACAAGGCAAACGTTTCAGTCTAGCTTTCATTTCCTAAACAGTTCCCAGGCAATTCTCTTTGAACCAGCATTTTTAACTTCACCCCTACATCTCTCCAAGTCCTGCTTTAAACGTATCCCTACATCTTGCCAGTTCTAATTCTACTATAATCCTCAGTTCTCTCTCGAAGGCTCTTTATATACAGTCTGTTCGAGCTCGAATGAATAATCATGCGACTTAACGTCAGAGCTACGTAAACACATTCCAGTCACGTCCTTGCAACGTAACCATCATGCATTTTACTAGCACTTGTTCTTTATATGGTAATCTACCCCGAGCTCATGCCCAAATATATAATTAAGGTAAGGGATTGACGTAACATCCGTTGTTATGTAATTTGCATAACGGAAGCGTGGGATGACAGGAAGTTGCCTTTTTCGGGATAATGGGAACTACCAAAGTCTTACTAATCAGTGACGTAGTTTGACCTTTCGTAATCCACCGCACATTCCAGAAGGCGTGACGTAGATTGAGTAATAGTTAAATTTAGTAACATTATGCAAAAAATACACCCCGAACAGATAATTCTTGTGCAGATAGCATTTTCTGTCGGCTGCTATATAGTAACTGCATTACAAAAGCAGGTTGAAAGTAAAGCTTTTCTTTCAGCCTGCTTAAGCTAACATCTACTAAAATATAGAAAATATATTTTAATACATATATATGACTATATAAATTACAAATATTTTTTCTTGAGTGGAGGAATAAAATAAATGCGTAAAAAGCGTATTTATGGGGTAATGGATTAAAAAATGACATTTTACCACATGTTTGACTAATAAAAGTCCTTTGCTAACTGTAGTTCATCGCAATTCTCATCCATTGTCTCTGCTTTCATTAGTAACAGTGATGAACATGCTATTCCCATCTAGATTACACGGATTTTAACAAAAGCGCAATTGAAGTAAATGTAAAAAAAAAATAATTTAGTAATTAGATCTACATTAACCATTAATTTTAATATAAGTTTGAAATAGTTGGGAGCCTGCTCAGATGCCGGGTTACCCGGCGTCTTATCTGGCTCCAAACTGTAATTAATGTTCGTGTATGTTGTATACAGTAGAGAATATGTTATTTTTCCCGTTTAAACGCAAACGAAACGCAAACGCACTCTAACTGATTGTAGAACATCATAACTTGTTGACAAATCACTATTTATTTTAATTTGAGTGGCAAACAGTAAGGATCCTGATCAGACGCTGGGTTACCCGGCGTCTGATCTGGCTCCAAACTGTTTGCAAATGAAATAATAGTTTAAGCGTCATCGCGTTTATTAGGAAAAGAATAACGTCTTCTCAACGGTATTAGGTTTGATGGGAATGAATACCGGTTTACCATTGTAGCCGGTAAACTAGGAAAACTGGGCCAATATGACGGTGAGTAAAGGCTTAAGAGGGTGTAATTTGAACGTTCCTTCAATGTCAATGACCTTGTCTTATTTGCACAAATAAAATACAACTATAAGATTGAATCAAGAGTTGTTTTACAAACGCCCATCTCATTGGACAATACGATGACACATCGCTGTAACTAGGCAACAGCTGTGACATCGGAGAAAGAAGTATTCTACACCCGTTCAAACGCAAACGCTTTGCAATAAAACTTAGAAGATGGCAACGTTTTTGACATCTCTGACTATTTAGTTTAGTTTGAAATGCAAACAGTTTGGGGCCTTAATAGAAGCCAAGTTACCCCGTTGTGTAAAGTGGAAATAATAGTTTTAGCATAAACGCGTTTATTGCAAAAAAAATAACGTAATGAAATAAAATGAAAACTAGTAAACGCATATTAAATAAAATTGTTGTCTGACGATTCATAAAAAACCAAGTGGCAAAAAGCAAGGAGCCTGGGGAAGAAACGATCGCAAGTCTAAACTTTAAAATACATTTAATGTCTGGTTTCTCCATCTAATCCTGTTTAGTGACATCTCTTTGGAATCGTCTTTCAAGACGATTCCAAAGAGATGTGACAAGGCAGGATTAGATGGAGAAATAAATAATAATTGAGACTTTTATAATCTGACTTACGATAACATTTGTCATACGTTTTAAGAAACAGGCCCAGATTAGACACCGAGATAGTCGATATCAGATCTTGTTCCAAACTCTTTTAAATGGCCATACACATTTCAGCACGTATTCCTTTATTGGGGGAAGAATCGTCTGCTCCGTTGTATTTTCGAATTAAAAAATCGGGATCGGTTCTCATCGTTGTAAAACCGTGGTTTATTTAATAGACATTTACTCTGCGAAGACGTTATTCTATCCCTTTCGAACGCAACTTTATACTGACATAATGCAATAAAATGTAGCAAATTGTGACCAATCATTTTAATCTCAATCGATCGGCATCTGGCAACTCAAACACTGCCTAGTTGAACTTAACCATTTTTAAAAGTTTGTACAATTGAAATAACTTTCTATGTTACGTTTCAGTATTGCAGCAACTGACACGTTCGACTTAAGGTAGCTCGCGAGTGAACTTAATTTTCATGAAAAGTATTATGAAACTGTGCTTGAAGAATAACACCAGTCTTAGAAACAATCTAGGCGAATATAGGCAAAACTTATCGTTTGTTTTGTTTATTAAGACCTCTTTTTTAGCAAACACCTGGTATTTCGATGAGAAAGTGTTTCTCAAAATTAAATAACGCTACAAATGTAATGACTTAGCTAAGTCTCGTGCAATAAGTTGTCCATAACATTCCTTACAAGAAAATCAAAACAAATTTTGAATAAAGGTGTTCTTTCAATATAATCACTAAGATAATACATGTAAGAATTGTTATCATTAGTTTATACAATCAATTTTAAAATGAGTCAACAAATATTTTAAAGATTAATGGCATAATTAAAAATAGTGCTGATTTAAAAGTCCTTGTTGTTCTACCCCTCCCCCCTCCACACACACACACACACGCTCTAAAAGGACCTACATCTCAACCCATTAATGCCTGCATTGAACTCTCCCTATGTGCTTGCTAGAAAATTTCATAATAGATGTACCTAGGTGATCTAAGGGCAATGTAATGTTTTTTCTCCATATCAGTGGAGAATCTGTTATTCTTTCCCGTTTAAACGCAAATGTACGCAAACGCAAAACACTAAAACGTAGAAAAGAACAACTTTTGGACAATTCTGATAATTCTTGTTTATCTTGGTGGCAAACATTTTGGAGCCTGATCAGACGCCGGGTTACCCGGCGTCTGATCTGGCTCCAAACTGTTTGCGCTGCAAATAATAGTTTTAGCGTAAACGCGTTAATTGGGAAAAAATAACAGATTCTCCACTGTAGCAGAACATTTCCGATGAAATAGCAAACAGTGCAGACACTGATGAGACAGCGCTTAACGCCAACACCCCATGTAATAGACACTATGCTAAAATGGGTTATTGTTGTTTTAACTTTGATATACGGGTTAGTGACTTATGTGAATGGGCGTTATTAAAACTTTACATTCCAGAGACAAAAACCAAGTGCAGCGTCATGGGTCAAGAGTTCAATACCGTCTGGCACGGAAACACCACATAAAACGATAAAATAACATACAGACATACTTTTGCTTAACAGTTTTTATTTCAAGATGCAAGTGTCACTCTAGAATCAAGTGAATTCTTAATGCATGGCATCGGCAAAGCAGAAAGCTCCCCTTCGAGCATATTGCTTTGCTTTAATCTGCATAAAGCTGATATCTGTATTAATTACAATTTATTGGTAGTTTAAGAGGACCGCTTAAAACACGCTTTACTGTTCTTGGTTATCCATGACTTAACAGGAAATATATATTGTTACCTGATATATATATACATGTACAGTGGAGAAGACGTTTTCTTTCCCAATAAACGCGTTGATACTTAAAATCGAATGGCTAATGCAAACAGTTTTGAGCCTGATCAGACGCCGGGTTACCTGGCGTCTGATCAGGCTCCAAGCTGTATGCTACTCATAATAAAAAGAATCGCCAAAATTGTCATTAATTGTCATTTTCTACAGTTGGTTAAAGTGTGTTTCGTTTCGTTTAAACGAGAAAGAATATTGTTTCCTCCACTATATAGGATCCATTCACCTTCACGAAGCAAACATAAATTATGTTTATACCTTTTATCGTGCTACATTACAACCTAGTTAAAAATTATCAATTGCAACACTATTTAATCTCGCGGTGTCAAGCTTTTAACCTAATTACATTAGACTGATCATCAGATAGATTGATTCAAATCGAATTCTGAGCTACTCGCTGTCCGAGGTTGAAATAACGCGATGTTGTCGTTGTTTAGATTTAAGCATATTTGCTAAACATTGAAAAAGTTAACCTGCATTTAAATATCAGGTTATTATTACAATACAACCGGTCATGTGTCAAGCGGGTATTCTTGAAATAAGCACGGATCTCTAATCCACAAGCCCGTTGCTTAATGTAGGACAAAAGTAAAGCAGAAAGCTCCTATCGGAGCTTTCTGCTTAACATTAGTCCTCCATCAAGGTTTCATCTGTACAAAACAGATAATACTGAAAAGTCAATTAATGCAAGTTCGATTGCGGAAGATTCACAGTACATAAGAACCGGTATCATATTCTGTAATACGATAAATACTCATTATAAGCTAGATTTTTATCTGCATGTGAGCATAACATGTTTAAATAGCATGTCTTGTTGGTGATATGAATAATACATATTACAGCCAATCGTCCACTATATGAAATATTATATGTATTTGTCTTGTTTACACGATGAACAGTTTCAGTAAGATGAAACAAAAACAGAATGCTCCTGCACGCGCTTTCTGTTGTCACCCGTATTGAACGCATTGGGTTCAAGCGACGCGTATACTCGTCATTTACAAACAACATACCTGTTAAGAGTCCACTTGTCCAATGTAAACAGTGAATACCCAGATCAGAGGGCTCCTGGGTATGCACTGCTTGTCATTTTGCATTGCACTGTATAAATATAATTATGGGCTAGGCTTAATTAGGAACTGGACTCGTCCATCTGAACTGTCAGTGGCGAATTAGTTAAACTCTTTCTTCAAGCCACTACTCCATTAATACTCCTTTTTACACCTTTAAATTATTCACCCACTGAAGTAAATAGTTCCTTTTAAACAGTCAGAATTAGGCACCATAAAAATAGTTTCTATATCCTACATGTATAAGATAGTAGTTTAAAGCATACTGAAGCTAAAGCAGAATGCGCATTTAGGCTATGGAGTAACGGGTAAAGTGGTCGAAAAAAGGAGACATGTCATAGAAGCTCGTTCTAACTGGGTCAGCAACAATTGAATACCATACATTATAATTTATATACTTTGATTTATATGATGTTGTAACGAGATACAATATGTTTATATTACCAAAATAACTATTATGTCTCTAGTACTCTCTACCCATGTCATAATCGTAGACGTTCATGTAATCATACAATGCGGTGCTTCATTTGCTTCAATATATTTTTCGAAATTAAAGTCTATGCATTTTGAACGAAGAAATATCGATAATAGTTTCAAACAGTTTGTATTAAGATCGGATGGTGCCTAGTAATTTTGCGCCCGAGAAGCGTTTCTATACTGCTTAAAATTACAAGCGAAGTTGTGCATGGCAGAATGATACCGTTCGTTAGAACCATATATTGTTTTATTCAACAACTTGCTGTCTGGGAGTTGAATAAAGCCCTTCTATAAATATCGTAATCCGCTAGTGAAATATCATCTTTTGGGTTCCGTGTAACGCAGTAGAATGACCCACCCCTGCTAAAATGACCCATGGGTCATGTCACTACGTAGAACAGTGACCCGGGTCATTTTACTACGTAGACAAATGACCCCAGACCGTAGAAAAATACCCTTTCGACTCGTAGTAGAATGACCTCCTCAATGTATGGGGTCATATCTCTACGTAGTATAAAGACCCGGGGTCCTTTTGCAGGGGTGGGTCATTCCACTGCGTTACACGGCACAGCATGTTCGTAAACAACCGCTGTATGTAGCGGGACACCAAATGACGTCATTTGCTAAAAGGTTACCGTAAACAACGTTACGTTTTGGCGGAAAATCTATATGCGAAAGGGACTACAACCTCCCGCTTCAGTTAGCTAATAAAGTTTTTAAAATGTTTATGTGAGAAATAGAATCTTACACTCGTGCTCATTATTTATCATTTTTAATAAACTCGTTGACTAAAATAAATAAGACGCTCGCCAAGGCTTCCGTCATATCATTTTAGTCAACTCGTTTACTAAAAATGAGAAATAATTAGCACTCATGTATATGTAAGATCCTTTAAATACATATTGGCGACCCTCTTATAACCTAACTTTTTCACTGCCAAGTTTTATCGCCTGCTTTAGCCTTGTCACTGCCCAAATAGTGTCTGCATTGATAATGTCGTCTGAGGTATTTTTTAAGTAAATCTCGATACGCGTGTAAAACTGTTTGGATATTGATCTTGTGCCAATTTACGCAGTGTCTGATAAGGATCTCAACTGTTGGAGCCATTTGCAGTGTAATATATAGTTAAACACGTCTTTAATTAAACAATATGAGTATACACTGTACTTCTAAACAATGTCTTTTGATACTACAATGTATGACTGTCGATAAACATGTAGGATGTCGATATTACGACGGGGAAGACACTTAATGCAAAGGCAATGAAATGTAAAAATGGTATTTTGTTTGAAAATGTACTCGATTACTTTGAATCTCGTGCCGACTTGAATCCAAGGATGCAATCAGCACTGACTACATTTGATGGTAGTGCATTCCACTGCACTTCAGTACGTGGAAAGAATGCATTCTTAAAATAGTCTACTTTGGTGAACGGTATTTGGTAAGCTAGGTGATGATAGTGCCTAGACTGTCTTGTGTGAGGTGTAAGGCACTGGTCAATGTTTATGTCTACATGGCTGTAAACCATCTTATGAAAAAGGGTGAGTCTACAAAGCTGTCTTCTAGATTATGAAAGTCGTAAAAATAATTGGAGCAATTTCATTTGCACATATTATGTCGTTTGCTTCAAATAAATGCATCGTCAGTGGCACAAATCAGAATTATTTCTATGCAGTTCGTCAGGATAGATTAAGTACTAATTTAAAGAGTTTCTTGTACATATCCAATTTTTATTTACCTTAGTAAGAGCTTCAGTCCTCCAATGGAGGATTGGAACTGTCACTATAGGAAACAAAATTTAGATATGTAACACAGAACTCTTTAGATTAAAGAAAAGTTAAATATCAGCGACAAACAGCTTGGATCCAGAACGGACGGCAAAGTATTTGCAAATGTTAGCCAAGCTGTTTTAGCATTCAAAAGATTAGTGCGCGACACGTTTAGAATTTGCAATGAAATATTTGCAACCAATTCAAACTCAGAATCCCAACAGGTTACACAGATATTGTTTTGCTTTTTAATTACTAAGACAAAAGAATAGGTATATATATTTATTACACCTCGCTTTGAGTTAAAATGTTAATTTCCCATAGACCTACAGTTAACATTTCGCATGTATTTTACATCTATCCAAAATATACTGTCACTCTTTATGATATTCTTTTCGTGACGTCACTCTAAAGGACATTACTTTTTTCTCCGTTCGAAAACGTACTGTCAGCATTGACATGAATTTCGCTATTGGCGATATTAGAAAGTTTTAAAGAGTGGTAACTTCTAATCAACTTTTGGCCTTTTCTGTACAAGTTGCTTCCTTTTGTCCATTCCTTAACGAGTTGCCACCATTTCGGAAGAGGATATTTGCCACCTAGACAATGTAAAGACGCTGTTTCTTCAATTTACTTGTCATAACGTTCTTCTTTCTTTCTTGTAATATAATTATTATAAACAATGTGACGTCATAGACGGCGACGTCGTTTCCCGCGTTACGTACATGTCCGCGCTAAATTGGTATTCACAACACATTTTATAAAATACAAATGAGACGATTCTAAAGCTAGGGTTGATAAGCTCGGTGTAATAAAATAAATATTAGATGTCAGTTTGCTTGACATTCAAATTGGCAACCCTCGAAAACAAGAATGTCACCCTCGGCTACGCCTCGGGGTGACATTCTGTTTCTCGGGTTGACAATTTGAATGTCACACAAACTGCCATCTAATATTTATATAATCTTATGGCTTCGTTGACTTCTCTATTGCTAAGTAAGTAGGGCAACATGGGTAATATGAGTCAAACTGTGTAAAGTACGTGGTATTTGGCCGCTTCACTCAATTGAACAAAGTGCACTGTCCTTTGAAACAAATTTTGTTCCACACTAGACACTAAGTCACTCGGCGTCTAATCAGGATAAAAGAGAAGTACACTCAAAATCTGTTATTCTCATTGGAAAGAAACAAAAACAAAATGAATTATTTCGCAGACAATATACAGTCACAACTCGATACTTCGAACTCGCTTAAATCGATATTACCAGTATTTTATAAGTTTAATTTCGATAAGTCAGTACAATTTAAGTCTAACATATCCGTATTTCAAAGTTAAAACGTGACTAAGTCACGTTTTAACTTCGAAATATGGGTATGTTCGAACTAACGCGAGTTCGAAGTATCGAGTTTCGGCTGTATTTTTCGCAGAGGAGAAGTCAACTAACTCTTTCCCGGTTTATCGCGTTTGTACCAAAGTGCAAATAGTTTGGATCTAGATAAGACGTCGAGGTATGTAGTGTCTGATCAGAATCTAAACTGTTTTGACTCGCATTAAGGTTTTGTAAGATAAATTGCAAATAATCAAAATTGAAAAAACAATTACAGGCCAAAACTACTAAGCAGACGATATTGTTACAAGCGAAAAATATGGGTTACAATATATACATGGCGGTGTCATTAGATCAAATTACGTGTTTACAAGTAGCATAAAGAGAGGGTATTCAGAAGACGCTTAAAGCTCTTATTATACTATTGACACTTGAACATATTTGACGACTTTTGAATAAGGTTTGGATACAGATCAGACGACGATTGGCCAACTTCCTGGTAGATAACGGTTTAAATTCATCGACAATCAATGTGCTGTTTATTCCGTAAAACTCTTAAAAATATCATGAAATTAGCCTCCAATGTTTTGGAGACTACCCATTTGAAGCAGACATATTTTAAGCAAGGTTGTGACCGTCCTCGTTGATGGATAGATATCATTGACTTCTAGACCGTGTTAACCTATGTCACTGTCTTACCCCAAGTACTGTGGTTATTTACAAACAGTTTGGATTCTGATTAGACGATGACCCGGCGTGTGATCCGGCTCCAAACTGTTTGCGCTGCAAATAATAGTTTTAGCGTAAACGCGTTTATTGGGAAAGAATAACAGATTCTCCACTGTACGTGAAGCAAAAGCATAGGAATAAACCAAATCCAAACAGTATTTGGTCGAGTTTGCGCATCTTTCGCAAACTGTATACCCTTGTCAGGGGTCTCATTGGTCAGGGTCCGCCGCATTTGCTATAATTTCAAATAATTTTGGGACAAATCCCTCAATAACCAATGTAAACTGAGTATTACTTAGAAAATGGAAGAGTCAATTTGGAAATTCAGCGGTGTAAGGGTTCAATTCACATTTTTATGTATTCAGCTGTGTCGTGTGTTTGCAGGCTTTAACCGTACAGTGGAGAAAACGTTATTCTTTCCCAATAAACGCGTTTACGCTAAAACTATTATTTGCAGTGCAAACAGTTTGGAGCCAGATCAGACGCCGGGTAACCCGGCGTCTGATCAGGCTCCAAACTGTTTGCCACCAAGATAAACATGAATTATCAGAATTGTCCAAAAGTTGTACTTTTCTACGTTTTATTGTTTTGCGTTTGCGTACGTTTGCGTTTAAACGGGAAAGAATAACAGATTCTCCACTGTACAAAGCTTCCTTTTAAAAATAATCGATGAACATCTCTAAAGTCACGTGACAGCTAAACATACAGGCCAAATAAAGTAAAAACAAAGCTCCTGAATAAGATTTCTGTATTTTCTTGTACTGCATTTAGATGCCATCTGTTTCAAGACAAATGAAGTAAAACAAAGCTCCTGAATAAGATTTCTGTATTTTTCTTGTACTGTATTTAGATGCCATCTGTTTCAAGACAAATGAAGTAAAACAAAGCTCCTGAATAAGATTTCTTTATTTTTCTTGTACTGTATTTAGATGCCATCTGTTTTCAAGACTGGTTACATGTATCCATGGAGTGCCTGTTTTCATGTATATACACATGATGTCAGTTCTTCATGTCGATTATAATAATGATTTATGAGACAACTTACCCAGTTGTTGACCCTTGGTCTCTTAAGATACAACAAAACTTCCAAAACTTCCTTTTTAAAACCACTCAATGTCAGATTTAAAGCAAGCATGTTAAACCTAAACAGAAAGCTCCTTTAGGGCTTTCTGTTTTACGTTCACCCTGCTTTCAGCGCCACCTTCCTTAAAAAGACCCCAAAACGTGAATATTTTGAAAGTTTGTAATTTAGGATTTTCTTTTATAATTTACTGTTCTTGCCATATATAGTTGACTAAAACGCATTTGCAAACAGATCTGGATATTAATTGGTCACTTGTATCGATATATTTTTGATCAAACTGCTGTAAATCGTAATATGAAATAAAGGTTTAGGCAGTTTAATAAGACAGACGACATGATGGCAGTGAAAGGGTTACAGCAGACGATACAATTAGACAGTGAAAGGGTTCACTTCCTTCTTCTCGGTTCTACAGCTGCTGTCGTCGAGTAGTGTTCAGATATGATCTACTACACCCATAAAACGTCTTGAGTATTTTATTGTTTGCCACACGTTCAACAAATACAAGTTAAAAGGCGTGGTGTTTAATTCCTTGAATAAACTATTCTAATGCCCCTATTCCACACCGACTACGAATCCCACGAATCTCAAGAATTGATAAATGCTGTGATTCGTGGGGATTCGTGGAGTTCGGCATTTCTTTCTATCCAATTCGTGGCCCTCTACGAATCGGCTACGAACGAGTTAAGAATATTCGTGGGATTCGGCTCGAATCTTACGAATACTGTCAAGAATTCCGTACGAATTGCAAGAATCCACTACGAATACTGCACGACCGCTAAGAATCAGTTACGAATCAGCCGAATGCATCTACGAATATGCCGAATGCATCTACGAATCAGCTACGAATGAAGTTTGATTCCTGACGGTTCGTGGGATTCTTGAAGGTATGTAGTGTTCCCTACCTACAACGGCCCTCCAAACAACGACTTACTCCTTACAACAACACTTGTCGTTGTTTTCCAACCAAAAACAAATATGTCCAACCTTTCACGCCTTCTATATTGTTTGCTTAAAATTGTTGGCTGCTGTTTTCTCAAAGTTACATAATAGACATTTGACAGAAAAAAAAAATGGCGTGTGACAAACAGCTTGAATCCAGATCAGACGCAGCGTTATTCGGCGTCGGATCTGGATTCAAATTGTTTGCAAATGTAAGCCAATTTCCCTCCCTTTAACGACTGCCTCCAACAACGCCAATCGTAGAGAGCGAGCGCTGTAGTTCCCGTTTCAACTCGGGCATCAGTCCAAAAATTGACTTTTAAGATAGAGCAGCAGTGGCACTGAATTTGGAACTTGCGCATCAACGCTAGCTGCATGCTTATAGCAAGAAGATATCCCGCAGAAGAAGGGGACGATCCACAAGGTGCTGGATAAGACAGTGGCTGACTCCATCTAGAACGCTAGAACATTAGCTTAGTGTGGAAGATGAGAATACCTTTACCAGCTTCAGTGTTCCCTCTCTACAACGGCCCTCCCAACAACGACCCCTCCGTACAACGACCCTTGCTATAGTTCCCCAAACATGACAATTACGTTTAACATTTTTGCTGCTGCAATGTCGCCTGCTTAAAATTATCGTCTACTGGTTTTCTCTAATTTACATATTGAACATTTTGATAGAAAAAAATGACGAGTGAACAACAGCTTGAATCCAGATCAGACGCCGTGTTACTCGGCGTCTGAACTTAATTCAAGCTGTTTGCAAATGTAAACCAAGTCTTAAGTTTCCCTCCCTATAACGACTCCTCCGAACATATTGTGTGTGTCCCATGTGGTGTCGTTGTATAGAGAGGGAGCGCTGTATGTACATGTAAGAATGCCAGGATTATAGGTCAGTCATCCAAGCAGAGGAGGGACACTCACGTGAGACCAAATATATATACCGGAGTGAAGCTGGCATTGACTCTCAGACTCCTGGCTACAGGAGAAATGTATCAAACTGGTACT
This sequence comes from Gari tellinella, assembly GCA_922989275.2. Lineage (NCBI taxonomy): Eukaryota > Metazoa > Mollusca > Bivalvia > Cardiida > Psammobiidae > Gari > Gari tellinella. The sequence continues at coordinate 41,960,841 of OV277867.1, forward strand.
CACGAATCCCACGAATGAGTTAAGAATACCACGAACGCCAAAAAAGCCGTTTACGAATCCTACGAATCAGCTACGAATCCTACGAATGCACTACGAATTTGTTACGAATTAACTACCCATTGTTCCATTCGTGGAGGTCTTGGCCAAAACTTTGAACAGCTCAAAACTTTTGCCACGAATCCCCGACCGCTCACGAATTGCAAGAATCGACTACGAATCAGGTAAGAACTCCACGAATCTGTTAAGAATCAACTACGAATCCTAGCATTTTCCAATTCGTAGCGATTCGTGGGATTCGTAGTCGGTGTGGAATAGGGGCATAAAGGTAGTGTGCACCCAATGAGATCGGTGTAGAACGTCGGCCAATAGACTCAACTGACGGTCACATCAGTCCCATTAAACATGAATGACACCTCGCTAAATACACTGGTAAAATCCGTTATGTTGAACTCACTAGAGCCGTTCGCATGTAACGCACACGGGGCCATGCTAAATCAGGGGGATATTCCTTTAAACTGCGGGACTATTCTCCGGGTCTCCTATGTATCCACTTTAAATCAATTTTAAAACAAATGCATGCTGTTCTCTTCCATTCGAAAATTTAAGTTATAATTTAGTCATTAGTTAAGAATTTATAACTGATGTTTTGTACTATATCAATAATAGATGTACCTGACCTAAATTTGTTGAATGTGTGTTATGGAAATTTCTCATGTATTTGTACACATGCAAACTGAGAAATTAAAGAGTACTTTGATTTGATTTGATTTGACCGATATACCGAACTATGCTCGACCGTTGAAGCAAGACAAGAAAAAGCTCCGAACAAAATTCCATCTGATAAACTCACAAAAGGGAGAATAAGATATCTGATTACAATCGCTATTGCAGAAGGACAATTTCAAAAGATGTTCAGCAATACTACATTTTAAAACATATTAGTGAAGCATGGCATAGTAAAGCCCTGGAAAATATTTCATTTGATAACATTACGCAGAGGGAGGCAACTCTAAAACGAAGTGACGATTCAGAACTGCATAATCACAGGTGCATAATTGCAGATGGTGTACAACAAAACTGCAATTTTACAAAAAACTGTTCTGTTGAAGCATAATGGGTAAGGCTCCGGGCAATATTTCATTTGTCAAAATTGCGAAAGGGGAGATAATTCAAGAACGAAATTGCGGATAATCGCAATCGCAGGTGGAAAACTTCATATTGTGTTCAACAGTACTGCACAAATAACTATATAGTTCCGCTGAAGGATTACAGAATAAAGCTCTGGACAACATTCCGTTTACAGACGGACGTTCGGACAGACATACAAACAGAAAAAATATTTCACTATACCCATAAAACGACCCCTCGATAAAAATAAAACAACAAAGCATTTTTTTTACGTCCTCTATCTGTCGATGCATAATTTGACAATCTCTATGCAATACATTCACACAAGTCTGTTTGCAAATCGTGAACCCATAACCACTACTTATTATAATTTACTAAAGTCTATTTTTTTAACCTCTCAAGCATATTGATAAAATAATCTTAACCCTTTCATCGCCGAAGTTGCCCTAAGTCGACTTAAACGCCAACACTTCGGGGTCCCGTTTTACTAAACTACTTACGCAAAATTTTTGCGTAAGTCAAAATTTTTAATTTTAATTTATATTTTTTATTATCACTTGCTACAAACAGCAAATAGCCAGATCAGAGGACGCGCTTTTAGCGCGTCCTCTGATCTGGCTATTTGCTATTTGCAAATGTTTATGGTAGAAAAATAAGAATTAAACGATTTTGACTTACGCAAAAATTTTGCGTAAGTTGTTTAGTAAAACGGGCCCCAAATCCAGATCTGCGTCGTCTGATCAGAAGTTACTCATTTCTTGAGTCATACTACCTTAAATCTTAGTTTCAAACAGTCTTGCAGACATCCATATTGAAGCAGACGACAATATGGCGGTGACGATGCAAAAAACGCACGATGAAATTGGTAGTGAAAAGGTTAAACAGTCAATATCGAGAAAAACGACCATATTAATTCTGAACCCGTTCTGCACCGAAATCACATAAAGTCGAATTTGCAAACAGTTTGGATCCTGATCAGACGCCGCGATATGCGTCGTCTGATCAGGATCCAAACCGTTTGTCACTCGTATCGATATTTCTTAAATCATACATGTATGTACTACATTGAATCTTACTTTGAATCAATTTGCAGGCAACGATACTGAAGCAGACGACAATAAAATGGTGAAGGGGGGTAAAAACCCTCACGATTAATTTGGCACCGAAAGGTAAGCCGTCTGCATGCTGCGGACGAATTTGTTATCACAATTACAATAAAAATTGGAACAAAATGAGATGCCGAAAAATGCATTTATATAAAAAAAGAGAATTGTTGCAGACGGCAACTTTTGCAGACGACAAATACTGAGCATACAGAAGATTTGATACAGTTGGCTGCTTAATGCAGGATAAACTTAATACAGACAGCTGCTTAAGCTGCTAAAGGGGCATTCTGTTTTGTTTTATGTCCATCCATCATTTGAGACATTAACACGTCTCCATGTCTGGTCGCTTATCACCAGCCTAACCGTATAAATATGTCTCCCATTTTCCAGTATTTATTACAGACGGCCCCTTTAACAAACTGCAAGTCAAGTAGAAAGCCCCTTTACGAGCTTTCAGCTTTACTGCTAGTCCGCTTTACGTACCCATCTGTCAGTATGCAGAAAAAATTCTGTTGATCTTCAACAGGACATGAGGCAGTGGAGAAGACGTTATTCTTTCCGTTTAAAGGCAAAACGAAACGCAAACGCATTGCAATAAATTTTATACCATTACACTTTCAAAATTCCTTACAATTTATTTTAATCTGATTGGCAAACATTTGGGAACCTGTTCAGATGCTGGGTCACCTTGAATCAGATATGGCTCATAACTGTTTGCAATGGAAATAATAGTGTTACAATGTTACGTTATTTTAAAACGTGTTTATTGGGAAAGAATAACGTCTTCTTCACTGTAAAAGCATGGCGCTTTTATACGGGGAAATGGTTACATAAACCATGATTCAAACCATGATTGGTTTTTATCTGATAAGATCATGTCGTAGGTAGGTAACAAATGGCAGTTTAAAGATAAATACTACATTCGCTTTCGTGTTTAATAAAATTCTATGAACACATTAAGTCGGTTCACTGAATTCCATTTAATATCAGATTAATGCAGTTACTTCCCATCGAAAGGAACGTTTTACTTCCTTATTGGATCGATTGAATCTGGAGATAAAGATACGAAACCGGTAAAAGAGATCTCGATCAGTGGGAAAACTTACGGTGGACGTTTCGTCATGGTCTACACTGTGTGTCACTCTATACTGTATTTCAATATTCTGTTAATTACCAATTCAAATGTCGAAGAACTTTGATCAGATGATGTATCAAACATCGGTGGTTTGTCAGTGGATAACTTTGATGCACTATGCACTATATCGTTGTAACCCATTACCCCATAGTTGGTTTCAAGTATTGTAGTAAAGCAGAATGTGCCTTAATGCACATTCTGCTTTACTTTCAGCCTGTTTTAAGCCTCCTCTGTCTACAAGGATATAACAACATTTCTTACAGTTCATATTCATGATTCTATAAAATGAAACTATTTCCTACAGTGTAGGAATTATTTCATGGTGTAAAAAGGCGTATTTATAGGGTAATGGGTTAAGTCATCTGCAAATGGCATATATATGCCCAAAACAGACAACTCCTACAAAACAATGGGTCTGTCTCATAAAGGTTTACAGTGTCTATCTGACATGAATCTGCACTCGTTTTCAAGTCGAAAATTTCCTTTCTTTATTATCCAATGTAAGAGTCCAGATGATAGATGGTCAAAGAAGGCAGGGTTTAACATATGAATATTCAACAGGAGACGATTTAAAAACATGACACACTACATTCAATACAGTCAACATTATGTTAAGCGGCCACGATTTTGATCAAGCATGGACATTCTTGAGGACATGCATTTGCCTAACCCGTTTTAAAAGTCTTATGTTTGGTAAGGGGTCAGGGGAAAATAGCGAAACTCTTATGAGACATTGATCCTAGTCACCGACAAACAACTATGTATCTCTGTCAAAGCGTCTGATACATGCAGTTTAGCGAGTAGTCTGTAATGTTTGAAATGTCAAGAAATTTATTATTTCTACATGTATTCTACTTAACCATTTACCCTATAGAAGCGCATTTTAACGCATATGATTTCTTCCTCCGCTGAAGAAAATAGTTCCAATTTAATCAGTCATGAATATAATTATAGTATAGGGAATATTTTCTATATTCTAGCACATGGAAGCTAAAAGCAGGCTGAATGTAAAGCTTAATGCGCAGTCAACTTTACTTACAACCTGTTTCAAGTGGTCACCTATCTTCAATACTAGAAATAGGCTATCAGGTAAAGGATTAAATATCTATGTCAATTGCAAACAATTTGGAGCCAGATAAATCACCGAGCAACTCGGCGTCTGAACAGGCTTCCATATGTTTGCTACTCAGATTCAGCAAATTGTTCACATATTCAACAAGAAATATCTTTAAAAAAGATACTCCGTCGCAGGTTAAAGTTTTGTGTGGGGTACAGTGGAGAATCTGTTATTCTTTCCCGTTTAAACGCAAACGTACGCAAACGCAAAACACTAAAACGTAGAAAAGAACAATTTTTGGACAATTCTGATATTTCATGTTTATCTTGGTGGCAAACAGTTTGGAGCCTGATCAGACGCCGGGTTACCCGGCGTCTGATCTGGCTCCAAATTGTTTGCACTGCAAATAATAGTTTTAGCGTAAACAGGTTTATTGGGAAAGAATAACACATTCTCCACATTACAGTATTCACTTAACCAGAGACAAGTGTATACACCGATTCTGACTTAACATCTTTCGTAAACAGACTTTCCCACATGCTAAATTTAGAGCTTATCCACGCTAAATTTAGAAAAGGATGACATAGACTGCATCTCAATGTTTTGCCAGGTTTACACTCGCAAGATTGATGTGAAAAAATAACAGAACGCCAGTCTAGGCCATTGGCCGATAAGAGTACTGCATTTCAAGCACGTGATCATTGACCAGTATTTCTGATCATTCCTGATTGGTTCAATTGTTTCATAGAGTTGCGGTCAAAATACAAAACAGACCCGTCTGCGACGGGAAAAATGCCATGTTCTGTATTTAATTACATTTCTCATCCCAGGTTGGGTTATGTTTAAACGGAAAATGACAGCGTCTTTTCAAGTGTATATTCATGTTACAATGGAGATGACGTTATTCTTTCCCGGCAGGTGCGTTTTCACCAAATCGCAAACAGTTTGGAGCCAGATCAGACTCCAATCTGTTTGCCATTTACCGGGTATGTTCAAATTAACAGTCAGAATTTGGAAAACTGACATCTTTAGATTTTATTGCATGCGTTTGGGTTTAAACGGGGGAGAATAACGTATTCTCCGCCACATGTATATGCCAACATAGATGGCAGTGACAATCTGTTATGCAGATGCAGCTATGTTTTCCCTATGGAGGACAACCTCCTGCTGCTCGTCTCATATCAACTCTTTGTATGCACAACGTTGGCGTATTGAAAATAGGTTATCCGTAACTCTTTCAACCCTAAATTTCTCTTGTGGGTATTTATAATACTTTTGGATGTTTCTAGTAAAGGTATTTTGAACCAGTCTACTGTTACATTTTTGTATGACAACAAGAAAACAATGAAACTGTCAAAAAGTGCAGACCCTGGTCAGAGAGCTCCTATAGGAGCCCTCTGATCAGGGTCTACACTGTTTGCATTTGTAATCAGTAATCTCTAGAGAGGGCTGTAGAGTTGAAAGGGTTAATCACGCTATGGAATTGTTGTCTACAAAACGTGTCTGCATTGCCTTTCAGAGTGGATTTATCTGCATTATCATTTACGTAATATAAATCATACAGTCATATTCAGTAGTCTTTATGAAATAATGGACAAAGTAGTCTTTAGGACAGAAAGAACAGAGAAATGTTAAGGAAAGAAGGATCAAGAAAATCGTTAGGAAAGAAGGAACAAGGTAGACTTTAGGAATAATGATTCATGAAAAACAGAAACAAAGACAACCTGCCTATGTTTCAATCATTTAAAATTATAAACTGTTTGGATCCAGATCAGACGCTGAGAAACCGCCGTATAGATGTTTCCTTGATCAACATAACCAAACTCTATCTTTGAAAATTTAGGGACAGGCGAAAAATTATAAACAGACGAAATTACATCAGCGGAAATGTGCACATGAGTGCAGAATTGACAGCAAATCAAATACGACGAAACTACAAATGAAAGCAGACTGATAGAGTTCTATATGCAGATCACGTAGGTAATTGGAAGGAACACTTTTGAAATATTAAACCCCTTCACTTCAATGGCGTCATCTGATTTAAACAATCGTCGTCTGCTTTTATTTCTCAATTTTAAACTTTACATAAATGACTGAAGAAACTAAGTAATAATTATTAAACGCGCTGGATCTTTGCCAGATGTCTGTGTCTGCCAAGGATAAAAAATGTTTGTAATTACAGTGGAGAATCTGTTATTCTTTCCCAATAAACGCGTTTACACTAAAACTATTAGTTGCAGTGCAAACAGTTTGGAGCCAGATCAGACGCCGGGTTACCCGGCGTCTGATCAGGCTCCAAACTGTTTGCCACCAAGATAAACAAGAATTATCAGAATTGTCCAAAAGTTGTTCTTTTCTACGCTTTAGTGTTTTGCGTTTGCGTACGTTTGCGTTTAAACGGGAAAGAATAACAGATTCTCCACTGTAACCACTGTACTCGGTGTAATGCAGTGACGGGGTTAAATCGGTTTCATTTTAACCCTTTCACTCTCAGTGACGCCATAAAGCGTTTGCAAACAGTTTGGGTTCTGATCAGACGCCGCGAAACGCGGCGTCTGATCAGGACCTAAACTGTTTGACACTCTTGTCAATATTTATTAAGTCAAACAACCTTAAATCTAACTTTGAAACGCGTCTTGTAGACAACACTACTGAAGCAGACGACAATAAAGCGGTGAAGAGGTAAAAATATCCTGAATAATTTGATCATGAAAGGGTTAAACAAGTTGTCGTCTTTGAAAATCATTATTGAACGTGTTATTTCTTTCCCAAATGATTGTGAAATGAAATCTGAGTATTACGTTTCGCGGTGTCTGATCAGGACCCAAAACACAAATAATCACTGTACTCAACAGTGGAGAGGTTAACCCCATAATATGCCAATATTCTTGTATATAGAAATACAGCGTTCCCTCTCTACAACGACACCCAATGGGAGACACAAAATATGTAACGCGGCGTCTGATCTGGATTCAAGCTGTTTGTCACTCGTTATTAAGTGTTTTACTCTGAAATGGTCAAATATGTTACTTTTATAAAAACTGCAGACGACAATTTTAAGCAGACGATATTGCAGCAATAAAAGCGTTAGACATAATTGTCCAGTTTCGGGAACAGCGGCAAGAGTCGTTGTAAGGAGGGAATCGTTGTTGGGAGGACCGTTGTAGAGAGGGAGCGCTGTATGTCATCAACGACCCAAAGGTGCAATGCAAATATAGTAATATTTGAGCACATGTGAGTTAACTCTAACCGCAAAGCGCAAAGTAATCGTTTGTTTAAAAAATGCTACACTTTTTAATTAGTTTTATCTTTTTCTTTTCTTTTTCTTTTTTTATATGGTGTGTGTTTGGGGGAGGGGGTGTTAAAGCAATTTCAGTCTGATAAAATATTGATACGAGTTTCAAACAGTTTGGACCCTTTATCGATACCGAATATAAGCTATGTTCTGTTCTGTATCCCCTGTGTGTCGCTTAGTATTGGCCGTTAAGCCATGTGGCCTTTTTATGAAGAACAAATGTAACGAAAAAAACTCAGAAAGCTTTCTGCCTTACTTTTGTCCTTCATTTCGCACCTGTATGTCTTTGAAGATCCCATTCTACCTTACTGGCATATCACTCTAAAGGATGACATCATAATCTCTTCACAGCAAGTAGGAAATTACCATCAAACTTCTGTGGTTGAAATGCAACATAGCAACATATTTAGCACGTATTATTTCGGGGTGAGTTCGCGATGAGACATTTATTTGCATTTTACATGTAATCAAAATAAAGGTGTGTTCTCTGTTAACATTTTGATTGGAATATTTTCCTAAAACGCATATTTTTATTACCAATTGCATACGTTATTATTCTCAGTCAGGCGAGAATGATTTTGGATAACAAAGTTACCATTAACCCTGTCAACCATGTAGCCCTTTGTAGATATTACTGATTACAGTGGAGAATCTGTTATTCTTTCCCGTTTAAACGCAAACGCAAAGCACTAAAACGTAGAAAAGAACAACTTTTGGACAATTCTGATATTTCATGTTTATCTTGGTGGCAAACAGTTTGGAGCCTGATCAGACGCCGGGTTACCCGGCGTCTGATCTGGCTCCAAACAGTTTGCACTGCAAATAATAGTTTTAGCGTTAACGCGTTTATTGGGAAAGAATAACACATTCTCCACTGTACGTATGCAAATAGTGTATACACTGATCAGAGGGCTCCACTGTTTGGTATTTTCATCGGTTTTTGTTGTCATATAAAATAATTACATCAGACTGGTTCAAAATGTTTAAACTAGAAGAGTCCACAAGAATAATAAATACCCACATGAGACATTCAGGGTTGAAGGGTTAAAGTAGGTAAAAGTACGATTTTAAGAGACATAGACACAACAGTTATGCTTTACACGACGTCTGATCTGAATTCAAACTGTTTGCAATTTTTGTAAAAACGTCTCGATCAGTACGCAATGGCCTAGATATTCTGATGCTCTTTACGTGTATCAGCGATTTTTTAAAACAGTCTAGATATACATGTAGTACCCGAATCCAAACTGTTCGACACTCAGATTGTACTTTAAAGGGACTCGCAACCGGATGGTGTACTTGTCAAAATAAAATAAAATACTCAAATAAAAGCAAATTTGTGGCATTATTTGGCTTCTGACATTAAAAAAATATGATCAGTCCAAAAAAGTCTCAAGAATCGTCACCGAATCTTAGTTTTTAGATATTTTCCATCGTTTTTCTATAGCGTCAGCTGACGGTATAGTTGTTGTTGTTGCTACTCTACACGGGCTCAGACAAAAACCCGAGCCGAATAAAGTACTATCAAATTCGCAAACAAATATATAGAGAGCGCTGTTAGCCGAGGGGATAAAGGCGTTTCCTCATTTATCATGTTTGTCTCCGCATGGAGTGTCACGGGTTCGAATCCCACCAGAGCTTATTCTTCTTCTGTTTTTTTAAATGCATTTTTTAACAGAATTTATTATCCTAAACTAAATCTTACCCATTTATTTAAGCATTTGACATATATTTACAAATTACTTTTTTTAATGCTAAATCCGGTTGCGAGCCTCTTTAAGAGACTGAAAATAGAACAATGTATTTACCGACAAATATTTAAATAAAAGCAAACGTGTATATATTCATATCTATAAACACATGTGATCATACTGCCATACACTTATATCCATGATTATTTGCAAGCAGTTTGGATATTGATCAGACGCTGCGTTAATGGCGTATGACCACGATCCAAACTGTCTGACACTCATTTCAAAATTTCTTTTGCCAAAATACCTAAAAAATAAATATGAGAAATTATAGAAGCAGGCGACAATTGCTTCAAGCATATAACGCCATGGTAGCGAAAGGGTTAAAAAGTAAACTTATAAATTTTAGTGAACTCATTGTGGCTGAATGTTGATATTATCAGGGTGTGAAAAAAGGGCGCTTTTTGCACATGCCCATTAACTAGTGCCCCCGCCTAAAATGTCACATGCTTTAAATCGTCGTTTGAATTGTTCATTTTCTTTAAATTGTCAAAAGAAATATCCAAATAGATATTCCAGGATAATGATGATTGCATTGACTTGCTCCAGTGCATATGATGTTAATCCTTTTCATTCAAAACCTGGACAAACACAGGGGAGTAAACTGCACAAATCATCCAGCATTTTCTCACTTATTTTAGCATCAAATCCTATGGTGTTACTACTCATTAGAATCGTCTCTACGAGACGATTCTAATGAGTAGTGACGCCATAGGGTTTAAAGCAGAAATAAAAAAAATAGTTTTTGAAATTCTCCCCTCATCTAAAACCCTGCAAACAATGCATAAAATGGATTGGACAAACTTTAGCAAACGACATTTTTTTAAAAAGGGTTAAAATAGACTGTTAACTTGGATTTTGAAATGGTTAATAATTATCCCGATAGGTTGCCATCTGCTTAAAATATATCGTCATTATAGAATAACCGTCTGCTAACAATAAAAATGTCTCCTATGAATCTCTCTTTCAGTTTTTTGAAAATTAATATCAATTTCAAATTTGCAGTATGGATTCCTGATTAGCCGTCGAGTTACTGCTAATTAGGTCTCGCGAGAGCATGACAGTGTTTAGAAAGTGTAGCCAAAAGATTCTTACCCTTCACTGCCATGGCGTCAGCTGCTTTAAACAAATGCCGTCTGCTTTTTTTTTTTTTTACTTCTCAAAATTAAATTTTAGGTATTTTGGCTTAAAGACATTTCCTCAGTACATTGATGGGTTCCCCCATTGTTCTCGATAGGCGTGAAAAGGCATGCAATATAAGCTATCAGTGGGTAAACAAATCTCAGTTAACCTGGTGTGGCCCAGATTATACTCATGCTCTAGAGGCTTTTCAATGGTTATTTTTAACCAAACTAACAAGTATAAAGGTCGGGCCTCACATGAGACGCTTCAGTGGTTCTTTGCTATCGGCATGTTCACAAGACCCATGCTTTTTGGAAGGAAATTGTCAGGCAAGGCGTTATCACCGAAAGTTAGTCGGTAAATGTATTTCAGAAATAATGAAATTGCGGCGTACTCGGGGTAAGGCAGTGAAGAAGTTAACAGTCAACTATCCTTCTGCTAGGCAATTTATTTAACTCTGAGTAGGAGACAGATTGTACAGTGCTCCCTCCCAAAACGTCTCCATTGTTACAACAACCCTTTCCATAGTTCCCTAAACAGGACAATTATGTCCAACCTTTTCACGGCTGCAATGTCGTCTGCTTAAAATTGTCGTTTGCTGTTTTTCTAAAAGTTACATAATTGACATTCTGACAGAAAAATAATTAATGACCAGTGACAAACAGCTTGAATCCAGATCAGACGCCGCGTCACGCGGCGTCTGATCTGGATTTAAGCTGTTTGCAAATTTCGTCCCCTATACGTGACGACTCCCTCGGAACAACGCACACAAGTTTTGTCTCCCGTTGGGTGTTGTTGTAGAGAGGGAGTGCTGTAGTCTTTTCTGGCGTTAAACTGTTCGTAATGGAAATACTTGTTTAGCAAAAATGCGTGTATTCTGAAAGAACAATGTTACTGAACAGGCAAAACATTTAAAACCTTTTCACCGACTTGACAAGATGGCAATGAAACCAAGTTACAAATTAGCTTGGATTCTGATCAAACGTCGGTTAACCCGTTGTCTGATCAGGATCTAAACTGCTTTAATTTCATATTGATTTGTTTTAGTCTAAAATCTAAATTTGGGGAAGAAAGCGGGAATAATCTGTTTTAGCAGGCAATACTTCCACAGTGGAGAAGATATTATTCTTTCCCACTAAGCGCGTTTACATTAAATCAATCATTTCCTTTGCAAATAGTTCAAAGCTATATCAACCACCGGGTAATCCGACGTCTGATCAGTCTCCAAACTGTTTGCAAAGGAATTTAAAAAGTCGTCAATATTTTCAAAATGTCGTCATTTTGTTCGTTTTAGTGCATTTTGTTTGCGTTTCATTTGATTTTCAAAGGAAAAGAACAACGTCTTCTCCACTGTATTAGAGAAGCAAAGTAAATGACCTTTTTATTCTAAAATATTGTATTTGTATTTGAAGACGAATACCAGTCAAGCCGTGATGCATGAAGGTTAAGATATTGCGTTACTGTTTGAAAAGGTGGTTTAACAGCATAATAAGCAATTATACAGCTTTTGCGCTCATCCTGCGAAACCGAAACTTAACGTAGTAGAGCTTATGTCACTCAATATCAATCCACCGCGTGGAACAATCGGCCAATCTCGTAAACTTTCGTCTGTATCTTGCTCAATCACTGCTCGGTACGGTCGTCGATTAACGCGAACGACCGATAGCTTAATTTACAGTACCGATTATGGTCGATATTGGCTCGATCTTAGTCCGGCCCTTCTACCTTAAAAATGTGAAAACGCCGCAAGTCGACCTATAGAAAAACATATGTATAGTTAAAAACAGGATGTTGCACAAAGCAGAAATCAAGTGTTACAGTGGAGAAAACGTTATTCTTTCCCGTTTAAACGAAACAAATCGCAAACGCAAATCACTAAAACGTAGAAAATAACTTTTTGACATATCTCACTATTTGTTTTAATTTGAGTTGCAAACAGTTTGGAGCCTGATCAGACGCCGGGTGACCCGGCGTCTGATCTGGCTCCAAACTTTTTGCAATAGAAACAATAGTTTTAGCGTAAACGCGTTTATTGGGAAAGAACAACGTTTTCTCCACTGTATGCATGCGTCTTTCTCCTATACTGCCATATTTCTGCATTAACATGCATCTTAGTTTGAAATGTTTCTGACCGTGTTTACAACCATAGTTACTCACATTAACAGAACAAAAGCAAACAGTCTAGACCCAAATCAGCATTGTTCTTAGAAGATCCATATAATCAAAATCTGCATTATTTGCTTATCCATTAGTAACCCGGCGTCTGATCAGGCTCCAAACTATTTGCCACTCAGATTAAAATAAATAGTGAGAAATGTCCAAAAATTGTTATTTTCTACGTTTTAGTGCTTTGCGTTGCGTACGTTTGCGTTTAAACGGGAAAGAATAAAGTGTTCTCCACTGTATTCATATGGTCTATAAGTACAGTATATTGCAAAGGAGAAGGCGTTACTCGTCTCCGTTTAACTCTTTCCTCCCTGAAACTTTAAATGGAAGATTCCAGTTTCCATTTTAGTCTAGTCCATTTCTGACTTTTAAGGGTTGTTTTTGTAAATGTTTGGCATTATGACAAACAGTGAGGACCCTGATCACAGGGCTCCATAAGGAGCCCTCTGATCTGGGTCTTCACTGTTTGCATAGTACAAGTGTACTATTTACATGTTCACTGTTTGCAAATGACGCCAATATGCGGGACTAGGGTTCAAAGGGTTAAACAAAACTAACGCGAACGAACTGCAAATGAAAACAAACACACACGTTTGCTCATTTGATTTATATAAATCTGAATAACAGTTGGAAAGAAACGATGTCTTCCCTCTATATAAATATAGTATCAGTAATATGCAAGTACCAGTTCACAAGAAAATATGTTACAGTTGAGAATACGTTATTATTTCCCAATAAACGCGTTTACGCTAAATATATTATTTCCCATGCAAACAGTTAAGAGCCAGACCAGACGCCGGGTAACCCGGTGTCTGACCAGGCTCAAAACTGTTTACAACTCTAATTAAAAAAAGTGTCGTCAATATTTTCAAAAACGTTGTCAGTTTAAGTGCCATACGTTTGCGTTTCGTTTGCGATTAGACGGGAAACAATAACGTCGTCTCCACTATACAGTGGAGAATCTGTTATTCTTTCCCGTTTAAACGCAAACATACGCAAACGCAAAGCACTAAAACGTAGAAAAGAACAACTTTTGGACAATTCTGATAATTCATGTTTATCTTGGTGGCAAACAGTTTGGAGCCTGATCAGACGCCGGGTTACCCGGCGACTGATCTGGCTCCAAACTGTTTGCACTGCTAATAATAGTTTTAGCGTAAACGCGTTTATTGGGAAAGAATAACAGATTCTCCACTGTACACGTCTAATCTAAAATCTAGACGTATCTGATTACTTAAAAAGGTAGTGCACAGCCAACCCCGTATTAAGCGACCACTAAAACACGATACATTAGTTGCATTCAAGACAAGTGGCGGCTAAATGCAGGGTATAAGTCACGCAGAAGGCTCCTATAGGAACCTTCTGCATGACTTATAGCCCGCATTGAGCGGTCACCTGTCTTTAACCCTTTACCTGATAACCTGTTTTTAGTTTTGTAAATAGGTGACTACTTAAAGCAGGTTGAAAGTAAAGCAGAATGCGCCATATGGCGCATTCTGCTTTACTTTCAGCCTGCTTTAAGCCACCACCTGTTAGAATAAAGAAAATTTTCTGGTTTATATATATTCATGACTGTAAAAATTGGAACCATTTTCTTCAGCGGAGGTTTAAACTGAATGCGCTAAAAGGCGCTTCTATGGGGGAAAGGATTAAAGTTCGATGATCAGTGGTCGCTTCACACAGGTTTGACTGAATTAACGACAGTGGGTTTATTTCTCGGTCAACTTAAGTCTAACTTTACTTCCTTTCTATGATAAGAGGATGCTGGGAAAATCTAACGACGGTTGTCGACAAATACAATTGATAAGTTTTCATCTCAAATATATGCTTAAGAGCTTGTGGTAAACAAAACTAATGGCTATTGCAAACAGTTTGGAGTCAGATAAGACGCCCAGTAACTGACGCCTAGTCAGACTCAGAAATGTTTGCTGTTTTTCACTCGTCATTAAGTTTTTTTCTGTCGAATTGTCCATTATGTAACTTTGAGAAAAACAACAGACGACAATTTCAAGCAGACGACATTGCAGCCATGAAAAGGTTGGACATAATTGTTAAGGGGGAGTCGTTGTTGGGAAGGACCGTTGTAGGGAGGGAACACTGTAGAAGCATGAAAAGGCATGTCTATGAGGAACAGGCAAATGCGATAAAAGGGTAAAAAGAGCCAATGTTCCGTCATGTCATCGTTACATGTACATGTATCAAATGGGTGTAAAACAGAAACCATTCGCCCATCCATCAAATCAAGATACAATGACAGTCGTCAACCATAAATAAAGATCTCTAGTTATCGGTCGATCGTAAGAAAATGGTTCAAGTATCCGAAGACAAATACCACTTGAGAATATAATAGTGGCTGTAAAGATGTCCATAAAATACATTGCCAACACGACAAAACATGTATCATGTTTTATGTCTTTTGACACAGAATCGTGTTAAAGCCTTTATTGTGTTATTTTTATGCCTTGCACAACTTAGTCGGTTATATTGTTTTTACCCTGTATGTTTGTCTGTCTGTGCACACCTTTAACTTTGGCCATAACTTTTGAACTACATGCAACAGAGATGCCATATTTGGCATATTTATGTACTCAACTCTGCAAGCTCTTGAGCTCAGCATCAATTAGGCCATGACCGACAAAGGCCAAGGTCATTTAGAGTTCATATAAAGGTTAATTAGGC